>JAPYXD010000698.1:8285000-10785000 GCA_030998225.1 Diplolepis rosae
AGCTCGCAAGTTTAAGCGCGCCTAGGGCGCGCGATTCGATCGTCGCGCTTCGCGCTCCGTTCTTTCTGGACCTCGCGCTTCGCGCTCGGTCTTGTGCTCTTCGCATACGTTTAAGTTTATTTCTTATAATTTAATACTGAAGCTCAAACCAACTTAATGATATTAAAGATGATGTAAATTAGTCATTTTCTCAAATTCAGTTAGTTTCTTTTTCAGATTAATTGAAACAGGAATTTCTATTTACTTAAGGCTCTATCGGCCTTAAGGAATTCAGTCTCATCCTGACACTCGCGCTTCGCGCTCGATTTTCTGTATGCATTTTTGTAACTTTTTAATAAATTACATGATTATTGATAAATTTATTTTCTTCCAAATCTTTTAAAAAGGAAAAACAATCGTAGACTTTATTTAAGGAAATGATTTTGCAAAACAACGCTTATTTCGTATCACATATTTTGGTGAAAAAAATCGAATTTATTTAATATTAAAAATCAAAACATAAAATATACATCCTGTCGAGAAATTTATCGATAAGAATGTGTAGACCTTATTTAGCCAAACAATTTTCATCTCAAAGTTTTTTTTGAATCTCACATATTTTGTCTAAAAAATGGAATTTTTTAATTTTAATCGTATTTTTTGGAATTGAAACGAAAAATATATGTTTTATCAGAAACTGTGTGAGACAAAACTTGTAGATCTTTTTGAAACTAACAACTTTGTATTCATACGTTTTTTTCTTATTTTACATATTATTGTTAAAAAATTGAATTTTGGATTTTCAATAGTTTTTTTTTTAATTAAAAAGAAAAATATGCATCTTATGAAAAAATGTTACAATTCAAATTTGTAGGACTTTATGTAGAAAATAATATTGTATCATAACGTTTTTTCGTATCTCGTATAATTTAACTGGAAAATGGAATTTTGATATTGACTTTTTTCGAATTTGAATATGCTGTAACATTTCTAATTTTGATTTAATCAAAAAATGTTATCAGGATAATTTTTAGAGATTTATGAGCACTATCTAAAACCAGGATTGGAATTTTTGATTTTTTCAAAAAATTATTTTCAAAAACACAAAAGTAGTGCTCAACCCCTCAATTTTGATTGGATGTGGCTGGTTAACGAACTTGTCCTTACTTTTTCGGTTCCGATAAAGTGTGCCAAAGCTCAATGCAATCTGATAATTCTATCGAGAGTTATGCCGCACACGACCTACTACAGACAGACAGACAGACAGACAGACACTTTCGTAAAAACCATTTTTTCTGACTCAGGGGGTCTCAAAACGTAAAGATTTGATGAAAATTTCGAAAGTCATTTTTCACATAAAACCAATACCTTTTCATCCATGATGAGAATGTAACTAGTACATTTTCATATGTGTGATCAAAATGTGAAAATTATGAATATACATTCAAAGAATTGAAAAAATTTGAATGATTTCAAATCAGAATCTAAATGTGTTTCACAAGATTCAAAATTGTAATTGTACACGGTCTAATATATTCGAATTTTAGAATTTCTAAAGCTTTTAACTCCGAAACTGGATACAAATTTTGAATTGCAAAAATTATAAAATAGAATAATTATTGGTAGTCAAATGAAAATTTGGACTCTAGTAAAGTTTGAAACCTAAAAAAGTACCAACATTTATAGCTGAAGATGGGGATATATATAAAAGATACAATAATATTAGAACCAAAATTTAAACAAATTACAAAATACAAAATTGGATGATTTTTGAAGTGAAAAATCATAAAAAACGAAGTAACATCGTAACAAAAGAAAGTACTACTAAATTTATATAATTTTAAGATTATAAATTCAAGAAAACCGTAATTTATAAAAGAGTCATTTTACAAAATTATAAAATTTGACCGAAAGAAAAGTTGTATAAATAACAAATTTATTATAAAAAAAACACCCTAGAACACTTTATATTCTTTCTAGTAGAAAATAATAAATCATCTACTGATTCAGATAACTTTCCTAATTTTTAAAGCCGGAATCAAGTCACATAAAACCCAAAGATGATTGATGTGAAAGGCCGTAAAACTCTTTTTTTTTGTGAAAATATAACTTTGCAAGGCCAAGCACAACCAAAAAAGCATTGATGGTCTTATAATGTCCTCTTGTGAGTGACATAACACGCTTTAGGAAAAAGAAAAAGGTGAGAAAAAGAGGTGAGAAAAAAATATGACACCTTCTTTTTTATTTCTAAAGCTTGTTATGTCACTTGCGAGAAAGGAAAAATGGTAAGGAAGGTGAACGTGTAAAAGAGTCTTTTACTCTTTAACAATAGGTTACGTGGTCGTACGCATTATTGGTGTTCGTGTACAAGGGCACGTGTTCGCCCCTCAGAAATGCATACCAAGTAGTTTTCAACACCCATGTGTATATACTGACTCACGCTTACTATCGCAAGAATGCACGCCACCTTTTTATACGTGCTGAATTCTTGCTTAATTTGTCTTAGATCGGCCACTACGCCCTTTTTACAGTCATGACTATTGATTACTTTACCCGCGGGGCCATTTATTTCCCAACACTGACCGGCTTAATCGGACAAATAACTCAAAGTTTTCAGACATCAATGAAGTTTCAATTGTTCCCGCTATTTACTGATTCGCCGGTGGAAATGAGTTTTTACAATATAAAACAATATATTATAATAATTAATCATTTCAAAATTGTAACTTGTCCTAAAAACTGGACAAAATGTTACATTCAAGAAACTAGGATTTTTGCTAGAATTCAAATAGCTTTCAAATTTCTACAAAAGCTGCCACTTTCTGAGTATTGTGTTTATTGTAATTTATTGTGTTTTATTGGGAAAATACGTTTCTGCGAAGGATATGGAAGCAAATATGTTTTCTTGGGACAAATTCTTTGAAAAGTGGACTTTTCTTTTTGATATCTGTTTTTCTTTCTTTATTCATAATGCATCTTTATTACCTTGTCACTTTAAGTTTATTAAAATTCTAATGAGTTTTTCTAGTTAAATTATTGAGTAACCCCTTTGAAAGTGCAAATTGTAAAATATATTTTAGAAAAAAGTGTAATGTTTTACTAAATGTTCTAATGAACCTTAAAAGAAATTTGGAATATTCCAGGTGTTAGAACGTTTCGAAATATTTATATTGTTAGAGAATATTCTAAAGAGCGTTCTAGATGGAATACTTAAGAACTTTCTAAAATAATCTACATACATTACATTGTAAAAAACTTCTTAGAAATTTTTTTCCAAAATTGTTTGGACGCTACAGTGTTAAAAATCTTACTAGTTTTAGTAGAAAGTAAAATGAAATGAAAAGTAAATGAAATGAAAAGTTAAAGAAATGAATTGAAAGTATTTTAAATTTAATATACATTACTGAAAAAAACTTCCGTTAAATGTAATAAAAGTTTAATACAGAAATTTCTAACAGTCTAATTTACAAAATATTTTTTGCATTTCCTTTTAAATTCGGTAAGAAAAATCTCCGAACATCGTTATAAAATACTTTTCAAAATATTTCAAATTTTTCCTAAGATTTGAGAAAAGTTATGTAAAATACCTAAGTATGTACCGAACTTTGTATGCAAAAAATATTAATTACTGGTAAACTGGCATAAAAGATCTGTATATTTTAAAATTTCTCCAATTATCGATGATTCATCGTGCTCTCTTGTGGGAAGCAAACAAATCGAACTCGCGACCTTATTAGCTTTACGGGTGAACGCCCAATCAAAAAATAGCCGCTCTTGGTATCATGACATCATCCTTACATCGTTAGTTAATGTAACATTAACTCTTGGCAAATCGATCGGAAATCTGATTAAGCCTCAAAAGTCATTGTGCAGTTTCGCTAAAATCTTAAATTTGGCTTAACGATCAACTAATTACCAATCAAGTCTACAAGATAAATAATTAAATGCCAGTCCTTTGTTTCATTTCCTTAAGCAATTAATCCAAAAAGTATTTTGACTTCAATAAAAGTCCAATTAAGAGTCACAATATGATTATTTCTATTCCAAAAATCAATATAAACGAACAAAATTATTTTGTTCACTCCAAACCTAAATTAGTGAAAAGCTCGACATCAATTTTCTTCAGTAACGAATTGTACTAACCATAAGTTACTTTTGGTAAAAAATCAGTTATAAATACTAAAAAAATTAGTGGCAGACTTTTTATCAATTTAGATTTAGATAGTTGGTGTAGATGTTTGACATCTTCAGTAGGTTTTTTTATCGCATTTTTTAAAAAATTTTCTCTCGAGTACTTTTTCACGAATACAGATTTTTTCCACGAAATTTCTCTAAAAATACTTGAATTGAGACCAACGCCCGATGAAAGTGCAACAGTCCCGTTTCCATCTCGCATTAGACTCGCTTTCGCAATCAAAAGATCCTGATTTTCTCCGTCATCGGTTTCGAGGACGAAACTAGGCCTCGATGTGGATGTATTGAAAATCGATGATCAATTGATATGACAGGCACGTTTTATCGCCTCGAACTTGCCTCATTCGTATTAATCATCGTGACGATTCGCAAGAAAAGAAAGTTATACAGTTACCGATCTTATGATCGATTATATTACATCTTGCATATGACGTTAAATGCTTATTGGTATGTAATTCCTCCAACCAAGGGTATTTGCACTAATCATCATCATTAGATTCAAATAAATTAGAAAAAACTGTATAAGAGTCGGTTACTAATTTCAGATATCTAGATTATTTAAGATCACTACCAAACCTCAATTTTCATCACTTTTCCTCTTTTTAAAATGATTTTATTTTTCAAATCTCCAATTTAACTGATATTAAAATTTTTAAATAAATTGCCTCCTTTATCAAATGATAAACCTAAATTTCTGTATTACACTTCCATTACATTATTTATTTTACTATAACCAATATTTCTCCATTCAATCAGGAAAAATAAAGTTCTTATCTAAAAGCCGGTTATTTGACCGGTTGCGGTACAAATAGCCCGTGCAGAAATCGCCCGATTTGTCCTCATTTAAGGTAGGGCTACGGTTAGGCCCTCGCTAGAAAAAGTAGACTAGGAAGTTCTAGGCGGGTCCCGGCGAGGCGTTGATAAGGTTCACCCTGTTTGGTTTCTAGAAAAACTAGTTCCTTCTAGTCGGGCCCTATTTTTGGATTTTAGTCAGGCCCTAGGTAGTTCCTTATTTTAATAAAAAGTTTAGATATTCTTTGCTGCGCATGCTCATGCAAAAGGCCTTTACATACACGGAGAAAAATAGTTGAAGTAATTTTACTCAACTTCCGATCAAATTTGGGACATAAGGACAAGTTAGAAGTTATTTAGTATCACTGTATTTATTTGTGATATATTAAATGTTCTAAAATGAATCAAAGTTGAGTAAAATTCAGAAGTGTAGGGTAAAAAATGAAAGCGTGCATTAAAAATTTTTAAATATATATATTATTACTCGTAGTATAACTATAAAAAGCCAATCTTTTATTAAATCACAAAAATAGTAGAGCTTTCCGTTCATTCTACTCTACGCTTCAATCGAGAGTTGAGTAAACCGTGAATCGCAAGATTTATTCCAACAGCTAAATCTATTCACGCAGGAACGAATGAAAGTAATCTGCGCCTTGGGCACACATGAAAAATTTTTAATTTCAAAAACTTAAATTCTTAAAATTAAATTGATCTTATGAAAATTAAAACAAAAAAAAATCGATAAGTGTATTACATAAAATATGAAATATCACATAAATTACTCAGGCAGAATAATAATTTGGAATTCGCAAATGCAAAATCCATATTTTGAAAATATAAAACACAGAAAATAAAAGAACCTTCTTTTAAATGTTTTTATACAAGATACTTCTTAATAATAATGCAATTTTTTAATGTACATTTGAAAATTTAGTTTCACTAAACTTCATACGTTCTTATAATAAAAATATATACTAAATGTAATTTAATAATTATATTATATATATCAATAATCATAGTTATAATAATTGTGTAATTATATTAATTTTTAAAAATATTTTATTAATCATTTTTGAAAAAAGTTGATTTATTTTTACTTGAGTAAGGCTACAAAATTTTATTGACGGCACTTACTCTCACAAGCTCTGAATAACTCATGCAGTCACTATATAAGAAAGTTCCAAATTTTATATCTCAGCATTGTAAGCGAGCGTGTGCGTGATTCGACGAAAGCGTATCGTACTATATATAAGTGTTGTTATTAGGTTTATATATGTAAGGTTATATGTTTAAGTGTATTTGTAATTTGAAATATGATTGGCTACGTCCGTAATGGTGTGAATGTATTTGTAAGTTGTTTATGTATATACCGGATGACTATTGGCAGGCTCGAGGTAAGAACTTTTTTTTATTTGAGAGAACCATACCATTGCCAGTTGAAATAATATGTAACGCTTATTGTTATTCACTTTTGGTGAATTAGGTATATATCAAATTAATTTTACCCGACTAGGATTTAATAGATGTTCAAATGTCCTTATATCCCAAGTTTAATCGACAGAGTTGAGTAAAATTACTTCAACTATTTTTCTCCGTGTAGCTGGGGCCCCATTGTACGGTTAGGCAATAGATATGTGTTCTAATCAGGGCCCGACTAGATTAAGTAGGAACCGAGAATGAAGCAAGAAGTGTTTCAGAAATATTCTCGTCTCATCAATAACGCAAGACGTTGGCATTGTTGTCTCATAAAATGAGTATACATGTGAAAATTTCATCTGAAATACTCTCGATTTTCTAGACAGTGAAGAATATTTTTGAATATGGGAAGTGTCATGCTACGTGAAAATTTTGAATAATACAAGTTTTACATTAACAGATACAAGGACTCTTGTTACTGTGGACGTTAATGGTTTGAAACTCACTATGTGGGCGTTTACGACAAACCGAATGCCACTTATTTTTCGCAAGAATGCACTTCTATAATTTAACGATCTGTCAATGAACTCGAAGCTTGTACGTAGTAATAAAAGTGCTTCAAAACATTCAACAGAGGTGAAGTAGAAAATATTCTGCACACTTGGGTGCATCCTTTCGCAGGAATAAAATTTGTTTAACTAATTGATCATTTTACTTTGTTATTATTATCAACTACTTTTTATTTCATTAAAATCTAAAATTACCACCTTCATAAGAAATCATACCCTGAAAGATAATAGAAAACGGCTATTTTTATAACTCAAGATTCCACAGGCTGATAATGTTAATTTATACACTTTCTTTGATAGGAGAATAGCTTAATTAATTAAATAAAATCTCAAGACTATTATTTGATTTTTCCCAGGTTTATTTCCCCTATGACCATAAAAACTTAGTTACCGTATAAAGTATCTAAAGAAAGAATGGAACTATCCTTGAATACATTCCCGAACAATGTTAACAATTTTAGAGACACTTATGAATTTGCAAAATTAATAGGGGGATATATAAACTAATTAAAAGTACATTGTTAGTAATGTTCGGGAATTTACACAATTTTTATTTTACACAGGTAACGTAAAAATTTGACTATATATATGACTTAATTGCAAAAAATGTTCTGAAATTTTTGACATATTTCCTAATATTATGAAACTCAACTGGATTTTCATGATATGTTTCTTAAAAATAAAAAACTGTAACAGGATTTTTATAAAATTTATCATAAAATTACGAAACCAACAAAATTTTCAGTTACATGTAACTGCATAGACGGAAAAACTTTGTATAACAATATATGCTTTATTTTATAATGATAATTCTAAAGAATATTAGGAATTTAGGGAAAAACGAGATGCAATGGTAATTATTCCTAGCAGACTGGAAATTTTTCGCAGTCAAAATATTAAAGATTCGAAAAATGATATGAAACTAGTATAGGTTATAGTAAAGTTTGATATAATTTATAGCAAATTATAATATAATTCATCTGAAGTTTGGTATTTCGCTGCGGAAAATTTCTACTATGACACGTTTTCCCTAAATTGAAACGTAGTTTAGCAAAAATTGTAAACTTGGGTTTCTCCGTGTAAAACTTCAGTTACACAAAACGTAAAATTATTCCTGTTACAAGTTTCAGAATTGCCAGATACAAGTATCAGAATATTCAACACTTTGTAACTAAAAATTAACAAATTGTTTCTTAAATTTACTAAAAAGTAACTAAATTTCCTGAAATTCTATCCTAATTTTACGAAACTCTAACCGAATAAAACGTGTTTCGGAAAATTACTGTAGAAATTTCTAACAATGTACAATTTATATTTTGTAGTCTTTGATTTTTGCAAAAAGCAAGTCACCATTGTATGTTAAAGTCATCGTGAAATAAAAATTACCACCGATTAGAATTTAAAGAAATGTTCAATTCATGGTCAGAACATGTAAAATTGATGTTTCGTAAGATAATTTCTCAAGGGGCTCCAATTTGCCAGATGGGCGTGTCTCTTAAAGAAAAGTTTTTGAAGCTAAAAGGTCATGTAGATTAAGAACCGGTTCAATATCGAAAATTTCTTGTGCAGTGCAAAAGGATTAATTTGCAGAACATTGTATGATACCAGATTGAAGTAACGAGTCGATATAACCAAAATTTTACATATTTTATATGAATTAAAGTTATTTTAGATTGCTTGTTATTCCAATCCTAAATTGCAATATATATGTTATATGTAACACATTCTTTTAATGGTGGGAGACATAAGTATGTGGCCCTATACTTTCACCATGTGAGCCGAGGAAAACGAACATTTATTATTATAATTATTTATTGTTTCTAGCTTGAATTTATTACTACGAATTTATTGGATTCTATTCCATTCCCTCATTTATGAAAATAATTTTCACTTAATATTTTTATAAACTAGTTTCATGTTATATTTTCATTGATTTTCATTAATTGAGAATTTTAAGGTAAATAACTTGTGATGTAATACAATATGACATTTTGAGACTTTTTTTCTAAATTTTGTAAAACGTTGTCTACTGAATAAACATGAGTGTTGGAGAATATTCAAGGTCAATGATCGAGGTGGATTTTATCCGCCACTGGAGACCTTAAAGAATCTAATGATGCATATCGCGAAGACATTAAAACAAACTAGAATTTTCAATGCGTATTCACAGTGCGATTAAGAAATTAAGGGAAAGTTTATGTGAACTTTACGTGTGAAATCCGCTTTAAAGAGAAATTTCTTCAAGTGTGAAATTTCAAATTAAAGCCTGTTACCCTTGATCTTCCAGCATTTTATTATTATTCTTAACAGCTAATTAAATAATTCATTTCATTTCCCATCCTTGGCCTGGATCTATTAATTAAGGATTTCAAATTAATGACTGAAACGATAGATTTACTGAATCTTATATGAATTGACATTTTAAAATATCTGCTTTTTTATAATCATAAAGTCAATAAAATTGTTCTTCTTATCAAAAATATAAAATGTTTTTGATAGCGGAAAACGCACTGGGAAAAATGAATAATTATTTTTTGAATGAGGATGGAACTAAAGTTCCAAGTTCCCGGAAGAAATTAAATCACTAGCAGAGAATGTAACTTTCAAAAAGTCCTGGAGGGAAATCTGACAATAGACAACTTCGAACTCGATATCAATCATACGAAATCCGTTAACGCGAATGCGGAAGGAATTTCCACCAAATGCATAGTTTATAATCACGTAATGAATGCGAAATTCGTGATAATTTGATCTTTCATCGTATTCTGCTTTATAAATAATTCACGAAGGTTTAATTCAACACGAACCTAATCACTTTCCGTGAATGAAATTGCTATACATCCAACAGAAATTTTTTTGAAAATATCAAAAAAATAAACTGAGAAGTTAACTTTAATGCTACATAACATAAAATAAGAGTCTTATTACTAATAAAAGGAAAAGTCAAAAAATCAGATACTTTTAAAAAGGAATTCTCAGTTACATAAAGTGATAAAATCAGGTAATTGATGCTAGTTAAGAAATTTGCAAATAAAAATACGAATTTCAACTAAGAAATCAATAAATTGAAAAGTCCCACGTAATTTATAATTCCTCCCACGTTTATCTCCTTATCTGGTAATAATTACGAATCCTCGAGTTTACATTTCATAAAAATGTCCATCGTTTTCATTAAAGGCTGATTGTGTTTCGAATCAAATAAATGTCAGAGTATTTTTAGAATTATTAATCTGCAAATTTTGAAAAATGATCAGTTTAAATTGATAAATCGCCATAATTTTCTTCAATTAACCAACTCTATAATTTCACTCTTATAAATTACAGTTACAACGGTGCAAAAAAAACGGTACCAAGGCTAAAGCGAAATCGCCTTTAAATTTATTTTCATTGTTTACGTTCTTAGGATTTGTAAGTAAATTACTCTTTTTGATTCCACGCCCTTTTCCATTCAGAGCTTCAATCCGGTTTAATTTAGATCAAAGAAAGGAAATTCCTATTGGATAAAAGCTGTGGCAACTTTCGTTAATGGGATCGGTGCACTTTATACATAGTTAGGAATAACGTATG
This sequence comes from Diplolepis rosae, assembly GCA_030998225.1. Lineage (NCBI taxonomy): Eukaryota > Metazoa > Arthropoda > Insecta > Hymenoptera > Diplolepididae > Diplolepis > Diplolepis rosae. The sequence continues at coordinate 8,295,518 of JAPYXD010000698.1, forward strand.
TGTACACACACAATATTATAGGCGCTCTTTATATTTACGTGTATATATTGTAAGTGAATCGAGTAGCGGTTCTTGTGAGAAAGTTTAGTGTCTCAGCGATAGTGAGTGCAGAAAAGAGAATACGGATGTTAATTTTCATACAATTAGATTTATCATTGACGGATTTTGGATGCTCTATTAAAGTATTTTCATTTGCGAAAATTTTTTCTCGAGAAATTCACCAGCCAGAACGGAAGAAAAGGAAGACTTTTACTTTTACCTGAATTATGTGAGGCGATACATGTGAAGTTCACTTTTACTCGACAGTTAATTCCAGAAATTATTTACTAGATCGTTTACTCTATTAGGAACAAAGTTTACTTTTTGAGGGAACATTGTTAAAAATTTCTGCAGTAAACTTCCATTGGATATAATTAAAGTTATTCTAGTCACGTATATCGAATTAAAAAAGACTTTCATGCCAGAAGATAGAAAAATTTCATTTAAACTTGAACATACCTGTTTATTTATTTTAATGATTTTTATCAATTTTTCTTTATTAAAAACATAATTTATATAGAATTGACTCGTTTTGTATTAAATTGTAATAAAATTTTCAACAATGTAGGTTTTTTTTACTTTATAATATTTTCTATAAATATTTTAATTATTTGATTTTATAAAGGATATAATCTATTTAATATAATAACAATATAAATTCAAATATTAATATATATATATAGTGAATAATATATTATAATTTAAAGAATTTGAAATCTTTCTGTGGAAAAAAGACGCTTTCAAAATGTAGGCAGTGGCAAAAATTTCGAACTCAACTAATTTGAAATTATATTATAACATTATACAGATTATATTTATATAAAATTGATTAATTTTACAAGAAATATAACCTATATTATATTATAATATAACAATAAAAATATAAATTAAAATTTTAATACAAAATATTATCAAGAAAACCTATATTGATGAAAATTTTATTACTGTTGAATATAAAACAAGTCTATTTCGAATAAATATCTTTTTTAATCTAAATAAATTAATAAAAATGATCAAAATAAAAACATATGTGTGTTCAAATTTAAATGAAATTTTTTTATCTTTTGAAAATTAAGTAAATATTTTTAATTTAATGTACGTGACCAGCATAACATAAATATAATTAATTTTATAAAATTTATACATTTTATAATTACATTATATAGATAATATTTAGTATTAGTATTATCAATATTCATGTATTAGTAATAATATATTTTATGTTTATTTAATTATGTTATTGAATATTCAGCAATTTGCAAAATATTTCATTTTGGGTGGATATTAATTCGTAATTGTATGCTACTTTGTGGATTTATACTAGATTTATCGATGATCATAGGTAAGTAGTTGTCAATGTTTTTGTATTTAATTAATAATTCTATGTGAACACATATTTAAGTTTAGATGGACGAGATCTGAGTGAAATTTCCCACGTTAGTCGAGACAGAACAATCGAGAATTGCTCTCAGTAGAAGATACTGTGTTTGGTCAGACGCGTTGGAGCAATACCAAACCAATTAATTCATTAAATATTTAATAATGAGGCAACTACTTCAATTACGAGACTTTTAACGCTATTCTAATTTTTTATTAATTTTGAAAAGTTTTATGTAAGGGATGGCTACATAATTTTACTGTTATCAGTATTTTTAAGAGAAAAATATATAATATTGCAAAATAAATCAAAAGTATGAGAAATTTCGTTTTTCAAGTCTAACCTTAATCTTAAGCAACAACATCTTTTTTGGTGAAAAATTACTAATTTTCAGCAATATTTAATTGATTAATGAGTGAATTCAACTAATTTGGAGCAAATTTGACTAAATCGGTAAAATTTTAACTGATTTATAGATAATTTATATTCATCTCTTTTAATTTTTTTAATCTACATTTATTAATCTGCAGAATATATTTAATTGATAAATATATGATTAATATCGATCGTGATCAATAATTTCTGGAATTTGACATCACCCCTGACATGATGTTAAAGAATCCGATGTCATCGTGTCGTAGGGAGTGAAAAGCTCACCAGATATGATTTAAGAGATGCAAAAGTGTGAGAAACGATCTCTGATATAAATAAATAATTGAGTCTGAGGTCACGTAACCCAAGAATCTCAAATAAGGAGCCGCGGATTGATTTCTATGTCGACATGGATACATAGTTTTACATTATTTCCCAGAGAATAGAACACCTGAAGATTGAACTTTTACTGAGACACTGTCTTCAAAAAATCTATAACATTTACGGAATTAATCCAATAAGCAAGAATTTATCATCTAGCAACATGGTTCGGTTGTTACTTTCACTGTTGCACCTATCTGCTCGATATTTACTTCCGGCTAGTCATTATTCTTTTTAACGGAAAAGCCTCGCCTACTTAGCGATAAAATGACTTCTAGAAATAACTTTTTGAAAAACTGCAAAATGAATAAGTATGTTCCAAATTGAGAAAAAAATATAACTAAGATATGCAATAAAAAATATTTCCAAGATTAAAAAACACCTGTAATTTATGAAATTTCCAATTTTTCACTTTTCCACGTTACTTTTTAATTGACACTGAAAAGTATGCACTTTCGCAGGAAAATTGAAAGAATCGCGGAAATGTATTAAGATGAGGGATAATTTGTAAATTCACATCACTATAGTTGAATTGCGAAACACGTACCAATAATATAATCCTCATGGTGCACGTGATGTGGGAGGTGATGGGGAGGTTTCCTTAGTGGAAGAACGATCCTCCAAGAGTTTCACAGAGAGAGTGCAGCTGGATAGAATTGACGACAGTCCTTTATAACCTTTACTGTTGCTTTAGGTAAAAGTGGGGGTTCGTTGGTTAACAGCACGAGGTTGGTAAGACGCGACGAACGTAGGTACGTTATCCTAAGTATATAAACATATATCTATGTTATATATGTATACATATGTACATGTATGGATGTTTATAGAGTGTAACGTTTGAGCGTTCTTTCTCGTTTGTTACTCGGGCACACGACACTCGCGCGAGACAGGTTCCCATGAAGCTGACATGGCCATTGCCAACCCAGATTACATTTCGTAAGAAGAGAGCAAACTTTGAAATTTTACTCTCACTGAATTGGGGGTGGCAGAATTTAAAATGCGGAACTGGATTCCTTTGAATTCAGGAGTTTTTTATTCTCTATACTTTTCTGAGTATGTGTGTAAATTTTCAGGACAATCTGATTTTTTTTTCTTGGAAGAATAAATATAAAATTAAAAGTTACTACGATTTACGAATAACGCGTTTTTAGCGAAAATTAGCTTTTTATAGAAAATAGTTTGTTTAATTATTTACTAATATTTCTGAATTATATGGAGAATAGTATATAAAATATGTTTAAGTAAAATCTAACGTATTGGACACAGGCCTTTGACATTTTTACCACTTATTCTTTGTTATATTATCAATATTTTTGTGTATGGAAAGCACTCTAGATACAAAAATTAATAACAAATTTTTTTTATATTTTAGGATATTTTTATTTATTTTATTATTTTATTTGTAACTTTTTTTTAGTGTGTTACCTTATTTTCTCGTATCCAAAAAGTTACTACACATTGTAAGGAACAAAATGAAAAAAGGATCATGACCATTCGTTAGAAAAAAAAAAAAAAGTTTTTCAAAGTCAAAAAAATGGCCAAGAAACTTAAAATTTTTAGTTTAAGAATATATAAAGGTGCTGGAATTTAAAATAACCGAAACCTTTCTAAATAAACGTACTAAACATAACAAAAATAGAAATTCAGGGTTGAAAACAAGCTAGAGAATGCAATTGACAGATTTTGGTGTATTTCTTCAGGAAATATTAAGCATTTAATTTCCAAGATAACAAATTACTGGAAATAATGAAATTTTTACCAATATTATTTCTTATTTGCAGAAAAAAGAGAACTATGAATTATCACTCACATTTAGTATATTTTTACAAAGAGAACATAAATATTTAATTTAATATGCATGCAGATTATTATAAACAAATGGTATTTATAAACAAAGACTCAACTATAGTGTTTCCTTCAGAAAGAATCATTTAAAATATAATTGTGTGGACTTTTTAAAATAATGATAGTTAATGATAAAATAATTATAATAAGTAATTATCATAGCAGCTTACAAGAGTGAATTAGACTTGAACCCCATGGATGTCGACGGCAAATACATATGCCATTTTTAAGGTATGGATCACTGAGAGAAATTCACGTCATAGTAATATTAACTGAACATTTTCAGTGAAGTTTTATGCATTAAAAGCAATTGCAGTTTTCGGTTACTTTGAAGAATTTTTTCAGGTGATTCAATAGGAATCGCCAGTTTAGTTTTACTAACTGACTTTTACAGTTGTATTTTACGACTACATAATTTTTCAGTTAAAGTAACCGACTTCTATTCTTGTTCAAAGTGCAGTCGCATTTGAAATGATAATTGTATTTATTATTCATAATAGCACAATAATTTAGTCGAAGTAATTAAATTTGAAATTTTCTTTCAAATGGAGAAAATATCTGTTAAAAACATTATGAGTAAAAATCGAATTGCTTATTAGTAACTTTTTATTAATTCAGACTTGGAAAGTGTTTTTTTAATTTTTTATCAGTATTGCTATTTACTAATTTCAATCATTCACTCATATCTTACTTTTTAATTAGTTTCTTATGACTGATTTCTTAGTAAAAGTGACTCATTATAACTGATTGAAATTAGTAACATTAGGGAAATCATTTTTTAGTTAATGTGACTCACTCTATTTCTGAATCAGTGTAATTCTCACTGAATTGCAATCAGTAAGCCACTCATAGCAGATCAATCAGTGATTTTTTACTAGTTTGAACGAAATATAACTGTTTGCCCAATCAGAAGTGGGTCACTGATTTCAATTAAATGAAAATGTCACTGATTCATATTTAGAGAGTACAAAAAGTGAATATGGAGCTAAAAATCAGTCAGTATTATTACTGACTTTTACTAATTTATCAATGAAAATCGATTAGAGTTATTTTTGAGTATTCTAACCAAATACTTAAAAGAAATAAAAGTTAAGAAGATTAATTCGTGGTATATATTTATATTCTAATTGCAATCAATACTATTTATCTGATTTCTGTTGAGTGAATTTTCCTGATTTCATTCAAGGAGAATTTTATTGAACCCTAGCCTTAAGGTAGTACGATCACGAAAATTAGACCTCAGGCAAAAATAGATAATTTTGCTTTCAAGAATAGCAATATTATTATTGAAGGGCTAATTTGAAAGAGAAAAGATTATTTTTCATGAAAAAAATTTGAAACACAAAAAAATAATTTTATTAATAAATTTTATTTTTGCCCAAACTTATTTTCTTATCGCTTCGAGCCAAATTTTTAAAAATGATGCGATTCTAATAAAGCACGATTTATTTTTTTAGGAAAAAGATTCTCTACAACTTGACCGTTTCCGATTTTTGAAAATGAATTCTTTAATAGCTGAAATTATAAAAAAAACAATTTTTCAAAACAAAATTTTTATAAACAAATTGCTGTATTTGATAATAATTAATTCAATTTCAAAAATAGGAAACGGTCAAGTTGTGGAGAATCTTTTTTCTAAAAAAAATGAACCGTGATTTATTAGAACCGTATCATTTTTAAAAATTTGGCTCGAAGCGATAAGAAAATAAGTTTGGGCAAAAATAAAATTTATTAATAACATTATTTTTTTGTGTTTCAAATTTTTTTCATAAAAAATAATCTTTTCTCTTTCAAATTAGCACTTCAATAATAATATTTCTATTGTTGAAAGCAAAATTATCTATTTTTTCCTGAGGTCTAATTTTCGTGATCGTACTACCTTAAATTGATGCTTCACAATTTCCTAATAGAAATAGAGTCAAGTTCACCGAAGTTTTTTCCTGATTGAAATCGCCCTTACCACTTAAACTTTTAAATTGTGAAATGTTTTTTCGACAAATTAAAAATGTTTTAAAATTACATCACTGAACTGATTTTTAAAAATATTTCGATCACTATCAATCAATCAGAATACGGTAGATTTATGTATAGACGAACTAACTTAGACCCTGGGGCAACAAGATTTACAAGGCGAAATTTTAAAAAGTGTCCTAATCATCTAGAAAAGAACGCTAGAATAAAAATATAAATCGAGTAGAATGATGAAAAATTCCCTTTCACTGATCTGCATATTATCATTATAAATTTTATATCCACCACTGTCGAAATATAATAGACAACCTGTTTTCTGCCAGTCGTATAAGTTCACCTAATTTTTGTGTTATATAACTGATATTCGTTTCCTTATTACGGTATAAAAGTTACTAAAATTCTGTTTAGGCCGTGTGGTAAGGCCTGTCATTACTAATTATATACAACCGCTTTATTAATAAAATAATAATTTTAAAAAAAATTTCCGAAGACAGGAAAATATAACGCATTGTTCTCTTCTCCGGAAAATTTGTTTAAATTATTATTTTAATTATAAAGCGGTCGCATATAACTGGTGCTGTCAGAGTCAGCAGCTTTTTGACTAAAAAAATAGTTTTAACAGATTTTTCAAAAAAGACGAAAATCCTTTGCCTTATTCTCTATTGCTATCTTTTCGTGAAAATTCGTTAAAATTTTAGAATGTAATGCAGAAAAATTATAATTTTAACTCCAAACTGAAATGAGAGAATGTTTTGAACTTATTAACATTAACATTTTAACATATATTGAAAATTATCGAAGATTTTTTTAGTGATCATTTTGAAAAGAATATTCACATGATAAATAACATATTCTTAATATTCTTAATTCTTGAATGGTGAAAATTCCTTACGTTTTATCGAATAAAATAATTGCAAAAGTTTGCTAAATCAGTGCGTAAATTATGAAATGAAGTTTAAACTTCATTATGATTTAATCAAACTTTCTTCAGAAATAATTTTATAAAATTTGGAGAATAATTGCAAATTTTAACAAAAAGTTACCATTGTCACAGTCTTGCGATTCATTGTAATTTATCTTAGTTTATTCTAAAAACACATTACCATCAAGACATAATTATATTTTTAGTTTATCAATAAATAAATTTATATACTGCAAAAATGTTTCTGATTTTACAATACTTTAATTGAATTTTATTACCAAAATGTAATGCAAAATTATACTCAAGGTATTATTAAGTATAATCACAGTATTTTTAAAGAAATTATTCAGGACTACAATATACGTGTTGTTAAAAAGAATTACATTACCTTTTGGCAATAAACTTCCATTACAGTATTGTAAAATAAAATAAATAATAAAAGTATAATAAAATAAAATAACGAGAACATCTGTCAGAGAAGAACTAATCTTTTCTTGAAAATTCGTTAAAATTATTGAATTTGATGCAGAAATATTATATTTTTAATTCCAAACTAAAATAAGAAAATGTTTTTAACATATCCAAGTGCGAATTGCCGAAGGTGATAATACGGCACAATCTTGGCCCAATCTCGGCAGCCAACAGTCGGCTATTGTTATTGGGTCAGTGTCGCCGTTTGCATCGGTCAAGTGCAGGGTCGAAAACGGCGGCCTTTGTCGACTGTTTAAATTTGAAGACCTTCAACCGAAACTTGGCCAAGTATCGGCCCTATACCAAACCAATTATCACTTTTACTATGGCATCCAGTTTCGGAAGTAGAAGAGCCAGAGTCCGGACCATGGACGGCACATTACTGGGCCATGTGTCATTTTTACCACGATAAACCATTCTAGAAACAAGTGTTGGCGGCCAGAGTTTGGGCCAGAATTGGCCACCAAGTGTATACCGCACGCAGAAAAAAAATCAGTAAAATTTACAGGAAGTTCGGTACTTAATTGGACAACATGACTTTTTAGTAAATTTTACAAGAAGTTGAGTTCAATCAACAGATTTTCTGTACAATTCACTTAGCGTACAGTACAATCAACTTAACTCGGTTTTTTTCGTATTCAGTAGATTTTACTGGACGCTGAGTGAAACGTACAGAAAATCTGTTAATTGAACTCAACTTCTGGTAAAATTTACTGAAAAGTCATGTTGTCCAAATAAGTACCGAACTTCCTGTAAATTTCACTGATCTTTTCTCTGCGTGCGGAGTTATCATTCCAACAACGGCAGAATATCGGCAACCGATATTTGGCAACATTTTTGCCGATGCTGGGCCAGTGGTAAGCCGTATCTAACTTCACACTTGGGTATTAACATTAACATTTTAACATATGTTAAGAATTATCAAACACAGATTTTTTTAGTGATAATTTTGAAAATAAAAATAGTAAAAATGTGCAATTAAATTCAAAATATTCGCATGATAAATAACATAATCTTAAATCTTAATATTCTTAATTCTTGAATGGTAAAAATTTCTTAAATTTACCGAACAAAATAATTAGAAAAGTTTGCTAAATCAGTGCGTAAATTAATAAATGAAGTTTAAACTTCTTTACGATTTAATCAAACTTTCTTCAGAATTTGAGACGTTTACATACTAAATAACACAAAATACGCCGAGATTATTTTCTGAGACGATCTACTGCGTAATAATAGTGATAGAAGGCAGCAATTTAACTATCACCTAGACAATCTTGAGTGTTGAATCCACGATTGCTATTGAAATTGAAAAGATGCATGACTGGAAGCGAAGAATCTGACATGGTTTAACGCGTGCCGCTCGAACTAACAGGATCGCAGTGAAGTTTGAAATAACTGATGTTTACTTAACTTCTCTTATTCTAGTTTTATTATTCTCATTGAAACGTGTATGAACTGTAAATTGAGGAAAAGGTGGTTGGGCTTTCTATCAACAAAAGAGCATTGACCGATTGCAACGTTTTGAATTAAAATTATATATATGTATCATACTTTACTTTGGATTTAGATACTTAAAGAGAAATCTACTTGGTTATGATTTTGAAGCTTACTTCATTTTTCGAGAGAAAGCTGTAATGCGTTCTGAATAGAATATCGGAAATTATATTTTGTATTCTAATGGTTAGAATTTCATTATATGACATAATGTAATTTTGGAATAAAATTTTACGTATAAATATATAAAGAAAATTACAGAAAATAATATTAGGTTGTTTTATGGATTTTAAGGTATTTGAAAAAAGAATCTGCCCGCTTCGAGGGTATATTCTTATCGCGCGTCGCGCTCCGCTCTGTTTGGATCTCGCGCTTTACGCTCGGTAATTTGTTATCTTAATTCAATTTAAAGCTATCAAAATTCTTTATAAAAAGAGCCCAACATGAATTCATTTTGTTGAATTTTGAAGAAGTTATTGCAGAAATAGTCTAGATTTTAATTCTTTCTTAAATTTTAAATAACTTTCGAAATAATCAATATTTTTTAATGTTCCTGGACTCATTTTAAAGCTACATTTCTACAAAATTCAAGTAAATTACTAGCATTAATGTTTAATTTTTTTCTTACATAGGTTAAAGTTCAAATAAAAGAGTATAATATATAATTATGAATTTTCTATAGAATCCCCTTGAAATATATATTCATATGATTATTATGATTTACCTAAAGATGAAATATTTTCAAATTTTCTCTACTTTTTTGTTAGAATTTTAACTCTTTGCATAATGCAAGAAAAAAATTATACATTAATAATGGTATTGAAATTTGGACTTTTTTTTTGCAATAACTTCTTCAAAATTTAACAAAACGACTTCATTCTGGACTCATTTTAAATATAATTTTGATGGCTTTTACATTATTAAGAGTAGAAATTTCATCACTCAGAATTAAAATTAAGATAATTTAAGCAATCATCGAAAAACAGGTAGTCCCACAATTCTGACCAGTACTCTCTAAATCTGAATCAGTCAAATTTTCACTGATTGAATCAGTGATTTGCTTTTTCACTGATTCATCAGTGAGAAAAATATTTTTCACTGTTAAATCAGTTAATTTTCACTGAAATAATCAGTGAAACTTGACTGATTTACAGTAACCTCTTTTTAGCTATTTGAATCAGTCAAATTTCACTGATAATCAGTAGATTTTGACTGGTTCCAATTTAGAGAGTAGTGTACATATCTGTAACTTTCTAATAATTTACATGATTGAAAAAAAACTATTTTCTTCCAAATTCTAAAAAAGGAAAAAATTCGTAGACTGTATTTAAGCAAACGATTTTTCATTTTGACGCTTATTGTGTGTCTCACATATTTTGGTTGAAAAATGGAATTTTTGATTTTCAATAGTATTTTTTTAAAACTAAAACATAAAATATACATCTTGTCAAAAAATGTCCTACTGAGAATTTGTAGACCTCATTTAGACAAATAATTTTCCATCTTAACGTTTTTTTCGCATGTCACATATTTTGTTTAAATAATGGAATTTTTAAATTTTAATTGTATTTTTTAAATTCGAAACGCAAAATATATATTTTATCAGAAACTATGTCAGACAAAATTTGTAGAGCTTCTTAAAACGAACAATTTTTCAAACTTAGGTTTTTTTCGTATTTAACATATTATTGTTAAAAAATTAAATTTTGGATTTTCAATAGTATTTTTTTAAATTAAAAAGAAAAATATACATCTTATGAAAAAAAAGGTTGCGATTCAAATAAAGTTTTCTTCAAAAACAAAAAAAATACTCCTATTTTGACAATTTTTGTCGCATGTGGCTTATTAACGAACTTGTCCTTACTTTTTCGACTCCGATAAAGTATGCCAAAGCTCAATTCAATCCGATAATTGTATCGAGAGTTATCGACTATACGACTTCAGGGGGTCTCAAAACGTAAAGATTTGATGAAAATTTCGAAATTCATTTTTCAGATAAAACTAATATTTTCTCATTTATAATGAAAATCTAAAAAACAAGAACTTGTTAAAATACATAGAAGAAACTTTCTTGCATTTCTAACTCCGAATATATTTCGGTTGTTTATTTTATTTTTTAAACCGACATCCCGAAAAAATATATTTTATCCAAACAAAATTAATTTTAATTTAATTAATCAATCACTTTTGACTGATTGAAAAGCAAGGAATCAGGCACTGATTTTTTTCAAAAATTCTAACTGATTTAGATTTAGAGCAACCTTTAGTCAAATTAAAGGAACCAATTGATTGAATTAAATGATTTAATTTAATTTAAATTTACAAAAAAATTTGGTCAAGCGAATAATAAGAAAATTCTTTGATTCATTCAACTAAATTTTGCTTGAATTATCCAAATATTTACCGAGTGGATAAAGTGCAATTATTTTTTCAGATTCTAAGTAGGAAAAAGGATCCGAAATTAATTCCAGGATTTGACTCAGAATTATTTCATTGGAATTCTCTAAGCATACTTAAACTTTCTTCAAGACACTAATTATAAAATTGCTTATACATTACTGCTTTATTCTACACATGTCTCCGATATTAATATAAAATGATAAGCAGTCACTTTTTATAAACACTCATATATAGTACATATAAAATAAATATATGTATATATATAGTAGTGTGGACTTTAAATTTATCTAATTATAGTAAATTATTCTTTAATGTCATTGTAAATTACATTAGAAGCTCAATTAGAATATTATGTAAGATTACACAATAGCATTTGAGTTACAAACATAGAGTTAAAGGTAAAAAAGAATTCGAACCTTAAACTTGAGAACTTAGAAAATAAAAAACATATTTCGTGAGATCTTTTAATAATTAAGACACGAATTACATCTTTTCAAACACAAAAACAACGTTACATTCGGCTTAGAGAGCATATAGAATAAAAGGTTATAAGAGTTTATAAAAAGTCTGCTATTATTTATTGCATAAGACTAAAGATCATTGCTAATCTTTCATGATGAAATTCCTAATCATTCAATGTAATTAATGACCCTGGCTCCTAATGATATTCTCTTACTTATAGCCCGTGTCGTTAACATATTCAAAAAACTTTTTTTAAGTCATTACATCTTCTTCTGCACCTGTTTAATTATTTATATTTTCATTGTAAGTAAATTGGATATACTTTTGTTACAGAAAATTTAAAATGAATTTTCAGATTTCAACCGATCAAAGATACAATGCTGCCATCTAGGAATTTAATTTGAAATAAAGATAAGACAAAATGAATCGGTATTACGAATTTTCTTTCATCAAGTGCCTATGTGAATAAATTATCAATACTATTTAATATGAATAAAAGATTCTTACTCTACTTTTCACCAAAGTTAGCTAATACTTAAATAATTTGCCAATTCAATGGGTTAAAAGTAATCTCTATTTGAAATCTATTATACGTATTTAATTTTAGAAAGGCTTCTGTTTTACCTGTCTTCACCTGTAATCACCTACTAACAGTTGATCTAGGATGTGAAGTTTCTACCTTGTGTACATAGGTGGCAGCACGAATAACTTTGAATGGTACATACATTTTTTCATAAATTTGAATATTTAATTAGAAAAGGCCTTATTAAAATATGAGAAGTAATTTCATGAGATTTCAAGAGTAACTGGTGAATATTAATTCCAATAGTTGGTTTCAATTTAAAATGGCTTATTATTAACAAATTATAAAATTTTATACTGTTGGTGAAAAACTACTCTCCCTGGCGAAAGTATCAGATTGAAATTCATTCCGAGTCAATCAGAACTATTCCGATTCATCCCGATATCTGTATCCGAACCAATGCGAATCATTCCGAACCAATCCGAAAAACGTTTTGTATCTCATTTGATGAAAAACGGTCAAAAATCAATACGACTTAATCCGATTCATTCCGCTTCAATCGAAGGCATCAATCCGAACCAAGTTATCAATTAGAATAAATCCAAGCTCGGATTACTCAAAACCGAATTTTCAGTCTGAATCAATTCGACCTCGGATTCATTCGGATTGAAAATTCGGTTTAGATCAGTCCGAGCTTAAAACTTGTTCTGGATTCTTTCAGATTGATGCCTTAGATACAAAACGTTTTTCGGATTGCGTTGGAAATTAAAAAATCAATCCGACTTAATCCGATTCATTTCCCTGCCATCCAAAGCATCAATGCGACTGAATCTATACCAAGTTTTAAGCTCAAATTAATCCAAGCTCGAACTGATCTAAACCGAATTTTCAACCCGAACGAATCCGAAGTCGAAATGATTCGGATTGATATTTCGATTTGAATCAATCCGTGCTTGGATATATTTGGTTTAAAAACATGGCCTGGATTCATTCGGATTGATGGCCGGATTGAAAAGAAATTAATCGCATTTAATCGGATTGATTTTTTATTTCAAAGCAATACGAAAAACGTTTTATATCTTGTTCAACGAAAGACGGTCAAAAATCAATTCGACTCAATCTGATTCATTATGCTTCAATCGAAGGGATCAACCCAAATGAATTCAGACCAAGTTTTCAATTCGAATGCATCCGAAGTCGAAATGATTTGGATTGATATTTCGATTTAGATCCAGTCCGAGCTTGGATTAATTCGAGCTTGAAACTTGGCCTGGATTAATTCGCATTGATGCCTTGAATTAAAGCGAAATGAATCGGATCAAGTCGAATGTATTTTTATTTCCAAAGCAATCCGAAAAACGGCAAAAATCAATTCGACTTAATCGGATTTATTCCGCTTCAATCGAAGACATCAATCCGAATGAATCCAGACCAAGTTTTCAATTCGAATGAATCCGAAGTCTAAATGATTCGGATTGATATTTCGATCTCGATCCAGTCCGAGCTTGGATTGATTCGAGCTTGAAACTTGGTCTGGATTAATTCGGATTGATGCCTTGAATTAAAGCGAAATGAATCGGATCAAGTAGGATGTATTTGTTATTTCCAAAGCAATCCGAAAAACGTTTTGTAACTTATTCGACGAAAAACGGCAAAAATCAATTCGACTCAATCGGATTCATTCCGCTTCAATCCAAGACATCAATCCGAATGAATCCAGACCAAGTTTTCAATTCGAATGAATCCGAAGTCGAAATGATTCGGATTGATATTTCCATCTAGATCCAGTCCGAGCTTGGATTGATTCGAGCTTGAAACTTGGTTTCGGACCAAGTCGGATGTATTTTTTATTTGCAAAGCAGTCCGAAAAACGTTTTGTATCTTATTCGACGAAAATCGGTCAAAAATTAATTCGACTCAATCCGATTAATTCCACTTCAATCGAAGGCATCAATCCAAATGAATGATTGATTATTGATCGTATCTCATCAAACAAACTACAAAACATTTTTGGAATAGAATCCGATTCACTCGGATTCAATTCCAATACGAAATTTTTTCCAGCATATATTAAATTTAATATATCAGTGTATAGTTCCAAAAATAATACACAAAAATATTAAATTACATACACAATTGCGTATAAAATTTAATAATATTTCTAACAGCCCACGAAACCTTTCTTTTTCAAACGAAATATTTGGCTATTAAATTTTTTTCACTAGGGGCATTGCGTTTGAAAATTAAACAAGAAATCAATTATGTAAATAGTCAGTTCTAACTTCAAAGTAGAATCAAGCATAAGAATTGATACCTGAGTCATTAATTGAATCTGACACCTGACCTCTTATTTGAACATGATTAGGTTCGTCCAAGGAAGTGTTAGAATATTTTTGTTCACCCTGTAGAGTCTACCTATATCTGGGTGCTCTAGATAGATGAGTGGCCCGATATGAAATCGGATGGTTGGCCTGTGTTCTGAACGAGTAATAAGAGGCCCAGAGCCGCCTGCGTGAATCGCGCCCTCGCTTGTTTATGGGAATCATCAGATTCCCATCGAGACCATCACTGTGGGTGGACCCGGGCCGCCTGCTGACCGATTTGCTTTCAAGATTTCGGACTTGAAAATCGCACGATTCACGATCTTACCAACGAACGCATTATTCACTTCATTAATCAAAATTTGACCGATAAATAATTCTTTTTTCATTCAGTTCCTCGTTCTATTAAATCGAGATGAAGTTTAATTTTTGATTAATAACCATCCTACACAGAACATAAGATCGGTTTTTGATTTATTTTTCATTAATTTCATTTATTAAAATACTCATTCATTTTTGCAAACTTTTATTCATTTACACTTAAGGGGATCCGGCACCTTTAATATTATTATTTTTATCTTTTAAGTTCCTTCCATATTATTTTCTTGTTTAGTACCTTTAGAGAGGATTTGGGTTTTTCGAAAATTCCAGTACCTTTATGTATTTTAAAAATGAAAATTTTGAAATTTTTGTGCATTTCTTGAGTTTTAATAACTTTTTTGTTTTTTAATCAATTGTCATGATTCTTTTTTTATTTTTTTATTTACAATGTGTAGCAACTTTTTGGTTATGGAAAGCACTCTAATTAAAAAAATAACTACAAAATTTTTTTTTATATTTTGGGATTTTTTAATTTATTTTTTTATTGTATTTGTAACTTTTTTTCAGTCATGTTACCTTTTTTTCCATACCTAAAAGTTTGCTTCACATTGTGAGGAACAAAATAAGAACAAAATAAAATTTTGAAAAAAAAACTAAAATCTTTCTAAATATAGGTACTAACAAAAAAAAATTAATGGGAAGGTCTAAACTCAAAAAATAAAATTATTAAAAATTGCGGATCCCCTTAAGAATCAAACTGAAATGGATTCAGAAGCTCAAATTATTATTTTTTTTAATTTGTACTGTTATATATAAAGTTAGAATAGGGAGTTTCATAATAAAATACATTAAATCACAACATTGTAAAAATTCTAATTTTTTGTAGCGAATTTCAACTACATGTTAGAATTATAGTTCTGTACTGTAGAATTTGAACAATTTTATAAAATTTGGAGAGTAATTGCAAATTTTGACAAAAAATTACCATTGTCACAGTTTTGCGATTCATTATAATTTATTTTAGTTTATTCTAAAAACACATTACCATCAAGACATAATTATAGTTTTAGTTTATCAAAAAAGAAACTTATATACTGTAAAAATGTTTCTGATTTTACAATACTTTAATTGAATTTTATTACCAAAATGTAATGCAAAATTATACACAAGGTATTATTAAGTATAATCACAGTATTTTTAAAGAAATTATTCAGGACTACAATATACGTGTTGTTAAAAAGAATTACATTACCTTTTGGCAATAAACTTCCATTACAGTATTGTAAAATTGCAAAAAAATTGTTCACAGTGTACTTTCCGCTTGTATTTTGAGGTTGACTTTTTTTATATCTGATAAATTAAAAGCGACATGGGACAGAAAATTTTAGTTTGCAAAAATCAAAGAATAGGAGAACATCTGTCAGTGAAGAATTATTCGAAACTCTCGGTTATCGTGTATGTTTGCGTTCCTAACGGCTAGTTTCTCGTTAAACGGGTTTGATACGACGCTCTAATTTAAATCAACGCTCTATCGTGTCGGCAAAAAAGAAGCAATAAAAGTCGATTTCTCGAGTTCAATAGGCAGTTGTGTGGATCATGAAGCTCTCGTTTTGTAATTTACTGTGAACAATTACAATGAAATGTCCTAATATGACTCATAATTACAGGCTTTAATGTCTTTGTAATTAATACCCACACTTTTTTCGAATTTAATTAAATTAAACGACTCGCCTTAAGTTGGATTAGTTCCTAATAAAGAGAGTCTATAATTTTCACTAAATAATATTTAATTTCTATCAATTACTAAATTCAAATTTCAGCGATTGTATCAACTAATTATCAGTGAAATACATATATCTATTTATTGCTCGAATTTCACTAATTCAAATTATTAAATTATTTATTATTGAATCAAATTAACTTATTTACTTAAATTCAACGAATTCAGATAATTCAATCGATTTCGGAGTATATTTCAGAAAAACCAACTAAGTTGGACAATTGGCTTCTAATAAAACAAGATTTTAGAGTAGATCAAATTTATTATTACATGCTAGGCTTACAATCCACATAAACATTTAATATATTTACGAGTAGTAAAATGCAAATTAACTTGAATTCAGCTAAATTAAATTGATTATATTTGCAACCTCTTTTTAAATCAATTCAAAAATTCAACGACACACAGTTTATTTCAATTTCTCAGTTATAATCAAACACATAAACTATTTTCTGATTATTTTGTTTAATTTCATTGCAAAAGAAATTAGCAAGGTCGAGCAAAAGACTCGAATATTTGAATCAGCCTCTACAGACAGAAAACAGGTGCAATTTTAAAAGCAAATTTTCAATAACAAAAAAATTTCAAATTGTATTGATCAAAAATGCTTTTTAAGTTGACTGCTCAAGTCATGAAATAATTTGCCTTAAAATTCTTACAATTAGTATCGGAGTTTGATTACACCTCTTCAATTTTCGATTTTTTTGCCTACACTCTCAAACATATAATTTCTTGTAAGGATTCATTCCGCTTCGATCGAAGGCATTAATCCGAACGAAGTTATAAATCCAAATAAATCCAAGCTCAGATTACTCCAAACCGAATTTTCACTTAGAATCATTTCGACCTCGGATTCATTCAACCTTAAAACTGGGTCTGGGTCGATTCGAATTGATGCCTCGGATTGAAGCGGAATGAATCGGATTGAGTCGAATTGATTAGTGACCGTTTTTCGTCGAACAATATACAATACGTTTTTCGGATTGCTTTGGAAATAAAAAATCAATCCGGCTTAATCCGATTCATTTTGCTGCAATCCAAGGCATCAATCCCAATGAATCTGAAGTCAAAATGATTCAGATTGATATTTGGATTTGGATATATTCAGTGTGAAAACTTGGTCCGGATTTATTCGGATTGATACCTCGGATCGAAACGGAATGAATCGGATTGAGTCGAATTGATTTTTGACAGTTTTTCATCGAACAAGATACACAATTTTTTTCGAATTGCTTTGGAAATAAAAAATCAATCCGACTTAATCCGATTCATTTCGCTACAATCCAAGGCATCAATCCGATTGAATCCAGACCAAGCTTTAAGCTCGAATAAATCCAAGTTCGGACCGATCTAAAAAACCGAATTTTCAATCCCAATGAATCTGAAGTCAAAATGTTTCGGATTGATATTTCGATTTGGGTCAATCCGTGCTTGGATTCTTTCGGATTGATGCCTTCTGATTGGAGCGGAATGAATCAGATTAAGTCGGATTGATTTTTTACCGTTTTCCGTCGAACAAGATACAAATCTTTTTTCGCATGACTTTAGGAATAAAAAATCAATCCTACTTAAATCGATTCATTCCTCTTCAATCCAAGGCATCAATCCCAATCAATCCAGACCAAGTTTTCAAACCGAATATATCCAAGTACGGATTGATCCAAATCGAAATATCAATCCGAATCATTTTGACTTGAGATTTATTGAGATTGAAAATTCGGTTTTTTAGATCAGTCCGAGCTTGGATTGATTCGAGCTTAAAACTTAGCCTAGATCCAATCGGAATGATGCCTTGGATTGCAGCGAAATTAAACTGTTTAATTCGGATTCATTTTTCATTTCCAAAGCAATCCGAAAAACGTATTGTATTATATATTGTTCAATATATTGTTCAACGATAAACGGTCAAAAATAAATCCGGCTTAATCCGATTCATACCACTTCAACCGAAAGGCATCAATCCGAATGAATGATTTATTAAGTTGGTTTGATTTTTGATCGTTTCTCATCAAACAAAGTACAAAACGTCAAATTTAACGACACACAGTTTTTTCCAATTTCTCAGTTATAATCAAACACATAACTTATCTTCTAAATATTTTCTTTGACTTTATCCCAAAAGAAATTAGCAAGATCAAGCGAAAGACTCAAAATTTTGAATCGGCGTCTACAGACAAAGAACAGGTGCTATTTTAAAAGCAAATTTTTTAAAATTTTTTTTTACAAATCCTATTGATCGAAAATGCTTTTTAAGTTGACTTCTCAAGTCATGAAATAATTTGCCTTTAAATTCTTACAATTAGTATCCAAGGTTGATTACGCCTCTTCAATTTTCGATTTTTTTGCCTACACTCGCAAACATTCATTTTTTTTGTAAGGAAATTTGAAATTTTTTCTTAATATAGGCTGAAAGTATTTCACATAAAAATCCAATAAATGAAGAAGAAAATCCAAAAGCAAATATGTAAAAAATCTCGGTTTTCAGTAAAGGAGAGAACGATTTTGCCGACTGGCAAGTGTCATCTTCATCAAATCGAGGTCTTAATTTTGTTAATGACTTTGTTTGCCATCTCTGGATAATACCAAAATTTAGTAATCTGTGAAGTAAAACATTGAACCTTCGTACATAAGGAGATGCAGATTCCATCAACATTCCAGTAAAACTTGATGCCAAGTGTTCATTTGTCATTTTGATATTAGATTGACCACAACTATCCATGTTTTCGTTCATCTTTAATTTTACAATATCATGTCTTGCCAGGCATACAATATTTTTCTCCTTCACCATACGATCTATACATTCTTCATACGTGATGTTAAGTTTAATTGAATTATTAATCCAATGACAAAAACTCCCATCACAATTGTTTTTCACGCGAGTAAAAATATTCAAATCTATTACGGGTTTTAGATTTAGTCGAGTAGCATCTTTAATAGAAAGAACATGAGTGCCAGCTCTTATTGGGACACCGATACTCGTGAAAGTTGTCTCAATAGAGGAAGAATACAAGAGACTAATTAATAACATGGAACAGAAAACGATCTTTTCAATTAGTTTCCTAGGCTCGCATGGAGATGCTTGACCAAAAACTATTTGTAAAATATACAGTAAATTCCAGTTACGTCTTTCGAACTGTAAAATATAAGACAAAACCCAAGGACACAAGAACAAGCTGATAATGATTATAACATTGACCAGTTTCCATTCAGTTGACATTACCACAGAATTGTTTTCGAAATTCGGTATTGCGATCGTAAGATAAAGAAATCGAGTACCATAACTTATTTCTATACCCTGGCGTTTTTTATAAGCTAATGGTATTCTTGCAGCTTGCACAATGACATAATTAATTTCATTGTTTATTAAACTGTGTATTAAACCAGTGGATTCATTTTTCTTCTCATCATAAGTACCCCAAAAACTCACATTTGATGTTACCCATAATATCTTAAAATTCATTGCCTTTGACAAAGTGTGTGTTATCAAAACGTCAGGACCAGATGCATTGATGACTTTCCCTGTAGGACTAAGTTCCATTAAAGTCGTCGGAGGCATGGAAAACAACCCAACCTTCATTTCATGCCCATGCAAGTTACTTGTCTTTTCAGGAAACCAACAAATGTCCTGCTTGAAGTTCTCTCTGGTGTAGATCTTAGAAAATGGATTATAACGATGTATAGTCACGATTTTCCTTTCAAAATTCAGAAATCGGTTTCTTGACTTTGGTTCTTCTTTTAGCAAATCTACGAGAGTGACATCTAAAAATTTCGCAAACCACATGTGTTGGAGTAAAGTTTCATATTTGGAGTTTTCTTCTTCTTGGAGAATAACAAAGAGACATCTGGGCCTCATTCGAGATCCGGATATTCGTGATATGAAACTGATTGGATTCTGCAATCTTGAAAGATCCTGATTATCATCCGAGAAGTAAATTAAGACGAAAATAGTTGTGGAATATGGATCATAGAACAATGGATTCATGCGAAGATTTTCTGTTATTTTATCTGTTGCCTTTTCAAAAGTAATTTTCGACGTTGGAACATTTTTGGAAAATTTTTGGAGAATGTTTTCAACTGCAAGAGAATTTCTTATTTCATTTGAATCTAGAAGTAAAAGTACTTGATATGTCTCACTCTTCACGTAATTTAAGAAATGATCGAGCCATTTGTATTCTTTTGCACTGATCTTTGCTAAAATGACAAAAATCATTATAAATGAATATAAGCAAAATTTGTTAATTAACATAATGAATCCAGAGCTTTTTAGTTTTTCTGTCCTTGTATTTTCTGGATCTAAGCACTCGAACAAATTTAGAGGTACTGAATGCTAAACTTTTTGTTATTTTTATTACTGATTAGGTGGATGAAATTTTAAAAATTGTGCCTAATCGATTTGTTAATTCACATTATGAATCCAGAGCTTTTTACTTTTTCTGTTCTTGTATTTTCTGGATCTAAACACTCGAACAAATTTATAGGTACTGAATGCTAAACATTTTGTTATTTTTATTACTGATTAGATGAATGAAATTTTAAAAATTGTGCCAAATGGATTTGTTAATTAAAATAATGAAACTAGAAGTTTCTAGTTTTTTAGTTTTTATGATCTGATATTTTCTAGATCTTAACACTTAGACAATTGCAGAAATACTGAATGCTAAATTTTTCATAAACTTTATTATTGTATGTATGCAACAAATATCAGAAATTTCTCATGTTAAATTGGTTTCATATGAAAGATGATAGATTAAATGACAATTTTCACATAACTGCAAGTATTTTTTAGTTGACATTGTTACTACAACAGTATATATTTGATCAAACAATAATTTACTTAATACCTGCATAATTTTCTGTCAAAGCTTCGTGTTTTCTATTGAATATAAAAAGTCCTGAATTTTCTTAACATGCCGATGTGAAAGGACTTAGATAGTTTTGTATTCCAAACAGATAATCAGCAATGTAAAAATGCAGAACAATGATTACATGTTTGTCTTGTCTCTTTTTTTCAAGCGACCAAGTGAAAAGAAGGAAGATGTAGAAAAGCACGACGTGACATATTATTTATGCTTTTTGCGTACTTTCTAGTATCGCTTCTTCACATCCCTAGGTCTGCAAACTTTCTCAATCTGTGTGAAATTATAAATCGACTCTTCTCTTGTGTACATATGCGACGTTCCACCAAATCATTTTATTTTACCTTCTTGGAAATTATTATTATTAGATTGTCACTCTTATAAATCTAATTAGAGTTCATTTCTCTTTCAGGTTTATTGGCATTTATCTTGCGGGAAGGTTTCATGTCAAGACGAAAGTGTCAAGATTTATTAATATTTTCAAAATCATTACTTTAATTCACGGAGGAAAAAGATTTGCTGCATTAACAAACGGATTTTTGACATACGAGGTACACATTTTTTTGCTGTTTCAAGAATTGCACTGTAAAAAATTCTTCGGAAATTTTTCCGAAAATAGTCGGACAGCTTAAAATACAAATGGGTCGTAAATTTTTCCAAAGATATGGTTGGAAATATTTCTGACATAGAACTGGAAATAGTTCCTGCTGTTTTATCGGAGAAATATCCAGTTTATTAGGAAAAGTTAATATATTTCATAATTTAAGTGGAAAAAGATCCAAAAAAAGTGAACAAATTTCCGTTTTTGTGGAATAATTTCCGCTTTTAATGGGAGAAATTTCCTACAACTTAGGAGATTTGTAAAATGTTCTCACGTTTTTGATATATTTCCTAATAATTCGGAAATAAGTCCGAAAATTCGGTCAATTATCCTCAAATCTATGAAATATTTCCACTTTCTGTAGACAAATCTATGCTTCCTAAGGATTTAGGAAAAATTCCCTAATACATAGTTGGAAAATTTACCGATATTTTTTACACTGTGTGTTCCGCTCAAATTTAGGTTAAGAAATGCGATTTTTAAAGATTTGTGGAATGTTGTTCAATAATTAAGACTCAAATTTGCGCTCTGAAAAGCAAAATAGTGATTAATACATTTTATTTTGGCAAGTGTTGCCATTTGCACTATTTACATTCAACTATTGAAAAATAAAACAAAATGTTAAATAGTACAACACAGAGAAGAAATATTTGCTGTATTAGAAAACGGATTTTTGATATACTAGGCTAAAATTTTTTTTTGCTGTCCCAAAAACATTTTAGTTCTCCCAACAAAACTTTTTGTTGAACCAACCAAAAGTTTTTTTGGAAGGACTAAAATGTTGTTGAGACAGCAAAAAAAAATTTTTAGCTTTTATAAACTTTTGGTTGGGTCAACAAAAAGTTTTGTTGCGAGAACTAAAATGTTGTTGGGACAGCAAAAAATTTGTAGCTTGTTTTCAATAGTTGAATGGCAAATAGTGTAAATGGCAACACTTGCCAAAATAAAATGTATTATTCACTATTTTGCCTTTCAGAGCGCAAACTAGCCATTTGAAATGGCACTTTTAGATATTTCTGTTTCACATGCAAATGATTTTTCTCTTTGTGTCAGTTATGATTAGGATTTTCATCACCCAATGATAAGAAATTTGAGTCTTAATTATTGAACAACATTCCGCGAAACTTTAAAAATTTCATTTCTTAACCTGGATTTAAGCGAAATACAATTCTTAAAATGGTTTAGAAAAACTAAATTAAATGGATTGTTGATGCGTTTGACCTCTAGTGGCATTATGTGCTTGGAAAGTTAGACCTCAATCACGTTCGATGAAACAAGACATCCATACGGCCTAAAAATATAAAACACTTCCGGCCTGCATTACAAGAATTGCAATAAGGGAGCCAAGATTTGATAGTGAAAGTTTTTGAAGGCAAGCTTTTCTATCTCGAAAAGGAAATTCAAAAGTTTGCCTTTCTCGTCAACAAACTAGATTTTTATATAATTCCCATTAAATACTATTTTTCGAATTATTAAAAATAAATGATATACTTTCTTCCGGTAGAAGAAATTATAACATAAAAATGAACTTTCCATCACTTTTTGCCAAAACAATTCACGGATGAAAGTCTTTTCCTGATCTGACAAGGCGATAGACCAAATAATTGACAGATTGGAGAAAATTAATTGCTATCAATCAAAGACATATACCAGCACTTTCAATTTTACTCTGCACATATAATTTGCACATTGCAATACATAATTTTCCAAATTATTGAAAAATAATTGGATCTAATTGTAAGAAATGTTGATTTATTCTGAAAGGTAAATTTTCTTCTTATTATAGAAAGTTGTCGAGTATACTTGATAATACGTTTTTTGAGTTTGTTTAATCTATAAAGGCCAGTGACCCAAAAATGTAACTTCATTCACACAATAATAATGAAAATACGCATATATTATCTGTAAAAATAAGAAGCTAATAAATCGTGGGTATATATCGGCTTAAATCTGACAGCATTTTAGCGAATGTTTTTTTGAAGGAACAAAAAGATTTATCGAGTTATGGTTGAAACACATCTCATCCATTAGTCAACCTACACCCGAATGTGACTAAAATAATACGAGACGGTGTCTCAGACGCATGCTATCTGTTTTTCTCTGATAAACCGCACGCGTACACATTCAGGTTAAATATGACTCTTTCACTTGCAACTCATTGGTTTCTTTTCACGTTTCCAATTATCGCCTAAGACTTTAAAGAATTTCAAAAATCTTTTCTGAATAAAAGGTGAGAATGTAACTTAAAGGGGTCCTCTACTCTCGAGGCCTGGAATTGAGCGGTTTTTTGGGGAATAAATGCGAAGGGTCTACTGAATAGATTTTGAACATTTTTTCTTTATTTCGAAGATACATGTTTTGACTTTTCAATTTTACTTTTGAAGACGAAAAAAATAACTCTCGTGACCTTGAAACGTCATTGATGATATTGATGTTAAAACTGCATGGGTCCCGCTTAAGCAAAGTTGTGGCCAATTGGGTAATCTGTAATCAGAAAATTGATATTCTTTATAATCATAGTTACGTTGGCTATGTTTTCCCAAAACAGATTTTTTTATTTTGCAATTTGTAAAAGTTATGCAACGATTTGTAAAAATGTCCAATTTTTACGTCATTTTTTGATCTATTAGAGGCTATAAAAATGGAACAAAATATAATTTTTCAAAAACGTACTCGGGAAAACATAGCGGTATGTTTTCTGAATAATTGAAAAAAAAAATTATTGAAATCGTACCAATACTTTTATGAGAAGTATTACTCGGCAGCTAAAAAAACACTACTTTCGGGAAAACGGGTTTAATGATAAATTACGGCGTATAACTTGATTGTAGTAACTTACGAGTTAATCTGCTATACCGGGACCGTAGAGTTTTCCTTCCTCATCACGATGATGTTCTTGGTATTCTCAGATACACATAGATTGAAATTTAAAAAAAAAATCGATTTTTTGGAACCGCGAGAGTAGAGAACCCCCTTAAGGGGGACTTCCACCTTCTCTCTAAATTTGAATCAGTCAAAATCTACTGATTATCAGTGAAATTTGACTGATTCAAATAGCTAAAAATAGGTTACTGTAAATCAGTCAAATTTCACTGATTATTTTAGTAAAAATTGACTGATTTGACAGCGAGAAATATTTTTTCACTGACAAATCAGTGAAAAGACAAATCACTGGTTTAATCAGTGAAATTTTGACTGATTCAGATTTAGAGAGTTGTGACTCGATTTTCGGGCCAAAATTCAACATTTTTTTCCACAGAATGGCATTAGATATCACAATGATATTTTTTTGAATGTTGTTCGTTTAGTCCTCAAGATGAAAAATATATTTACATGTAAAGTTCGAAAAAAAAATTTCGCGGTATAGTCGTCCTCGAACATGACCTTGTCGGAAAGTTGGAGCCAAAGTGTGACCATGATTTTAGCATCCCAGGTCGACTGAAACAAAAAAGCGCAATACAGTTTTAATCAGTAGCGTGTTGGCTTTCGTTCGGGATATACATTTTCCAACATTTTGAAATGAAGCAAAATGGCACCTATTTGTAAAAAAGAATGGATTTTTTGGCCTATATTCATTTAAAAGAGGAATGATTATTTTCCAAGAAAAAAAATTTAAAACACAGAAAAATAATTTTATTAGTGAATTTTATTTTTGTTCGAACTTTTTCTCTTATGCCTTCGAACCAAATTTTAAAAAATGATGCGATTCTAATAAATCACAGGCCGTTTTTTTAGGAAAAAGATTCTTTACAACTTGACCTTTTTCAATTTTTGAAAATGACCCAATTATTATCAAAATCAGCAATTTGTTTATGAAAATTTTGTTTTGAAAAATTGTTTTTTAATGGTTTCAACCATTAAAGAATTTATGTTCAAAAATTACGTTTTCCGGAATATTCAGAAAAAAAAGTAGGAACTTTTTAAAGTTTCGGTAACTCAACATTTGTGACTGAATGGAGCGAACTCTTTATTTTTTGTTACAATCTGACAAATATTGAAAAATCGAGTGAATGTGGACAAAATATTAACACATTATCAATTTAAAATATTCATAATGAAAGAAGAAGACAATCGACAAAACTCCTACATTCTTTTTTAATGGCCGTCATATAATATTTTTAATGTTCGCTACCGGTTATTAATGGTTGTCTTCGAAATTATTTTGTGAGAATTCTCCCAACAGTATTCAAAATTTTCATAATTAAACAGTTTTTACAAATAATTTTCAATTATTCAAATTAATTATAAGTTACATATTTTCATTTAAATATATTATATTTATCATAATATATAAATATTAAATTATATATTACATTTATTATTCACAAACAATCATAATTTCTTTTGCTTCAATACAAATTTCAACATAATTCAAAATAGTAAAAGAAAACGAAAGAAAATGGAAGAAATTTTGAATATCACATTCAAATTAAGTCTATTTCTTATTTAATTAGTGCATCAATCTATTTTTCTTTTTCCATAATATTAAACAAATAAATAAAAATGGATTAATCTTTTTTTCGTTTATTCTTCAACTCAGAATCTTTCTGATTCTGGAAATCGAAAAAAAATTAATCTGACAAAGAAATAATATTACATTTTTCCTCAAATCAATAAAAACTTTTTGGTTTCAATCCACTTTCGTTTCAAATAAAACTAAGACCTGACATTCGTTCAATGTCCCCACAACATATTTCCTGGTATTTTAGAAATCACTTTCATAGGCCGCGATTTCCGGTGTTCGTTTTCCCTCCCGTTCAAAACTGGGAGTCGTGGTGGAAAAAAAGAAGAGGGAGGGGGGAAGATGATAAGGTGGTCCACGGTTTGATCGAGGATTGCACGCGTGAAATTGAAGGAAAATGCATAAATTCGCGATGCACGTGGGGTGATGTGAAGTCCCGATTGGCTAAGCAGGTCGGAAACCCGCCCGTCAGTCGCCGGCCGGCACTCAGTTCAGTTCCCCACTGCGCTTTGAGCTAAACGCACATTTGCCAACGAACCATCGTCACCGATAAGTTCCTCTTTCTCATATATATAAGTTTTCCTCACCGATTCTTCACGTTTCCGAACCATCTTAACCGTTTTTCGGAAAAACAACGCGTTTAGAAAATTCTGTGCTTCACGTTTTATAGTTTTCATCAGTTACTTCTGTTCACCAGGTAAAGCAGAGGATACGGTTTTGCATTTGTGTGAAAATGTCTGTGAAGGAAAAGTTATCGGAGGTTTAAGCCTTTTGTGATAAAGACGGTTGTGTTTCATTTTCCGGAATTGATTCTCCATTGTAACTGAGCTGGAAAAAGACGGTAAGTCGGTTGTTTGATTATTGAAGAAGGGATTTTTCTAAATTTTTCTTGTGCTCTGACTTTTGGGGATAAAAAGATTTAGGTGAATTTTTAGTCTTCGGATATGTTTTTGGAAAATAGATTAAAAACGGTATTCAGAGTGAAGAAGGAATCTTTTGATTATTAGACATCATGGAAATTTAAGAAAATGTAATTGAAACATTTTCATTTATTTGTAAAAGTCTGTTTTATTTCCTGATTCAATATTTTTAATAGTTGTTCATAGTTAATTGTTTTGAATATGGTTAATATTATTAAAAAACTATGTGTGAGTCACTTTCACAATTAAGTTGACTAATGATTAATTGCTTTTTAAATAAAAACTGGAAGTAATTTAAGTTATTTATGTTATTTATTAATTTTAGTCATTGATAATGATATCCAGAATCATTATAGATTTATGTGATTATTGTTTCATTATCGATCATTAATATCAATATCTTTATACCACGCAAAATAAATCGATTTTTTGATTTCTTCCGTTTTTTCGTTTATAGAACAAGTAAATAAAGAAAAAAATCATTTTGAAACTCCATCATTAAGGTCTCAAGAGTTTAACGAGACAAATTAAAAGTCCCAAATTTCATTAGGAAACAGCAAAGTTATTCATTATTATTGTTCAAAATTCTACTTCAGCGTTAATCTTTCTAATCTAGAATTTTTGTTACAAATAAAAATGAAATTTAATTTTCAATTGCAGAAGAAACATTGAAAATTCTTTCAAAATTAAGCAACTTTACTTTTTGTATTTGAAACTAATAAACAATATTCTAAATTAATATAATAATAAATAAATAATATGAAATTTCTGTATTAAACTTCCATTAGATCTCATGGAAGCTTTTTCAGTAATGTACATTAAATTTAAAATACTTTCATCTTAAAAAATATAAACTTTTGTTTGAATTTTAATACACATGCGTATATATTTTAATGTTTCTTAATTTTAATATATTTTGATTGAAAAGTTGTTAAATAAATGTATATTAATTTTTCATGATATACAAATATATTAATTTTAATTTACAACTTGTATATTAAAGTCTATTAAAAATTAATAAGATTTTTAACAGTGCAGCAAACTTAATAATTTATGGAATGAAATTTCAAAAGATTTTCAGAAAACCGGATTGTATCACAAATTAAACAAGTCTCGATACACAAAAAAATTTACTTGATCTGAAAGGATAATTGGTCGGCTCTATTAAATAGTTCAATCTATGAAAAATTTATAAATCTTGATTCAAAAATGTATCTATATATTGACTCCTGAAATTCTACTCGAATAATGATAAGATATTGGGAAAGAAAGAAAAAAGTTTCATTAATTGACTCTCTACTCTTTAAAGATTATTGGCTTATCCATATCAAGAGGAAAGTAATTGTTATTATAACGAATCCAAGTGATTGCAAACCGGTGCCTGTATGTGTACACGCATCGATCGAAACAAGATCTATCGTAGGATCGTCAATGTAACGGAGTTCAAAAAATGTCTCCATCGATTCGTAAACTTAATTTATCTCGTCATTACAGAAGGAATACTTTGAGGTGGTCTCCAAGTCCCATACTTTTATTTTTTATTCTCATTCATACTCTGATATTTCGCTCACTCATCAAGCCTAAAATTGTATCAAGCCTTCGGTTCCATTGTTTTACTAACTGTGCCTTCAAATAATCGAGTAATCAATAAGATTGAGAGCAGTGTCAATAGAAACTACTATAATCAAATTTTGAATCTAGATTCTGAAGTGGACCAAAATTTATCGGTGCTTTAATACATATATATATATATATATATATTTAACAATATTGATATATATTTCCCTTTGCGAAAGTATTGGATAGAAATTCATTCCGAGCCAATCAGAACTATTCTGATTCATCGCGATATCTGTATCCGAGCCAATGCCAATCATTCCGAACCAATCCGAGAAACGTTTTGTAACTCTTTTGATGAAAAACGGTAAAGATTCGATCCGACCTAATCCCAGGCAAGTATCCGAATGAAACCGAACCAATACGAAAATAAGTTTTCAATCCGAATTAACCTGAGCTCGGATTGATCCAAACCGAATTTTTAATCAGAATTCATCCGAATCATTCCGACCTCGGATTCATTAGGATTGATTCTGATTGAAAATTCAGTTTGGATCAATCCGAGCTCGGGTTGATTCGGATTGAAAACTTGGTTTCGGATTGTTTCGCATTCATATGAATTGTTGCTTCGGATTAAATCGGATTAGGTTGGATCGATTTTTTACCATTTTTCATCAAATGAGTTACAAAACGTTTTTCGGATTGGTTCGGAATGATTGGCATTGGCTCGGATACAGATATTGGGATGAATCGGAATAGTTCTGATTGTCTCGGAATGAATTCCTATCCGATACTTTCGCCAGGGTTATTAATAATAAATACGTGAATTTGATTGGCATCACTTGTAAGCATTCCAGAATTTGCAAGTAGCTTCTCATTCTTGTATCAAAAATTAATTTCATGTTAAATTTTAATTTAGCTTTCTTCACTTTTTCGTTTAATTCTTTTCCTTTCTCTCATTCCGATCTTTTGGCTTTCTATTATTCCTTCCTCTTGTATATATATATTTTCTTTTTCTTCAACTTCTTCAACTATTTCGTTTTCTTCTGTTCGCTTGTTATTCTCCTTTCTCTCACTTTTTTAAAAAACTTCTTCTTTTCTCCTGCAAGTGCCATATAAGACATGGATGTAGGTGCATTGGTACTTGCCATAAGCTATTGTATACATTCTGTGAGTGCAGTCTTGTGTATTTAATGTGCGTTGTCCCATAAGGTTCATATATCTCCCTTTACAACCAGGAAATGTGCGCACGGTCCCTTTACAGCAGAGAAGATTCATAAATTCAAGAAAGAATCGCCATTGACGTCCTCGATGTTTAATGGATGCAGGTCAGGTACATGAATGGCATTCTCACATAAAAAACTGACCGGAGCCATTTTTGCAACTCCCTCAGGAAGGAAGTAAACACCAAACATACATTTTGATTACTTTTAATAGTGTCTCTTAATATGAATTTAATAAATTTCAAATTTACTGAATTCAAATTAGTAAGGCACTTTTTATGATACAATCTGTCATTTTTAGTTACAATTAATAAAAAATCACTGATTTTATCGTGAACATTTAGTCGCTGATTTTACTTCACTCTTTAAATCTGAATCAGTTAACATCTACTGATTATCAGTGAAATTTGACTGATTAAAATAGCTAAAAAGAGGTTACTCAGAAACAGTCAAATTTCACTGATTACTTCAGTGAAAATTAACTGATTTAGACGTGAAAAAAATATTTTGACTGATGAATCTGTGAAAAAGCAGATCACTAATTCAATCAGTGAAAATTTGACTGATTCAGATTTAGAGAGCAGTCAATTTTTAACCAATTCAGATATTTTGGATAGTGAAGGGTAATTATTTTTAGTAAATTTGACTAAAATCTCTGTCGAATTCTACTAATTTTCGGCAGAAAGAGCGCTCTGAATTTTAGTTTGAATAATCTATGCTAATAATTCAGTAGAATTGAACTAATATTCCTATGGAATTTTTATTATCCGATATTTTAGTAATTCACTCTTCTGAGCCACTTAAAATTGACTATATGTCAATAAATTATAAAAATTAGATCAATTTCACTGTTGAGAGGAAAAGTCAGCTCTTGAATTTTTATTGAATGGTATGTTGTTCAAATTTGACTGAATTGACACTAACTTTTGGGTATAGTATATTCATTTGTTTTTAACGGTTAGCTTCTCATTTAATGGAATTGATAAAACGGTCTAGTTTAAATCAATGTTCTATCGTGTCGGCAAAAAAGAAGCGATAAATGTCGATTTCTTGAGTTCAATAGGCAGTTGTGTGATTCTTGAAGCTCTCATTTTGTAATTTACTGTGAACAATTACAATGAAATGTCCTGATATGACTTACTATTACAGGACTTAATGTTTTTGTACTCTCTAAATCTGAATTAGTCAAAATCTACTAATTATCAGTGAAATTTGACTGATTAAAATAGCTAAAAAGAAGTTACTGCGATTCAGTCAAATTTCACCGATTACTTCAGTGAAAATTAACTGATTTGACAGTGAAAAATATTTTTTCCATTGATGAATTGGTAAACATTAACTGATTTAGCAGTGAAAAATAGCTGTTTCACTGATGAACCAGTGAAAAGGCAAATCACTGGTTCAATCAGTGAAAATTTGACTGATTCAGTTTAAGAGAGTAATAAATTAATACCCGCACACTTTTTCAAATTTCATTGATTATTTTATATGTAATTTTTTATCCAGCCATGTTACCTTATTTTCCATAACCAAATAGTTGTTACATATCGTAACAAAATAAAAAAAGAATCATGACAATTGGTTAAAAAACAAAACAGTTATTTAAAGTCGAAAAATGTCAAAAAAATGCTCAAAAAACTCAAAATTTTTAGTATAAAAATACATAAAGTGCTGGAATTAAAAAAATGAAAAACCTTTCTAGATAAAGTTACTAAACATAAAAAATTCAAAAAATTATATGGAAGATCTAAACTAAAGAAATAGATATAAAAATATTAATGGTGGCGGATCCGCTTAAATTCAATAAATGCAGACAAATATGAATTGTAAATAAATAAAATATCAAATTGTAGGAAATTTAATTATAAATATTTTTTAACTGAAATTAAAGTCAGTTCAAGAGAATTTAGAGTACGTTTCAGAAAAGTCAACAAAAATTATAAATTATTCAACTAAACGAAAAATGCATTAGGTTAGACAACTGGCTTGTAATAAAAGTATATTATTGATTAGATTAGATTAATTATCACTTGCCAAGTTTACATTCCACAATTTCTAATAAGTTTATACAAGAAAATCTAATTTACTGAATTGACTCTAAGTTGCAAATTCATTTTTTTCAGAAAATTACAGTCTAATTCACTTTATATTCTGGTAAGTAACTTGAGTCCAACCTTTAATTTCTAAAGAAATTGACAAGTTTATGCAAAAAAATTCCTCTTAACACGGGGTAAAAGTATTTCATAAAAGAATGCGATCAAGAAAAAAAAATCCAAGAGCAAGTATGCAAAAAATTTCATTTTTCATCAAATAAAAAAACGATTTTGTTTAATAGCAAGTTTCGTTTTCATCCAACCGAGTTCTTAATTCTTTTAGTAATATATATTGCCATTTTTCAATAAAACCACAACTCTCTAAGCTAAGAATTAATTAATTGAAGCTTCGTGCATAAGGAAATACAGATTCCATCATAACTCGACGGTGCCCCACGGGACTCTACTATTTGTACGGGAATAGGACTTGCACTCAACCTTAATTGGTTTTGGCAGTTTGTTTTCGAAAATCTCATTTTCCTCAAAAAATAATGGTTTCAAGGCAAAAATGTGCAGAACATTTAAGATAGATCTTTTCATCGGCTACAACTTTTGTAGAAAATATTTCTTTCCTAATCTTTAAATTTAAATCAGTCAAAATCTACTGATTATCAGTGAAATTTGACTGATTCAAATAGCTAAAAAGAGGTTACTGTAAATCAGTCAAATTTCACTGATTATTTCAGTGAAAAATATTTTTTCGCTGATGAATCAGTGAAGAGGCAAATCACTGATTCAGTGAAAATTTGACTGATTCAGATTTAGAGAGTAGATCAATATTTATCGACACAAAATTAAAAAATTTATTAAAAACATTTTTTTTCAGTTTTGACCTTGAAAATAAAATTTGCGGGATTTTTCATCATCAATTTGTAATCAGCGCCTCAAAATACGTCGGTATAGTAATTTTCAAATTAATCAGAGGTAAGTGCTTTTCGGAAGTGCACCCGGACTAAGTATCATTAAAGTCGTCGGGGACATGGAAAACAACCCTACCTTCATTCTTTGCCCATTTAGGTTACTTGTCTTCTCGGGAAACTAACAAATGTCCTGATTGAAGTCCTCTCTGGTGTAGATCTTAATAAATAGATTATAACACTGTATAGTCACGATTTTCTCATCAAAATTCACTAATCGGATTCTCGATTTTAGTTTTTCTTTTAGTAAATCTACGAGAGTGACATCTAAAAATTTCTCAAACTACATGTGTTGTAGTAAAGCTTCATATATGGAGTTTTCTTTTTCTTGGAGAATAACAGAGACATCTGGGCCTCGTTCGAAATCCGGATATTCGTGATATGAAACCGATTGGATTCTGCAATCTTTAAAGATCCTGATTATCATCCGAGGAGTAAATTAAGACGAAAATAGTTGTGGAATATGGATCATAGAACAATGGATTCATGCTAGGATTTTCTGTCATTTTATCTGTTGCCTTTTCAAAAGTAGTTTTCGACGTTGGAACATTTTTGGAAAATGTTTGGAGAATGTTTTCAACTGCAAGAGAATCTCTTCTTTCATTTGAATTTAGAAGTAAAAGTACTTGATTTGTCTCACTCTTCACGTAATTTAAGAAATAATCGAGCCATTTGTATTCTTCTGCACTGATCTTTCCTAAAATGACAAAAATCATTATAAATGAATAAACGCAAAATTTGTTAATTAACACAATGAATCCAGAGGATTTTAGTTTTTCTGTTCTGATATTTTCTGGATCTGGACACATGAACAAATTTAGAAGCAGTGAATGCTAAACTTTTTGTTTTTTTCATTGTTGGTTAGGTGGACATTTTTTTAAAAATTGTGCCAAATGGTTTGGTTCAATAAGAAAGATAGTAGTGGAAATGACGTTTCTCACTTATCTGAAAGTATTTTTTTAGTTTTTATTGTGAATAGGACATGACCCTCGCGTATCTAGTCAATACAACTACATGGGTGGAAATCAAAAAGTTGAAAATATTCCATTTTTAAATTAATTAGTTGAGTTTTTAATTTCTGCCACTGCCTATATTATCGGAGAATCACTAGTCGCGTATCAGATAGGATGCAATCGAAAGACCTGGGCTCGAATCCCAGCGCAGTCGAAAGCGTCTTTTTTTCCACAGAAAGATTTTCAAATTCTTTAATATTTGAATTCCATTTTTAATTTAGAAAACAGAAAAGTTATTTTAGATTAAGATAATACTTTTTTATCCTTATGTTGGCCCCGATAAGTATAAAAGTAATAAATGCAATGAAGAAGAAATCTCTTATTTTAAATTTAGATTTTCTTCATTCAATAAAAAAATATTTCTTTGCAATCATTTACAATATTTTATTTGTTGGAATATTAATATTACTTAATTTTCGAAATATTTAGAAGGAAAAATAATAATCCTGTAATTAAACTTCTACCAATTGCTGATGCAAAAAGTCAGATCTTGAATTATTATAAATGGCATATTGTTAAAATTTGTCTAATTAATATCAAACACTAATTTCAGTTTTCTTTTAAAATTCTATTAAAATTTTTTCGCAAAACTGATTTAACTTTACAAGATAATTGACTGATTCTCATCGGTAAAAGATATTCATTTATTTTGAATAAAAATAAATTAATCTCATTTAATAATTTAAGAAAAACTTTTCAACTTATTTTACATTCATTTGCAATATACATTCATGATAATAATTTGATTAAAAATTCAGTATATTTTGGCTGAAGATGACAGTGAAATTTTCTTAAACGAACTTTTAGTTACTCTTTCTATGTAGAATTAGTAAACTCAGAAAGAAATAATCTACCAATGTATCTTCTAATTATCAGTTAAAATTTGATTAATTCCGATTATTAAAAAAAAAACCAGAGTACATTTTTTCTGGGTCTAGCCTTTTGGAAGACGTTTTTGAGCCGAAAGGCAAATATTTCTTAATTAGAACGTTTAAGACTTCACGGAACGTTCAATTAATAACTGGTCTACCTTGCTCACAGCTTAGTAATTACGCAAAGCGCTCCCGGTGATCGATCGTCATCGAGATCGTCGTAAATTGATTCGCTTGAAAGCTTCGCTTTTAGTTTTCGCTCGCACTTCTCTGAAAGTGTCTTTGGACTCACCTTGAATTTTAAAAAAATTTATAAAAGCCAACATACTCTCTAAATCTGAATAAGTCCAATTTGTCTAATTATGCAGCGCGAATGCCTTCATCACC
This sequence comes from Diplolepis rosae, assembly GCA_030998225.1. NCBI lineage: Eukaryota > Metazoa > Arthropoda > Insecta > Hymenoptera > Diplolepididae > Diplolepis > Diplolepis rosae. Next base: position 8,331,099 of record JAPYXD010000698.1, read on the forward strand.
CATTGATTTAGTAGCATTCTCATTAATGTTTTATCAAATATGACTAATTGTTAGTAAAAGCCTATATTAATTCACTTCAATACCTGATTATAGTAGGAAAACTTTCTATTAAAGTGAATAAATAAAATTTTGGAGTTAGAATTGCAATCACTTACATTTTGTTAAATATTTCCCAAAATTTTATACAATCAATGACAAATTAGTTCACGCAAATTTAAATCATTCAAATTTCTTTTTGTTATATTCGATAATTTACTACATAGAGAGAAATTTCAGGGTGAATGAAAAATAGTATATTTCGTATCAAGAGCGGAAAAGCGTATTTTGACGCAAGAGCAAGTATAACAAAAGTTAGCCGAGTCGGTGTCGCTTTGCGTGCGGAAAGTTGATTTTCCGCAGACTTAAAATTTTACCGCACTAGTACGAGAAAATCAACTTTCCGCACACAAAACGACATCGACAAGGCTAACTTTTGGTGCACTGAGAAAACAGTTCTGTCAAATCAACAAAAATATTTTGTTAGTATTTAGCTAACAAAATTCTTTCGTTGTGCCAACAAAACATTTTGCTATATCAATCAAATTTTGTTACTCAAACAAAATGTTTTGTTGCGACAACAAAATATTTTTTCAGGACAACAAAAAAAGTTTTGTTGGATACATTTTTTTCTCAGTGTGCACGGCGGACAAAAAATGATGTGTGTGTTAAAAGTGCAACAAATTGTTTCTAAAGCCAACGATATTATTTTTTAGAGACTTTTTGACATCTTTATTCCCTAACAACTAATAAAAAATTATTCACTTATAAAAAACCGTAATAGTATATTTTTGTCAATACACTAAAATTGTCTAGCTAAAAATTTTGTACGATCAACAAAAATTTTTTAATAGAAATAAAATCTACGCAACTGAAATATTCAAAACTCTTTTTCTAAGTGTAGCGATCGGAGTAAATAATAGAAACGGAAATTTTTGTAATGTCCTGCCAAAAAAGAGTTTTTCTACTAAATTATAATGTGATTTAATAAAATTTGATCTTCATTAACTTCACTGATTGTAGAAAGTAATAAAATGACACCTACCATATAGAAATCCTGCTGTACCATCGAAACAGTTTCTTTTCGAAATTGAACGAAAATTAAGGCCATATTTTCCTGAAAATTTGGAACATACTACAGAACACGATAGAGAACGTCTCACAACTTCGCTTGAGTGAACATTTTTCAAAAAATTTCACAGTTAACTGTAACTGTCCATAAGGTTTCGAATTTTTTTCAAAATTTTTACTAAAATGAATTAGCAGACGTGCTTTATTGTCTCTTGTTACGTTTGCCAAATTTTCAGAAAGATACTTTGTAAATTTAAAAAGTTATCTTACATGAACGAATAAATGTATAGTTTAGTCACGTGGTCCAATTGATCCATGGCCTTAAGTAAATTTGATTCTGATTAGAGTCTAAACAAAGTATTTTTAACATACTTTTGAAGTATTCTCAACATAAATTTCTAGATTCACTTTTAAAAATAACAGTAAATCCCACATGAAATTCCTATAAATTTGAAAACTCGTTGTAATAGTTATGGTAATTTACAATTAGTTCCCGTGTATAATTACGCCTTTTCGGATGGTTTGTAACCCACGGCCATTTTGTAGAACGCTCGAGGTTCCTGTGTCAATTGCCGGATAATGACGTGTAAATATGTATTGAGAAAGTTATGTAGAATAGGTAGTTCAGTGCGAAATAACCGTCTCCAAGGATCTCGAATGATGAATTTTAGCACCATACAAAGCCAATTTAATCTTTAAAACATTTTAAATTCAAATTTTTTCAATAATCTCGAATGAGGAGAGAAGAAGATAAAAAAATGGGTCAAATTTAAAAGAATTAAGATGTGAAATAACTGAAAAAATCTGCCCTTCGGGTACATTCTCACTGCGCGCTTTGCGCTTCGACATGATTGCACCTCTTGCTTCGCGTTCTGTCTCTTTAAGTTGATGATAAAAAAAACAAATCCAACTGCTTAAGGGGGTACTATGGTAATAATGGCCTTTTTTTCAAGAATTTTATTTTTGCACAAATTTTTATTTTGTAGTCAAAATATTTTTGTACGTTTTAGTACACGTTATGGAGAGTATAAAAAAATTTAGGTTGTTAATTTTTGTTAATATCCGGTGTAGATATAGGGGACCAATGGATTTCTCCATTGTGGATGATCTGAGACATACGAAATAAATTTTATTTTGAAGTACATATGAATGGCTATTTCATGACCCTTGAATAAAAAAATATCTTCATAAATAAACAAACAGTGCAACTTTTCACTTTTTTTCTTTTTTTTCGCCTGTTTTTTGTAAATAATTGTGTCATAACGTTGTTAAATATTAACTTACAGTAATGGTCATGGGTCATTCCATAGCCAGGTGTTTTCTGAACATTTAAAAAAAAAGTAGGCAAATCGGCCAAGTAGACGGGCCGGAATCGTGGGCACCAGTTCAAAAAACACAGTTTGAGAAAAATCATAAGAATGGTGATAAAAATGATTTTTTCACAACTTGAATATCGCATTATATGTTTTTTGGGTCGCTGATCACGAATTTGCTATCACATTTATAAAATTAATTTGTTTAAACAATTTTTATAAATAAATTTTCTCAAGTATTGAAACATTTTTCAAGTTGCATATGCTTTATCCGCGCGCTCGATCCCTTGCGGCAAATCTCATTTTTTATCACTTTTCGATATCATCTGAAGTACAGGGAGGTTTATACATTATACTTTAGGGTTTAAATTAACCGAAACTGCAAAAAAAAAATTTCGATTTTTTGAGAAAAGATTACCATAGTACCCCCTTAACAAAATTGAATAGCTGCATCGAAACTTGAATTTATACATATATTTTAGAGTTGATATTTGGTAAGGGAATTAATCTTTTTCAAATATATATAAGTATATATATAAATCAGATAAGAATGTGTCCACTTGTGTAGCTAGATTTTTTAATTTTCTGCATAAAACTGATAATTATCCACTTCACGAGTGAAAAAATAAAAAAATTATCTTTCAAGTTTTAAAATTCTCTAGCTTTCTTAATATTAATCTAATAAAAAAAATGTAATGGAAATAATTTGTAGAGCTTTTTGAGCACTATTAGAAAAAATGGTAGTTCATCCACGAAAATTAAACCTCAGGCACATATAGACAATTTTGCTTTCAAGAATAGCAATATTATTATTGAAGGGCTATTTTGGAAGAGAAAAGATTAATTTCCATGAAAAAAATTTGAAACACAGAAAAATAATTTTATTAATAAATTTTATTTTTGCCCCAACTTTTTTTCTTATCGCTTCCTACTGAAGTTTACAAAATGATGCGATTCTAATAAATCACGAATAATTTTTTCAGAAAAAAGAATCTTTACAACTTTATCGTTCCCAACTTTTGGAAATAAATTCTTTAATGGCTGAAACCATTAAAAATTAATTTTCTAAAACAAAATTCTTATAAACAAATTGCTGGATTTGGTAATAATTTATTCATTTCAGAATATTGGAAAAAGTTAAATTGTCGAAAATATTTTTCCTGAAAAAATAATCCTTGATTTATTAAAATCACATCATTTTTCAAGAATTGATATGAAACGATAAGAAAAAAAATTCGGGTAAAAATATTAACCTTTCAATAATAATATTACTATTCTTGAAAGCAAATTTATCTATTTTTGCCTGAGGTCTAATTTTTGTGGATGAACTACCTTAAAACTTTTGATTTTCTCTAAGTTAGGTTTTACAACTCGAAAAATTCTCTAATTTTCGAAATTTTGAATGGATATGGCTAAATAAAAAGCTCGCAATGTTTTTAGAGCACTGACTCCAACAACAACAAAAATGAAGACTAAAGGCAGAAAGATACCGACCTATAAAAATAATATTTTTTTACTCAGGTGGTTACAAAACCTTAAGATTTGATGAAAATTCGAAAAGTCAAATTTCACATAAAACCAATAACTTCTCATATCTGATGAGAATGCAAAAATCTCTTCACAATTGAATAATCATTTGAATTCAATGTACTTGAATCTGTAATCTATTTTCTTTATAGATTATTATTACAGTAATTTTTATCACAAGTTGAATATCAAACTCATACTTTCAATTCAAGTAAAGATTTATAAGAATTTTAGTTTTAGAAATTTATTTTGTTGAATTTCGCTTGGTTATGCACTTAAAATATGTTATCGGTTCATGAAAATATAAAATATTCTTTTAATCTGAAACAATTGTCCACGATTCTTTTACAGTGAAATAAAGGCAGTCACTAATTATTGAGAATTTTATTTTTTGGGACTAAAATCAGAAACATAATTGAGACAAGAAATCGGAATTGATTTTCCCAGCTTATTCCTTTTGAAAAATAAAGGTGAAAAAAAGCCAATAATAGATTAGATTTTAGATAAACTGATGTAATAGAAAAAGGGTTAAGTGCCAAACTCTACGGTTCGTCAGTTGTCAAGACTTTGGTACGAAACAAGATCACCCATGATTTCTGATCGTTTGATCTTTGCCTACCTGAGATCGCGAACGATCTATTTATCTAATAGATTCTAACGGTCCATAAAGTCTAGATCATTTCTAGACAAATTATACAAACACATTATCCTCTCATGGATCTACATTAATAGATATATAAACCAAATAATTTCAAGGCAATTTAGGTTTATAGAAATACAAACCATAAAAAACACAAATTAATTTTAATAATCTATAGCCATAAACTGTAAATTAAAACGATCATAAACAATAAATCGATAAAAGTTATAATTCAAGGTTAATAAATAATTCAAAAATTTCATAACATATTTTAATTAATTTCTAGTGTATATGTGAGAAATAATGAAAATAAAATTTTAATTAAATCCTTTTTTTAAATAACAAATTCGGAATTTATAATTGATTTTTGAGTGTAATTATTGTCGTTGAGATATAAGAAACTCGACAATAGAAAAATATGTAATCGAAATCGATAGAAATCTTGTAGTATAAAGGAAAATGTATAATAAAACCTATATTCAATAAAATTGCCAGTTTTATAATTTTCAACTATGAAATCATAAACTGGATGATGAGATTTTTACTGAAAAATATAAATGAGAAGAAAAAATATTTTACATCTGTTCATTGATTGATGCACACGCGAATACTCTTGTCAGTTATGTATAAAACGAGAGCGACATCTGCATTCAACATTTGAAGTTTCGATGCAGTAAAGTAAGATCGATTAAGATCGGTTCAAGTTTAACTGAATTAAATGGGCCCTCGACACGAAAAGAGATTCTCCCTCAGATAAAGAGGATAAAAGACAGGACAATAATTACGTCTTACGAGTCGACAGTCACTTCTCAAGATTTATTGCAATTGATCAAAAAGACCGACATTCCCACGATCCACAAAAGTTACCATGTGTGAACGATCACTGCATATTATTCTTATCAAGATCGTTGATCGAAATCAATAGATCTATCTTTTGCAACTTTTTAAACTAGTTCAACTTCATCCACTGACAGAGAAACTTAACGTATAAATATTACCCTGTTTCATGCTATCTGATTTTTCCTTTACTTCAATTCAATTACAATTCATTCATAATGATTTATAATTTCTAAGCTACCAATAATTTTAATAAGTTATCACCTCGAAGAATAACGTTTTTATCACTTCCTAAAAAAATTTAAAATTAAGAGCAAAATAATCAATCGATTCCTCTAGTTTGTCTCGAAAAAGAAAACTCATTTTAATTCATGAATAATAAATTATTCATCGATTATATTATCGATTTTTTGCGAAAATTAAATTCTTCATAAAATTTTGTACTCAAAAGATATTTCTCATTAAAATTTAGCTCAATGTTACAAAATTTCTTTCAACGGGATCCGCCACCTTTAATATTTTTATTTCTATTTTCCATATAATTTTTTTTATGTTAGTATTTTTATTTAAAAAGGTTTTGGTTTTTTTTTAATTCCAGCACTTTTGTGTATTTTCAAACTAAAAATTTCGGGATATTTATTTATTTTATTTATAATTTTTTTTAGTGATGTTATCTTATTTTTCATACCCAAAAATTTGTAACACATTGTAAGAAACAAAATAAAAAATAAATCATGAGAATTGGTTAAAAAACAAAAAAGTTATTTAATGTCAAAAAATGTCAAAAAAATGACCAAAAAATGAAAAATTTCTAGTTTAAAAATACATAAAGGTGTTGGAATTTAAAAAAAACCAAAGCCTTTCCTAATATATGGAATTATATATTATATTATTGTATAAAATAAATTATATGGAAGATCTAAACTCAAAAAATAAAAATATTAAAGGTGGCGGATCCCCTTAAGGCCATGGATCAACCAGATCACGAGACCAAATTCCTGTAAAAGTTCGTTTAAAATAACTACCTTATTTTACAAAATATTTTCTTGAAAATTTGGAAAATACAACAGAAGATGATAAGAAGGGGCTGTCAACTTCGTTTGAATGAAAATGTTGCAAACATTTTTACAGTTAACTGTATTTATCTATAAGTTTTTCAAGTTTTTTCAAAATTTGTACTAAAAAGACGTTAACAGACGTGCTTTATTGTCTTTTATTACGTTTCCCAAATTTTCTGAAAGATATTTGTAAATTAAAAAATTTTATCTTACATGAACGAATTAATTCATTGTTTAGTCACGTGATTCGATTGATCCATGGCCTTAATATGAATCAGTGAAAATTTTACTGAATTTAATTTAATAAACCTGCTTTAGGCAATGGAATCAGGCATTTTTCAATTATTTTCAGTGAAGACGACTGACTACATAGCCAAAAATGTATACCTGATTTTTAATCAGTCAAATTGTAGTTGATTTAGATTTAAAGAATAAATTATTTTACTGGTCGTTAGTTAATTTTATCTACCAATCAGAAGAAGCTACTAAATAATTAAGTTAAATCCAACTGAAAAATAAAAGAAGATTTTCAAACATTCCACTTTCTAAATCTGAACCAGTCAAAAATTAACAGAACTGAAATGAGTAAACAATTTTTCTTTATGCAATCAGCCATCTTGACCGAAAATCAGTGAAAAGTGACTGATTGCATAAAAAGAGTCGTTTTCCGATTTTCATTCAGTCGATTTTACTAGTTCAAATTCAGAGAGAAAATTTAAAGGGATTCTAATAAATTTGTTTTGGAATATCAGTAATTTTAATCGTTTTCAATAATTTTTATATATTTTTCGATTAATTTTCCATTTTTCAAAAAGTCGCCACTGAAGAAATGAATTTGGCCACTTTGTTGGGATTGGCTGGCATTTCATGGGAGCGGTGTTCAATATGCTGCAAAATCCCAAAGTGCCTGATGAAAATTTCATCGCACGCAAGCAAACGAGCGAGTGTATAAGCGAATGAACAAGACCCAACGGCTTGCATACGTAATGCTTTTTAGCTAATATAGGCCGCACGAGTTTTTTGGGGCCGCAGACCGCACAGTATGTTGGCTTTCTTACTTTTCAGTTTGCTCTTCGTAACTTCTTTTCTGGCTATTAAAAGTCGAATAACTCACTATTTAAACATCAAATGAGTCAAAACGTCATCCCGGTCGCGCAGTACTTTTACTTAAGGCCATGGATCAATCGGACCACGTGACTAAATTATACATTTATTCGTTCATGTAAGATAACTTTTTAAATTTACAAAGTATCTTTCTACAAATTTAGGAAATGTAAGAAAAGACAATAAAGCACGTCTCTTAATTTTTTAGTAAAAATTTTGAAAAAAATTGGAAAATTTATCGACAATTATAGTTAACTGTACAATTTTTTGAAAAATTTTCACTCAAATGAAGTTGAGAGACGTTCTCTATCGTGTTCTGTAGTATTTTTCAAATTTTCAGGAAAATATTTTGTAAAATAAAAAAGTTATCTTACATGAACTTTTACACAAAAATTGTCATGTGGTCTGGTTGGTCCATGGCCTCAAAGCTTTTCAGAAGGACATATCCACCCATATCAAAACAACCTAACAATTATTTTAATTAAAGGTGATACTTAGGAAATTATCTAATTGCATTGAGGTTGGGTTTCTAGATGTTTGTGTCCTACATACATGAAATTTTGTTTTCAAAATTTTGGGAAGTGGTACACACAGAAAAAAGATTTGTAAAATTTACAATACAAAAAGTTCAGTTTGATCAACAAACTTTCTGTCTTTCACTTACATTCCACTAAAATTTACAAAATCTACTAAAAATTCATGTAAAAATAAGTACCGAACTTTCTGTAAATTTGATAATTTTATTTTTCCGCGTGCACCATTTCCTAAAATTTGGAAAACAAAATTTCGTGTATTTTAGATACAAGCATTTAAAAACCCAAACTCAATGAAATTAGCTAATTTCCTAAGTATCATCCTTAATTAAAACCAAAGTCATTCCTACAATTTCCCAAATTTTGAAAACAGAATTTTTTGTATTTTGGACTATTTTTTTCAAGTATCACTTACCCTTAAACTTTTTTTTATATCCTATTTACAGTGGGTGACCAAATTATTATACTCACTTTGTTCTTGTTGATCGCATAATATCTCCTATTATTTACATCATGCGTATTAAAACTTTTCCCTAAAAATAAAATGAGTCTTTAAAATTATGCATAAAACAACCTCATGATGAACTGTTTTTATCAATTTTTGAGGAAAATATTGTGAAAAATGTCAAAATTTCAAACTTTTCTTAAATTATGAATAACTTTTGAAATAATTGATGTTTTTCGACTCATTTTAAAGGTAAAATTACGTGAAATGTAAAAAAACGTGTCAAAAAATTATACTAATTTTTCCCTAGATTCTGAAATGGTCTTAACATAAAACAAAAAATGCGTAAAAATTGATACTTGCAAATTCATGAAAAATAGTACAAATAATTATATTTTTATTTTTCAAGAAAATTTCATTCCTTCTTGTGGGTTATCACTTTCATGTATTTTAAAAATCCTTTTTTTGAGTATTAGGATTTTTTCAATTTTCACACCTTTTTTGTTTTAAGTTAAGACCGTTTTAGAATCTAGGGAATAATAAGTATAATTTTTTGGCACGTTTTTTTACATTTCACGTAAATTTACCTTTAAAACGAGTCGAAAAACATTAATTATTTTAAAAGTTATTCATAATTTGAGAAAAGTTTGAAATTTGGACATTTTTCACAATATCTTCCTCAAAAATTGATAAAAACAGTTCATCTTGAGGTTGTTTAATGCATAATTTTGACCCACTGTAAATATGCAAGCTGTCATATAAACGATCTACCAGAATAAGGATAAAAATAAAAGTAAATTCATGAAACTCACCAAAGTCCATTTGCATTCATATATGATTATGTTACCTGCAACAAAAAAGTGTAAAAGTGGATTAAATAACATTGAAGGATGACTGAAATTCCGCAAAGCTCGTCAGGTTTCTATAAATAGTTTTATAGTAAGATTTGGTACAGCAGATATATTTCGAGTCAGTTACTTTCACTGATCAGTCATTCATTCATAAAATTGGTTGCGTGCTAATGATTCCTTCCTGGCTAAATTTCATAACGGTTTTTTAATCCGTAAAAAAAAATCATTCTAGGATTTTTCGAACAAGAACTGAATTTCACAATGTAAGAAAAGAGGGAAAGTTGCTTGAGTATCTTCAGTTCGAGTGGCACTCAAGAAAACATATTGAGTGAACCATCACAACCTTAAAAGCCGAAATGCCGATTATAAGCTTCAAGATTAAGCCAAGATTTATTGCATTACCTTTTTGTATGAATGTAGCTTATTACTTGGCCATTGACCCAGAATAAGGGTTACACTGTTACATTTATGCACTAATAATGCAGGATTCTTAAATCACTTATGTCTTCCTCCATTTATTCTGCTTAATCATCATCTCATATCTCTTACTCTAAAGCTTTATCTCAGACTTTCTTTTATGCTCCTACATTTCTATTGTACGTATATATTCTATTTTTATTCCTCTTTGTAATTGCTCAAAAGGCTTCGCTCATCCTCGTACATTTAAAATTACACTATATTCTTGTTTTTGCGTTCATCAATTAAACCTTACATGGCTACACATAGAAAAGTAGATCTTCAAAACAAGATGTTTAAAGTAAAAGACAATTAAGCTCAACATGCATAAACTGCTACTTCACATTTGCTACATTTCTAATATGTAACCTGTAAATCAAATATTTCATAGTAATCATTATTAACTTCAGGTACGAAGTTAAATATTTAAGGTCATGGATCATCAATTATCCATTTATTCGTTCATGTAAGATACATTTTTACATTCTCATCATATGAGAAGGTATTGGTTTTATGTGAAAAATGACTTTCGAAATTTTCATCAAATCTTTACGTTTTGAGACCCCCTGAGTCAGAAAAAACGGTTTTTACGAAAGTGTCTGTCTGTAGTAGGTCGTGTGCGGCATAACTCTCGATAGAATTATCAGATTGAATTGAGCTTTGGCACACTTTATCGGAGCCGAAAAAGTAAGGACAAGTTCGTTAACCAGCCACATCCAATCAAAATTGAGGGATTGAGCGCTACTTTTGCATTTTTGAAAATAACTTTTTGAAAGAATCAAAAATTTCAATACTGGTTTTTGATAGTGCTCATAAATCTCTACAAATTATCCTGATAACATTTTTTGATTAAATCAAAATTAGAAATGTTACGGCATATTAAAACTTGAAAAAAGTCAATATCAAAATTCCATTTTCCAGTTAAATTATACGAGATACGAAAAAACGTTATGATACAATATTATTTTCTACATAAAGACCTACAAATTTAAATTGTAACATTTTTTCATAAGATGCATATTTTTCTTTTTAATTTAAAAAAAACTATTAAAAATCCAAAATTCAATTTTTTAACAATAATATGTGAAATACGAAAAAAACGTAAGAATACAAAGTTGTTCGTTTCAAAAAGATCTACAAGTTTTGTCTTACACAGTTTATGAAAAAACATATATTTTTCGTTTCAATTCCAAAAAATACGATTAAAATTCAAGAATTCCATTTTTTAGACAAAATATATGATATAGGTAAAAAACGTTTAGATGAAAAATTATTTGCCTAAATGAGGTCTACACATTCTTATTAAGAAATTTCTAGACAGGATGTATATTTTATGTTTACATTTTTAATGTTGAAAAAATTCGATTTTTTTACCGAAATATGTGAGATACGAAATAATTAAAAAGTTACTGAAATGAATACAGAAAATCGAGCGCGAAGCATGAGTGTCATGATGAGAATGTGTTCCTTAAGGCCGATAGAGCCTTAAGTAAATTGAATTTGCTGTTTCACTTAAACTACAATTTGACGGATTAAAAATCAGGTATACATTTTTGGCTATGTAGTCAGTCGTCTTCACTGAAAATAATTGAAAAATGCCTGATTCCATTGCCTAAAGCAGGTTTATTAAATTAAATTCAGTAAAATTTTCACTGATTCATATTAAGGCCATGGATCAATCGGATCACGTGACTAAACAATGAATTAATTCGTTCATGTAAGATAAATTTTTTAATTTACAAAGCATCTTTCTGAAAATTTGGGAAACGTAACAAGAGACAATAAAGCTTGTCTCTTAAGGTAGTTGATCCATGAAAATTAGACCTCAAGAAAAAATAGATAATTTTGCTTTCAAGAATAGCAATATTATTATTGAAGTACTATTTTGAAAGAGAAAAGATTAATTTCCATGAAAAAAATTTGAAATACAGAAAAATAATTTTATTAATAAATTTTAATTTCGCCCCAACTTTTTTTCTTATCGCTTCTTACCAAATTTTAAAAAATTATGCGATTTTAATAAATTATAAGTCACTTTTTCAAGAAAAGGATTCCCTACAACTTAACCATTTCCAATTTTCGAAAATAAATAAATAATTATTAAATTCAGCAATTTATTTATAAAATTTTCGTTTTGGAAAATGTTTTTTTAATGGTTTCAGCCATTAAAGAATTTACTTTTAAAAATCAGAAACGGTGAAGTTGTAGGAAATCTTTTCTCTGAAAAAATGATTCATGATTTATTAGATTCGCATAATTTTTTTAAATTTGGTAAGAAGCGGTAAAAAAAAAGTTGGGTCAAAAATAAAATTTATTAATAAAATTATTTTTCAGTGTTTCAAATTTTTTTCATGTAAAATAATCTTTTCTCTTTCAAAATATCCCTTCAATAATAATATTGCTATTCATATTCTGGACTTACATTGACCCTTAATTAATAATTGAAGATATATGTTGATGTTAACCTTGTAAAGCTGTGGAAGAATAAAAATTATATCACTGAAAGCATGTCCAACTTACTGAAGTCAAGTAACCCCCTACCAGCAAGATTTTATGGCTTACCTAAACTCCACAAGCCTAACAACCCACTCAGACCCATCGTCTCTTTCTGTGGCAGCCCTACCTATAATCTAGCATCCTTTTACAATAACATTATTTCAAAAAACATAACTCCTCCTATGTCACGAATTAAAAACAGCTTTGATTTCATTGAAAAGGTCAAAAACACCAAAATTCCATCTGGTTACAAAATCATTTCGTTAGATGCTGTTTCACTTTTCACCAACGTTCAAATTGGTCTTGCTATGAAAGGTATCAAGGCTAGGTGGTCCCAAATTCAACCACACGTTAACATGCCCTGGTACCAATTTGAAAAAGGTATCAGAACATGTTCCACAAACTCAGCATTCAATTTCCAGGGTATGTTCTTCAAACAAAAATCTGGTTTTCCAATGGGTTCCCCACTCTCTCCTATAGCCGCCGATATCGTCATGGACGACCTCGAGAAGAAATGCATAGATTCTCTCCCATTTCAAGTCCCATTTTATTTCAGATATGTGGACGACATATTAACAGCGGTACCAGTCAACGAAATCGACACAATAAAAAATACATTCAACAGCCATAACCATAAAATACAATTCACAATAGAAGAAGAATCGGAAAACAAAATCTGTTTTCTTGATGTTCTCGTTATTCGAGACGGAGAAAACATAAAAACAGACTGGTACCAGAAACCAACATGGTCCGGCCGCCTTCTCAATTTTCATTCACATCACCCGCTCAAATACAAAATCAACATAATTAATAATTTAGTCGACAGAGGCATTACTCTAGCACACAAAAGCTTTCACACAAAAAACATTCAAAAAATAAAAATGACTTTGATTAAAAATAATTACCCACGAAAAATCATCAATTCAACGATTCAAAAAAGACTAAATTACCTCTCGAAAAAAGCCTCTGTTACAAACGCACACACACAAAAAGCACCCAAGAACGACACAATCACAGACACACACTCCAACACGGCGGGTCAACTTTCAAGGTACATACCATTACCTTACGTACAAGGACTCACTGAAAAAATTTCGGGTATCTTAAAACCATTTAATATAAAAATAGCTCCCCGTAATATTAACGACCTATCACACCTTTTCAAATCAGCCAAGGACCCAATCCCGTTGCTTGATGCCGCTGATGTCGTCTACAATATACCTTGCTCAGATTGTAAAGCTACTTATATAGGCACGACCAAACGCCCCTTAAAAACCAGAATCCATGAGCATAAAAAAGATGTCTTTAACCCTCCAGAAAAATGGACTGCCCTAACGAAACACGCATGGCACCAAGATCACAAATTTAATTTTGATGAAGTCACAATAATAGACAGATCAGATAACTACAAAAAACGCATGATTCTAGAAATGACCCACATAGCCAGTACTTCACATTCTGTAAATCAAAGGACTGATACAGAAAATTTATCAGTTTTTTATCTCCCTCTCTTAAACAACCAAGCCTAACTCCATTCAAAATTCATAATATTAAAAAATCCTGAAAGTCCTGAAATACATAAATACACATACTTTCTGGAAACACTCAAAATATGCCGACGAAACCTTTATGTCTCCGGTTACAATTTATGGTCTTCTCATTGTCCTAACAGTCCAGCCACCTCCAGCACATCCTTTTCTTTCTCCAAAAAAATCCCTAAAGGGGAAAAAAATCTTACCCTCCACTCTCATCTCAATATGCATGCCTAAAAACCAAAACATAACTCAGTTTACGAGTCAACCTCCCAGGGGAGAGGTGTGTGCAGTCTAAGTTATGTGTCTTCCCAAAAAACGGAAAAAGAAAAAACTGGATAATAACATTTATACAAAAAGTCGTAATTTTAATCAAGGTTAGTCCTCCTTTTTTACTCTATATATAGTCTGTGATCGGATTTAAAAATTTGGATAGAATTGTGCACAAATTTAATAATAAAAAATACCATACCTACACATTTGAAAGTACTACACATTAAACACTAAGACATTACTATTAGATTTCGATAAAATTACTCCTAGAATTTTTTCGCGGCTCTCTACGTCTTTTCATACCTTTATTTATGTAAACAAATTTTTTTCTTTCGATGTACAATCGCATCTAAATTTCTTTACACAACTTATAATTTTTTACAATATTTTTTCTTACATCTACTTGTCAAACCAAAAAATCGGCAATTTACTTCCAAAAAACTGGATTTTACACAGTGCTATTCTCATTGCTTTACACATAAGAAATATTTACATAGGTAATTTTAGATCTAGACTCAAACCAAAGAAAACTTTATGTGCAATATTATATGAAAATTTATGGCCTTTTTGTGTACATTCCGAATAAGCAGCCTCATTGTCTATACCCACGATTGGGAAAAAGCCTTTTTTTATAACTCTACGGACTCTTTATGTTCTAAGTCATTGCAAAAAAACTATCAATTTTTCAGTTCTTCTTGCTAAAAAAGTATCACAGCGGACAAATTTCTAAGGAAAATATGCCAAAGAAAAAAATGTTGAATTAAATAAAATTTACAGATTGCACTTCATACCAAAAGAAATAATATTTAAAGAATTTGAAAATATTTTATATGTGTGGTATATATAATGTTATGTGCATGTCATATGTATGTATGTATGTGTGTATGTACGTATGCATATTGTATAGTATATGTACATTGTATATTGCACATATATATGTGTATATATTGCATGCGTGATGTATATGTGTGTATATGTGTGTGTGTGTATGTGTGTATGTATATGTGTATATATGTTTATATATATGTGTATGTGTATGTGTATATATATATGTATGTGTGTGTATATGTGTATATATATGTATATATATATGTATATGTGTGTATGTATGTATGTGTATGTATATGTATGTGTATATATATATGTATATATATATATATGTATGAGTGTGTGTCTGTGTGTGTGCGGTTGTGTATGTATGTATATTAAAAACTACACCACAAAAATTTCAATCTACAATTCCATGCACGAATGTCAATTAAAAATATTTTTTATATTTAGACACTTAATTCCAACCTTCCAAAAAATGCTTTCTGGTATCTAGTTTGTTAGGTTATGTGAATGAAATATTTACCTCAAAGTAATATCAAAATTTATTTACCTACATGTAAAAACATAATTATAATTACTTGTTAAATTTTTACAAAAAATTTTGTATGCAAAATATCCTATGTTAGCAAAACCCTTTTTCTGTATTTTTAGATTTGAATAAATCACTGATGAGGGCTCCGATCAGAGCCGAAACGTCTGATTATGTAAAACTCTGAGTTTTTATCAACCTTGGACCCTAAAGCCAATTACCAACATCAACATATATCTTCAATAATATTGCTATTCTTGAAAGCAAAATTATCTATTTTTGCTTGTGGTCTTATTTTCGTGAATGAAAACTACCTTATTTTCAGTAAAAATTAAAAAAAAAATCGAAAAGTTATTGACAATTACATTTTACTGCAAAATTTTTTGTAAAATTTTCACTCAAACCAACTTGACTGACAGTCTCTATCGCTTTCTGTAGTATTTTCCAAATTTTCAGAAAAATATTTTGTAAAATGAAAAAGTTATTTTGCACGAACTTTTACAGGAATTTGGTCACGTGATCTGTTTGATTCATGGCCTTAAAATGTGAAATTCATTGTTCGAGCGCATGCGTCTTTATCTTTTAAACGAAGATTATTTCGAACATAGACTGAAAAAAATTGTCTGTTATGCCAACAAACTAACTTTAATTTATTTCCAGGACAAGAGAACATTTTTTTCAAATTACAGAAATATGAACTTTTTTTCTTCGCTACATACCAAATTTTTAAAAATTATGCGATTCTGATAAAGCACGAATCATTTTTTCAGGGAAAAGATTCCCTACAACTTGACCGTATTTAATTCTTTTAAATAAGTTCTTTAGTGGCTGAAACCATTGAATAACAATTTACCAAAATAAAATAATTATAAACAAATTGCTGAATTTGATAATAATTGATTCATTTTCAAAAATTGGAGACGGTCAAGTTGTAGAGAATCTTTTATCCGAAAAACAGAGTTTCGATTTATTAGAATTGGATCATTTTTTAAAATTTTTTGAAAAATTTTCACTCAAACCAACTTGACTGACGTTCTCTATCGTGTTCTGTAGTATTTTCCAAATTTTTAGGAAGATATTTTTGCCTTCCACGAAATCTTACAGGAATTGGGTCACGTGATCTGGTTGATCCATGGCCTCAAATGATCTCTTAAATAATAATTTAAATTTGAATAATATTGCTATTCTTGAAAGTAAAATTATGTATTTTTGAAAGAGGTCTAATTTTCATGGATGAACTACCTTAATGTAACAATAATTTTCTGTTACTTCCACAGAATCTTATTTTTCTTAGTGTAGTTCTCAACTTTATAATTTTGTATTCAAAATGGCGGATCCAATATTAGGGACCTTTATTCTCGCGATTTGCGTGGAAGTAAGTTTTCGAAGGTTTGGGGTAATTAAATTCAAATTGGCTCTTAAAATTTTAAAACTAATCCAATAAAATAAACGTGGGTTTTCCGTGTACTTTTTTATGTTTTTGAGGCAAATTTCAGAAAATTTCTTGCATTCTCATGTTTTTACACCATATAACATAAAATTAGCAATCAGCTCTTCAAGATCATCAATCTTCTTCCAAAATCGTTCTTGAACAATCTTTCACTCAACCCCCATACTTTCTTTTTGATCACCTTCACTTTATTTATTCTTTTCTCCAGGTTATCATTCTTTTTTAAATACTGCTATAACTTTTTATTTTCCTCTCTTTCGAGGTTAATTTTGATTATTCAAGTTTTGAGTCATGAAGACACAAAGTTAATTTAGAATTGTATCTTGACATGTTTCTGCACATGTCCTTTGTTATATTGACCCACAGTGATATATCTGTGATATTTAATTTGGCATGGGGTCAGTTTAGTTCCAATTTGTTTATGTCGTAAAAAACATAAACATCAGAAAGGCAAACGTTTCGGCCACAAATGGGGGCCCTCTTCAGTGCCAACAATTTTAATTTGCATTAAAAATAATAATTATAAACTAAACAAGCAAAACTCATGCAACTTAATATTTATTTTGTTTTTGTTTTTTTTTTTTTTGTTTTATTCTTATAATAAATTTATTAATAAAATTACAACATGCGAATAGACCCTCCAGCATCGTCCTCACACAGAAGTCCTCTCGTGTCCGATTCGTGGAAGATGTGAATCGCTGAACACGCCACCTCAAAGGCACACAACCACAATTAATTCCATAAAAACACAGATCAAAAATCCAATCGTGAGCCCTCGATGGAGAACGCACAGCACAACACACACACACACACGAACCCGAGAAGTTAAGGGTGAGTCAAAAACCGATAAATTTGAATTTGGGAAGAAAAAATTAAAAATTTTTTTTTTTTTCCTCTGAATCGGACACGAGAGGACTTCTGTGTGAGGACGATGCTGGAGGGTCTATTCGCATGTTGTAATTTTATTAATAAATTTATTATAAGAATAAAACAAAAAAAAAACAAAAACAAAATAAATATTAAGTTGCATGAGTTTTGCTTGTTTAGTTTATAATTATTATTTTTAATGCAAATTAAAATTGTTGGCACTGAAGAGGGCCCCCATTTGTGGCCGAAACGTTTGCCTTTCTGATGTTTATGTTTTTTATGACATAAACAAATTGGAACTAAACTGACCCCATGCCAAATTAAATATCACAGATATATTAATTTAGAATATTTCAAAAATTGCGGCTCATTTTACGAAGTCATTAAAAGACTAAATCATGATTTCATGTCAGGAATATATGTTTTTTATTCATGTTAGGAATTATTTATAATTATTATATAATTAATTTCTAGTTCTGTCCTACACTTCAATTCTAGAAATCTGCAATCTCCCTGTGTAAGCAATTTGTCAATGTTTATGTTCTGAATATCAAATAGTTTGTTCAGAAATGTTTTATGTACATTAAGAATTCACTAAAGTAACGGCACACATTTTTTGGAGAATCTAAGAGAATTTATCGAGTTGTCGAAATCTCAATTGGGCTTCGTTATTTCGGTAAGATCAGAGAATCTTTTTTTCTCTTAGAAATATGGGCGAGACTTGTATATAAAATATGTGACATTGTGTGACTCATGAAAGATAAAGTAAAAGTCCAGGAGAGATTTTAGTTTTTTCCAGACAGGTGGTCGATTGGAATGAGTAACTTGGAAATGATAGTAAATAAAATGACTTTCGTCCAGTCATCAAATGTAAATTTCAAGCAAAGTTATGAGCAGTGCATAAATTGACCATTTTGGTCCTTAAAGCAACGAAATTCGTTCGATTAATCGAAAATTAAGTTAATTTACTAAAATAGATTTTTATTGAAAAAACATGTCAATGGCGCTCACAAGTATTTTTAATTGTGATATTTTGTAAAATTTTCTCAAAAAATAAAAAATGTCATAGGGTTAATTTTAAGTTAGGAAATAATTTGACTTAAAACTTGGCTCTTGAAATTTATTAAGAAAATACCAAATTATGTTGGATACCTTAGTTCAGAAAACTTGAATCTCTCATAAAATCGCACTAAAGTGAAACTGTGGGGCCACGCTGTCTCGCGATTCTGAACTCAATTGTCAGGACCAAAGGCGTAGCTATTCATTTTTTCATCCCAAAGCCGAATATACAACAGCATATTTTTTGGAATCAAAAATAAAACTTTTCTTGTTAATAATCATTAGTTCATTCAGGACAAAAAGAGTTCATTTTATTCCTGGTTAATTCATCTATTAATTGTGACAAATAAAATAGTATTTATAATTTTTATAAATAATTTTTATACGAAATGGGTATTTTTAGACGAATGATACCTTTCAGGAAAAATAAAAATGAACTAACCTGGGTATGAATGTTTTTGACTTTGAAATATATATTATATTGTACAAATTATATTACATTTTGGATCCGCCATTTTGAATTTTGTAATTCTGATGTCATATTTAAATTTAACGGCTCGAAAAACTTTGAGATACTAAGTTTTTAACTTCACCTAAGGTTGTAATTTCACAGTACTTTAATCAAAGTTTATTTCTAAAATATAATGTAATTTTACAACACAAGATGTATTGAAATTTTACAACTGGTTGTGGCGCCGCTTTATAGCAAATTCACACATGTATTTTAATTCCGAAAAATGACTTTACAAGTACTGTAATTTCACTTTACAATACCTCGACTGTAATTTTACATTACAATTGGGTGATAAAATTCTATTAAAGTATTGTATTAAATTTCTTTGAATCAAACAAATTTGTGCATTGCTATACGGTTCAAGAAAAGTTTATTTGATTTAAAGAAATTTCTTGATTTTTTTTTTCTTGGAATTAAAGAAATAAATGTACGCGCAGTCGCATAGTACATACGTAATGTAACTCGCAGTAATATTTAATTTAAAGAAAAAATTGTCTTCGTTAATAGATAATAAAATTAAATAAATTATTTCTCAAGTTTTTGACAGTACTGTATTGGAATCGAAAACATATTTTTTTGAATCAAATAAACAGGGGCGTCGCAACCTTTTTTTCATTTGAGTTTGCCCCCCATGAAAAATTTTGTTGCGACGTCTCTACAAATAAATAATGATAAAATAATAATTTCTTTCATTTAAAAAAGGCTAAAAACGTGTTTTTTTTAAATCAAATAAATTTATATTCGTTCTAAAGGCGTTTTTACTTCAAATTAAAGAAATGAAGTTAAAAAAACGATTTCTTAAATTTAAATAAAACTTTTTTCTGGGTGTAACATTATGTAGATTTCCATGAATTTCAAATTAATTTCTTCAAAATATCTTCAAGTTTAAAATTCTTGAGACCCTTGAGTCTTGAAATTTATATCTTATACTATTTATTCACTCTCTGAATCTGAATTAATCAACATTAACTACTTGATTCTCAATTAGTAAGAAATTTGCACTAAAAATTAGTCCAAATTTTACCCTGAATTAGTCGAATTAACTCTTTAAATAGTTCAACGTTACTAAAAATTAGTATTTTTTTCAATAATTAGGGAGTGAACGAATTCGCAACTTATTTTTATGATAGTTTTTATATTTTAAAAAGATAGACATTAGCCCTAACAACTTATATAAAAAAAACCAACAAGGATTTGGATATATCAAATTTTTCTATTCAATTATTAACCGAACGATTCACAAACTTTATTCGTCTATAAATATATACTCGATAGGAATTTAAATGATGAAAATAATAACTTTGAAACTCTGAAAAATTGAAAAAGCAATTTCCTAATTTTTGTTTATTTGAAAATTATTTTGTGAGTGAGAGGATTGAGCTAAGCACAAAGTTATGTCTGGAACATCTCGACAGACGGCCAGAGATGCGGTAATTACTTTTCACACCTGAAATTAGTAGTTGCTTGACGGTTCTGAGTGTTATATCAACTCCACACGTGCCTAATGTGCCTCCTCGTTTAAAACCCACGGCCTCCCGACCTTACCTGACCTCGGGCTTTTAATCATACCTTTAATTTCGACTCTCAACCGCAATCTTCATATTAGAAATTAAAAATCTACAATTCCTAAGTTTAATTTTACTATCAAGATCTGTGAAAACTATCATATTTCATTAATTTTTTGTAATCAAAAGATTATTTGTAAAAGAGTGCTTGGCATCATTTCAAAAATAGACTTCAGAACAATTTTGAATACCTCAGATGAAAATTTTATATTTCTTTCAAGATCCATTCATAAAAAATCCTTATTATTCCTAAATTATTCGGATTCTCTTTCAGAAACCAAAACTCGAAACTTGAAATTCCTCAACTGATTTTAATACACTTAGAAAAAATATTTGATTGAATCAAAAAAATTATTGGTTTGAAACACTTTCTTTGATGTAAAGAAATGTCTTATTTTAATGAAACAAAATATCTTTGGACCAAATAAATATTTGTTCAAATCAAATAAATTTCTGCCTTAAATCTAACAAATTATATCTTTGACCATATATCAATGCATTAATTTCTTTGTTTTGAAGAAAAATTAATTTGATTCAAACAAAAGATTTATTTGCTCTCTAAATCTGAATCAGTCAAATTTTCACTGATTGAATCAGTGATTTTCCTTTTCACTGATTCATCAGTGAAAAAATATTTTTCACTGTCAAATCAGTTAGTTTTCACTGATTCATCAATGAAAAAATATTTATTTGAATCAGTCAAATTTCACTGATAATCAGTAGATTTTGACTGATTCAAATTTAAAGAGTGAATTTAATGACATTTGTTTAATTTAAAGAAAATATCTCTGGGCCAAATAAATATTTATTTTAACCAAATAAATTTTTCTCCAATACAAACAAATTATTATATTCATATATGGTGAAAGATATCATTTGTTTGATTTAAGACAAAATTTTATTTGATTTGAACAAATTTTTACTTGGTTCAAAAATATTTTGTTTGAATTAAACAAATTTTATTTCATTTAAACAAATAATTTCTTTAGATCAAAGAAAGTCGTTCAAACAAATCATTTTCTTTGATTCAATCAAATCTTTTTTCTGAGTGTAAAGTTTAGATGAAATTTGTAGAAATATTACAAAACCTTATTTTAGAAATATAGTGATTTTGTCAAAAATCATAATAAAAATACTAGGATCGCATGAATATTCCTTAAATTCTATATATCCTGAAATTTATTCTATCGAAATAGTAATTCGCAATTATATAAATTATGACAAATGATAATTCGGAGAAACACAAATTTGGAAAAATTGTTATTTGGAAACATAAACATTAGATTATGTGATGAATCTGAAATATAAAAATTCTAGGAATTAGGTTAGATGAATTTCGGTAATATAAATTTTAGGAAATATAGATTTTGGGGAATATTCATGTGTTCCAAATTACTAACTCAGAACAATTGAATTATTTTCGTTCCAGTGTTTTAGTGGATAAAAATATTTCCTTCATTAAAATTAAAAGGGAAATTTACAAGAATTTCGCACATGGAAAAGCAAATTAAGGACTCGTGTAACTCCAGTCTGTCTTCTTCTCATGCAAATTAAAGTGCGAATACGATAATAACAATAATTAGTTGTGCTGCCGTGATGAGATCATGACCTATCTTGTTCGCTGATAACTAGTTCAGTGAAATTACTTCGCGACACTCAAGTTATGAATAAACCTATATATTCCATTCACGTGTCGGACTCGAAGTGAATGGATGATGTCAGCTAATAGGACACTAGCACGATGCAGTAAAAATCAAACATAAAGTATTAGAAAGACTTTAGAAATGAACGTTTCCTTTTTAAAAGTTCGATGCCAATCATTGAAAATTTTCATTTTCTGAGACTAATTCCGAAACTACACAATTTTAATGACAATACATTGAGAAAACAGGTGTTGAATATAAAATATGAATATTATTAAAATTCGATATTTATATTAAATGAATTAGTTGAGTTTGAAATTTTTGTCACTGTATACATTATCGGAGGATCACTAATCGCGTATCAGATAGGATACGTTGTCGACAGGTGTCCTCGTAAACAATTTCAAACTCTTATATCGCAAGCAATCGAAAGACCTGGGCTCGAATCCCAGCGCAGTCGAAAGCGTCTTTTTTCCCACAGAAAGATTTTCAAATTCTTTAAATATTTATATTAAATTTATTATTTAGTTTGATCATCTTGAATACTTATGAATTAAAAATCCATGTCGAAATTTTCGATTTGGAATTAAATCCGTTCGAATCGGAGCTATTCCGAAATATGTTTTTGAACCAATCCGAAAAACGATTTGAATCTCATTAAGTGCAAATTGGTTGCCCTGGCGAAAGTATCGGATTGAAATTCATTCCAAGTCAATCAGAACTATTCCGATTCATTCCGATATTTGTAACCGAGCCAATGCGAATCATTTCGAACCAATGCGAAAAACGTTTTGTATCTGATGAAAAACGTTCAAAATAGATCCGACTTAATCCGATTAATTCCGAGACATCAATCCGAATTAATCCGAACCAATCCGAATTGAATCGGATTGAAAATTCAGTTTAAATCAATCCGAGCTTGGATTGATTCGGATGGATCTGAATTGAAAACTTGGTTTCGGATTGGTTCGAATGCATTCGGATTGATGTCTCGGAATTAATCGGATTAAGTCAGATTTATTTTTGACCGTTTTTCAGCAAATGAGATACAAAACGTTTTTCGGATTAGTTCGGAATGATTCGCATTGGCATTTGTTTGAAAAGCTTTTTTTAATTCGAGCAAAAGATTTATTCGAATAAAATAAAATTTGTTCAATTCAAAGAAAATATCTTTGGGCTAAATAAATATTTTTCTGAATTAAGTAAATTTTTCTTCAGAACAAACAAATCTAACAAATCTAACCAATTTTATTTAATTAAAATAAATCATTCTTTTAAATCATATAAAATCTTTCAAATAAATAATTTTCTTTGATTCAATCGAATCTTTTTTCTAAGTGAATCCGGATTCGCAACCGGAAAACAGTTTCTTTGGATCAATGAAACATTTCATTGATATACGATCGAGGAAAAATGTCTTTGAATTTAAGAAAGTTTTGTTGATTCAGAAAAATGTTTTTTGATCCAAAGAAATAAATTTGTTTACATTAAAGAACATTTTATTTTTAATCAAAAGAACTCTAAATCAAAGGAATTTTTTTTTGACCTAGTATCAAAAAAAAATTTCTTTAATTCAAAAAAACTGTTTTCTAGGTCCGGGTTGATCTAAACCGATTTCGGATTGATTTTCACCCAATTTGCATCAAAAGGGATTCAAAAAGGTTGTCTGATTAGTTCGGAATGGTTTGAAAACAGATTTTTAAATGGTTCGGATTCTTTTAGATTGAATTCCTTTCCAAAACGTTCACCAGAAATATTAAGAAAAACTAATTCGAAAGTGAAGTTATTCATTTACCTGTCTGGAGAACATTAACCTCAAAATCGCGTTCACTACCC
The DNA here is from genome assembly GCA_030998225.1 of Diplolepis rosae. NCBI lineage: Eukaryota > Metazoa > Arthropoda > Insecta > Hymenoptera > Diplolepididae > Diplolepis > Diplolepis rosae. The sequence goes on from JAPYXD010000698.1 coordinate 8,355,565, forward strand.
ATCACAGTTTTGTTAGTAATCACAATAATTTAGTTTCTAAAAATTGTGTAAATTGTTTTTTGATAACAATTTAATCATGAAAGCAAACAAATATTTTTCTTTCAAGTTTGTTTTTCGCTAATTTTTAATTTGATTAAACATTTATGAATTTGCTTAAATTGGCTAGTTTCTGATGGAAAAATCAAAAAAATATAATACTTGTTGAATAGACGTGTGAATTTTGTCGGATCAAATTGAATATTTTCGATTTGACTTGTGTCAAAGATCAGATCGAGAAAAATCAATCCGATCAAGCAGGTGGTCAAATCGAATAAATTGATCCAATTCGCCTCGTGATCGGCTTGTCGAATATTCAACGTTCGATTGAGCGCCCGATCAAATTCGAAAAAATTGATCCAATCAGCCACGCGATTGGATCTCCAATATCCGATCGATTCTTTCGATTCGATTGGTCGTTTGATCAGATTTTGGGTATACGACATTCGACTGCGCGCTGGATCGGATCAAATAAACCGATCCAATCGGTAGCGCAATCGAATATTGAACATTCAACGCACGTCCAAAGTCGGTATGAAATCAAATCGACAATTTTGAATTTTTTCAAAATATTTCTGGCTTATCATCTGAAATAAGAATTATTAAAAAATTAATCAGAAAGCCGTCTTTTAATATTTTATATATTTTTAACCAAGCAATCTTCACTTTTCATCCGGACTAAATAACTTTCACTAATTTGTAACATTAATATGTTTCTTGAGCGACTCTAAACGATGAAATAATCATTCAATTAATCTACGAAGTATAAATATAGAAAATTTTACCATCCTGTAAATCGCTATCGGTACTAAATTTGCTTTCCACGTTTTGCCACTTATTTGAAATGGTATCCTGCTCGCTCTTTTCCCATCGGAATCTCGATCGAAAAAAACAAAAACTCCCCTTCGATAATAACGTAAATTACCTGATTAACCATAAATAAAATTTGGTACGAGTATTCTCGTTTGTAATAATCACCTTGCACTGAGAAATGCAGTTATTAAAATAAGCGAAGCATAAGGGGATCCGCTACCTTTAATATTATTATTTTTATTTTCTGAGTTTAGACATTCCATAAATATTTTTTTATGTTTACTATCTTTATTTAGAAAGGTTTTGGATTTTTCTAAAGATTCCAGCACCTTTATGTATTTTTAAACTAAAATTGTAAGTTTTTTGGGAATTTTTATTTATATTTTTTTACTTCGAATAATTTTTTTGTTTTTTAACCAATTGTCATGATTTTTTGAAATTTTGCTCCTTACAATGTGTAACAACTTTTTGGGTACGGAAAGCACTCTAGATAGAAATATAACTACAAATGTTTTTTTCCATATTTTGGGATATTTTTATTTTTTTAAAGAATTTGAAATCTTTCTGTAGAAAAAAAGACGCTTTCGACTGCGTTGGGATTCGAGCCCAGATCTTCCGATTGCCGGACGACTGCTCTAATTGGCAAAAATTTCGAATTCAACTTAATAATAATTATTTATTTTTTAATTTTATTTGTAACATTTTTTTCAGTCATGGTACCTCATTTCCCATACCCAAAAAGTTGCTACAAATTGTAAGGAATAAATTTAAAAAATAATCATGACGATTGGTTAAAAAACAAAAAAGTTATTCACAATCAAAAAATTTCCAAAATTTTTAGTTTAAAAATACACAAAGGTCCTCGAATTTTTAAAAAACCCCAAAACCTTTTTAAATAAAGGTATACTAAACATAAAAAGAATTTATATGGAAGGTCTAAACTGAAAAAATAAAAATATTAAAGGTGGCGGATCCCCGTAACCGGCGAAAACCGGTGCTTCACATATCTACATATATAAGAATTCTGGAAGACATTCTATTCCTTACCCCTGGCGAAAGTATCGGATTGAAATTCATTCTGAATCATTCAGAACTATTCCAATTCATTCCGATATCTGTATCCGATCCAATGCGAATCATTCCGAACCAATCCGAAAAACGTTTTGTATCTCGTTTGATGAAAAACGGTGAAAAAGCGCTCCGATTGATCCAAACCGAATTTTCAATCAGAATTAATCCGAATGAATCCAAGGTCGGAATGATTCGGATTGATTCTGATTAAAAATTCGGTTTAGATTCGGACTCATTTGCATTGATCTGGATTGAAAACTTGGTTTCGGATTGGTTCGGATTCATTCGGATTGATGTCTCGGAATTAATCAGATCAAGTCGGATTGATTTTTGACCGTTTTTCATCAAACGAGATACAAAACGTTTTTCGGATTGGTTCGGAATGATTCGAATTGGCTCGGATACATATATCGGAATGAATTTCAATCCGATACTTTCGCCAGGGACCCTTTATTCTAACCCGTGTAGAAATGGTCAGACATGGCACTAGTTTCGCAATGAAACGCTGAACCAGGTTTGGGCCGGGCCTGAAGCGCTAGACAAACGTGGTCGCCAGATTAGGCCCAGACCTGGTTTGGTGTTTCATGCCATGTCACAGCTCGCCAGGCCTGGGCCCAGCCTGGGGCAGGTAGAAATTTCTGCACGGGAACACTGTAGATTTGACATTGCACAAATGATACAAATCTAAATCGGCAATGTGTAAATCGCCATGATTCACGATCTGATAGAGACATTATTTTCTGTGAGGAAATGCTGATTATACGACTAGACATTCCGTACTTACTCGATCTGGTACTAGGGATTAATGTGTTTATCCTACCTTGAAACACGTGCATACATAAATATTTCACAGAAATTCTCAACGTGCCGATAAAATCGATCTTAAGGGGCCAACGGTAACGAAAGACTTGCCAATAACTTTCTAACGATGTTAACTATAATTGCAGATTTCGCTCATCTAGATTAGACACTGTATCAGTGAACATGATATTTGCTATTAGATTCTTTCACTTTCAAGATCATTATTTCGGTATGGGGGTCACTAAATTCAAAAACACGTGTCAAGGCTCTAAGACTACTTGTAATTTTTTCAGGCATATGTAATTTTAATTGTTCTTTTATTAAAGAGGATGGACTAGATTGGAGTTTAGATTTTTTTTATTATACTCTTTCTGAGAACGAATGATCTCAAAAGATGTTGCCAAAATCCTTTATTGAAATTTACTATATAACAACCCTGCCCTGGCGAAAGTATCAGATTGAAATTCATTCCGAGTCAATCAGAACTATTCCGCTTCATTCCGATATCTGTGTGATATCAATGTGAGCCCGGATTGATTCGGATTGATCTGGATTGAAAACTTGGTTTCGTATTGGTTCGGATTCATTCGGATTGATGTCTCGGAATTGATCGGTTTAAATCGGATTGATTTTTGACCGTTTTTCATCAAACGAGATACAAAACATTTTTCGGATTGGTTCGAAATTATTCGCATTGGCTCGGATATAGATATCGGAATGAATCGGAATAGTTCTGATTAACTTGGAATGAATTTCAATCCGATACTTTAGCCAGGGTGGCGAGAGTTTCTGATTGGAATTCAATCTGAACGATTCGGAATCATTCTGAAATCTGTTTCCGAACCAATCAGAATAATGTTTTTAATCTCGTTCGTTGCAAATCGATTAAAAATGAATTCAACTCATGTCGGTTCTATCCTATGCATCAATAGGAATGAATCCGAATGGCTCCGCACTCAGAAAAAAGATTTATTTGAATGAAAGAAAATTTTTTCGAAAGTCTTTTTTTGATTCAAACAAAAGATTTATTTGAATTTAATGACATTTGTTTAATTTAAAGAAAATATCTCTGGGCCTAATAAATATTTATTTTAACCAAATAAATTTTTCTTCAATGCAAATAAATTATTATATTCATATATGGTCAAAGATATCATTTGTTTAATTTAAGGCAGAATTTTATTTGATTTGAACAAATTTTTATTTGGTTCAAAGATATTTTATTTGATGTTTACAAAATTAGAAATTTAAAAGCCGACTAAACTAGAAAAAAGATTGAAATTTTGGAGATCTGAAAAAAAAAGAATAAAATATTAATAAAATATTGAATGTTTTAATATTGATGATTTTATTAGAGTTGGAGTCTTTCAAATTTGAATCAGAAAAAAGAAAGTTGTCAATTTAAATAATTAGGAAGAGATTAAAATTAATATGTTAATGTTTTTAAAAACGAAGAAGTAGCACATTATCAGATTATAAATTGAAGAAGTGCAAATTCCGTACGATTAGTGAAATAAAGTATCATGAAATGTATAATTATACAATAAATTCCAAAGATTGATATTTTCAGCCTAGAAAGTGATTTTTGTCATACGGATGATTTTTAAATTATAGCTTAGTCCCATATTAATTTCAAATTTAGTAAAAATTGGCGTAATTAATATCCTTTTATCGACAAAGTAATTACCTACTTTATTAATGGAGATTTTATTCATTTTTATCTACGAGAAAAATTATATTAGCACAAAAATTCTATTCTTGATGATTCACAGAAATTTGTAATTCTAAAGGGATTAAAATTTGTAGAAACAATTTTAAAACTAATTCTAATTAAATTCTCTTAAATTAAAAAAATTAATATAATAACGACTGAAATTCTCCAACAGTAATTTTTAAAGAATTTTCCAAATGATTTAAAATATTATAAATATCTATTACATTTCATTTATATCCATGAATAAATAAAACTATAAAGTTTTTGGGTCGTAAAGTGTTTCTGAGAAAAATCAATTAGTTATACTTATAAAGTTGAAAACCTTCAAACCTGAATTATATTATTATTATTAAAATAAAAAAGCTAAAATGAAATTAATGCCGAAGGATCCAGAAATAGTCTTAAGTAAAATTTAATGCGCACTTACATTAAATTTAATGCATCAGTAACTGAATTTTCATTTACGTTGCATGTATAAAGAACTTCACTCGTCTCTGCCTTAAAATAAATGCAAATTTTTCCAACGGTGTAACGTTTGAAAGGAGAAAAGGTGGCTAATGACGATATTAGCATAATGCACAGAACATCGGAACGCAGGTAAGCGAATGTAAATGTCGTACCTATGACGCCCGACGACCACATTAATTACAATATATATCACCATCTCGTGAGGTTTCAACTTACTAGGACATGAACAACAAATCCATCTATTATACTTTCTCTACTATCTCGTAAAGTTCCTGTAAAAGATAATGAGCGACCAATAAATTGTATCATTAGAGCAAGAGATCCTCGCTAAGTGTCATCTTCTCGCGTGGCTCGCAGATGACGCTCCAGATTGATAGAAAAGACCTTTCTCTTTTCAATTTTTTTCTCTCGCAGACACGCATCTCGCGAAAACTAAGAAATATTTACCTCATGAGGTTTAATCGTTCTGTAAATAAAAATTCCAGCAAATAAGTCTTATCACGGAAAGGATACTTTCAGTTTTATTCAAATTTCTGTACTGATTCAAACCTGAACGGAGGTTTAAAAACTGACTTAAAACAATTTTTATTGAAGAAATCACTTCGGTTGAATAAAAATAATATATTTTTGAATCGAAGGAAAAATTTGTTTTATTAAAATTTGTCATTTTTTAAAATTGAACATATTTTTTTTTGCAATGTGAACAAATTTTATTTCGAATCAGGAAAAGAAGGGTAAACAAACGATTTTTTAAATTTAAATTAAAAGTTTTCTCTATGTGTGAAAATCTTTTGTTTACCGTTCTTTTTTTTTATTCGAAATAAAAATTTGTTCATATTGCAAGAAAGGATATGTTCAATTTAAAAAAATTGGCAAATTTGAATAAAACAATTTTTTTTACAAAATGATTCGTTTAATTCAAAAATATATTATTTTTATTCAACCGAAGTAATTTCCCTAACGAAAATGGGCTTTTAAAATTTTAAAAATGTTTTTATGAACAGTGTTCAATTTATGAAAGAAAGTTATACCAGAAAATATGTTTCATTTAAGAAATTTTTTTTGTCTCAATAGCAATTGTTTGGTTAAAAAAAAACCTTAAGAAAATCTCGAGGATTATAATTTTTACAGAAGAGACTAAAAACGTGTTATAAATTTAACAGGAGGAAATCAATGAAAGAGGTTTAGCATATTTGAAATAAAACAGAATTTTTTTACATTATTGAGTACTGAATGCAGGATAAAACATTAATTAAGAATAATTATCCAGTCTTGTAAAAATGGAAATTCTTGAAGTTAGAAATATTAGAATATTATATTGTATCATATCATTATTTGAATAATGTGATTAGTTCAAGATAATGAAGAATGTTTTCCACGTTTTTGATTACGAAATCATATGAAAAATAAGATTCCTCTGCATGGATATGTTTTTAAATTTTTCTCATTTTTCGAACTGAATAACCTAATTTTTAAAAATTGGCGCTTGACTTATTTTGCACATTCAACCTTCAAGTGATATTTTCACGAATCGTGCCTTTTTTTGGGATTTCATTTTTGCAACTGTTGCTACTTCAATTGCACTATTTACCATTCAACTTTCGAAAAATGAAACAAAATAGTAAATAGTGCAATTCAAGTGGCAACAATTGCAGAAATAAATTGCTTTTCAGAACCCAAACTCGCAATTTACAGTGGGTGGCCAAATTATTATACTCACTTTATTTTTGTTAGTCGCATAAACTCTCCTAATATTGACAATTGACAGATTAAAATTTTCCTTTAAAAATAAAATGAAAGACGTCAAAATTATGTGTAAAACGACCTCAAGATGAAGTTTTTTTCCTAATTTTTGAAAAAGATATTGCGGAAATACTCCAAATTTCAAAACTTTTCTTAAATTATAAATAATTCCCGAAATAATTGATGTTTTTAAATCTTCTTCGACTCATTTTGAAGGTAAATTCCCGTAGACTGTAAAAGCGTGCCAAAAATTTTATAATAATTTTCCCCTAAATTCGTAAAAAGTCTAAACTTAGAACAAAAAAATGCTTAATAATTAAAAGAATTCTAATACTAAAAAAAAGGATTTTAAAAATAGATAAAAGTGATAACCCACAAGAATTTATTAAATTTGATTGAAAAATGGAATATAATTATTTTTAATATCTTTTTATATATATTTTGCAACTTTGAATTTTTATTTTTACTTTTAGGGGAAAATTTTAATATGTGTATTGTCAATATTGGGAAAGTTTATGCGACTAACAAAAATAAAGTGAGTATAATAATTTGGCCACCCACTGTAAAATGGCACCTTAGCTATTTTCTTTTTTGCCTATATGCTTTACCCGTCTCCATTTCTCATTCATATTAAAAATTTTTGAATAATCTGAACGAAAATCTATTCCGATTGGGTAGTGCCTGAAAGGATTTATCGACACCGATTCCACCTTCAAGGTCAGATATCACTAAATCGTAAAGCGGCCTCGTATAAAGAGACGTGATCTTTGGCTCGTCGATTTTTGAAGCTGGGAACTCACTCAAGAGAACTGATTGCGACGCCCGAAGCGTCATCTACCGTTAGTATGTGTCTTGTTATGTATACCGATAACACGTTTCGCTACTTAAGAAACTTCCTTTTCCATTATATTATTATACATTTCCGTATACAATTCCGAATTCATATTAAATAATATCAATAGAGCAGATCTGATTTCCAAATTCAAGTAGTTTGACAAGGACATTAAAGTTTTGGATCTGATACTCTCTAAATTTGAATCAGTCAAAATCTACTGATTATCAGTGAAATTTGTCTGATTCAAGAAGCTAAAAAGAGGTTACTGTAAATCAGTCAAATTTCACTGATTATTTCAGTGAAAATTGACTGATTTGACAGTGAAAAATATTTTTTTCACTGATTCATCAGTGAAAAGGCAAATCACCGATTCAATCAGTGAAAATTTGACTGATTCAGATTTAGAGAGTACGCAAACTTGAAAATTGATCCATAAAATTTCTAAATTTACACCCCCCCCCCCCCTCTTAATTATTTCCTCGAAGGTTTTAAATAAACTAAAAGTAGTATGAAAACTACTAATGACATTGTAAGTGAGTAAGGAATCGTGCGACTGACGATGATATGTAAACGTGATGACCCTTTCGATCTCACGGGATCATCGCGGTGAAAGTATCATCTTTATCGTTGCAATTATTATACCAACTTTGTATGTTGTGAACGCATAAATTTAAATACAAACGAATTTGCATTCGCGTAACGTTCCAGATTCCATGAATTCATAATAACATAAAAAGTTAACGAATGCAAAATTGAACCTTTGAATGAAATAGACAGATAATGATTTGATTATCAATTAATGTGACCTTGAAAAATGTTAAATTTCAATCGGTAAAACTTACTTTTCAATAGAATAATTGAAACTCAGATTTTTAATTTGTGAAAAAACGTTATCTGTGTTGTTATTTTAAAGTATTTGATTAAAAAGTGAGACTAATTCAAGAGATATTTATTAGCCCAGAAGATTAATTTTTCACGATTAAAAGTAATGAAATAACTTTATCGGCATTCTATCAGATTAGTGAGACCTATCTATTGAATATTTTTTTTTTAAAGGAAGAGACTCGATCTATAATTTTGTCAGGTGACTATGTAAACTCGATTTCGCAGACCTCCTACAGATTAAATGATGTCTATTGCGGATTATCGTAAATATGAATTCATGACTATCAAATAGCAATTTCATTTCAAGTTAACACTTTCGCATGAATCACAGGAATTTCAAAAATTTGACTTTGCATAAATTTGACTTTACCGCTTCAGGGTAAATTATTCACATAAATTTTTCTCTCTTCATTAAGTCTCATGTTACACATGTTAATTAAAATAGAATAGGGTTGACATTCGCATGAAATTATTATATATGTTTCATCTTATGGAATGTTTCTTCTTCTTTCTAATATACGTACAAATTTACACTCTATTGATTCTTCAATCACTCTATTAAAGAGAGAATGATTTGATAATTATTATTAGAGTGATAAATTCATTGAAAAAATATGGTATTTATACTTATCAAAAATTATTCTGTCTTGTCAGAAAGATGTTTACTTTTCTTCAAGAAAAATACAAATTCCTGAAAGTAATAACATTTTTTAGAAAGGTTTATCAACTTTATTGAAAAATTAACATGAACACCACATGCGAGCCATATGCGTCGCATATAGCATCGAGCTTTCTCTCTCTTTTTTGTTTGGCCACCCGAGTTCGATACAATCGAGGCATCTGGAAATAAATGAGTTTAGCAGACAAACAAATTTTTGAATTTGAATAAAACTTTTCTCTAAATGTAAAAAGTCTTTTGTTTACCGTCCTTTTTTTGATTCGAAATAAAAATTTGTTGATATTGCAGAAAAGGATAAGTTCAATTTTAAAAAATGACAAATTTAAATGAAACAAATTTTTATTAAAAATTATTTGTTTGATTCAAAGATATATTATTTATATTCAACCGAAGTAATTTCTCCAATGAAAATGGCTTCTTAAAATTAAAAAAATGTTTTTTATGAACAGTGTTCAATGTATAAAAGAAAGTCAAACCAAAGAATATGTTTGATCTAAGAAATTTTTTTGACTCAATATCAACTGTTTGATTAAAAAAAACCTTAAGAATATTTCGAGAATTATAATTTTTACAGAAGAGACTAAAAACGTATTATAAATTTAGCAGGAGGAAATCAATGAAAAAGGTTCAGCATATTTGAAATAAAACAGAATTTTATTACATTATTGAGTAATGAATGCAGGAGAAAACATTAATTAAGAATAATTATCCAGTCTTGTAAAAATGTAATTTCTTAAGGTTAGAAATAATTCAGTCTTGTCAGAAAGATGTTTACTTCTGTTCAAGAAAAGTGCAAATTCCTAAAAATAATATCATTTTTAAGAAAAACTTATCAACTTTATTCAAAAATTAACATCAACACCACATGCGAGCCATATGCGTCGCATATAGTTATCGAGCTTTCTCTCTCTTTTGTTTGGCCACCTGAATTAGATACAATCGAAGCATTTGGAAAGAAATAAGTTTAGCAGAGAATGACGCGCGAAATTAATGTCACGACCCGCACCAATGGTCATCATACAATTCTACAGCAGTGAATCTTCGAGACAATACGCGAAACTTCTGCGAGATCATGAGAGGATGGTGTTGATGGTTGCGGCTATCGTGGGAACGTAATTTCAAGATGTATATGCAAAGTCATTCTCCAGACTTTGCCGCGAACTCGGTCACGAGAAACGCACAATTATTCCCAGAACGTCGCTCATATAAAACGGAAGTTCTTATTGGTTAACTTTAGCTTTTATAACCAAAAGGATTGATATTAGAACGTAGAGCGATTCAACTTTGTCCATAAAATAAGGATTGCATGCTTTAGTCGACTTTCCAAATTACTTTATAAAATTATATTAAATTCTGAAAAGACAGGATTACAACGACTGACGTGAACAAAACTTCTCATATATTCGAATTTTATTAGGAATTTTAAAAAAATCACTATCACACTCTCTGAATTTTAAAGAGTAAAAAGTACCTAATGAAAAACATAATTGAATTACTGATTGACTTTTGGGCGTTTAACAGCAATTATTTATTATTTAAATGCATAAAAATAACATTTTTCACAAAATCGTAATAAGTATTATCGCAAAATCAACACTAACACCACGTGCGAGACATATGCGTCGCATCTAAGGACACACATTTTGCATCCTTTCCATTAGGACTTTCTGAGTGAATTGTGACGTAAAAATAATTGCATCAATGTTTCTCTCTCTCTTTTCATTGTCCACCTGAATAAAAAATTACGATCAGACTCTCGGATTCTTAAATAGTGAAAAAGTACTTGACGAAAAACCAAAAAAGTCAGTCACTAATTCAATTAATTATGAGTTTGTTTCACTAGTCATTTTTCACTATTCTATTTATGATTTCAATGGATAAAAATGAGTCACTGAATGAAATTAGTAAGAAAAAATTTGATGCAAAGCTTTAAATATTTGTATCATACCTGAAGAGAAACTGTTCTGATATTTCAGGAATACGAACAATATGCCAATCACATTTTTCCGGTTATGGAATAATGTTATTTTGACTTTTTTGCTGTAAATCTAATATTTTTGTCTTTTTAGAAAAAATAGTATATTTCGTATCAAGTGCAGAAAGGCGTATTTAACGCAAGAGCGAGACGCAACTCGCTTGCGGGTTGAAATACGTTCCGCATGTGATACGAACGATATTTTTTGTTCACTACATACCGAAAATTAGCCTTGCCGGTGTCGTTTTGCGTGCGGAAAGTTAATTTTCCCGCACTAGTGCGGTAAAATTTTAAGTTTGTTTTAATTTCACGCATACTTAAACTTTTACCGCACTAGCGCGGGAAAATCAACTTTCCGCACATAAAATGACACCGACTCGGCTAACTTTCGTTGTACAGCGGGCAAAAATTCATTTTCCTTCTTCAGCAAAAATAATTTACATTTTTTCTATTCGTAATTAACCCCGTAATTAAGTATCAATTAGTCCAAAATAATTTATAATCTTTTCATGAAAGTCTTTTACTTCACGGCATTTCATTAAACAAATTTTCTCGATAAGTGTACTTAAGACTTAATTAAAAAGTAGATGTATGAAAGCGATAAAGAATAATTATGTTGATCTGCATTCCATTTATATTTTTTACTCAACATTATCAAATACGATGATAAAGTTTTTTATGTGCGAAAATTCTAATAAAGAGTAGTTTCAATCACATATCAGCTCATAACGGATATTTAATCAGCTTATTCATTAAATCTGTTAATTTTGGTAAATTTTTCTTTCAGTATTGTATATATATATATGTAACCTTAAGTTTAGAACCTCATGGTTTAGTGTAATTATATCATCACTGAATTAATTACGATTATCGATTGGAACTTACGAGCTCGAGCCCACAATCAGGGAAATTAATTTTGTTAGGTAAATTGGCAAGGTTATCTCTCTCCTGATTCGTTTATAGTTCCCATCACGTTATCTTGATTATATATCTAGCACAAAAAATGTCGCTTCACATTGCCCGTGACTAATGCCATAATTGCCTCACTTATAATATTACATATTGCAAACATAGACTTTTATAGATTTTACTCTTTTTTGTTCTAAAAAAAATTATATACATAATTAGATTTTTTACTCTTTATTGCAGACGATGCTGCAGGGGCCTTTTAATCTGCCGAGATGGTTGCTTTTAATAGCAATGCTTTTCTTGGTCCATCACTCCATTGCTTCTCCCTTTGAGAATAAAACTGGTGAGTTTGAAAAGTACTTGAAACAGATAAATTAAAAGTGCTTTTTTCTTCTTAAAAATCTGAACTTAAAGGCAAATTCCAAATTTTATATCTAAATGGACCACTTCGCTCTCCAACTGTGAGAAACATTCATCATAAATGTTTGACATATTTTATGAAAATAATTTTGTATCAGTTTTCCAACAAAAAATAAACTCTATTTTTGGAAAATTTGAAATCATTGTTCAATCCGTATTTAATTTTTGGCACGAGAAAAAATATTGAATTACTCTTTCAGAAATTGAGATACTATTACTATTGATATCGTTCGAGAGAAAAAAGGTAATTTTCTAAAAAATAATTCGAACGTACAAAATTATTCATCAACAAACTTTTATTCTTGACTAAACTTTTAATGATATTGCTAAACACCAATTTTTCAAAACCAATCGGTTTTTAATAAATGCAAATTAATTTTTTATAATTTTAGGAATTATAAAATCCATTTAAAAAAATTGGATGTGATAAAGTTGTTCTCTCTAAATCTGAATCAGTCAAATTTTCACTGATTGAATCAGTGATTTGCCTTTTCACTGATTCATCAGTGAAAACAATATTTTCACTGTTAAATTAGTTATTTTTCACTGTTAAATTAGTGAAAACAATATTTTCCACTGTTAAATCAGTTAATTTTCACTAAAGTAATCAGTGAAATTTGACTGATTCGCAGTAACCTCTTTTTAGCTATTTGAATCAGTCAAATTTCACTGATAATCAGTAGATTTTGACTAATTCAGATTTAGAGAGTAAAGAATCTTCCTTTCACAAATACAAACTCTTCATCAGGATTCCGTAATTTTTAAAAAAATCGTGTTTTCTCTTTCAAACGATATCAATAATATTTCAATTCCTGAAAGTATAATAAAATATTTTTTCCCGCGAGGCAACTGCCTTAAGTATGTTAGAAATTAACAATCTATTATATTCATTTTTCTGCACGTTATAATAACGAAAATAGGTGGAAAATATGTGAATTTGATCAATTATTCCAAGCGGAATTTGAATTGCACACAAGTATGAAAATTCACACATAACAAGATAATAATAATAATTAAACGCGGCTTCTAAGTTTCTAATAATATCAACTAATCCGTTAATCTCGACTTGTTAAACCCTCTGTGATTTATTTATCGGCGCGATTTGAAGTTGCATACGATTTATCACCAGGACTCGACTGCCACGAGGAAGACGTAGGATTTGTCAGCATTATCTTCGTCCGTATCTCAATTCTCGTTGGCTGACAGACGATGGCATAAAACGACCCACCTGGCTTGCCCAATGTGCCAAGGAAAATTTTAATCTACACTGCTAAAAAAAATTTTTAAATCATTTTAACCTGGCAAAGTAATACGCGAGGCCCATTTACGTAAAAAATTATGTGAAAGCTGTAAAGCTTTTATATGTCTCTGCTTCATTTTTTGTTTGATTTATTATCTTTTTGGCAAACACCGAAATGAAAGGGACATAAAAATTTCGCTCGCCTAAAAAATGTCAACAGCATTGCCTTTGTTTGGTGATAGAATTCGTTCGTTTTTATTTTATTCTAAAAAATCAAAAGAGTAATAAAAAAAATCTGTCGATATTTTTATCGTGAAAAAACATATTTTAATTGATAAAAATTTTCATCACGAGGAACCCTTTAATTCAATTCATATTTTTAAAAGAATCATAATTTCAGAAAGAAAATATAGTTACAAATTATTCAATATGTGAACATTTCTTTGAGTGAAATGAATGTATAATTTTTTTCTCATATCGTGAAAAAAGCTCAATTTGAAAGAAAATGTTTTAAAAAGTCGAATATATCTCTCATCTGTGAAAACATAATACTAATATTTAATATTAGTATTAATTAATACTAATTTATACTAATTAATTAATATAGATATTAGCAATTGAAACATTTTGCTGAGATTACAAAACCTGCATTACTTCCTATTATTTAAAATTTTAAAAAAACATTGCAATCTTTATTTTTCTTGCCTCATATAATTGAAAAATGGCTTTATCCTTTTCATATTTAACGCAAAATTTCGATTAAGCCAATGCTCAAAATAATGAAATCAAAAATTTAAACAATGCTATAATTTGTTAGCAACATTTAAATCATTTTTTACAATCATACGTCTATTATATATTCAATAAAATCATTTAACGATATTTTGAAAAATATATTTATTTAAACATAAAAATGAAATAAATATATATTACGAATTACTTGATTGGGAAAATTATAAAAAATTAAAGTAGGGAACTTTCGTAATTTGACACGATGGGTGGTCCAATGCAGTTTGAATAGAGTGCGAGAATTTTTTCTCTCGCGTTACCAAAGACGTACCGAAAATTCGAATGTGCCTTCCTGTTGCAATTACAGTATTACACAGCATACAAGTCCATATAAAAACGATTTGATTACAGATTACATTAACCATATTTCAGAACAAAATTTAATTTCAACCTAACTTGACTCTTCTGACTTTTTTTTCGTTATTATTTTCTTTTGCACTTTCTCTTGCATGCTTAAATTAAATGGAGATTAATATTGCTTGAGAAACCATATTTTATTTGAGAAATTGAGAATTCTTTTTCCCTAAACATAAAAAATATTGTGACTGGGTTGTAACAAGTGTAAATAAACACGTGTATAAATTATGTTCGCACTCTGTGGCAGGTCAGTGGGTCAGACTCTACAAGAATTTAAAATTGTACGCCACACATAAATTTAACGCGTGCATTTATATATTTTTCAAGATAAGAGGATTAAATTAAGGGCGAATTAAATCCACGATAATACCTTTTACTGAGTATTATATTTATATGCAATTTTATTGTTTTTGGGTTCCTTTAAAAATGCGAGTTTTTACTTTTTTTTGTTTTGTTGGCTCATTTTATTTTCTGTTAAAAATATGCGAGGCAGAAAGTAAAAACAATAATGAATATTAATTTACGCAATTATAAATTTCTTGTCACTTCTTAATAGAGACTTTGCCAGAAAATATAAAAAAATTTAAATATAAAAACGGATTATCTGGAGAAATTCACGAGATATCTCAATTTGTAATAAAAAAGGAAAACAACATGTATATAACTAACATAATAATTAGGAAGAATTAATTTCACAATTGTCCGTTAAAAGATGAGAAATTAAAAGGTGATTTTTAAATGATGATCAAGACACAAATTACTTCTTTTTACCAATTGACCTCAAACTGTTTTTACAGTAAGATGTCACATTGGAAAAATACTTTCAAAGAATTTTATGAGCATTATTATAAATAAGATATTATTGCTTAATAATATGTACTTGTCAGAATTTCTTCCGGATGTTATTTTTTTATAGGTAGAATTGCTCTTGTCGAATTTGTTTTGCAGGTAAATAATATTTTTCTGATTTGTTTCAAAAAAAAATATTTAATTCCCTAAAAAGTAATTGCTTAGATGAACATCTGGGATTAGAAGATGTATTTTTTAAATACGAGACTCGTTACCGAGATGATGACACTGGGAAGTGAGATAAAAGGTCCATTTCGTGAACCGGCTTTGGGTCTCGAAGCAAAGAGCTCTTAACCTTAATTAATCTTTGCTTAGTCAATGACGAATAGAGCAATTTTCTAAAATACCTGAGAGTACATTTGCAATGAGACTTTCTTGTTTCATTCATATTTCTCTTGTTTTTACTGATAATTTCCATGATTAGCTCTTTGACATAAGCATATATGAATCAAATAATGCTTTCTTCATATAAATCAAATAAGCCTTATCACCGATTCAAATTAATTAAATCCATGGATCAATCGGACCACGTGATTAAATTTTGCATTAATTTTTCCATGTCAGATAATTTTTTTAATTTACAAAACATCTTCCTGAAAATTTTGAAATCGTAAGAAAAGATGATAAAGTTCGTCTATTATCATCTTCTTAGTAAAAATATTGATAAAAATTGGAAGACTTATCGACAATAACAGTTAACTGTAAAAATGTTTGCAAAATGTTCACTCAAATGAAGTTGACAAACGTTCTTTATCGTCTTTTGTTGTATTTTTTAAATTTCAGAATGATATTTTGTAAAATAAAAAAAAGTTAACTTACATGAACTTGTACAGAAATTTGGTCACGTGGTCTTGTTGATCCATGACCTTAAATTTAATTTTCATTGATTTCTCTTAAACTCTTTTTAATGTTTTACATGAATTTCTCATTTTCTTTATTCGTATTAAAAAAAGTCTTTGTAATATATCTTATAATTCAAACGTCTTATTTCATCTCTTTTCTTCTTTGTTCAAAATCCTATAAAAAAATCAATTTTAAATCCCAGAATGTCATAAGAATTTGAAAAAAGTCTAAATTAACTTTATTTAGTCAATTTTCGTAAACTGGAACAATTCATTTTAAATCATTCAATTTTCAAAAATTAAATATTATAAATTATTAATTTTATTACTTTATTAATTTTCAACCTTCACGGAATAAATAGATAAGAAGATAATATTTTCGGATATGAAGTTTAATTAAAAACTAAAACTACATACGCCAATATTTCTTCGCCACTATGTCCATACTTATAGGGAAATTACAATTTTAGTTTTCATTTCAGTTCTCAATTAGGGTTAGGGTCAATTAGAAATTGACCCTTTTTGTTTATTATATTGTCCTGGAATATGAACTCTATGTTAATTAAAAGAAAATTTGGTTTACATGTGAACAAATTTCAGCGCGCGTAGGGCGCGCTTTGCGCTTGGTATTATATTCATCGTATACATTCAAGTTTATTTTTTGTAATTTGATATTGAAGCTCAAGTCAATTTTATAATAATTAAAATATGGATTACATTGTATCAGAGTTAATAAATTTTTTGATTTCAAATCAAAAAGGAAATTCAATTTTCTAATAATTTACATCATTAAAATAATCTATTTTCTTCCAAATATTTCTAAATGGAAAAACAATCATATACTTTAATTAAGGTAGTTTTCATCCACGAAAATTAGACCTCAGGCAAAAATAAATAATTTTGCTTTCAAGAATAGCAATATTATTATTGAAGGGC
The DNA here is from genome assembly GCA_030998225.1 of Diplolepis rosae. Taxonomy (NCBI): domain Eukaryota; kingdom Metazoa; phylum Arthropoda; class Insecta; order Hymenoptera; family Diplolepididae; genus Diplolepis; species Diplolepis rosae. Next base: position 8,372,927 of record JAPYXD010000698.1, read on the forward strand.
TAATTTGAAAGAGAAAAGATTATTTTTCATGAAAAAAATTTGAAAAAAAATAATAATTTTATTAATAAATTTTATTTTTGCCCAAACTTATTTTCTTATCACTTGCAGCCAAATTTTTAAAAATGATGCGATTTTAATAAATCATGAATCATTTTTTCAGAGAAAAGATTTCTCCCAACTTCACCGTTTCTGATTTTTAAAAATAAATTCTTTAATGGCTGAAACCATTAAAAACACATTTTCCAAAACGAAATTTTTATAAACAAATTGCTGAATTTGATAATAATTTCTTTATTTTCGAAAATTGGAAATGGTTAAGTTGTAGGGAATCTTTTTCTTGAAAAAGTGATTTGTAATTCATTAAAATCGCATAACTTTTTAAAATTTGGTAAGGAGAGATAAGAAAAAAAGTTCGGGCAAAAATAAAATTTATTAATAAAATTATTTTTCTGTATTTCAAATTTTTTCCATGGAAATTAATCTTTCCTCTTCCAAAATAGCCCTTCAATAATAATATTGCTATTCTTGAAAGCAAAATTATCTATTTTTGCCTGAGGTCTAATTTTCGTGGATCAACTACCTTAAGCAAACTATTTTGTATTTCAACGCTTATTTCATATCCCGCATACTTTGGTTAAAAAATGGTTTTTTACATTCTCATCATGGATGAGAAGGTATTGGTTTTATGTGAAAAATGACTTTCGAAATTTTCATCAAATCTTTACGTTTCGAGACCCCCTGAGTCAGAAAAAATGGTTTTTACGAAAGTGTCTGTCTGTCTGTCTGTCTGTAGTAGGTCGTGTGCGGCATAACTCTCGATAGAATTATCAGATTGAATTGAGCTTTGGTACACTTTATCGGAGCCGAAAAAGTAAGGACAAGTTCGTTAACCAGTCACATCCAATCAAAATTGAGGGATGGAGCACTACTTTTGTGTTTTTGAAAATAATTTTTTGAAAAAATCAAAAATTCCAATCCTGGTTTTTGATAGTGCTCATAAATCTCTACAAATTATTCTCATAACATTTTTTGATTAAATCAAAATTAGAAATGTTACAGCATATTCAAATTCGAAAAAAGTCAATATCAAAATTCCATTTTCCAGTTAAATTATACGAGATACGAAAAAACGTTATAATACAATATTATTGAATAAATAAAGACCTACAAATTTGAATTGCAACATTTTTTCATAAGATGCATATTTTTCTTTTTAATTAAAAAAAAAAACTATTGAAAATCCAAAATTCAATTTTTTAACAATAATATGTGAAATAAGAAAAAAACGTAAGAATACAATGTTGTTAGTTTCAAAAAGATCTACAAGTTTTGTCTCACACAGTTTCTGATAAAAGATATATTTTTCGTTTCAATTCCAAAAAATATGATTAAAATTAAAAAATTCCATTTTTTAGACAAAATATGTGAGATACAAAAAAAACTTTGAGATGAAAAATTGTTTGGCTAAATAAGGTCTACACATTCTTATCGAGAAATTTCTCGACAGGATGTATATTTTAATTTTTTGATTTTTAATATTGAAAAAATTCGATTTGTTTCACCAAAATATGTGAGATACGAAATAAGCGTTGTTCTGCAAAATCGTTTCCTTAAATAAAGTCTACGATTGTTTTTCCTTTTTGAGATATTTGGAAGAAAATAAATTTATCAATAATCATGTAATTTATTAAGAAGTTACAAAAATGCATACAGAAAATCGAGCGCGAGTGTCATGATGAGAATGTGTTCCTTAAGGCCGATAGAGCCTTAAGTAAATTGAATTTCCTGTTTCACTTAAATTCAAAAAGAAATAGAGTGACTTTGAGAAAATGACTAATTTACATCATCTTTAATATCATTAAATTGGTTTGAGTCTCAGTATTAAATTATAAGAAATAAACTTAAACGTATGCGAAGAGCACAAGACCGAGCGCGAAGCGCGACGATCGAATCGCGCGCCCTAGGTGCGCTCAAACCTGCGAGCTGCGCGCGAAGCGCGCAATGAGAATGTGCCCGCGAAGCGGGCAGAATTTTTTTTATTTTCAATGGTGTTTTTTTTTCAGAATCAAAACATAAAATATACATCTTGGCAAGAAATGTCCTGCTAAGAATTTGTAGCCCTCATTTTGGCAAATAATTTTCCTTCTCAGCGCTTTTTTTGTATGTCACATATTTTGTTTAAAAAATTGAATGTTTAAATTTTAATCGTATTTTTTGAAATTGAAATGAAAAATATACGTTTATTAGAAACTGTCAAACAAAATTTTTAGATCTTATTGAAAGGAACAATTTTGCAAACTTACGTTTTTTTCCTATTTCACATATTATTGTTAAAAAATTGATTTTTGAACTTTAATCGTATTTTTTACAATTAAAATGAAAAATATACGTTTATTAGAAACTATGTCAAACAAAATTTGTAGATCTTATTGAAACAAACAATTTTTCATTCTTACGTTTTTTCCGTATTTCACACATTATTGTTAAAACATTGAATTTTAAATAATATTTTTATAAATTAAAAAGAAAAATAAACATCTAATGAAAAAAAGGTTGCGATTCAAATTTTTATATCTTTATCCAGTAAAAAATTTTGTTTTATAACTTTTTTTTCGTATCTCGTATAATTTAACTGGAAAATGGAATTTAGATATTACCGTTTTTCAAGTGTTAACATACTGCAACCTTCCTAATTTTAGTTCAATCGAAAAATGTTATTAGGATAATTAGTGCGAGAATATCACATAAAACTAATACCTTCTCATTTATGATGAGAATGTAAAAATATACATAAGTTGCAGGTAAAACAGTCCTCGTTTCGAACGTGGGATTTCTTTGGCTCAGATGGGGAAGTCATTTGAATAAATATTTCCTATAAATCTTTTCAATGTCGTGGACTTTCCTCATGCGAAACTTTTCGAGGGCCCAATGTATTCGAGCCTATTGGGTACGTGTATTACAACCTTTGAAGGATGGAAATTATTCTCTAAATAATGAGAAGCCATATATATATATATATTTAACGTGGGATACTGAGAGAAATGATAATGGCTCTTAAGTGCACATGGAATTTTCTCTTAGATTATTGAGGCAAAAGACGTTTCTACTTTTGAGTCTGACTTTCCGGAGACCATTATGGCTAATTCGTCGTTGAAGCAACTACAGATAAACGCGTTAACTACTATTTAAAAGATTATTTAGTCGTAATTTGAAACATAGAAACAGAGATTTAAATTCTATTTTCACTTTGGCCGAGTTTCGTTGATGAGAGAAAATGATGAAGATCGAAAATGTTTATCAAGGAGGATAAGATCATTATGAAAATTAATCCAGAGCACAAATAAGAACATAATAATTTTTAAAATTATTTATGACTCATATCCTTAATGATTATTGGATTCTGCCTCAATCTGAATCAATAGAAAGTAATTATAATTCGTAAAAATGTATACTCAATTTTTTTTAATACTCAATATTTATTAGTTAAGATTAGTTGACTAAAAAATTGATTAAAGTTTTGCATTACTTTTTCCTTTAGTAATTAGGACAATTTTTGAAAAAACATAACTTGTTTGGTGATAGTTTTTAGTTGCATTTTTATTTCGCATTTTTAAAACTCACAATAAAATAATATAGAATTTTACATTTCTCGATATTTTTACTTCATAAATGAATGTTAGGATAGAGAAGATATTTTTAAGAAATACGATCAAGAATAAGAACTATCCAGTTTAGAAATATTCTGTAGGAGTAACAGCAGCAAAGATGCACTAGACGTCGAGTCAAATAGCATAAATAGTATTCTCAAGTGCCAGACACGTGTCGTCTCGACGCGTTCTCTAAACGAGTTACTTGATTTGTAATATATCTTATAATTCAAACGTCTCATTCCATCTCTTTTCTTCTTTGTTCAAAATCCTATAAAAAAATCAATTTTAAATCCCAGAATGTCATAACAATTTGAAAAAAGTCTTAATTAACCTTATTTAATCAATTATCATAAACTAGAACAATTAATTTTAAATCACTCAATTTTCAGAAATTAAATATTATAAATTATTAATTTCATTGCTTTAATAATTTTCAACCTGCACAGAATAAATTGATAAGCAGATAATATTTTCGGATATCAAGTTTAATGCAAACTAAAATTTGATTTGATTTTCATTGATTTCTCTTATACTTTTTTTAATGTTTGACATGAATTTCTCATTTTCTTTATTTGTATTAAAAAAAAAAAAATTTTTTTGTAATATATCTTATAATTCAAACGTCTCATTCCATCTTTTTCCATCATTGTTCAAAATCCTATAAAAAAATCAATTTTAAATCCCAGAATGTCATAACAATTTGAAAAAAGTCCAAATTAACCTTTTTTAGTGAATTTTCGTAAACTAAAACAATTCATTTTGAATAATTTAATTTTCAGAAATTAAATATTATAAATTATTTCAAATTATTTAGTTGAGTTTGAAATAATTTTATTACTTTATTAATTTTTAACCTGCATGGAATAAATAGATAAGACGATAATATTTTCGGATATAAAGTTTAATTAAAAACCAAAACTACATACGCCAACATTTCTTCACCACTATGTCATTCTTATGGAACAATTACAATTTTAGTTTTCATTGCAGTTTTTAATTGAGGGGTTAGGATCAATTAGAAATTGATCCTTTTTGTTTATTATATTGCTCTGGAATATGAACTCTATGTTAGTTAAAAAAAATGTTGTTTACACGTAAACAATACCCAATACGTTTATGAACGAAAGAACTTTTATTCCGATAAATATATTTTTATAGTCGAATAATGAGCGTTTTTTTGAAGCTAAAAATGGACGTTGACTTTACACAACCGGCATTTTGTAAAAAATCCAAAATTTTCACCTTTTTTTTGGCCCTTGACGAAATTGCGCATAACTCACATATAAATTAATATTTTGCGATGAAATAATTATTGTAACTTCCTGAAACATATTATTTGATTAAAAAAACATTGGTTAAAAATAAATAAACTAGACTTCAAAAAAATTCGTAAAAAAGTCTTTTATTGTCCTTCTGATTGATCCTAACTCCTTAAACTCACTGTGCAAAAGTATCATTTACTTATTTATTTACGATCCCTGTAAATTTTGGAAAAACTTAATTACAAATTGACGATACTAAGTGATTTTTCAATAATTAAAAGAATCTTGCTTTTGTCAAAATTCAACAGTTCAAGACTGATTTTAATTTAAATAGTAAATTTTGGAAACTAATGGTACTTTAAATGTGACGGAAATCCATTATTATTGATATATTTACTTTTATCATCCCATGGTTGAGCTCCCGTAACTTTTATCAGTTTTCTTAGATTGTGGAATAACCATGATTGCATATAGAATGAAGGTTCCCAAAAGCTGAAATAAGAAACTTAAATTAGAGTTATTTTGAATTTTTTAACCTGAGGGTTAACAACTTTTGGATGCAGTTTACAACTTTAAATGAAATTAATTAGTTAAATTAAATTATTTTATTATTTACATTGAATATATGTCTGTTATTAAGCATAGTGAATATTGACACCCTGATTTCTTTGTGCTGTTGCTCCAAATATAGCATCAAGTTATTGACCTCAAATCGTTTTTGAAGATTTAACGAAGACAATAAATTTTCTCGTAAAATACTTCCTGTTTTATTTTTCTGTAAAAATAAGTGGGCATGAAAATGTACTAATCACTACAAATTAAAAAGAATAAATAAAAATGATTAATTGAACAGAAGATTTCAAAATCTCGAATTATGTATTTTAATTATTTGAGAATATTTAATAATTTTCATGAAAAAATAAATTAACATTTCAAAAGCCAAGACTTTACTTACCTCTTTACACAAAATAGTAACAGCGTTTGACGTGAATATCAATCTTGAAAATCCCATCATCATCAGCAACACTACAAAATGATATCTATAATCACGAGAATGACTCACGTAAATATAATACATGAAGCACCGTGAATCAAGAAGTGAGTCGATGAAAAATTCGACAAAACTGAAGATCAACATGTATTTTTTCGGTTCAATGATTTTACACGTAGCATTAACGAGTTCCTGATGCTGTATTCTAACAATATTAACTTTTTGAATATCTTTTTGTTTCACAGATCCACGATCTTTAATTGTGGCACACAATTTGTTCAACATTTTGAACCGTTTAAGGATTATGTAGAGTGAATCTTGACAAACTGTATCTGTGATAAAATTTCCTGTCCTCATCACTATGTTCATTATTGTGATCCACACTTTCATGCCTTTCTGGTCATATCGTATAATCCAAGATATTGCAAGCGTAGGAGTAAATACAATTATCCAGAAGAAAGTCACAAATCTCCAAAAAATGATCCATGCATCAGTTTTATTAAATTTCTTGACATCTAGACCAAAATTCTTAAACCTTCGATCGATCTTTAATAAATCCTGGTTTGGAATGCCTCTGCTCCGAAGACAACGTATCAGGTCACCAATAAGAATAATTATGTTCACAATGAACATGCAAAACATTAAATAGGGGTATATTTTTACCGAGCAAACATTTCTTGATGAAGTTCCAAGAACAGAGAATCCATCAGTAACAATCGCGACAGCGACGTAAGTAACAATGGAAGCGTAAACGATTAGTTGACATAATTTCACAAAAGATGAAATTACAAAACAAAATCTGTTACTGTCCATAAACATTGTTCCCAGAAAAGCATGAAATATTCGGCTTATTTTTAACAAAACTTTTGGGCTGGCTTTTAAAATACGATTGACTGTAGGTAACATTTTGAGCTAACTATTTTTCAAAGGAAAGTACTGTTGGAAATGTTTCTCGTAAGAGAGATTAACGATGACTGTCTTTTCAACAAAATGTCACATTCTATGTTTATACATTTATTGATTCCTGTTACAATTTTTTTCTCCATAATTTTCACTTGTATATAATATAATTCTTGTGTACAATTCTCAATTATAGATGATTGCAAGGTTATGTGTTGTGTTATGTTATACTATGATTACATAAGCTATCTATTCATCTTACATGTATATGTACACTTCAATTTTAAATAAAGGTCTAAATTTTCAGATGAATTGGTAAAATGAGCACTAATTTTTAACATAAAAATTCATCTTTATGATTGCAGGACCTAACGAGAGCAGATCTAGGGTTTTTTCTCCAAGGATGGACTATGACGAATGGACACCTCTGGGTCGAGGTGACCCATTGAAAAATGACCCCACCTTCGACTACGTGCCACCAGTTCTGGATCGAGTCCAATACTGGCTAGACTCCCAGACAACTGAACCATCAGTGAAACGAGACATCCTAATCTTAGGAGTGACCGCCAAGAAAACTAGTCCAAAAATTCCAGAACATTTCTTCAAATTTGTGGATGGGCCTAAGTTCAACAGAAATCAAGAAACTTCTTTCAGAAATGACTTCCCAGGCAGTACTGGTGCTGAACCCCCAAAAATAATTCGCACCAACAGTTTTAGAAGTGGACCTATGGACTACAGAAATCAAAACAGGATACAATCAATACCTGCTAGTTATTACCCTAGTCCGTTCTACAACCAGAAATCAAAACCCTATACCATGATGATGCCTCCACCTCGAAACCAAAAACCCATCAATGAATTAGGTTCTTATGGGAATCCACTTACAGAGAAAATCATCTTCGCAGACTCTCCTCAACAATTCAGCACTCAAACTGAAGAAGGACCTACTTTAGAAGAGTCTCAGATCTATAATCATCCTCAAAAAACCTTCTCCCAAAGTCATCCTCCTTTGAGATCCACTCACTCCCATGCTTCATCATCTTCTATTAAACCCAAACATCCAATCATGATCCACCAGATTGAAAGCATTCAAGGTACCTTTGTCCCTTCTTCTCAGATTCCTACTCAAAGATTTGAGGCAACAACTCCTTCAGTTTCCGTCGAAAAGTCTAATCTTATTTATCAGTCGACTCAGATCATATCAGATGGCTGGATAGGAACTAGTAGACCTACTTCTTCTCCCCCATCAGTAGAAATCAATCAAATCACCTGGAAAACACCAGACAAGTATGAAGTTGATCATCACGGATCAGCATCAGCTAACCATGAAATAGTAATTGGACAAAATGCTAACATAATTGTTGATGGAGATACTAATGGTAATGAAGAAGTCGTCATTGGTCACAAGGGAGTTCAATCAGAGCAAGGTTTATCTCAAGAAAGTCAAGAAAATTCTAAAGAAGTATCATCAGCAACTGACATTCAATCTATCAAACCTTCAATAGATCTCACGCCCTCTTCTAATGCACCAAATGAAACTGAGAAAATGCACATCGTTGTTGCCAACTCCCCCTCATCATTTGAACTTGAGAATCAAAAGGAACCTATTTCAGTCGTCATGCCAACCAACTACGTCGAAAGGAAACAAAATTCAAATCACAGCTCTACTGAATACACTAATGGAAATTCGGGTAAAAATACAAACACCATGAATCAAAACGAAAATACTATGAGTCAAGACAACTCCAAGCTTCAACAATCAAATTCTATGACTTCACAAGACTTCATTCGTTCTCCAGAGTTTAGCAGTTCACAAGAGTTCATGGGTTCTCACTCGAGTTTGGAAAGACCAGCTCAGGTGTCGAAACCTCAACCTTTCAGGAGTAGCATCAGTTCTCCAATGATGCCTCTTTTCATGGAAGACACTCCGACAGCCTATCCTTTTAATATCCCATCCAACAGGATTCCGCCTACTCGTCATACACCATCTAGACATCCAGGCTTCCAAATGCTCCGAGAAGCAGCTCCCCAGCACTTGGCTCTCCAGAATCCACGACCTATGACAATGCATCGACCTGGAGAGACTCATCCTGGGTTTAGACCCCACATGTCAATGACCATGGGTCAGGTCTCACCCTCAATGATCCACTTTCACATGCCACCACCGCAGGGAATCATGGGACCACCTATCAGTACAAATCAAGCCTTTCAACGACATCAGCAACCGACCTTTACCAATTCTCCTACTGGGACTGATTCAACTTTAACTCTACAAGTCACTCGAATGGAAGATCAAGCTCACTGGCACTCATCAATTGCAGACTCAATGATACTAACAACCATGCAATCTTCAATGTTCACTCCAACAACCAGAAGACCAGTGACAATCAATGAAGATTTCCTAGATTATACAAAAAACCATTCACCTTTGTTGCAATTACTGAACAGTGAGCAACCTAAGAAAATGGAAATGGGATCTTCTACAGTTTTCGTCCCCTCACCATCTTCCATCCAGACAACAACAGTTCCAAGTTTAACAACTGATCCACTCTTTTCGCATTATAAGCAACCAGTTAAACCTATTCGGGGACCAATGTATCTTATCATTCAAGGGCATTCGAAGGTTAAAACTTACAAGCCTACAGTGAATAAGTATGGATTTTCTGTGGAGAATAATGAAATTGTCGATAATACGACTGAGAGACCTCAATCGAAGCTGGAGAAATTGATTAATGAAAATGCGAAGAATAATGCTGTTGTTAGGGATAAGGACCTTAATGCTAAGAAGAAACTAGATGAAAAGAAGGAGAAACGGGATGAAATGAAGAGTTTGTTGAATTTGGTGGAGAATGGATTCAGTTCTTTTACTGTATCTCCATCAGTTGTTACTGAAAATGAGAGGCAGTCAAATTCAGTGACGACTATAGAGATCAATGCTAATTAAGATGATTGAGAATTTTTCGTTAAGATTAGGTCGTTATGGTATTATATTAGATTCAGAGTTGCCTGAAGAAGAGAATACTCGAAGTGAAAAGATAGGTTTTTGATGCGTGATACTTTGGTGTGAAGAAGAGACATCTTGACCTAGTTGAAAAATGTTACGTCTGGAAATACGTACTTTTTCACGTTCAAAAGGGGGGAAAAATAGGTCTTAAAAGTCGTGCTTTTTCACGTTGAAAAGGGCGTCCGAAATTGGGATACTAAAGGACGTCTTTTTGTATGTCCTTTTGATCGTAAAAAAGTACGTAATTTCTGACGTTCTTTAGTACACTAATCATTTTTTTTAATTTTTACTTTTTAAGGGGGTATATACGTAAAATTATATGAAAATTTGCAATTTTTAATTGAAAGGATTGTGAGAAAAGTAATTGACGGATCCTAATGAAAATTGGACATTTACTTGCAAATCTTATAACGACTATTCAAGATAAGGAAAGTCAAAAATGTTACAAAATTGCGGAGCTATAATTTAAACAATGAGGGTACTTTTTTTCACAAAAGATAAACTGTCGCCATCCCCCACTCCACAAAAATGATTTTTATAATCGTTTTTTCGGCGGGTTTTTATCTATACCTACCCGGTTTTCCGGTGAACGAGGATATTTGAAAAAAGAAAGATTTGACAAAATGGCGGGCAAAAAACGAAAAAAAAACCCGAAAAACGAGGTTTTTGTCAATATTTCCTGCGCCATTTTGTTAATCATTAATTTTTTCAACATATCCTGGTTCACCGGATACAGAGTTAGTTTTTCAAGATTGTCTCCAAATTTGAAGTCATTGGGACCATCCGTTCTTGAGTATCCTAATTTCGGACGTCTTTTTTAACGTGAAAAAGTAGGACCTTTAGGACTTCTTTTTTTACACCCTTTTGGACATGAAAAAAACCGTATTTCCAGACGTAACATTTTTTAACTGGGGAGGCAAAAAGAACGCTTTTAAATTAAGGGCCAAAATTTCCTCTTGTGTATATTTTTTGAGTGAGATTAGTAATTTTGTTATGTTTATATATATGTACACTGTTAAATATAATAGAATGTTTTCAATTTTAAATTATTTCATAGAATGCATTAAAATTATTATTTTTTTAAACAAATTTTTATATTTATTGTTGATGATGTAAATCAACGGAGAAGAAAATTTGAGATTTTATACCTTTTTATACAATATTTTTTATACATGCAGATTATTTAAATTTTGTTAGAAAAAATTGAATTTTCTTTGTACTTAGGTATTTAAAAGCTTAAAGGAGAATGAAATTATTGTAATCGTCGAATTTAAAAATTATAAAAATAGTTTTCAGCAGTGTACAATCGTGTTTATAATTTGTAAATTTTATTTTAGATTTCGAATCAATCAAAAAACTATATTTATGGAACAAAATAAATATAAGTGCGTAGGACTTCTACCAATTTATAGCTTGTAAGAAATTTCATCGTTTTTGTTATAACACTGGAAAATTTGATCATTCCAAAATACTTTTAAGATTTTCAAGAGATTTAAATATTTCAGAAGTTTCAAAATAATCCAAATTTAGAATATTTTATGACTCGTAAAAGATTTCCCAAGATTTGAAGAAATTTAAAAAAATTTTAACAAGATTCTCAGACAAAATTTCAAAAATTCTCATAATTCTCATAATAAATTTAAGGTAGTACACTCGCGAAATTGAGGTCTTAAGCAAAAATAGATAATTTTGCTTTCAAGAGTAGCAATATTATTATTGAAGGAATGATTTAAAAGAGAAAAGATTATTCTCCAAGAAAAAAATTTGAAACAGAAAAATAATTTTATTAATAAATTTTATTTTCTTCCAAATTAATTTTTTTATCGTTTCGAAGCAAATGTTTAAAAATGATGCAATTTTAATGCATCACGGATCATTTTTTGAAGGAAAAGATTCTTTACAACTTCACGTTTCCAATTTTTGAAAATGTATCAATTATTATCAAATTCAGAAATATGTTTATAATAATTTTGTATTAGCAAATTGTTTTTAACGGTTTTAGCCATTAAAGAATTTATTTTCAAAAATTGGAAACGCCAAGTTGTAAAGAATCTATTCTCTGAAAAAAATGATCCGTAAATTATTAGAATCGCATCATTTTCAAAAATTTGGTTCAAAAGAATAAAAAAAAAAGTTTGAGCACAAACAATATTATTTTTCTGTGTTTCAAATTTTTTTCATAGAAAATAATCTTTTCTGTTTTGAATGATTCTTAGCAAAAAAAAATATTGAAAATTTGTGAAAGCAAAATTATATATTTTTGGGCTGTACTACCTTAAATCAAAGACTAGATTTCGATGCATATCATGATATTCGTTAAAATTCAAATTACATAATTCTAATTACTATTATTTAGAAGAAATTTTGATTACCCACTGTGTTTAATTTTAAATAATTCTGTATTTACAGTGTGCCAGTATAAAGATAGACAAAAATGTCATAATAAAATGAAAGAATCGATTGGACTTCTCAAATAAGGTGTAGTATAGCTTAAACGAATATAAAATATTCTTAAACGAAAATTTTTTATCGAATGGTTATAGTAACAATAAATTGAAAATAAAAAATAATAATTAATATACTCTCTAAATCTGAATCAGTCAAATTTTCACTGATTGAATCAGTGATTTTCCTTTTCACTGATTCATCAGTGAAAAAATGTTTTTCACTGTTAAATCAGTTAATTTTCACTGAAACAATCAGTGAAATTTGAGTGATTTACAGTAGCCTCTTTTTAGCTATTTGAATCAGTTAAATTTCACTGATAATCAGTACATTTTGACTGGTTCAAATTTAGAGAGTACATGATTTTGTTTATCAGACTTACTGTCGATCAATCTTTTATACAGCGTGACATTTTTTTTATTGTTTTGTAAACTTCAAAAAATTTATATCGTTCTTCAGCGAAAGATTATTATCAACTATTAAGCAGTTATGGTTTATAATAACATGTGATTTTTTCATTGTGCCAAGAAATGGATTAAAAAGGCGTCGAAAATTCCATCAATTACTGTAATTTAAGATGGTTCTATAGATGTTTTTCATATTTTTGAAATTCTATGCGAAAAAACAGTTTACTCTTCGTTATTTTTAGTTTTTATTTTTAATTATAGTTTTATAGTTGCAAGAAAGCGAAACGTTAGTCGCTATAATTCATTAACACCTAGTCTTACTGTACCAGTTACCAAACATATCATTTACTACTAACAACAAGACATATTACATTTTCATATAAATGTATATCCATCTTACTTTGTATATTAGAAATTTTTTTCTTGTAATTAGCTTTCGCGTTTTCGAAAGTCTCACAATGTGAGATTATACGCTGGTTTATAAATATTAAGATTTAAGTAGCCAAAATAGTTACACGAGCAAGCGTATTTTAATGCTCGTATAATAGGATGCTTAAATTGTATACGTAATTGTATTTGTAATTTTTGCTTTAAATTTGATGAAGCAATTTTCAGTTCTGTGTTTCATAAAAAGAGAAATGACAATATTAATTATTTTTAATTCATACATTTTTTTACCATCAGCAATGTAAATTTCGAAGTTGTAAATTTCATCATTATATTATGTATTTATGTTCGTTAAGAAAATCGTTAATTATTCAAGTGCTATATAAATAGGTTGTAAATCCTATTGTAATTTTAGTTCTTATTTATAACGTAAACCTAATTTAGGTGAATTACATTTTATGTATGTTGATTGTACCTGATGGTCATGTTTTGTTGATTTTTATATGTATCTACAATATATTAGTGAAGTATTATAAATATCATATGTGTAATGAAAATTAATGTTGAATATAATTCTACTCCTTCTCTTTATTTAATAACATTATTGTTCAACTACTCGTTTCATATTCATCAATTCCACTAAAATTACTGAGAGTTAAGTCGAAATATAGTAGTTAAATCGTTTCTGAACCAAAAGTTCAACTATTATATTACTGATTTTGAATAAAGTATTTGCTGGTAAAATTTTATCGAATTAAATTCTAGGCAAGCATAATTTTTCAGTTGAATTTTTATTTTGCAGTATTAAAATTCACAATAATATCAAGTTTCTCATTGTTGAAGATTTTTACTTCATGAATAAGTTGAGATAAATAGTACTCTCTAAATCTGAATCAGTCAAAATCTACTGATTGTCAGTGAAATTTGACTGATTCAAATAGATAAAAAGAGGTTACTGTAAATCAGTCAAATTTCACTGATTACTTCAGTGGAAATCAACTGATTTAACAGTGAAAAATACTTTTTTCACTGATTCAATCAGTGAAAATTAACTGATTTGTCTGTGAAAAATATTTTTGCACTGATGAATCAGTGAAAAGGCAAATTACTGATTCAATCAGTGAAAATTCGACTGATTCAGATTTAGAAAGTAGGCTAATATAATAACATTAATATCTTTTTGTGTCACAGATCCATAATCATTAATTATGGCACACAATTTGTTCAACATTTTAAACTGTTTAAGGATTATCCATCGGTAATAATCGCAATAAAAACGTGAAGATGAGATATTTGACTCATTTATAATAAAACTTTTGGGCTAGCTTTCAAAATAGGATCTACTGTATATAAAATTTTGAGTTGACTATTTTTTTAAGAAAAGTACTATCAAGAATTCTTCCCGTAAGAAAGTTAAACGATGACTACATTTTCAAGAAAATGTCACATTCTATCTTCATACGTTTATTGATTTCTGTTACAATTTTTCACTCTATAATGTTCACTTGTATATAACATAATTCGTGTGTACAACCCTCAATCATAGATGATTGTAAGGTTATATATCACAAGACAAAAGTACATAGACAAACTCCTCAAGATCAGATATAATCAATCAGAAATTATAGTGAAAAAACCTATCCTTAAAAATGTCCTTATTTTTACAAAAATGCCTACTGAACTCAATATTTCAGATTATGGGTACTTGAGTTATTTCTCTTGCATATATAGATCTATTCAAAAGTGATACTACAATTTAAAGTCGAGATCTAAGTTTCTAGATTAATAGATTAAATTAAAACCGAGTTTCAAGCGTTGCATAAAGTAGACCCTCGAAAATTACAACGATTTGGGGGCGACTGTTAATATTAGAAATTTGAATTAATCTTTAAATGTATGCATTATTTCCTATATTTTGGTCCTTACAGAAATTTTGAATTAATTTTTTAATTATGGCACTGAAGGTGCCTATATATGGCCGAAACGTTTGCCTTACATTTTTACGTCCTTTTAACGTTTTTTTTTATAACTACCATTGATAGTTGTAAATAAAGAAAATAAGAAGAAACTGACCCAATGCCAAAAGAAAAAGAAATCAATAAAAATTATGTAATTTTGGGTCAATATAATAGCAAACATGTTTCCAAAAATGTCACGTAATAATTAATTTCTTTGGTTAGAAGAAGAATTTATTTGATTTCAACAAATATTTATTTGGCCCAAAGATACTTTGTTTGAATTGAATAAATGTTATTTAATTCAAACAAATCTTTTGTTTCAATCAAAAAAGCCTTTCAAACCAATTATTTTCTTTCATTCAATCAAATATTTTTTCTCAGTGTAGCTCGTTATCAAAAGTTACAATGATAAGTATGTACATCTCCCTTAAAAAATAACGTGATAAGATGAGAGATGGCAAAAAGTATCGATTTATCGTAATTTTAATGGACACTGATTTTGCTTTGCGAGTTGTAGTTTTACTCCTGAACGCGACTCTCGAGGAAGTGACGAATGACTTGGCTCGATCGAAATTTAGTCACCTTCATAAATATTTAACGCGTTCCACTTTAGCATATAGGTAACATACCAGATTTACGAGCCCTCAGATCGGCTTCCAAGTGGTAAAAGATCTAAGTAATTTTCTTGAAAAAATCGTATATCTGGCATACTTTAATGCTACTGCACCCTGATTAAAATAACCTGCCTCAATTTCTGCTCCAGAAAGACTATTACTGAAAATAAAATTCATGAAGTACTGTAACACACGCAGAGAAAAGATCAGTAAAATTTACAGGAAGTTCGGTACTTATTTGGACAACATGACTTTTCAGTCAATTTTACCAGAAGTTGAGTTCAATTAATTGATTTTCTGTACGTTTCACTCAGCGTCCAGTAAAATCTAATGAATACGAAAAAATCCGAGTTAAGTTGATTGTACTGTACGCTAAGTGAATTGTACAGAAAATCTGTTGATTGAACTCAACTTCTTGTAAAATTTACTAAAAAGTCATGTTGTCCAAATAAGTACCGAACTTCCTGTTAATTTTACTGATCTATTTTATGCGTGCAGACATTTTATAAAATTCAACATAAAATTACGAAATTGTAACCAAATTTTCAGGTACATGAAACTGCATAAAACTTTATTTACTCAAAACGTAACATTTTTTTTATTGCAAGTTTCAGAAAATTAAGAAACTGTTCTTTAAATTTACTAAAAAGTGACTGAATTTTCTCAGATTCTATCTTAATTTTACGAAACTGTAACTGAATAAAACTCCAGTCACGTATTTCGGGTAATTACGGTAGAAATTTCTAACAGTGAATCATATATTATAAAATTTGGGATACCGCAAAATTCTCTTCCTTAAAATCCGGAAACTTGGAAAATACTGGATTGAACTTTAACCCACAGTAATTATTACTAAAAACAGACATTTTTTATATTTTAAAATTTTTTCCCGGTATCAAACATTTTTCTCTAACATTGTGTATTAAATAACAGCACTAATATTTTTTGAAGTGGTAATTAATTAAGTTTTTCAAGGGCTTCCTAGCCACGGTCGAACCTCCTTAATTGACTTCTTTAAGACAAGAAAAAAATAAACGCTTAATAGAGTTTAATTGAAAAAATTTTTTTCTCTTTCAAATTCTGTGCAGTTGAAAATATTAAAATGATCTAGATTAGTTTTAATCTAGAGTAAAATTTAAATTTAAACATTTCTTCTTTAAAAAACGATCATAGTTATAGTTATTTCATCATAAAGTAACCTAACTCGTTACCGTCCGTTTTTAAAGTAAGTTGACTTATTTTTACATTCTCATCATGGATGAGAAGGTATTGGTTTTATGTGAAAAATGACTTTCGAAATTTTCATCAAATCTTTACGTTTTGAGACCCCCTGAGTCAGAAAAAATGGTTTTTACGAAAGTGTCTGTCTGTCTGTCTGTCTGTCTGTAGTAGGTCGTGTGCGGCATAACTCTCGATAGAATTATCAGATTGAATTGAGCTTTGGTACACTTTATCGGAGCCGAAAAAGTAAGGACAAGTTCGTTAACCAGTCACATCCAATCAAAATTGAGGGATGGAGCACTACTTTTGTGTTTTTGAAAATAATTTTTTGAAAAAATCAAAAATTCCAATCCTGGTTTTTGATAGTGCTCATAAATCTCTACAAATTATTCTCATAACATTTTTTGATTAAATCAAAATTAGAAATGTTACAGCATATTCAAATTCGAAAAAAGTCAATATCAAAATTCCATTTTCCAGTTAAATTATACGAGATACGAAAAAACGTTATGATACAATATTATTGAATACATAAAGGCCTACAAATTTGAATTATAACATTTTTTCATAAGATGCATATTTTTCTTTTTAATTAAAAAAAATACTATTGAAAATCCAAAATTCAATTTTTTAACAATAATATGTGAAATACGAAAAAAACGTAAGAATACAAAGTTGTTCGTTTCAAAAAGATCTACAAATTTTGTCTCACACATTTTTTGATAAAAGATATATTTTTCGTTTCAATTCCAAAAAATACGATAAAAATGAAAAAATTCCATTTTTTAGACAAAATATGTGAAATACGAAAAAAGCGTAAGAATACAAAGTTGTTCGTTTCAAAAAGATCTACAAATTTTGTCTGACACAGTTTCTGAAAAAACATATATTTTTCGTTTCAATTCTAAAAAATACGATTAAAATTAAAAAATTCCATTTTTTAGACAAAATATGTGAGATAAAAAAAAACGTTTAGATGGAAAATTGTTTGCCTAAATGAGGTCTACAAATTCTGATAAAGAAATTTCGGAACAGGATGTATATTTTATGTTTTGATTTTTAATATTGAAAAAATTCGATTTTTTTCACCAAAATATGTGAGATACGAAATAAGCGTTGTTCTGCAAAATCGTTTCTTTAAATAAAGTCTACGATTGTTTTTCCTTTTTAGATATGTGGAAGAAAGTAAATTCTTTTAATCATGTAATTTATTAAAAAGTTATACTGAAATGTATACAGAAAATCGAGCGCGAAGCGCGAGTGTCATGATGAGAATGTGTTCCTTAAGGCCGATAGAGCCTTAAGTAAATTGAATTTCCTGTTTCACTTAAATTCAAAAAGAAATTCAGTGACTTTGAGAAAATGTGTAATTCACATCATCTGTAATATTATTATAAAATTGGTTTGAGCTTCAGTATCAAAATATAAGAAATAAACTTAAATGTATGCGAAGAGCACAAGACCGAGCGCGAAGCGCGAGGTCCAGAAAGAACGGAGCGCGAAGCGCGACGATCGAATCGCGCGCCCTAGGCGCGCTCAAACTTGCGAGCGAAGCGAGCTGCGCGCGATGAGAATGTGCCCGCGAAGCGGGCAGATTTTTTAAGTTCTTTTTGAGTACAAAATGTCAATTTTTAATATTTAACAGTAGATTTTAAAATTAAATATAAGATTCAACAAAATTTTCAGGTTAAATACAATTATAAATAATATATCGAATCCAAAAATCTTCTTTAGTCAATAATGTCCACTATTTCAAAACTCTACTCGAACATTCAAATATTTTCACAATTTTAATAAGTTTGGAAAATAATTTAAAACATTTATCTGTGCATAGATTTATAAATAAAGAAATCTATTTAGTTTATTATTTAAAAATTGAAGAAAAGGAAAATATAAAGAAATGGACATCGATTTTAAAGTGACGAAAATCAAAGAGAGCATTGTTACTAAACATTAATTGATATCCAATCAAAAGCTATCCCAAAAAAATTAGGTTCGGTCATTCGTCAATCGTCTTGCCATAATCGCGTGTTCTTGCTTCCTGAAATTGAAAACCAATTTGCTTTCACGCCATCTCCAGTCACTTTTTGCAATTCCCAGTCTCGGAGATCGAAGTCGGTTCGAGTGGCAAAGAAAATTCGTCAATGTCGTACAACTGGTCATCAAAAACCCGATGTCGGGATTTTGATCCACGGATCAGTTGATCTCTCCTGATAACGATACTAAAATCTGGATAGTTTTGGTATACTCAAAATGTCAATAAACAAAAAAGAAGATTTCAATATTTGATTTTATGTATACGTATTTACGGTGGCAATCTTAATAAGATAATAAAGTGTCTTCTTTTAAGGAGAGGGAAAAAGTGACAAAAGAAGGGAAAAGAACTGAATTTGACGTTAATTTATGGTGTAATTTAATTTCAATGTAGGTAGCATAAATCTTCAAGCAAAGAAACAGGGACTTGAGATCAGTGGAGTGCAAAAAAAGCTGATTCAGGGTCCGAATGCGGCCTGAAACAAAAGTTCAGGGACCAGCTCGGTATCTCAAACTTCTTTCGATTCCCCCACCTCCTCCTTTTCTCTGCTTTTTTAGTTTATAATATTCCCTTAAAATAATTCATGAAGCTTTAGTATTTATAAGTTTGTGAACGTAAATAAAAAATTCAAATGGTCTCAACCAATTAATTACACCTCACGCGATACTTCCAAACCCTCTTCCATCATTTTCTGTCATTTACATTTATTATTTTTATAATTTTAAAAAATCTTGACTTTTCGATACTCTTATGTACTTTTTTCAAGATTAAATTTAAATAAAATTTGTTTCAGAAACAATTCAAAAATCTGTTCTACAGTAGGAAAAAATAATCAAACGTTAGGCATCAACATCCAAGGAAAATTTCGTCATTTTTATAAATGTTTATTGTTTATAATTTTATATATTTTTTTTTATAATTTTCTTAATTTTTCATGATCCTGTGCATGTTATATTTCTCATCATCTTCTGAGTAAATGGAATGTAAGAGATAGATATTTTCTTGAAAATTTGGAAAATACTACAGAACACGATAGAGAACGTCTCTCAACTTCGTTTGAGTAAAAATTTTTCATAAAATTTTACAGTTAACTATAATTGTCGATAAATTTTCTAATTTTTTTCAAAATTTTTACTAGAAAGGAGTTAACAGACGTGCTTTATTGACTTTTGTTATATTTCTTAAATTTTCAGTAAGGTGTTTTGTAAAATTGAAAAAATTATCTTATATGAAGGAATTAATGTATAATGTAGTCACGTGGTCCGATTTATCCGTGGCCTTAAGGTAGTTTAGCCACAAAAAATTAGGCCTCAGGCAAAAATACATAATTTTGCTTTCAAGAATAGCAATATCGTTATTGAAGGGATTATCCAAAAGAGAATAGATTATTTTCTATTAAAAAAATTGAAATATAGAAAAATAATGTATTTAAAGGGGCATTCTACTGAAAATTTTTGGAAAAATTGATTTTTCAAAAATATTATTTTCGTGTAGTAATATCATCTAGAAATGCTTATGTATACATTGTGTATGCAGCTGGCATCGCCGATTCAGCGTAAGACCCTTTTTTTTCAATATTTTTAGTAATCAAAACTTTGAAAATGTTTTTCTCAAAACTGCACTTTTTCACCTTGCGTTGGTGGATTTCTCAAAACTACTGCATCGATTGACTTGAAATTTTGACAGATTACTCTTCAGATATGTCGCTATGACCAAAACGGAAACAGATCGATAAATTATCACTTAACAAAGCTATAAACAATTAGAGTTGCAAAAAACGTTACTTTTACGTTACTTTTTGATTTCAGGTCATCTGTCTTTAATTTTTCATCAACGCAACGGAAAGAGGTTATTTTTCACGCCGCTATTCTGACTATAATAAAAGGCAAAAAAAAAATTCTATCAATTTAAGAATATAAATATTTAATGTACTACGAAATAAAAATGTTTTAAAAAATGTTAATTTCACCAGAATTCCCCCTTAAAATGTTTATTTTGAAGTGCTTTTCTTTCATACCGCTTTCTACCAAATTTTAAAAAATGGTGCGATTCTGATAAATCATGGATCATTTTTTCAGGGGAAAGATTCTCTACAACTTGACCGTTTCCAATTTTTGAAAATGAATCAATTATTATCAAATTCGGGCAAAAAAAAATTGGTTAAATACATTATGTTTCTATGTTTCAAATTTGTTTATAGAAAATAATCTTTTCTCTTTTTAATAATCTCTTCAATAACAATACTGCTATTCTTGAAAGCAAAATTATGTATTTTTGCCTAAGGCCTAACTTTTCCTGGCTAAACTACCTTAATTGCTTTTTTAAAACGACACTAAACATTTCGCGGTTTCGTGTGCAAAACGGAAAAACATTTATTTTTTCCCTAGTTACACAATATTCTATTTTTTAAGTATTCGAAATTGTGTTATTATCACGCTGGATGAAATTTTAATAAATCATGTCTAAAATTTTATGACTATCACAAAACAAAGTCCAAAAGTTTTCGAACAAAGGTTCTTTACAGCAATCGATTTGTTTATTTTGTTTACTTTTTGTCCAGACAATAGTGACATAAAATCAATACGCCACGAAAAGAATGAAATGCCCGGCATTCTGAAAGTCTTAAATCATTGTTCGTTGAACGAACACGATCGGGAGTAAAAGTCACGATTTTGGTAAGCTGTCAGGTGAAGAAGGGATCCGTGTCAAAGGTTACGACCGACTTCGAAACGAAAAGTAAACGTTGTGAAGGTGTTCGTACCGTTATATCTGCCCCTTGTGTGGGTTCACTATATAGAAATGACCATTGACAAGTGTGAGAAAAAATGACACAGCAAGTTCGCACTGCATTCGAGTTTTGAGGACCATGTAATTTGCATACAAAGAGAGCATAAAAGTTTACTTGTGATAATATTATGACGCCTTAAAGCTACTCGTCTTTTTAAGGCCTTTCTTCAATGCAAATAAATACTTGTCACTTTCGTATACAATGCATAAAATTACAAATAATGATCTTGATGGTTTTCCATTCACAGTATGAAGTTGGTTTACAGTGATGTTTTTGTTTTCTTTACAATTTTTAATGACTTGAGAATGAATGAAATAAATAGTTTAATGAAAAACTAACATTTAAAAAAATGAATAATTATTCATTATTATTATTATTTAAACTTGAAATTTATGCACCAAATGAGTTTAAAATTTTTTAAAAATTCATTGTTGATTATGTTATTGTAAATAACTTGGAGGAATTTTATGAATTGGTTGAGTCAGTAATTTTGACGCCGTTGATTAAAAATTAAAAAAGAATAACCAGTTCCTCAATTGATTATTTTTATTCATAATAGCGTGTATCACTTTATAATTCAAAAATAAAATATCAGAAAATCAGGATGGAATTTTCCAATTGACAAACGGGCAAATTTCCAAAATTTTGCCAATAATAGACTAGAATAATTTTCCATTTTGAAGTAAAATAAAAGATTAATAAATGAATATTTAGAAGAATTCAAGAATTGGTTATTTTTTTAAATTTAGAATAATGATGCTCTAATAATGATAGAATTATGATAAATTCATAATTTTCTAAAAAGTTTATTTATTTTCAGAAGATTTTCAAAAAAGTCATTTATATCCTTTAAAATTATTTTAGATTTTAATGAATTGATTGATCTTTTATAAACTTAAAACTGATTGACGAGAAAATTGCCCCCTCAACTAAATTATAATTGTATTGGAAATTTATAGTTATTAAAGGAATTGATAATTGTTTGAAAACTCCTAAATTCGATTTTTATTTAATAAAGTTTCAAGTTTCATTAATCTTCAGAGTATATTGAGTGTATGTGATTAAGTTTTATTGTAATAGTGTTAAAATGTACACTGAGAGAAAAAATAATGTCACCGCAACAAAATAGTTTTGTTAAACAGATTTTGTTGTCAATACTAAAATTTGGTTGGCATTACAAAAAGAATGGTTAATGTTACCAAAAAATGTATTTGGTTCGAACAAATAATTTGATTGAATGCCTTGGTTAAACCACCTAAATAATTTGGTTGTCCCGACAAAATGTATTACCACTCATGTGTATTGTTTTGTTTATATCAGTATTTCGTTCGCGTCGCACGCAACCGGCACATCATCCTATCTTTCCTCTTCATAAAATATGTTATGAGAGTTAAACTAGGGCTTAAGGTGGCGCTAGTATTAATTATGTTCTGCTAGACCACATAATGCACAGAAAAAATACGAAAAAGTGACAAATTAATCTCTAAACAATCCATGTTACAGAGTAAAAATTATTTTAAACTAGTAGTTAAACTATTTTCATATTATTGTGTTATTTTCCATGTGTTACGTGCTTTGACAGTGCAAAGTTACTACTAGCGACACCTGAACTCTGGTGACATATTTCAATTCCTCGATACACAGGTCTGGTCACGCGGCTCTTTTGTTTAATTCGATGTAGCAAACTTTACCGAGAAACCACATGTCTTCATTTTCGCCGTTCACCGAAATTTAATTTAATCGAATTCGCGACTTCATATTTATTGATGTCTGACTTCAAAATGCAGCAGCTCTTGGAGGAATGGGGCTTACCAGGCCTGATAAATACCTTCAAAGGTAAATCTAACCCTAATCTAACCCTATAATAGTGCATTTAATCAAAAATATTCATTTATCATTTTTCACTTTTATTTTGGGATTAAAATCAATATGGCAGAGTCTTGCAAAGTGATTGTTAAAAATCTTACCAGAAAGTGTTCAGAAAATTTTAACAATGTAAATAATGATACGTGTAGTTGACTTTTTTTTTACTTTTATGATTTGCAGATTCGAATAACCTCGGAAATTCATATTTCTCTTTCCGTGCATAGAAATATGTTTTATCTGTGCAAAAAATATTGCTAATTTAACAAAATTATGAATTTCCTTCAACAAAACGATTTTTTTCTACTAAAAAAAGTATGCTCTCCTAACAAAATAATTTTGCTCTTTCAAAAAAATAATTTTTTTCTTGGAACAAAATAATTTTGTTGAATCAACAATAAGTTTTGTCATACTAAAAAAACACTTTTGTTATCACTACAAAATTATTTGGTTGAGTGAAACTAAAAATTCAACAAAAAAATTTTGTTGGTCCAACAAAACATTTTGTCAGCTGTATATCAAACAAATTATTTTGTTGCGACAACCAAATTTTTGTTGGCACTACCAAACTGTTTTCTCAGTGTATTATAAATTTTATGCCAATGCTATTTATTCACTTAATATAAATACAGAAAAATACAAATTAGTTTAAATCATTTTATACTTATATTTAAAAGCGCTTCTTTTGCAATTAAAGTTATATAATAACTCTGTTTTGTTTCCAATTCTATTTTAAGGAATAATTGGAGGGGTAGTCGAAAAAGATGCTCGAACCGACTATTTTCTTTTTTTTTCATTTTTAATTTTCTTTTATAAACGTTCTTTAATGAAAACGTGGAAAATTTCATCTCAAATAAAATGAGTGACTGAAACTTTGAATCAGATAAAAATTATAGATTTTTTATAGATGGAATAATATAATCCAAAAAGAGCAAAAACCAAATCGAATTTGCCTATTGAAACTTTGGATGGCTCATTTTATTGAAGATACGATTTTCCACACTTTAACTGAAAAAACTTGATAGAAAAATATTCTAAATAAAAAAACGTTGAGTAACTTTTTTTCTGATGATATGTTCAATTTTTCCTTAATTCTGTATAAAATGTTTAAATTTGTTGATTTTTTTTCTATAATTTTTTAAAATGGGGAGTGGTGAAGAGGTTGTAAAAAAATTATAGGCAATACCGGAAACACGTTTTCCAGTGCAAGAATCGATCACACGCTAAATCGAGCAAACGTTATATTTACTTCTAGGCGATAGTATAAAAAGTTGTCTAGCCATTTACGACCAAACGATTGCGCTGGTTGCATCCTGTTATCGTCTTTAAAGTTTTTCTCATATCAGTAACTTCATGAAACTTCTTATTCGAAAAAATAAAAATTGGTATATTTTAATTCGACGATTCTAAAACCGGCCAACATTAATGGAATCGAATTAATTTAAATTCAAACTGAATTAAAATTTAACTAAATAAATTTATGTTTTATTTTATAATGATAATTCTTAAAAGTATTAGGAATCTAGGGAAAATTGAGGTTTCATACAATCTATAGTAAATTACCATATTTTGCTGCGAAAAATTCTCACTGAGACCTTTTTCTCTAAAATGAAACGTAATTTAGCAAAAATTCTAAACTTGAGTTTCCCCCTTTATCTTTTAACTCAGATTTTCAAGGATTTAATACAGAAGATAATATTTAAAAACTTATTTATACCAGTTCTAAAAATCTCAAAATAACAGATTGCTCCACCTACTTCCAACTCTTAAATATTTAAAAACAATAGAATTTAAAGAACGTTAGCTTTTAGAGTGTGAAAATTCTAAAGACTTAAAAAAAGAAGATTCTTATTTTGAAAACATAATTATTAGAAATAAGTAAACTAATAATATAAAACTATAATTATTTCAAAAAATTCGAAATATAATCATTATTTTTGTTTATGATTTTCTTAATCAGCTCACACAGTAGTATTTTTTCGGTGTCAGAGAACGTTCGTTTTAACTTTGTAACGTATAACGTGGCATTTATTGCCGAGAAGAACTTTTTAATTGATCATCAACTCCTGGGACGTGATATATCGACAAATATCTGCTGGTGAATCTCAGGATTTAAATTTGTTGGCATACATTGTTCCGATGTAAATCCCCCCTTCCTCATATATCCCAAGCTTCTTTCAGTAAATATAAACTCATTCAATCGAGAATGGCTACTTCATATCTTTTATCTTCGTATTTTTCATGGTTCAAGCATGCAAATGTTAAAAAATCCATTCACATTTACGATCGATTTCAATACTTCCGTCCTCTGTCAGAGTATGTATTAAAAAAACGGCGTCGAAATTGTCTTAAATCATTATTACCCCTAACTGCGGTTCCTTGAATTCGATAATAACCATCAATATTTCTGCACGAATGAGGACAAGCCTTCCAGCTACTTCATAAATGCCTGTCAAATACACTATTTCATTTCGACAAGGCCTAACGATCGCTTTTGTAGATACCCGTATATTTTTTAATGTCAAAATTTAGATCCTTTTTTTATTAAGATTATTCATTAACAATCAATTCTGCTGTCATTATATTGACATGAGAATTACAACGAAACTGTTCTCGTAGTTTAAGGTAGTTATCGTGCCAAAAATCAGGTCTCTAGAAAAAAAAATTTCTTATGATTTTAAAACTTGAAATGATATTATCAGTCGCGTTTTATGAAATAAAAATCATTATTTTTTACGAAAAAAATTTAAAACTTGAAAAAATAACACTTTTAATGATGTTTTTTGTAATAGAATTTTTAAAAAATAAAATGGCACGTTGTTGGAAAAAATTGACTTTAAGGTCTCCAATTCAGCTTCGCACCAAAGAATTTGTTTACAGATAGGACATACAAAAATATGGGTCATTCCATATGAAATTTACCCACCAAAAGTTTTTACGAAAAAAAAATATTTTGTCGCATTATATAAGGGGCCGTTCACATAATACGTCACACAGTTTATGGGAGGGGGGGGGGGGTCTGCAAATTGTGACGTGGTGTGACATGTTGGGAGGGGGGTCTGCCCTCTGCGTTACGTCATACATTAAATGTGTACCCACGAAATTTGAAAAAAGTTCTGAAAATATTATCTACAATAATTAATAGCTTCTCTTTTTACTGGATTTTGTACGCGTTAACGAAAAATGTTTTATAAAATTAAGAGGTGTGACGTGACATCGAAAGGGGTCGTATGGGTCATTCCATGGATTTACCCCAAATATTTTGCACGAAAAAAGTATATTTTGTCGCGTTCTATGTTCAAAAATAATTGACACGTATTTTTTTATTTCAATGTGATGTTTGAAAATTTCGAAAAATGTACATTTAAAATTTTGAAATCGGAAAAAATGATGTTTTTTTTAATAGGATACAGTAAAAAAAGTTTGAGATATGGAAAATTGCTGTCATACTGAAAATGTGAATCCCTCCCTCAACTTTCTAAAGTGGTATACAGTACATCCTGTTAATTTTTACATTCTCATCATGGATGAGAAGGTATTGGTTTTATGTGAAAAATGACTTTCGAAAATTTCATCAAATCTTTACGTTTTGAGACCCCCTGAGTCCGAAAAAAGGGTTTTTACGAAAGTGTCTGTCTGTCTGTCTGTAGGTCGTGTGCGGCATAACTCTCGATAGAATTATCAGATTGAATTGTGCTTTGGCACACTTTATCGGAGCCGAAAAAGTAAGGACAAGTTCGTTAACCAGCCACATCCAATCAAAATTGAGGGATTGAGCACTACTTTTGTGTTTTTGAAAATACTTTTTTGAAAAAATCAAAAATTTTAATACTGGTTTTAGATAGTGCTCATAAATGTCTAAAAATTATCCTGATAACATTTTTTGATTAAATCAAAATTAGAAATGTTACAGCATATTCAAATTCGAAAAAAGTCAATATCAAAATTCCATTTTCCAGTTAAATTATACGAGATACGAAAAAACGTTATGATACAATATTATTTTCTACATAAAGACCTACAAATTTGAATTGTAATATTTTTTCATAAAATGCATATTTTTTTTTTTTAATTCAAAAATAATCTATTGAAAATCCAAAATTCAATTTTTTAACAATAATATGTGAAATACGAAAAAAACGTAAGAATACAAAGTTGTTCGTTTCAAAAAGATCTACAAGTTTTGTCTTACACAGTTTATGAAAAAACATATATTTTTCGTTTCAATTCCAAAAAATACGATTAAAATTCAATAATTCCATTTTTTAGACAAAATATATGAGATACATGAAAAAAGTTTAGATGAAAAATTATTTGCCTAAATGAGATCTACACATTCTTATTAAGAAATTTCTCGACAGGATGTATATTTTATGTTTTGATTTTTAATATTAAAAAAATCTGCCCGCTTCGCCGGCACATTCTCATTGCGCGCTGCGCGCTCCGTTCTTTCTGGACCTCGCGCTTCGCGCTCGATCTTGTGCTCTTCGCATACGTTTAAGTTTATTTCTTATAATTTAATACTGAAGCTCAAACCAATTTAATGATATTAAAGATAATGTAAATTAGTCATTTTCTCAAAGTCACTCTATTTCTTTTTGAATTTAAGAGAAACAGGAAATTCAATTTACTTAAGGCTCTATCGGCCTTAAGGAACACATTCTCATCATGACACTCGCGCTTCGCGCTCGATTTTCTGTATGCATTTTTGTAACTTTTTAATAAATTACATGATTATTGATAAATTTATTTTCTTCAAAATATCTCAAAAAGGAAAAACAATCGTAAACTTTATTTAAGGAAACGATTTTGCAGAACAACGCTTATTTCGTATCTCACATATTTTGGTGAAACAAATCGAATTTTTTCAATATTAAAAATCAAAAAATTAAAATATACATCCTGTCGAGAAACTTCTCGATAAGAATGTGTAGATCTTATTTAGCCAAACAATTTTTCATCTCAATGTTTTTTTTGTATCTCACATATTTTGTCTAAAAAATGGAATTTTTAAATTTTAATCATATTTTTTGGAATTGAAACGAAAAATATATCTTTTAAATTTAATTATTTAATTAATTATTATTTAATTTAATTTAAAGTATTATTTTTCGTAAGTTTAAAATTTTTTTCATTAAAAATAATGTTTTTTCTGTCATAAGAAACGACTAATAATATTATTTCAAGTCTAAAAGCCATAGAAAAACTTCTTTTTCCAGAGATCTGATTTTTGGCACAACTACTTTAACAATTTTTTAAACATAGTTGGATTTTAATAAATCATCGCTTATTTTTTTTTAAGCGAAATATGCTCTACAACTCTACTATTTCCAATTTTGAATATCAGTAAAAAATCTTCAAACATATAGTTAATTAAAAAAATGTTTCTTTTTAAAAAATTCATTTAACAATTTCAGCTACTGAAAACTTTACTATTAAAGTTGGAAACAGTAGAGTTGTAAAGAATATGTTTCCCGAAAAAAGGAAAAATGGACACTAATATTAGAAATTTCGTTCAGAAAGTATTGAAATTAAGTTTGTTTCGGTTAGAAAATTGTCATAAATTAGGAAAATACAAGAAATTTTATAGTAGAAGAAATAATTGAAAATCTTAAAACTTTTGAATTGAAAAGCTGAAATTTGTCTAACAGGAATGAAATCTGATGTCAAGAAACTTTTAAAGAGTAGTGCGGGAAAGGAAAAACCTGCAGCTGCTTCGATTCCCCATAAACATCATCTCGAAGTCGAGAGAAAAAGTGTACCACTTACTAGGGAATATCGTGGCACATTGACGCATGGAAAATCTCGACAATTTCTCATTCCTCGCGACGTCATATGTGCGAAAGCTGAGATATAATAGCAATAAAATCAATCATTAAATGAAAAAAAAATTAAGATGTAAGTATTTTGCTCACAGAATTGCTTCAAATCATTGCAACTTCAAGATCGTCTTACCTGCAACAAAAAAAAATATTTTTTTTAAAACTTTATTAATACTTCCAACGGAAAGTATTTCAGCTATTTTTCCTCTTATTAGGATCTAATTTTTCAAATTTCCACCCAACTTTCAATGAAAATTTACGAGAAAAAAAGGTAAAAGATAGTTGCAGTTCTGATAAAGTTCTTATAACAATAGAATGGTCAGAATCTCGACATTAAGTGGCTTTCTATCGATTAAATGAATATCGAAGATTTTGTGCCAAAAAACTTATCATTTTTCGCAATATTTTAATAAACTTTTGAATAATTAGAACACACTTATTATGTAGTTTTGATTTTATATGTAATTTACTTTCAATATAATTTATTGTTTGCTTTCCATCATAGTATAATATTCTCAAAGTAAAATCCCGCTAGTATGTCTACTGTATCATTATCTACTTTTCAACAAGGGAACGAACTATAATGAACACAGCCGAGACGGGTGAAATTCTAGAGAGTAACAGCTCTCGTGGTGCATGGCCAGAGATATAATTAAGTGCATTAAATGATCGTGAAAGCATCAAAATATTCACAAGCAATGCAGCCGACAGGTGGCAGACGACTAAATCGCATTGATTTAAATTCAAATTACTATATCTGAGTGCTATAAATAGTAGCATCAAATTCGAACGATTTTGTTTCATATTATAAATTGAGGGTAACTTTTTTCGGTAAAATATACTTTTACTCTTAATGATATATTGTTCTAAATACATTTTTTCCAACACTGTACGAGAAGTTTGTACATTGCGTATCGAATATTTTTCGCAAAATGGCAGATTTTTGGTAACCTTAAAAAAGTGTGCGGAAATGAACATTTTCCCGCACACTCTTTAGGGCCATCAGGAATCTGTCATTTTGTGAACAATATTCGATACGCATAGTGCAAAATTCTCGTAGTGTTGCAAAAAATGTATTTTTCTACTAGCGGATCAAAAAGTGCACTTTCTTGCACTCCGGGGGGCAAAAAATTCCATTTTTTGACCCCCCAGTGGAAAAAAAAAACGTGTGCAACACGGAAAAAACATTTATTCAACTCGTATGACTGTTGCCCTCGCTTTGCTCGGTCATTAGACATCACACTCGCGAAATAAACTTCTTTGTCCCTAATTCCATAATATACTATGAAAGAATATATCATTAAGAGTAGCATCAAATCCAAACGATTTTGTTTCATATTATAATTTGAGGGTAACATTTTCCAGTAAAATCTACTTCAACTCTTAATGATATATTGTCTTAAATACATTTTTTCCAACACTGTATGAGAAGTTTGCACTTTCCGTATCCCGTTAGTAGAAAAAATACATTTTTTCCAAAACAGTATGGAAAATTTGCTCTCTGCGTATCGAATATTGTTCGCAAAATGACAGATTTCTGATGCCCGTAAAGAGTCTGAGGATAAATGTTCATTTCCGCACATTTTTTAAGGTCACCAAAAATTTGCCATTTTGTGAACAATATTCGATACGCAAAGTGTAAACTTTTTATACTGTGTTGGAAAAAATGTATTTTTCTACTAGCGGGTCAAAAAGTTCACTTTTTGCCTCCGGCGGGGCAAACAATTTCAATTTTTGACCCCCAGTGGAAAAAAAATCGTGTGCAACACGGGAAAAACATTTATTCAACTCGTATGACTGTTGCCCTCGCTTTGCTCGGTCATTAGACATCACACTCGCAAAATAAATTTTTTTCTACTAGCGGGCCATAAAGTGGACTTTATTGCCCCGTGCGGGGCAAACAAATCCACTTTATGACCCTATAGTAGAAAAAAAATCGTGTGCAACACGGGAAAAACATTTATTTTACTCGTGTGGTTGTTACCCTCGCTTTGCTCGGGCATCAAACTTCACACTCGCAAAATAAATTTTTTTTTCCCTAGTTGCACAATGTACTATTTTCTACCTAATTCCATAATATATGGAAATGAAAAAATATATTCAAGAATATATCATTAAGAGTAGCATCAAATCCAAACGATTTTGTTCCATATTATAATTTGAGGGTTACTTTTTCCAGTAAAATCTACTTTTACTCTTAATGATATGTTCCCTTAAATACATTATTTCCACACTGAGAAAATTTTTTTGCAGAAACTTCTATAGACGATAGAAATTTTGGGTTATTAAGCTAATCGAGATCAGTTTTTACATAGCCATAGTGAAGATTTGTAGAACAATTGCAGAATTAAATATAAGAATAGGATCTTACCTATGGCTGTGTGAAAACTTAGCACGATTTGGTTGATTACGCAAAATTGTTATAGTCTATAGGAGTTTCTGCAAGAAAATTTTTTCAGTGCAACACTGTACGAGAATTTTGCACTTTGTGTATCGAATATTGTTCGCAAAATGATAGATTTCTGATGCCCGTAAAGAATCTGGGGATAAATGTTCATTTCCGCACATTTTTTAAGGTTACCAAAAATCTGTCATTTTGCGAACATTATTCGATACGCAAAGTGCAAACTTCTCGTACAGTGCTCCATCAAGTATAATTTCATACATGCGCTTACTGTTCTGAACGTTCATTGAACGATGACAATTTTTTTACTTGCAAAACAAAATTAAGGATTATACATATTTATATTTATAGTTCTAAAAATATACAATCTGTCATAAAATATACGCTACTTTCAAATTTACTGAAGCAAAAACTAATCATTAAGTTTTCAAAAAAAAATATTTTTCCTCTTTCAATGAACTTTCAGAACTGTAAGTACATATTTCATACGTGAAATTATATTGTAATTATTAATTGATTCAAATTTTACTCTGATATGACACAATTCTGGTACT
Organism: Diplolepis rosae; assembly: GCA_030998225.1. Classification (NCBI taxonomy): domain Eukaryota; kingdom Metazoa; phylum Arthropoda; class Insecta; order Hymenoptera; family Diplolepididae; genus Diplolepis; species Diplolepis rosae. The sequence continues at coordinate 8,405,232 of JAPYXD010000698.1, forward strand.
CCCTCGTGAGACACTCGCCGAATTTGTACTTTACTAAGAAATTAATTTATTAATTTTAATGAATATATTCAGGTCAATAAGTTTTTTCAGAGCAAAAAAGTTGTGACATATCGTTTTAAAATGAGAAGTCGAAGAGATTGTTTCTACAGATTCACTCTTAAGAATGTTGCTGTTGGTCAGAGGATGAGGCTCACTCTCCCTGTATCTCTCTTCCATAAACCTTCATTCTGGTTTTCCCAGACCTTGCTTGTGAGACCTCAAGTCTGAGGAAGTAAGGACAAGACAAAAAATTGAAGGATGAGGAGAATGAAGCAGGAAAAGAGGGACCGTGAAAGGAGTTTAAAGTATGACTCTGGAAAGCGGACAAATTCCATCCCGGAAGGTGACACCTACGACGACTTTGTCGTCGTCTCACTATCTGGAACGTGTGGCTGCATCTCTACGGGAAGCGCAGTCCTCATTGCACCACTGAGGAAACTAGAAACTGGGCAAAAACTAACCCAATATCTTTCCTATACGAGATCCCCACCCTATTCCCTTAATACTGGGAATCCACACTGGTTATCTTCATCTTTCCTTCTTTTCATCACTAGGATATGCAATTCCAGCAAACCCAAACATTCCAACTTTATAATTAAATTTTATTCAAGTTTCATTTAACATTTGCTACTCTTAAATGAAAAAGAGGAATTTTTATTAACCTAAAATGATGACATTTGAGGTCGATTTTAATTTTTTAATTATTGCACCCACTGCTAAAATTTTTTTTATTAAATTTAATATAAAAGTATATGAAGTCGTTTGCATATAGAGTACTCTCTAAATCTGAATCACTCGAATTTTCACTGATTGAATCAGTACTTTGCCTTTTCACTGATTCATCAGTGTAAAAATATTTTTCACTGACAAATCAGTTAATTTTCACTGATTGAATCAGTGAAAAAAGTATGTTTCACTGTTAAATCAGTTGATTTCCACTGAAGTAATCAGTGGCATTTGACTGATTTACAGTAACCTCTTTTTAGCTATTTGAATCAGTTAAATTTCACTGATAATCAGTAGATTTTGACTGATTCAGATTTAGAGAGTATATGAAATTTAATATATGCGATTATGAATTTTAATATGCATCAAAGTGTCGATAAAACATAAGATTGTTTCAATTTTAATTCGACTTAAGGGCACGTGATACTTAGGAAATTAGCAAATATTATTGATTTCAAGTTTTTACATCTTTGTGTCCAAAGTACATCAAGTTTTGTTTCCAAAATTTGGGGAATGTTCGAGAAGATAAAAACGGACGTAGATAGACTACTTTTGGATAAGAAATTGAAAAAAGTTCAATTTTAGCAAAATATATCAGAAATTTGTTTTTCATTGTCAAGACCAAAAGTAGTTCATCTACGTCCGTTTTTATCTTTTCTACCATTTCTCAAATTATAAAAGCAACATTTGTGCATTTCTGACACAAACATGTAGAAACCTAATACCAATAAAATTTGCGAATCTCCTAAGTATCACATGCCCTTAATTATTTATTAATCCTGAAGCCAATTTGTTTCAACAAAGTACAGCAGTTATTATTAAAAAAGAGTATTTTATAGACTCTTTAATAATTCGAAAATCATTAAAACTCTTTGATAATGTTTCAAATTATAAGATATTTATGATACCTTTAAATGAACGTATATTAAAATTGCGAAAATTTACTGAATTTTCTGAAATTTTCCTTCAAACTACGAAACCCAGTAGAATTTTCATAAAATTTACTTTAAAAGTAAGAAGTTGTAAGAAAATTTTTATTGAACTTGTCTTAAAATTACGAAACTGTAATAGAATTTTCAGATATATGCAACTGCACGAAACTTCAGTTGCCCAAAACATTGAACTATTCCTATTACAAGTTTCAGAATTTCCAGATTCCAGAAATTCTATCTTAATTTTACGAAACTGTAACTGAATAAAACTCCAGTCACGTGTTTCGGGAAATTACGGTAGAAATTTCTAACAGTGTTCTAACAGTGTATTTTTAAGATTTGAATTTGAAAGATTGCATCTCTTTGTATCAGTTTTCAAAATTTCCAAATATCTCATCTCCAAATGAGAGTTTTGAGAAAGAAGTATCAAATATCTGATAATTATCTTGAATATTGATTCCGAAGAGCTACTGATCTTTTTTTGCTTTTTATTTCGAGATGAAGAAATATTAATCTGAAAAAACGTTAATTTCATTAAAACACTTTAAATCTAAAGATTCATCGCGTGCAATACAATACTGTTCGCAAAATGGAAGATTTTTGGTAACCTTGAAAAATGTGCGGAAATGAACAATTTTCCGCACAGTCTTTAATATTTTATATTATAATTTGAGGGTAACTTTTTACAGTAAAATCTACTTTTACTCTTAATAATAAATAGTCTCAAATCAATTTTTTCCAACACTGTATGAGAAGTTTGCAATTTCCGTATCCCGTTAGTAGAAAAAATATATATTTTTCCAACTCAATATGAAAAATTTGCACCTATCGTATCGAATATTGCTCGTAAAATGACAGACTTCTGATGCCCGTAAAGAGTCTGCGGAAAAATTTTCATTTCCGCACATTTTTTATAGTTACCAAAAATCTGCTATTTTACAAACAATATTCGATACGCAAAATGCAAAATTTTCATACTGTGTTAGAAAAAATGTATTTTTTGACTCCCTGCTAGAAAAAAAATCATGTGCAACACGGGAAAAACATTTATTGTCCTCGTGTGATTGCTGCCCTCGCTTTGCACAGGCATCAAACATCGCATTCGCAAAATAAACTTTTTTCTCCCTAGTTGCATAATATACTATGAAAAAATATATCATTAAGAGTAGCATTAAATCCAAACGATTTTTTTTCATATCATGATTTGACGGTAGCGTATATTTTTTGACAGATTGTATATTTTTAGGACAATAAATATAAACATAATCCTGAATTTTGTTTTGTAAGTAAAAAAATTGCCATCGTTTAATGAACATTCAGAAAAGTAAACACATGTATGAAATTATACTTGATGGTGCACGGTACGAGAAGTTTGCACTTTGCGTATCGAATAATGTTCGCAAAATGACAGATTTCTGATGCTCGTAAAGAGTTTGCGGGGAATTGTTCATTTCCGCACATTTTTTAAGATTACCAAAAATCTGCCATTTTGCGAACATAATTCGATGCGCAAAATGCACACTTCTCGTACAGTGTTCCAAAAAGTATAATTTCATACGTAAAATTATATTGTAATTATTAATTGATTAAAATTTTATTCTGACATAACACAATTCTGGAACTTCCTCGTGAGGCACTCACCGAATTTATACTATACTAAGAAATTATCCCTACTCTCTAAATATGAATCAGTCAAATTTTCACTGATTGAATCAGTGATTTGCCTTTTCACTGATTCATCAGTGAAAAAATATTTTTCACTGTTAAATCAGTTAATTTTCACTGATTCTTCAGTGAAAAAAATATTTTTCACTGTCAAATCAGTCAATTTTCACTGAAATAATTAGTGAAATTTGACTGATTTACAGTAACCTCTTTTTAGCTATTTGAATCAGTCAAATTTCACTGATAATCAGTAGATTTTGACTGATTCACATTTAGAGAGTATTCAAACCTACCCGAAAATAATCTTCACCCCTTGAATAACTGATCTATAATTCAAACTCCCAATGCTTTTAAGGAAATTGGTTTGTATTTGTCAAACAAGTAATGTGTTGGACTATTTTTGAAAGACATAGCGAAGAGTAAAGTAGAGAAGGCAGTGACTTTGCTAAAGAAAGAAATGATTGCGAGGACACTGGCGAGTTCTCTCAATGGTACGTGAGTTCCAGAAACACACTGACAACTTGCTGATTCTTCGTAGCGATCGACAGTCTTGATCGTCGTCCGAGTGCAACTCGCCGACTCTCTTCTCCCTTGTCCAGCATACCAAACGCTTCCTGTCTGTGAATTCCTCAAGATTTTTCTTAATCGGTGTAAAAATACAAAAAAATATGACCAACTGCGCTAGTAGGACGTAAGGGAAGACTAGTCACTTCTTACATACGTACAGAAGCTGCAGATCTCTAAAGATACACAATATTGCATGAGTCAAAACACTAATCTCTGCTCTGAATAGTTAATATGACAACTTCAGACATTAAGTGTCTCATTATAAGTAAGTAGAAAGTAAATAAAAACACGAATTGTAAGCAACAATATCGCTTTGCATATAGGACATATTTCTTATTGAATATCCATATTTTTGCGAACGTGAAATAAACTAAAGTTGATAAAGATTAATAAACAAGTTAATTAAAAGACATGACAACAATCCTTTTGCGCCAAAAATATTAAATCAGTAAATAAAATATGGAAAAATAAGGTCTATCTTCGGCTTAGAAATTTCTCTGGCATCAGAAGACTAGTCTTAATGAGAATATGACACAACCCGTCTGGAAATTGCCAAATTTTTGCCCTATTACAAGTTTGGCCCCAACTTGGAAAATTATTATTTGGCTACAACATGGCGAATGTCTTGGATGTGGCATGGAGCCAACCTGGATACTTGTTTAATAGTTGTTGCGGTTACAGCGCCACCTACTTTGGCTGTGCTTGTGTTTTTAGATCGCCTCCAATCTTAAACCCGGGTTCTTTAAATTATGCCAAAGATATTAATGATTATGTTCGATAGTGTATGTGTTTAATTTCTGTGCGTGCTAATTAAAATGCCCAAAATAAAGAGCACTGGACGAGTCCGGAGGCATCGCGCGATAATTAAAGCAAGAAGAGTAAGCAATGAAAACGATAGTAACTAAATCAAATTTGTAGATTAGACTTTGAATCTGTCATTTTAGAGGTTGGAATAAAGTGTTAAATTTTTTCATTTATTTCAACTGCGTGTTTGACACTTTTATTTTTAATAAATGAATGGGCTGTCGTGAACTCCATTGAAAGGTTCTTAAAAAGTTCATACTTGGTTTCACAGTGTACACGGAGAAAAATGGATATTGAAAAGTAGATATTCAAATAGGAAATATTCATCCATAATATCTAGATATTGACACGCAATATTAAAATTTTTTTTTTCAATATATAAGATTTTGCCGAGAAGTAACATTTGATATTCAAATTCAATAGTTTAGATATTGAAGCATGAAGTGCGCGCGCATATATATAAAGGTTATGTGATCACTTTTTCGCTCTCATCGAAATCTAAGTGAATCTAAGATTGACATGCTTGCAGCGTTCCGGAAAGATACATTTTAAAAGTTTATTAAAGTTTACTTAAATTATAATAAGTGTTTCTAATGGAATAAAAGTGATCGGGTCATTAACTTGAGATGCAGTAAGTAAAACATATAAGCTATATATTTTCTCTATATGTGGTTTATAGCCGAAAATGAAATCTAACCTTAGTGTTAAGTTTAAGTTTCTAACAAGAACATTAAATTAATTTTAGACATGCCAGATAATGAAAATTTGGTTCAAACATCTACATTACTTTTACAGAAAAGAGCATAATAAAATATAATTTGACTTTTTTCTAAAAACTGAATATGTAGTTATTTTATAACCTTTAAAATAATTTTTTGAGTATCTTAGATATTGAGCTGATGTAACATCTATAACTTACATTTCCAGTATACCTGATATTGATGTTAAATATCTCATTAAGTACCTCAGGCATTCAAGTTTACTTACGAGGATATTCAGAAGTTTAGTATCTCGAATATTCATTCTTAATATCTGAGATAATCAAGTTCAATATCTGAGATACTGGTGGTTAATATCTCTTTTTCAATATCTGCAGGCATTGAAGTAGAATATCTAAATGTTTGTCACATAGTTGAATGCTACTGACATTGTGCCTCAATATCAAGATATTATGGGTCAATATCCATTTTTCTCCGTGTCAAAATCAAATTCAATTCAAAATATTTGTTAATAATATTAAAATATATGACTTGGACTACATTTTAAATCTCGAAAATTATTCTAGAAGGATTAGATGAAGACATTAAAAAAAAAATTTATGTGGCTGAGGCACTGATTCAATTTGACTGACTCACAAAATGAACGGTGCCAAGTTGGGACCAAACTGGGCCATGAGGTAGGCTTTGGTCGGGTTAGGCGTTTCATTTGCGGTTTGGTCCTGCCTCGATACCCAAGTTGGGGCCCGGTTTTTCCTGGTTGGGGCCTGGCTCGCGCCAGGACAAAATTTCCACACGGGAACCTAAAGGTTATGCGGCTTAGATGGTTCGCAAACTACCATTGCTGGTTAAGCGCCACTATTTCCATTATCATGACATTAAACAAATTTAATATATACCTAAATGGACTAATAGGTTTGTAGACTTTTCCGGCACCAGATAATAAGTTATTATGAAAACATGACACAATCTAAAGGACTATCTATGAGTTAGAAGGCTAGTAACAGTCCGTTGCTGGTTAAGCGCCATCGAGCTGAGTTTCAGGACTACCTTATAAATATCTCTAATACCTGGACTATGGACTGACCTAGTGGGTTCCCGGATAGGCTTAGAGGCTTGTAGACATCTCCAGCACTAGGAGATATGGGCAGATGAAAAAAATGACAACCTAGAGGTCGATGTATTGCTGAGGAAGCTCGCTACAGTCCATTGCTGGTGAGGCATCACTATCCCCATTATCGTGATTTTGCATAGACCTAACACATTCATAGTTGAAGTTAGAGCCCTGAAGACTTCTCCAGCATCAGGAGATCAGTGCTGATGAGAAGATGACACAACCTAGAGGTCAATACACGGCTTAGAACGCTCGCTACAGTCCATTGCTGGTGAGGCATCACTATCCCCATTATCGTGATTTTGAATAGGCCTAGGACATTAATAGTTGGATTCAGAGGCCTAAAGACTTCTCCGGCACCAGGAGATCTGTGCTGATGAAAGGATCACTCACCCTAGAGGTCGATATACGGCTTAGAACGCTCGCTACAGTCCATTGCTGGTGAGGCATCACTATCCCCATTATCGTGACTTTAAACAGGCCTAGGACATTCATAGTTGAATTTAGAGGCCTAAAGACTTCTCTGGCACCAGGAGATCAGTGCTGATGAAAAAATCACTCAACCTAGAGATCTATATACGGCTTAGAAAGCTCGATACATTCCATTGCTGGTTAGGCGTCACTATCCCCATTATCGTGACTTTAAACAGTCTGTTATACGCACAGCGATAGAAGGGAATGAGATTTTATAAAATGTAATATATTTTATTCAAATAACGAAAAATCTCATTCCTAGAACGGCGCTTACTTGACCATCATCTGGCGACAGCATGCCCTTCCACCTCTTAGGCAAGAGTGGAACAAAAGATCCTCTGTCTCGCACCAAGTACCAGCGCAGTGAGGAAAGTCAACGCTGTGCATGCGTTCTCTCTCACTCCACTGGACATTCTTGTTACTCTCTTTCGCACTTGTACGGAGTGGCTAGAGAACCCTTACGTTCTCCCACTACCAGGGCCCAGCAATGGGACTCTCTATGTAGAAAAAACTAAGAAAAAAATTAGAAAGTGCGAGAGACGTCCAAGCAAGGGAAACTGCACTAGGAAAGTCGGGGAAATCGACCCCTCCCACAGGACCACCGAAGGGAGAGAAGCTAGATAAAAGGCCGCGTTTTCGCTGGCAGATTCATTCGGGGCGTAGGTCTCGCCTACACTCTTAACCTCGATTCAATAAACCAACCTCGAGAAGAAGCTGAGTTCTGCTGCCACCACCGCCATCCTAATCCTGGTAAGTCCTCGCCTGAAGATCCTCCGGGTCTTCAGTCCCTACTTTTTGCCAGAAGATCTGCCTAGGTCTTCTTCCCTGGAAGATCGACAACGGTCTTCCATCTCTCTCCCTCGCCAGAAGATCTGCCTAGGTCTTCTCCCCTGGAAGATCCCCAGCGGTCTTCCATCTCACTCTAGGCAGAAGATCTGTTTAGGTCTTCTCCCCTGGAAAATCCTCAGCGATCTTCCATCTCTCTCCCTCGCCAGAAGATCTGCCTAGGTTATCCCCCCTGGAAGATCGTCAGCGGTCTTCCGTCTCTCTCCCTCGCCAGAAGATCTCTATAGATCTTCTCCCCCGGAAGATCCACCGTGGTCTTCCATCTCCCTCTCTCTTACCCACTCTCTCGCCCTTTAACCATGGCCCATCCACGTGCTGCGAATCAACATGAAGAAGCAGAAGAAGAAGAGCCGCCTTGCAACATGGCTGACTGAATCCGGGCTCTAACCCGGCGCTATCTGGGTTGCCCGGTTTCAGTAACGAAGACCACCGTTTCGCACCAACCTACAATCACCACCCACTCCACCAGGCACGGCGTTTCCCCCGCCGTAACAAGTCCTAACACATTCATAGTTGAATTTAGAGGCCTGAAGACTTCTCCGACACCAGGAGATCAGTGCTGATGAAAAGATCACTCAACCTAGAGGTCTATATACGGCTTAGAAAGCTCGCTGCAGTCCGTTGCTGGTGAGGCATCACTATCCCCATTATCGTGACTTTAAACAGGCCTAGGACATTCATAGTTGAATTTAGAGGCCTAAAGACTTCTCTGGCACCAGGAGTTCAGTGCTGATGAAAAAATCACTCAACCTGGAGGTCTATATACGGCTTAGAAAGCTCGATACATTCCATTGCTGGTTAGGCGTCACTATCCCCATTATCGTGACTTTGAACAGATCCAGCACATTCATATTTGAAGTTAGAGGCCTGCACATTTCTCCGGCACGAAGAGATCTGTGCTGATGAGAAGATGAAACAACTTAGACGTCTATATACAGCTTAGAAAGCTCGCAAGCGTACATTGCTGGTTAAGCAACATCGAACCGAGTTTCACAACTATCTTGCAACAAAAAATAAAACAAAAACTACTCAATACTTTTTTACCTTTTATTACTATTAGAGAAAAACATCTTTCGGGGCGAATCAATATTTTATTTCTTGTTTACTTCTCTCACTAAGTAAAAAATCCACAAAACTAATAGTAATTTTCTAAAACCAAACTAGAGCTGCAGAAAAATCAATATAGATATCTCAGCTGGAACCTATAATCAAAAGTGAAAAAGTCTTCATTAATTTCGCTTTTTATCAAGATGAGAAATTTGAAACCGAAACTATTTGGTTTCCATAAGGCTTATTTAATTTTTTGTTTAAATATCTAGGTATTAAATAATCTAAATTGGTTTATTTTAAACTCGAGTTTTGTCAGGTCAGGTTTTGCAAGGTCAATGGCCACCGCGGTTTTCTAATTATAATTTGGTTAATTGTATTTATTGATATAATGAAATCATGTAAATTTGATTCAGTAATAAAAAATATTTTATTGGGCAGTCAATTTTGACTCACCTTAAGAGAGGAATCAATTATTTCGGGTCATGGCGTCTCAGGATGGAGCAATCAAATCTTCAAAGCACTGTAAAACACTAACACTGAAACACGTAAAATTTTCATACAAATTAAAAGAAATTTAATGTGTTGAATGAACCTAATATCTATAAGTAAAAAAATTATACAAAACCAAAAATAAATGGCATTGAATTCATTATGACTTTAGAAATAAATAAAATTAAGTGGAGGTAATTTTACTTTCGTTCATTATTTTTGCTAGCAATTAATTAAAATAAAACCTCTTTAAGAAATCCAAGTTTGATTAAAAACATGGTAATTAAAATCAGAGAGAAATTAATATAAAGAAAGTTTCAGCGGAATACTTTTTCATTCATTTTTCTCTTAGAGTCGTACTGACGAGTCATTTTCCTCCATTATAAAAAAAATACGACAGACAACTAATTAAATGAAATTTTTAGAAGCAACAGTGATTTCTAGCACTGAAAATTTAAAACGCATGCTTGGTTTGCAAATATGGTCAACAGGAATCTGGAAAGTAATGAGACAACGTCAGCATAAACCAGATAGCAAGTGCTGCTAAGGTAGCGAATCAAAATTCTTGGATAAGGCTCGTTATTACAACGTACGACATCTTTTTTACCACGAGGACAAGATTTACGAACTTCTTAAAAAATAGAATCCATGATTTGAGCTATTACAATAAAACTTGTATTTGGAAATTATTGTTTACAAAAAAGTAAAAAATAACTTATTTGTTGAAAATTACTATGAGCTATATCAATAGAAAACAACCCAATTTTAAGAATTGCTTTTAATGGAATATCATTTCTTGAAATACATAGAATAGATTTTCATGTCTCTTCAGACACACATCAGAAAATACAGATACTTTCTCCTCCTTTATCTCCTTCGGAATAAAGACTTTGTTTCTAAAACAAACATCAATCCTCTTTCAATAATATTTTTAATTTTTCGCACAAGATAACAGATAATAATTGATAATTTCATTCATACTAGTTGGTTCTGTTTGTAAGTAACATTGAATAAAGCTGATATGATAATATATTCACAAAGTTTCAGTAAAATCTCGCAATTAAAATACATTTTGGACGTAAAAGATCCCTGATAAATAAAACACAACTGCTAATCAAAATTATTAATACTTACTAAATGACTGAACATAAATATCAGCAATAAATATAAAACCCTAACTAACCAAAATTTTGAGTCAACCTTAGTCGAAAAATTAAAAATAAAATAACTAAGTCCGATGAATACATAAATTGAATTTTAAGATTTTGACACATCAAGTTTTGAAACTAAACTCAGGATTATGTTTATCAAATAATACACGAAAATATTAAGTAATTAAGAAGGCGAAAAATTACAATAACTTGTACATTTCGATTGCAGAAGTTATGTATTCATCGATTGTGTTTTTCTTAAAATAAGTACATTCATTCAAGTGTACACACCATTTCATTGTTAAAAATGTCCCTTCTATAGAAAACATAGTTGCATATATTCTATAAATGCATACTTTTCGATTCAACATTCATAAAGCTATCTTAATAAATATAACACACTTTATGATTCTTATAATTCCGTTAAAGAAAAAAGGTGTAAAATGTAATGCATAAAATATGAATCTATAACGATGGAATGATCTATGTAAAATTATAACGGTAAATAACCTTATACGCATAAAATAAAAAAATTTGTAGATAGCAGGTTGACTCAAAAATGGTTGGATATAGTTTTCGGACGTTTAAATGCAACCACTTACAAGTAAATTAACATTATAATACAGTTTAGAAAGTGTGATGTTAAAATTATGTTGTTTGCCAAATTCTCAAGTCTTTGAAGCAATAAAATACTTAATTGACTCACGTAGAAATTAACACTGTCTAAGGAACTAAAAAACAAAAGATATAAGATCTTACAATTTTATTTATAATAATGATAATATCTTTTGCTTGAATCCCTGACCCTGTCACTGGTAAGAAAGACTTATCTAATGAAATTATGTTTCAAATCACTGAGATAAAGCAACAAAGCTCTAAATACAAATCTGGTTACAAGATTACTTAGGCTCGGCAAATTGTCTACTTTTTACAAGTCGCTGTATTTAAAGAGAAAATTCACAAATTAAAACATTTAGAAAATGGAAAAATTGAATTAAATAAATTCAAATAAATACATTGAAAAGCTTTAAAGTAACGAGAACTTGTATGGCTAGCTTCTACCTTTCGTACCTTCCTTTTCATTAATCGAAGTTCGATATTTCGAGATATTTCAATTTATCTCTCACTCTAAAACCCTTTATACAATGTTTTACACATCACAAACTCACGTCAAAACAACTCCATTAACTAACGGAATACATTCATGAATTAAAAACGAATTAAGTAATTTTTTCTTTGGCTCTCTTAATATCATGCTGTCCAGTCTCTTTTAATTAAGTACGAATGCATGTAAGAGAATAAATACTTAAAGTAAATTAAATCAAGGACGTTCGTATTTTGTAGAAAGCATGAAGCTAATTTTTAATACAATGGTAAAAAAATATCTTGTGCACTTGTTTACCTGAAAAGAGGATCTTTTCAATAATTTTCAAGTTATTTGTGCTATCAAAATATTCCATAAGTTTAGTTCCAGAATTAAAAATACTTTTTTGACTAAAAAATAAGTCACTTTTCAGGAACCATTTCCCACTTTCATACTAACAGTGTAACGTTTTAAATTCTTTAGTTAAGGGCATGTGATACTTAAGAAAAGTACTAGCAAGTTCATGTGAACAACTCGGTTCAGTTTCTAGATGTTTAAGTCCCAAATTCATTATATTTTCTTTTGAAAATGTGGGAAAAGGTTTAAAAGATAAAAACGGACGTAGATTTAAAATTTAACACATTACTTTCAACAAAAGTAAATGTCTACTGAAATTTGGATATTGACTTTAATACGTTACACTTAAGACTGTTTTCGAGATAGAATCTATTGCTTAATCAACACATCAGTTAAAGTCTAGAAGCTTCTTCATGAGGTATATTGACCAATCCTGCACTTTTCCAATAGAAATATGGCGGCCCGCTGCTAAAGCAGTACTTCTGCTTAAGGGGTACATCATTTTTCACGTAATACATCAGATAAAAATTGCACATTTCGTCCTTCCTCGTGGAGCCAACAAACGTCCATCTCTCTCGATCGCTTTCCATTGTACATCGCGCAGCCAGAGTATTGTTTTCCATAATGGGATCGGAATTATGGATTGGATAAAACATCTGAGGAGACATAGGATCTTTTTTTCCAAGCTCTATCCAAGTGTTATTAGACTTGATTACATAACCGGAAACTACACGACCAAGGGTATGCGTGTGAACTCGATATGCAAAGGGATAAATTGTTTTGTTTTCCTTTATGGCGCAAGCTGTCTCCATGTGTTCTATACTATTTGGTGGAATGTTACCGCCTGTTCCAAGTAACAGAACTCCAGCAAGGTTGTCCATAGGACGTGTAGTGTAGTGGAGGAAAACTCCAGAGTCGTCGGTGCTGCCGTCCTTGAAAGAGTCAATGTTAGAATAATGCACCTGCAGAACAAGGTACTGAATCGGTGAATCGCCACCGACTTTGAATCCTACATCTTCGGGTAGATTCAATTTTGGCGCATCCCTGGCCCAGGCGTAGATAATCTGTTTTAATTACAAGATTAATATCCTGGATGATTTTTAGAAAAATGGATGAGATGTGATTTAGCGAATGTTAATAGGTCAAAGTTATGATCATCAGAGCGTCAAATGCCTTCTCTAGATTTGTTAAATTTCCACTTGAATTAATTCAGGTATGATGTATTAAAAGTATCAAGTCGTAATTTATTTTTCTTATATTCATATCTACGAATATGTGATTAGAAGGCAGTGCATAAGTATAAAAAATTTGATAAACAAGCACAATTTTATGGAATTAGTATTTTTATTTTTTCTGAGGCAGAACAAAGTAATTTCTCAGAAGTATGAAATGAAATTAGTAAAGAAATTTCGAATTTTTTGTTGTAAGTAACTCACCTGAGAATTTTCTGAGCAAGGACTCGCGGCAGTCCATCCAGAAAGTGTTGATTGTTGTGTCATTTCCCCACAATTCCACACTGATTTTGAACTTCCTGGCAATGAACATCCATATATAAGTATGTGATGGGCAGTAACCATAGTGGAATTTGGTTCGAACCCAACTATGTAATAATTTTTCGATTTATCCACTTTGATGGGTGTGCATAAGTACAAGTCGGGCTGAAAAAATTTTGACATTAATTACAAATGTAAAATATTACTTTATTGACAGAAACTTCCTTTGTATAATTTATGGTCACATGCAATTGGATTTTGAAAAAGTTAAGAAAAAGCAGCCTTAAAAAGTATGACCCAGTGATCACTGAAGTGGAAGAAAAAAACCAGTTATTCGAATTTTGACTACAGCCCAGCATCAAATTTTAAGGTTATGCTCAAGAAAACTATGTGTTATTCTCGAAATAAATTATATCAATACAAATAATTGAGCCTCTGGACAGTACAAGGGCATATAGAATTATTCAAACAATTTTGTATATCATTGTTTTCAAAAATAACACCAGACTCAACTTTTATTTTCATAGGAGAAAAAAGATGCGCTTTTGAATTTTCTATAAGAACGTATGTTTTGGAGATTGAAATTCTAAAAAGTGTCAAGGTTGTGGGCCGTCCAATAATAATCAAATAATTCTTTACACTATCCAGAGGCTTAATTGTGTTTCAAAAACAATAAAAAACTTTGCATGCAAATTTTTGTGAGAAAAATAAATTTAAATACTTATTATTATTAGATTAAGTAATTTGATTTAATAAAAAAAAATGCAGTTATTTTCATATGGAGATTCTCACAATTATGCCGAATACAAACCTTGAAAATTTTTTTTCTCATATTTTTAGACCATCTTAATAATCAAAAAGCAAATTGTAGTGATTTCAGTTTCTGAGAATTTTCCTTAAATCCCTATCTTTCTATTGAAGTTTGAAAATTTCTTAAATAATTTGTGAATAACTTTACAGCTTTAAAATTATAAAAATCCCCAAATTACGGAAATACTTTAAATTACATATTACATTATTCATAGTTCTAATATAACAAGCACAAATAAATAGGTCTTCAAATAGGGTTATCAAGAATTGAAATTGTATATTATAACTTAAAATTAGAAATAGAGGAAAAACTTTACTGATTAGAGTTCGACTTATATAATTTAGCAGTCAAAAACTTAACAATAATTTGTTTTAAATACACAATTTGATTATTCTAACTGCACCGTTTTATTCAGGGGAAAAAACTTGATATTCTTTTTAATAGTGAGTATGATATTAATAAAAATGTAAGGAAGTCAAATTTCAAAATTTGCATATATATAGAGGAAAATTAACTTAAAACAACAAAAGATTGATAAGAAATCGATTAATAACAAAATTGATGAATTCCTCATTCATAAAAAATAGTAAACCAATTCTTTTGGAATCGATTCAGGTTTTACGAAATTGTGAATGACGTATGTTGCTTGTTCAAATACGGCAACTTACCACGTTTGGCTTGACGTTCGGCATGAGTAAAGAATACTTTTTCACTGAATAACATTGCACCACTTTCCAGAAAACCGTTACAATTAACACTGACACTACCGCGTTTTTTATGCTCATTTTTCAAGAATTTCTGTGAACCTCTTTTTATCAGACATATGAAATACTAAATCCCAGATGATTCCATCTGTCAAACGCAACAAGCAGCAGCAACAAGCAGCGACAGTTTCGTTCAGTTTCTTTTATCGACCACTTGCCAACCATTCATTATTCTCTCTATTCACCATTGAGTAAACGTCAGTGAGAAAGAACCAGTAAAGTCCAAACCGTCAACGATTTAAAAAAATAGAACGTGTCGGTAAAGAAGATTCCAAACTTTGACGATTGAGCGCTTCAATCGAACGAATCAAGGCGGGAAATTTTTTGAAATTTATATTATATTTAAAAAATAACGTTTTTGGAATGAATAATCAATAGTAAATAACATTTATGTTCAAATATTTTATTTTGTTTTTTCAGAATATATTTCATCTTACATTATTCATTTACATTTAAGAGTCGCCTAATAAATTGCTCGATTTAAAGAAAATATTAATTTGTACCTATAGATGAAACAAAAGCATTTGTTTATTTACATATGACTATTGTAAAATAAAATTAGAACGAGTTTTAAACTTTCAATAAATAACATCAATTATTTGATTTTTCAACATATTGACTGGAATATTTTTAGACGACTACTTTCATATTTCTCTCATTACGGATGTAAAAGGATAGATTTTATTCTCTATATTAAGAATAAAGTTTTATAAGCTTCTAATTATTGTATTGATTGGACGGATTTTTACCATAAAATTACGTTGATATTTGTGTGGAAGTTTTAATTTTTGGAACGCTATCTTTTACTGATATAAATATCTCTTATTTGATCAGTGAGCCATTCTATCGCAGGTTGCAATCCTTCCCCAGTTACTGCATTTGTTGCTCGTATATGCCAGGGTTTGTTTTGTATCTTTTCTAAGCCCAGTCCCGATACAAGTTTTACTGTTGTAAGAGAATCAGGCAAATCCATTTTATTGGCCAGGAATAATATTGGTATTTTTCGACCTGAAAAAGGTGTATAATCTTTTTTATTTAGAAATCGAATTCTTTGATTCAACAGTTTACTTACAACTAATTTAAATAATTAAACATTTCTTAGAATTTTTTATTCGGGTGAAATTAATTACCTTCAACATCAGGATGCTGAAGCAACATATCTAACTCTTCTTTCACAACAACCAACCTTAACTTATCAGTACTATCTATTAAAAAAATTATCCCATGACAATCTTTGTAATAATGTTCCCATAAAGATCTGTACCGATCATGGCCGGACATGTCAAAAGCTGTAAAGCTCACATTTTTAACTGTAACAAAATTGAATTAGTATTAGAGAATTATTAAAAACTATGTATAACTAAATTTAAACTTAAATTACATTTTCTTTGATATTCTATTTACACTTAAAAAGCATGCAAACACATAATAATAATAATAAATTGTTTAATTGTTCCCTTAGATTTTTAAGTAATTTCTATCAGGGATATCAATGCTAATAATAATAATGTTAAGTTATAATAATATCAACAATGTATCTGCTAAAAATTATTGGTCTGGACATTCAATTTTAATTTCCATAATAATGAAAGTAAATAAAAATTCTTTCTAATATATTAAAAATATATTTAAATATTTTCAAGCAGTGCTGCCACACTAACAAAAACAACACATTTTTGAAACTCCTAAACTTGTTTTATTATTTTTTATTTCTGAAGAATAACTGCAAAATCTATTGAAATCGTCATCAATTCATTGCTAATTATTTCTTTATGACAAATAATCAAATTAAATGATGACCATTTTAAAAATGTTAAGAATGGTACACACCAAAGAGCCATTACACCATAATAAATTTCAAAACCACTGATGATGCAATTTGTTATGTTTTGCCGCGGAGATTTCTATATGAAAAAGAAGTACATAGTGGGTTTAATCCTGCTTACCAATACTTCTTTCCATAAGGGACATGCTAAAATTAAAAAATACCGTCCATAGTGTAAAGAAATAAAATAAAGCAATGAGTGAAACGTGAAACCAGATGTTCCTGGTTCGTTAATCATTCCATTTGAAACTAATCCGCTAGAGGCGCCAGACCTCTCCTGTCTGAAAAATACATTGTGGTATATGGGTATAATTATTAAATAATCTAAAATAAACTATGTTTTACTAGTATTAAATACAAGATTTTTCTAGTTAATTTCTTAGTAGCTAATTAATATTTTAAACATTCAGATCGTTATTGAATTCTATAGTAGAACTATAAAAAAATAAACATTTGTAATGTTTTTTTTATAATAGTTAAAAATAGTTTATTTTAAATAATTTTACCCATATATCACAATGTATTTTTCAGGCAGGACAAGTCTGGTGCCTCTAGCGGATTATTTCAAAATGGAATGATTTTTCTTTTTCTTCTTTTACTTTGTTTTCTTATTGGCTTCTCAAGTGGAATGATTAACGGACCAATTTGATTTCAAACTCCAAACGTTCAAAGGCTCTATGTGCTATACCAGAGGCTATACCTAAACCTATAGAGTTAAAAGCACAAATAGTCAGATGTCAGATGGGCTGGAGGCTGGAAGCCAGTGACGTAACGAGAAGATGGCCACTTCCCACAGTAGTAAGTAACAACATAACCTCTTGCATAACCTTCAAAAATAACTATCACCAGTATCACTATATCTTCTAAAATATCTTATTTTTAGGATCTTTACAGGAGGAAAAAGAAAGTTTGAAGATTCAGATTAAAGAACTAAATCGTCTAAAGACTGAAATCAAGCACTGTCTCAACACTTCGATTTTTAATTCAGAAACTAGCAAGATACCTTCTTTTGAAACGGTTGATCTATCAGAAATTCAAGTGAAAAAATATTCAAGTGATGTTTTTACAATTAAAAACGAGTTGTTTGATTTTTCTGGGATACGGTGCATAAAATTTACTAAAGATGAGTACATCTTTCAGTTTGTGGCCAAAGACCGTGAAAATAGAAGTTACGTTTACTCTGTGCAGTTTTTTAAAGTTGATAATAAGGGTGTGTTGGGAAAATGGATAATGCCCTTTTTTGTCGATATGGATTTAATTTTAAAAGAAACCCCTTTAGATAATATTGCTTACGGTGTGCAATTTATTCGAAATTGTAAGCGTTATATCGACTGTTATTATGACAGGATGAATCAGTTCATTGCGCTCAAGGTATCAAGTGTTAATATATTGCACATTCGCAAATTTTTGTATTGAAATTAATTTTAAATAATATTTTAGTTATTCTTATTATCTTTATATTGATGAAAAATATGTACTGAACTCGATAATTTCGTCATTTGTAGTTTCTTTTTTGTATGAAATAATTTTTTAGCAATAGAAAATTTGTAGGCAATACAATTAAATAAAAATTTAATTATTTTTTCAGAAATCCATGGGAGGATTTACAAATTATACTTTCACCGCAGATCTTAGCTACAGATACATTCATCTTGTACTGTTCAGAGTTTATAATGTACAGTCTAGGGATTATGTCAACATCATCGTTTATTTAGTGTACGATTTGAAAGAAACGAGGCCTCAAAAAATCATGGTTGACTCAGTATATGGTCCACCATTACCGAAGGCGACTGAAAGAGGTCTAAAGACTTATTTAAAGCCCTTCAGAAAATTAAGTTTGAATGAAGCGTTAGAAAATATTCTAAAAACAGAAGATAATTTATTTTTTTGGAAAAACACGGATATCGAAGAAGGGGAAGAGACTTCATCAGAAGAATTTGTCCCTCAAAGAAAACGGAGACGCAGAACAGTGAGTAAATTACTAGTATCAAATTTAATGATTTATGGTTATAGAATAGTAGCGTAAATAATGAGATTGAATCGTATTTAAGGTCAATCGTGATTCGGAATCAGAAATATTTTTTGAGAAGGAATTGAAGAAGAATAAGAGACGAAATATAACCAAGAAAAAGGTTTTCAATGCAGCTTCTTATCATAATTATTTTTTAATTTAGTTTATCATGTGGTAATAATGTACATTTTATTTCAGCTTTCAGGACCCTCTGAAGAAGAAACAGTAAGAGTCGTTGACTTAAATAAAGCAAGAAAACCATTATTAAAAGTAATTTCCTTAACTTATTAATCATGAGAATAATTTTTAAACATCAAATTATTTTAAGTTTATTAAAAAAAAAATTATTTTCAGAAAAAAAAGAAGAAAGGTTTTGTAAAATCAAAATTGAAGAAACCTGACATTAGCACATTTTTCACGAAAAAAAATGAAGATAAAAGTGCTCCTGAATTAAAGGTAATACATAAATATGTGTCACTTTGGCACAAGATTCTGCAAATTTTAATTCAAAATGATGTTTCAGGATTCAAACCAATCTGAAAGAGATGATCATTTAGAAGAACATCGACCTTTCGAAAGGAAGATGGCGAAGCCTACAGAAATATCTGTAAAACAAAGTGCGATAGAATTAGTAGCACTGGGGGAGAAAAATAAAAGAATCTTAGTAAATCTCAAAAATATTGAAAAAAAAGATGCCACGTTGATTAAAATCAAAGAACTAGATACTTTTGGGGAGGGAAGGGTCTTAAGATCTACGGCAAATTCACCGGCAAAGGTTGCTCCTCCAAAAACAGTTGTGTCTCCGAAAAAAGTAACAAATCGGAAGAAAGTAATGACTCCAAAAATAATTTTGTCTCCGAAAAAAGATTTAATCTCAAAGAAAATTGTGACTACAAAGAAAAAAAAGGCTCTGAAGCAAGTAAAGACTACAAAAAGAATTACGACTCCGCAAAAAAGTTCGTCTCCGAAGAAAGTTGTGTCTCGGGAAAAAGTTGTGACTTCAAAAAAAGTTGCTTCTAAGATAAAAGTTAAGACTCCGAAAAAAATTGTTTCTCCAAAAAAAGTAGCACCTCTGATAAAATCCCCTTCACCTAAACTTCCTTCCAAAAAAGCAGTTGCACCTAAAATAACAATTACGTCAAATACTAGTCAGCCCCAAATGAAGCAAACCAAAATAAAATTTCCTATCTCAAGCGAAAGTTCTCTATCAGCGGATATTCCAGGAAAGATCGAACTTGATTACAAGGCAAAACTTTCGAAAACAAAAGTCGTTACAAGTACCCCAATGCGTCTTAATCGAAAAGATCTTAAGCGACCTTTTCGCTTAGATATTAGTGAAATCAAATCGGCCAAAAATCCACAAGCTGCAAAAGATCAAATCGAAAGTACTGTTTCTCTCCATGAAATGCAGAAAATCCGCCTCACACGTAAAATGACAGCTAAACGTGGAGTTTGAAAATCAAAACCACTGCTAAAAAGATAGCATAGTTATAAAATGTTTGTATACAAGTTATGGATTATTTTTTATTAACTGTACATATCAGGTATCTTTTCCTCGTAGCTTGTATAATATTTTTTACGTTTGATGTTAATAGGGTATATTAACACGTTTTGTGGAACAAGTTCTAAAGTAATTACCTAAAAAGTATTTTATAAATATTTTATAAAGTAAGAACTATTAATTTTAATTATTGAGTAATTATTCTTGAGTAAAAATTATTATTCTCAAGGATGTGCAAAGAATGAGAGTGAATTAAACTCATTGTGACAATTAAAACAAAATTACTTTTTGTACTATAAACTGCAAAATAAATCTTGAATTTTTTATTCAACTTACTGATTTTATATCTCATATCATTTAAAAATAGATTCGACCAGATGAAATAGAAAAAAGTTAAAAAATAATTTTAACTTTGGATACAAGAAATTTTGTTTAGAAACTTGGTAAAACAAATTTAAAAATCGAATGAAAGTGTGATAAACGAAAAGCTGAGCAAGCAACACTTATAAAAACTGAAATAAAACGATGCAGGTGCAATAAATTGTGAATCCCGATGCGGGTATTTTTTTAAAAAGCTGGTCACGAAACACCGTACATGTTTTACGTTTTATTTTTAAACTTACATGCGAACTTTTCGACATTAAACCCGACTGTGGGGACTATGTCTATGCAACGGTCTTCCTCGCGTTTGAAATGATTTATGACCGTCGACTTACCACTATTATTCAGTCCAACTACCAAAACGTTTACTTCTTTTTTCCTTAGTCCTAAAAGATTCGCTAAACGGTCAAATAAGCCCATGTTCCAGCCTTCTAGGATTGCTACTACGGACACTACTGGCTTAGCGAAAGTCAATAATCACATCTTAGTTGGGGATCGTTCGTTGTTTGCGGGGGTGGGAATTCCCACCCTTGAAGTATATTTAACCTTGAAATAAATTAACCAGCTTCAAGTATTGCTACCTTAAATATTGAAATTATTTGATTTTTGTTCTGTTAAGATCCTAGTTATAAACAGTGAATTTCAGTATTAATATGACCATCACACTGGACAATATCATAGTTAATATTTTTAAAATATTTGAAAATTTTCAAAGAAGTTTAATAGGACTAAAAATGCGTTTTAGTACGCATACAGAAGCCACCGTTGTATCTTTTTTTGGTTGTTATTACACATAGAACCGATAAAACTAAAGTAAGACAGAAGAATAAATTCTGCTGCCGCTGTCACACAACTCACACAGCGAATGACAGTTCCCCAGAGTTGTCCACAGGTCTCCAAGAAACGAATGTGTGCATTGTCGGATTGTGTAGACAACTCGATAGTTTTTTAAAAGCATCTACTTTGTATTAGGAAAACACCTTTGCTTTGGTTGATATCACAAGGATATCATAAGGATATTTACATATGTGCATATGTATTGATTAATCTATTCCGTTGAATTTTGTTTGCTAGCCAACGGAATAGACCAATCACTATTCTTCACAAATTTTATGACCAGATACTGCTACAGGTGATTCGTACTCGTATCTGTATCTCGTATTCTCGTAATCCGTGTTTTTATTTAACATCGGTTTTTGAGATTCATTTTCATAATTTTAAGAACAGTTTAAATACAGTGAAAAGTGTCTATTACTGTGTACTTAAAGTATATAAAGTAGTAGATTGAATTTTATTCCTAAAAGTATTTAGATGTGTTGAATGGAATAATTAAGAACCTTCAAAATGGTAAATATCATTTTATACGTTAACGTACAGGTTAGGTTGAACAAAACTCCGTTTCATTAGAATCATTCTAATTAATAAAATAATTACGTGTACATTTTTGAAAAAGTATGCAAATTTTAACTCTAAAACTTATTTTGTAACAAAAATTAAAAAATAAAAGTTACTCAGTGTCCGTTGTGCCGAGAAATAAATATAATGTTCCGAAAACACATGTTTTCTGTTTTTTTCTATTTTTTGCATTATATCAGTGAAAAAAAACAATTAACATACCGTAGAAAGCATGAAATAATGCAAAAGCTAACTTTTGTCGTGAAAAAATATATCTGATGATGAAATAACGTTTTTAAAGAAAAAATTATTTTAGGTTATGAGCTGCAACATACATAAACATCTATAATTCTATATTATTTATATTCTTACTTGAATAATATGAAAAGTGAAAAATTCAATTCAGTCTTTAACAATAAATAAATTTATATAATACTATTTGTTGTTATTAATATTATAAATCTGAAACAATTGCTTGCAGCCAAAAGGAAAGACGAAAAAATTTATCGACAAGAAAAATTCGGTCACATTTCAACTTGTGCACCGTTCACAAAGAGATCCCTTAATAGCCGACGAAGATGCTTCTGAACGTGTTCTTATGCCTGTTGAAGATCCACAATCAGCTAAACACTTGAAGTCACACATAGAAAAACAGCAAAAGCTAGGATTTGCTGAAAAGCGCAAGCAAGAGCAGGAAAAGTACGGAATTTTCTTCAGCGATGACTATGATTACATGCAACATTTGCGTAGTGTTGAACATTCTATTGAATGGGAGAGAGTAGAAAATCCAAATGACCACAAAAAAGAAACGGCTAAGATCAGTTTACCACCAACCGTACTCGAGTCAGAAGAGCAGGAAGAAGTTGGCCTTTTGAATAGAGCAATACCAATGGGACTACGATTAGATTTAGATCCAGATGTAGTAGCAGCTATGGACGAAGACTTTGACTTCGATAATCCTGATAATGAGTTAGAAGATGATTTTATCACTTTAGCTGGTGGAGTAGTAAAAGAAGGAGAATTAGATGAAGATGAAGATGGTAAATGAGACGTTTAGAATTTTTTAAGTTTCGTAGTAATATTTTTAATTGTTCAATGAATAATTATTACAATCATTTTTAGGTTACGATTTTGTTGAGGGATGCGATGAGGAATCAGGATCTGAGTATGATTCAAATGGTCACATGGAGGTTTCCGATGAAGATGATGATCTTGGTAGTCTCAAAGAGAAACAATTCACCTTCAAGAAAGAAGAAACTAAATCACGTTTCAGTGACTATTCGATGACTAGTAGTGTCATGAGAAGAAATGAAAAACTTTCTTTGTTGGATGAAAGATTCGAGAAGGTTCGTACATATTTAGTCTTTGTAATATTCTAATTTTCTTCAGAATTTTTTAATATTTACCTACCATTCGACCTCTAAACAGTTATATGCAGAGTATGATGATAACGAAATAGGAGCACTTGACTGTGAGGAAATTGAGGGTAGCATCGACATTGATGCAGATAACTTACTTAAACATGTTGATAAATTCAAGAAAAATCAAATGGAATATGTGAGTTAACATTTTTGGCGTATGTATTTTTAATCTAAGTTCTTATTTACAATCCTAATTTACTAATTATCATCTTAATTTTAGCTTGAAGAGACTAAAGATATTACAAGGTTAATGAAGGACCGAATGAACATAATCGAGCAGGAAGATTCAGGTTCTGATAACGAGCAGGCTCTCGAAAAACTCGTAGTGGAAGCTCGGGAGAAGGACAAATGGGATTGTGAGAGTATCTTAAGCACTTACAGTAATATTTATAATCATCCGAAACTTATCAGCGAACCTAAAGGTCCTGGAAAAATAAAAATAGACCGAAAGACTGGAATTCCAAAGAACGTTTTAAACGGTCCTTCTGATAAATTAACTGCCAAGAGCTTGGCTCAGTTTGATTCAATTAATGGAAAAGGAATGCAGAGAGGACCGCTGTCTGTTGCAGAAACGTTGAAGTCGATTGTGAGTGAATTGAGCGTGAGACCCAAAGATGAAACTCCAGAGGAGCGAAAGGAAAGAAAACAGGTGCTTAAATTGTATAGGAGAGAAAGGAAAATAGAACGAAAAGCAAATACTGAAGCATTTAAAGAAGAGAAGAAGAGACAGGAGAAGATAATGCTCAATAATAAAAAGAATATTCAAGGAAATCGTATAGTGTAGGGTGCAAAATAGAATAATATGTTGCTTTTAATAAAAATTAATCAATTTATCAGAAGAGTGTTATATATAAGTTATTTTTTATTTAGAGTATTTTGTAAAACATTACCTACACATTAATAGAATTTGTTGAAATTGAGAGCTGTTGAAATTATAAGTTCTAATTATCTTTTATATTCATACAGTTAAAGAAATATCAACTTTAGTTATTAAAAATATAAAAATGTAGATGTAACTCATTATTTTATTCAATTGTTTTACTTTAATTGATTCTTATTAACTTCATGTTTCACATTCTTAGATATGAAGTCCGCAATATTCAAAATTCGAACATAAATTCATAAATTTATTCTTGCATTTCCAAGGTTGTTAGGTATTTGTTACCTAAATTCTTAGTTGGTTATTAGAGAAACAATGAGAGAATCCACAGAAAGGTGAAGTGCATACATGAGGCTATGAATGTTGTAATAAAAAAATCTTTTTTTTCTAATATGAAAGTTCATCCCTGAATTTTCCATCTAGTTATCTCTTTGTTTACTTGCATTTTTAATTTTTTCATTATAAAAGCGGCGGGAAAATTCAAAGAAAGGTGGGGGCACTCACGTGAGACCACGTGGTCGATCACAACGCCACCGACGAAAATTAAGCCTAAAAGTGCAAACTATTCTCAAGTCATATGATCGATTGGTGATTCCTGGCTGTTTCTGGCGCAGATCGCCGTTTTCTTCGTTCTTCGCTGCTCATCGCAAAGATGGCCAGCCAAACGCAGGGAATTCAACAGCTCTTAGCAGCAGAAAAGCGGGCTGCTGAGAAAGTCTCAGAAGCTCGAAAACGTGAGTTTTTATCATTATATTATGTATAACTAGTCTTGATTTCAATACCTCTTATAAATGTTATGTATATCACCTTACAAGCTTGTGCTCCAAAATCCAGCTGACCCTATTTCTCACTGGGTGTTACCGTTTTCTGGTGATACATTCCAATTTTCGATTCGTTTTTTTTTTAAACACTGAAATTTTAGAAGTTTCAAATATCATGGTGTGTCACATGAATAAACGATATCCCGTGACACCACGTGGGCGTTTTTCAAAGTCACACTCTCATCAGGGTGCGTCTAATGTAAACCTGTAAATTTAAACCACTTTGTGTAAATTTAACGCTAATTGGTATTCGCAGTGCGTCTCGCAAAGAGAGTCTGAGTCTGCTTGATTTCATAATTATTGGCGTATGGCTATTTCAGACAGATTTCATGGTTCTATCTTAATTTTTGATAATTTATCATTTTATCAGTCTGAACTTCCCTTAAGTAAATACTTATTTAGTTGCTTGTTCAGATTACAGTGTTTTGGCGTCAGAAAATATATTTTTTTTTGTTATGTACTTTACTTGGCAGTAAACCAAATAATGAAGGTTGCCTTTTATTTATTAATGTTCCTTCAGTTTTGAGTATAATTTAAAGATAAATTTTCATTTTAAACACCGACTATATTCATTACAATTTACTACGATTATGCAATTTCTCATTTTCAATGAAAATTTTTTCTGTTTTTATATGTTTGTTTTTTGTTCTAATATTAATATAACCTTGAATGACAAAGTGTATTAATTTTATAAAAAAGAGTATTTTATTATAGGTCCAAAAAATGTTGAATAAATTGTGTATTTATGTTAAGGAAAATTCAAAATCTCGATCTAAAAGTGAAACACTTTGAGTTAGATGACTCCTTTTAAATAAAAATAGCTTTTATGATAAGCAAACCTTCGTCAAGTTTCTTATCAATCTAACTGGTAAATGGAAATTGTGTTTGGTGGTTGAAAATTAATCGAATGTGCACATGATAGATGGTAAAATGTTACTCCGTTAGGTAACTAATTTCCTTTCTTCAACTTAATGAGTAACCTTGTATTTTCAAATAAGCATGACAATAAAATTCAGTAAAGCTTAGATTTATCTGATTAGCCTAGATGTTCTTCTCTCTGTCTTTTATTAATAATTAGTATTTTATTATAATTAAAATTATTTTGAATATAATATAGTCAAAAAGAAGATTGAAATAAACTTACAAGTACAGATATTTCACTTCAAAATATACTTCACATCCTTAAAAGTTCACATAATTGACAATTAAACTCTCTTCATACTATCATTATTAAAGTAGCAAAAAATTATGTTTATTATAAAGTTATATACGAACATGGATTATATTTCCAATTTTTTTCAGGTAAGGCCTTACGTTTGAAGCAAGCGAAAAAGGAAGCTCATGATGAGATTGAAAAATATCGGGAAGAACGTGAAAAGCAATTCCGTGAATTTGAAGCCAAGGTGAGTTTATTGAGAAATAATAATTTAGCTTGAATAATAATAAAAACAATCTCAATCAATATAAATTAATTTCCGTGCAGCATATGGGCTCCAAAGAGGATGTTGCCGCTCGTATAGACGCAGATACACAGCTGAAGATTCAGGAAATGAATAAAGCTGTGTCTGCACACAAAACGGCGGTGAGTAATTTTAATTTATAATATTATCCATCAAACATAAATAATTTTGAATCTTTTCTTAATTTTAAATGAAGTCTAAATGAAATTAAGTGTAAAATAGAATCATATTATCTTATTAAAATATTATATAAAATCTTAAAATAGAATTATAAAAAGAAATTCATCACATTATAATTGAATAAAATTTGTGGAATTGTATAGGTAATGATGAAAATCTTGGAATTGGTGTACGACATTAAACCTGAGCTGCACAAGAATTATCGCTTTGAAGCTTAAGCATCCAAGGTCTAATTATGCATATAATCTAATATGTGTAACATAACATAAAAGCATAAAGTATACATGGTACAATATAAAAGTACATTAAAAATATTATCCCCTTATATACCATATCTTTAGATTTATCTATTATCGTACAAAATGTTCGAAAGTTGACATTTTTGTCAAGTATTTAGAGATAGAAGGTGATACTCAAACTAATAGATTCATTTTCGCTGCTAGTAATGGTTATTAACTCCAGAGTCTACAGGACAATAAGTATAATCCTCTATTCGTGCTATCCCTCAGCTTCTACCATCATATTCAAGAGTTTGAGAAATGCTTTAATCGTAATATATATGAAGAGCACATATGAATACCGTTAATACACTAATGCTCCTAGGAGAACGAGGCCTAAGTTATCTTGGGAGCATGCGTTTATTATTAAGTAAGAATTATGTGAAATATTATTTAATGGTGGTGGTTAAAAATTGTAAATCAATAGATGTATGTTATTAGATGTCATTCCACGTTTCTGTAACTTCGAGGACAAACTTTTCTGTATTTTACACTTGTGTACAGCCTTTCGGGGTTCACGCAGCTCCCAAATTGTGAACCTCGCGACGATGTACCGATTTTATGGCATCTTTTAAATTTTGTTATCTCATAAGTTCTTAGCCCGAACTCATGTGTCTATACATCTCGTTTGTGTAAGTTGGCTGTATGTACAGTATTAGTGTTCGAAATAAAAAAAAGGATCGGAAATAGAAGATATTTTTTTTATAAAACAAACTTTTGTACTAAGAATCCAAATTTTGTACTTGTAGGCATTTTATTTTTAAGTTAATTGCTTGTTTGTAAATATTTAATACTGAATGCTCTTATGATTTTATCACTTTCAATGTTCAAATGTCTGCTGATGAATTTAATTGTAAAGCTTTGAAAATGATGAACTTCATTGTATAATTTATTAATTGATGAAGTTTAAATGTATTAAATCATATTTTTTAATATTCAGTTTTAAATCTAGGCTTTGCATATCTATATTTATTACAAAGGACAAGAAAGTTATTACAAAATATGACCTATTTAGCATAAAAATATAAAATGTAAATATACTCAACAGAGAAAACAACGATCTAAATAATTTTTTTAGAGTACAAGAACTCAGACATAATTCTATAAATGAAGATTTTTATGAAACAGAAATTATAACGACCATTAACCTTCGAAGGCTTGCATTGTTCCTAACTACAAATTTAACTCATCTATAACATGAGAACTAGTTTTTTCCATTACAATATTGTGCTTTATTACATTTTAAAAAAACCTCTTTTTAGTCTAGAATTTTCTTACTTTTGAAAATATTTAAGTTTAAATTCCCGAATAAGAATGAAAACTGCAGCGTGATTTCTCTAGGGTTAATGAACAACAATATTTTTAGTAGTTGATTGGCTTTAGGGGACATGAGTAAGTAAAAAAACTATATTTTAATCAACACAAATTTTATTTTGAAGAGTATACAAGAGCAATTTAAAAGGTTCCACTCCCGCTTCTATATTCCCGTTCAAATTTCAGTTAAAAATCTGAAACGAGAGAAAACTTACAAAAATCTCAATTGATCACAAAAATTAGAATTAGTCACTCAAATTTCCCGCCAGTAGGTCAAGAGTAACCAATCTCGTTGATTAGCTCTTTGGGAGTTTTCATTCACGATTGGCTGGCTCATTCCAGCCAGTCTCGAATGGTTCTCTCGTCGGAGGCGGGTCTAGAAAATCATCGGAGAAGATCAGCTGTATTTCGCTGTATTCTTCACACCCTCTCAAATTGTAGGTGGGTTGACGTGTATATGTGCACAAGTTAGCGCACTAGCGCCATTTGATATAGAAAGGAAGGTTATTCAATTTTTCGAACTAATCCCGGTACGCTCAACGCACCTCCGCACCAGCAGTTTGTGTCATTCCGCACCGAGAAATGGAAGCCGACGAGACGCGTTCGGTCGGTACGAGCGCTAGTTCGAGCACGTTGTTGTCATTGTATTTGTCATTGTTCGAAAAGGTGGTCGCGGGTTTTCGCGAAGTGACACTTTTGCCAGGTCAATCATTTCTTTAATTTGTTATGACAAGAAACACGTTACGAAAAGCCGGTCGCCGACCAACCGCGATTCCGGAAATCAAAGTCTAGTCTAGAGCGCAAACCGTGTTGTAACGTGTGTTTTGGTTTAGATTTTGTTATATTACATGCCATTGGGCCTTGTAACGCGAATACGAAGACCCGGCAGAGGTTGAGGCTGCAGTTGACGTCGTCCCCAAGAAATCAAGAATCTATTGAAAAAATGTGGTGTCTCGTGAGCCAGGCGAACTCTGTGATCTTAGAGGTCCAGGTCGACCCCAGAGCAATCGGCCAGGAGTGTCTTGAAAAGGTGAGTAATATTCAATTTTCATAACCGTTAATTGTAAAAAGTACTTATTAATTTTAGAGAATTCGACGTTATTTTCTTTTTCTTTTTGATACACCTAATAGAATGCTTTCAAACTATTGTCGATTTCTTGCTTGTTTCTGATCTTATAAAACATTTTTTTAAATAATGCTGCCATGAAAGTGAATCAAAATTCTTTATTTATTTTGGTTCGATTATAAAAATAGGTTTGGCGTTAACGGTGGAAATACTAATCTCTCAATAAAGATTAGATTTAATCAAGATGAAAACGAATCTGGACAAACAAGCCTCTAAGCATTTTCTAGAGCTTCTATTTTATCTCCTCAAATTAAGGCACTATCTTAGCTCGAGTCTATTTCTAAAAACTCTGCGGAATATTATATTTTTTATTTTGTAAATAAGCATCTCACAATCTTCACTTAAATTTTTTGTTCCAATACATTTACTAGATTAAATTATTCTTTTATATAAAGGAAAGGAAGTTTTTAGTGTGTTTCTATTTTTTATAAAGTCCTTGACTGTTTAAATTGTCATAAAAGATAAGGATGGATATCAAGAAATATATCTAGCTTATTATTTGTAGAAGCTGAAATTAAAAAAAAAGAGGACAGATGGTTATTGATATAGTTAAAAAGGATGTAATAATTATTTAAGGTACTTTTAGTCCAACCATGTTAATAATATCGCCATTCGTTTCACATGAGGTCTTTCATAGTATAGCTTCGTGGACCAACATCTATTTATAACCAACGAGGTAGGATCTTGTGCACGCGTAAGATGCGTGCTTTATGTTTACAACCAATACGAGCTCAGCTCTGAAACTCAGTAAAGGTAGATAAACGGAATTCTTTTTTGGATCTGCTGCACCAAAACGATTCTTCAAATCCAATTCGTACCATTTATAAATCAATATTCATACATGATACAATATTTTGAAAGAAAATTTAGGAAATGAAAATAATTAAAAAGATAAAAAATAGAAAAAAAGTTAGAACAGTTCAACTATCGGTGATTCCTACTCTGAAATAATAAATCCAAAAATAATATGGAATTCATAAAAGTTTCTGCTTCTGATTTCTGAAAACAAGCACAAACAGAATTGAAATAGATTAGTCTGATAAATTCTCCAGACGTTTTTAATTCCGAGTAAATAATTAAATTTCGCAATAATTTATTAAGATCTTAGTTATTTCTAATTTCATTATAGGACCAAGATCATTATTCAAAGATTTATTAGCTTTAAGGTAGTTGATCCACAAAAATTAGACCTCAGGCAAAAATAGATAATTTTGCTTTCAAGAATAGCAATATTACTATTGAAGGACTACTTTGGAAGAGAAAAGATTAATTTCCATGAAAAATATTTGAAATACAGAAAAATAATTTGATTAATAAATTTTATTTTTGCCCCAACTTTTTTTCTTATCGCTTCTTACCAAATTTTTTAAAAATTATGCGATTCTAATAAATTACGGATCGTTTTTTCAGGAAAAAGAATCTTCACAACTTTACCGTTTTCAATTTTTGAAAATAAATTCTTTAATGGCTGAATTTGGTAATAATTAATGCATTTTAGAAAATTGGAAATGGTTAAGTTGTAGAGAATCTTTTTTCTGAAAAAATGATCCGTGATTTATTAGAATCACATCATTTTTTGAAATTTGGTATGAAGCGATAAGAAAAAACGTTCGGGTAAAAATAAAATTCGTAACTATTTTTTAAATGAAAAAATAGCGATTTCCATCTTTTAAAAATTTTAAACTTTTGAAAAATATCAGTATATATTTAACTTTGATAAAACTTGTCTGAAGCATAAGAAAACAAATTGGAGGAAGAAAAAAATTTGATTGCAATTAGGTAGAATTCAATTTCAAAATTCAATTTAATGCCTTTGTCCCGGAAGCTGGAGATCTGATCTGATTGTGACAGTGTCTACGAGATCTAATTTGCTTTTGGAGCCTAGCTCTCTTGCATTCAAGGATCCATCCCTTGTCTTCTCAAAATGCATATTATAAACTGAATGTTAAATTCACAAGCTTTGTGCGAACGTCATGACTTACTTCGCCTTGTTCCATTCTCGGTAATTAGGTTCGATCCGGTTTGCATCCTTCATCCTTATGTGAATCTTTTGTCTTCAAGTTCGACTATCTCTCGATGCAGCTCGAATTCTTGCTTTGGCATAGAGCTGGAGAGAGGATTATACCAGGAATGATTAAGGGAGCGTATTCCAGCCTTGAATCTCCTGATTCATAGCCATATCTTCAAAGGGGCTTCCTATTGAATTGAACCTTTATCAAGGAAATTGTCCGTTTCAATCATGAAATTTGCATCCAAATAGTCTACATTGAATTCTATAAATATCGAGTTTGCAATTTATACATTATTTTATTAATTTTTATTAAAAAGTTCTTATATTCTACACTTATAAAATGGTTAGTAAGACTAACTACTTCGGTTTGTAAAATATGCCTCAGCTATTTTATTAGTTAGCATAACAATTTTTGTTATTCGTGTTACTACCCAAGTTCTTGTGATAACAATTGAGATAGTAAAGCCAACAAAAAAAATTGCTGTGCTAACTAATAAAATAGCTGAGGCATATTTTACAAACTGAAGTAGTTGATTTTACTAACCATTTTTTTCAGTGTATGGATTCACCTTCAGAATACGAAAAGGAACTTGATTAAAAGTCTTGGAATTTCCTTTTTACCTTTTATTCTGCTTTGTGAATAGTCCAGTTTCAACTTTTAATTTGTTTTTAGCAGAAGAAAATTAAAAATTAATTTTTTAATTGAAGATATGTGTTGATAGTTGGCTTTAGGGTCCAAGGTTAGTAAAAACTCAAAGTTTTAAATAATCAAACGTTTCGGCTCTGTTCGGAGCCCTCGTGAGTGATTTATTTTGATCTAAAAAATACATAAAACAATTTTGCTAACTAAGGGCTTCTTTGATGGGGAATTTTATTATTTATATCTTTTTTTATGCATTTATAAAAACTTGGAAATTCTTCCGACTAAAATGCTTTAAAAACTTTAAAAAGAGATTGAAAAATTGACAATTTTGTTTATAATGAATTAGAAACTTTAAAAAATGCGTAATGTCATACTAAAGATTTTCCCAATTATGAATATGGACAATGAGATTAATTATTCAGAGTGTTCACGAAATGCACCCAAGTTTGCATATATACATAAAGATTTCTTTGGTTTGAGTCTAAATATAAAATACCTACGTAAATATTTCTTTGGTATAAAGCAATTAAGAATAACATTGCTTCCAAATAAAATACTTTGAGATCGACATTTTTTTTTAATAAACTAATAATTTGGCTTAAATATGTAGGCGTATAAAATTTCCCATCAAGAGGCCCTTAGCGAAATTGTTTTATGTATTTTTTAAATCGAAAATAAATCAGTGATGAAGGCTCCGATTAGAACCGAAATGTTTGATTATGTAAAACCTTGAGTTTTTATTAACCTTGGACCCTAAAGCCAACTATCAACATCAATACATATTATCAATTATTAATTATGAGTCAATGCAAGTTTAGAATATGAATATTAATTTTTTAAATTCAGATTTTCAAATTGTTGAAATTTTAAATTTTAAATTTAAATATAAAGAATTGGAAATCTTTCTGCGGAAAAAGACGCTATCGACTGTGCCGGGATTCGAACCCGGGTCTTTCGATTTTCGCTCGAATTTGAAAATTTTTAATTTCAGTAGACCTGTTTTTCGGCATTTACATAAAAATTCCTAATTTTTAGAATAGATGAAGTAATTTTGTTTCCTTGAAATAAAACGAATGTTGATTACATTTTTCATTTAATGACCTGAAGATGAAGTGATTTTGTTTATTATTAACGAAGATATTGCACAAAAAAGTTCCATAATTTTAGTATAACCCTCGAAATAATGAGCTTTCTAAAACTTTTATTTGTTCATTTTAAAGATAGATTTATGTAGAATGTCAGGAATATACAAAAAAAACTGTGATAACTCTTCTTAGATTCTGCCGAAGCCTGAATTACGAAGGAAAAATTTGTAAAACATAATTTATGAAAGAATATACAAAATAATAATAATTTATTTTCTAGTGATATTTGGTATTTTATTTCTTATGATTAATTTTTATAATTTTTACAATCCATTTTTCGAGTATGAGAGCGTTTCGAATTTTTATAATCTTGTTGTTCTAAGTATTAGCTTGAAAAATATCCACAATATTTTTAATACGCTACTGATATTCCATGTAAATTTACCTTTACAATGAGCCACTAATAGTTTCGAAAAGTTGATTACGTCGGAAGTTATTTAAAAATTAATCAAACTTCTAAATGTAGACTTTTTTTCATAATACATTCGTTAATAATTGATAAAAGCACATTATTTTCAAGTCATTGGAAGCAGAATTTTATTAACTTCATTTATTATCTTTCATTTTATTTTCAGGAGAAACTTTTTTTAGATTTTTTGTTTTAAAAAACGAGGTGCAAACTTCAGCTTAATTTATTTTTAACAATTCTAATTCATAAAATAGTCCTTCCATTGCTGAGTATTATATATATATTTTTTTATGAATTGTTCAGTCTATAAGTATTCCATAATTGTAAAAAAAAATTGGATATTTGAAATTATAAATAATCTTTTCAAACTTTTGAGCGTTCAAATAAACGGAATTATTCTTTATTTTACTTTAAATTTAAAATTCCGTTAAAATAAAGATTTATTGAGTATAACATAGAAAAAGATGGATTACATTTAAAATAATGATTTTCACTGCATTTTTACTTTTTTATACATTCGCGTACCTAATTATTCTCAATCAAGATGATTCGAATCATTAGGTTTCGAAATTAAATTTTGACTGATTAATAATATAAGTTAGGACATTAGATGTAAATAGAAACAACTATTATTATTATTTTTGTTTTGATGATGATTCTTACCTGGCGCCATTACATATCAGATATTAAGTATCAAAGGTGTTAAATATCGAGAACGTCAGCAAATTTATGTACTCTACTTCCTTCTTGAATTTTTTTACGAATTAATATCTAAAGTCTCTCATCTTTGATTAAGTTTCTCTTTTATGTAAATTTTTTAAATGTATATTTGATTGATTTATATACTGATAACTCAACAAAATAAAATAATTGCTTTCAGAAAAAAAAATTTGTATGCAATTGATCAAGGATCAAACAAATTTTGGTTAAATCAACTAAAATACATGGAGAAAAATGGATTATAAAAATGAATATCCAGGTACATTGACTATAGGACAGCCATATGAATTATAAAAGCTATAATCTCGATTATAAGCGGTATGATGTTACACCGAAAAATTTTTTTTTCCGAGAGTCAGCTATCACCTATAGTTAAGTCTAACCTTGTTGAAATAACACGGATTCCTGTTTAAGAGAATCAAGTACATACAGTTAAACAAACCAATATAAACCTTGTTACAGAGAAATAAAGAATTCTAGTTCTATTAACAATTAAATTCAATTAATATTGCTATGCTGTTATTACAAAACTCCGCTGTAAAAAGAATATCTTCTGTATTTATTACTTTTTCACTGTGTAAACAAAAATTTTTTTGTCAATGATTCTTTAAGACCCACTTTTATCAATATAAATTTTGCTCTAGTAGATCATAAACATAAAGTTGTTTTTTGGTTACGTTTAATACATGCGCCTGAAAGGATCTGTCCGTCAAATCAACTTGCTTTCTTTGTTTTTCTTACTAAACTTGAACTTTGTCATTTCAACTAGGATTGCAAAGTTGGCGCCTGTTCTAACTAGGCAAAATAGTATACGGTTACAAGGAATTTTTTTTGGTGTAGAATATAGAAAAAATTGTAGGTTATGTCACTTATAATCTGGATTATACTTCTTATAATCTAGATTATAGTATTTATAATCTAAATAGTTGTCCCATAGTCACTGGACCTGGATATTAAATTTTATAATCCATTTTTCTCAGTGTACATCTTTGATTTGGCCAAATCGTATCCAAACCAACCATCTTTGGTTGCATGAACCTAATTCTTTGGTTGAATCAACAAAAAATTTGATCAAACGTATAATAAGCAAATTTTTTGCTTGATTTAATTAAATTTTGGTTGGATTGACTAAATATTTTACAAAGTGTGGAAAGTATCAGGATGGATGAAATAATTATAGTTGAAAATAGGTTTTTAATCTACTTCATAAAATTGGAACATTTAGTGGCAGAATTATCTACTGAAATGCGATCTCGATCAGTAAAGAGTATTCCCTACAGGATCCTTGTAACTTCTGTCTTAGTTGCCTGTTCAGTTCGCGTCAGTCATTGGTTAAAGTGGTCAACTCCTCTTGAAGTTGCAAGAAACTTCCTCAAAGTGGAAGAGACTCGTCTATTCAACTGCTTTACACACGAAAGCTTGAAACATTTCGTTTCACTTTGAAGAAGAAGATTAATTTTACTCTTTAACCTCTGACAGTTCAGTCAATATTAAATTTACCAATTTTTGAAATCTAAGGAAAAAGAAACTTTTTCAACTGCACTAGGAAGTGAGTTGAGCTTAGACTCAAACACTTTGATATTATATCTACACTATTAGAAATTTTATGAAATTTATGAAATTTTTAAGTTACAAATGTAACGGATAATCATTAGAAATTTATAAGTTTTGAAAAAACGTATATTAAATTTGCTAAAGATTTACCAAAATGATTTCAAATTAATTAGTTGAATTTGAAATTTTTGCAAGAGCAGTCGACCAGCAATTGAAAGACCTGGGCTCGAATCCCAGCGCAGTCGAAAGCATCTTTTTTTCACAGAAAGATTTCAAATTCTTTAAAATTCACCAAATTCACCAAAATTCCTGAAACTTAACATTTTTTCTTTCCAAGTTTCAGAATTATCAGATACAAGTATCGGAATATTCAGTAATTTGTAACTGAAAAGTGAGATTTAAAAGGTGGAAGTTTGGAAATTCTCATCAGTGATTTCATTGTAAATAAATTCTTTAAGGCCATGGATCAATCGGACCATGTGACTAAATTCTACATTACTCGTTCATGTGAGATAACTTTTTTTTTTTAAAAACTCATCGACAATTACAATCAATGACATGTGATACTTAGAAAATTAGAAAATTTGATGTATTTTAGGTTTCTACATGTTTATGTTTAAAGTACATAAAATTTTCTTTTCTAAATTTGGCAAATGGTAGAGAAGATAAAAACGGACGTAAATAGACTACTTTTGGTTAAAAAATTGAAAAACAGTTCAATCTTAGAAAAATATATCGGAAAATTTTGTTCATTGTCAAAACCAAAAGTAGTTAATTTACGTCCGTTTTTATCTTTTCTACTATTTCCTAAATTTTAAAAACAAAATTTTTATATATTTTAGACACAAACATGTAGAAACTGGACCAAATTGTTTCCATGAACTTGCTACTTTTCTCAAGTATCACATTCCCTTAATTGTAACATTTTTTGCAAAATTTTCACTCATACGAAATTGACTTACGTTCTTTACCGTATTTTGTTGCATTTTCGAAGTTTTTAGCAAGATATTTTGTAAAATGAAAAAATTATCTTACTCTCTAAATCTGAATCAGTCAAATTTTCACTGATTGAATCAGTGATTTGCCTTTTCGCTGATTCATCAGTGAAAAAATATTTTGCACTGTTAAATCAGTTAATTTTCACTGAAATAATGAGTGAAATTTGACTGATTTACAGTAACCTCTTTTTAGCTATTTGAATCAGTCAAATTTCACTGATAATCAGTAGGTTTTGACCTATTCAAATTTAGAGAGTACATGAACTTTTAAAGAATTTAGTCACATAGCCTGGTTGATCCATGGCCTTGACCCTTATTTAGCGTTTTTTGAAATCACACCTAATTTCTTTTTTTTTTATTCAAAACTTGTCTTTGATACATTTTACCCTGTTTACAAGAAAACCTTCACAGAGATAAATTCCAACAGTGTTTTCCCCATTGAGTACGGCCTGAGGATAAAAACGGTACTTACTGCTCTCTGACTTGGTCGTAGTCGGCTTCCTGGCCAAGCCCCTAAGTACTGGTGGTGGCTTATAAAAATAAATACCGAGGACACCTCGCAAAGAGGACGCTTTTTCCTCCTGTTGAAGTGAAGAAAGACGAAAGGACTCTTTTACCTTCCTCCTATCCACCCAACAACAAGAAAATGTGAAATTTATGTTTTGGAAATAATTTTCAAATTTTTATTCCACTAGCGATGTTAGACCGAGAAAAAATCTCTTAAATTTACTGAGTCTATAAGCTAAAATAGTGACAGTATAACATTTATCTAACTTTAACAGATAATTCAGTAAAACTCACGCCTTTTCTATAGCCGGCGTGGCCCAATACGGAAATAAGGGATTTTTTTTAAGATGTTGATTCAACATGGATTCCTGTAATATTCATCGAAAACTTTATTATATTTACATAAAAACAGTGAATTTTACTGAAATATCTGTTAATTTTAGAGGAATTTTATGCTGTCACTTCATTAAATTATACAGTCCTTTGACCCTCCACCTTTTTTTACTTGATCTTTTCTTGAAAGTGCGATAAAATCGCTGTAGTCCATACAGAAATATATCAAGGGGCTTTGCAGAGCTTTGGCTAGTTTTTCTTAATTCTAATCTGGTAAATACTGGGAAAATAGTCATAACCCTACTAGGCGCGTCACTTTTTTCCAATGAAACACCCTACACAAGGAAAAAAGTGTTATGTTATTTTCAGATTAAATTT
Source organism: Diplolepis rosae (assembly GCA_030998225.1). Taxonomy (NCBI): domain Eukaryota; kingdom Metazoa; phylum Arthropoda; class Insecta; order Hymenoptera; family Diplolepididae; genus Diplolepis; species Diplolepis rosae. The sequence continues at coordinate 8,443,605 of JAPYXD010000698.1, forward strand.
GAAATACTTTAATATTAATTTCATTAATATTTTGCATCAAACTCAACAGATACAGTAAAACAATTTAAAATCTAGTAATACCTCACAGACGATTTCGGCTTAAATTTACTCACCCATAATGTATATGCAAAAATAATGCATAAACTATGCAAAAATAATGCATAAACTATGCAAAAATCGCTTTAAATTTTTAATTAAGTTTCTTCTAATAGTGTACTCTCTAAATCTGATTCATTAAAATTTTCACTGATTGAATCAGTGATTTGCCTTTTCACAGATTCATTAGTGAAAACATATTTTTCACTGTTAAATCAATTAATTTTTACTGATTCACCAGCAAAAGATATTTTTTCACTGTTAAATCGATTAATTGTCACTGATTGAATCAGTGAAATTTGACATCTTCACAGTAACCTCTTTTTGGCTATTGGAATAAGTCAAATTTCACTGCTAATCAGTAGATTTTTACTGATTTCTCATGTACGTAAAAATTTATTTGCATAACCAAATTTATATTTACTCCCTAAATCCGAAGCAGTAAAACTCACTGATTCACAGTGAAAAATCGCTGTTTCCAATGTTATAAGTTTTCCACGTAGAATCAGCGTAATTTAACTGATATCACCAGGAAAACTCACTTGTTGACCAGCAAATTTCACTGTTGACCAGTATATTTAACTGATTACCCAGTGAGTTTTCGTGGTCGAATGAGGTAAATTCCACTGATTTCTATGTGGAAGACTTATAACATTCGAAACAATTGTCTTTTACTGTGAATCAGTGAGTATTTACTGTTTCGGATTTAGGGAGTACATATAAAATTGGTTATACAAATAAATTTTAACGTGCGTGAAAAATTTTCTCTATACATATGTATTAGCATATTGTGCAACTGAAAAAAAAATTATTTTGCGAGTGTGAAGTTTGATGCCCGCGCAAAGCGAGAGTAACAACCAGACGAGTAAAATAAATGTTTTTCCCGTGTCGAACACGATTATTTTTCAACTAGGGGATCAGAAAATGGATCTATTTGCCCCGCCCGGGACAATAAAATCCACTTTATGACCCGCTAGTAGAAAACAAAAAAAAATATATATGGGTCATTCCAGCATATTAGATTGACAGTCGATGTCACAGATTTGAACGAGATCATTTTTTTCGGTTCTTTATCAACAATAAATAGACAAGTATTTTTTTGTTTGGCAAAAAAAATTTTTTTCACAAGTATACGATTTTTCGAATTTTCTAAGAAATGATATTTTCGACTTAGCAAGCGCGTAAGTTATTAGCGCTAAAAGTAAAGGTGGATTGATAAATAAGTGGGTGCTGTTACAAATGCTTAAGAGGCTTATATTTAAATAATAAGTACAAATGCATCAATATACGTTTGAAAATTTTATTAATTATCGAGAAGTGTCATTTTTTACTTTAGCTTGGATTTTTTTCTACTTTTTTCTTTTGAAAAACAATCTGCGAATCGAGATTCCAAAAATTTCTGGGCTGTTTCGTAATCTTCAGTATTTCTATGCGCCCGGATTGCGCGCGAGGCTCTTCAAAATTCGATAACTTCCAAATCAATGATCCAGCCATTTTGATTCAATCGTCATATTTTATAACAGACTTCAAAGAATCTAAATCCACGCAAAAAAAAATTTCGTAAGGGGCCAAATTTGGAAAAAAACGATTTTGCGTTTATTTCTTTACTTTTGTATGTTAAAAAATATTTAAACAATTTTTTTGCAACAATCTCTGTAAAGAAGAGCCAAAACCCTAATTTTCGTAATTTGGAAAATTTTTTGTGCGAACAATTGTTTTCAAGATAAACAGGCTTGAAAGTGCGTTTGCTATGTCGAAAATATCATTTCTTAGAAAATTCGAAAAATCGTATACTTGTAAAAAAATTTTTTTTGGCCAAACAAAAAAATACGTGTCTATTTATTGTTGATAAAGAACCGAAAAATAATTATCTCGTTCAAATCTGCGATATCGACTGTCAATCTAATATGGAATGACTCATATATAGTTGCATATGCCACGCAACTTCGGGTTTTTAATGGTACAAAAAATAATTGTGGATCCGGACAAGGGCCTTGTCAGATTCCTATTTTAAATTTGGCAAGATAGGGCATTTTCTGCACGGGGGCTGGCGCTTCATTTGAAATGCAAATTATTGCATTAATATTTTCCTTTGCACTTTAAAACTCTGTTGAACTCGTCAAGTGTATACAACCGTCCTGGTTGAATACGCGGCTATGCTGGCCTAATTAGTAAAAGAGCTAAGAGAAAGGATTTAAGGAGATGAACTTTTGCTGCTTTTTCAGAGAAACTGTAGGTGTTAGCTTCTTTTATTTTCTCGTTAGAAAAGCCTCTTTTGCTGTTTTTTGTATTAGAACTTTCCTCGGGCTTCGTTAATACTTGTTGTTTTTAATTGGTAATATTATTTCTAGAAATTCGTATCACGATTATTAGTATACTCAGAAAAGTAACTAATATTAATTTTATTGAGTTAACGAAATGGTTTTGTTGGAATAACTAAACATTATATTGTCCGTATAATAACAAAATACTATAATTGAACATACAAAAAAATTTGTTCTTTTAAGCAATTATTTTTTCCAAGTGGATATTTTTAGCTTGTATGAATTATTTTTGCTTTTCTCTAATTTTAAAGTAGTTATTAACCTTAAATGGACTGTAAAAAGTTTCTGTTCTATTTTCACAATATTGTAATGGAAGTTTATTACCAAAACGTAATGTTATTTCACAACATATCATGTATTGTAATTTCACTCTACTGTGATTTTACATTACAATTTCTCGACTGTAATTTAACATTAGATTTTGGTAATAAAATTTCATTTAAGTAATTAATTTTTCCTACTATAATTTCTCGTGTTTAAAGAAAAATAAAGTTTCCTTCTGCATACTTCTCTTTCCTATTTAAGTCTCTGTAAGAAAATCCTATTTTCATCTCACTATCTCTCATTTTTATGCGAATGAATCGTGCTACAATGATTTATGACAAAAAAGCAGCAAAATGTGAAGTGTGGAAATATGTCTTGCGATTTGTCGCAATCTCTAAAATATTGATGTTGCTTATTTTCGAACACGTAGGATATAGTAAATAAATAATGCCTTAGCAGGATTTACTCTCTAAATCTGAATCAGTCAAAATCTACTGATTATCAGTGAAATTTGACAGATTGAAATAGCTAAAACGATATCACTGGGAATCAGTCAAATTTCACTGATTAATTTAGCGGAAATTAACTAATTTAACAGTGAAAAATAATTTTTCACTGCAGTATCAGTGAAAATTGACTGATTTAACCGTGAAAAATATTTCTTGCCGCTGATGAATCAGTGAAAAGGCAAATCACTGATTCAATCAGTGCAGATTTGACTGATTCAGATTTAGAGAGTAGGTTTGTCTATGATAACTTATGATAATCTCAGAATAATAGCGATATCGATCTATCGATATCAGACAATCAATTTTACTACGAAAGAATACATTTTTTTACTATTTACTTCTGAAAATAAATTGTTACTTATTTTCCACTCTAAATATACAGAATCAACTAAAATTCTTCAAAAAAAAAAGTTCGTTAATTATTTTTCTGGTGTGAATTATTTTGTCGAAGATCAATACGAAATATAACTTTTCTTTGGAGAAAAAACGATACAAAAAGTTTTTAGCTTGACGTGTTTGAAACTTTTATTTCAGTATCCAAAGTTTAAAAGTATTGTCACAATTGAAAATTACTTTGTTATTTCCATTGATAATAAATTATTTTTTAAAGTTTCCCTAAATTTGAATCTTCATTAAAGAAACATCCAATAAATGGTGAAACTAGGTAAAATAATTGAAAAAGTCCCAGAAAAGCAGATTAAAACGTCTCGTTATTCCCTTGCACGTAATTTGATTATTTTAATTTGATCACACCATGGTGCGAAATAAGTTGTTTTTAGTCTCTTCTTTTTTCATTTGCCGTGTGTATAATTAAATTTTCACCTTTGCCACGCTCTTTTGTTTGTCCACTTGCATTTTTTCACGTCCCACCCCTTTTGCTATCGCCTCTTTTCCTTCCAACTGTGAAACTTTCATTAGGACGTTTTAAAGTTGAACTTGGAACTTTAATTCAGCGAATAGGCGATGTCTTCCCCTTTCTCATTCAAGAAGAAAATCAATTTGACTTCGATTTTTTAAATTACATTCTACGTCAAAATGTCACTTTCTTATCGAAAATCGACTTACAATTATTCTAGGATATCTTCAATTCTACGAACTTTATCGAGTCATTTATTATCCTTTATTCTTTTTAATTCAGCTTTCAATAACTTGAATATTATTCCTCCATTTCCCATAAAAAGTTTTCAATTTTTTATAAATCCCTTAAACTAATGTCCAGTTTTGAAACATGTTTACTTATTCGAATTTTCTAACCGTCACTACCGTTTCGAACTATGTTTCACAGAAATTGGAAAAGTTTGAAATCTGTTGTTTATTCGCTCGTCGTATTTGATACAATATTCTGAATTTCAGAATCTGAACACCAGATTTATATTCAGCGTTGCCGGAAATTGGTAAATTTTATTATATTATTGCAAGTTAAATTGCAAGTTTATTACAAAACAAAAATAATAATATATTTTTATATATTAGATATTAATGATAAATATTTAATTTTTAAGGTTTTTGTTCGATTCAAATGAATATTTTGTTTAAACGAAGCAAATCTATTGTATATGTTAAATAAAGTGCTTGTTTAAGTTGAAAATATACTAATTTTTATGAAAACAAAATAAACAGTTTTTTCGGTGCTTTAAAACAATAAAAACATAAAAACAAGAGTGTTTAAAGATGTCGCTTTATCTTACACTGGGAAAAAATATTTGATTGAATGAAAGAAAATAATTTGTTTGTAAGGCTTTTTTTGATTCAAACAAAAGATTTATTTAAATTAAATAAAATTTTTTTAATTAAATAAAAATGTATTTGAACCAAATAAATATTTGTTTGAATCAAATGAATTTTTCTTCAAATAAACAAGTCATTGCATTCGTTTTTGGTAAAAGGTATAATTTGTTTGATTTAAGGCAGAAATTTATTTGATTTAAACAAATTTTTATTTGGTTCAAAGATACTTTGTTTAAATCAAACAAATTTTATTTGATTCAAATAAATATTTGTTATGATAAAAAAAAAACCTTTGAACGAATTATTTTCTTTCATTCAATCAAATCTTTTTTCTGCATGTATAGTTTCTTTTTGTCTGGAGTTCAAACATTTTTCAAAATTATAAAATTATTAATGAGTTGGATATAATCATAACGCATCAGAAGCATGAAGAAGATAAGACCTTTTGGTATCTAAACGTAGTTGCTTTAGAAGTTAGGAGAGCGCAAGCCTTGTCAGTTGCACAAGCGAACCGTGTATCTAATTAATAGGATTAATTAAGAACTTCATGGTACTGTCTACGTAGTCTTCTAACTTAGTGTGGATTTTTCTTGTTCCTTTACAACAGCGAATGTATTCCTGAGCACGTGCGTGTTTAATTATTATCCCATTGTCAGTGCTTTCGTGTATTTAAATCTCGCTTTTACTATTTTTCGACTGGCTAAATATTCTCTCTTTTTTTTTTTAAATTTCTTAAAGAAAAATAAATGTTAAAGAATTTTATTTTTGTTGTAAAAGTTGAGTAGTTGAAATTTTTACCCTAATTCGCATGAAAGAAACTCTGCATATTAAAACCATCTTGATAATTAAAAGTTCTGAATAAAAAACTTCGTCGATCATTAAAAGCTTCCCTTCATAAAGCTTCTTTGTTTTATAAACGTTTTTGTTCAAAAAAAATTTGAGAACTAAGTTCTTATAGGTACGATATCGATCAGAACTTATTCAAGCTTAAACAATTGAAACGATTCCAACGAATTTCAAAACGATGTACTTGAAGTTCCAAACAATAAAATGAACGAGTCTTTTTATCCTGTTCGAATCCCATTTTATTGAAGTATTGTTCTAGTTGAAGAAAAAGTGAGAATAATAAATATTTGTCATGAAAAATAAGCTAACTTTTCAATAAATTTAAATATTTCAATTTTTTTTACGTCTTACTCGCTATTTGAATCTTTTGTGTTTGATAAATTCAAAATGCCTTTTTAAAATTTCTACCATGTACAATGAACAAAGACGTCAAAAGAAGTCAATAGTTTTTCAAGTAGCCTTTTATCGAAGAGCAGCTTTTTCTCTCGCCCAATCTGCCATTAAAAGAGCTTTTGACTGAGAACCTTGTGAAGATTTACAAGAAGGAAGTTTCTTCTTTGAAAAGTCAAGTTACAAGTGCTTCAAAAATCTCCATCTTATAACTTCAATACTTCATAATTACTGCTTTCATGGAAATTAAAAAATGTTTTAATAATGGCCAATTATTAAAAAATTTAATTATATTTTCAAGTAAATGATTCTTCTTTCATACTTCCTCTCTTAACTTTATCTTGTCACTTAGAATTTGAGTTCGTTATGAATAAAATTCTTTCTGCTCTTTGACACTTACCATCTTCGAAAGCTCTCGAAGCAATATCATAAAAGATTTATGGAGAATCACTTACGTCGCAAGTCTTCTGCTTCGCGGGTAAAAGGGCTTAAGAGGGTGACATTTATTTGCGTCGTTGTGCACGTCGTCTTTTATCGAAATCGAATTTCTCGCGAAAGTAGCCAATGTCACTTGAAATGTACGGAGTGTCGCAATCTTTCACGCTGTACTGAATCCTCGTTGCTTAGCGATGTGCACGATAAGTTAAAGGATAGATTTTCTCGATGAATGAAAAAAATCATGCTCACTGAATATTTTTTTTAGCTTTGTAGTTTCGTATTTTCCTCTTCTTTCCATTCGTTCTGCAATAAACTTTGAAATCTGAGTCACTTTAATATTGCATATTCTTAATCCGAATGGAAAATAAGTATGTTTTTTTTTAACGCTATTCCTTTGTTGGAACTTTTTCTCTGTACTTACAGTTCTGAACGTTCTTTTATTCAGAAAAAAAGATTTATTTGAATGAAATCAAATTTGTTTGATTTAAACAAAGCATCTTTGTACCAAATAAAATTTTGTTCAAATCAAAGAAATTTCTGCTTTAAATCAAACAAATTATATCTTTGACCACATACGAATGCAATAATTTGTTTTTTTTTAAAAAAAAATTTATTTGATTTAAACAAATATTTATTTGAGTCGAAGATATTTTGTTTGAATCAAACAAATGTTATTTAATTCAAATAAATCTTCTATTTGAATAAAAAAAAGGCTTTCAAACAAATTATTTTCTTTCATTCAATCAAATATTTTTTCTCAGTGTTGAACGATGAAAATGTTTTTTTTTTTAAACGAAATCATTGGTTTTTACCCCAGTAAATTGAAAAGTAGCATATATTTCATGACAGATTACATATTTGGAAGGCCCTAAATCTGTTATTCAAACGAACATAGTATATAATCATAAGGTGACATGTCTAGAAACATGTCTGCACTGAAAAAACAGTATAGCTAAGAGAACTACCAGGTGTACAAGTATGAAACCGGTAATGACATATATGTGTCGCTAGGTAAAACTATACGCTCTGTCAAACCAAATCATTGACGCCATTTCTTCGCATTGAGTTCTGTCAACAATATTCAGTTCATAAACAATCAAGTTTCATACAACAACTAATTTTTTTTCGCTAGTAAAAATCTCGATTTTTGTGCCTTCAAACTACGATTTGCGGACATCATTGATTTTCTGTTACCAATTGAAGAAATCTGCATTGCAAGCCCATCGAATGCTTGTGGAAGCTTACGGCCAGCATGCCTAGGCAAAACACAGTGCAACGAGTGGTTCATTAAGTTTAAAAGTGGCGATTTCGATGTGAGAAACGAAGAACGTGGAAAACCACCGAAAAAGTTTGAAGATGCCGAATTGCAAGCATTATTGGATGAAGATGATGGTCAACCGCTACCAACAACAATTGGCCGATTTGAATCGTGCTTTGCGCCAAAAACGTCAAGAATATCAAACTAGGCAACACAAAGTGATTTTTCTTGATGACAATGCACCAGCACATCGAACAAAAAAGACTCGGGAATTGGTAAATTCGTACAGCTGGGAAGCTCTCCCCCATGCGGCTTATTCACCAGACTTGGCTCCATCTGACTACCACTTATTTTCATCAATGGGGCACGCACTTGCTGAACAGCGCTTCGATTCGTATGAAAATGTGAAAAAATGGCTTGATGACTGGTTTGACTCAAAAAACGAACAATTTTTTTGGCGAGGCATACACAAATTGCCAGAGAGATGGGAAAAATGTGTGACTAGCAAAGGCCATTACTTTGAAGATTGAATGTATAACCATTTTTATTAAATAAACATGTATTTTCTCAAAAATATTACCGGTTTCATACTTATACACCTGGTATATTTTTGTCCTCAGAACAAGAAAATATTGCTATCAGACCAATGCATCGGTATGGTCCTCAGAACTATACGAGTATAGGTGAGACAGCTATACAAGTTCGTTGATAAGACAATACCATGTATAGCGATCATAAACAAAATATTATGCCATCGTTATCGCTCTTGTGAATTTTCGCGTGTGATAAAACAATACGCGATACGCAAAAATGATCTTTCAAAGAAAGAAAAAATGCTCCAAACAAATCGACAAACACTTCTAAAAAACGCCTCGAAAAAATGACACTTCTTTCTCATTTCGAGGTTAGAGACGCGTGCATGCAAAGCAATGTATAGGTCGCGCGGCAAACCAGTATAGTTGTCTCACTTATACCGCATGGGTCGAGACACTATATACCGGTATAGGTCGAACAGCTATACTGTTTTTTCCGCGTGCTATTTTATTAACCCAAAATTACATAATTTTTATTGATATTATTTCCTATATTTTAATCCTTACAGAAATTTTGAATTTATCTTTTAATTATGGCATTGATGAGGGCACCCATATGTGGCCAAAACGTTTGTCTTTCATTTTTACGTCCTTTTTACGCTTTTTTATAACTACCATTAATAATTTCAAATAAAGAAAATAAGAAGAAACTAGCCCAATGCCAAAACATAAAGAAATCAATAGAAATAGTATATAATATTTTAGTGAAGAAAAATAGACATAATAATTGCTTAGTTATGTTTCGAGCATAGGATTTTTCGATTGCCGGTCTGGAATGGTTTGGAAAAATTAGGTAACTTTGTTTTGAAAAAAAATTTATCATCGTTCAATTAACTTTCAGAACTTATTTAATTTAAATCGAAGGTAGAAAAACAATCTTGTGCTTTCAAGTTAACTTACTTTTGTTTAAAAAAAACTTCTGTGCTTAACCAGAAGAATGGTTGCATTGTTGGAAATTTCTACCGTATTTTACCGAAACACGTAACTGGAGTTTTAGTCAGTTACAGTTCTGTAAAATTAAGATAGAATTTCAGAAGATACAATTACTTTTTAGTAAATTTAAGAAAAAATTTCTTAATTTTCAATTACAAAGTATTGGATATATCTTGTAACATGAATAATTTTACGTTTTGGGTAACTTAAGTTTTATGCAGTTACATGTAACTGAAAATTTTGTTACAGTTTCGTAATTTTATGATTAATTTTATAAAACTTCTGCTACAGTTTGGTAGTTTTAAGATACATTTTATGAAAATTCAGTTGAGTTTCTTAACATTAAAAAAATTTCAGAAAATTCAGTACATTTTCCAAAATTTTGAGATACCTTTACTCAAAAACATCATGATTATCGACAAATTTTACGTTACCTTTGTAACATAAAAATTTTCTCAATTCACGAACATTTCTAACAGTGTGTTTACATCTAACAAATACGTTTTTTGTGCGCAACATGAAGTTTAATATGTACATTTTCTGTAAACTACAACGTTGCATTCATCGTTCGTTTAATAAGGCAATATCCCCAGGCTTTAGCATATTATGCGAGATGTATGTATTGATTGCTCCCCTTTTCGTTTACCAGCGACTAATATTACATCTGGAAATTATTGAAATTCAACTGTTTTTTATTGACAATGAGTTCATCGCCTCTTGTAGATGATTAATTTCCTTTCTCAGAAAAAACTTTGCCTCTTATCTTACCAGTTTTAATAAAAAAGAAAAAAAATCCATTTCGTAATAATCAACGCATAAATATGATTGAAATGAAATATTATTTCAAGTTTTCAAGAAAATAATCAATCTTTTAAGGAAATAATAGTTTTTCAAGGAAAATAATGGAGTCATTTTCTCATTAGAGGTAAAAAAAACTGTTAGACTTGTGCGAATGATAAATAAGAAACCCTTCTATTAACATTAGTCACATGCAACTCGTTTTCACAGTCTAATTACATCACAAATGTACATGCTTGATCTTTTTAATGATTCCTGCTTGATTTAACCTTATTAGAGTATAAAAAAAGTTATTATTGACCCATAAACTTATAATTTATCTTGAAGTGATACATTTGAAAAATTCTAGATGTTTAATATTTACTTACAGTTTTGAACGTTTATTGAACGATAAAATTTTTTTCTTTTAAACACTAAATGATTGGTTTCTTCCCCATTAAATTAAAAATGATCATATATTTAATAACAGATTGATATTTGAAAAACTCAGAACATGGACATAATAATTTATTTTGTTTTGAAAGAAAAAATTTTGTCATCGTTCAATGAACATTCAAAACTGTAAGTATATGTGTTTAACGTAAATATGCAATTCCAAATGTACGATTGTATTGTTTTTTACCTTTAAACTGCATACCATGATTGTATAAATAATATAATTTGTATATCTGTACCACTTGGAACCATTTCTGATTTTCTAATTAAGACATAAGATGTACATAGGAAATTGCTCAGGGTTTCTAATTAAAATCAATTTCGATGTAGATTAACGACTTGGTTGCACATATACTAAAATCAATATTTCATTATCCAATTTCCTTTTCGCCTTTCCTTTCACTTACTGAACCTTGATTTGCATAATTGACAGCGAACCTTAAAAAGATGGTTTTATATTATATTCTCGAAGGTAATAAAGTGAAAACTTTCTTAACATTCAGCATAAGGTTTTAACACGAATTTCGATACCAAACAAATTTTTCGAATTTTTCTTGTACATAATCCAGATTTCGTTGTCTTAACATTCCTTCTCATATAGTTTTCTCGCTATCAGAAATATCCACACAGAGAAAAATAGCATCTGGTCATAATGACTAGGAATAATGTACAATAAGATTTTCAAAAGAGGTGCTGTGAAAAATACAATGTTCTACGTAGTGATTTTATGCATTTGATTTTAGGAATTTGATTTTAGGAATTTGATTTTCCATAACTTTATAGTTGGCACTTACATATAGTGACTGTAACAACATTACATAGTCGCTGTGATTACATTACTTAGTCACGGCGACCACTTTTAGTACCTACATTGACGGGTCAACCATTGCTTGAAGTCAACCACAAAAAGTAGTTAAGGACATTTTCAACTACATATATCACGTCACTATGCCCAGGATTTTTTCTCAGTGCAACATTCCTGAACTGCTTTTATTATGTGATAATAAATGAGATTACGGAAGTGAAGTTGTGTTCACTTAAGGGTTTTATCATTAGAAATACTTAAGCTCCCGTAATATCAGCTATCAAAACTCCATAACTTAGAGTGGTATATTTTATGGGGATTCTACCGACGATCGTCGATACGAGCGACACATCTGGATGAAATTAGTGAAGCATAAATCATCGGACATATATGACCTAAAGTTCCAGGTGGATTAAGTTCTAAAATGTGTTCGACGTGAGTGAAATTTGCTTGAATTCCATACGAATTCTGGAACATTATTACAAACAATGTATATGAGAATGTCCATCCACTGTTAAAATTTCTATTAGAATATTCTGTAACGTGTGACTATAAAGTTGTATGTTGTTACCATTACAGAAAATTAAGAAACATTTTTAAATTTTTTGTTACTTGTATTTATAAATTATTTAAATATATGGTATATGCAGTTTCATACCTTCAAATGTTGTAAATGAAAACCTTGTTCTATCTGAAAATATTGTTCTACTGGTAAATGCAAATGAAAATAGTAAATTTTGGTAGATTTTAACTTATGAATATACTTTTTGAAAAATTTCAGAAATTTGGGAATATTTTAAACAGTGTGGTTTCAACGCTGAATATTTGGTTGTCCATTGGACGAAGGAAACCGTAATAGACGATTGGATTCTTGATATTGGCAGAGGGAAACGAGCAATTTCTTCGGTTTCCTCAATGATAGATACCTATATAATATGGGCATTCCATCTACGGTCGACAGAATCTCTTGAATCACATTTACCCGCTCGAATCCAAACATACTTTATTCATATTTTCATGCAAATCCATTAAAAATTTCAAGATAAATACAAATTTGGTTATTTATACAAATCTCTGAAGTTAATTATAATCCTTAAGGCCATGGTTCAATAGGGCCACGTGACTAAATTATAAATTAATTTTTTCATGTAAGATAACTTTTTTAATTTACAAAATGCCTTACTGATACTTTGGGAAACGTAACAAAAGACAAAAAAGTTTCATGTTCAGACCCGTTTCGAAAGCTTATTTCAGGATTTTTTTTATAACAAAATAAAATAGAATCATTTCAATATTTTTACATGTTTTTATTGACATCATAAACTATAGAAAAAAATTGTTGTTTACTCAATTTTACACAATTTTATAATTGTTTTTCAAGCTGAAATAAACTTTAAAAGGAAGTAGGTGAGTGACGCGGATGATTACGGCACTTGGAATCATCTGAAACAAAAAATGCTGTTTAGTCAAGCCATGTCAACTGTACTACAAAATTTTCGATGAAAATCTAAATAATGAAAACAATGATATATTCTTAAAGTATTTAGTGATACAAAAAAAACAATTTTCATAGCGCCTCCTTTGAAAATCCGATTTTCGGTACCTGTAGAGCGGGTTGAAACTACGATTTCCAACCCTAGGGTTGAAAGTAGCTGTTTCAACCCGCTCCACAGTTACAGCCAATCAGATTCTCAAAAGAGTTGCTATGAAAAATAGTATACATTACTCGAAACATAACACAGCGAAAGCATTTCGTGTGATTGCAGCCCTCGTTTCACTCGGGCAGAGCAAACTTCACACTCATGCAATCGCTCTGTTTCGCCCCTTGTAATGTAATATACTATTGAACAATTTTGGAAAATTCCTTTTTTTGTTAGTTTTTTTGGTAAATGAATATTTAGGCGTTTTTTTTTTTGCGAAATTCATAACTCAAATTCAGTTTATGATAATTAAGTGAAATTTTCATGGGAAATTGATAAATATCTTACGTGGCAAATAAACCAGACAAAAGTTAACAATTATCTTTAAAAACTTATTTTTAATAACAATTTAATAAACAATTGCAAATTATGATCTGTTCTCAATACGCGACCGGCCTAAAACTTCACACGTATGTACAATGAACCTTTAGCTTCGAATTCCCGAAAAACAATTTTTGTATTTGACCTTGGAAGTGTTGAAAACGAATTTTTTTCTCGCGCCGTGCGACGACTGGCGGCCCGACAATGGCGCCCTCAGCGCTGAATTTTGTAAAATAAAAAGTTATCTTACACGAACTTTTACAAGAATTTGGTCCCGTGGTGTTAAGTCTACCCCAAAAGCAGAAAACTTTTTATTATGAATTATGAACAATATACACGGAGAAACTCTTCATTGCAAAATTTAGTATTATCATATTTATTTTTACTAAAAGTCAATAGGAAACGAGGATATAACGTCACTTTTTTAGAAATTACTATTTTGAATATTAAACTATGGAGTTACTAATAATATTGGAGAAAATAGTGATTTAATTGTACTTATGCCTAAAAACAAAAGCAAATTTTATTACTTGAAATAGTAAAATCGTAATCGACACATCGAACGAATTATATTGAAGTAAACCCAATACATGTTTCATTAATTGCTAAAAAAGAATGTTAAGTTTACAAAAGACAATAGTAAAGTCACATCTTATGTCTAACAGAATTACCATAGTATTTTGGAGATAGTGGAACCATATTTATAACTTTTCCTATCGAAAATAGGAAATAATTGCACCTCCATGATATAAAAATCAGCCATTCGTAAATTTTACCACATTTCTTATTAGATTTTGTGAGCTACATAGAAAGAGTATTTATAAACATAGTTACATATTTACATACACATACACATACACAAATACATATATATATATATATATCAATATAAATAATAAACATAAGAATGCACGCTCAAATACTAATTCAACGCAACTTAACCTAACTGCACAAACGCACACATTCATAAACGCATCACAGTGATATGTCAATATTGTCAATTACAATGTAGCAACTTCATTATATACTGAACTGTGGAAACTTTTACGATTTGTGAGGAAAAGCTCGGTAGTCCCTCTGCTAGAAAAAATCGTAAGTTAGAAAGGCGCCATATTCAAATGTAAAAAAATATATTACTATATCGGCTACCGACAAATAATCATAACGAGCACATGGAGCGATCCTCGGGTATTTATTTCTTAACATACTCAAATAATATTGAGTAAAACTACATGTATAGATATTATAATAAATTAGGTTTCTGTAATGCCTTGCTTGCAAATTCAATATTAAATGGATTGTCCGTGAAGCTGAAATATAAAAAAAAATCAGGATTGCTTATATAAAAAAATTTTCGGTCAGCAAAGCCATATGTCTCGAGTCGGTTTTGAAAACAGTTCAGATCATTCTATAAGAGACTCCGGCGGTAACAAAGTCTTCACGCAAAGTTTTTAAAAATCTAAACCTTGTTCGCGTTCTGTCCTCGATTACCAATTCGGCATCGTTCTTTAATAAAAAAAAAAAAATTTTTTTAAATTGCGGTCGGTTCGTGTGGAAATTTTTTTATGTTTTCCGGTTTATTGGTTATCCGGTTTTTTATTCACAGCGAACTCTAAACATTTTTTCAATTCGTGATGCTGCATACTGGACTACTTCATTTTGAATTGCAAGCTATGAGATAAGTTTTTCAATTTTATGATAATTCTTATTTTAATTATCTACGTTTTACAAAAATTTGTGAATTATTCTTTGAATTTATGGCACTGAAGAAGGCCCCCATATGTGGCCGAAACGTTTGCCTTGCTTTCTTATTGAGTTTTTTTATATCGAATAGTGAAAATTGCAATCGAAGAAAATAAAAAGAATCTGACCCTATGCCAAAATAATGAGAAATGAAAAATATTCTATGAATTTTGGGTCAATATAATAGCAGACATGTTATCAAACATGTCACTTTAAAAGTATCAGAAACGTTCGGCGTATCTGACGTCACTCGGCAGTACATTTAATATTTCCAATGGGAATTTTGACAACGTACTATTCCAATATATAATGTATTTGATTGCAAAATATTCAAGTCTTTCTCTCTTCATTGTTCATTACTATTGACAATGGTAATTTCTCTAAACTATTTTGCAATTTATATTATTCAAAAGACCAATTCTTGCATAGATAGTTTTACTTTTTATTTATATAGGTATCACTTATTTCTAGTTTCAATTTGCCACCAAAGATATTAATCTTTGCAACTCTCAATGGTAATTTATAAAGTTGCACTATATTTACAATTGGTTCAGAAAATGTATTTCCTCCTACCGCTATGGTAAATAAAACTAGTTTTGTTACTATATCCTCGCTTCCTATTGACTTTTAGTAAAAATAAATATAATAATACTAGATTTTACAATGAAAAGTTTCTCCGTGTATGTGATAAAATGTAGACTGAAACAGGCTGTATAAAATTTCCCAAGGCAATATTTAGTGTAAATTACTTGGCATTACGTTGAATGTTTTATGGCGACGTTTATGTTTCGGCTGTTTAATCTAACATCGTGGTACTTTTTTTTTGTAAATTTTAACACGTAGATTGAAATAGAAAAAAATACGAGACTCGATTTACGATGGTGGATTTCAACGACCCGCAAGGAACTTTGTAAGAAAAAAAATGTAATTGGGGCAGCAGTATGATGGAATTATCTGGATCTTTGTTAAATCTCTGTGCACGACAGTATATATATATATAAGTGATTTATACATCACCCTTTACTATTATTACCTCTCGCGAATGCAGTTTACGAGGTCTCTTCAGCAAAAAGAATCTTTTTATCAAACATGTAACCAAGCAAACTTTTAATACAGCTTTATGAAATGGAACATTTTTCTTTAGCGAAAAAAAGTTCAATGTTCAGAATAGTCTGTTTTATTTGACTTATAAATTACAGAAACAATGGAATCCCTCTTAAATTTTCAATTATATATGATATAGACATTTTTGGTAAAGCTGTGTTACTTGTGCAAATATACAAGTTAAATACCTGAGAGAAAATTCCCATTGAAGCTTTAATAGCATTATTGGTATTCAGATACTCAAATACCAAAATTTATAGTATGTATCTAACATTTTGGAAATCCTAAAATAATTCGTTTTTCAAATTTTACGCTGCTTTACCAACAATTTTTGTACAAGCTGTTATTCATGAAACTTTATTTTTTAATTCTAAATCATTAATATTTAGTGATTTGCAAAATTTCTAGTACGCCAAAGTTCAGAATCTGATCGCAATGAATAAAACAACATATTCGCTTAAATAGTGAATATTTTTTATTCGAAGACGCTTTTTCTTTTCAATGTTAATTAAACTAGATTTAGTTTTGGTAAAAATCATCATTCAAGATGAGAACCTACATCTGTACAATCAATTTTGCAGTGTTCTATTCCCTAGGATGCTTTTTCCAAAGCCAAGTAAACACGTGCCAGGGCAATGGGAGAAATTAACCTGCTTTTCGCCGGAACAGACGATTCGTGCTGTTCCGGAGAGATGTCCTTCTCGCCAATAATTCACGACACTCTTCAGCCCTGTGGCGGTTTGGAATGAGAACGTGAAACCACCAACTCCACAGACCGAATCCCACACAACCCAAGATGAGATTACGTATACATATACCGTATAGAGATTGTATATACATGTCTACAGGTATTTACTCTATACAAGCGTATACAACGTCTATGATAGTAGCTTAAACAGGACAAACCTGAACCTGACATTTCAGAGTGGAAGCTGGATGAGTCGGTGATGTAACGATCTCTTCATTTCCGTTTCCCTGCCCACCGATTTAATGTATTTCACTCGATTTCCGGTATTGCATCAAGAATCCAATCTTCGCGCCCTCACTCATGACCTAGTTATGAAATCGCTTTCCGCATTTCCTCGGTATGTGTATTCATCGATAGATTAGGCTAACTCACTGGAAATGTATATTATCTATAAAAATAAACGCGCGAAATAAAAAACTACATTTTATATATCTGCATGCACTTCTGGTGTTTTTTAGACGCAACCAAAATTTCAAGGAAATACATGACGATGAATATTGAATCTAATTAGCATAATGTCTGCTGCCTAGTGTTGATAATGAAAGCATTGCGACTTGTGATGTAATTGTTTTCAAAAGTAAGAATGGACTTTGAGCATCTCTTATTAAAATTCCGTGTTTTATCGAACTCCTAGAACAATATACATATATTATAACAAAAGGTGCAAAATAAGTGCACATAGTCTACACGAAGGCACTGCAAAATTATCTGCAATTACTAATGCTCTTGCATAATTTACTTTACTGGCCAAGCTGATGCATCTAGATACAAAAGAATGGATAATAAAATATCCTACAGAAAGTCGCTTTAGACTTGTAAATCTTCATAGAATATACAACATTAAGCTTATACAACTTATCGTATAAAACATAATATTGTTTCATTTTCTGCATTATGAAATTCACTATTCATATTTTCTGGGAACCATATTTCCTTTTATTCACTGAGCTCACGTCATGCTGTTTTACATCGTTGATAAAATTCCTTACCTACCTTTCCTTCACATTTTCCTTTCATTTTCTTGAACGGATAAAGTAGAATGACATGTTGAGCTAAGGGATTATATTGAATGACTGATGGATTATTTTTGTGCAGAAATGTGTAACCTATTTTTTTTGCCTCAAAATCACCGCTATAACCTTGTAATTAATGCGGTATGCGAATAATTTTCTGGGCCAGATAATATAACCACAGTAATGAAGTACAATAGGGATTGGCGGGGTAGAGATTAGAGAGGAATCGCTCAAGCACACCAACGCTTTCCTATTTGGCGAGCAGCTAACAGAGCTTATGAATTTTTCTGCTGATTTAAGGTTGCATTTAAAACGCTTCATTACCCGCCCTAATCCTCGCGGAATTCTGGATTATGCATTTCTCATTTGCCTTGGAATATGACTGCGATTTGATGAAACAAGATACTTGCTATATTATGGCTTACTTTTATTCGGACACTTTTACTATCCAATCTTCCCTTCGATTTTGCGCACTCATTCTTTCATACAAGGTCAAAGATCCTCCTCTAGCATCCAAAAAACATTGATTTACTTCACACACGGAAAAAAATTTGACAAGGCGATTGAGCAAATAAAGAACAATTCCAATTTCAAAGAATTAATATGTATAAACCATATAAAAACTTTAGTCAAATTGTATCAACTGTTTAGATAGAGAAGCACATTTCACACAGTTGCTGAACAACAGAGATTATTATTTTCTACAAATTGGATAAGCTTCCAATATCGTAGAATTAAGTAAAAAGTGTTGATGAAATGGAAATATATATTCTCATAGTCTTTTAATTGTAAGTTATTGTAATTAATAATATCATATAATTTATTAAGTAAATTGATAAACGATGGCCGATTCGTTTGTACGCAAAATTCTGCAACAATGGAAATTAGATAAATACATTTCGGCATTTGAAGGTTAGATTTGCATCGTTTTCCATTTTCATGTCTTTTTATTTACTGCAACTTTATACTGTTTATAAAGATTTCAAGCACGGAAAAATTAAGTCATATTTTTATTTTATTATGCTTTGTAAATATGTATCGTGACGCATAACCTACAAATGACTCAAAATTATTTTATGTTTTTGTCACGTTCATAAGGTTATAATTGCAGTAACTATACTTTCCGATTACCCTTCTCATATAATTGTAAAATCTCAATTCTAGCTATAAACAGTGCCTTTCTCGACTATGAAATATCGCTAGAATAACTAAAGTGGTTACGGATATTCACTTTAGCTGATTCTGAGACATTCCTTTATCCATTCTTTCGTTACCAGCTAAACGTTTAACTGTCACAAAGATTAACTTTGCTGTCACAACTACATTTTATCCGTTCAAAACTATTCTTTCAATATCTTTAGAAATACCTTGATGTATCTTTTGTGGAAATTTATTAGAGTAACTCGTGATTGAGGAAGTGAAATGCATTATTGTAGAAAGCGAAGAAATGTCGCGAGGTAAGAGAGATAAGTAGAGAAGCACAGCCGGATGACTTGCAATTTGTAAATTGCTGTGGCATAATTGTGTCGACAGAGTAGTGCTATTCTGTGTGGCGTGGACAGCCACATATGAACCTTTCCGCTTCAATCTTACGTACACCAATCTCTATTTCTTCTGCGCATGTGTTTTCCTTTTATATACTTGTATTTTCTTTCATATATGTGGCTTGAACATAGTTTATATGTCTTTTACACAGAAATATTTCTCGAACACTTAAGTGCTCTATTAAACGATATGGATCTATACCATCAAGATGATCATACAGATCAGCGTAGGCAAGCTGACGATGCAAAACTCAGTCTGAGCTTTTGGGTTAATTGGACCATGAGGAAGTGACTTGACTCACGAGTCTCTTGCCTTTTGCGGAAATAAGATTCAAGTATTTCCTCATACAATTTAACATTGAAGAGGGTAATTTTCTAAGTGAGCCAAAAATCTGCTAACTAATCAATGACCATGAAAAATATTTTCCAAGAAACCTTCAAGAAAATGATTCGTGTTCCGAATTTTCCTTATTTTATTTATATAATATCTGTTTATGAATAATTTAGAATAAGTATCGAGTTCTTGAAAAGCCAATTTCGTGCTGGGGATGATAGAGATCTCGAGACGTTCCTAGACCCATTCGGAGCGTGTGAACAGGGCTTAAATGGGCTTTAAATGATTCGTGGCAAGCTATTCAGTGCAGCCCTCGTACACACTGTCACACTGGAGATAAGAACTAGTAATAAATGGCCCTTGCATCGATGCAGTTGCGACTCCATTCAGATAAGATTGTCTGATATTTCTTGGGAGAAATCAAGGCAAGATTTCTAGATGCTATACTCTCCTTTTGCTGTTTCAAAAGTTTCCTCGATAAATGGCTTTGTTGATAAACAACATGAATAATGTTAAACACAGTTATTAACTGTTTGGAAATGAATAATAGGTGGATTTGCTTTACGTGTGAAAGTGACGATTTCCCTATGATAGTAAGAAATACGTAGACATCTTGAGTACACAACTCGGCTGGAAAACAACCGTATAACAGAACATGCATATGCAATGCTGGTTATACTAGTTTTATCTTACCAGTTATCACTGCCCTGCATATACTCTTTTAGAACAATACTTATTCTAAACTTTATGCAGAATGACGCCAAGGATTATTGCCACTTGAATTCATCCGCGACAATTCAAGAATATTGCTTACAACACCAATTTTGCCTTAAGGAAGAATAACAATTGGTTCTTTCTTCTACATTTAAGATCTTAACAATGTGAAGTATTTTTTTACTGGTTAAATACCAGTTAAAACATCTTAGACCATGCTAACATAGCAGTTAAAATTAACAACATGAATGAACAAGCTCTTTTTCTGTTGAAACAAGGAAACTTTTGTTTCCTTGGGGAAAATTATTTCTTAAATAACTAGTTGGAAAATGTACCTTAAGCAATGCTATTTGTAATTTTACTTCATTTTTCGTAACCGAATTGCTATGAAAAAGTAAAGAACACATAGAAAACATTTTAAAACCTCACTGCAGAGAAATTTTAAAGTTGTATAAGAATTTTAATAACAGAAGACAATAACGTCAATATTTCCACATGTAATGTTGCTTTGCAAGTCGTAATTCTTTTTTATGAGGTTTTACCCAGTTTGAAACATAAATCCTCATTCTTCCGAAGTTCTCGGTTCAGCTTGGATATAGGTATGAACATAAAAGTTCGTTTGTGCACTGGAGTACGGTATCTAGGATTGGGAGAAGGGGACGCACTTGTACGTTTCTTCTGGAATGCTTATGTCGATATCTGCGTTGTAGTTGCCGTTGGCATTATTACCTGCTCTATTCAACCAAGTCAATGTATTCCCTACACATGCAGATACATCGACACACAGAAAACTACTCTTATGTGTTTATATATCTCTTTTTCATTTTACCCGAGTACAAGCGGATGATACTTACATATCTCAGCGATCTATTTCATTTTTTGCGATTAAGGTTGATAACGTATTTTTTCAAGTCTCTGTTGCTGGGTAATCTCTTTTTCTGGTTTTGTAACATATTCTTTAAAATACTTTATATTCATAATAAGAGTAATAAATACGTATATATATATATATATATATATATATATATATCATTCTATTCAGGTTTTTATTTTGCAAATGTATTGGGTACAATTCAGATTTGTTTTAAAATAGCTGGTGAAAGTACTATATGTTTTAATGTTCCTCGACTAATAGTAGGGGTGTTTGTGGAATGGAAAAGATTCTTCTTGGTTCACGAAGTCGGTTTTTGCTATTTCCTGTAATAGGTAGTTATTTTTCCCCTTCGTTTTAATTTCCGGATCTTTCCCTTTCTCACTCCTTTTAATTTTCTTGCACTCTTACATCCTTTCGTTCTCGACTTAAAGAATCCGATATTTTATATGGGATGTTCCACAATGATGCATTTAGTACTTTAGTCTCCGTAAGAAATATTTATAGGTAATAGTATATTTTCTAGTAGCTGTTATTTTTTAAAAGTGATTAATTGGATTATAGCATTTTCATTAATGTCAAGATCTTTATAAACCTATTGTATAATTGAATAAAACTTTTCTAATACATGTTCACCTGAAAACGTGATCTAAAACAAGATATATGTGGGAAAGTTTCCTAATTTATGTTCAACAAGCGACTAGAAGCCCTGATCATTTCTTTCGAAAACTTGTATATTTGTGGTAGAAATTCTTCTTGAAGTTTCCAAGTTCATCTATACGTTAATATATTGATTGAAAGAACTTGTTGGTTCCAAACTTTGTTTTCTTCTTAATCAGAAGTACAATTTCGTCTCTTTTCAGTAAAGTTAGCGAGATTTGCTTTCATCTCCTATCCACCAATCATCGAACGTACAAACACATGTGTGGTATTGCTTTGTATGGCTCAATAGATTTCAGAGCGGTTTACTCTGCATGGGGTGGTTTCACCCGCTTTTATTAGTAAACTCGTACCACCCTTTTCTAAAATTCAACTTGGCTAACGAAGGGAGAAAACATCGTCACCCTCAATTGGATGATTCGGTTTTTCATTCTGCGCTTTTGACCTTGAAATTAGATTCGAGTCACATATTTTCACAACTAAGGGTTATGAAGAGGGTTCTATATGTAAAATTCATAAAACTAAAATCTTACAATATTAATGCGAATAAATATTTCTTGAGGCCATGGATTAACTGGACCACGTGACGTCGGCAATCGCAATTACAGTATGTAATTTTATTTAAAAAATAATACCTAAAATGGATTTTCGGTACTATATAGAGACGTGATAAAAAGAGCCAAGAAAGTGTATCTGGAACCACAAATCTATTTTAGTTATTAAGCTTTGAATTACCTTACATACTGAAACTGCAATTACCGACATCACGAAGTCTGATTAATTAATGACCTTGAGGCTACGTATGACTCGTCCGATCCCTACCTTACCGACATTTTGTTTTCGTCCTTCGCATTTTTACATTGATTGAGCTATCGAGATGAAACTTTAATCAATTAGGTAAAAAGCACTAAGGAGCGTACATACATTGCCTTAAGGCCATGTCTTAGGTAGGCCACGTGACCAAGGCAGTTCTCGGATTAATATTTTTTTTGGTCCACATTTAAAATTAAAAGTTAAAAGAAAACGGAAAAAAGTTGGGAAAACGTTAATAAAGTAGAATTGAAAGTGTGAGTGCAAGCGCGCATTTAGGAGAACAAAAAAAGTTTATTATAAAATAATTAATCAAGCAATTTGGATTACCATGACAGATCTTGTTAGATCGTGCCATACAGAATTCTATGGGGACGATCGGTGTTCGCACAACTATGTTTATTTATTGAAGATTTTTTTTTACATATATAAATATTTAGGACCAGATAAACCTTATTCATTGTCTTTTATTCGATTTCCACGAATTTCAAATCGATATTTCATTTCGCATGGAAATGCGAGAGGCGAAAAAAAAATTTATATGGGCGAAAAAAAGTGATTATTTGGTCATGTGGTAGTCAATAATTTTTTTTCACCCATATCACTTTTTTTGTAATTAAAATACCATCCTGAAACTTTGGGAAATGATATAGAGAATAATGAACTACGTTTATTTGCTTCATTTGGGTAAATATTTCGAAAAGATTTTTTCCAATGAAATTAAATATGGAGAATTTTTTCGGCCGTCGGATTTTCACATGAAATGAGATATCGATTTGAAACCTGGGGAAATTGAATAAATAACAATAAATTTTTGTATAAAAGATTTGTTTAATGTCCAAGTGTTGATAAGATAAAGCAGAATTAAAATGCAATGTCAAGTCAAGCCATGAACAGTCAAAATGATAAAATCTGGAGATATTAAGAAAGTTTTAAAATTTTTAAAAGTTAATAAACATTATATAAAATTAAATTAATTATCATATAAAATCTTACCATAAAATGTAAACAGTCATAATAAATTTCCACCAAACAATTATTAGACATTTTATAGACGAAGTGAACATTTAAATTTAAATTTTCGCAAGAAAAGAAACATAATGTTTTGTCACTTGCAAATATTGATACATACTGAAGCAACGAGTCATGAAATGACCTCACAATACTACAAGTCCATTTAACCTAATATTATTGAATTTAACATATATAAATTTATATTAAATAAAAATTAAGAGATTAGAAACAAATTTGTGAAGAAATTCAAATTTATAAAATTATTATTGTAAAGAATTTTTTAAGATAAAAAATCTACAATCATATTGTAAGATGAATTTAAATATTCAATATCAGTGATTTTATTTAGGCAATTGTCATTTTATTTTTTTATATAAACGATTTCAGCAAAGGCTCTTTTGTATCTATTAGTTTCTTTATGTAAAATTTGTACATCATTCCAGTGAAAAAAGTGATTCTCCTGATCATCTTCATATTTCTTTCGGTGTTTGCTAATGACATTATGAAACTTTTCATTAAGATTGAAGTTTTTAAAATATTCATCTATTCTAATCCTCAATGAACGCTTGGTTTGACCTACATAACACTTCCCACAGTTGCAAGAAATTTTATAAACAACATTATTTTCTCTCCAATTTCATAAGGATCTTTACCTAAAATTATATCTACAATAATTTGGAATTCATCCTATAAACAATTTTCACCTCATATTTTTGCAATAAACGTTTTACAATTTCAATAAAGAAGGTTTATTTGCTCCTAAATCTTTATAAATGTGAAACAAAAAGTCTCATTAAATAAACATATTTGGGTTATTTTATAATAAACTTTTTTTATTCGCCTAAATGTGCGCTTTCACTAACAGGTTCAGTTCTACTTTATTAACGTTTTTCCAACTTTTTTTCGCTTTATTTTAACTTTTAATTTTAAATGTGGGCAAAAAACTATCGATCTGAGGACTGATTTGGTCACGTGACCCACCTAGGACATGGCCTTAAGATCATTATTTGCATGATTGTAGGTATTTTCAGTTAAAAACAGATGATAAAGTATTCACGAATGGATTGAAACTTTAAATAGTGCAATTTTCAAATTTTTTACCTCTTTCATCGAAAAATGTATTCTTCTTTAATTCGAGAGTATGAGGCAGAAATGGAATGAGAGAAGTTGGGCGAGGAATAGATGGAGATAGTTTGACGAGTGCACGCGGTAAACTCGTAGGTTTGCTGAAGGTTTAATATATGCCTGGAGAACCAAAGTTACAGGGCTGAAGTGAATTGAGCTCGTAAACTCACGTTAATATCATTGCGATTAACGTCTAGAATGCCAAACTGACGATTTACGCACTTTGCAAGTTCCTAGTCTTCATTGTTTTAACTTTTGCTGTTCTTCGAGTTTACACTCAGTACGAAATTGCTCGTATTTTGAATTGAAGTTGCTCTTGAAATGTCAATAAATGCAAATCTACAATTTTCAAATCTAGTAAATACTAACTTATTGATTTTTCTGTTCTTTTCAGACTTGCTTTATTTCACGGAAAAAAATGAAATGTCTGCTACTGCTAACTGCAGTTAGCTGTCGACTAGTTAATTGTGATTGATAAAAAGTTTGCTGAGAGAGTTAACAGTTTGCTGGGACAGTTAAAAAATGTTAGCTGCAATCGAAGTTGAAAATTTGCATTGGACTCCTTAGCGTATTAAGAGTTGTAGCTAATCATTTGGTTATTGCTGCTAAAACAGTTTAATCTTCTAGAAAATCTCAAAATTCGTACTCGTAGCTTTTAAAATTTTGCGCTGATATGTAAGAAGTTAGCAGCGGTTGCTAACGGCTGCTTAGACATCCCGCGTTTTCTGTGCTGCTCATGCGCACAAAGCGCGACTAGTCAGATATTCTGCTGTAAATGGTAAGTTGTACACCTGTCGCGTTGTTTTAAATTTAATTTATAAATAATTCGACGATTCGCGTTAATTTATAATGCAAATGACTGATTTGTAACTGATCTCTGAAGATTGTATTGTAGGTTTTGTAATAGGTTCTTTATTGTCTTCTTACTGAGGTTATCTTAATTCTAAGTGCTGTATACTTGTACAATTGAGAGGCCGGAGATGCCTCGCGGCTGAAGTATGAGCGACGTTCAGAAGCCTCCCCATTCTTAAGCGAAGAATTTTTGAAAACATTATATTGGACTGGCAAGTAAGTCGCTACTGTTCCCGGTAATGTTTCTACTTGTATCTATAAGTTTGGTTATCAAAGCAGCTCACGTTTTATTATTATTCTTGAAAAATTATGCTTTTTTTTTTTTTTTTTTTTTTTTTTTTTTTTTTTTTTTGGTGAGGAGGAAAAATGCCAAAATCTTTTATAGACGTTGTACAGGACTCTCCTAGGACGGGTCTAGGCATACCTGTTAAAACCAGAAAACCCCCTCTCTCGAACCAATACACCACCCGCGGAACCGCCTTTCGGCTTTGAACTTCACGGGTGGTTGGTTCCATTAAAGTCGCGTGCGACTCTTCCGTCATCCGTTCGCTCGGAACTTCCACCCGCGGCCACCCGCCCACTAGGACAACCGACCAGCCGCGCCACCCAGGGGAGAAACAAACAGATTCCTCCCCCGAACGACGCGGACAGTCAAGTCTACCCGAGACGCAGGACCGCGGGCGCAGGCCCCGATGCGATTTCTACTGGCCCTCCCCGTTGTTTCGCTCCCGACGCCCATCAAGCTCCCTCGTCTTCATCACAAGTGTGACGAATGACTCGATGAGCGTCCAGAACCGCTCAGACTGGAGCATGAGGGGGACCATCGTGTCAGGAGTAAGTTCGGAACCCACCGCCTGACCGAGGACCCCCTAGCCACACCCCATTTTGCGCAGACGAAGAGTGCGTGCTCTGCGTTATCCACCGGGGAATCGCAGTAGCAACACGTCTCCTCGTCTCTCTTCTTAAAGCGCCTCAGGTACGCGTTAAAACAGCCATGGCCCGAGAGCGCTTGTGCCAAGTAAAAGCCGACTTCCCCGTGCTTTCTGTTCAGCCAGGTGGCGAGCTCCGGGATCAGGCGGTAGGTCCATCTCCCTGTCTGCTCACCATGCCATCTCATCTGCCATTTCTCGACGAGTCTGCGCCTTCCATCCTTGCGAATGGCCTCCTTCGCGCGAGCGATTTCCTGCAGGTCGGCGCAGGTAAGCTCCTTGCGAAGCTGAAAGGTTTCCTGCCTTTCCTCCGCCAATAAATCTATTGGCGGGACGCTCGCCAGGACCAGCACAGCGCTCGTCGAGATAGTTCTATATGCCGAAACTATTCTCAGCGCGACAAGTCTCTGCGCCGAGAACAGCTTCTTCTGAATAGCATGGTTTTGCAAGGCATTGGCCCAGACCGGAGCTGCATAAAGCAGCTTCGAATGGACCACGCTCGCCACCAATCTTCTTTTCGCTTCCCTGGGTCCACCAATGTTTGGCATAAGCCGGGCCAAGTTTGCTCCACATTGGATGGCTTTGGCGGCTGCGATCTTTAGGTGTTCGCCAAAGCTAAGCCTACGATCCAGCTGCACCCCCAGGTACATAATGCTTGTTTTCCACTCGACTTCATGCTCTCCGAGAACGATCCTCGGGTATTGGAAGGATCTCCTGTCCGTAACGAGCAAAGCCTCGGTTTTCTCAGGGGCCAATTTAAGACCTCTGCCATCCAACCAGCGCTTCGCTCGCCACAGACTTTCATTGATCCTCAGCTCTAGGATTCCGACGTCGTCAGCGGCGCACACGACAAGTGCGTCATCCGCGAAGCCGACGATGCTCGTTCCAGCAGGCAGGTCCATGCGCAGGAAATCGTCGTACATGACGTTCCAAACGAGTGGACCCACCCGCGACCCTTGAGGGGCGCCACATGTCATCTCCTCCTTGAGAGACCATTTGTCGCCCTCATATATCACCCACCTGTCGCTCAGATAGTCATCTATCATTCGCAACAGGTAGTCTGGAACCTTTTTCCGCACCATCGCCTCGATGCAGATGTTCCATCTCGCGGTATTGAACGCATTGCGTATGTCAATGCTAATCAACGCACAGAATCCCTTACGCTTACCAGTTCCTTTTCTTGCATTTGTGGCGATGTTAACCACAGCTTGGATGGCGTCCACCGTGGACCTGCCTTTCCTGAATCCGAACTGGTTTTCCGAGAGCCCGTTCTCCCCGACCAAGAGAGCCTGAAGCCGTTGTAGAATCAACTCCTCCAGAAGCTTCCCCATCGTATCCAATAGGCATATTGGTCTATACGACGAGGCGACCCCTAGAGGTTTGTTGCCCTTCCTCAGCAGGACCAACCTCTGCTTCTTCCAATCTGCGAAGAACCTCCCCTCCCGAAGACAGGAGTTAAAGGCTTCTAGGAGGATCTCTGGGTACGCCCCGATCACCTCTTTGAGGATCTCGTTCGGCACCCCGTCGATACCTGGCGCTGTATTTGCCTTAAGCCTTCCACCCGCTCTCTTTAGTTCTTCGAGAGTGAAGAGTTCTTCGCGCCGGACCACGCAGGAACTTCGGTCCTGTCTTTGGAACGGCTCCACGTGTGGAAACAAGCTACACACAATGTACTGGACTCGATCGGGATTATCCAGGCCCGGGGTCTTTCTTCTAGCCACCAATCTCTTGGTGACTATTTTGAAGGCGAGACCCCATGGGTCCTTCTCGACCTCACCGATCAAGTCTTTCCAGCATTGAAGTCGGCTTTTCTTTATGCCTCGCTTCAAAGCTGTTTTTGCTCCTTTCCATGCCTCGTGCAGCGTAGCATCCCCCTTTGAACGGGTGAATTTTCTGCCGCGCTGCGAGGCATTCTCGACGTAGGGCTGCCAACTGGTCGTTCCACCAGTACATTGAACCCTTGGCTTGCCTGCGCTCACGGCGAGGCATCGAGTAGTCGCAAGCCGCGACCACCTTCTGCCTCACCGAGCGCACAGCAGCTTCAAACGACCCAGCGGGGCAGACCCAACCAAGCTCATCGATGAGCCTGGTTTCTTCGAGGCGTTCGCGAAGTCTTTCCCTGCTGAGACGTCTCGTGTTCCAGGAGGGGCTCCTTCCTTCGCCGCCCCTACCCTTATCCACCGCCTGACACCGTTGTTCTAGTGTGAATTCGATGCACCGGTGGTCACTCAAGGTTATTACCTCGAGGACCGACCAGTCGCTTATCCTTGAAGCGAGGCGAGGTGCGGCAATTGTGAGATCAATTATTGACCCCCCGCTCCTCGTCTGAACGTAAATTCCCCGCCCTGATTCAAGACGATCAGTTCGTTCCTAGCGACCATCTCGCCAACCAAGATTCCCCTCCTATCTAGGCGGGCTTCACCCCACTCGGGCGACTTACTGTTGAAGTCCCCCCCTATGAGGGATCGCCCGATGGCCTCACGGAGGCTTTCCTCAAGGAGGAGGATCTGGGTCTCAAAGACATCGAAGGGATCGCCGGGGGAGAAGTAGCAGCTGTACACACGCACACCCGCCACCTACACCCAAACGAACCCCGCGTCGGTCTCCAGGAAGTCCCCGACGCCCAAATCAGGGTTACAAACAAGGATGCCGGCCCTCCTTGATGCATCCTGATACCAAGCAGAGTTATCGGACCACTTGTACTGCTCACTAATGAGCAGCACATCAGCTTCCCTCTCCCTGGCAGTCTGCATCAGGAGGTCCTGGGCATCCTTCCCCCTTCCGAGGTTGAGCTGCAGGAACTTCAATTCCTGCCTCTCAGCCTCCGAAGCTCTTCCCGGAAGACCGGGCAGGAGCCGCTCCCCGACACATGGGCGACATCTTTTTCGCCCCTGTCTGCACATGACAGGCACCTTGGTGGTGCCTTACAGGTCCCGGCCAAGTGTCCCGTGGCGCCGCACCTCCAACAGGCGTTTTTCCTGTCGGGGTTGCTGCAGCCCCGGGACCCGTGGCCGTACCCAAGGCACCTGAAGCAGCGGGCGACTTCCAGGTGTTCGCGAATGCGGCACTCTACCCACCCGATCCTCAACTTACCTAGCTGAAGCAGACGCGCGGCGTCTGCCTCAGCCAGCCGGATCACTGCAGTCTTCACCCCACCAAAGCGGGTGAAGAGCCTGCAGGACCCCTCAAAGCCGGTCTGCCCAATGCCAAGCACAGGACAGACACAACCTCTTCTTTTTCAACGGTCTCGTCGAGGTCCCTAATTTCGAGGGACCTCGTCGAGACCAGGGCTGAAATTTGCGCCCTTTCCCCGACCGCCAGGTCGAGCTCCTTTCGGAAGGCCGAAACGTCTCCCCCCTTTTTGAGGACCAAAAGGACTTCTTCCTTCCTGGTCCTCCGGATAGACAGGACCTCAAGTCCTGCCTTCCGGGGGTCGACCTTCGCCTTCATTTCCCTCAAGATGTCGGCGTAGGACTGGCCGTCCTTCGCCGACACCTTGATGGCGTCGCCCGACCTCGCGGCCGGGGAGCGCCTCGGTAACTTTCCCTTTTTTTTGTGTTCATGCGCAGAGGGCACAGGAACCTCTTTCTTCTTCTTCTCTTTTTTTCTTCTTTTTCTTCTTCTCCACCAGCTGCCATTCCCCATCCTTTTTTGGGGTCTGGCCTCTGGTGGCCGCGGCATAAGACGGCGATATGCCGCCCTTCCCTTTCTTGGGAAGCCGATCTTCGGGGGAGAAGGAGCAACCCTCTTCTCCCCCTTTGTCAGCTTCTTGGGGGTATCTCCCAGAGACGCAGAGCGCAGTCTCCGGAAGATACCCATCTTTTTTGAGGCGGGGTGGGATTCCAGCTTCTTCTGGATTTCCATCCCGCTTTCTACAAGACATTTATGGGTGTTGAGCATTCCGCTCAACACCTCTGATGCCTCGTTAACACTGTCCTTTACGTGGCCAGGGTTATTTCTCAGCATACCCTGCTGGATGACACTGAGAGCCCTGGCCAACTTTTCCATTTTCGTGCTTTGCTCCTTCAGGGAGCTGAAGGACGTCTTTCCATCCCTCAGCCCCTGGAGAAGTGTGTGAGGGCGTATCTGACGCATTCAACTATTCACCTCCTTTATTTTTTAAAATATTCATATCAAAACTGTCGTGACTTAAGACGGTTCGCCCATCATGGGAGCCCTACCGCGGTAGGGCTACTATCCCCGCCTATATGGATCCCTAGTTATGTGCGCCGAAACCGAGAAGCGGCTTATCGGATGGTCGATCCTATCGGCACATTAGATGAAACTAGTAAAAGGTTACGGGATAGGCCCGCGCCATAATGATGCTAAAGGTTTAACGTCACCCCTATCGACCGAGCGGTGCCGAGTCCGCCCCGACACCTGACCCGGACTTCAGGCTAGACGGTGTGCGATTTATCCTACGCAGCGTCGGATATAAGGAAATACTGACCAGGTAATCCTTCATTCCTGCGCCCGGACGTCCATGATTTCAACCCCGACATTGGCTCCAGACAGTAGGATCGTGAGCGGTTTTCCCAGATTAACATGTGGTTTCACGGGATCTTTGCCCTTCGCGGTCGAACACCGGAGGGACTTACGGTTACCCATATTACTTCCACAGAGGTGAGGTACTGACATCGCGTCCTACCCTGGTCGAGAGGCTACTACTCCTCCCTTGGCTAGTCTATCGGGAATATCCACCAGGCGCCGGCCGCAGCCTCATTCACTCAGCGTCCCATTCATTCTGGTGTGTGTGGGTGTCGGTGTCGTGCATGTGATTGTAGTGTGACCGCAAGAGCGCACGCGGGAAGTTCAGGGTCATCGCCGCATACGCATTTGGGGCGATACCCCGATTAAGGGGCCCACGCATTCACTCCATGTACGTTCATTCGGCATCAAGAGACCTGTTCATGGTCCCCTGATGCTTTCGCTCCACACCGCGTCCTCACGCGCTTGAAAGTCGCAGAACAACCGTCGTGGCACGTGCGCCCGGCAGGCCCATAACTAGGGAAAAGCCCGTCTATAGGGCTCCCTTGGCAGCCATCCTGACGGCAACAGCCCTACTGCTGGCAGAGTCCTTGCGGCTACTACCGTTGGTGGGCTGCAGGACGCGTCTGCTCCGTGCTTGGACTCATGCGTTCACCTCGGCGAGACCCTGCCCGCCCACAGAACGCTCTCTCGGTTGTTAGGTGTGTTGTGTTTAGTGTCGCTGTAATCAGTTTTTTTTTTCGTTTTTAATTTTGCAGGTTACGAAATGTCGCAAGAAATTAGTTGTTTTGATATAACTTGCCAGCAGACTTTTGTGAGTATAGAAGGGTTACGAGATCATTTTTTTCTTAAGCACCCAGGTGTAACTGTATTTAAATGTAAGTTTGGAAGTTCAAAATCAATGTTTTTGAGTGCTACCTCTATTTGCAGCAATTGCTAATAAAATTAACTAGTACTTCAAACGCTGTTAGAACAGGAAGATAATACGACTGATAGGCTACTGCTCACAATCGTTGTTACCAGTGCTAACGTAAATTAGCTAGCATCACTAAAGTACTGTAGTGAATAGACGTTAGTATTAGCAGCTAAGACATTCGCTGTCCGTATATCAAGTAACTTTCTTAGCTGTGGTAGGGAATATTTAGCTAATGCAGCTAATTATTTTTTTCCGTGTTATTTATTTAGAAAATGTTCCCACTGTTTTTATGTTAATAATATTTTGGATGGGTTGGAGGCCTGATATAAATATATATTAATAAATACAAATTTATGTTAGACTCCAAATCCATCCAAATTATTATTAATATAAAAATCCTAACTTATATTGAATCAGAAGTTAGACATACATTATTTGCAATCGAAAGACCTGGGCTCGAATCCCAGCGCAGTCGAAAGCGTCTTTTTTCCACAAAAAGATTTTCAAATTCTTTAATATTAAAAGAAATTTTCAAACTCAACTAATTAATTAAAAGAAATACTTATAATTTTCAAATTGAGGGAAAAAATTGAGAAGTTTACAGCACTTTGTTATGATTTATTAATATCAATAGCAATCGCATAAATTATAACAATTAGTGCTTATTTAATGTGATTGATATTAATGATTGTTGATATCTTTCACTTTGGAATTGTTTTATGCAGTTTTATTTTAATTAAGGCCATGGATAAATAAGACCACGTGACCAAATTCCTTTAAAAGTTCATGTAAGATAAATTTTTGATTTTGCAAAATATCTTTCTGAAATTTTGGAAAATACAGTGGAAGACGATAGAGAACGTCTTTCAACTTAGTTTGATTGAAAATTTTACAAAAACTTTTACAGGTAAATGTAATTATCGATAAGTCTTCTAATTTTTTTTCAAAATTCTCACTAAAACGAAGTTAACAGACTTGCTTTATTGTCTTTTGTTACGTTTTCCACACTGTTAGAAATGTTCGGAAATTTACAACATTTTTATGGTACAAAAGTAACGTAAAAGTTGACGATATTAATGATGTTTTTGAGTGAAGTATCTTAAAATTGCGAAAAATGTACTGAGTTTTCTGAAATTTTTCTTAATATTATGAAACTCAACTGAATTTTCATTAAATTGTATCTTAAAACTATCAAACTGTAATAGAATTTTTATATTTATCATAAAATTACAAAATTTTCAGTTACATGTAACTGATGCATAAAACTTCAGTTAGTCAAAACGAAAAAAATTATTCCTGTTACAAGTTTCAGAATTCCCAGATACAAGTATCAGAATATTCAACACTTTGTAACTGAAAATTAAGAAATTATTTCTTAAATTTACTAAAAAGTAACTGAATTTTCTGAAATTCTATCCTAATTTTACGAAATTGTAACTGAATAAAAGTCCAGTCACGTGTTTCGGAAACTTACGGTAGAAATTTCTAACAGTGCAAATTTTCGGTTCTTTCACTTACAAATTTTATTATATCATATGTGTATATATGTCATCGGACCATTTAAACTGTTTGCTCTATAATCTGTTTGCGAATATGAGATGTACGTTATCAGCTTCATTTGTTGATCTGCAACTGTCACTTTATATCGGCTTAAATAGTTTATTGCGGTACTTAGCGAAAAGTTTGACCATCCAAAGAGAAGTTTAAATAATGGGGTGCATGAATTATTTAAATCAACTAAAGTGGTCGACTTCCTATTTAAATCATAACTTTCATCAAGAATACATGCACGGTGATACCCGGCAAATATTATTTTAAGGTGTCAATTATTTAATCTGTAATAAGAATGATATAATTTTACTGCTGTAATTAATTTCTTGTTGTCA
Source organism: Diplolepis rosae (assembly GCA_030998225.1). NCBI lineage: Eukaryota > Metazoa > Arthropoda > Insecta > Hymenoptera > Diplolepididae > Diplolepis > Diplolepis rosae. The sequence goes on from JAPYXD010000698.1 coordinate 8,477,794, forward strand.
TTATGAAAAAAAAATTATGTTGGTTTTATAAGATTACTCCTACATTTAAACGAGATAATCTCTTGTAAATAACAGATAGAAGTGACAGCATATTTGTATTTTTCGTATGTGCCATCATTAACGAGAAAAAACCTTATCTCAGTTAGTTCTTGTCTAATTATCGTTTATTTCTAGCAATGTCTATGACCGATAATGAACAGAAAGAAGAAAATATATCTTGATTTCGTTAACTCATAATATACTTTAAAGGCATGTGATACTTGAGAAAAGTAGCAAGTTTCTACATGTTTGTGTCCAAAATACATAAAATTTTGTTCTCTAAATTTGAGAAATGGTAGAGAAGATAAAAATGACGTAAATAGACTACTTTTGGTTTTGATAATGATAAAAAATATTCCAAAATACTTTTTTTTATTTTTTGAAACCAAATGTAGTCTATCTACGTCCGTTTTTAACTTCTCAACAATTTCCCAAATTTTAAAAACAAAATTTTATGTAATATGGATATAAACATGTAGAAACCTAAAATCAATAAACTTTGCTAATGTTGGAAATATCATATGCCCTTAACTTCAATAAAACTAGTAAATTTAAATATGGTTCATTCCATATTAGATTGACAGTCGATGTCACAGATTTGAACAAGATAATTTTTTTCGGTTCTTTATCAACAATAAATAAACACGTATTTTTTTGTTTGGACAAAAAAATTTTTTTTACAAGTATACGATTTTTTGAATTTTCTAAGAAATGATATTTTCGATATAGCAAGCGCACTTTCAAGCCTGTTTATCTTGAAAACAATTGTTCGCACAAAAAATTTTCCAAATCTATTTATTGTTGATAAAGAACCGAAAAAAAATTATCTTGTTCAAATCTGTGCCATCGACTGTCAATCTAATATGGAATGACCCATATTATATATTTGTAATTTTCTTAACACAAGGAGAATTGATATTGATTTAGCCCTACAATATGAAACAGAAATATTTTATAAAAAAATAGAAAGGTACCTTGTGATTTGAAAATCTGGGATTTCAAACACGATTTCATGACGAATATGGTGGGAACAGCAGGTGTGTGAAATAAAACTCAAATAGAAACAATCCGTTATTTCTATAAAAATCTCATGATAAATAGAATTTTCCGTCTGTTTGTATATGATTTTGCAGGATGTTATTCCCATTTTACACTTTCACTGAAGATGGCAATTTACAAAGTTTTTCCGTTTTATCACAGGTTGCATCAGTGCTAAATTTAGCAAAGTATTGATTAGAAAAAATGCAATAAAGATAATTTTTTATTTTTAACGCCAGTTTATTGGCAAAAGTTGTAATAAAAAATGACGAGAGAATATCGCTAAAAAAATAACTTTTATGGTTACTAGAATATCAATGATACTTTTGCAATTAACATGAAATCAGCAATTAAGCTAATTATAAAGCATAAAAAACTAGTTGGTTCAGTTTTAAATTGGTAGCAACGCCTGCTAACAAAACTTCATTTTTACCTTTCGCAATCGATTTTCGACCGGACGTCGAAAGGCTAAGCTGAACGGTAACAAAATAATACTATACAAACGTAACCGAGGGTACGAGAGTGATAAATAATGCAAAGGTGACAGAGGTTAGCGAAACACAGAACCATACTTCCTCCTCCAATAAGCCCTGTTACTGTTTTTCATAAAATGTTATAAAAAATATCGAGTATAGTTACACGTTTATAGAAATAAATCCTCGTTTTATATTATTTTCTTAATTTATTTTTTATTAAACATTTTTTATTACCGCGTGTTTGTATTATTGATTGTGTTTTTACTGTTATAATTTATATTTTATCTATAATTATAATTTTGAAATTAATTAAGCATTATCAATTATTTTTGATTTATCATTACAAATTTCAATTTATTACTCTCTGTATTTCATGAGCATTTACGGAGAATGTAGTAAAATTATTAATACCTTTGCGACAATTACTTAATCTGCATTTATTAGTCATTATTTTATTATGCACAAACTGCACATGTTGATGATCAAACATTTTGTATTCGATTTTATACCTAATCGGCAATTTTGATCATATTATTCATTGCACATTTTTAATTTAGCTTTATATAATAAAGTTTATTTTGGACCGTTCATTTTTGGGGAATGCTACACGAAGGAACTTTTTATAGCAATATATGTTTTATTTTATAATGATGATTCTGAAAAATATTAGAAATCTAGGGAAAATCAAAGTGTAATAGTAATTATTTCTAGTGGACTGGAAATTTTTCGCAGTCAAAATACGAAAGATTGAAAAAATTATATGAAATTTTAGTATAGGTTATAGTAGAGTTTGATACAATCTACCATGGCGGAAGTATCGGATTGAAATTCATTCCGTGTCAATCAGAACTATTCCCATTCATTTCGATATCTGTATCCGAGCCAATGTGAATCATTCCGAACCAATAACGAAAAACATTTAAAATCTTGTTTTATAAAAAAAGTCAAAAATTAATCCGATTATTTCTGAGACATCAATCCGAATGAATCCGAACCAATTCGAAATCAAGGTTTCAATCCAGATCAATCCGAGCTCGGATTGATCCAAACCGAATTTTCAATCAGAATTAATCCGAATGAATCGAAGGTCGGAATTATTCGTATTGATTCTGATTGCAAATTCGGTTTGGATAAATCCGAGCTCGGATTGATCTGTATTGAAAACTTGGTTTCGAATTGATTCGCATTCATTCGGATTCATTTGGATTGATGTCTCGAAATTAATTGGATTAAGTCGGATTGATTTTTGACCGTTTTTCAGTAAACGAGGTACAAAACGTTTTTCGGATTGGTTCGGAATGATTTGCATTGGCTCGGATACATATATCAGAATGAATCGGAATAGTTCTGATTGAATCAAAATGAATTTCAATCCGATACTTCCGCCAGGGTATAGTAACTTATCATATAGTTCATCTAAAGTTTAGTATTTCGCTGCGAAAGATTCCAACATGAAACAATTTTCCCTAAATTCTAGTTATTTTTATGTGCATGGCCTTATCAATTAAGTGGCTTGGTTATTTCTAAATATGTTGATAATCTGCGAGCAGACGCTTTTAAATTATAAAGATTAACATATCAGCTTTAGCGCTATCGACTCAAGGGCAGATGTTTTCTGATTTGCTATTGTACAAAACTCCAATACCGCAAATGCAGTCTTTTATCATGTTTTTTGTCTCAAGGTTTATGGTTTTTTAAATATTTCGTCATTAATTCTCGAATCAATTTGCCGGATAAAAATTAAATTGTGTCTAAGGTAGAGTTGGTGACACATCTCTGCCATAAGACTTTTTTATCTGTTTATTGACGTATTTGATCCTATATTGAAAGTAATAATACGTGCTTGCTTCTCATCCGTTTTATTTGAATTTATCATCACTCAAAGACACGTGTAGAAACTCGCATATTTCAATATAACTAAAATTTGCAACATTCTTTCCTAAAAACAGAAATTAAAATCTACTTATTTCATTATATTTTTTTATCTGACATATTCTGGGAAAAACAGATATTCAAGGCCGATGAACAACCTGGTCACGTGAGTAGATTCCTACTTTGCCGGCATTTCAGTTTGTGTAATCCCATTCCTGTAAGAAATAAGATAGGTTACTGAAAGTTTGTAGAATTTAATAAAATGCACTAATATATATATATATATATATATGACTGTCTAGTCATAAATGTTTATAATTATAAAAAATACTTTTTTTTAAGAAAAGTAATTTTATGATTAAAAACATTAATGAGCAGATAAACCTGTCTTGGTGCATTTTGTTCAACTTTAAGAATTTTCAATTACTCACCTTGTTTTTTATAGAAATGGGGTTACTTATATTGAAAATGCTGATAAGTTAGGAATCTAATGACGTGATCCGGTTGGTCCAAGGCCTTAATGTCACGATATTTAATAAATCTATATTTATCTCTTTTTGGGATAAGTTCCATTGAAATTTATACATCTAAATCAAATTCTCTTTACTATGTTTAAAATTGGAAAAAAGTCATATCCCAATTTATATTGCGCTTTTCTCGTTTTGAAAAAAGTTTTGTGAATGTGAAAAACTTTAAAAAATATTTTCGAGACATGTTTGTATTAATGTCTTCAGTTTTTGTCTTGACCCAAAAATAAATTCAATGTAGTTTATTTATATTGGCATTGGGTCATAATTTTTCTTTAGTCTCATCTCAGCCTGCTGTAAAATTAATCAATTCTTCAAATTACACAGGTCTGCAAGGTTTTGTTGTTGAAAAGGTATGGGTCGTTTCCGGAGTAATTTTTGACGTAGAATCCGAATCCGGAATCAGAATCAGCCTATCACGTCAGGATTTTGAGAAATTTGAGGTTATGTGCTCGAAAAATGGGGTTTTTCGCTACTTTTGAGGTTATTTACAGGGCGCAAGAAATTTTTTTGGTTTTTTTCTCAAATGCCATCATTTAGCACTACTCTTTCCCTTCAAAATGAGCTATTGAACAGTCACGAGCGATACAAACCCATTATTTTTATTATTTGCATTATTTAAAAACGAGTAAATTATGCGTATAAACACACAGAAAAAAATATAGTTGATCTAACCAAACTCCTTTGCCCAATGAACAAAAACTTATGGCTGGTTCAACTAAACATTTTGTTGACTGTATGACAACAAAGTTCTACACCCAGAAATATGTTTCTTTGAATCAAACAGATTCTTGCATTGATATACGGTCAAAGAAAAGTTTCCTTGATTTAAAGAAATTTCTTGATTGTTTTTTTTTCTTTGAATTAAAGAAATAAATGTCTGCGCAGTCGCAAAGTACATACGTAATGTGACTCACAGAAATATTTTCTTCAATTCAAAGAAAAAATTGTCTTTGTTCAAAGATAATAAAATTAAATAAATTATTTCTTAAGTTTTTGCCAATACTGTACTTGAATCGAAAAAATATTTGTTCAAATCAAGTAAATAATGTTGAAAAAATAATTTCTTTCATTTAAAAAAGGCTAAAAACGTGATTTCTTAAAACCAAATAAATTCATATTTGTTCTAAAGGTGTTTTTACTTCGAATTGAAGAAATGAAGTTAAAAAACGATTTTTTAGATTTAAATAAAACTTTGTCCTGGGTGTATGGTTGAACAACAAAAATTTGGTTGATTCCATCAAATATTTTCATACGAGTTACTCGCTTTTGTAACAGTTTCTGCGAGTCACTTTTTTAAAACGATGCGTGTTAGTTACTCGAATTTATTTCATATTTGTAATACCAACACGTCACAAAATTTATTTCGTATCTCGCGATTTACTCGAGTCTTTTCAGCACCCGACGAATAAGTAATCAATTCTACTAAAGAAAATTACTTTTCGCTAACTAACATTAATAAAGATGCAAATGGGATAAGGAACCATACGAATGAGAATTTAACTTATGGCAAATTAATGCCAGTTACAGATCGGAAACATGTTCGAATTTCAAGCTCCTCAATGTAATTTATGTTTGTGACAAGGCCACATGGGTCGTGATGAAATTGCAATTTCCATAATTACAAGAAATATTTCAAAAAGTTTTATTACAGTTGATTTTTGAAATCAAAATTAGTAAAATTCTATGTGTGCATCTCAATTATTTTTCTCTTTTTGCTTTTTTACAGTGGCGGACTAAGAGCTTTCGAGAGTCGGGCGCTATTTACTGAAAGCTCCCCCCCCCCCCCAAATCAATAACTTATTAGCGTTACTTTGAAAATAATTTGCATGTGTTTATCTGAAAAAAATTATTAATAAAATAGTTTATTTATTACAAAAGTCTGCATTAAGCAGTGGTGGACGGGGGGGGGGGGGGGTGTCCACCCGGACCCCTCGAATATGGGGGCCCCTTTTAAAATTGATAGTTTTATACCGAAGAAATCATTTAAGCATACCTTTTGTTCTGGTCGATTATCCAAGCCTTCCATCCTTATTTACAAATTTAATTCAACACATTAAGTACTCGTTTTTTTGTATTATACGTTTAAGTACTATTGTTATTCCTAAAAATATGAAATTAACGCCCCCTTTTTGTATTTTCTAGACTTTAATAAATATCAATGATGAGGGTTCCGATTTAAGCCGAAACGTCAGATTAAATCGACTTAATCATTTTTAGACCCTAAAACCAATTTTTCCAACAACGTACCAATTTATTAATTTTGAGGGTCAACACAACTTACACTACTTTTAATTTTTGTAGATATTAAATTTAAAAAAAGTGTGCAATTGATGAAAGAAATTTTTTCTATAGAATTTAAAGAAACTATTTTATTTTTACAAAAAATGTATGTCATTGAGTTTAAAAAAAAAACGGAAATACCTTGAGGCGAAATGCAAGTGCAACGGAGCGTACACGAAGTGTGTTTTTTTTGTATTAAAGTAGGAGTACTTGACTCGCGAATCGGAAGAGCAAATGGTATTTTAAAGTCACATTCGGTGCATTTCGTTTCGCTTAAGATGGTAATTCGACTCCCAAAGAGACGCAATTAGTTTTACTCTAGGTAGTTGAATTTGTCAACTTGTCCTCTCTTTTCTCTTTTTTATCTTTCATTTTCTGATTCTGGAGTCTGGATCCAACTCTCGTTTCAGGCTCCCTTGAACGTGTCCTTCAGGATATACCCCACGGGAGAGGCGGAAGTCGAAAATTTCGCGAGAACCAATCCACGAAAAGATCTGCTTCTACGTGTTTATGGTCTTAATGCTTCCGAGCGCACACTAGCCTCGAGTGTCTGTAATAGAAAAAAAATTTTGAAGAAAGGAAGGAAAAAAAGTGAAGTAAAGAAAAGAAACATTTCCCTACTTTGATAGCAATCTTGGAGAAAATTGCTTTAGTTTATAGTTTAATAAAAAACATATATATGTTTAAAATACTAATGGAAATTAATTTTTGATTTTACAATTCAGAACATTTTAAAACTTCCAAAATCGGTTCAATTCTCATTGTTTAATTACTCAAAGTGATTTCTAACTGACCTAGAAATTTGTTTTTCTCCATCAAAATTTTCCAAGCATATATTTTTTTGATCATTAGTACGAGATTATAACTTAAAACAACTACTTTGTATTTATATGTAAAAGTATTTCCCGGGCTACGGAAAAAGTAAACATCCGCATTTTTGCATAATTTGTTTCCCTTGTCGATATAATTTTCAGTTTATAACGGTTTTCAATCCTTCATTTCCTGCAGATTATAAAATGAGCAAATTACAAAATATTTCTATATGCACTTGATAAAGTCACTTGAAATCTAATGCTTCATTTATGTTTTTCATTTAATTAATAACACGGATAAAAAAAACTTAGCTGCATCAGCTAAGATTTAGTTTTTGGAAAAATTAAACTCAAAATTACCTCCTGCAGCTGAATTATTTGTTTAAATAGTCAAATCATTTGCAACAGTAGCTAAGAGTTAGCTGCGACAGATAATTTCGCGTTTAATTTTTTAAATAGCTAAGTTTTAGCTACTGAAGCTAATTTTTGTTCTCTGTGTAGTATAACGCACGTTTTTTATTGGAGACTTTTCTATTATTGGTTCTTTGGCTCAATACTGCCTGAGGGTTACAAAATCATATGGAATAGCTTATTGTTTCTTTTTTCTTTATTATTATTTTCTCTTAAGGGAATCTGCCACCTTTAATGTTTTTATTTTTTGAGTTCAGACCTTCCATAAAATTTTCTTTATGTTTAGTACCTTTATTTAGAGGGTTTTTTTTTTAAATTCCAGCACCTTTATGTATTTTTAAACTAAAAGTTTTGAATTTTGGCCATTTTTTGACTTTGAATAACTTTTGTTTTTTAACCAATTGTCATGATTCTTTTTTTATTTTGTTCCTTGCAATGTGTAACAAGTTTTTTGGTGTGGAAAATAAGGTAACATGACTGAAAAAAAATGTACACATAAAATAAAATTTTTGGTTTTTAAAATATTTGTTTTATTTTATTTGTAACTTTTTTCCACTCATGTTACCTCATTTTCCATATCCAAAAAGTTGCTACACATTGTAAGAAACAAAATAAAAAAAGAATCATGACAATTGGTTAAAAAACAAAAACGTTATTCAAGTTCAAAAAATCTCAGAAAAAATGTCCAAAAAACTCAAAATTTTTAGTTTAAAAATACATAAAGGTGCTGGAATTTTTAAAAAACCATATAACCTCTCTAAATAAAGGTACTAAACATGAAAAAAATTACATGGAAGGTCTAAACTCAAAAAATAAGAATATTAAGAGTGGCTGATTCCCTTAATTACTTTATTTTCATTACCCCTTTCATTATGCATTTATAACTTTTTAAATGAGGCTACTTCCTATAAAAGTTTATAATATTCATTCTTGATTTACAACTTAGTTTTAATAAAGGTGCAATATGAGGGCTAGTATTTCAAAGTTTAGCAATGTGTCTCATTAAGTTTTTTAATACTTGGGCGATTAAAAGAACTTGAGTTATTCAGAAGCGCCCATCTGTTAAGGTGGATAATGCTTATGACCCCTAGCATGCCATCTTGCGTGTTGTAATACTTCATTTCTGACTACTCGTCGACCTATCTATAAATTGTATCATGAAGCTTTTCTCCTACTATTTATAACTACTATATTTAATAAAAATGAGATACTACTAAACGTGGCATCGATAAAACCTTAATGAAGCTTTAGGAAAGTTGCGAGTTTTCATTACTTTTAGATGAACACATTTTTCAAAGTATAGTATGTAGTATTGAATAAATATTTTTTCAACTGGAAAATTGTTTTTACCATTTTATTATATTTGAAGAACTCTTTAGAGTCTGTTCGTTGCTATAACAACAATCAGGAGAGAGATATGGCAAAAATAGAAAGTAACGGAAAAAGTGTGAAAAGTTACGGGAAAAATAGTAACTAAGTTACGTTACAGTTACTTTTTTCGAAAATTAACGAAATCACTGCAAAAGTTGAAAGTAATGTATCGTTTTAAGTAAGTTCTTCACTTTTAACGAGTTGCCACTCATCATTTAATTAAGAGTATATAAAAGCTAGATCCAGAAAAAATTTCAGTTGGTTGAACAAAATCGTTCTATTGACTGCATTTGGTTAATTTGAAAAAATATTTTAGTTCGTTGAAAAATTTGGTCAAGTTTACAAAATTTTTTGATTAAATTCACTAAACAAATCTGATCCGTTTGTTAACAAAATTATTTGACAGTATAGAAAACATGTTTGATAGGGTCAAAAGAAAATGTAACGAAAGTTTAGAGTTGAACTCATTAAAATTTTCTTGATCAAATAAAATCTTCTTTTGATTATACACCCAAAGAAGAAAATAGCTAAAAGTGTCATTTCAAATGACCAGTTTGCGCTTTGAATGGCAAAATATAAGTAATACATTTTACTTCTGCAAGTGTTATCATTTGAATTACACTATTTACCATTTTGTTCAATTCTTCGATAGTTGAATTGTAATACAAAAATATTTAAAGAATTTGAAAATCTTTCTGTGGAAAAAAAGACGCTTTCGACTGCGCTGGGATTCGAGCCCAGGTCTTTCGATTGCCAGTCGAATGCTCTAACCACTGAGCTACACAGGCTTGACGATATAAGGAAATCTTCCTGTGGAGAATTAGATGTCGGACGCCTATGTAGCTCAGTGGTTAGAGCAGTCGACCGGCAATCGAAAGACCTGGGCTCGAATCCCAGCGCAGTCGAAAGCGTCTTTTTTCCACAGAAAGATTTTCAAATTCTTTAAATATTTGAATTCAATTGCATTATTTTGCGATATAAGAGTTTGAAATTGTCTACGAGGATACCTGTCGATAACGTATCCTATCTGATACGTGACTAGTAAATTTCCAATAATGTAGGCAGTGACTAATCGATAAAATCAAAATGGCTGGGACTAGTGGCGAAATATCAAGTGTAATGACTAGCGCCGTAAACAACTACAATACTAGATTAGATTCGAGTGTACGCATAAAAACTCGTATCCGCACCAAAGTCACATAAAATAGAATACGTGCCAATGCACACAATTCGGGAAATTACGAGACTCGCGACAATGCTCGTAGGACTGATCGCGCCTCGGCTCCGTCTCAGCTTTGTCTCGGCTTCGTCTCGGCTTTGCCTCAGTTACGTCTCGGCTATGCCTCGACTACGCATCGGCTATACCTCGACTACGCCTCACCTACGCCTCGACTACGCCTTGGCTTCGATCTCCTGCGAGCATTGTCGCTCGTCACGCAATAACCTTCATTGTGCGTCTAGGCACGTAATATACTATTGTTTTCTTGCCGCGCACAATTTTTAAAATTCTCATCCTTTGTATAAAAGCAACCAGAAGAAAGATATAAAAAAAAAATACAAAGTAACGAAAAAGTAACTGAAAAAAAAGTTACTAGTTACTGGCAAAATAGCAACTAAGTTGCGTTACAGCTACTTTTTCCGAAAAGTAACGAAGTCACTGAGAAGGCTACAAGTAACGTAATTTTTAAAGTAACTTCGTTACTTTTAACGGGTTATTACACAATATTGTTGAAGGATCAATAGAGAATCAATAGTTCGACTCGGGTTTTAATCTTAAACTTTGATAAATATTGGACGTTGCAATTTTGCAGTTGAAAACAAGATCCCGATTTAGTATTTAAAGTTGACGCACTTTTGCCTAACGGATCATAAAATGTTTCCACTTTAGCGAGTCTCTTCAAACTTTCAGAGAGGGGAAAAGTCCCCTAGCTATTAGCCCAGCATGAAATCTCGAGGGGATGTTGTATTGTTCGTTTCTTAACACATATACGAGCGACATTCATTTAACGTATGGACTGCTTCTGTCACTATATTGTACATTGATGGTCATCTCTATGCTCGTAAAGAGCGCTTTCACAGTTCCGAATTATTCCAAATGGATGGTGATGCCAATGTCCGAGTACTTAGTTACTTATATGTATTATTGGACATCGATAAATAGTTCAGAGTTTACAACCGAACATCAATAACGCGATTCCGCCTGAACCATGTATTCTGTTTATTGTCATCAGCGTTAACGAGCTTCAACAAAACCACATTTGTTATATCAATATGATGCGTGATAATTGTAATTATAGAGGATCCTATGATATATTTTCGATCAGTAACGGTTTATGCGAAATATGCTTTATATACGTTAGCTTCCTGTATAATTTCTTTTGTTATTGTAAACAATATCAACATATACTTTACTCTTATTGTAGCATTCCTTCCATGTTGGATGTTTATTGTTAGAAATTTCTTTATTAGACTTTCATTACATGTACACTGATAGAAATGTTTCGGGAGTTTTAGCCATTCGGTTGTAGGCTGGGAATTTATAATTGCATTTATAAAATAATATGTCTCTCTGAACAACGCAGGATGTTGAATACAGAAATCAAAATATTGTAAGTGAAACTGGTCGAATCAGAAATATAATATGGGAAGGCGAACAATACATTTATCCATAGCAACCAATAATATGGTTGATTCGTTCATATTTATTCAGTTATAATTGGATGGTTAAAATACAAATCTCATATTGCTGTATCTATGCCAGCAATAAGGTAAGGTTAAATTAATCATAAATATCTTTGTAACAGCCATTCCTTTCTATCAGTGTAATGAAAGTTTTTTCCGTAACGTATTGGATCTATAACTTGATTCGTGCAGTTTTTTTTCAAAATTTTAACGTTTATTCAAGAAAAACATGTACAATAGTATTATTCAAAGTATTGCCCATCTGAAGCTATGACTTTTTCCCCCCTTTCTGGCAATTTGTGGATTCCATCCCAAAAGAACTGCGCCAGCTTGGCGGCCAAGAATGAATCAAGCCAATTTTTGATACCCTGTTCTGATGTGAACCGTATTCCAGTGAGGGCGTTCTGCATCGACCGGAACAAATGGTAGTCAGAAGGGGCAAGGTCTGGGCTATAAGGCGGGTGGGGTAAAACTTCCCATCCACTGTTTTTCAAATAGTTCTTAACCAGAATAACAACATGGGGCCGAGAGTTGTCATGATGGAAAATTATTGCCTCGTGTCTGGTCGCATATTCCGGGCGTTTTTCGGCTATTGCTCTCTTCAAACGGATTGATTGTGTTCGGTAGCGTTCTCCATTGATGGTTTCACCCGGTTTTAGCAGCTCATAATACAGCACACCCTTCTGATCTCACCAAATACAGAGCATTACCTTCGCGCCATGGATATTCGGCTTTGCCGTTGATTTGGCTGGTTGGACGGGTTTCACATATCATTTTTTGCGCTTGGGGTTGTCGTAATGGATCCATTTTTCATCACCAGTAACAATCCGATGCAAAAATGACTTCTTTTTGTGGCGTTCCAGCAGCATTTCAGACATGCAAAACCGCCTTTCAACGTTTCTCGGCTTGAGTTGATGTGGAACCCAATTTCCTTGCTTTTGAATGTATCCGGCTGCTTTTAAACGTTTTGAAATGGCTGCTTGAGTGACTCCCACAGATTCTGCTTAGCTAGAGCATGCTCACCATAAACTTTCACCAAAATACGATGAATTTCGGCAGCAGTTTTCTTCATATTAAAGTAATGAAGAAGAACTCCCCGCAAAAACACTTTTTCAGGCACAGAGTTCGACATATTTGAGTGAAAAAAAATTATTGTTGTTTATGCTTCAAATGAATGACACATACTGAAAAAGACGAACAATGACAGTAGCTTTCCAACGCATGTTTGGAATATTGGAACGATGGTATAATAATCAAGTTACGCCATCTCTTAGCAAACCGCACGAATTAAGTTATAGATCCAATATATTAAATTTAAAATGCTTCCATCTTAGAAAATACAAACTATTATTTGAATTTTAATAGAGATGTGTATATATTTTAATAATGTTTGTTAATTTTAATATAATTTGATTGAAAAGTTATTAAATTTAATATGAATGTATATTAATTTTACATAATCTACAAATCTATTAATTTTCGTTTATCACTTGTATATTAAAGTCTATTATGATTAATAACATGTTTAACAGTGTTGAAAATCAGTTTTAATTCTTTAATAAATAAATAATCGAAATATTTTATTTTTGTTTCAGGTGAGCAAACTTTTTTACGGTTCTGAAAATTATCTTGACGTCTGAAAACGAACTTTATAATCGAGGATGTTCGTAATTGCAACAGAAATTAAAAAATTATTTGTAGTTAAGGTTAGTCACAAGGCTTTTTTTCAATTGCTTAAAAATACCTCGATACATTGAATAATAAAAATAAAACCATGAGGTTAATGGCTTTTAAAATTTCAGACACATCCTCCAAGAATTCTTGTTATAAATATTCAAATTTATTTTGAAATCTTTTAATCTCTTTGGTAGTATATTCAAAAAAACATTAAGTGGCAAAAGCTTTGACTGCAAAATGGAAGCTTCTATAGTAACAAAAATAATTCAAAAACTAAAGATATAAGTAAAAGAAAATGTGTGTAAAAATTATCTGCAACACTTGAAAAAATGAAATGAAGCAGTTTGTAGATCAGCACCCGAAAGATCAAACAAAAATAATTCGTGTAGAAATTCAGTATAGAGGAATAATTTCTATTAAAAGAAATAACGAAATCAGTTTCCGAAAATATTTTTATTTAGAATTTATTTCGAAAAACGTTATATTTAGAAAATTGTTTGGAAAAATGAGAACATAAAGTTAAAATATTCTCCGCCTGGATTATGCAAATGCTCCAGTTAGGTTTTGTTCCAACATTTTTATAATTTTGCATTTTTATTATTTTTGGCACTGAAAATATTTTGTTTTTATTTTTATCTTTATCCTTTCCGAATTTCTTGCTTTTCTTTCCTTTTCGTTAATAATACAACAAATCAACGAAATCTCAAGTCGATATGGAATTCTTATATTCTGCATAGATTTACTTTGTGCAGAATTTATATATTTCCATTCATAAAAATGGTCATTAAATATAATTCTTAATATTATCAAGGTAATTAGCGCGTAGTGGGAATTCTTAAATTCGTAGAATAATTGTTCAATTTTTACCACGAAATCCTTGTTTCTTTAATTGATATGTATATGTATACACTCAAAAAAAAGTTCAGTTAAAACAACCGTAATTCCGGTTAGATCATATTTAACATTATTTTATGGTTAAATCAACTGCTCTCTAAATCTAAATCAGTCAAATTTTCACTGATTGATTCAGTGATTTGCCTTTTCACTGAATCATCAGTGTAAAATATATTTTTCACTGTTAAATCTGTTAATTTTCACTGATTCATCAGTTGGAAAAATATTTTTCACTGGTCAATCAGTTAATTTTCACTGAAGTAATCAGTAAAATTTGACTGATTCACAGTAACAGTTTTTTAGCTATTTGAATCAGTCAAATTTCACTGATAATTAGTAGATTTTGACTGATTCAGATGTAGAGAGTATAAACTCAGGTTATTTTTATCAGATTTTTTAGAAATTACTAGAAAATCTGTTTGAAATAACCACAATTCTGGTTTAAATAACCAGAAAATAATGTTAAATATGCCCTAACCGGAATTCCGGTTATTTTAACTGGAATATTTTTTGTGTGTAGTTTTTGAATCTAAATAGCTGTCTCATAGTTACTGCACCTGGATATGAAATTTTATAATCCATTTTTCCGTATATTATACTTGAAGTCACAAAAATCTGATTCAAACTTTTTCAGAAAAGGATACAAATTTTATAACCTTATTGAGAAAAAAATAAAAGTAAACGTTTATTTTATGTTCTCATTTGCTTGACCTTAATGTGGTTTCACATAAAAAGCTTTCAAGCATGAAAATAATTGCACACACCTACGATACTCGTGTATATAACAGGTAAATGTGTAAATTGAGTTTAAAGTAAAATCTTCCACAAAAACTTAACTGCCTATATCTCTTTGCAAATTATATCTTTTTATGAGAAGTATCAAATCTTCAGAAACCTTAGCTTGGAAAAAAATTTCTGAAAAATTATCTTAAACAGGCATTTAAATTTGCAAATTGTTATTTACCTTTTGTCAACGACAATTATGCAAACATCAGTCATTCAAATTTAAGGCACGTGAACTTTGATCCACAATTTTATTGGTTCATGTCTGATAAAATACGTTTTATATGTTATAGCGGGTGTTCTAGATAGTAAGTGAATTTACGAGTAAGAGAAAATAAAACTAGTTTACCAGTTTTTCTAAGTGCTCAGTAATCGTAAAGTCAATTCGAAAAAGTCAAAATCGATAGACTGAAAAAGACCACAACTTCACTGTTCTCGACACGCCATTATCTAGATTTCCAATAGTTTCAGTTTTTTCCCAGACTGTTTTGTTTTACACACACACATGAATTAAATTCTTGATTGACGTTTCCAAGAGGTTTTGGCTCGTATATCAATGTTTTTTGCAAAGAAAACTTGTATTGTTGATACAATGTTCTACATGCAGTAGCTTTATTATTATTATTTTTAGATTCACATCACATGTGAGCAGGTATTAGATTTGTGTGAAATTTGATATCCATGTTTTTTAACAAACGTCAGCGTTTCATGATCCCCTGAATCGGAAAAAAGGGTTTTTAAATTCTGCTTGTTCATTTGTGAAAAATGAAAGAACAAGTTTGTTAAACAATCATACCCGACTAAAATTTCAAAAATTAAAAAATTATTGAAAAAGCTCTACAAATTGTCCTGATGAAATTTTCAATTAAACCAAAATCAGAAAAGTTACAGTATTTTAAAACTTGAAAAAAATTAATAATTACATTCTATTTTCCAATCAAACAATGGGAGTTGGGAAAAAACGTTATGATTTATGGAAAATTGATCACTCCAAAAAGATATACAGATTTCAATTCAAACATTTTTTTAAAAGATGTATATTTTTTGTTTTAATTTGAAAAATTATTATTAGGAATCAAAACTTTCATTTTTCAAGGAAAATATGCGAGATACGAAAAAAACGTCAGAATGCAAAATTGGTTGTTTGAATAGGGTTTAACTTGCGAATTTTTTGATAAGATGCATGTTGTAGCTTTTACCTTAAAAATACTATTGAAAATAAAAAATTCAATTTTTGAACAAAAATATGCGAGATACGGAAAAAACATCAGAATATTGAGCGCGAAGTGTGAGTGTCGTGATGAGAATGTATTCCTCAAAGTCGTGGTAGATTTAATAAAAGTGAATTCAGGTCAACAATATTATATATTAAGTAATAGTAATAAATGATAAAGAATAAACTTGAATGACCGCGAAAGATACAAAACCGAGCGCGAAGCGCGGCAACTAAATCGCACTACTCCAAAGGGGACTGGCTTAATTTAAAAAAATAAAATTAAACTTTATTCCTATTCTTGTATCAAGTGTGTTTCAAAGGTTGAAATACAAAGATTAATTAAAAATATTAAAAGATTTAAAGCATATTATTGTGTAAGAAAATTGCAAGTGTTTTAAAACAAAGAATTATTCCTTGAAAGAGTAAATTTTCGAGCATTTTTTATCGCAGGTTTAAAGTTCGAAAGTATTAAATTAAAATATTCAAAGTACAAAACGTGACATTAATAGCTTGAGCTATTTTTAATACTTCTATTTATATCTATATTAATATTGCATGGTGGAAGTGCGTTCGACGTAACGTGGATCTTTTGCTAATAAATGACCATAATTCAATTGATTGAGATGAATGAGATGCATAAGAACGATGACAAAGATCAAAGGTCGTTAGTGATATTGTACTTTGTGTTGTGACAAGTTCCATGTCAATGTATCATCTTATATTAACCCTCAGTAATTAAGAATGAAAATTTTATATTAATATTGGCTTGTAGTTAAATTCGTTCTTTGCACCACAAAAAAGCATTAAGTGACAAACGTTTTGGCTGCAAAGTAGAAGCTTCTATTGTAACAAAAATAATTCAAAAACTAAAGATATAAGTATAAAAGACAATTTGAATAAAAACTAAATGCAATAATTGAAAAATTGAAATTAAGCAGTTTGTAGATCAACACCCGAAAGATCAAACAAAAAAAACTTAATTCGTGTAGAAATTCAATATGAAAGAATTATTTTTCTATTAAAAGGGAGAAAGAAAGAAATCACTATCTTAAAATATTTTCACTCAGCAATTATTTCTAGCAAATATATTTATCACACATTTAGTAAATTATTATATATATATTAATATATAATAATATAAGTTTAATAATTATAATTTATAATATTATACAATAAATATAATAATAATATAAGTATTATATAATATATATTGTAATATATTATTATATTTAGTAAAATTATTATATATTTAGTAAATAGTTTGGAAAAATAAGAACATGAAGTTAAAATATTCTCCGTCTGGATTATGCAAATGCTTTCCAGTTAGGTTTTGTTCCAGCATCTTTATATTTTGTATTTTTATTATTTATGGCACTAAAAATATTTTGTTTTTATTGTTATCTTTTCCGAATCCCTTGCTTTCCAATTTTCATCGTTAATAATACAACAAATCAGCCAAATCTGATGTCGATATATAATTTTTATATTTTGCATAGATACATCACTTTGTGCATAATTTATGTATTTTCATTCATTAGCACGTAGTGGGAATTCTTAAATTTATGAAATAATCGTTTAATTTTTACCAGGAAATCCTTTTTTCTTTGATTGATATGTATTTCTCTTGGATTCTGATATTTATATTTATGAATATTAATTGAAGAATCTTATAACTTTAGAGATTATTGAATCAAAATGTTTTTGGATTTTGACATTTGGGTACATTTTATGTATATTTTGAACAATCAACCTCATTTATTTATACTTATAATATGGCAAATTTTCACATGAATGATATACTACGCATTTTCCATGTTTTTTCTAATCAATTTATTTTCCAAATTTAACTTTATACTGAAGAAATACCAATCTCAAATATTTTTGTTTAATACCAAAAAAAGATTAATTTTCCAAATTCCAGTTCATGACAAAGAAATTTCAATGTATAATTTCGTACCCAAATTTAAGAAGAACTTTAATTTACATATTTGAGCAAAAATTGTTAGCTTTGTTCCTTTTCAAAGTATTTTATCATGAAGCAATGTTATTTTTAATTTTTTTTTTACCAAATTAATATTGACTGATGTATTTTTTATTTAGCTTCATACCAAAGAAAAAAATTTATGTGTAGAATTATATCTGAACTTATTTTTCTAATTCTCTGTCCAAAAATTATTTAATTCTTTGAACTTTTTGTTTTAAAGTATTTTATTCTGAAGCAATTTCAAATTTTCTTCATCAACTTATGAAAAAATTCTAATTCCTTAATTTTCCATCAAAGAAATTATAAATTAGCAATTTTTTTTCTGCATTTTAGATTCAAAATAAATGACTGAATTAAAAAATACTTTTAAAAATTAGGACACTTTTACAACGTGTCTTTGAATATGATGATAGATTAATTATTTCAATTACTTGAAATGCTTTGCGCAATTATTGGCATAGTAATAAGAGTCATTTCTTTGTTTTTGTGACGTTTACCGGTATCATTGAGAAATGTTCTTAATAGCCCAATTCGACGTGCTGCATATAAACAGCATTATAGAACCATTAGAGATATTACAGATAGAAAATAACGAGAAATGAACAAAAAATTCTATGAATTATGGGTCAATATAATAGCAGACATGTTATCAAACATGTCACTTCAAAATTACAGATAGAGTCGACAAGCCATAGGCCGCTCTGTAAGTGGCAACGTCAGTCTGGAAACTTGGCAAGAGCGAAAGAGAGAAACGATAAGAGGTTTTTCTGTCTTTGTCTACGCGTACCGCGTTAGAGAGAGAGACAGCCTAACCCTCCGAATCACTCTCTCTCGCCCGAGCTGACAGGTTTCAGCTTGGCTTGTCGACTCTATCTGTAATATCTCTATGTATAGAACACGTGCTTTCTCATCTCGCGGCACGCTTCAAGCACGTGGTGTAAATATAATATTCATAAGCTGAGGTTCTCGAGTCTTACGTCTTCTCGTTTAGTTCGAATTTAAAGTTGCTCTCGTAAGTGGGTGTCACGCCTCACAAATCACAAATTTCTTAAGATAAAGTATCTCGCTGAGAATCACTCCATTAAACCTATTAACTATTTTCTAAATTTTTCCAAATAAGTTTCAGTATGTAGTAATATTTCCAGATTTGTGTGTGAATAGTCGTTTAGAGAAGAACGTAGTTATAAACTTTGATTGTAGGGATACGTTGTTTGGGGTTTTTCCCGAGGATTAGTATTTAGAATTTGTCGGGGCCGAGCTATTTACAAATCTTTAATTTATAGCGGGTCCAGGGCGACCGTACTTCTCTCGAAAGGAGTACCTAGATGTAAGAAGGCAATAATAAATAGGAGAAGGGGAATGGGGCTAGAGGTACAGAGGATTCCTTAGAGGGGTAGGTAGGTACTCTAGAAGATCGTTGACCGCGACTCGAAGAGCACCTAGACTCGAAGAGGTGCTAGTAAATTTGTAAAACCGTAAACCCTGTATTCGAAGTTATTCTAATTTTAATAAACATTTACTTTATTTGTGAATCTAGCCAATTTTATTTCAAATTAACATTGCCGAAAGTACCCTCAATTTTTCAGAAGTGGGATACAGGTCAAATTTACGCGAGTGTTAATATACCTGAAACGCGGTCGCGGGTGAATTCAAAGCTCGAGACGGGAGACCTAGTGCTAGTGTGTGCTGTCGTTATTGTTCCGGAATTGGTGAGACTTGTGACCGGTTGGACTGGTGCACGGTGTTCGATTGTTGACGGGAATTGTGACAAGCGAAACAAGATGTCTACAGGAGGAGAGAACATGCAGACACATGGAAGTGGTATTGGTTGGTCGTTCCGGGATATCTCGGAGTTGCTTCCAGAATTCGATCCGGTAAAAGAGAATATTGATATCACACAATGGATCAGCAAAGTCGAAGAGTGCGGAGAGATATATGGATGGGATGATGTCGCGATCCGACACTTCGGACTATCAAAGCTGACTGGCGTGGCGAGGCGATGGAGGGACAGTCTTTCCAGAGATGATGGAAGAGACTGGCAGGCTTGGAAAATTTTGTTGGAGAAAAACTTTCCTTGCAAAAAGAACGTTTTGAGTCTGCGGCTTGAGGCTCAAAACTATAAAAAGAAAACGAACCAGAGCATCGTGGAATACTTTTACGAGAAACTGGCTCGTTGCAATGAGGCAAAAATGGATAGTGAAGAAACGACAGAGTGGATTGTGAAGGGGTTAAATAACAACAGATACAGCGATTTCCTCGGACCATTGAGTCGATACAAGGAGCCTCATGATCTGTTGTCCGATTTAAAGGCTGGAAGTTTCCACATTCGGGATAATCCACCGATGAAAAGTGACGATTTCAGAAAAAGTGACAAAAAGGAAAGTGATTCTGGAGGGGCTGAACTGCTATACCTGCAAAGAAAGCGGACACATTAAACGTGATTGTCCAAAAGTTAAAAACCGGAAAATGTTTCAAGTGCGGAGAAACTGGACATTTTGCGCGAGACTGTGGTAAAAAGCGCGAAAAAACTAGCGACACCGGGTCATCGAATGTCGTGAGTACGACCTCAGGTAGTCGAAAAGCTGTGAACTTTTTTGGGAACACACATCAGAAATATTTTACAGAGGCTGTACTAGATGGACATCCGTTGACCAGCTACGTGGATTTAGGAAGGGGTGCCGTTGCAATACGTGAAGGAGACGCAGAACGTATAGAATTGAAGTATACAACCGGAGATATCGAACAGCTCGTGGGTTACGGACACGGAGTCGTGAAACTGATCGGAGTTTTCAAGGCATTTTTGACTATCGATGGAGTTGGTGCTTGGGTGGACGGACATGTGGTGCCTGATGAAGTGCAGGAGGTACCGTTATTGGTAGGTCATCCTTACACCGAACAACGACATGTCGTGATAACCAGCAGAGATGGAAGGCTACTCATTAGTGCAAATGACGATTCTGTCCCTACAGAAGCTGTGGTGGAGTCTACAAAAACAGTTTTACGTGTCAACGACTCAGTGATAGTGCCAAACAGTCATGTGGGTCACATTGGTGTGAAATCGGACTTTAAAAACACAAAGTTATTCGTGGAAGGAGGCTTGCGTGAATCCGGACATCACCTCCCGCGGTGTGTGATTCAGACGGACGAACGAGGAGAAGCCCTGATACCGGTGTTGAACTTGTCGGGGAAAGAAATGAAGATGGTCCCAGGAAGCACGGTAGCTCGAGGCGAAAAATGCGAGGAAGGACAGATGAAGCCTCGCGAAATTAATGTCATCCCGGTCACCTTGGACGAGGTGAACACGGATCTTGAAGGCGAGAAAGCAGAGAGCCTACTCGACCTTTTAAATGAATATAAAGACCTGGTGGCTCGTAATATGAGTCAACTTGGATGTACGAGTCGTATGGAAATGCACATCGAGCTGGAGAACGAGAAGCCGGTCTTTTATCGACCTTATCGGCTATCTTATAGCGAGAGGGAGCAGACTAAGGACTTAATCGAGGAACTGAAGTCCAGTGACATGGTGGAGGATTGCCACTCGCCATATGCTAGTCCGATACTTCTGATAAGGAAGTCGAGTGGAGAGATGCGGATGTGTGTCGACTACAGGGCACTCAACAAATTGACGGTGAAGGACCACTACCCGATTCCACGGATTGACGATCTTATAGATCGTATGGCGGGTAAGAAGTATTTTACCACTTTAGATTTACATAGCGGGTACCATCAGGTACCAGTGGCGAGAGATTCGCGACCAAAGACGGCGTTTGTAACGCCTGACGGCCACTATCAATTTAAAAGAATGCCTTTCGGGCTTTGTAATGCGCCTGCTGTATTTCAACGGTTGATGTATCGTGTTCTAGAGAATGTACCAAACGAGGTGGCGATGACGTACCTCGATGACACGATTGTGCCTTCGAGAACATTTGAGGAAGGTTTAGCGAATTTGCGGAAAGTCTTCGACGCATTAAGGGCCGCGAATCTAACGTTAAAATTAGGGAAATGTCACTTTTTAAAATCTAGTGTAGAATATCTGGGGTTTACTTTGTCAGAGAAGGGAGTTGCTCCGGGCAAACGTGTGTTAAATGGAATTAGGGATTTTCCAGCACCGACCAATGTAACTGGAGTGCGATCCTTCCTAGGAACAGCGAATTTTTGTCGAAGATTTGTAAAGGGGTACGCGATTATAGCGAAACCGTTAACAGATTTGACAGGAAAGCAGGTACCTTTTGCTTGGGGTCCGGAACAACAAAAGGCATTCGAATATTTGAAGGAGCGTTTGTTAGCAAGGCCCGTACTCGCTGTGTACGAGCCGAAGGCCGAAACGGAAGTACATACCGATGCGAGTATGATAGGCTTAGGCGCGGTATTAATCCAAAAACAAGAAGATAACAAATTTCATCCGGTTAGCTATTATAGTCGCAAAACTACGAAAGACGAGTCTAAATATCACTCGTATGAGCTTGAGGCGCTGGCAATAGTTTGTGCTTTAGAACGTTTTCGCGTGTATGTACTGGGGATAAAATTTGTTATTAGAACGGATTGCAACAGTTTAAAAATGTTAGAAGGAAAGCGAGACTTGAGCCCTCGTATAGGGCGCTGGTTTGTTAGACTATCAGAGTTTAATTACAGGATAGAGTATTTAAAAGGGGTTAATAACTCAGTAGCAGATGGGTTAAGTCGAAACCCTGTAGAATCGAGTAAGGAAATGGAACTTGTGGGGTTGCCGGTAATGAGCGTAAAGATCACTACGGATTGGATCGCCGCGATGCAAAGGGGTAGTGACGGAATCATGAAAATTCGCGATAAACTCGAAGCAGGTGATCAACTCACACATAAAAAGTTCACGATGATCAATGCACGCGTGTATCGGGTCAATAATGGAAAATTTAGATTATATGTACCGATAGATTTGAGACACGAATTGGTCGCGGAAGCCCATCGCGGATTGGCACACCTTGGAGTTGACAAGACTCTCGGAAAATTGAAGGAGACGTACTATTTCCCAAAAATGCGCGAATTCGTAGAGCAGTACGTTAAACGGTGCATTAACTGCCTTTACTATAAAAAACCGAGTGGTAAGAAGCCGGGCTTTTTACATCCACTCGAAAAGGGGAACGCACCATTTCAATGCGTTCATATAGACCACGCAGGACCGTTTGTGACGACTCAAGACGGTAACAAATACGTGTGTGCAATAATTTGCGGATTTAGCAAATACACAGTGTTAAAAGCTGTGAAAAGCGTGAGTGCAGCCGAGACCGTACGAATGGTGAGGGAATTCTGCTCACATTATGGCAGACCAGAGCGTATTATTAGTGATCGGGGAACTGCTTTTACTGCCCTAGAATTTAACCAATTTTGTCAAGAATACGAGATCCAGCATGTAAAAATCGCAGCTGGAACTCCTCGAGGAAACGGACAAGTAGAGAGACAAAATCGCGTTTTCCCGACGTGTTTAGCGACGATTACCGAAGACGAAGAGGATAGGGATTGGGACGAAAAATTACTGGACGTTCAGTGGGCAATAAATAATAGTGTACATCGAATTATAAAAAGAACACCGTATGAGGTAGTATTTACTCAAAGAAACGTAGGGCTCTTAGATAATCCTTTAACGCGAGAAATAGTTGCACTAAATAGGGATATTGGGCTTGAAGAAAAGCAGGAATCCGTCGAGGAATTATTAGAGGCAAATCGAGCCAAAATGCAGGAACAATTTGATAAAAAGAGAAAAATTGCTTACGAGTACCAACCTAGGGACCTGGTCATGGTTATAAGTAGTAGTTCCGCGGCTACTGGAGAGAGTCGGAAATTAAGTAGGCAAAAGAAGGGACCCTACGAAGTAGTTAAGGTTTTGGGAAATGATCGGTATTTGATTCGGGATATCGAAGGAGAACGTGCAAGCCAAAAGCCATACGAGGGGATATTATCAGCCGAACGTCTAGAGTTGATTCCAAAGCAATCTGCGTGAAGAACTCGAAATATTATAAAGGGGGTAGTCGTAAGATAACTAGATAATAAGAAATTAGATCCTAAGTGAAAAAAAAATGTAATCGAAGATTAGAATTATAAAAGAATGGTAAAGAAAAAAACAAAGTGCAATGGAATGAGTGTGGGCGAGCGGAGTGTAATTTAGAGTTAAATAAGTTACTCTGTTGTAAAACCTTTGACGAGGGCGTCAAGTTGTCATATGGCCGAAGTTGTAGTAATATTTCCAGATTTGTGTGTGAATAGTCGTTTAGAGAAGAACGTAGTTATAAACTTAGATTGTAGGGATACGTTGTTTGGGGTTTTTCCCGAGGATTAGTATTTAGAATTTGTCGGGGCCGAGCTATTTACAAATCTTTAATTTATAGCGGGTCCAGGGCGACCGTACTTCTCTCGAAAGGAGTACCTAGATGTAAGAAGGCAATAATAAATAGGAGAAGGGGAATGGGGCTAGAGGTACAGAGGATTCCTTAGAGGGGTAGGTAGGTACTCTAGAAGATCGTTGACCGCGACTCGAAGAGCACCTAGACTCGAAGAGGTGCTAGTAAATTTGTAAAACCGTAAACCCTGTATTCGAAGTTATTCTAATTTTAATAAACATTTACTTTATTTGTGAATCTAGCCAATTTTATTTCAAATTAACATTGCCGAAAGTACCCTCAAGTAAAATATAAAATAATAAAGTCACTTGATATTACTCGATCGTATATATACTCACCGTGGCTCGCTGCGACTCGCCGGTACCCGTGTGGAAAAATTTCTCGGCGTTAGACAGCCCCTGGCTAGACTGACTGAATGCTACCTAGCCGCTGTCCAGACACGCTAACCTGCGGCTGTCCAAAAGTGTAACGTTTTCTCTGCTTATTTGCTAGTCAGACAAACTAGATTGAGTCTAGCCAGCGGTCTAGATTCAGTCCAGATGGATTAAAACGTATTTAATTTTTTTTTTAAACGTACGCAAAATTCTGTGATACAATGTACAATTTTATTTATTTCTTTCTCCGCAAAGCTCGGAACACTTCCCAGTCCTTAGCGTTAGTGATGGTGGTTGCTAAGTCTTGAAGGAAATTTTTTTCCCTGATAAACTCTGACTTAGCATATCTGACACTTAATACCTCTGAAATTAGAATTTAAATACATTTATGAGGTTGAAAAATAAAAAAATGTTTACTTAGAATAAAAATAAAATGTATATCTCTTCTTAATGTACATACCTTGGATACATTTGCAGAATCTTGTGTCTTTGAACACAAGATTCTTTGTCGTTTTTTTCTGCGCCGTATACTGAAGAATGAAATTCAAAACTGTTTCGATGCCTATGAGTTTTGTTAATATCAATATTTAAAATTTTATCGTCGGATTTTGATGAACTGTTACATGTTGCTAAAAAGAAATATCACATTTTAAAATCAGATTTCAATTGAACATTATACAAAATAAAAATGAAGTACTTGCTTCTATTCCTTGTGGATTTAAAACTGTGTTGATGCTCTTTGTTCCATCAGCTTCTACAAATATTTTCAATTTTAATTTTATATCATTAAACTTCCAAATTATAAATTAACTTTGCAATTTTATAAATATTCATTAGGCTTCCAGTATTATAATAATATAGAAGAATTCATTTACTTCTTTTAATCTTACTTTCTGATTTTGATGAAGAATCGTGAATTGGCGATGGATTCTCTGTCATATCGGACTTATCCGTATCTGTGTCAGTAGTGCTGGATTCTATAATTTACAAAAAATATGTTATTAACGTTGAAGAATACACTGAGAAAGAATATTAGATACTTGTGGATATTAAATAAATAAAATTTAAATACAAAATTTTACCATTTGTTACATCAAGAGAAATTTCTTTTGATTTTCTGAGTGGTTTTCCTGACAGTTTTGGTGCGCTATTTAATAATTTATTCTGCTTATTAGAATTAACTTTAAGTTTGGCCTCATCACGAAAATTACGTTTTGTTTCTTCAGATTTTTGTTTCCCATCATTTGTAGTATAAACGTAATTCTCAGTTTCTAAAAGCTTGATTCGTTTTGAAGCTTCTGCGTAAGTTTCTGTAAAAGGATCACAAAACTTGATTAATAACTTTTTAACAGTATAAATAAAGTGGATTAAACTGAATCTATAAACAAAACTCTTACTTGCATGTCCTCTTAACTCGACAGGGTATTCAGGCCAAATACCTAATGGATCTTTGCGGTTTTTTACTATTTTATGAAGCTCTTTAATGGCAGTAGCATCATATGGTGGTGGAAGAAAGGGAGTAACTAGTGATCCAATTTCTGGATCAAATTTGAGCCAAAATCCAAGAACAATGGCAATTTGTTCCCCACAATCATTTTCTTCATTAATATTATTCGAATGATCTCCATTTCTTATAAATAAAACCAACTGATAAAGATTCTCAGCCTCCCTTCTCTTATCTAAAAATCAGTTTTAAAAATAAATAAAAAAAAAACAAAAAAACAAAAATATATATATATATGTATATATTTATTCATAAAGGAATATCATAATTAACAAATAATTTGTGTATTAATTCTGCTATTTCATGTCCTTCGAATCATTAAATTTTATTTTAAATGAAAATGTTATTGTAATCATTAACCCTACCTTCGATTTTCTTTTTGTCTCCCATTGTTTAACATCAAAGATTCTGATTAAAGGTGGCCTTTTCTATGCAAACGAAACTTTATGCACTAAATACTAAACTAAAAGCACTTAAAATGTACACATTAAAGATTCGTCACAACACGTCTGTCATTACGGTAAAATATGTCAACACTCCAAAAGACCATTTCAATAGACCTTTGTAACGTTATTTCTGATTGGAAGATTTTTGAAACACCAACGAATAAGGCTTGAGTTTGTAAATCTTTAAAACATAAAACAAATGAAAACATTTAAATTACCCTGACGACACAAAATCCTTAAGAAATCATTAAGAAAAGGAAGATAGACTAATTTTATCCTTAAAACCGTCCTAAGATTTTGGTCCTCAAATGAAATAAAAAAAAAAAATAAAAACTGATTTTTAAACTTCAAATGTATTTTTTCTCCTGAAATACGTTATAGTCTTACAAATACTTATTTCCTGGAGAAAATTATATAAATCTTCTTTCATTTTGAAAAGTGAAAATGTGGCAGAAATTTCAAACTCAACTAATTAATTTGAAATCATTTACAGCCGCAAGGCAGAGCCACTAGGTGATATAAGGAGGTCTTTCTGTGGAGAAGATGTTGGGTGCCTGTGTAGCTCAGTGGTTAGAGCAGTCGACCGGCAATCGAAAGATTCACTAATTCTATTTATTTGTAATATAGCAACTTTATTACAAAGTAACATAAATATTATTTAGCTAGACAGAGTCTGTCCAGACCGTCTACATTGACTTAGAACATTTTTTTTTTGTTCTGGATAGCTGACCAGGGTCTGGACAGATTCTGCTCAGACCGTCTAAACCAGACGGTCTGTTGAAGGTCTGGGCAGGGGCTAGCCGGACCATAGACTGCCGAGAAATTTTTCCACACGGGTACTCGCTGTCTCTGTCGGCGTCGGTTCCCTAACTAGCTGAAGGCGATTCTGTAGTGCCTTGATTGAATTAAGTTTAAATAGAATAGCATATATTGAATTTTGTAATGTGGAATTTCAAAATTCTAGATTAATAAGTCATAATTATAACGTGTAATTATTATTGATAAAGATTATCAACTGATAATCTATGAAAATGATGTTAATAACTATCGCAAATCACCCTAGCGATTAATTTTTATAAAATTACCAAATTTAAAATAAAAAATTCCTTTTTTTATAAAATTGATGTTATAAAACTTTTAAAAAATTCTTATAAAATTGAAAAATTTAATGAGAAAATAAAAAAATAAAAATTCGGGATTTATAAAGAAATTTTTTTGTATAAATTTGTTATAAAATCACTTTATAAAAATCACGAATTTCATAAAAGGTTTATTAAATCAACCTTATAAAATTTTTATCAAAAAATTTCCATCAATTGTATAAAAATGGAAGCCATAACAATTATCCGGAGAAATCACGCTGATCTGTTCATACTTTATGCGCATTCACGCGCGCAGCCGTTAATATACTCGTACACGCACACAAACGTCAACTCGCTCCGACTCGCTCGTATTTCATAATGCTATTCATCCTTTATTTAGAAATACTCATGAGTAAAAATGCCCTTGGAAATGCCTGTTACACTTGCCATTTTGGAGAAAAATCCTTATTTTGTAACTTCAACAGGCATTTCCCTAATATTTATCAACAAATCTCTTATGTTTACCAAAAAATCGTAAATTTTACTGAAATGTCTGTTAAATTTGAAGAATTTCTATGCTGTCATTATTTTAATTTATGGATTCGGTAAATGTAATATAATAACAGATTTTTTCCTCCGCGGAGTAATTTAGAAACTTACTGTTTTGAGTTTTTATATTGTTTATAAGTTAGAATAAAAGCAATACATAATTTAAAAATATTATTATACAATAGCATACAGATATTCGCCTAATATCTTAAGCGGTACGCTATAATTTAAAAAGGATCAACGTTTATAATTTTGTTAATTGGGAAATAATCAGAGCATCTAAAACACTTCAAATTGAGTTTTAATTAGAAACCAAAATCGGAAAATATCTTCCGAATTTTGGTTCCCGATTAAACTAAACCTTTGTATTTTCTTTAAAAAAACACTTTCTGTAGGAAAAATTTTGTTTATAAATTAAACCGACTATTTTGATTGTTGGCTAGTTCATATTCTGCGTGAGTCTATTTCCTTAATTAGTATTTCTTGCCTCTCATTCAGTCAAATGTACTTGCTTTTGTTTTATCTTTGACCACAAGCAGATGGTAGAACAGAGTCCAATCCAATTTCTGGTCTATCCCATGTCCAGTTTGGTAGATGAAGGGGAAAGTTCGGAAGCAATTAGACGAGGGGATAGTGAAGAGGTTGATCGTCTGGGTTATCGTGGTAATTGCATGGAGACAGGAACATCTTTACGGGTAAATAGACTTGATACCTCCTGCGATTATAGGGAACTTGAGAGGTTGAAGGAATAGAAAGATACCTATATATACAAAAAAAAAACTACTGGCAAATGCTAGGATCTGAAAAGACAAAAGACTTCTTTCAAAAGAATCTTTCATGATATAGTATAGAAAAAATTCAGACAGATTTTACGTTCCTTTTGAAAAAAATGAACAATGGAGACAGTAACAGATATACTTTTAGATTATATACCAGAGGTAAAATTGAAGAAGGGGACAAAAGGTTTTTGTAAAAATCTGAGTTGAAACGTTTGAAAATATAAAACCTTGAGTTAGATTTTTTCTGGACCCTAAAGCCAACTAAGAACACGAACAATATTAAATATTAATACTTAGGGTCGATATAACTAATGTTCATTATTAACTGCTTTTTTACTCAACTAAAATAAGAGTTGAAAACAGGAATAATCTTGGGTCTGATCGGTTTTATATTTGAAATTATAAAATTATATCATTTGCTCAAGTCTAAATTCACGGAATATCTTTCTTAAAGTTTAGAAAATATGATAAAAGGCAATAAAAAACGACTCTTAACTTGTTTTTAGTAAAAGTTTTGGAAAATTTTTATTTTAGATAAAACAAAACTGAAAGCGTTATTGAGAATTATAGTTAAGCTCTTTGTTGTCTTTTGACGTATTACCTAAATTATCAGAAAGGTATTTTGTGAACTAAATAAGTTATCTTACAGGTAAATTACATTTAGACAGTGCAGGTTATTACGACTATATTAATAAAATAACAATGATAACAACATGAGAAGATAGTAATGCATTGTTATTTTCTGCGTTGCTGTCTTCTCCGAACAAGCCGTTAACATTTTTACTTCATTAACAAAGCTGTCGTATGTAATTAGTGACGACATTCTCTAACCACAGGGCCTTAAGGCCATGGATCAACCAGATCACGTGACCAAATTCCTGTAAAAGTACGTGTAAGGACTTTTTCATTTAAAAAAAAATCTTTCTGAAAATTTGGAAAATACTATAGAACACGATAGAGAAGGTTTGTCAACTTTTTTTGGGTGAAAATTTTACAGAAAATTTTTACAGTTAACTCTAATTATCGATAAGTTTTCGAATTTTTTTCAAAATTTTTACTAGAAAGAAGTTATCAAACGTGCTTTATTGTTTTTTGTTACGTTTCCCAAGTGTTCAGAATAATAGTTTGTAAATTAAAAAAGTTATCTTACATGAATGAATAAATGTATAATTTAGTCACGTGGTCCGAGTTATCCATGGCCTTAAAGTAACTTTAAAATATGTTAGGAAGATATTTTTCCTATGAAGAATGTACATTAATTGTCATTGAAAAATTTTAAATCTATATCGATTGATTCCTTTCAATTATTTTTCAGATAATGCGTATAGTATTATTTTGAATTTAGGGTCATAAATCAAAAACTGGGTATCAATCAGATGTTTCGACTCTGATTGGAGCCCTCATCAGTAATCTATTTTGGATCTAAAAAATACAAAAAGAAATTCTTTCATTGTTAAAACAGTTTCAGTAATTAAAATTTTTACATATGAATTGATAATGAAACTGAAATGGTTTCAGAATAAAATAGTTCAAAAAGAGGTTAAAAATATACTAATAGTTTTTACTTACATTGTAAGAATTAGTAATTTTTTTTATATGAAGCAAATTTGAAATAACATTGCTTCAGAATAAAATATTTTGAAGAAGAACTTGAGAAAAGTTACAATTTTAGCTAAAACGTTTAAATATAAAATTCTGACTATATTTGTACATAAAATTATACATTAAAATTTCTTTGTTTGTTTTACCATCTAGATGGGGATTTTCATCGATAATTTAGCGTATTCTATAATAGAAATCATAATAAATGTGAGTTATTAGAAATAAGTAGTTTTGTAATTTTAGACAAATATTTTTCTCCGTGTATCTATGTATCAAATTCTACCTAAATTTGTGCACGAAATTTTACATCAAAATTTCTTTGGCTTAAGGGGGTCCACCACCTTTATTTTTTTTATTTTCTGAGTTTAAACCTTCCATATCATTTTTTTAATGTTTAGTACCTTTATTTAGAAGGTTTTATGGTTTTTAAAAATTCCTACACTTTTATGTATTTTTAAACTAAAAATTTTGAGTTGTTTGGGCATTTTTTTTGACATTTTTTTGACTTTGAATAACTTTTTTATTTTTTAACCAATTGTCATGATTCTTTTATTATTTTGTTCCTTACAATAAGTAAGTTACAACTTTTTGGGTATGTTAAGCACTCTAGCTACAAAATTCTATTTTTCATATTTTGGGATATTTTTATTCATTTTTTTATTTTATTTTTAACTATTTTTTCAGTTATGTTACCTTATTTTCTATACTCGAAAAGTTGCTACACATTGTAAGGAACACAATTTAAAAAAAGTCATGACAATTGGTTAAAAACCAAAAAAGTTATTCAAAGTAAAAAATAGTCAAAAGAATAAAATAAATTTAAAAACAAATAAAAATATCCCAAAATATGAAAAAAAAAATGTTGTCGTTATTTTTTAGCTAGAGTGCTTTCCATATCCAAAAATATTGATAATATAACAAAGAATAAGTCGTAAAAATTATTAGTAAATAAATAAAGAATCTATTTTGTGTAGAAAGCGAATTTTTGCTAAAAACGCGCTATTTGTAAATCGTAGTAACTTTTGATTTTATTTATTCTTCCAAGAAAATTTTTTTTTTTTAAATATAAAATAAATAGGAAAAACTTTTGGAAAAAATACGTAAGGTGATGTACGCGAGGATAAATTCTGCCGCAGTTTAAACATAAATTTGACATTGATATTTCTTTGGTACAAAGTAAAATTTGGAAAATAAACCGATTAGAAAACATTTTTGAAAATGCGTAGCGTTATGCATGTGACGATTTTTCATATTGTAAGTTCAATATTTTTCAGTTATTTCAATCAAATGTATTATATAGTATTCTTGATCCCCCCTTTAATTTTCTGCAGTTTTCCCCTTGAAACTCCAATTTACTGTCTTATTCAGCTGGCCCTGCCCCTTGAGAAAGTTACTAGAGGCAAAATTACAGTCTCTCAAGACATGCGACTTCCTTAAGGTTAGTGATATTGTTTCATGTCCGCTGGAAGAAGTTCTTGTCTTGCCATTCCTAGTTTCTCAAGTCTTTCCTCAAACTTTCGCAAACACTGTTCCTTCTCCACGAAAACTTGCTACTCCCTCGACTTTTCCCCTTTTACTCTGTTCCCCTCAATTCTTCTTACATCCCCCAAGTTCTTGACTTTTTTGAAGTATTGAATTTAAGTACTGGATACTACACGACCTTCTGCCACTTCAGGGAGGGCTTTGGGTAAAGTGAGTTGAAGAGAGGTAATGGGGTACGTGTAGAAGTGCGGAAAACGCTTAATGAGAATGACTTGGGGAACGTGAATTCACGACATGGATAGAACACTCCGAGCAGCTATTGAATTTCCTCCCTTCAAATTTACCAGACTTCCATCTCGGCTTTGCTAAAACTTTGAAGATTCGTGCACTGCTTTCTAATGCTAGCTTAGTTCTTTTTCCAATTCTGGATGCGGTTTGGACTTTAGAGACAATCGAGATTTCTGGAATCTAGCTTGAATCGGAAATAGACCCAAGTGCGAATTGCCGAAGCTGATAATACGGCACAATATTGGCCAATTCTTGGCAGCCAACAGTCGGCTGTTGATATTGGACCAGTGTCGCTGTTGCATTGGCCAAGTGCTGATCTTTGTCGACTGTTTAAATTTATTGAGCTTTAGCTGAAACTTGGCCCAGTATCGGCCCTATACCAAGCCGATTGTCACTTTTACTATAGCATACAATTCCGAGAGTAAAAGAGCCAGATTCCGGCCGATGGACGGCACAATACTGGGCCATGTTTCACTTTTACCACGGAAAACCATCCCGTGTGGAGAAATTTCATGGCGCTGGCCAGCGCCAGACTCTCTGGTTTCTAGTTCTGGCACTGACTATAAGGCTTGGTCTGGGGCTGGCCAGAACTGTAACGTTTTTGTACCATCAGCCGCTAGTCAGCGGCTGGCCAGCCACAAGCCGTAGATGACTCAGCCTCAAGCCAGCGGCCGGCCAGACACTAGTCAGCGGCTAGCTAGCCATAAGCTAACCACTAATTGATGGTCAGTTAATAAAGTTTTGGTTGAAAAACCATTTTAATTGTGTTTGTGTGTAGAAAACTCGACCCGGAATGTCGTGATTGCAAAATATACAGCAAAAGTAATTTATAATATGAATTCCAGAAAGCGAACTTGAGATAAAAATTGTTTGATCTCTTTTGATTCAGAATTTTTTACTGCTTTCAATTACTGTATTTCGAATAATTAATACGTGGAAAGCTTTGAAAACCACAGTATTAGTCATGTAACCCCATCACGATTCACTTTCATTCATATATTAGCAATAAAATATTTTTTAAGGTTATGGATCAATTGGACCACGTGACTAATTTATACATTTATTTGTTCATGTAAGATAACTTTTTTAATTTACAAAGTATCTTTCTGAAAATTTGGGAAACGTAACAAAAGACAATAAAACATGTCTGTTAACTCCTTTTTAGTAAAATTTTTGAAAAAAATTGGAAAATTTATCGACAATTACAGTTAACTGTAAATTTTTTTGCAAAATTTTCACTCAAACGAAGTTGAGAGACGTTTTTTATCGTTTTCTGTTGTATTTTCCAAATTTTCAGAAAGATTTTTTCTAAAATGAAAAAGTTCTTACACGAACTTTTACAGGAATTCAGTCATGTGATCTGGATGATCCATGGCCTTAAGGGCATGTGATACTTAGGAAATTAGCAAATTTTATTGATTTTAGGTTTCTACGTGTTTGTGTCCAAACTACATGAAATTTAGTTTTCAAAATTTTGGAAATAGTGGAGAAGGTAAAAACGGATGTAGATAGACAATTTTTGGTTTTATAAATGATATAAAGTTCAATTTTAGAAAAATATACCGAAAAATTTGTTTTCATTATTAAAACCAAATGTACTCCATCTACGTCCATTTTCATCTTCTCTAACATTTCCCAAATTTTGAAAATACAATTTTATATATTTTAGACACAAACATGCAGAAACTGGACTAAGTTATTCACCCAGGCGGAAATTTACAACCGGCGCAGCACCGCGCCAGCACTGCCAGCGGACTTCCAGCGCTGGCATAGTGCTGGCAGTAGATCCTCATGAAGTCTGTCGCGGTGCTGGCAAAGCTTCGAAAGGTAACACCGGCGTAGTGCTGACCAGCAGTGCTGCGTTAGCGCTGACCTTCAGTGCTGGCTTGGTGCTGGCGGAACTCCGATAGTTAACAACGGCATAGTGCTGACCAGCGGTACTGCGCTAGCGCTGGCCTTCAGTGCTGGTGCGGTGCTGGCACTAGTACAAAATGTCACTCGGCTGGGAGTTGTCTTTTAGTATTGGGGCGGTACTGGAAAATGTACCGAAAATCTGTAATGTACTTAGATAAAAAGTACAGGGAAAGTTCGAGTTAAGACTCTAATATTTACCGATTTTAACGGCAACGGAGGGATATTCGCTTGGAAGGTTAAGTTTACCGTTTTCACAGTAAAAAATCTGTTTTCAAGCTAGAAAATTTTTTCTGAGTAAATTGACAATACTTTTTCGTTACGTGTAGACAGAAAAAAAATTTCAGTAGGTTTGACTACTTTTTAACTTACTTTCCGTAGTTCGTAAAGGCCCCAGTGTCGTTTTTGAATTTAAGTGAACTGCAGGAACATAGGTAAATCAAATAAGAGCAGTAATTGAATCAATGAATATTCTTAGTACGTTTTAAAACTTTATTTACTTTCAAGCAGACTCTAAGTTACTACTTTTATACACAAACTTACCTACAAACACACATTCCCCTTTACACTACACAAACGCTCGTATAGGTAGTATTAAAAATTATTCTTAACGCTGCGGGTTCGAACCCTCTCTACTTACAATTAACGCATTACTAACCTAACGACTAAGCCTCTCGGCTGCGCACGCTTGGAATACAAGAAAGAAAATAGCGCTTATAACCTTCAACTACTGCAGGGCCGTGTAAGAAGTGTATAGGCCCCGTGTAATCGGGAATTTTTAAATTTTATGCCAATTTATGATTCTGATTAAAATTTTTAAGATTTTTAATTATTAAATCGATTTTCTATAAAATAAAATATTTTTGAAAGAAAGCGATCAAATTTTTGAAATAAAGAACATTACATAATAAAAAGATTTATATACATTTTAGAATTATTAACTTTTATTATTGTATATTAGTGATACTTTATACAGGTTATGCTTCCTTTAATTTTTGTTTTCAAGAGTAAAATCAACGTATGTTCAGAATCTGAAAATTTTGAGTTTTTTCAATTTTAAAAATATGATGAAACTTTGGAATCAAGAAAATTACTTTGGTTTACTTCAATAAAAATGTTTTTCGATCAGCAAAATTTTACTTACCACCACACCAATGCGGGCACACAAACGAATGTGTAGAATGTAATTGATTTTTTTTAGAGTACTGCTCATAGCATTACTAATATGTTTGTCGGCAATGAAAGGCGATAGAAAGGCTTGGTATTACTCAAAAGTTGGTTGTTTGCTAACACTGGACGGTGGCACTGCGCCGGTGCTGATTCAGTGCTGCACCGATGCTTGGCAATATACAAATGTTGGTTGTTTGCCAGCACTGAAAAGCGGTACCACGCCGGTGCTGCACCGACGCTTGGCATTACTTAAAAGTTGGTTGTTTGCCAACACTGAATGTTGGTACTGCGCCGGTGCTGATCCAGTGCTGCACCGATGCTTGGCAATACACAAATGTTGGTTGTTTGCCAGCACTGAAAAGCAGTACTGCGCCGGAGTTTAGCCAGTGCCGCCCCAGCGGTGTGCCAACGCTTGGCACAGTGCCAAGTGACTGTAACGAGGGAGACTTGTTGTCGCTACTTGACCCATGGCTACAGTAACATGATTTGTAGCCATGGTAGCCATATTCTGAATACCTGGTCGTGGCGACTAGTTAACATCGTTGAAATTGTCCTTAACTCTTAAATCTAGCTATGAGAACTTGAAGCATTGAGTTGTCATAGCTAGAATAACGTAGTCGCTATAACCAGTGCAGTAAACTTCACACTCGTTGAATCCGCTGTGTATTGTTTCGAGTAATGCATATTATTTTTCATAGTAACTGATAGCAACTTTTTTGAGAATTTGATTTGATGTGTCGAGCGGCTTGAAACTGTGATTTTAAATCCTACTACTTTTAATGTTTCAACCCGCTCTACAGATGCCGACAAACAGATTTTCAAAAGATGTGCTATGAAAAATACAATGTTCCACGTAGTGATTTCATGCATTTGATTTTAGCAATTTGATTTTACCTAACTTTATAGTTGACACTTACATATAGTGACTGTGACAACATTACATAGTCGCTATGACTACATTACTTAGTCACTGCGACCACTTTTAGTACCTACATTGACGGGTCAACCATTGCTTGAATTCAGCCACAAAAAGTAGTTAAGGACATTTTCAACTACATATATCACGTCACTATGCCCAGGATTTTTTCTCAGTGTGGGCACATGAACTTTCTATTTTTCACAAGTATCACATGCCCTTAAAGAATTCTTTTCCACAATTTCATAGTTTTTGTACCAATAGAATTCATGAAGGTTTAGTGTTTAATGACAAAGTTATTCATTTTTATGCACAATCTTATCAAATTTCTTAAATTTTAATCTTTTTGGTTTTTTCAAGACAAACAAGAAAATTTTTCTTTTTATTTATTATTAAAGGTTGTATTTTACCTCTTTGAAAGACATTGAAAGAGATTGAATATCAATCGTGATTTGTTCCCGTACATATTCAGTTTTATTTGGGATGCTTTTAATTATACATTATTTTAATTAATTAATAAGGAAAAGAAAAAAACAAAATAAGTTTTAAGTCTTGCATATGTTTTTAGCTAGTCAATATTTAATTCTTAATATTTTTATTTGTTGTGCTTTTTATCACATAAAAAATTAGGAACAGAATTGACCCCATGCCAAATTGACCATCACGGATTGAATATTAACTTATTCAATTTCTGTTCATGGATTCAAAAATGGACAAAATGAAGATACTCTAAATGATGTTTGTTATGTAAGGGAAAGCAATAATTACACAGGTCGGCGAAGGTCAGTTACAAAAAAAAACAGGTGAATAATAGATTTTCTCACGCTAAAGCCAAATCTGACCGCAAAACTTTTCTAACGTGTCAGGTTTTAGAGTAATTTGAGGTTAAATACTCAAAAATTTCTATTTTGGCCAATTTTATGAATTTAATCTTCGGAAACGGTTCCTATTATTATTCTTGTCAACGGTATCATATAGTAGTCGTCTTCAGCTTTAGAATCATTTTTTTCTACCTCTCTACAATTTTTTCTCGATGAGATATGCAAGTTTCAATTTATAAGACATGTCATGCATATTAAAGATCTTAGTAGTGCCAGGTCTCTGTCTAGAATTTTTTAGTCATAGAAATTTCAACCACGAATCACTATGTAGATGGAAACATCTTGTTTTGTACATCGCTTATCACTTGTTTCTGTATAAAATAGTTTCATTTGCATCCGTTAGGTGTCGAGTACCGACTAGCGCCAATCTCAGTTGACGGACTTGCGCATAATCTAATAATTTCCACGTTTTCTCAACGATTTTTTTATAGTCTAGCAAAAAGTTCTTCCCAACGCAACATTTAATATCAGCTCATTCCAAAAAGAATTTCCGAACTAATGTTTTAATTTTTTATTCCAGAGTGACCAATTTAGTGATTTTGACACAAATTTGGTGTTTTTTGAAGGCGCGTTGTGTTTTTTTCGGTCATTGTTTGAAGACACAACTTAGTGATTTTTCACTGTATTTGGTATATTTTTAGTGATTTTGACGTTTTATTGGTGTTTTTTGTTTTTTTCGAATCCACTGCTTTTCAACACCAAATCAAATGGTCGTAACATTTGAAAAATAGAAATTTCAATAAAATTGTACATTGGTTTACTGAAAAAATAAAAAAATTTACTGTATAAAATAGTTAATTAAATATGAATGAAATTAATTAAGGTCATTCTTAGACTAATGGAGTGTTCGAAATATATTTTTGAAAAATTTTATAGTAATTGTAACTATCTTTGAAGTTAGTTTTGTATTATATGCACAATTATTATTTTTTTTACTGTTTTTATTTATTTTTATAAAAATATAAATTCAAATTTTGCGCCTTCTAAAATTTAGTGAAAAGTTGATTATTTTTCATGGTTATCTTTCCACAGTACTGTTTCTAGCGCTTATTTTATCACATCTCAGCGAAAATAATGATTTTCAAGCTGAAAAATAGTACAATACGATGCCGTTTATAATAATACTAAAAAAAATCTGTTCCTCACAATAAATTCATAAAATTGACAAAAATAGTCATTTTTTGACTATTTAACCTCAAATTACTTTAAAACCAGACTTGCTAGGCACATTTTGCAGTCAGTTTCGTTTTGAGCGTCAAAAAGTCCATAAGACCCGCCTTTTGTCAGTTCTGTAACTGAAAAAACTCTAAATTCTGAAAAACTGTGTCATTATAAAAAAAATGAGTCATCGTGATGTGGAATTTTCTCCGGGCAAAGTCCAGAATGATATGGACAGCCGGTCCACTTTAGAGGTAATTGCGTTAGGTATCTCGTGTGTAATGAAACCGGTATATATAATCTTGGAACGGAACCACTCCACCAGTTGGCTCGGAACCTACGATCTTGGTGACCCGTGCCAGGAGAGAGAAAGCAACGGCTCATTGGTCATATAACACCTACGCGAACGTCGCGTCGATAGAAACAGACTTAAAGGTTACGGACTTTGGACTCTTTCTCTCTTCCCCACCTCCCTCTTAGAGTTCATCTCACTCTTCATATGTACCGTCTCTCTCATGTACACATGTTCGAAGTCTCTTTAAACTCTAAAGTGCATCACAAGTCGATCGATCTTCTACACAAGTTTTAAACTTTTTAGAACTGTCGACCTATATTTTTTTAATACTTGCAAAACTATCATCTTAAACGAAATATTATTGAAAAATTATTTTTTTTATTTTATTTTTTTCATTTATATCAGGAAGTAAAAGGTATTAAAAATGTGTACTTGAAGAGTTTTGTGTAAGGAAGTAGATTATAAAAACGTAATTTATTACAACTTTAGACGATTTTAATGGTAAATGCTTGATAAATATTCTTATTGCAAATTGTTGCCTTGCTAAACAATAATTTAAAACATGAAAAATTAATTTTTTAGTTATAATTAGCGATGATCAAAGTTTTTAACATTTCTTAACTTTAATCACTCACTGAGAAAACAGTTTCTTTGATATACGGTTAAAGAAAAAATTTCTTTGAATTAAAGAAATTTTTGTTAATTCAAAAAATGTTTCTTTGATCCAAAGAAATAGATTAGTTTACATTAAAGATAATTTTTTTGAATCAACAAAACTTTCTTCAATTCAAAGAAACTGTTTTCTGGGTGTTCTAAGTTTTCCGATGATTTTTTAAAGTTAAACTCGGAAAGATATCTTTAAAACTTTAATTGCCAGTTATTTTGATTAAAATACAATTTATGATGTTTTAATAATCTACGTTTTTCCTGCCTCTTTAGAGGCTAAAAAGAGAGTTCTAATTTTAGTAATTTTGTTGCAATTTATAGGAATTTCGAAACATTTGAGGAAAAATACTATAGTTTAGGAAATATGCACTGAAAACTAGAAATCACAAATTTTCGAAAAGATATTTTTTTCCCAGAATATTTTAACTTTCGCGAATATATTTTTTTGGTCACGTGATCCGGTTGGTCTCTAGCTTTAAATTGAACAACAGGTGTATATTTGACTCAAGAGTTTTTTTGTATGTTTTCACATAAAATTACAAATTTTAATCGTTAATCCGTTTTTTCTTCGAACATGTTCTTAAATTATATTCCTTCGTTTTACTTAAAACTAGGATTTCTTAAAATTATATTCTTTTGTAACCTCTCATGTAGAAAATTTCAGGTTAATGATTATATCAAAAGCATTCTAATATCAAGTAATTGCTGTTAAATAAATAATTATGGATTAAAAATGTCCACGTTGCAGCTTTAAAATTTGTTGTTATTCATAATTTTCAAGTTAAGGGGTCGAACTTTTCTACACGCTAAATAGAGTCCTGATACACAGTACTTTTGTTTTAATTTATAAGAACTTCTAGGCATTCGAGGAAAAACACTATAATTTAGAAAATATGCACTCAATACTAGAAAAGTTCGAGCTGCATTTTAGCACACCAGATTCTAAATAAAGGTTTCTAAATATGATTACGGAATGTTCTAAATATTAACAACTTGATACTCATTTTTAAAATAGAATAACTATTTTCCAGTACTTCTTGAGTTGCCCTTGTACTGCTGAAATTTTGAACTTTGTGTTCAAAACGTAAGTTTATGGTTCTCTAACGACTTGAAGACCTGAAAGGAATTTTAGAAAAAAAAAAGTTCGACCCTTGACATGAAAATTATGAATATGAACCAATTTTAAAGATGCAGCATGTCAAATTTTTAAATCATGATTATAATCCGAGTGTTAAGGAAAGCAAAGGAGTATAATTTAAAA
This sequence comes from Diplolepis rosae, assembly GCA_030998225.1. Classification (NCBI taxonomy): domain Eukaryota; kingdom Metazoa; phylum Arthropoda; class Insecta; order Hymenoptera; family Diplolepididae; genus Diplolepis; species Diplolepis rosae. The sequence continues at coordinate 8,518,594 of JAPYXD010000698.1, forward strand.
AAATGTCCTAAGAAAAACAGATTCGAAAATTCTTGTGGCTTTTTTGAAATTTTCAGAAATATATTTTGTGTAGGAAAAAAGTTATCTTACATAAATATAAACTATAATTCAGTCACGTGGTCCGGGTGGTCCATGACCTTAAGGTTGTATCATAAGTCACACCTCCTTAAGTTAAGGTAGACAGCTTTTAAAAAGTAACTCTTGAGGAAATGGTGAAATCAGAGGGGAAATGCTGATAAATTAAGCTTAACTATTACCCAAAGGAGCAGATGTTGAGTCGACTAACAATGTGATCAGAGACTTCGTGACACTACCACAGATTTCCCATGTGTCCCTGGGCATTGTACTCCTTCTCTTCCCATCTTGGAAAACTTTTATTCCCAGATGACATGAAATCAAAATCCATCTTTCTACAACCCGGAGGAAACGGTTTTATAAAATATCATGACTGAGATGCACTGGAACTTTTTCCATCGTTTCTTCTTAGTTTAAACTTACCTGTCATAGGAAAAATCAATTTGTTACATTTTATCAGATTTATAATTTTATATTAAACTGCTGCGGAATAATATTGATCCATCAAAATAAAAAAATGTTCAAATATAAACAGAAAGATTATAATATAAATTTAAATATACATGCATCGTTGATATTTCGTTCCATAAAGTTATCAACTGATTAAATCAATATAATTCAGAATTACAATATTTATGTTATTGAGGTTCAATTCGGGTAAAATAGGTCAAATGAAGAATTTGAAGATTTTTCATACACTGTTAGAAATGTTCGGAATTTTACAAAATTTGTTTGTTTCAAAGGTAACGTACAACTTTATGATATTTATGATGTTTTTTAATGAAGGTATCTTAAAATTGCGAAAAATTTACTGAAATTTCTCTCAATATTATGAAACTTAACTGAATTTTTATAAAATGTATCTCACAACTACCAAACTCTAACAGAATTTTTATAAAATTTATCATAAAATTACGAAACTGTAACAAAATTTTCAATTTTAAAAACAAAAGTTTATGTATTTTGGGCACAAATATGTATTAACTGGAATGCACTTGCAGTTCTGAACGTTCATTAAGGTAGTTGTCGCGCCAAAAATCAGTCTCATGGAAAAGAAGTTTTTCTATGATTTCAAGACTGGTTATTATATCATTAGCCGTGTCATATGTAAGGAAAGACACTCTTTTTAATAAAAGAAATTTAAAAATTACGAAAAATAATATTTTAATGATGTTTTTTGTAATAGGATATTTCCTTATTATCGCTTCGAGCCAAATTTTTAAAAATGATGCGATTCTGATAAATTATGAATCATTTTTTTAGGAAAAAGATTCTCTACAACTTTACCGTCTCCGATTTTTGAAAATGAATCAATTATTATCAAATTTAGCAATTTGTTTATAAAAATTTCGTTTTGGAAAATTGTTTTTTAATAATTTCAACCATTAAAGAATTTATTTTCAAAAATCGGAAACGGTAAAGTTGTAGAGAATCCTTTTCTTAAAAAAATGATTCATGATTTATCAGAATCGCACCATTTTTGAAAATTTGGTATGGAGCGATAATAAGGAAACATCCTATTACAAAAAACATTATTAAAATATTATTTTTCGTAATTTTTAAATTTTTCTTATTAAAAAGAGTGTCTTTCCTTACATATGACACGGTTGATCATATAATTACCAGTCTTGAAATCATAGAAAAACTTCTTTTTCCAGAGACTGATTTTTGGCGCAACAACTACCTTAAACGATGGAAAATATTTTATTTTGAAAACTAAATGATTAGTTTTTGACCTAGAAAATTTAAAAATAGTGTATTGGTCATGAACGATTGTATATTTAAAGGGCCCTGAATACAAACATAATAATTAATTTTCTTCTGGAAACAATTTTTTTGTCATCGTTCAATGAACGTTCAAAACTGTAAGTACACTTAACTGGACAAAATTGTTCACATGAACTTGCCACCTTCCTCAAGTATCACATGCCCTTAAGATATTTCTATGGCACTAAAATAATTATAATATTAATTAACATCATCTCTATATTTAATGTGCATTTAGGAATTGGTTCCAAGTTCACATGAATAGCCATTGGGCAAAGTTCAAGTTTAAATCTTAGAATTAGAACGTGTCGTAAGTCACGTATTCTGTTTCCACGAAAAGTGAGTAACGAAATCGTACCTCTGTCGTTAATTAGGAGGCTGTAATCGCTTGCATAATTATTTGTGACGTTTATTTCTCTTAATGTCAGTGCAGTTAGATGTATCAGTTTCATCTTTTTTGCAATCGAGGTTCATTTTCTATCATGAAGAAAACATGTAAGTTTCTTTCACGTTCTTAAAAAAACTGCATCTGTACTATTTTAATATCGATTTATTTTCAGATGTACTTGAAGTTTCTAGCATTAAAATCATTTAATTTTTCTTTTTGAATTTTTATAAATTATACGAATAAACAGTAATTAAAATCCAGATTTTGGAAATTAGGAACGTAAATGAAAACTTCGGAACTAACGAGTAAAGTAGACTATTGAAAAGATATTTTTAAATATAAAATATAAGGAAATTGATGGCTAACGTCAATTTGAAATATTGAAATTCTCCATAAAAACAGTTTAGAATGATACTTAAATTTTAATACCAGTAAAATTATCTTTTCTGGAATAAATGGAAATCATTTATTTTTATCTATCTAATTAACTAAAGTGTATATGCTACAAACTCGATCTTCGCAATTGATGATTTCGGAATATGATTGTGGCGAGCATCCGTGCCACACGTGCCTCAATTACAAAGGTGTTGTAAATTCTAATAATTAATTAATATCTAGGCAATAAATTGGGACCCTGTAGGGAAGTAACCATGCGGAGCTCACATACTGTAATGAATAACGTGCAATTGTACTCATACACCACCGCAATTGCGTTGTTATTCATTCTACATCTAGCCATTTAATCTCAACAACCACCTGTAACAGTCAAATAGACAGATTTCCGACCTCCAAGTTTAGTGTATTCGAAATTAAATTCTTCTTTAATTCAAAAATAAAACAGATAAGGTCATATTTATCTACTACTCCTTCGATTTATTATTCAAATTGACTATAAAATTTATTTAATCTTCTGAACGGAGAAAAAATCTGTTACATTAACTGAGCTCAGAAGGTAAAATAGTGAGAGCATAGTATTTCTGTACATTCGGCAGATTTCTTAGTACAATTCACTGTTTTTTTTGTAAACGTAAGAGATTTTTCATTAAATTATAGAGAAATGCTTATTGAATTAAGATTTGGAAAAAAATTTCTTATTCTGTGAATTTAACAGGCATTTTTGTAATGTGTATTGACAACTCTCTTATGTTTACAAAAATGCGGTAAACTCTACAGAAATATCTGCTTAATTTAGAAAAATTTCATACCATCACTGTTTTAAGTTATTTCATAAATCTGAATTAGTTATCATTTTTAATAATTTTGATAAATGACTTACTTTCTGTTTTTCAACCAGTCGAAGCTGATTGATTTTCAGTTAAAAATGATTGATTATCAGTCAGAAACGACTGATTGTAAAGCACGAAATCAGTCACTGATTAGAATTATTATGACTTCTAATTGATTCAGATTTAGAAAGCATGTATTCAGTAAATTTAACACATTTTTTTCTCCATGTGTTCTTAATTATTAATTATTTTTAAAACAGTCGTATTTCTGTTTTAAGTTGCACTTAAGTAACCTCTACTTTAATATTTTCCATTTTCATTGTATATTCCTAATAAATTATACCTTCTAGTGCATTACCGCAGTCTCATGTTAGCGCGTATATGACACACAATTCAGTTCGGTTCCACCAATAGCATCCAAGAACTAACATTAATACCATTACAGTTTCAACCACTATTTGAACCTCAACGTTTCCCTTCCATCTTTCTCCTTAATGCAAAACCCAAGTGCAATGTGTATCAAGCAGAAGCAACTTCGAAACTAGGAGCGAATTCTAACCTCAAAGAGTGAGAGAGAGACTGATGATTATTAAATTCGATTAGAAATACAATTTTCGAAGTTTCCAAACTACCTATATTAGAAATTTGTAGCCCAATTAAATTTGATCGCGAATCACATAATTTTAAGCTTTCTAACATCTTCAATTTTTTTGCTTAAGGCCATGAATTAACTGGACCACGTGACGTCGGTACTTGCAATTAAAATACGTAATTTTATTTAAAAATTAATAATTTAAATAGATTTTCGGTACCAGACAGACGTGAACGGAAGAGCTAAGAAAACCTGTCTGGAGCCAAAAACCTATTTTCGTTATTAATTCTCAAATAACCTTACGTACTGTAATTGCAATTGCCGACGTCATGTGGTCTGACTGATACATGGCCTTAAGGTAGTACAATCACGAAAATTAGACCTCAGGCAAAAATAGATAATTTTGCTTTCAAGAATAGCAATATTATTATTTAAGGGTTAGTTTGAAAGAGAAAAGATTGTTTTTTATGGAAAAAATTTGAAACACAAAAAAATAATTTTATTAATAAATTTTATTTTTGCCCAAACTTATTTTCTTATCGCTTTGAGCCAAATTTTAAAAAATGATGCGATTCTAATAAATAACGGTTCATTTTTTTAAGAAAAAGATTCTCTACAACATGACCGTTTCCTATTTTTGAAAATCAAACAATTATTATCAAATTCAGCAATTTGTTTATAAAAATTTTATTTAAAAAAAATGTTTTTCAATGGTCTCAACCATTAAAGAATTTATTTTTAAAAATTGGAAACGGTCAAGTTGTAGAGAATCTTTTTCCTAAAAAAATGAACCGTTATTTATTAGAATCGCATCATTTTTAAAAATTTGGCTCGAAGCGATAAGAAAATAAGTTTGGGCAAAAATAAAATTTATTGATAAAATTATTTTTCTGTATTTTAAATTTTTTTCATGGAAATTACTCTTTTCTCTTACAAAATAGCCCTTCAATAATAATATTGCTATTCTTGAAAGCAAAATTATCTATTTTTTCCTGAGGTCTAATTTTCATGATCGTACTACCTTAAGAACGTCTATGATTTATCCGATCTCTACCTTACCGATACTTTTTTTTCGTCCTTCGCATCTACACATTAATTGAGCTATCCATTTCTAAATTTAAGTAATTGGATAAAAAACACCAAAAACGTTTACCTGCTCCTGAATATTTATAATTATAAACAAATTTATTATTAGAAATATTTTTTAATAATTATTTTAGGATCAGATGAATATTCTTCATTGCTTTTTACTCAATTACTCAAAGTTTCAACTCGATATCTCAATGTGGAAATGCGAAGGACGGAAATAAGTATTGGTAAGATAGGGATCGGATTAATCATACATTACTTTAATCTCTCCAGCTTCAGGTACTGATAAAAGATCTGAATTTTCTATTTAGTTATCAGATCGGAAATAGTTATTATGATAATATTGAACGTCTTGATATGAATACATTTCCAACTTGAGGGAAAGAGGCACCCTCACCGTCTTCCAAGAACTAAATTTTCGCAAAAAAGGTCGAAAAGTGCCAACTTCAAAAAAATTATTACTCTTGACTTTTGAAAGCTAGAAAATGATTATTTTTTAATTTAATTACACAATTTGACTGGATTGATAATATAACAAAACTGCATTTTTGAAAATGATAGAAAGGGAAATAGGCCTAAGAAGATAAAATTCAATTAATAATGCGCAGGTTACTAAGAAGGGCAATTCGAAACTTACTATTTAGAAACTCCTTCTCCAGTTTCGCGACTTTACGCTGCTGTAAGTCTACCTGGGTTGGTTCTAGGAAGTCAGGAAGGTACTTGCATCAAAGCTGCAAGTATCGAGATCAATCCAGGACTTGCCAGAAGCCGATATCTGCTTTAGATCTCTGACAAAGAGCTCTAGACCATCACTGGTGAAATAGTCATCCCCCCTCCTTCTCCAGTTTCGCGACTTTACGCTGCTGTAAGTCTACCTGGGTTGGTTCTAGGAGGTCAGGAAGGTACTTGCATCAAAGCTGCAAGTATCGAGATCAATCCAGGACTTGGCAGAAGTCGATATCTGCTTTAAATCTCTGACAAAGAGCTCTAGACCATCACTGGTGAAATAGTCATCCCCCTCCTTTTCCAGTTTCGCGACTTCACCCTGCTGTAAGTCTACCTGGGTTGGTTCTAGGAAGTCAGGAAGGTACTTGCATCAAAGCTGCAAGTATCGAGATCAATCCAGGACGTGGCAGAAGCCGATATCTGCTTTAGATCTCTCACAAACAGCTCTAGACCATCACTTGTGAAATAGTCATCCCCCCTCCTTCTCCAGTTTCGCGACTTTACGCTGCTGTAAGTCTACCTGGGTTGGTTCTAGGAAGTCAGGAAGGTACTTGCATCAAAGCTGCAAGTATCGAGATCAATCCAGGACTTGCCAGAAGCCGATATCTGCTTTAGATCTCTGACAAAGAGCTCTAGACCATCACTGGTGAAATAGTCATCCCCCTCCTTTTCCAGTTTCGCGACTTTACGCTGCTGTAAGTCTACCTGGGTTGGTTCTAGGAGGTCAGGAAGGTACTTGCATCAAAGCTGCAAGTATCGAGATCAATCCAGGACTTGGCAGAAGTCGATATCTGCTTTAGATCTCTGACAAAGAGCTCTAGACCATCACTGGTGAAATAGTCATCCCCCCTCCTTCTCCAGTTTCGCGACTTTAAGCTGCTGTAAGTCTACCTGGGTTGGTTCTAGTAAGTCAGGAAGGTACTTGCATCAAAGCTTCAAGTATCGAGATCAATCAAGGACTTGGCTGAAGCCAATATCTGCTTTAGATCTCTCACAAAGAGCTCTAGACCATCACTGGTGAAATAGTCATCCCCCTCCTTTTCCAGTTTCGCGACTTTAAGCTGCTGTAAGTCTACCTGGGTTGGCTCTAGTAAGTCAGGAAGGTACTTGCATCAAAGCTTCAAGTATCGAGATCAATCAAGGACTTGGCTGAAGCCAATATCTGCTTTAGATCTCTCACAAAGAGCTCTAGACCATCACTGGTGAAATAGTCATCCCCCTCCTTTTCCAGTTTCGCGACTTTAAGCTGCTGTAAGTCTACCAGGGTTGGCTCTAGGTAGTCAGGAAGGTACTTGCATCAAAGCTGCAAGTATCGAGATCAATCCAGGACTTGGCAGAAGCCGATATCTGCTTTAGGTCTCTCACAAAGAGCTCTAGACCATCACTGGTGAAATAGTCATCCCCCCTCCTTTTCCAGTTTCGCGACTTTAAGCTGCTGTAAGTCTACCTGGGTTGGCTCTAGGTAGTCAGGAAGGTACTTGCATCAAAGCTGCAAGTATCGAGATCAATCCAGGACTGTCCAGAAGCCGATATCTGCTTTAGATCTCTGACAAAGAGCTCTAGACCATCACTGGTGAAATAGTCATCCCCCTCCTTTTCCAGTTTTGCGACTTTAAGCTGCTGTAAGTCTACCTGGGTTGGCTCTAGTAAGTCAGGAAGGTACTTGCATCAAAGCTTCAAGTATCGAGATCAATCAAGGACTTGGCTGAAGCCAATATCTGCTTTAGATCTCTCACAAAGAGCTCTAGACCATCACTGGTGAAATAGTCATCCCCCCTCCTTCTCCAGTTTCGCGAGTTTACGCTGCTGTAAGTCTACCTGGGTTGGTTCTAGGAGGTCAGGAAGGTACTTGCATCAAAGCTTCAAGTATCGAGATCAATCAAGGACTTGGCTGAAGCCAATATCTGCTTTAGATCTCTGACAAAGAGCTCTAGACCATCACTGGTGAAATAGTCATCCCCCTCCTTCTCCAGTTTCGGGACTTTACGCTGCTGTAAGTCTACCTGGGTTGGCTCTAGGAAGTCAGGAAGGTACTTGCATCAAAGCTTTAAGTATCGAGATCAATCCAGGACTTGGCAGAAGCCGATATCTGCTTTAGATCTCTCACAAAGAGCTCTAGACCATCACTGGTGAAATAGTCATCCCCCTCCTTTTCCACGTAAGTGACTTTGAGCTGCTGTAAGTCTACCTGGGTTGGCTCTAGTAAGTCAGGAAGGTACTTGCATCAAAGCTTCAAGTATCGAGATCAATCAAGGACTTGGCTGAAGCCAATATCTGCTTTAGATCTCTCACAAAGAGCTCTAGACCATCACTGGTGAAATAGTCATCCCCCTCCTTTTCCAGTTTCGCGACTTTAAGCTGCTGTAAGTCTACCTGGGTTGGCTCTAGTAAGTCAGGAAGGTACTTGCATCAAAGCTTCAAGTATCGAGATCAATCAAGGACTTGGCTGAAGCCAATATCTGCTTTAGATCTCTCACAAAGAGCTCTAGACCATCACTGGTGAAATAGTCATCCCCCTCCTTTTCCAGTTTCGCGACTTTAAGCTGCTGTAAGTCTACCTGGGTTGGCTCTAGTAAGTCAGGAAGGTACTTGCATCAAAGCTTCAAGTATCGAGATCAATCAAGGACTTGGCTGAAGCCAATATCTGCTTTAGATCTCTCACAAAGAGCTCTAGACCATCACTGGTGAAATAGTCATCCCCCCTCCTTTTCCAGTTTCGCGACTTTAAGCTGCTGTATGTCTACCTGGGTTGGCTCTAGTAAGTCAGGAAGGTACTTGCATCAAAGCTTCAAGTATCGAGATCAATCAAGGACTTGGCTGAAGCCAATATCTGCTTTAGATCTCTCACAAAGAGCTCTAGACCATCACTGGTGAAATAGTCATCCCCCTCCTTTTCCAGTTTCGCGACTTTAAGCTGCTGTAAGTCTACCTGGGTTGGCTCTAGGTAGTCAGGAAGGTACTTGCATCAAAGCTGCAAGTATCGAGATCAATCCAGGACTTGGCAGAAGCCGATATCTGCTTTAGGTCTCTCACAAAGAGCTCTAGACCATCACTGGTGAAATAGTCATCCCCCTCCTTTTCCAGTTTCGCGACTTTAAGCTGCTGTAAGTCTACCTGGGTTGGCTCTAGGAAGTCAGGAAGGTACTTGCATCAAAGCTGCAAGTATCGAGATCAATCCAGGACTTGCCAGAAGCCGATATCTGCTTTAGATCTCTGACAAAGAGCTCTAGACCATCACTGGTGAAATAGTCATCCCCCTCCTTTTCCAGTTTCGCGACTTTAAGCTGCTGTAAGTCTACCTGGGTTGGCTCTAGTAAGTCAGGAAGGTACTTGCATCAAAGCTTCAAGTATCGAGATCAATCAAGGACTTGGCTGAAGCCAATATCTGCTTTAGATCTCTCACAAAGAGCTCTAGACCATCACTGGTGAAATAGTCATCCCCCTCCTTCTCCAGTTTCGCGAGTTTACGCTGCTGTAAGTCTACCTGGGTTGGTTCTAGGAGGTCAGGAAGGTACTTGCATCAAAGCTTCAAGTATCGAGATCAATCAAGGACTTGGCTGAAGCCAATATCTGCTTTAGATCTCTGACAAAGAGCTCTAGACCATCACTGGTGAAATAGTCATCCCCCTCCTTCTCCAGTTTCGGGACTTTACGCTGCTGTAAGTCTACCTGGTTTGGCTCTAGGAAGTCAGGAAGGTACTTGCATCAAAGCTGCAAGTATCGAGATCAATCCAGGACTTGGCAGAAGCCGATATCTGCTTTAGATCTCTCACAAAGAGCTCTAGACCATCACTGGTGAAATAGTCATCCCCCTCCTTTTCCACGTAAGTGACTTTGAGCTGCTGTAAGTCTATTTTGGTTGGCTCGAGGAGTTCAAGAAGGTACTTGCATCAAAGCCTCAAGTATCGAGATCAATCAAGGACTTGGCTGAAGCCAATATCTGCTTTAGATCTCTGACAAAGAGCTCTAGACCATCACTGGTGAAATAGTCATCCCCCCTCCTTTTACAGTTTCGCGACATTAAGCTGCTGTAAGTCTACCAGGGTTGGCTCTAGGTAGTCAGGAAGGTACTTGCATCAAAGCTGCAAGTATCGAGATCAATCCAGGACTTGGCTGAAGCCAATATCTGCTTTAGATCTCTCACAAAGAGCTCTAGACCATCACTGGTGAAATAGTCATCCCCCCTCCTTTTCCAGTTTCGCGACTTTAAGCTGCTGTAAGTCTACCTGGGTTGGCTCTAGTAAGTCAGGAAGGTACTTGCATCAAAGCTTCAAGTATCGAGATCAATCAAGGACTTGGCTGAAGCCAATATCTGCTTTAGATCTCTCACAAAGAGCTCTAGACCATCACTGGTGAAATAGTCATCCCCCCTCCTTTTCCAGTTTCGCGACTTTAAGCTGCTGTATGTCTACCTGGGTTGGCTCTAGTAAGTCAGGAAGGTACTTGCATCAAAGCTTCAAGTATCGAGATCAATCAAGGACTTGGCTGAAGCCAATATCTGCTTTAGATCTCTCACAAAGAGCTCTAGACCATCACTGGTGAAATAGTCATCCCCCTCCTTTTCCAGTTTCGCGACTTTAAGCTGCTGTAAGTCTACCAGGGTTGGCTCTAGGTAGTCAGGAAGGTACTTGCATCAAAGCTGCAAGTATCGAGATCAATCCAGGACTTGGCAGAAGCCGATATCTGCTTTAGGTCTCTCACAAAGAGCTCTAGACCATCACTGGTGAAATAGTCATCCCCCCTCCTTTTCCAGTTTCGCGACTTTAAGCTGCTGTAAGTCTACCTGGGTTGGCTCTAGGTAGTCAGGAAGGTACTTGCATCAAAGCTGCAAGTATCGAGATCAATCCAGGACTGTCCAGAAGCCGATATCTGCTTTAGATCTCTGACAAAGAGCTCTAGACCATCACTGGTGAAATAGTCATCCCCCTCCTTTTCCAGTTTTGCGACTTTAAGCTGCTGTAAGTCTACCTGGGTTGGCTCTAGTAAGTCAGGAAGGTACTTGCATCAAAGCTTCAAGTATCGAGATCAATCAAGGACTTGGCTGAAGCCAATATCTGCTTTAGATCTCTCACAAAGAGCTCTAGACCATCACTGGTGAAATAGTCATCCCCCCTCCTTCTCCAGTTTCGGGACTTTACGCTGCTGTAAGTCTACCTGGTTTGGCTCTAGGAAGTCAGGAAGGTACTTGCATCAAAGCTGCAAGTATCGAGATCAATCCAGGACTTGGCAGAAGCCGATATCTGCTTTAGATCTCTCACAAAGAGCTCTAGACCATCACTGGTGAAATAGTCATCCCCCCTCCTTTTCCACGTAAGTGACTTTGAGCTGCTGTAAGTCTATTTTGGTTGGCTCGAGGAGTTCAAGAAGGTACTTGCATCAAAGCCTCAAGTATCGAGATCAATCAAGGACTTGGCTGAAGCCAATATCTGCTTTAGATCTCTGACAAAGAGCTCTAGACCATCACTGGTGAAATAGTCATCCCCCTCCTTTTCCAGTTTCGCGACTTTAAGCTGCTGTAAGTCTACCAGGGTTGGCTCTAGGTAGTCAGGAAGGTACTTGCATCAAAGCTGCAAGTATCGAGATCAATCCAGGACTTGGCTGAAGCCAATATCTGCTTTAGATCTCTCACAAAGAGCTCTAGACCATCACTGGTGAAATAGTCATCCCCCCTCCTTTTCCAGTTTCGCGACTTTAAGCTGCTGTAAGTCTACCTGGGTTGGCTCTAGTAAGTCAGGAAGGTACTTGCATCAAAGCTTCAAGTATCGAGATCAATCAAGGACTTGGCTGAAGCCAATATCTGCTTTAGATCTCTCACAAAGAGCTCTAGACCATCACTGGTGAAATAGTCATCCCCCTCCTTTTCCAGTTTCGCGACTTTAAGCTGCTGTATGTCTACCTGGGTTGGCTCTAGTAAGTCAGGAAGGTACTTGCATCAAAGCTTCAAGTATCGAGATCAATCAAGGACTTGGCTGAAGCCAATATCTGCTTTAGATCTCTCACAAAGAGCTCTAGACCATCACTGGTGAAATAGTCATCCCCCCTCCTTTTCCAGTTTCGCGACTTTAAGCTGCTGTAAGTCTACCAGGGTTGGCTCTAGGTAGTCAGGAAGGTACTTGCATCAAAGCTGCAAGTATCGAGATCAATCCAGGACTTGGCAGAAGCCGATATCTGCTTTAGGTCTCTCACAAAGAGCTCTAGACCATCACTGGTGAAATAGTCATCCCCCTCCTTTTCCAGTTTCGCGACTTTAAGCTGCTGTAAGTCTACCTGGGTTGGCTCTAGGTAGTCAGGAAGGTACTTGCATCAAAGCTGCAAGTATCGAGATCAATCCAGGACTGTCCAGAAGCCGATATCTGCTTTAGATCTCTGACAAAGAGCTCTAGACCATCACTGGTGAAATAGTCATCCCCCTCCTTTTCCAGTTTTGCGACTTTAAGCTGCTGTAAGTCTACCTGGGTTGGCTCTAGTAAGTCAGGAAGGTACTTGCATCAAAGCTTCAAGTATCGAGATCAATCAAGGACTTGGCTGAAGCCAATATCTGCTTTAGATCTCTCACAAAGAGCTCTAGACCATCACTGGTGAAATAGTCATCCCCCTCCTTCTCCAGTTTCGCGAGTTTACGCTGCTGTAAGTCTACCTGGGTTGGTTCTAGGAGGTCAGGAAGGTACTTGCATCAAAGCTGCAAGTATCGGGATCAATCCAGGACTTGGCAGAAGCCGATATCTGCTTTAGATCTCTGACAAAGAGCTCTAGACCATCACTGGTGAAATAGTCATCCCCCCTCCTTCTCCAGTTTTGCGACTTTACGCTGCTGTAAGTCTACCTGGGTTTCCTCTAGGAAGTCAGGAAGGTACTTGCATCAAAGCTGCAAGTATCGAGATCAATCCAGGACTTGCCAGAAGCCGATATCTGCTTTAGATCTCTCACAAAGAGCTCTAGACCATCACTGGTGAAATAGTCATCCCCCCTCCTTTTCCACGTAAGTGACTTTGAGCTGCTGTAAGTCTACCTGGGTTGGCTCTAGTAAGTCAGGAAGGTACTTGCATCAAAGCTTCAAGTATCGAGATCAATCAAGGACTTGGCTGAAGCCAATATCTGCTTTAGATCTCTCACAAAGAGCTCTAGACCATCACTGGTGAAATAGTCATCCCCCCTCCTTTTCCAGTTTCGCGACTTTAAGCTGCTGTAAGTCTACCTGGGTTGGCTCTAGTAAGTCAGGAAGGTACTTGCATCAAAGCTTCAAGTATCGAGATCAATCAAGGACTTGGCAGAAGTCGATATCTGCTTTAAATCTCTGACAAAGAGCTCTAGACCATCACTGGTGAAATAGTCATCCCCCTCCTTTTCCAGTTTCGCGACTTCACCCTGCTGTAAGTCTACCTGGGTTGGTTCTAGGAAGTCAGGAAGGTACTTGCATCAAAGCTGCAAGTATCGAGATCAATCCAGGACGTGGCAGAAGCCGATATCTGCTTTAGATCTCTCACAAACAGCTCTAGACCATCACTTGTGAAATAGTCATCCCCCCTCCTTCTCCAGTTTCGCGACTTTACGCTGCTGTAAGTCTACCTGGGTTGGTTCTAGGAGGTCAGGAAGGTACTTGCATCAAAGCTGCAAGTATCGAGATCAATCCAGGACTTGGCAGAAGCCGATATCTGCTTTAGATCTCTGACAAAGAGCTCTAGACCATCACTGGTGAAATATTCATCCCCCCTCCTTCTCCAGTTTCGCGACTTCACGCTGCTGTAAGTCTACCTGGGTTGGTTCTAGGAGGTCAGGAAGGTACTTGCATCAAAGCTGCAAGTATCGAGATCAATCCAGGACTTGGCAGAAGCCGATATCTGCTTTAGATCTCTCACAAAGAGCTCTAGACCATCACTGGTGAAATAGTCATCCCCCTCCTTTTCCAGTTTCGCGACTTTAAGCTGCTGTAAGTCTACCTGGGTTGGCTCTAGTAAGTCAGGAAGGTACTTGCATCAAAGCTTCAAGTATCGAGATCAATCAAGGACTTGGCTGAAGCCAATATCTGCTTTAGATCTCTCACAAAGAGCTCTAGACCATCACTGGTGAAATAGTCATCCCCCTCCTTTTCCAGTTTCGCGACTTTAAGCTGCTGTAAGTCTACCTGGGTTGGCTCTAGTAAGTCAGGAAGGTACTTGCATCAAAGCTTCAAGTATCGAGATCAATCAAGGACTTGGCTGAAGCCAATATCTGCTTTAGATCTCTCACAAAGAGCTCTAGACCATCACTGGTGAAATAGTCATCCCCCTCCTTTTCCAGTTTCGCGACTTTAAGCTGCTGTAAGTCTACCTGGGTTGGCTCTAGGTAGTCAGGAAGGTACTTGCATCAAAGCTGCAAGTATCGAGATCAATCCAGGACTTGGCAGAAGCCGATATCTGCTTTAGGTCTCTCACAAAGAGCTCTAGACCATCACTGGTGAAATAGTCATCCCCCTCCTTTTCCAGTTTCGCGACTTTAAGCTGCTGTAAGTCTACCTGGGTTGGCTCTAGGTAGTCAGGAAGGTACTTGCATCAAAGCTGCAAGTATCGAGATCAATCCAGGACTGTCCAGAAGCCGATATCTGCTTTAGATCTCTGACAAAGAGCTCTAGACCATCACTGGTGAAATAGTCATCCCCCTCCTTTTCCAGTTTCGCGACTTTAAGCTGCTGTAAGTCTACCTGGGTTGGCTCTAGTAAGTCAGGAAGGTACTTGCATCAAAGCTTCAAGTATCGAGATCAATCAAGGACTTGGCTGAAGCCAATATCTGCTTTAGATCTCTCACAAAGAGCTCTAGACCATCACTGGTGAAATAGTCATCCCCCTCCTTCTCCAGTTTCGCGAGTTTACGCTGCTGTAAGTCTACCTGGGTTGGTTCTAGGAGGTCAGGAAGGTACTTGCGTCAAAGCTTCAAGTATCGAGATCAATCAAGGACTTGGCTGAAGCCGATATCTGCTTTAGATCTCTGACAAAGAGCTCTAGACCATCACTGGTGAAATAGTCATCCCCCCTCCTTCTCCAGTTTCGCGACTTTACGCTGCTGTAAGTCTACCTGGGTTGGCTCTAGGAAGTCAGGAAGGTACTTGCATCAAAGCTGCAAGTATCGAGATCAATCCAGGACTTGCCAGAAGCCGATATCTGCTTTAGATCTCTGACAAAGAGCTCTAGACCATCACTGGTGAAATAGTCATCCCCCCTCCTTTTCCAGTTTCGCGACTTCAACCTGCTGTAAGTCTACCTGGGTTGGCTCTAGTAAGTCAGGAAGGTACTTGCATCAAAGCTTCAAGTATCGAGATCAATCAAGGACTTGGCTGAAGCCAATATCTGCTTTAGATCTCTCACAAAGAGCTCTAGACCATCACTGGTGAAATAGTCATCCCCCCTCCTTCTCCAGTTTCGCGAGTTTAAGCTGCTGTAAGTCTACCTGGGTTGGCTCTAGTAAGTCAGGAAGGTACTTGCATCAAAGCTTCATGTATCGAGATCAATCAAGGACTTGGCTGAAGCCAATATCTGCTTTAGATCTCTCACAAAGAGCTCTAGACCATCACTGGTGAAATAGTCATCCCCCTCCTTCTCCAATTTCGCGACTTCAACCTGCTGTAAGTCTACCTGGGTTGGATCTAGGAAGTCAGGAAGGTACTTGCATCAAAGCTGCAAGTATCGAGATCAATCCAGGACGTGGCAGAAGCCGATATCTGCTTTAGATCTCTCACAAACAGCTCTAGACCATCACTTGTGAAATAGTCATCCCCCTCCTTCTCCAGTTTCGCGACTTTACGCTGCTGTAAGTCTACCTGGGTTGGTTCTAGGAAGTCAGGTAGGTACTTGCATCAAAGCTGCAAGTATCGAGATCAATCAAGGACTTGGCTGAAGCCAATATCTGCTTTAGATCTCTCACAAAGAGCTCTAGACCATCACTGGTGAAATAGTCATCCCCCTCCTTCTCCAGTTTCGCGACTTCACGCTGCTGTAAGTCTACCTGGGTTGGTTCTAGGAGGTCAGGAAGGTACTTGCATCAAAGCTTTAAGTATCGAGATCAATCCAGGACTTGACAGAAGCCGATATCTGCTTTAGATCTCTGACAAAGAGCTCTAGACCATCACTGGTGAAATAGTCATCCCCCCTCCTTAACCAGTTTCGCGACTTTACGCTGCTGTAAGTCTACCTGGGTTGGTTCTAGGAAGTCAGGAAGGTACTTGCATCAAAGCTGCAAGTATCGAGATCAATCAAGGACTTGGCTGAAGCCAATATCTGCTTTAGATCTCTCACAAAGAGCTCTAGACCATCACTGGTGAAATAGTCATCCCCCTCCTTTTCCAGTTTCGCGACTTTAAGCTGCTGTAAGTCTACCTGGGTTGGCTCTAGTAAGTCAGGAAGGTACTTGCATCAAAGCTTCAAGTATCCCGATCAATCAAGGACTTGGCTGAAGCCAATATCTGCTTTAGATCTCTCACAAAGAGCTCTAGACCATCACTGGTGAAATAGTCATCCCCCTCCTTTTCCAGTTTCGCGACTTTAAGCTGCTGTATGTCTACCTGGGTTGGCTCTAGTAAGTCAGGAAGGTACTTGCATCAAAGCTTCAAGTATCGAGATCAATCAAGGACTTGGCTGAAGCCAATATCTGCTTTAGATCTCTCACAAAGAGCTCTAGACCATCACTGGTGAAATAGTCATCCCCCTCCTTTTCCAGTTTCGCGACTTTAAGCTGCTGTAAGTCTACCTGGGTTGGCTCTAGGTAGTCAGGAAGGTACTTGCATCAAAGCTGCAAGTATCGAGATCAATCCAGGACTTGGCAGAAGCCGATATCTGCTTTAGGTCTCTCACAAAGAGCTCTAGACCATCACTGGTGAAATAGTCATCCCCCCTCCTTTTCCAGTTTCGCGACTTTACGCTGCTGTAAGTCTACCTGGGTTGGCTCTAGGAAGTCAGGAAGGTACTTGCATCAAAGCTGCAAGTATCGAGATCAATCCAGGACTTGCCAGAAGCCGATATCTGCTTTATATCTCTGACAAAGAGCTCTAGACCATCACTGGTGAAATAGTCATCCCCCCTCCTGCTCCAGTTTCGCGACTTTAAGCTGCTGTAAGTCTACCTGGGTTGGCTCTAGTAAGTCAGGAAGGTACTTGCATCAAAGCTTCAAGTATCGAGATCAATCAAGGACTTGGCTGAAGCCAATATCTGCTTTAGATCTCTCACAAAGAGCTCTAGACCATCACTGGTGAAATAGTCATCCCCCTCCTTCTCCAGTTTCGCGAGTTTACGCTGCTGTAAGTCTACCTGGGTTGGTTCTAGGAGGTCAGGAAGGTACTTGCATCAAAGCTGCAAGTATCGAGATCAATCCAGGACTTGCCAGAAGGCGATATCTGCTTTATATCTCAGACAAAGAGCACTAGACAAACACAGGAGAATTATTCAAACCCCCTCCTTCTCCAGTTTCGCGACTTTACGCTGCTGTAAGTCTACCTGGGTTGGTTCTAGGAGGTCAGGAAGGTACTTGCATCAAAGCTGCAAGTATCGAGATCAATCCAGGACTTGGCAGAAGTCGATATCTGCTTTAAATCTCTGACAAAGAGCTCTAGACCATCACTGGTGAAATAGTCATCCCCCTCCTTTTCCAGTTTCGCGACTTTAAGCTGCTGTAAGTCTACCTGGGTTGGCTCTAGTAAGTCAGGAAGGTACTTGCATCAAAGCTTCAAGTATCGAGATCAATCAAGGACTTGGCTGAAGCCAATATCTGCTTTAGATCTCTCACAAAGAGCTCTAGACCATCACTGGTGAAATAGTCATCCCCCCTCCTTCTCCAGTTTCGCGACTTTACGCTGCTGTAAGTCTACCTGGGTTGGTTCTAGGAGGTCAGGAAGGTACTTGCATCAAAGCTTGAAGTATCGAGATCAATCAAGGACTTGGCTGAAGCCAATATCTGCTTTAGATCTCTGACAAAGAGCTCTAGACCATCACTGGTGAAATAGTCATCCCCCCTCCTTCTCCAGTTTCGGGACTTTACGCTGCTGTAAGTCTACCTGGGTTGGTTCTAGGAGGTCAGGAAGGTACTTGCATCAAAGCTTCAAGTATCGAGATCAATCAAGGACTTGGCTGAAGCCAATATCTGCTTTAGATCTCTCACAAAGAGCTCTAGACCATCACTGGTGAAATAGTCATCCCCCCTCCTTCTCCAGTTTCGCGACTTTACGCTGCTGTAAGTCTACCTGGGTTGGTTCTAGGAGGTCAGGAAGGTACTTGCATCAAAGCTTGAAGTATCGAGATCAATCAAGGACTTGGCTGAAGCCAATATCTGCTTTAGATCTCTCACAAAGAGCTCTAGACCATCACTGGTGAAATAGTCATCCCCCTCCTTTTCCACGTAAGTGACTTTGAGCTGCTGTAAGTCTATTTTGGTTGGCTCGAGGAGTTCAAGAAGGTACTTGCATCAAAGCCTCAAGTATCGAGATCAATCAAGGACTTGGCTGAAGCCAATATCTGCTTTAGATCTCTGACAAAGAGCTCTAGACCATCACTGGTGAAATAGTCATCCCCCTCCTTTTCCAGTTTCGCGACTTTAAGCTGCTGTAAGTCTACCTGGGTTGGTTCTAGGAGGTCAGGAAGGTACTTGCATCAAAGCTTTAAGTATCGAGATCAATCCAGGACTTGACAGAAGCCGATATCTGCTTTAGATCTCTGACAAAGAGCTCTAGACCATCACTGGTGGAATAGTCATCCCCCCTCCTTCTCCAGTTTCGCGACTTTACGCTGCTGTAAGTCTACCTGGGTTGGTTCTAGGAAGTCAGGAAGGTACTTGCATCACAGCTGCAAGTATCGAGATCAATCCAGGACTTGGCAGAAGCCGATATTTGCTTTAGATCTCTCACAAAGAGCTCTAGACCATCACTGGTGAAATAGTCATCCCCCCTCCTTTTCCAGTTTCGCGACTTTAAGCTGCTGTAAGTCTACCTGGGTTGGTTCTAGGAGGTCAGGAAGGTACTTGCATCAAAGCTGCAAGTATCGAGATCAATCCAGGACTTGGCAGAAGCCGATATCTGCTTTAGATCTCTGACAAAGAGCTCTAGACCATCACTGGTGAAATAGTCATCCCCCCTCCTTCTCCAGTTTCGCGACTTTACGCTGCTGTAAGTCTACCTGGGTTGGTTCTAGGAGGTCAGGAAGGTACTTGCATCAAAGCTTCAAGTATCGAGATCAATCAAGGACTTGGCTGAAGCCAATATCTGCTTTAGATCTCTCACAAAGAGCTCTAGACCATCACTGGTGAAATAGTCATCCCCCCTCCTTTTCCAGTTTCGCGACTTTAAGCTGCTGTATGTCTACCTGGGTTGGCTCTAGTAAGTCAGGAAGGTACTTGCATCAAAGCTTCAAGTATCGAGATCAATCAAGGACTTGGCTGAAGCCAATATCTGCTTTAGATCTCTCACAAAGAGCTCTAGACCATCACTGGTGAAATAGTCATCCCCCCTCCTTTTCCAGTTTCGCGACTTTAAGCTGCTGTAAGTCTACCTGGGTTGGCTCTAGGAAGTCAGGAAGGTACTTGCATCAAAGCTGCAAGTATCGAGATCAATCCAGGACTTGGCAGAAGCCGATATCTGCTTTAGGTCTCTCACAAAGAGCTCTAGACCATCACTGGTGAAATAGTCATCCCCCTCCTTTTCCAGTTTCGCGACTTTAAGCTGCTGTAAGTCTACCTGGGTTGGCTCTAGGAAGTCAGGAAGGTACTTGCATCAAAGCTGCAAGTATCGAGATCAATCCAGGACTTGCCAGAAGCCGATATCTGCTTTAGATCTCTGACAAAGAGCTCTAGACCATCACTGGTGAAATAGTCATCCCCCTCCTTCTCCAGTTTCGGGACTTTACGCTGCTGTAAGTCTACCTGGGTTGGTTCTAGGAGGTCAGGAAGGTACTTGCATCAAAGCTTGAAGTATCGAGATCAATCAAGGACTTGGCTGAAGCCAATATCTGCTTTAGATCTCTCACAAAGAGCTCTAGACCATCACTGGTGAAATAATCATCCCCCCTCCTTTTCCACGTAAGTGACTTTGAGCTGCTGTAAGTCTATTTTGGTTGGCTCGAGGAGTTCAAGAAGGTACTTGCATCAAAGCCTCAAGTATCGAGATCAATCAAGGACTTGGCTGAAGCCAATATCTGCTTTAGATCTCTGACAAAGAGCTCTAGACCATCACTGGTGAAATAGTCATCCCCCCTCCTTTTCCAGTTTCGCGACTTTAAGCTGCTGTAAGTCTACCTGGGTTGGTTCTAGGAGGTCAGGAAGGTACTTGCATCAAAGCTTTAAGTATCGAGATCAATCCAGGACTTGACAGAAGCCGATATCTGCTTTAGATCTCTGACAAAGAGCTCTAGACCATCACTGGTGAAATAGTCATCCCCCCTCCTTAACCAGTTTCGCGACTTTACGCTGCTGTAAGTCTACCTGGGTTGGTTCTAGGAAGTCAGGAAGGTACTTGCATCAAAGCTGCAAGTATCGAGATCAATCCAGGACTTGGCAGAAGCCGATATCTGCTTTAGATCTCTGACAAAGAGCTCTAGACCATCACTGGTGAAATAGTCATCCCCCTCCTTTTCCAGTTTCGCGACTTTAAGCTGCTGTAAGTCTACCTGGGTTGGTTCTAGGAGGTCAGGAAGGTACTTGCATCAAAGCTGCAAGTATCGAGATCAATCCAGGACTTGGCAGAAGCCAATATCTGCTTTAGATCTCTCACAAAGAGCTCTAGACCATCACTGGTGAAATAGTCATCCCCCTCCTTTTCCAGTTTCGCGACTTTAAGCTGCTGTATGTCTACCTGGGTTGGCTCTAGTAAGTCAGGAAGGTACTTGCATCAAAGCTTCAAGTATCGAGATCAATCAAGGACTTGGCTGAAGCCAATATCTGCTTTAGATCTCTCACAAAGAGCTCTAGACCATCACTGGTGAAATAGTCATCCCCCCTCCTTTTCCAGTTTCGCGACTTTAAGCTGCTGTAAGTCTACCTGGGTTGGCTCTAGGTAGTCAGGAAGGTACTTGCATCAAAGCTGCAAGTATCGAGATCAATCCAGGACTTGGCAGAAGCCGATATCTGCTTTAGGTCTCTCACAAAGAGCTCTAGACCATCACTGGTGAAATAGTCATCCCCCCTCCTTTTCCAGTTTCGCGACTTTAAGCTGCTGTAAGTCTACCTGGGTTGGCTCTAGGAAGTCAGGAAGGTACTTGCATCAAAGCTGCAAGTATCGAGATCAATCCAGGACTTGCCAGAAGCCGATATCTGCTTTAGATCTCTGACAAAGAGCTCTAGACCATCACTGGTGAAATAGTCATCCCCCCTCCTTCTCCAGTTTTGCGACTTTACGCTGCTGTAAGTCTACCTGGGTTGGCTCTAGTAAGTCAGGAAGGTACTTGCATCAAAGCTTCAAGTATCGAGATCAATCAAGGACTTGGCTGAAGCCAATATCTGCTTTAGATCTCTGACAAAGAGCTCTAGACCATCACTGGTGAAATAGTCATCCCCCCTCCTTCTCCAGTTTCGCGAGTTTACGCTGCTGTAAGTCTACCTGGGTTGGTTCTAGGAGGTCAGGAAGGTACTTGCATCAAAGCTTCAAGTATCGAGATCAATCAAGGACTTGGCTGAAGCCAATATCTGCTTTAGATCTCTGACAAAGAGCTCTAGACCATCACTGGTGAAATAGTCATCCCCCCTCCTTCTCCAGTTTCGGGACTTTACGCTGCTGTAAGTCTACCTGGTTTGGCTCTAGGAAGTCAGGAAGGTACTTGCATCAAAGCTGCAAGTATCGAGATCAATCCAGGACTTGGCAGAAGCCGATATGTGCTTTAGATCTCTCACAAAGAGCTCTAGACCATCACTGGTGAAATAGTCATCCCCCCTCCTTTTCCACGTAAGTGACTTTGAGCTGCTGTAAGTCTATTTTGGTTGGCTCGAGGAGTTCAAGAAGGTACTTGCATCAAAGCCTCAAGTATCGAGATCAATCAAGGACTTGGCTGAAGCCAATATCTGCTTTAGATCTCTGACAAAGAGCTCTAGACCATCACTGGTGAAATAGTCATCCCCCCTCCTTTTCCAGTTTCGCGACTTTAAGCTGCTGTAAGTCTACCTGGGTTGGCTCTAGTAAGTCAGGAAGGTACTTGCATCAAAGCTTCAAGTATCGAGATCAATCAAGGACTTGGCTGAAGCCAATATCTGCTTTAGATCTCTCACAAACAGCTCTAGACCATCACTTGTGAAATAGTCATCCCCCCTCCTTCTCCAGTTTCGCGACATAACGCTGCTGTAAGTCTACCTGGGTTGGTTCTAGGAGGTCAGGAAGGTACTTGCATCAAAGCTTGAAGTATCGAGATCAATCAAGGACTTGGCTGAAGCCAATATCTGCTTTAGATCTCTGACAAAGAGCTCTAGACCATCACTGGTGAAATAGTCATCCCCCCTCCTTCTCCAGTTTCGGGACTTTACGCTGCTGTAAGTCTACCTGGGTTGGTTCTAGGAGGTCAGGAAGGTACTTGCATCAAAGCTTCAAGTATCGAGATCAATCAAGGACTTGGCTGAAGCCAATATCTGCTTTAGATCTCTCACAAACAGCTCTAGACCATCACTTGTGAAATAGTCATCCCCCCTCCTTCTCCAGTTTCGCGACCTCACGCTGCTGTAAGTCTACCTGGGTTGGTTCTAGGAGGTCAGGAAGGTACTTGCATCAAAGCTTGAAGTATCGAGATCAATCAAGGACTTGGCTGAAGCCAATATCTGCTTTAGATCTCTCACAAAGAGCTCTAGACCATCACTGGTGAAATAGTCATCCCCCTCCTTTTCCACGTAAGTGACTTTGAGCTGCTGTAAGTCTATTTTGGTTGGCTCGAGGAGTTCAAGAAGGTACTTGCATCAAAGCCTCAAGTATCGAGATCAATCAAGGACTTGGCTGAAGCCAATATCTGCTTTAGATCTCTGACAAAGAGCTCTAGACCATCACTGGTGAAATAGTCATCCCCCTCCTTTTCCAGTTTCGCGACTTTAAGCTGCTGTAAGTCTACCTGGGTTGGTTCTAGGAGGTCAGGAAGGTACTTGCATCAAAGCTTTAAGTATCGAGATCAATCCAGGACTTGACAGAAGCCGATATCTGCTTTAGATCTCTGACAAAGAGCTCTAGACCATCACTGGTGAAATAGTCATCCCCCTCCTTAACCAGTTTCGCGACTTTACGCTGCTGTAAGTCTACCTGGGTTGGTTCTAGGAAGTCAGGAAGGTACTTGCATCAAAGCTGCAAGTATCGAGATCAATCCAGGACTTGGCAGAAGCCGATATCTGCTTTAGATCTCTCACAAAGAGCTCTAGACCATCACTGGTGAAATAGTCATCCCCCCTCCTTCTCCAGTTTCGCGACTTTAAGCTGCTGTAAGTCTACCTGGGTTGGTTCTAGGAGGTCAGGAAGGTACTTGCATCAAAGCTGCAAGTATCGAGATCAATCCAGGACTTGGCAGAAGCCGATATCTGCTTTAGATCTCTGACAAAGAGCTCTAGACCATCACTGGTGAAATAGTCATCCCCCCTCCTTTTCCAGTTTCGCGACTTCAACCTGCTGTAAGTCTACCTGGGTTGGTTCTAGGAAGTCAGGAAGGTACTTGCATCACAGCTGCAAGTATCGAGATCAATCCAGGACTTGGCAGAAGCCGATATTTGCTTTAGATCTCTCACAAAGAGCTCTAGACCATCACTGGTGAAATAGTCATCCCCCCTCCTTTTCCAGTTTCGCGACTTTAAGCTGCTGTAAGTCTACCTGGGTTGGTTCTAGGAGGTCAGGAAGGTACTTGCATCAAAGCTGCAAGTATCGAGATCAATCCAGGACTTGGCAGAAGCCAATATCTGCTTTCGATCTCTCACAAAGAGCTCTAGACCATCACTGGTGAAATAGTCATCCCCCCTCCTTTTCCACGTAAGTGACTTTGAGCTGCTGTAAGTCTATTTTGGTTGGCTCGAGGAGTTCAAGAAGGTACTTGCATCAAAGCTGCAAGTATCGAGATCAATCCAGGACGTGGCAGAAGCCGATATCTGCTTTAGATCTCTCACAAACAGCTCTAGACCATCACTGGTGAAATAGTCATCCCCCCTCCTTTTCCAGTTTCGCGACTTCAACCTGCTGTAAGTCTACCTGGGTTGGTTCTAGGAGGTCAGGAAGGTACTTGCATCAAAGCTGCAAGTATCGGGATCAATCCAGGACTTGGCAGAAGCCGATATCTGCTTTAGATCTCTGACAAAGAGCTCTAGACCATCACTGGTGAAATAGTCATCCCCCCTCCTTCTCCAGTTTCGCGACTTTACGCTGCTGTAAGTCTACCTGGGTTGGCTCTAGGAAGTCAGGAAGGTACTTGCATCAAAGCTGCAAGTATCGAGATCAATCCAGGACTTGCCAGAAGCCGATATCTGCTTTAGATCTCTGACAAAGAGCTCTAGACCATCACTGGTGAAATAGTCATCCCCCTCCTTCTCCAGTTTCGCGACTTTACGCTGCTGTAAGTCTACCTGGGTTGGTTCTAGGAGGTCAGGAAGGTACTTGCATCAAAGCTGCAAGTATCGAGATCAATCCAGGACTTGCCAGAAGCCGATATCTGCTTTAGATCTCTGACAAAGAGCTCTAGACCATCACTGGTGAAATAGTCATCCCCCCTCCTTCTCCAGTTTTGCGACTTTACGCTGCTGTAAGTCTACCTGGGTTTCCTCTAGGAAGTCAGGAAGGTACTTGCGGCAATGCTAGAAGTCTCTAGATAAATCTAGGACTTGGCTGGAATTGCTATCTGTTGTAGATTTCCTCCAGATTATTCAGGAATGTCATTGAGGAAATAGTCATCGCCGTTCCTGTTGCAGTTTCGCGACTTTAAGCTTCATTAGAAATTAGTTGCAACCCTGATTATAAATTTTCATTTATTATTTGACAAAATTATTTTTGTATTATTAATTCAAATCAAATTCCATAAGACGCATTAAAATATTTGTTTCAATTAATTAAATTTTGTTTGAATCTGAACAATTATTTGGGTTTAATGCGAATAAACAAATATCTATTATTTCATAATTTTTCTTAAATTTCTTTAAAAATATTTCATTTTGTAGACATAACTAATTTGGCTTGAAAATAATTTTAATTTCATAAGTTTAATACTTATGTTGTGATTTATAGGTTAGAATTTTTACAAAGTCTCTTTTTTGAGACAAATGTATAAGTAGGTAAACAAGGAAAATTAGAAATTTGCAATCCAAAATCAGAATAAAAATTGAAAAGCCATGGATTCTCAAATACTTCCTACTTTTATATACAGATATATTTTATGTTTCCACACTAACTTCTGGATATCAACTATAAAAAATGCAATGGAAGCTTCTCTTTCATTTAAACTACAAAATCTCAAACAAGGTAAATGTGTAACCTCAGGGAATGTTTGTAACAAACAATGATAGGACCAAATATCAGGCGGATGGTAGAAATGCGTTTCTGTGAGAGTAGAATATATAACATGAAATAATATGGAACGTAAATTCACAAATATGGTTATGAATGCAGGAGGTTATGCTATGGTAGTCATGTTTGTTGTTCATAATAGGTATATTCAAATTTCATTTCTGGTATTCCCCGTGAAAACGAATGCCCATTGCATTTACACCGCATCATTTGAATTCTGGAGCAAATGGATCGAATAGAATAAGTATACAATCTCGGATTACGAAATATTTGCTAATGCTTCTAAACTGATTTCCACTTAACTTTTACGGCATTACTCTTATTTCCATTGCTTTTCAGAAGATTCCAATCTTCTTCACTTATAAAAATTCCATAGATGTTTTTCACACACATAACTTCTTTACACGTAGTTGCTTATCGAAAATAAAATAAAATTGATGTAAAAAAAAGCGCTATCACTCCCAAACTTTTTTTGAAAATTGCAATAATTTAAATTTTTGATGTAAAATGAAAGTTAGAATAAAAGAATGTTGTTCATTATAACTTTATAAACATTCTGATTGAACATGACATATCTGAAAAAATACAATATTGAAAATATGAAAAATTGCATTTTTAATAATAGTTATCTTGGATCAAAGTTTTATAGATTTTTTGCTAGGATCGAAATACTATTTTTTCATAAAATTTGTATTGTTTTTAAGTAACAATGAAAACAACGAGATCATTCATTTATTCAAATTTGATAATTTTTTATAATTAAAGCTGAAAAAGCTAGAGAACTTTGATCATCAGTAATTCCTACTGAAAAAATAATTTTTTATATTTTTTAGATGAAGTATTAGATTAACGTGCAGACTTTTATAGTTTATCATATGTAGAGCATTGCCCTTTTGGAACCAAAAATGGTTATATTTCAAGATTCGAATGCCACTTGGTCTGACATTCATCATTCGATTCGCGTTCAGACACTCAACAGACTTGGCAATCACGTTAATGGCGTAAGGACCAACCCTTCTCTTTTATAACCACTTCACTCCTTTTATTTCATGCCTTCTTCTTCTCCTCAACCACCCTTTTCAACCTTTATCACCCCTGACTTTGTGATTTGAAACCATAGAGGGGAATTCGCTATTTAGGGAAAACATTTATAACTAGTGAATGTGAGTCTTGATTTCTACAGTTAAATCTACTAGAAAGCAAGAAGTTCGTGAAGTTATTCCAAATTTCCCTACTTTTGTTCCCTTACTTGCCTCTTTCTTTTCTTCCAACATTTTCATCTGTTACTACTGGACTTGGAATCGTTAAAGAACTTGAAAGAGCGATTACTTTTATTGTGTCAAGAACGTTTCTGTATTCTAGTCAAGACACGGTGAAACTAAAGAGTGGGAAACTGTTTTCTTGGGAGTTCAAATTGCTTTTAAAAGGTGGAAAGTGTGTTGCAAAGGCTCACACTATTCAAATTCAAAGGCTTTCAATTTATGAAACTGAAATTTCAAACGTTTATGATCAATTATTAAGTGACATATATGCCTCTGATAGTTTTTAAAAAAATAAGAGACTGACTGTATGCCAAAGCAACAAAAATTCAACAAATTGTTCATGATAAACGCAAGAAGCTAATAAGTATGCAAAAACTGGAATTTTATCGAAAAGTATCACAAAAGGTATTCTAACACCAAGAATAGATTCTTGATAGTTGATTATCATTAAGAGGACAGTCCCCTCAAGAGGTCTTAAAAAATCATGTTTTTTTTCTACCTAATCGATTAGGCAACTATTCAAGATTATTTGTGTAAAATTTTAGCTCGAAATTCGAAGTATTTCGGTAGATACACGGAAATTCAGTCGGTCACGTACATTACGTACGTACGTACATTACGAAATCTAAAGCGTGTTTTCTCAAAACCATGTTTTTACACTTTGCGGGAAAGATAACTAAAAAAGTTCTTAACCGATTTTCTTAATCCAAAGTCTTTTTTATTCAGTATAAAAAGCTACTCTATGTGAACTACGGATTTTAAGAAATTCCGATTTTTAATACCTTTTTTATGAACAAATTACTAAAAAAAAGTCACTTTTTTTTTTGAAATCATAATTTTTCGTCTAAATTTCCGAATTTTAAAATTTCCTTAGTTCACATAGAACAAATACGTCTAACGAAGAAAACAAAAAAAAAATTTTTGATTTCAGTTGAAAATTACGGCTGCTATAGTTCCCGCAGTTTAACTCCGACCGTGTCGAGACGCTGCCGCAAAACGTGGATTACTCGGTCATTTGAAATTTTTCGGATGTAATTTTTTTTGTTAATAAAGTCTAAAATATGACTAAAACATATCCCAAAGTTCTTATGTCTCCGATGTTTCTTTCTGTGAGAAAAAAAATCAGGAAAAACGTTTTTTTTCGGTCTCTTGAGGAAATGCCAGCTCTCGCGATAGCACAAAAATTTTCATCCCTCTAAACCATAAAGAAAACTTTCCACATCAACACCTAATCTTTAAAAATTCCTCAAAATTATTCTATTTACGGAATTTGTTTAATGATTTTTGTGCAATCTCTCGAGCTGGTATTTAATGCTAATCAACAATCAAAAAGCGATTCCTGATGGTAGAATATTTTTTGTGTACTTCTAAGAATTAAGGGTTGGTGTAAAAGTTTTTCTTATGATTCAGGGGGATAAAGGTTTTTATGTAATTGCAAGAGCAAGTATTTAATGATAATCAACAATCAAAAAGCTATTTCTGATTTGTAAAATATTTTTTGCGAACTATTAAAGATTAGGTGTTGATGTGAAAAGTTTTCCTTAGGATTCAGGAGGATGGAAATTTTTTTGTAATTGCGAGAGCTGGTATTTAATGATAATGAAGAATCAAAAAGCAATTCCTGATGGTAGAATCATTTTTGTAAACTTTTAAAGATTACGGTTTGATGTAAAAAGTTGTCGTTATGATTCAGGGAGATAAAAATGTTTGTGTAATCGCGAGAATTAGTATTTAATGATTATCAACAATCAAAAAGCAATTCCTCTGGGTAAAATATGTTTTGCTAATTCTTTCACATGGAAATTTATTTTTTGCGTTTATTATGAACGTTAACAGCTTCAATTTCATTTCAATTTATGATTTTCCGAGCATTAATATGATTAATTAACTTTTCGGAAAGACTACTTCGTATCTATAAATTTATGATGAATCCAGAATACGAAACTTTAGAGCTTTTTATTAATTCAATGAAGAACTTGTTCCAATTGAGGTATAAAGGGATCCAATTAAATTTTGAAGAGAATACGGAGAAGTGTAATTGAAAGACAATTTGTGAACTAAGGGAGAAGTGATTCGTCCGATGAATCTTTCCAGATGCGCTCATTCGCACGTGAAATATCGTGATCAATCTAATCTGTAAGATGCATTTGCTCTTGAAGGGAAAGGTTTTGAGTATTCAGATCTTTTGAAAACATCGTGGAATACAGTTAAATTGACGTGACTACAAAAGAGTCCTTTGGATTTTGCAGGGTGCTAATTATACCAATTAAACGTTTTTGATCCGATAATTGAAAGAAAGACGCTAATTGGTCCTCATTTCTAGTTAGAATTAAGAAAGCTTCATCAAAGCCAAACGACAAACCTCCCTTGATGCCATTTTTCCCTTAGCCATTTATTCATTCTGGATTTAACGAACCATCGAAATTCTTTACCTCCCTTAGGGATTTTTGGAGTTCTATTTCCTGCTAATGGAATATTTACAGAACCGAGTAATTATTAATTTCTGGAGAATATTATTATTATGAGAGGGTTATTTAATTATAAAGGTTTAAACTTTATTCATAAACATACTAATTATTGTTATTCATTGTAACTGAGTTTGAATCTCCATCTCTCGGAATGAAACATTTCGTTTATTTTTTGCGTGTTTTATTCTCTGATATTATAGAATATAAGTTTAAATTGTGTTTGTGACAAAATTACTCGCGAACAGAAAACTTTTAATATTCCTCTTCTACTTTGGACTATTATTCATTAACGTTTTCCCTGATTAATTTTAGAAGATAATTAAACAAATTCTGTTTACTTTTTTACTCCCCTGTGTGCGCATAATGAATTAAGTATAAGGAAAGTTAGTTTTTCTGTTCAAAAGTTACTCAAGCTTTGTGCTTTTAAAACACAATCAGAAATTTTTTTAATGAAACACTTGTTTTTATAATTTATTGTATACTTCACAGTTGATTGAACTTTTCGTTATATTTACTAGTTTATAATGGAATTTTATTAAGTAGCATTTTTATTCATTATTTGTCAATAAGCTAATATCATGTATTATCACATTTTCTTTATAATTAACTATGTTCTTGATTACAACAGCATGATCGTGTATGAATTTTACCTTCATTCTGTTTCTAAGGTAATATATTGAGCAAAGGAGCTAAATCCCTTATGATTGCGTGTGAAAAGGATTTTCTACCTAAACCCCTTACAATAGTTAATTTCAGGGAGAAATACGTCAGTTATAGGCCACCTAACCGCCTCAGGGAAATTTCAATGATCGATTTCATACTGCTTACATATTTAAGTAGTCAAGGAAAACGGAAAATTGATCAAATCAATATTTTTTTATATTTAAACACTCAAAATATAAACATTATGCTAATATTTACATTAGGAGATTGTTCTTTTTTCCTTAAGGTAGTTGATCCACGAAAATTAGACCTCAGGCAAAAATAGATAATTTGGCCTTCAAGAATAGCAATATTATTATTGAAGGGTTATTTTGAAAGAGAAACGATTAATTTCCATGAAAAAAATTTAAAATACAGAAAAATAATGCATTCAACAAATCTAATTTTTACCCGAACTTTTTTTCTTATCGCTTCATACCAAATAAAAAATGATGTGATTCTAATAAATCACGGATACTTTTTCCAGGAAAAAGATTCTCTGCAATTTAACTGTTTATATACAGATAGTGTTAGTTTATTCAGTCAATTTCCATATAATAATGCAACATTTGAACAATATTCGCCTAAATTTTCATTGCAAAATATTGAAAATTGAGCGAGTGACAGTAAATCTCCGGAGGCGCCTCGAAAAAAAGTTTTTTTGCAGAATCATTTGAAACAAAAAAATCAAAGTGCATTTGTTAAAGGAGATTTTTTTGGAAACAAAATATCGTTTTGGAAATATTGTAAAATACACTAAGGAACGTCCCAAATTTTTGAAGAGATATTTTTTTATGAAAAAAGTCATTTTCGTTGACCTCGACATTAGCTTATTTTCTGTTTTTGATATAAAGCAATTTTTATAGCTCTAAAATTAAGAACGAATTCGAATTTTGTTCACGTCAGATTAAATAATTTTAATTTTCCATACATGAGAATTTAAATTTGAAAATAATACAAATTTGAATTCTTTTTTAAACTTTAAAGCTTCCAAGTGATCAAATAATACATATTTGAAATTTTAATTAAAAAATGGAAATATTTTTAAAGGTATTGAATTCATAAAGAATAATTCAAACAATTGTGGTTTTTTTAATGAACCGACATTAGATAGTTCAAAGTATGAAAAGATCTTTCTATTTTAAAATTATTCGAATCCATTAAGTTTTAATATAATAAAAATATAAATGCCACAAGAATAAAAAAATTCAAATAATTTCATTTGAATGGAATGTTTCTTTAAACATATTTACTTTTGATATTTAAAACTGTTTATTGTGAAATACAATTTTCATTTTATTCTTTGAACCCTGAAGAATCAATTCAGAATATAGTAATAAAGCTTTGAAACTTACAAATTTGGAAATATCTTATAAGAAGTTTCTATATTTATTAAAATATATTATAACAATATAAATATCATAACAATTTTAATCTTGGGTCAAGATAGAAAATAGAGACATGAATACAAACATGTCTCGATATGATCATTATTATTAAAATAATTTTTGTTCATTTCTTTGGCATAGGGTCAGTTTTTTCTTATTTTCCTTGATTAAAATTATTATTAGATTTAAAAATGCGAAAAAAGAAAGAAAGGCAAACGTTTCGGCCACATATAGGGGCCCTCTTCAGTGCCATAAATTCAAAGATTAATTCAAAATTTCTGTAAAGGATTGCAGTATAGAAGATAATTAAAAAAAGAATTATCATAGAAATTAAAAACTTATCTCATAGCTTGCAATTCAAAATGAAGTAGTCCAGTATGCAGCATCACGAATTGAAAAAAATATTTGGAGTTCACTATGAATAAAAAACCGGATAAAATGAAAAAATATAAAAGATTTTGCACACGAACCGACCGCAATTTTTTTCCAAAAAAAGTTTATTATTAAATCTTTCTTTTTTCGCATTTTTAAATCTAATAATAATTTTAATCAAGGAAAATAAGAAAAAACTGACCCTATGCCAAAGAAATGAACAAAAATTATATTAATTTAGGTCAATACAATAATAGACATGTTATCAAACATGTCACTTTGAAATTATTATTAAAGTTCCAAGCATCCCAAAGTAAAAAAAAAAGTACGATGATGTGCATATAAATGTGAATCCATTTCGTTTCAACAGCCTGACAAGTACTCACTAAATTTGAATCAGTCCAAAATTGGCTGAATTGAAATTAGTGATGCACTTTTCAAGTTGCAATCAATAATTTTTCATTGGTTTGCAGTTAAGGATGACTGACTGCATCGTAAACAGTATGACAGTGACTTCAATGTAGTTAATGTTTTGTTTTATTCAGATTTATAGAGTAAACATTTTTCACATTAATTAAATCCCAAATGACTTCGCATCCGGTTTTATTGAGTATGATTTGACCGCTGCATATTCGTACTGGAATTTTTATTTAGTGTCGTATGGAGTATTTTCGTTACAGTCTGGTTCCATTGTCATTGGAATGTCTTGGCACTCAGCCAAATTCAAGCAGAAACAAACGAATTGTATTTTGTTTCACTGGATTCTGTTATGTGCTTATATATATGTAGACATAATTCATATATATATATTCATAATTGTCATAATTAGTTTGTCAAACTAAAGTTAAATTTCTAATTTATGTCTATTATTTATTAAATTAAATTGAATTTGTTTTTAAAATAGGATCTAGCAAATTACTCCAATAACGAATACAGAAAATGTATTTATAACATTTAATCGATTCTGTTATTTCGATTCAAAATGGGCGAGCCTATCAAAAGCATTCTCCAATTAACAACGTTCGAATAAAAATGATGGATTATCCAGTGAGCTATTGTTATACCTCGTCCTTTCGCAGATTCCGTTCGAGAATCTCTACAAATAAACGTTTATTTTTTATTTTTTATGTTACCCTTTTTAACGATCTACCGTTTTCCTATTGTTCTACTTTATGAGAAAACTCGTAAATTAAATCATAAATTCTAAATAACTGCAACCTTTGACGTAATACTGCTCCTCGACATCGTTGCCTGAATGTGAAAGAAGGGTTTAACAGGTTTTACAAAAAAAAATCTTACAAGATGAGGTAAAAACATTTTTACTCAAGTTCTAGAACGAAATTTAATTACGTGGGTTTGAAAACTTTATGAACCTTATTATCTTGAAGTTGGAAAAATTGAAGTAAGAAAAAAGCAGCTTTTCAAAATTAATATTTCTTTTAAATTAAATCCCATTCAGTAAAATATTGATAATAACGTAGTATAAATGGTAAAAGTACCCTGATTTCACAAATTAAAATGATTTATTCTTATTCTATTCCTTCCATTTGATTTGAAATTGGAAACTCTAAGATACATATACTTTCTCACTCAGACAATAATTTTCAAATGAGTTCACGGAAATTAAAGATCGAAGCTATTGACTCCGGTCGGACGGAAGGGAAAGAAGAGAGATATAGGGAAGAATCGTCGATGAATTCCTCCTGAGAGAGAAGCTGAAAGAAAAGAAAATTTAAACTGGATTTCCAGTTATACTCTCTTGCATTTCCGCTTTAAAAAAGCACCAAAGGGACTTGCGTGGTCAAAAGTCTTGTATGCTTTACTTAAAATCATTGATTTCTCAAATAGGATCATTCTCTTCTCAATTTCCCGCAGATTCTATTGAATATATTATTCCTTCCTTACTATTTTGAAATCTGCTCTCCTATAAATTGAAAGAACTAAAAAGTAGGGATGAAAACTGATGTAGTTTCGATTTAAGTTTCTATATTTTGGTTTAAACTGAAAAAATTTAGAGTTTAATTGACATCCCTCTTGAGAAATATTTTTCCTTTTATGTAAAGGAAGCTATGTTTGAATTCATTTTCTTTATAAATAATTGCTCATATTAAAAAGATGATTTTACGTCCGACTAATTTTCGTCATTAAAGAACGGAGAATGACAACCTCAGACCAAATGGATGTTGTGAATTATTGTCATATACACTCTAAAAAAAAGTCTATCCATAGTGAAATTACGTTCTTTTCAGAATACATCCATTGAAATTAAGCATATTCCTTTTGTCTACCAACAGAATCTTCTTCCTGTTACAAAACTCATCTGTGAGATGGCAAAAGAAAATATTTTTAGCAATGAACGATTTTTTTTGACTCTGAAAAGAAATCCTCTAATTATGTAAGGATTGCATTTCTAGACTAGGAGACTAAGTGCGCCTGCGCATTAGTGAGTGTACATCGTCTGATGCTAATCTGTTCACAGATATTTTGTCAGTACGGTGCCAACTACGAAGAATATATTTATTTATGATCAAAATCAATTAACGAAATCAAATAATGGATTTCTACAAATTATTAGGAATCCCAGAGTGCGACGTAGAAATTTTGAAAGGTTCGTATACCAAAACAAACAATTTTGATCCGCATAACCTTATTTTTCATTGCTTCTGATGACAATTCAAAGATATTCCCAAGAAAAAAATGTGTAGCTGGTACAAAGAAACATATTGCTGTTCAAGCTATATTATTAACTATCCTAACCATAAATGTGGCTACTATAACCTAAAATATCCTTGTGACAGCTACACATTTTTTTCCATAAAACAGTTTCGTATATGTATAATTTTTTATACAATTTATTTATTTTATGAAATATACAGTTGTTTTTTATTTGTAAAAAAATATTTTGATTCGAAATTATTAGTAAAATGTTTACTATAGAATTTATTGTGAAATTTAAAATGAAACAAAGTTTAAAAATAATTTTGTAACACTTTTTCAACATTATATATTTAATAGATCATGAACTTTCAATTTTACACGTATTGAAAAATTTGTAATGTAAGCAAAGTTATAAGTTTTTTCCTCTTTTTGTTGAAGGGCTTCTCTGAACAACACATATCAAACGAAATTCACTCTGAGAAGTTTAAATTGTGACTGATTTTAGTTTCGAAGGGGTTTGTAGACTGGCCAGATGAAATGGAGAGAAATTTTTTTTTTTTTTTTTTTTTTGTGTGCAAGTTTTTCTTTTGAATTTAAAAGGGAAAAGTGAGAGGATAAACAAAGACTAACAGAAAACACGATGTCCAAGGGAAGATCACTAACCGTAACAAATTTCTTTAAGCTGAAATCTAAGACGGGTCGTTATTATATTATTGAAAATGATCGATTGAATATTGGGATTTGTCAAAGTTTGGCTTGTGTACATTTCTTATAGGTTATATCATAGAATTTGTTTTCTTTTAACATCGAAATTGAACTTCCTTCGTACGACAAAGGATTTTATTTCCAGACCAAAGAAAAAACTTTGGCAGTGAAATGATAGCACTTGAAACGAAAATACTTAAACTGTTAGAGGATTTCCTCTTATGCCAATTTTGAGTAGAAAATCCATTCATAGTGAACGGAATTGTTCGACAGTCAATATTCCGCTTTTAGAGTGTAATAATCAAATTTTGTCATATTTTAGTCAAAATATTGTAGATTGTAATGGTTATTCGAAAAGGTTTTTCTTCTTTCAAGTCTCAATTTGATTTTATTTTTAATTATAAAATTTACAAATAATTAGTTGTTCTGTTTGTGCAAATGTTAAAGGATATTAAAACTACAGGAAATTAGATATATTCAAATATTTAAAGAATTTGAAAATCTTTCTGTGGAGAAAAAGACGCTTTCGACTGCGCTGGGATTCGAGCCCAGGTCTTTCGATTCCCATTTCAAACTCAACTAATTAATTTAGATATATTATTAACAAATTTGTATCTATTATCATAATAGTTTTACCATAATTTTTATAATTATTATAGAGTCACTACTGAAACAAATGTTTTTTGATTTGAAAAGGATGACATAATGTCATCGAAGCATCGTCATTTTAAAATAAAATAAATTTGATGGACATCCATTTGGTCTGAGGTTGGTCATTTTCTATCCTTTAATAAATAATTACATAAATTAATTATTTTTGTAATTTTAATTATTTTTCTAACCCTTTTCTTTATTGGATTAGTATTCAGATGGAACTGATTGTCTGGAGTGATTTCCTTCTCAGATTCTCTGTTATGTTGTAATATATATGTATGAAATTCGGTCCTCCACTTGTATGTAACTATTAGGAAGCTATTTTGCAACAATTTCAAACTCATGTTTCTATCTTTGTTGCATAGAAAAGGAGGAATCATCTTCGATCCTATACGTTAAAGCATTAGGGTAGATGATAAACTTTTCTTTTACGAATCTAGGTACTTTATTGATAAAGAAAACTAGAAAATATAACAAAGAATGTATTTTGTTTCAATTTAAAATAATTAAAAATAAAATATTGGCCCAATCTTGGCAGCCAACAGTCGGCTATTGTTATTGGGCCAGTGTCGCCGTTTGCATCACTCAAGTTCTGGGCCGACGACGGCGGCCTTTGTCGACTGTTTAAATTTACCGACATTCAGCCGAAACTTGGCCCAGTATCGGCCCGTTGCTGTGCCGAAAACAAGTGTTGGCGGCCAGAGTTTCGGCCAGGATTGGCTGCCAAGTGCATACCGGAATTATCATTCCTGCAACGGCACGATATTGACATCCGATCTTCGGCAACATTTTTGCCGATGCTGGACCAGTGTTGAGCCGTATCTAACTTCGCACTGCCCAAGTGCGAATCGCCGTAGGAGATAATACGGTTCAATATTGGCCCAATCTCGGCAACCAGGAGTCGGCTATTGTTATTGGGTCAGTGTCCATCTGAAAAATTTAAAAAGATTATTAATCTATATGAGTGTGACTATCTTCAAAAATAAAATAATGTTCAAAATGTTCTAAAATAACAAAATGACGGACGTTCAAACTTTAAGTATTAATTTTTAGGATTTTTTTCGGTAAAAAACGGTTTAAAAAATGTGATAATTATTGTCTAGATCGGTAATTTTAGTTCCGACGATGCGCCTACTAATGTGGAATATGCCGTTGAAGTTTCAGAAGGATTCATTTAGTAGATTTTTATAAAAACGCTTTTAAAGTTCTAAAAATATTTTTTTCATACAATAAAATTTTTGAATTGAGTCCTGAAAAATATTTCTACATAATTTTCAATATTTTTACTTCCTGATGGTTTTACCATTTTTTTAAGTCCATTAAAAAACGTCAAATTATGATAACTACGAAAAAGAGATCAGTCATGCGATACTGATTTACACCATCGATTGATGCTTTTACATTCCACTGGTGAACGTGCAAATGCCCGAAGGGAAATCACGTTTTATTCGTTCAAGGAACGTACACATAAACATGTATATCTATGTGTATTGACGAATTGTGTCTATATGTTTTTACACAAAAACCGTTCCTGACTCTTAAGATCAATATTTCCTGCAAATAGTATAAATCCAGTTTTTGGAAAACACAGTATTTTACTTTGAGTATACTCGCTAAAGAGAAAAATTTCTCTGTATTTGAAAAATGAATTATTGTAAGGGCCATCTTAATTTATCTCTATGCATGAATATAAAAATCATCACCAACATGAAAAATCAATATTACAAATTTTTCACCGCTTGAAATTTACCATCAGAAAAGGAACATTTTGTCAGAAATTGGTTAGAGACAATTAATTGAATAACTAAAATATAGTAACTGATTGAAATTTATAGAATGAAAAAATAGGCAAATTTCTTAAATTATGACGTACTAATGAGTTTAAATTTAACCTTTCAAAATGTTTTTTAGATTTATGTAAATGAACAAAACTGAAGAGAATATCGAAGTGCGCTGAAGAACGCCAATAAAGTTTGAAGCGTGTTCGCTCATTTAATGAAAGCAGCTGAATGGAAATCGTGATTGCGTTCCACTTCAATAATTCCAATTATTTCATCGTCTTTTAATTAGTTGCACTAGTTTTAATTACAGTTTCAATGACACTTTAAAATCTCAGATGCAGGCATCTGATATTCTCTATCGTTCCCCCTTTTTATCTAATTTTTACAAATTTTAGAGATAGAATCTACTATTTTACAGTCGGAACAACAGGTTGATAAAATATACACAAAGATTTAGCAATTCTATTTATGCAGATTCAGTCAGTTTTCTAACTTTTTCTGCCAAAAGAAAACTCATTTGACTTTATAAGTAATCTATTCTCAGATAGTTGGTCACGTCACTGATCCTTTTCTTCAAATAAAAAATATCGATTTTCCGCGAAAATTAATTTTGCGAATAAGTTTTTCACTAAAATGATCTTTTTGAATCAAATTTGGCAAACTTATTTTGTCAAAATCAAGGTAAATTACCCTTGTAGTATGTCAGTGAAAAATAACTGATTGCATAACTAGAAATTGGGTAATGATTTTAATTTAGTTAAAATGCAACTAATTTAAATTTAAAAAATAAAATTTCATTAATAAATAATTATTGAAAATCTAATTTATCATAAGAAGCTATTGGAAGATTTTTTACTATTTCACTCTCTAAATCTGAAACAGTAAAAATGTTTTTATTAATTATTTGTTATTGTTTAATAATTCCATTGGTAGTTATGCTCTCTAAATAAACATTTATTTTATTCAAACCGTAGTTTTCCACCGATTTAAAATAAAAATGACTAATAAACAATAATCTTTCACTGGTTTGCATTTAGTTTTTTTAAACTGATTCTATCTTAAGGTAGTTGCGCCGAAAATCAGATCTCTCAGAAAAAAAGTTTTTCTATGGTTTTAAGAGTTAAAATAATATTATCAGTCGTATCATATCATGGCTTATTTTTTCCAGGAAAATATTTTCTAAAACTCTACTGTTTACAATTTCAAAATTAAAATTTCCAGTGGCTGAAATCGTTAAAAATTTTTTTTT
This sequence comes from Diplolepis rosae, assembly GCA_030998225.1. NCBI lineage: Eukaryota > Metazoa > Arthropoda > Insecta > Hymenoptera > Diplolepididae > Diplolepis > Diplolepis rosae. The sequence continues at coordinate 8,557,146 of JAPYXD010000698.1, forward strand.
AAAAGAAACATTTTAAAAAAAGAAGAATATATTTACTTTAACTGAAAGAACTGAAGATTTTTTACTTTTTTTAAAAATTGAAAACAGTAAAGTTATAGAGAATATTTTCCCCGAAAAAATGAGTAATGATTTATGAGAATCCAATCAGTTTTAAAAAATTGGTAAAAAGCGATTGAAAATAATTTTTTAATTTTTTAAATGTTTAGTACCTTTTTGAAGAAAGGTTTTGGGTTTTTTTTTAAATTCCAGGACCTTTATATATTTTTAAACTAAAAATTTTGAGTTTTTTTGCTGTTTTTTGACTTTGAATAACTTTTTGTTTTTTAATCAATTGTCATAATTCTTTTTATACTTTGGCCCTGACAATATTTAGAAAATTTTCGGGTATGAAAAATAAGGTAAGATGACTGAAAAAATAGTTACAAATAAAATAAAATAAAAAACTAAATAAAAATATCCCAAAATATGAAAAAAAAATTGTGTAGACTCTGTAGCTAGAGTGCTTTACGTACCCAAAAAGTTGCTGCATATTGTAAGGAACAAAATAAAAAAAGAATCATGACAATTGATTAAAAAAATAAAAATTTTATTCAAAGTCAAAAGATGTCAAAAAAATGCCCAAAAAACCTCTAAACCTTTTAAATAAGGGTACTAAGTATGAAAAAAATTATATGGAAGGTCTAAACTCAAAAAATAAAAATAAGAATTTTTGTTAATTTCTCATTTTTTTTTTTTTTTTTTTTTTTTTTTTTTGCCACAAAAAAATGAGAAATGAACAAAAATTCTGTGAATTTTGGGTCAATATAATAGCAAACATGTTATCAAACATGTCACTTTACAAAAATAATAATATTAAAGGTGGCGGATCACCTTAATGAATGTATTTGAATCACCTGGAAAGTGATGCCACTTCAAAATGGCTAATTAGACCAGAATTGAGGTGAAAGCAGACGACGAAATGACATTCTTGTTATCTTCCAAAATAATGTAAGTTCAACACAATCATTTCACTTAAGGAAAACTGAAGTAATCAAAGGGAAACAACATCTCATATTCATGAAAGACCTTGGCTGTCACTACCGGTAAAGTGGATAATAACAAACTAATGCGTGTGATAAACATGTTCTTAGGTTCATTTCGTACATAACCTCTATTGAAATAAGACAATGTAATAATAATGATAATGATTATGATAATCGAATGCCATAGCAGGATGAATTGAAGCAAAATAGTGACAGTTCACGGACATATTGTTAGTTATACTGTTTTCCCTCAGTATACGTTTAATATTATAATAGTTAACATTGTCGCAATCCTATGATTTATTAGTCGTACTGCGATTAACACTTACTTTGAATTATTGCCTCTAGAGAAAAGTGACACTACTGTGCAAATCTGCGTTCCCATTTTCATGCCTTATTAATTTACATGAAATGCAACCCTCATTCGAGTTACTCTACATATTGGGATCGAATTATTCTCAGCCTAATGATTTAATTAGAATACCATCTTAACAAATTTAAAATTCTCTCATGACTTCATAGAGGAAAGATATTTGAGTCCAACGTAAATTATTTTTAAAAGTGAATTTTCACACTAATGTGTGTATTTCAAAATTACGCAATAATTTTTCAACTCTTAGCGCCATGGAACAATCAGAACACGTGATGAAAATCCTGTAAAAGTTCATGTAAGATAACTTTTTTATTTTACAAAATGTCTTCCTGAAAATTTGAAAAATACAACAGGATACTATTAAAAACGTCCGCCAACTTTGTTTGAAAGGAAATTTTTCAAAAAATTTAACAGTTAACTGTAGTTGTTGATAAGTTTTACAATTTTGTTCGAAATTTTCACTAAAAAGAAGTTAACATACGTGCTTTATTGTCTTTTATTATATTGTTAAGAATCTTATTGATTTTAATAGACTTTAATGTACAAGTGATAAACTAAAACGAATATATTTGTATATTATGAAATATTAATATACATTAATATTAAATTTAATAACTTCTCAATCAAAATATATTAAAATTAACAAACATTATTAAAATATATACAATAATGAATATATTTTTGTCTGAAGAATTGGTTTTTAAAAATGACAAAATTGTATTTTAATTAATTGTGTATACCAAAAAGCAATTAATGTATACAAAACTCTATTAGTTACGTTCTTCATCAAGTCTCAAAATCGTAATAAAAATTTTTAATTGTGCAGAAATATCTTCAGGGAAACTAAAATACTTTTATTGATGCAAACCTATTTTTATTTTCTGTACAGACAAAATTCTTATTTCTTCAATTATTGGTTCATAAATTTTTATATTATTCCGAAGTTCATAACTTGTAAATTAATTTTTAATATTCAAATATTGTTAAAACATCAACAATATTTGAATATTAATACTAAGGGTCGATATAAGTCCTGTTCCGCTATTAATTTTTAAACCCCATATTTATTTTAACTATCTTTTAGAAACGTAACAAAGTGATGAATGTTTTCATTCCACTTTTATGGAAAATTACTTTTTGAAAATTTTAATGCTTTTTATCCTGGATAAATTTTCTTTTTGTGGGGGTTGCTTGATCTGGATATTCTGGGTGATTTACTTTCCCCTGAGCCTTACATATCACCGCTTAGTTTTTTATCACGAATTAATCAAACTCGACTAATAAATTAACAAACTTTAGTTAACTTATTAATTCAGTGGAATTACACTGATAGAAATGGTTCGGGAGTTTTAGCCATTCGGTTGTAGGTTGGGAATTTATAATTGTATTTATAAAATAATATGTCTCTCTGAACAACGCAGGATGTTGAATACAGAAATCAAAATATTGTAAGTGAAACTGGTCGAATCAGAAATATAATATGGGAAGGCGAACAATACATTTATCCATAGCAACCAATAATATGGTTGATTCGTTCATATTTATTCAGTTATAATCGGATGGTTAAAATACAAATCTCATATTGCTGTATCTATGCCAGCAATAAGGTAAGGTTAAATTAATCATAAATATCGTTGTAACAGCCATTCCTTTCTATCAGTTTATCACTAATACTTACACGGAAAAAAATAGTATAGCAAATTTTATAAAACTGTTTAAGAGTTGAGCATACAGGCATTTACGGAACCGAGTTCTAGAAAATTTAAGGGGGTCTCCTCATCAGTCAACTTCAAAAAATCGATTTTTTTTTGTTGCTTCAATCGTTAGAATTATTATCTGAGAATATTCTTGCAAAGTTTCAAAGTATAGCTGATTAACATCTCATGCCTGTAAGTTTCCTTTAATTTGATTTTTTTCCTTCGAAAAACTTTAAAGCCCATTTTATGAAAAACATGTTTTTTGAAATTCCGTGCACGATTACAAAAAAAACTATAAAAGCTATGTATACAAGTAAAACACTGTTTTTTAGATAATTTAATTGTGCACAGAATGAGTTAAAAAAATGTATTAAAAAATCTCTTTTTACAATGTTATTAATGCACTTAGTGCTAAAAAAAGGCCGAAAAATCGAGTACGAATAAGGAAGTATTTTAATTTTTTGTTTCAGGTGAAAATTACGGGCTGAATTGTTACGGGCGAGATTGTTTATAAATCCGCCATTTTTATTTATTTTGACATTCAAAAAACTTTTTATTGTTGAATAAATATATGTTCGATTATACGCAAAAGATCATTTGTTTATCTTGCTGTTTTCATGTTTTAAAAAAATCCTAAAAAACCACCTTTTTTATGAGCCACTGATGAGGAGGCCCCCTTAAAGAACTTTTCAGAATAAAATACAGAACGTTCAATGATTTTTCCTAAATGTTTTACATTTTATAATGAAAAGTTCTGTAAATTTTCTAGAACTCTGTTCCGTAAATGCCTGTATCCCAAAACTCTTAAACAGTTCCATAAACTTCATTAAACTATTTTTTTCCGTGTATAGTTAGAGTACTGTATATTTATTATTTTTTTAATATGTGCTCAACTGAATCAGTAGAATTCCATTAACAATCAAGTAGTGTTTGGGTATATTTCAATTTTTTAAATAGTATACTTTATATAGTATGTATTTGTCATGAGGATGCATTATGGAAAAATGTGTTTGCCATAAATTATGTATAACGATAATGTCGCTCCTCTTCTACTTTCGGACATGAAAACTCATGAATATTTCAATTATGTTTCAGGTACGTACAACATGCAGTCTGACTATCGCCCTGGAACGTTAAAAGTTATCATGAGTGAGTCATCTTCAGCTTATTCCTAATGCACTTCCGCATACTGCATTATTTCTACAGAATTTACGTCAAATTCACGATGTACTTATAATTTTGAACGTCCATTGAACGATGAAAAATTGTTTTCTGTCAAAATAAAAATTAATTATTATGTCTACATTCAGAACTTTTCAAATATATACAACCTATTATTAAATATACCCTACTTTTTAATTTAATGGGGAGAAAATATATTTTTCATCGTTCAATGAACGTTCAAAACTGTAAGTACATAAATTCACGTCAAAGATTAAATATTTAATGGAATCTCTCTAAAGTCTAATTTGAAAGAACATTTTTCTCATCTGATTTTAAAACAAAACGTATTTTTAATGAATTACAAAAAACTTTAAAATTTTATTTCAGTTCAGTAAACGAAAGATGTTTATTTTTAGTAAAGGAAAGAAATCGTGTTAATGTTTATCATGCTTATTAGACCAAAAACGTATAAAGTCAAACCCCTAATTTTTTCGACTTGCGAACGCTCCACTTTTTCTATCATCGTTACGTTTTTATCATCAGAAACGAACTGTTTCACTTTTAGTATTTTCCTCGGGGGCAAAAAGATCTTGAGTCTCGTAAACCCTAATAAACTCTAACCTTCACGTTTACTTTTGGTAGGAGACATAAAACGAAACTTTTACATCGAACACTCTTCACTCATGCATGGAAAACTTCCAAATGGCTCAACTATTTTTCATGAGAATGAAAACACAGAAAAACTTAAGTATTATATTTACTTCGATTCATGGGAATCCGATATTGTAGACTGGAGAAACAATGCGTGGAATTTTCGCAACAACTTTTTGGATAAAATTCCCTATTTCGGGAAGGAAAACTTAATTTCCAGTATAACTGTACATTTTTCCATTATTTAGGAAACTTTATAATTTCAAGAGGAGCGATCCATGTCTCGAGTTGAAAAAATCGATTTTTTTTTTCAATAAATTCATTCTACAAATATATAATTTATCAAAAACACTACTTTTTTATAGCTTTCTTTCTACAAAAAATTTAACGCGTTTGGCAAAAAAAAATTTTTTTAAAATATTTTTTTATAAAAAACAATTGCAAAAAATCGAAATTTTTACACATATTGGTGTAATATTTAAAAAAAAAACAAATCCAAAAAGCACAGAGTCAACTTTGGGCGCATGAATTTCGCAAACCAAGCACGATTTTCGCGAATTAAATTTTTTTTTAATTTTTAAATAAAGAATTATGCGTGTGCAAAGTTTGGAGTACTTAACGTGCACTGCGAAAACAGTTTCTTTGATATACGACCAAAGAAAAAATTTCTTTGAATTAAAGATAGTTTTGTTAATTCAACAAAATTTTCTCGAATCCAAAGAAATAGATTTGTTTACATCAAAGAACATTTTTTTGAATCAAAGTTTAGTTACGATTTTGGTCCGAGATATAGATCGCTCCCCTTAAGGCCATTGAACCAGACCACGTGACCGTATTTCTGTAAAAGTTTATGTGAGATAACTTATTAATTTTACAAAATATCTTACTGGAAATTTGGAAAATACAGCAGAAGACGATAAAGAACGTATGCCGCCTTCAATTAAATGAAAATTTTGCAAAAAAAATTTACAGTTAACTGTAATTGTCGACAAGTTTTCGATTATTTTTCAAAATTTTTACTGAAAAGAAGTTAAAAGACGTGTTTTATTGTCTTTTGTAACAAAGAAATGAACAAAAATTTTCCAGATGTTTTATAGATTGAAAAAGTTATCTTACTTGAACAAATTAATGTATAATTTAGTCACGTGGTCCGATTGATCCATGACCTTGAAGGGAATATTTTCATAAGACATACAATATTTCCTAAGGACGTTAGAAAAATTTAGCGAATTTTTTTAAAAACATATCCCCAATATTTATTTGTTTATTACGTCCTGAAAATTTTCGGAAACATTTTTAGTGTCTTCACGCGAGTTCTGGAGCAAAATGTAAATTTTACAACTAGAATGCCTGTAAATATAACAACTGGTTTTTTCCATGAATAAAAAACCTTGTCGCGCTTGATGGGGTGATAAATCACAGAGATTAGTTGCCGTGGTATTATTCAATGCAAATTATTCGTATTTGAAAAATGAAAATAAATCACAGTGAATTTTCAAAATTACATTAAACGCAAACAATTTTATGTATAAAGAAACAGATATATGCCGTAAAGAATAACCAATAATGAACTTTTATATTATCTTTTGAGACGATGTAGTTCTTAGAAACTATCGCAGCAGAATCATCATGAAAGTGTAATGAAGTTAAAAAAGTTTCAACAGCGTAGTATTTTTGGTAAATGGTACGTAAAAAAGTTGATATTATAAAATCTATTTTATATTGTCTATTATAAAAGGAGGGCTGCTAACGATATAAAAACATGTACTTGGAATGTTTATTAAATATGCATGAAAGTGAACTCTCTTCTAATAAAAACGACGGATGTATTGAGCGATGAAAACATTTTCGAGTGGCCCTTTGAGATTTAAATTCCACACCTTGATACATTTTTTATCAATAATAAAATTCTTGAAAATTCAAACTTAAGATAATGTCTTAGAAAAATTCTCATATGTGACACGATAAAATTATATTTAAATTAGAAAAACACTGAAGAAACCATTTTTTGATGCATATTAACAAATTGTTTATATGGATTTTCTTAACTGAACAAAATTTGTTTTCAGATGAGATAAAAGAAAGTAACTGAAACTATTCCCTTGACAGTTTAATACAAATATATTTTGACAAGCATAGAATTTATTTTGATCTTACAAATTATTTCAAACAAATTTTTATACTTGATCCATCATTTCTGCATAAAAGGAAAAACGCTTTTTCTTAAGATTCTGAAATTAAAAGAGTATTTAATCACATTATATCTGCCGTCCAAAGCAAAAGAACCATTAACTGACATTTTCGACGAAAATCAGTTTTTTATATCATTAGAATCTTGAAGAAATTCTGCATTTAACTGCGCTTGAAATTTTGAAAAAAATCCATTAGTTTTTTTATTATAGCAGGGCAAAGAATAAAAAGACCAACTGAATTGAAAATCGTATTTGAGAAAAAAACGTTAATTAACAAAAATTTTGAAAACGCTTGTGAATACGTCACAGTTAAAGATTTAGGAGAGCTCTTTCGTAGGAAATATTTCGGGACGTGAGATACTTTACAAAAATGGACCTTTTTTTGATAAAAAAAAGTTTTTGGCCTTTTTCTCAGTTTCAATCGAAATACAGTTAACGATTCTTTTATTTTGGTCGGCAGGTATGGTGTTGAATCAAAAACAGTTTAATCAAGATATTTGTTATGTAAAGCGCCAATTTAAATTCAAATATCCTCCATTGCACTATTAATTGCGACCAAAAATGATTAAAAAGCATTTTTTGTAAAAAGTCCGCGTTGTGGAAAATTTTTCTCAGTTTCTTTAATTCTGTTTCGCTGACGAAAAATGAACTCAATTCTAAAAGCAATCGATCTATCGCCCAGGGATGAAAGAACAGATCGTTTTCGATAATCACTCGGAAATCCGTTGGGCGATCCAGGTTTAATATGTTGGGGCTATACTCGCTTTCGGTCAATAAAACGTACCACGGAGGTGCCATGAAAAGGTTTGCAAAGATCATTAATTTACGCTCGAATAAACGCGAATTTTTCAGCGAAGCTTTGTCAATTAATGCAATCGGTTCAGAAATCGATTTCCTATTATACTCGACTAGTAATTGAGAAATGACCAAGAATTTATGAATAGCCTCAAGTTATAACACCAATTTTCAACAGAATCTTTTTTTGAATTTCATTCTTGCTTAGCTTGTCAGCTTTTCAAGTATAAATTATTTACATGCTTTATGTAAATTTTTATATCAATTGAGTAAATACAGAATTGAAATGGCAAACTAGTTAAATTGCCTGCTTATGACGGTTGATGATCCTTCTCGGGGTGAAGTTCAGAGCAAATATGGCAAAACTGACGAACATACATAGGATTATGTACTTAAATTAATTGCGAAAGGGCAATTACAAAACTCAAAACGGACTTACTTTCTTAATTTTAAAGAAATTATAAATTTTTTTATTTTTTTTATGAAAAACAAAATTCCATACGGGCAATAATTTATTATAATTTACTTGCTTGAAGTTTTATGTTATCTATACGAAAAATTTATAATTTTCTATTTGGGAACTTGCAAATTTTCAAAAAATCCCTTGATAGGTTTTTTAATACATTTGCTAGACTCCTTGAAATTTTCTGGAATTTACAATACTTTTAAGAATATGTATCTTGATATTGTTAAAAATGGACTAAAATTTCTAAAATTTTTCTTCAAATTACACTTTATTATATTTTCGTAAATTCATTTTAAAATTTGGAAACTGCCGGAATTTTCAATAACATGTAACTGAAACGTAAAATTTTTTCTGTTCAAGTTTCAGAATTTTTTTTTTTCCACCATTGTGCTTTCAATATTTTCCTTTTATTGACAATTACTCCCAGTGTTAAAATATTAATTTAACTTTGAACTTTTATTTCTCCATCCCATGGAACCAGCTTAACAAAAGATTACAGAAAGTGTTTTTAAAATGATTATTGGACAAAAAGTTTTCTTATTTACAATACGTGTAATGTTCTAGTTATAATTTCTACAAAATCAAATTTTCTTAAGTTTATAATTGTGAGATTATATAAGTTTCCAAACATCTAAAATGGTTCACTGAACAAATTTAATAGTCTGAATCACATTATTCGCAAAACAAATAAAATGTAAAAATCTCGAATTGCATCCGCTGCAGAATAATCCCACTTCAGAAAGTTGGAAGCTGAATTATATTTGGGCAAATGAAAATAGCGAAACCTGAAGAAAAGCAACTAATCGATGAAAAGTTGCTGTCTCCTTGAAACAAATTCAAGAGAGAAAAGGTGCGAAGTATGCGGAAGCATAAACGAAAAATATACTGCAGAGAACATTGCATATGTATGAATTGCAACTTTTTCTTTATAAAAGAAAATACAATGAAAAAGACAACCAACAGAAAATAAAGGAATTGGGAGGAAAGAAGAGAAACGAGTTTAGGAATGAGGCTTCGCATAAAGAATGTAATTTGGCCAAGAAAAAAGAACTTAGTGCATAAAGACTTTGAGTCAACGCAATTTGCAGGAAATTCTCGCAGCTTTTCCATTGTGTCGTGGGTGTTGGTGCACCAAGATAATTGAAGAGGCACTTAGTAACAATTGCCCACATCTTGCTATAAAAGCAGCTGTTTTAAATTCGTTGAGCTGCTCAACTAATGGCTCATTCAATTTTAAAGGTATGGAAAAACCTGATAATTGCTCTGATAAACCTAATCTGCTTTTGCTTGATATTCCTCTGTGAATTAAGAAGTACAATCTCAAGTCAATTATCAAGTCCTTGGACACATCCAAGATTTTGTTTTACTTTCACTTTCGTAAGTAGCTAAAGATCCAAATTCTAATCTACCACATAATCCAAAAACATACGTAAGTGAATTTTAGCGTAAAATTGATTTTTATATAGAGTATTCTCTAAATTTGAATCAGTCAAATTTTCACAGATTGAATCAATGATTTGCCTTTTCACTGATTCACCAGTGAAAAAATATATTTCACTGTTAAATCAGTTGATTATGACTGATTGAATCAGTGGAAAAAATATTTTCACTCTTAAATCAGTTAATATTCACTGAAGCAATACGTGTAATTTGACTGATTTACAGTAATCTATTTTTAGCTATTTGAATCAGTCAAATTTCACTGATAATCAGTAGATTTTGACTGATTCATGTTTAGAGAGTATCGTACAGATTAGCATTTTTATTGTACCTAATTCAATACAAATAACAACCTATACAATAATATGTTGAGGATTATCTTCTGTAATGTACCCAGTACAATACAGGTGGCAATGAAAAAATAAAGGTGAGGAAGATTAAAATATTGTTCATATTCAGAGAAAAAGTTTATTCAATTCAAAAAAGGCCAATAGAAGCGATGAATTTTTCATGTTCTCCTAAAAAAATCGCTGGAATGAAGATTTCAAATTTAGTATATTTCAGTATATTTTTCGCAGATTTAGGAGAACGTGTCTCCACGTGGATTCTATTTTTCCCCCCTCCCCGGTACCCCTTGTGGACAAGCGTGGAATTTTGCGATGCCCCCCTCCCCCCTTGCCACAAACTGTCCACAAGGTATATGAATGTCCCCTAAACGATTTGATTAAATTAAACAGATTTTTTCTAGGTGCAGTTTTGCAGTCGTGTACATAATATATATATGCACTTGAAAAATATTTGGTTGAATCAATAAAATTTAAGTTGGTTTAATCCTAGAGTTTTATTATACGTACAACAAAATGTTTACTTGACTTCACACAATTTTTTGGTTAAAAATTTTTGATAGATCTTATTAAAAATTTGTCTAGATGCTATAAAAAATGTGTTTGATGCAGTCAGATAACTTTGTTGTTAATTTGAATTCACTCGAGCAAACGAGTTTTGTTAAATGGACAAAAATTTAATTCTTTCGAAAAAAAATTTTGAAATCAGCAAAATTGTTGAATATCCCGATTTGGTTCAGATACAATTACGTATGTTTTTCTGTTTTAAGGAATAATATGCTCGTTATAAAATTCCCTATAAGCAAGAAATGTTGGATATACAGATTTGAGCAACACAAAAGGAAATGAACATTAAATGAAAAACTTTTACACAATGACTACGAGCACTTCTCCGTGAAGTTCATTCTATGCGATAAGACGATAAAATCCAGATGATTCATCTTCTATGACAGTTTATGGGGTCATATTTTCTGGAGTAAGAGCACTACGCACAGTTATTTTCAAAGTTATTTACACAGTTGTGGATAGATAGTGGTCTTTCTTATACTTTTTATTTATACCTTACACAGTACCTTCTAATTTAATATTTACAGAATTTTAAATGAAAAGAAGTGACAAAGAAATGTTGTGGAACCACTCTAATCTATCCTCCAGTTAAAAATGATACAAATTTTTCAAAATAAGAAAAAATGTTTACATTTATATGTTATAAATACCAGAAGGGATCATTTTCCTTACAATGATTATATTTATAGATCGATTGTTGAATGTTTAATTGCTCTAGAGAAAAATTCAATGGAAGGAAATTTCAGTGGAGAGTGAAGAGACATTTACGATTTGTAAATAAACTGAAAGTAAAAAATGTTCCATTTTTTATCCATAAAATGATATGACATTGACAATAAACTTGACCGATGGTGGTGACCACTCATGATCTTGACAATTAATCTGAACTTGACATTTTTCTTATCTACAGGTCGAAATGGCATACCTAATGACTTTCAATAATTATAGATGATGCATAGTGCAGATTCTTGGCATTCTCTTTTGTGCATAATTGATTATGTAAAGTATACATAAACTCATAAATCTCTTATCCGTTATTTTTAAATATTTACAAGAAGAAAAATTTATATTTTTCATATTTTAGCCATGACTGACTTAGATTTGAGATCTAATCAACAAGTTCATTGATTTTAATGCTGGTTAAATAATTATTTATACTTTGGTAATAATCTTCATTTGAATATTACATTTAGTTTTGCTACACTGTTGACAATTTCTATTGTAATTTTACAATACATGAAAATGTATCTTTAAAGTACAGTGTTGTAAAATTACTGCAAATGTATTGTAATTTCATGACATCCCAAAAATGTACATTACAGCATATGTATTGTAATTTTAATATAAATGCATTCTGAAATTACATTGTGTTTCGGTAATAAACTTCCATTACATTTATTGTAAATCTAATATACATGTAAGGTGTAATTGATCAAGACACTTGGGGAGTAATTAGATCAAATTATAATATGCCTATGAAATTGTTGATGTCGTAAATGCTGTTTTAGAATTACATTAAATTACATTAAATTGCATTAAATTACATTAAATTATATTACATTAAAATTATTGTAATTTCACTCTACAATACTCCGATTGTAATTTTACATTACAATTCGTACTGTAATGTATTGTAAAATCACAAAAAATTTAACAGTGTACTCTCAAAGATTAACAAGAATATGCACTTATCTCGAATCTGTACAGAAAATTGGTTTTACCTCTAATTCATGCCTCGAATAATCGTAACACGCTCATCAATTAAAGGGAGTTAACTAAACTCAATTACAATCACGTTAAATGTCTAATTTCGTTATACGATATTTGGAACTGTAAACGACAGGTTCATTTTCCAATGAATCGTTCGTAGATTTCTGATTGAAGTGGAATTTATAATCAATTCGATCTTCTTCACTGTATAATTTTTACATTATCATTTCTTATTGTAGTATTATACTGTTGAAGTAGAGTGATTGTTTTTAATGGTGATTTTTATGGAAAATGTTAAAACTCTATTTTAAATTAACATTACAAGTATGTTTACATTATTTGCAGCTATACATTTATCGAATGAAATTGAAATAAATTATCGTATATATATAAAAAGCAGAATTGTTTATATCGAAAGATTTGGAAAGCGTGAATATTTCGCGATTTTAATTTACTGTTTGCAGGGTGAACCGAAATTCAGTTTTGCCCAACGTTTTCCTCTATTACAATATTTCAATATTCATGAAACCATAGTCTGCCAGGCTACCTACACATTCCTTCTTTTTAATCTGCACAAACCTCATACTGACTCATTCAAAATACATGTATAATGCTTTAAAATAATTTCGTAAATTAATTAATTGCAGCCTCAGACACTACGTTGAAATTCATGATTATATCATTGTTGTCCTTTATTATGACCTGATATGAAGATATAAAAATATTTTAATTTACCTGGCAATTGGAATTTTATTCTTTGATATTAATTAGGAGATTCATTTATATTTTATTTTTTATATCTGAGATCACAATCTTTTCCCCACTCTCTAAAAATCAAATTTAAATTTAACTCTACAAAAAGTTTAACCACTTCGAAATTTCAAAAGAAAAATTAAAATTAGGTGCATGGAAAAAACAGTATAGCTGAGAAAACTATACAGAATTTTAGTTCAGCAAAATACCTGTCATGACTATACGATATTGGTATTGTAGCTAAACTGAATGGGTGACGCACCGAAATGCGTATTTTGCTATCGTACCATTATAATTCCGTTCGTGCAACGATAGAAGTATAGCTGTTCGACCTATACCGGTTTATAGTGTCTCGACCCATGCGGTATAGGTGAAATAACTATACTGGTTTACCGCAGGACCTATACATTGCTTCGCATGCACGTGACTCTAACCTCGAAATGAGAAAGAAGTGTCATTTGTTCGAGACGTTTTTTCGAAGAGTTTGGCGATTTTTTTGGAGCATTTTTTCTTTGTTTAAGGGGGTCGTCTAGTGTGAAGGCCGTATTTTTATGCTTTTTTTGACAGTCATTATTTAAAAAACCGTTCAAGTAAAATAATTTTTGAATTTTATTTCTTCTTGGAGTACATTTGGACAAACTTTTTAAATTTTTTGAAGCCAATATATTGAATAATATCGGAGATGCACCGTTCAACAGGAAGACGTAAAAAAAAAAGTTGCTTCACTGCTGCCATGATTCCGGGCGTTCTAATTATCTGAAATCAAAAAACCGTATGCCATTTTATTCCTGAGACTTAAAACTGCAAAATTAACTAAAAGAAAGTTCGAATTCCAAAAATAAGTATTTTTTTGCTTCACCAAAAAAAAATCTTATTTTTTCGACTATTTTTCGCATCTATATAATTGAAAAAAAATAACGAAGCAATCTTAATTCTTTTAGCTTAATTTGTAGTTTGACATGTATTAAAGATGCTGTAAAAAGTTGAGCATTAACAGTGAAATAGTTTTTGAGATATCGTGGCAGCAGTTTTGAAAAAACGTGTTTTGAGAAAAACGCGTTTTAAAGTTGGTGTACATTATTCATAATCCGCATACCTGCTCCGGTTTACAAGTGCAACTTTATAACAGCTTCGAATTTTCAAAAATCCATTTATCCGAGTCTTCTAAACATGTTTTAGACGTGATTTATGAAAAAAAAAAACAATTTTTTTTACCCGTCACACTAGACGACCCCCTTAAAAGATCATTTTTGCGTATCGCATATTGTTTTATCACACGCGAAAATCCACAATAGCGATAGGCGAGTGGGTGATGAAAAAATTGACTGATTAGGGATTAAAAAAATATATCGAAGCTTTTGAAGGTAAATACTAACATAGTTACAATAATTTCACCATCAGTTTTTCATTTCCTATTATTTATAATTAAAGCTCTGGATTACAGAACATGCGACAACTCTATCGCATGCATTATTATAACAGGCATAATGCAAATATTTTGGTTACGATCGCTATATATCGTATTGTCCTATCAACGAACTTGTATCCTTCGCGGAGCAATATGACGTTTAGGAATACCAGTATAGCTGTCTCACCTATACTCGTATAGTTCTGAGGACCATACCGTACCATTGATCTGATAGCAATATTTTCTGGTTCTGAGGACCAAAATATAGTTCTCTCAGCTATACTGTTTTTTCAGTGTGGTTGAGTTCGAAATTTTTGCAATCGAAAGACCCGGGCTCGAATCCCGGCAGAGTCGAATGCGTCTCTTTTTCCACAGCACACTCAGAAAAACAAATATTTATTCGACCCAAATATATTTTGTATAGATTAAACAAATGTTACTTAATTAAAATATATCTTTTTTTTTAATCAAAAAAAGCCTTTCAAACAAATTACTTTATGTGCCTCCAGCGCGGAAACTCGTTTTTCCGTTACAACTGAGAGTAAAGGAATGTTGTGTATTCCGTTACAGAGGAATATAATGTAAAAATTGAACTGCGCATGCGCATATAGTCTTACAGCGGAGCACAATCTTCTTCTTATTCTTCTTCTTCTTCTTCGTACAGCGTTAGCACCCTACTGACAAAGCCTTGTACATTTGAACTGCGCATGCTCTATTACAACAAGCTACTACTACACAAGATCGATAAAATTAAAATGGCTGGAACTAGTCGCGAAATATCAAGTGTGATGACTAGCACCACAAACAACTACAATACTAGATTAGATTCGAGTGTTCGCATAAAAACTCGTATCCGCACCGAAGTTACATAAAATAGAATACGTGCCAATGCACACAATTCGGGAAATTGCGAAACTCGCGACAATGCTCGCAGGACTGATCGCGCCTCGGCTTCGTCTCGGCTTTGCCTCAGCTACGCTTTGGCTTCGATCTCCTGCGAGCATTGTCGCTCGTCACGCAATAACCCACATTGTCCGCCTAGGCACGTAATGTACTATTCTTTCATTCAATCAAATCTTTTTTCTCAGTGGACGATTTCAAATTATTTTAATTTAAAAGAATTAAAATATCTGATATTTCAATTTTAATATTCTTAAGGGGGTATTCTACTGTGAAATTTTCAAAAATCGAAATTTTTTTATTTTCTGAAAGTATATACTTTTAAAAATCCCCTCATTCTAAGGTGTTTAGGGTTGAAATTGCAGATTGAATGTAAGTCTGAATTTATATAAAATTTTCATACTCAAAAGTTTAAACGCGTTTCTCTCAAAATGGTTTTTTTATCGGATGTAAGGAATAAAAAAAATGAACTATCTTTCTCAAAATTTAATTCAATTTTTTACGAGGGTAGTACCAGAAGTACCCGACCTGACGTATAGATGACGGTTGTTTTAAAAAAATTACTATGCTCGAAAATAGTAACCTTATAAAGCTTTAATTAAAAGTTTGAAGACGCTACTTTCTTTAGTATTTGTTTAACAGCTATCAATAGTGAACGCTCTCAGTGAATTTGTAAACATGGAACAAATTGGTCATTGTTATGTAATACAATACTTTCATTTGAAAGGTCTCAGTCCAAGCAATATCAAATCCAAGCTAGGTTTTACTCTGGGGGAGTCTGCTTCTTCGTTTACAACAATAAAGTATTGGGTGGCAGAGTTAAAACGAGGTCGTACGAGCTGCAAAGACGTACATCGCAGTAGTCGCCCAAATGAGGTGACCACAACAGAAATGGTGAAGAAAATCGATAAAATGGTATTGGATGAACGTCGACTAAAAGTGCGCGAGCTAGCCGACATGGTAAGCTTTTCAAAATGTGCTGTACATCACATATTGACTGAAAATTTGTAGATGAGAAAGCTGTGCGCAAAATGCGTGCCGCGTTTGCTCACAATGGAACAAAAACAGCGTCGTGAGGATGTTTCAATTGAGTGTTTAGCGATGTTTCACAGCAATAAAGCCGACATTTTGCGTCGATTCATAACCATGGATGAAACATGGGTCCATCACTTCACACTTGACAAGAGGACCCCGGCAAGTGTTACCTCGACTTTTAGCTCAGAAATTTTGCTGAGATGGATAAGCAATAGTATATTGTGCAACTAGGGAAAAAAAAATTTATTTTGCTAGAATGAAGTTTGATGCCCGAGCAAAGCGAGGGTAACAACCACATGAGTAGAATAAATGTTTTTCCCGTGTTGCACACGAATTTTTTTCTACTATGGGGTCAGAAAGTGGATTTGTTTGCCCCGCACGGGGCAATAAAATCCACTTTATGACCCCAGTGTAGAAAAAAATATTTGACACGTGTCTCGGTTTTTTCTGGAGTAGGCCTTTGTTTTCGGTTGATTAATTTTCGAAAATTGAGTGACGCGGGCAACTACAGCCAGTCTCTACAGTTTTGCGTTGTAATCACAATGGCCCGACGGTAAAGCGGATTAAGGAAGTAAAGTCACCACTATGCTGGTCAAGCATACACATACTTTCTTGTTTGATTCGATGAGTAGGTAGATGTAGCAACGTCGCGACCCGCGGGAGTGGGTATCGGGAGACTCGCTCTCTTATAGTAGACGAACGCCGAACTTGTATGCAGGCTTATTTGGGCTGTGTGGAAATGTGCGTTTGTAAACTAAAATACTTTTTCTGAGATAATTAGTTTGGCATGGGGTCAGATTTTTAAGAAATTTTCTATGTAATAACCATAGAAATTTGTAAAGGCCAACAATTTTAATTTGCATTAAAAATAATAATTATAAATTAAACAAGCAAAACTCATGCAACTTAATAATTATTTTGTTTTTTTGGTTTTTTTGTTTCTTTCTTACAATAAATTTATTTATAAAAGTAGAATTAGAGCATGCGAATAGACCTTCCAGTATCGTCCTCACACAGAAGTCCTCTCCTGTCAGATTCGTGAAAGATGTGAATTGCGGAACGCACCACCTCAAAGGCACACAACCACAATTAATTCCAAAGAAAAGCACAGAATATAAATACAATCGTGAGCCCTCGATGAAGAACGCACAGCACAACACACACTCGCACGAAACCGAGAAGTTAGGGGTGAGTTGAAAACCGGTAAATTTGAATTTGGGAAAAAAAATTTTATCTTCTTCTCTTTTCGGGCACGGAGTTGACAGACTGTTTGGTAGTTTGCCACTCCGTTTCAAGACAGAGAGAAAAATGATTTAGAAAATATTGAGAGTTTTCTGTATAGGAGAAAACTTTTATGAAGAGTCAGGTTTCAACCCTAAAGAGTATGCACATTCAATAGTATATTACATTACAAGGGGCGAAACAGAGCGATTGCATGAGTGTGAAGTTTGCTGCCCGAGTGAAACGAGGGCTGCAATCACACGAATGCTTTCGCTGTGTTTTGTTTCGAGTAATGTATACTATTTTTCATAGCAACTCTTTTGAGAATCTGATTGGCTGTAACCGTGGAACGGGTTGAAACAGTGACTTTCAACCCTAGGGTTGAAAATCGTAGTTTCAACTCGCTCTACAGGTACCGAAAATCGGATTTTCAAAGGAGGCGCTATGAAAAAGTCTTTTCAATGTCCCGGGCACTCGAGATTTCTATGTGCTCGAGCGTTCGAGGAAAGCAAACCCCATACCACATGTTCGAAGGAATTCGTCAGAAAAGTCACTCAAATCGGTACAGAAACACTCCCTTGGACATATTTTAGTATAGCTGTTAAAAATGATCGCGAGCAATTACTAATCCTGAAAACGCGATTATTTTAAATTGGCGTGTATGATATATTCGTAAAAAACATTGTTGCCAGTACTTTTGGAGATATTGTATTTCTTTCGAGACAGTACCGTAATACGACTTCTAATCCTCAAAACGCAAAGAATAGCTTTTATGAATTAATATAATACTGAACTCACACTTATATATGTTGAGTATTGTGTTAATATTTTTTATTTATATTACTTCGTTCGATCTGTAAATATGTTAATAAATGCATTATCATTTTTAATATTTCATCACTCATTTCCTATCATCACACGCGTTTAATCAATACTTCCAAGGTCTCAAAATGCTCTGCGGATATCCAAATTATATTTTCTCTTTTTTTGTTTAAATCTGTACGGTAGTTTTTTTACAGTTTGAGGATCACTGTGCTGGAAACTCGATTTCCCATAAGACTACGTGTTAAATAAGTAATAACTAAAATGCTTATAACTTTTCTCATGCGTACCTTGGCCTTACAAAAATTTTTTTGTGTCACTTTTAGACCTATATGAATCTATATATTCAATTTCATTAATATCGTTACGGTATTTAATTAATGACGGTACTACCTTAAGCGGCTCACGTGGAACTGTAGAGTCTGGCTATAATAGCGCGCGTCACCCAATTTTCGAAAATTAATCAAACGAAAACAAAGGTCCACTCGAGAAAAAGCTGACACGTGTCAAATATTTTTTGCTTATCCATCTCAGAATAATTTCTGAGCTCAAAATCGAGATAACACTTGCTGGGGTCCCCTTGTGAGACGAAGGAACAGTCAAAACAATGAACTTGAAGGGGAGAATCGGCTCCAAAGAAGGTGAAGACAGTTCCATCTGCTGGCAAGGTCACAGCATCAGTTTTTTGGGATGCACGTGGGATAATTTTTATCCGTTATCGCGATGGCCAAAATCAATGAGTCAAAGTTCAAATTACTTTCTCACGTACGTTATTCGCCAGATTTAGCCTCCTCAGATTATTTTCTCTTTACAAAGTTGAAAAATGGTCTGGTGGTCAAAGATTTGCCAACAATGAAGAGGTGAAGTCTGCGGTTAATGGCTATTTCGGGGAGCTTGTTGGTTCTCACTATAAACAAGGTATCGAAGCTATTAAACAACGCTGGAAAAAGTGTTTTCATCTAAAAGGAGACTAAGTTGAGAAATAAAGGTATTTTTTTCCAAAATTTGTTGGGTTTACTTTGTTAAGTCGAGTACTTTTAGGACTACCTTCATAAATATTAACAGCTTCGTCCCCAAGTAAAATTAAGATTTTTAAATAGTTTATACATTTTTATTAATAATAAATTTTTAAAAAAGTCGTGATTTTTCGACTTTTTTCTTTTAACTCTAAAAAATATTTTTTCTTCATTTTATATCATTTAAATTTGCGAGGTCTTTTTTTCAATGCTATCTATGATATTTTTAAACATTGGAATAGATTGGAATATTGCAATTGTCTTTATATAAAATTTTTTTTCCTCAAATATTCATTTTTCTGCCCGTCACAGTAAAATACCCACTTAAATTATAAATTTCTTCAAATTAATGATTTAAAAAATCAAAAATTTTATCATTTTTTATTTGAAATTGATCCCTTGGAAAATACACGGAGAGAAATTTGATAGCAAGTAGTAACATCTTTAAGAATAAACAACATTTATTAGGAAATTTTGTCAATGAATGAAAACAATATATCACATTCTGTCATCGATTTGGGAAACTTTACCAAGAAAGATTTCTCATAAGTTTTCCTAGTTATTCTGGTTTACTTTTCAAGATGGTACTACTTGCTATCAAATTTCTCTCCGTGTAGTTTCAAATTTTTTTTTATAGTTTGAAAATAAAGTGTATTTTTATTTAACTTTCATTCAATCATAAGTCATACTTAGAAAAAGGACTCGTTTGAGTCTAAAAAATGATTTATTTTTTATTCTTCAATTGCAAAGATTTTTTATGCTTCTTGATTTAAACAAATTTGTATATTGTGCCTATTATATGCTTTTTTCCTCTCATTTGTCTTTTTTTTATCTTTTCTGTTGTCAAAATGTGAACACGATGGCGTCGTTGGCGTATACCTACTTCAATTTCAATTAACCAGAATGCCGTTAGACAACATGGCTTTCTACCTCTTTCCATACTTTAGTCCACCCGTTTTGTTGCAACGCAACCACCGCGAATCGATAAGCGCGTCTGTTCCCTACAAACGGAAACTCAACGCTTGAATAAACCCCCGACTTGGAAAAAAAGAGAAATCATCTGGCTACACTCGCTGAATGTCCCAAACATCTGTCTCTGCAATTTACATACTCTACTATAAACTCCAGTTGGAGTAAATTTAAATCAGTGTCTGGTCAAATAAATAGTTATTACAACAAGTAGAAATAGATATCGTGCAAAAATTCTTCAATTCGACCCTGATCTGTAATGAAACGCTGCGCCCGATCCGAGTCCAGTTTGGGAAATAAAAGATCTAGAAGAGAGTGAAGCAATTATCTGTTCTGCAGATAGAGCCTTGATCGACAGCACGGAAAAATTTCTGCACGGGTTGCTACATAATCCCATGCTAAAATTTTACTGTGGCCCTGACCAGGGCCAGAACGGAAATCCCAAATCAAGGATGATAGACACGGCCCGACTGGGGCCAAATCTGGCTGTCTGGGATCTGATCGGGCTGCATTATTAAATAGTCGGGCTCGACCTGGCCTTAATCGGGCTGTGTGTTTCATCATCGGTCTGGGCCATGTCTGGCGATTTCTGCACGGGGTTCTACCCTAACGGAAATTTTTCTGTGATCCTGGTCCGAGTCAGGTCGTGTATTTTATCTCTGATATGCGATTCCCAAAGTAGGCACGGCGGGTCCACAGTAAAATTTCTGCATGGTTATCTGTATTGCACTCGTTACAATACATCCCGTGCACAAATCGTCAGGCATGGCTCTGACCGGCGATGAAACACACGGACTGACCAGTCTACGACTATAGGCCGATTAGGGCCCAGGCAGCCATATCCGGCTCCGGTCAGGTCGTGTGTTCCATCCCTGATTTGGGATTTCTGATCTGGGCCCGGCTGGAGCCATGGTAAAATTTTTGCATGGTTATCTGTATTGCACTCGTTGCAATGCATTCCGTGTACAAATTGCCCGACCTAGCCCTGTGTTTCATCACTGGTTTGGGCCATGCCCCGCGATTTGTACACGGGATGACATTTGTCATGGCTCCAGCCGGGCCCAGATCAGGAATCCCAAATCAGGGATGGAACACACGGACTACAGCCCGATTGGATCCCAGGCAGCCATATCCGGCCCCAGTCAGCCCGTGTGTTTCATCCCTGTTTTGGGACTCCTGATCTGGGCCCGGCTGGAGCCATAACAACATTTTTGCATTGTTATCTGTATTGCACTCGTTACAATGCATCCCGTGTATAAATCGCCAGGCATGGCCCAGACCAGTGATAAAACACAGGGCTAGGTCGGGCCTGACCAGTCCCCGATTACAGCCGCATCGGTTCTTGGATAGTCATATCTGGCCACAGTCAGGCTATTTTTTTCATCCCTGATTTAGGATTCTCTACCTGGCCCCGACTGGAGCCATAAATAAAATTTTGCACAGGATATAGGGAAATCATAAAATCCGAAATGTATGTAAAAATAATTACTACAGACAATTTCTATTGTAAGCAATTTACCAAAATGAATTCGTATTCTAGTTTACGGTTGATTCGTTATTTTAAATTGAATCTCTATTTAAATCGATATAAATAGAAGCAACATTGGAACTGCTTTTTCGTAAGGACAATCCCCCATTGATATTTTTTTACTTTCCTTTCTCTTTTACTCTATTGCAGCTTTAATTCTGGAAAATTGTAAATCACTGTAAGTTTTCCACGTTAGAGTGAGTGGTGCGATTTTCACTGCAGATGTTGGAAGTGTGTTTTGCGGATTTACACGCAGCTTCTGCATCCAAAGCGTTGAAATGTTTCCCGAAAGCAAGGAGAAATGGAGTTAATGTGACAGTTTGAATAAGAGAAGCAACTGAAAGCGAAAGGAAGTGATGTTTAATTTATGATTTCTTGAAACTGGAATCGACACGTTTATTCAATACACTTGTTACTTGAAAATATCTCTTGTGGTTTTTGACGAACTCGCGGCTTCAGAGATAAAAGTGTAAAATCTTGCAATTCACTTTTATTCGCGAAGGGCTCTCTTAATAATAAATTTTCCTCTTCAATCTTCTGGAAGAAAGTTAATATAACACTTTGAACTCGTATTCACTTCAACCACTTTAATTCACGGGAGAATAGTTTTCTTTATGCGATGTTTAAATTTTATAAACATTGAATCTAATAAACTGAGTTGGAAATTTTTCTTTGGTGGGAATTTCAGGGCTTTCGGATTGAATTCAAACTTCGTTGAAGGGGGATTTATGTTCTTGGAAAAAATAAAAGCAGTCGTAAAAAATTCGAAATAGAAGAAGTGTTTAACATTTTTGCTTTTTTCTTTACATTCATACTTTTATGAATCCACCTTCGCTTGGAAGAATCCTCTCTTTTTCAATCTAAGGAAATGCATAATTTTTTCCGTCAAGGAATGTTCAATGAGCTGGTTAAATCTGAAAAAGTGGGAGGTTTTCTTTCTTCACCCCAGATTATGCTTTTTACGAATCTGCATTCATATAGATTATCATTTATTCTTTAATATATAAACTTACTGGTTTGTTTTTCTAGTAATGTTCAGCAACCCGTTTGAAAAATGGAACATTGAGAAAATTAAACAATCATATTACTTCTAAAGTCTTATTTTTTACCCAGATACGCTCTATGAAACCTGTCTTCATATACATATATATATATATATAATGTATTCCCGATAATGTGCACTGTTAAAATTTAATATATTAATATTAATAAACATTATTAAAATATATGGGGCATTCCAAACAATATTTGTCACCAAATTTTTCTTTTTCCATAAAAAATCTTTTTTACGGTTTAGCAGTCGAAAATATTCGATATGTACATTTTTATTTTAATATAATACCCGAAATTTTTGAGAATTTTTTTTTTAAATTCCACGTTCGTCAAAAAGTATTCTTTTTTAATCGCTTATACTGCAATATCTAAGAAAGATATAAAAATGTATATCAAACAAGAGATATGCGTCTTTTCCTCACCTTTTGAATTAAATATACTAAAACCCAATCTAATTATTAATTTAGTGATAAAAATCGAAATTTTGTAAACAAGTAGAATTTTTCCAAACTTGCACATGATTTTTTTTCTTTTTTTTATTGAAAAAAAATTTGGTGGCAAATTTTGCGTGGAATGCCCCATATACACATGTGTACTTAAATTTATTATAGGTTGTTAAAAAAACTTTGATTACATGTAATGGAAGTTTAATCCAGAAATTTCTAACAGTGTGGTCGGTTTGAGAACAAATCGTGTGAAATGACCAGAAATTGTTGGTCGTTGTAATGTAATTTACAGCTCTTGATAAATAGACCTGCTTTGCAGACACACCCTTTCATGTTAACGACCATCACTTCTATTGCAACACGTAAATCAAGAATGAATTGTTATCATGCCAATTTCCTGATTTACAACAATAATTTAAGACTCTTTTTAGTACAACTTTCTGAAAAAATATTCTGAGCATTTACTCGACTATTCAATTTAATCTGTTGAGATTTCTGGCTTTAATATGTTTTTTATTTCAATAATACGATGTTTGTACATCTTTGAAATTGAAAAATAACAACAGTCTTGTTTATTTTGAAACATTCAAATATTATAATGTTCAAACATCCTAAAACTACAGTTTTGAAATTTCAAAATTTTTGTAACCCACACGGAGAAACCCAAGTTTACAATTTTTGCTAAACGACGTTTCAATTCAGGGAAAAACGTGTAATAGAGAGAATTTTTCGCAGCGAAATACTGAACTTTAGATGAACTATACGATAATTTACTATAGATTGTATCAAACTTTACTATAACTTATATTAAAAGTTTCATATAATTTTTCAAATCTTTAGTATTTTGATTGCGAAAAGTTTCCAGTCCGCTAGGAATAATTACCATTGCACCTCGATTTTCCCTAGATTCCTAATATTTTTTAAAATTATCATTATAAAATAAAACATATATTGCTATGAAAAGTTTCTCCGTGCATATTATAAATATATCTTTATTTGTAATAGAATTTTTATAACCCGCACTGAGAAAACTGGAGTGTCAAAATTAGATAGTCAGTTTGAATTTCTAGATAGTACAACACTTTCTCCGAAATTTTTTCTTTTTGGTCAGGGAGACACTCATTTGATATTCTGCTTAACTGTTACCAGAGGGTCAGAATCACTATAAAGAGTGTCGATTGGTGAAATACGCGCCAAAATTGTAAAGTCACGTGGGTTCGCCTATTTTTCCTCCAATATCACCAGCGTGGACTCTAACCTCATTGCCAGTTTCGCGTCTTTTACGTGTTAAAGTGTCACGAGGGTTATTTTTGCCAACTAATTGTCGAGTACCTATTTCACTTGCTATAATAACATAATAATTGTGAAAGCTTAAATGTAATAGTTTTGAGGTTAGCCATAGAGGTCTGTTTTTCCCTCTTCGATAATCTATTTTTCTCTCTGCGATGATCAACTTTTCCCTCTAAAGTATTCAAGTTGACCATCTTATTTTCACAATCCACAAGTAATAAATTACACTATCTAGAAGGCTGTCCTATAGTTTAACCTCAAATATAGTCTGCTTCACCCTCCAAATGTTTAGGTTGACACTCCAGTTTTCTCAGTGCGTGGAGAAATCGCCAGATCTGGTCCTAGTCGGGCCGTGTGTTTCATCCCTGATTTGCGATTTCCTAAATGGGCCTGGCCAGGGCCGCAGTAAAATTTCTGCATTGGAATTTTATATAATTACAAAGTTTTAATTTAAAAATGAATATTTTTTTCAAGATTGTATCTTCAACTTTGCTGAATTACAAATTATAATTATGATTTAAAAGAATTTAATGAAGAATCAATAAAAATAAAAATCAAACAGATTAGATAGCTTTTTGAAGCGTCTGTTACAAATAAAAATAATCCTCGCATTCAATTCATCCCTGAAATATTCCTTCTTAATAAACAATGCTATTATAACCTACATGAGAACAAAGTTGTTGTAAAAAATAAGCGCACGTATTGTGTTTCATAGAGTAGTTCGTGCTTGAAACTTAAACGATTTATTTGCCCTTATCTTGTTTTACCTGCAGCTTTGCCGTGCTAGTTCGTATGCCTCTTATCCTTGAAACGAACTAGCGGACCATTTATCTGAAAAGCTAGTTTAACGACTTCAGGAAGCTTTAAACTTGTATCGAAATACTCACCCCGTATCACATAGTATTTATACTTAAAAAAAAGATCGAAAATTTACCCACACTTTTAAAACTTCAAATATCCTGGTTATATTTGTTATTTTTACTCAATTCTATAAAAATATATGCAATTAGATTCAAGAGGATTATTCATGTCTAGATTCCTGTTTCTCTTTGCATGTCAGGAGAAAAGGGTTAAATCCATTTCACAAGATAAGCCAACTCGTGATATGGAAATCGCTTGTAACGAGGGTAACCGTATGTGGACAGGAAACGGACATAAAGTGGAAATGTGAGTCAAATAGAGAAGGTTATATATATAGCGAAACGTAAAATTAAAAAGAACATATATATATATATATATGTGTGTGTGTGTGTGTGTGTGTGTATTTATAGACTTATACGTATACATGTGGACACTTCATATCGTGTCATGCTATGTACAGTAACATTTCGTATATTCTGCCCTCTATACTTTCTTCTTTTGTTCTAAGAGAAAAATTCTCGTTCTATTTCCGACACTGCAGCTTTCTTTATTCCATCTCGAAAAGCGTTTTGCCAAGTGTTTTCGCGGGCTGGTGCTTCCAGGCTTTTTTCAACTCATATAATGACACTCGCCAAGACACACTTGTCTTTTTTTCCTTTCAATTCCTCAGGGAACGACCACATGAGGTTTTTAGAGGGTAAAACAGGGAAACATGACTTTCTCGAGTGGAATAGATACTTGAATTTCTAAAAATGAGAATGTACTTTTCATAACATTTTCCATATATAAAACTGTGTATAAAGGTGACGTTCTACAAAAAAAAAGGCCCGCGGAAAAAATCGGTTTTTACACTGAGAAAAACGGATCGTAAAACCTGGATGTTAAAAGTAAGGATAGTATTCGGTAACATAAAATATGTTAAAGCGTATGATCTATAATCTTTATCTAATATATAAAGATATTACTAAACATAATCTCCAGATGTTACATTCTTATAATCTTCAGAAAATAATTTGTAACATCTGAAGATAATAAACCTACACTGAGAAACTTTTCGTTAGAGTAAATGATAAGATTGAATGAAGGTTTAGTACAACAGTGTTTTAAAATGAGGAAACCCGAGGTTTTATTACATTTATTCACATTATGGCATCGAAATTCAATATAGTCATAACAGTCTTTAAAACGTGTAGAAGAAAAATTAGTATTTTAAATACCAAATATTATGAATCTCCATTCGAAAAATAAAGAGTACTAAAAAATGATATTATGATTACTAAGTTTTCTAAAAATAAATTTAATAAGTCGAACAATGAATATTATAACCTAGAAACCATATTTGAAAAATTCATATTGTGAATATGAACTTGCCAGAAACCTTGCGACGAGCAGCAAAAATCAAAACATTCATTCTCGGTTTTTCGTATAATTCATTTCAGAATGTCGTCCGAGTGCTTCCGACGTTATCCGAATAGCTTCGTAGACTCGAATCCAAGTCTGCCCAACTCAGTAGTGGTTTATAAGCGACATTTATTTCGGAATATGGCAAGCGAGAATAGCCGAGAGGCTTTAGGCGTTAGGAATGCGTTTTTAGTTAAGGGGGGCGCCCTATCCAGCATTTTCAAAAAATCGATTTTTTTTTTTTCATTAATCGATTGGGTCATGTCTTAAAAGTATATTCTCAAAATATTATGACTCAACGCTGAATATTGTGACACCCACAGTTCGGGCGCGCTGTGGCCGCTGTGGGTCACAGCTCGAAACTCGAAACTTTAAATCGATTTTTCTCAAAATTATGTTTTTCAAATTACGGTACATGATTGTGAAAAAACTACTAAACCGATTTTCGATTTCTAAAAAGTTCTTTGTAAATTATTAAATAAACAAGTGCATGAATGTCTGAAATTATAAAAAAAAAGTTTTTTTATACACTTTTTAGCCACATTTAGCAGCCAAAAATAACGAAAAAAAGCACTTTTTTTCAAGACGTGATTTCAATATTTTGAAATCAAATTTTTTGGAGTTGCTGACGTTCATGCACTCGGGGAAGCCTGCTGAATAATAAAAAAATTGGGTTGCATGTTTCAGATGAAAACTTTGGACTCCACGATGTACCGCGAAAAATCCGTCAGCCGCGACACGCCACACGCGATCATCAATAAGTCCGCCATTTTTTTATTTTAGTTCTTGAAAAAATGCTTTTTTTGTAGTTCAGACATGTCTTTAAATATATGCAAAAAATTATTCGTGTGTGTTTTTATTTTCCGAGTGAAAAAAAATCCCAAAAAATGACCACTTTTTGACGTGCTGGATAGGGCGCCCCCCTTAATGTAGATATGGGTAGAGTTAGAGGGTTCGAACCCAAAAGCGAATTCTGAAATTTAATTTCGAACGTATACGATTATGAATAGTGTAGCATTGTGTACTTAAATATGCGAACATAAATAAGGTATGATAATAATATTTGTGCATGTGTTCCCACTAAAACCTCCCCTCTTCTGAGTGCCAAAGCTCTCCCCTCTAACTTTCTTTTGTTTTGCATGCGTCCCATAGTTAATAGTCCAAGATTATACCCGGTAACATATTTTTCATTACCGTTTACAATCCATTTTTCTCAGTGTAAATTTTTAATGCTATTGATAGCTTTGAATTTAAAACTTATGAAAAAAGATTAATTTTAATGATGTTATTTGCAATTAAATTTTTTTTTATTATCTCTTTGTACCAATTTTGCCAAAATGCTCTAATTTAAAAAAATCAGGGCATATTTTTTCAGCAAAAAGTATTTCTGCAACATGACCGTTTCCAAGTTTTAAAGTAAAAGTTTTAATGGCTGCAACCGTTCAAGCAATCTTTGAAAATGAATTTTTTTCAATATAAATAATTAATAATAACATTTTTTCAAATTGCGGTCGGTTCGTGTGCAAAAAAATTTTTATGTTTTCCGGTTTATTTGTTATCCAGTTCTTTATTCACAGTGAACTCTAAATATTTTTTCAATTCGTTAATTTTAATTATTTTAATTATCTCCGTTTTACAGAAATTTTGAATTAATCTTTGAATTTATGGCACTGAAGAGGGCCCCCATATGTGGCCGAAACGTTTGCCTTGCTTTCTTTTTGAGTATTTTTATATTTAATAGTGAAAATTTTAATCGAAGAAAATAAAAAGAATCTGACCCTATGCCAAAATAATGAGAAATGAAAAAAATTCTATGAATTTTGGGTCAATATAATAGCAGACATGTTATCAAACATGTCACTTTAAAAAATAATAAATATGTATATTTGTAGATTCGGCAACGTATCCTATCTGATACGCGACTAGTGATTCTCCGATAATGTAGGCAGTGGCCGAAATTTCAAACTCAACTAATTAATTTGAAACCATTTACAGCCGCAAGGCTGAGCCACTGGGCGATATAAGGAGATCTTCGTGTGGAGAAGGAGATGTCGGACGTCTGTGTAGCTTAGTGGTTAGAGCAGTCGACCGGCAATCGAAAGACCTGGGCTCGAATCCCAGCGCAGTCGAAAGCGTCTTTTTTACCACAGAAAGATTTTCAAATTCTTTAATATTATTTACTTAATTTAAAAATTGGAAACAGCCAAGTTCTTAAGAATCTTATTCCTTAAAAAATATGCGGTGATTTATTAAAACTAGACCATTTTTTAAAAATGATACGGAACGGTAATAATAATCATTTTTCAGAAAATTAATAGGCATCTCCTTTCATAAAAAATACACTATTAGAAATTTCTGCCGGAATTTTCCGGAAAACGTAACTGCACTTTTATACAATTCCAACTTCGTAAAATTAAAATAAATTTTACAAATTACTGAATATCCCGATACTTGTATCTGAAAATTCTGAAACTTGAGGAGAAAAAATTTCATATTTCAGTTAACTAGAGCTTTATATAGTTACATGTAAATGAAGATTCTGTTACAGTTTCGTAATTTTGATATAAATTAATGAAAATCCAATCAATCTTTAGCAAATATAAGATACGTTTTCTTAAAAGTATTCTTAATTTCATATGGTTTTTCATTACACTTGTAACTTAAAAATGTCCTAAATTTCAGAACATTTCCAACCTTGGGTGAAAGAAATAAATTTTTAAAAGTTAAGAACCGTTGAATTTAAATAACATTCAATAATTTAGATTTTGCAAGAATATTTAATGTGAAAATCTGTCAATTAGAAGAACAAGAGCTTTTTGAACAATGTAACAATTCGAGTACAGTCATATCAAATGATCGAATGATTGAAGTAACTAGCAAAAATTTTTAAACAAATTCTTGTTAATAAAGCACTTTTGTTAAATTATTTTATTCTAAAGAACCATTATTGATTAAAATTATATTTTGAAATGTATAATAAAGTTGCAACTATAAATGAAATATATTTTTGATAATCGCATACAGACCAACATACAATATATATATATATAGAAAGCAACCTATATTACATTGTTGACACTCATGCATGCAGATAATGTACTTCGCTTTGACGCTTTTATTGATTTTTCAAATTACTGAAACCGTTGTTACCCGGACACTTGAAACCAAATTCGCGCATTAAAATTCAACAGAGGCGCTTTCTTTGTGCAAATGCTAACTTATTATTGTACAATATACGATTACATATGCACGCATTGCATTAAATATAAAGTGGACTTTGATCATGTCAACATTCACTGTTGTTTTCGTCCCCACCCTCAGCACCTGTGACAAATTATCACAACAGTGAAGCTCTTAATATGAGTCATATGATAGTATCCCTGTATATATATATAGATTACATATAGAAATATAACTTCCTAACAAACATGCAAATGCTTTATATCAGTTGCAGTTTTATTGTAATTATTCACGAGAGTCAAATGTGCTGCAATTGGTTCAAAAAAGAGGACTTTGTAATCTTAAATTTGATTAATGCCTAATTATAGTTCATAGAATGTTATTGAAACCTCAGTTATATTTCAAGTTAGGAATATGTAAATGAAATTAAAAATTTTTAGAGCTCTTTACTATTTGATTATAATTCCAGCTCGGCTTGCAAAAGATTAATCTCATAGAAATTTGATAGCACAGCGAAAACATCTTTGGAATTTGAAATTTTCATGTTATGAATAACAAGGTTTCTCTCTTGTGACTTCAATTTAGTATTCTTCTGTATTCATTGCATTAATGCATAACAAACAAAATATTAGACACTGTTTTTTTGTGAATAATAAACTTGAAAATGTAGCATGTAAATGGTAGATTAACTTGCATATGTAGATAAGTGCATGTTCGTGCATATTATATCTATATTAAAGCTTATGCGAAGGCACGTGTGTACGCCATTATAATATTTTATGAGCACCATAAATTATTATAATGTGAAATAAAGCTTGAATATGTTTCTAGTTATGAAAAATGTATAGAGTATTCCTATTTAAAAATAATGCTGGATGAAATATTAGTCACGAAAATGACACATAATTCATAAATTTTACTGATACTTACACTGCTGTGCAAAAGTCGCCAGGCACTTGTTTTTAACCATTCATATAAAAGCTTCTAATTTATAAAATACTTAACAATGAATTTATTTCTTAGAATAACATGCAAGGTCAAAAAAATTCTGCATTTAAGGGCATGTAATACTTAGAAAATTAGCAAATTTTATTGATTTTAGGTTTCTACATGTTTATACCTAAAGTAGATCAAATTTTCTGTTCAAAATTTGGAAAACGGTAGAGAAGATAAAAACGGACGTAGATAGACTACTTATAGTTTAGAAATTGAAAAAAGTCCTATTTTAGCAAAATTTATCGGAATTTTTTTTTTTATTGTCAAAACTAAAATTAGTCTATCTACGTCCGTTTTTATCTTCTCTGCCGTTTTCAAAATTTTGTGTATTTTAGACACAAACATGTGTAAGATTACTTTTTTATTTTACAAAATATCTTCCTGAAAATTTAGAAAATACTACAGAAGACGATAGATAACGTCTGTCAACTTCGTTTAAGTGAAAAATTTGCAAACATTTTCACAGTTAACTATAATTGTGGATAAGTTCTCGAATTTCGTTTAAAATTTTTACTAAAAAGAAGTTAAGAGACGTGCCTTACTGTCTTTGGTTACGTTTTCCAAATTTTCAGAAAGGTACTTTGAAATTAAAAAAGTTATCTTACATGAATGAATTAATGTATACTTTAGTCACGTGGTTCGATTGATCCATGACCTTAATGACCCCGAAACCAAATGTTTTAGTTTATTATTAACGAAGACATTGCCAAAAAAAAGCAAAAATTCAAAGCTTTTTTAAATTTGGAATAATTTTGACTCATTTCAAAATGAGATTTACGTAGAATGTCAGTAATGTAACAAGTAAATTATAATCATTTTTTTTTTAATGCAACCAGAATCTGAGCCCAGAACGAAAAAATTGTAAAACTTCAAATTTGTGAAATTATTTATGAAAGAAATTTTGAAAATAATTTTATTGTATTTTTTAATGATGTTTTGTACTTTTTTCATTTTATCAATTTTTATAATTTTCAAAATTCATTTTTCAAGTTTGAGAATCCTTTGTATTCTCACAACTTTGTTTTTATAAATTTTAACTTTAAGTTTTTAAAGTGACATGTTTAATAACATGTCTGTTATTATATTGACCCAGAATTCATAGAATTTTTTGTTCATTTCTCGTTATTTTGGCATAGGGTCAGATTCTTTTTATTCTCCTCGATTAAAATTATCACTATTAGCCATTGGCCGAGCAGGTCACGTGACAAAAATTATTTATTAATCCAACCGTGTAAGATACATTTTTTTGTTTATAAAATATCTTGCTCAGAATTTAGTAAATGTATTAGAAGATAATAAGGAACGTCTGTTAACTTCGTTTTAGTAAAAATTCTGCAAT
Organism: Diplolepis rosae; assembly: GCA_030998225.1. Taxonomy (NCBI): domain Eukaryota; kingdom Metazoa; phylum Arthropoda; class Insecta; order Hymenoptera; family Diplolepididae; genus Diplolepis; species Diplolepis rosae. The sequence goes on from JAPYXD010000698.1 coordinate 8,589,785, forward strand.
TTTTTTAATTTTTAAATATAAAAGTGAAGTGTTATTAGCAATTACACTTCTGTAACTACATTTTAACGGATAATGAAATGTCTTGAAATTTTGGGAAATTATTCTAAAATTACTTAGTTGCTACAGTTAAAAAAATTTCTCATTATGACACGTTTTTCCCTAAATTGAAACATAGTTTAGCAAAAATTGTAAATTCGGGTTTATCCGTGCAGAATTATTTTTCAATTTTATAGAAATATTTTTGAAAAATTTTAAACTCAATAATTTATCGTTAAAAAATCGTTTTCACTGTAATAGAATGTGTTAAACTGAATTTTTACTGGATTTATTAAAAAGTAGACATGGAATTTTTTCAAAATTAGACCTGGAAAACCTGGAAAAGTCATGGAGTTTTGAAACCAGACTTGTATAGCAACCCTGAAAATTATGAAATTATACTTTATTTTATTCGTTTCCTTATTTCAAAGTTTGATACTTCACGCTCTCTGAGTGTAAAATAATTACCTAAAATATTAAAATTCAGAGGGTAATTCTTTCTTATTATTTTCAATTTATCAAATCTATATCTAATAAGGAATTATTCTTGAATCTGATAGATTCATGTTGAGTGTGACGGAAAGTTAGTCGTAGGATAGTTGAGGAAGACGACACCAATCGCGGAATTGAGCGATTTGTCCTTAGCCAATCGTTCAAATTGCTGCAGGGAAACCATAAACTTGTCTGATAGATCAAGTTATTCACCAAATTTCAACGGGTTAAATAACAGATCTTTAGCATGGTATCGCTTACTTGTAAATTATACTGTTGTACCATCAACAAAGGAAATTTCAGGCAGAATTTCCCTTGATGTGCTTGTGTATATGTTACATATATATAACACATCTAACTCTATATTTTACTGTATAAAATTACATATAAACTTGCCATGACTATCATTAGTAGAACTATGATTAGTATATTATAGTATATATCATTTTATGAATAATACTTTATTTTTAAAGAATTTGAAATCTTTCTGTGGAAAAAAAGACGCTTTCGACTGCGCTGGGATTCGAGCCCAGGTCTTTCGATTGCCAGTCGACTGCTCTTTGAAATAATATTTTATATTTATAAATATAATTTGTTTAATATATTAATTTAATCAATATAAATTAATAATTTATTAAATATATTTATAAATATAATATTTTTATATTTATATAGTATATTATATTAGTATTATAAACTATAATTATATTAGTAGTAAAATTTTTGAGAAACAAGAGAAATTCTATTTATAATTTTTCTTATCTTTTCGAATATATTTTTTATTGGAATTAGTTATTTAATTAACTGAGTTATTAGTAAAATTCAACTAACTCAGTTTAAGTTACTCTGGATTATATTAAATAAAAAAAAATTTTATTATATTTAACTGCGAAGGTGAATAATTTTTGTCAATGTAAAAATTAATAGAAACACTTTTACTTGAAAAAGGTAAATAAAAGAGGCAGAAAATAAAGTTGTTGAGTTGTGGTACACCAAAGTTGCATTTCCAGGTGCAATGAAGCCGCTCAGAGCTTTAATGCCTTAACGCATTTTCCCATTTCGCGTAATTCCATTAACCCAATAAATAATTTTTAATAGAAACATTGTTCCTGTAATGTTTTTTGCAAACTTTATTCTTATTCATTCGTATTTACATAGAAACGAAAAAAGGTGAATAAAAAATTTTTTTTGTTCTTTTCTTGCTAATATGTTTTCGTAAAGTTAGTTTCATGCTGAATTCAATATTGATAACTTTTTTGTCTAGAATGTGTAACTAGTAAAAATGACTCAGCGAATCTTTTCTTTTGTGTAAACTCTTTTTTCTGGTGAGCTTCCTCATCAATTTGTATGGATTATTTCTCATTCTGTCAACTATATTCTTGGCCAAACCTAAGTACTATGTCATGACTGCGCGAATTTGCGACACGCATTGAAGGAGCTGGCATTACTTGGTATGTAATTATTAATGCGCTTAGGACAAGGTAATTAATACGCACCCAAGCCTCACCAGTCTAAACATTAATCTTGCAGTAACATGCTCTGTACGCCAGCTTGTGCGGTAGTAAATGACAGATGTCTACTCAAATAATTAGCATAATTCTTCGAGTAACCGTTTTAGACGCCTCAGATAATCCTTAAATAGTAAAATCTCGTGCAGAAATTTTTGCCTGGCATCGATCGGGGCCTGATAGGGCAACCCCTAGTTAGAAATAAAATGCCGCTCCCGATTGGGCGCGGCTCTTCATTCCAGATCAGAGCCAGGTTGGAGAGTTCATGCACGGGACATTTGCTGGGATCAAGATCAAAATTTACTAAAATATTTTTCTACTCTAAATTATTTTTTAATTCTGGTAAAGTGCGATTTGCTTGTACTTTAGCTTTGATTAGGTGAAACTAAATTCTGTTAAATCAATTAAAATGTATTTCTTTCATAAAAAAAATTTGTGGTCAACTAAACCATCTTTCATTATATGAAAGAAATAATATTATAAAATATTTCACGTGAAGAATTTGGTCCAGTTTCTACATGTTTGTGTCCAAAATACATAAAATTTTGTTTCCAAAATTTGGAAAACGGTAGATAAGATAAAAACGGACGCAGATAGACTACTTTTGGTTTTAATAATGAAAAAAAATTTGTTGATATATTTTGTGAAATCGAACTTTTTTTCATTTTCGAAACCAAAAGTAGTCTATCTACGTCTGTTTTTATCTTATCTACCATTTTCCAAATTTTAGAAACAAAATTCTTTGTATTTTGGACAAAAACATTTAGAATCCTAAAAACAATATAATTTGCCAATTTACTTAGTGTCACATGTACTTAACCAAATATTTTTCTGAATATATAATTTCTTAAAATGAAAATTTGCCGTAAATATCACTGTTTTTCATTCTGCTGTTGGAAAATATTTAAAGATTTGTGCATATTTTAGGTGTAAGTCTAAATAATGCATCAATGAAATAAAATTCAAAAATTCAGGTATTTTTCTAATTCAACATTATTCTATTCTCTTCTTTTTGATTTCCTGAACGAGCCATTTCTGCGAATTCACTAAAGAAAGGGATAAAAATATACTAATAATATAGAATTATTTTCAAAAATACCATTCGCAATTTCAATTCTATTCCGAAATTCGCCAAAATTGTGACGTCTTGTTACTTTTTCACTTTTATGAATATGAGCAGTATTTTTAAACTAATAGTATATTAATAGTTTCTTTCCAACATAAATATAAAATTAGAACATTATAAGATTTTCAGACTCCTAAAACTGAATTGAAATAAAAAGAAGTTATACGCGTATAACACCCAGGAAAGGAAGGTTTACAAAAATGTAAGATTTTCTTTTGACTAGGTATTTGCAATTTAAAGGGACCCGACACCTTAAATATTTTTATTTTTTGTGTTTAGACCTTCCATATAATTTTTTTTTATGTTTAGTACCTTTATTTAGAAAAATTTTGAGGGTTTCTTAAAACTGCAGCACCTTTATATATTTTTAAACTAAAAATTAAGAGTTTTTTGGGCTTTTTTGGACATTTTTTGAATTTGAATAATTTTTTTGTTTTTTAACCAAAAGTCATGATTATTTTTTTATTTTGTTCCTTACAACGTGTAGAAACTTTTTTTATATGGAAAATAAGTTAACATGACTGAAAAAAAGTTGCAAATAAAATTTAAAAAATAATAAAAATATCAGATTGACCTGTAAATTTACACGCATACTCTGAAAAGTATAGAAAATAAAAAAATAACAGTTTTGAAAAATGTCAAAAAAATAAAAAATGTACCAATTAAAGGTGGCGGATCCCCTCAAAAACTTATGTTTTTTTTTAAATAAATAAATGAATTCACAAATAATCATATATATGATTCGCTTTATTTTTCGATATCTCTGATTCGATTTGTCTGATAGTACCTTCAGATAAAACCTTCTGCTTCTAAATTTCGATTTTAGCGTCTTTCTTTGAATGTATATTTACTCACTAAAGTACGCCATGCCATTGGAAGAACTCGCGATTGAAGGCAGTCAAATAAGAACGTTGGATTTCATCCCGGCAGTCTCATTTACCTGTGAATAAAAACTTCCTCTTCTCTCAAATCTTCCATAAAGCCACATAATCCAATGCTTTTTACTTTCCTCTCAAGAAGTAAAAAAGTTTTGGAACTTTAAAATGCTTCTCTGTTTTGCTTTACTTTTTTGAAAGAACTGACTTTCCCCCTATTTTAAAACAGTTTACTTTATCATTTCTTCCCCTTATATCTTCTCGAACTGATTTTATGAGCAAATTAAGTAAGATACAATTAGGGTAATAAATTTCCATTTTTGTTTATAAAGAAAGTATGAAGATGTATGGATCAATTTAGGGACTATTTTTCTTCTTCCAATGTATAATGGTTTCGAAATAATCCTAGGCTTGAATCCAACCCCTATCAATATCAGTCTATTTTACCCTTAACAAAAAAAGAGAGTAGTAACATAAACTTCTAAGGCTCCAAATCAAATAAAAGGTAAAATAATCTATTTATGTACCCAGCGTTAATCCAGGTTCAAATGCTGCGTTAAATTCGAGACAAATAGAGGGGAAATAAAATCCGACCCTTTTCTGAAATACATTTATATATTATAGTTATTGTATATTTAGAAAATTAGAAATAAATATAACTATGCGCCATTATTAGTGAAGAACTATCTGATGATCTTAATTTTATTCGAATCTTTAAAATAGGCTCTTTTCTTTTATCTAATGCCAAATCATTTGATCAGCTTTAATTTATTTAGATTTGTAATATTAAGGGGATCCGCCACCTTTAATATTTTTTGAGTTTGGACCTTCAATATAATTTTTTTTATGTTTAGTACCTTTATTTAGAAAAGTTTTTTTTTTCTTAATTCCAGCACCTGTATGTATTTTTAAACTAGAAATTGCGAGTTTTATGGACATTTTTTTTTTACTTTTAATACATTTTTTTTTTTTTAAACCAATTGTCATGATTCTTTTTTTATTTTGTTCCTTACAATCTGTAGACACTTTTTGGATATGGAAAATAAGGTAAAATGACAAAGAAAGTTACAAATAAAATAAAATGAATAAAAATATCCCAAAATAAAAAAAACCAGATTTTTGTAGTTATTTTTTTAGCTAGAGTGATTTCCATATTCAAAAATATTGATAATATAACAAAGAATAAGTGGTAAAAATTTCAAAGGTCTGTGTCTAATACTTTAGATTTTACTTAAACATATATGTTACAACAAATACGGAAAATCACAACTTGCGGAAAACGGAGTTTAAAGAAAAGTCTTGTTAGTGAAGCCTAAATACTCACTATAAAAAATAAAGGCAATATATATAAATATTAGTAAATAAATAAACAATTTTGTCTAAAAAGCTAATTTTAGATAAAAGCGCGTTATTCGTAAATCGTAGTAACTTTTAATTTGATTTATTTTTCCAAGAAAAAAAAATCAGATAAAAAAATGAAATTTTTGAAAAATGTCAACAACAAAAATATACCAATTAAAGGTGGCGGATCCCCTTAAGTTTAGTTATTTAAATATCACTAAAATATATAATAAGTATGTAAATTTCAACCGAAATATGAAAAATTCAAATTCAGTTTCTAATAAACTCTTCAATTTTATGTTTCAGGTGAGAACAAGGAGCTGCTATTTTATAATTGGTTGTACATTTTAGGAATCTACATATGGTAATGAATTATTTTTAAAACTTCATTCATCCCAGTATATTCTGTGTCTCTCCTAAGTTTATTTTAAAATACTTTATTTCTCGCTCTACTTTTTCAAGTTAAGTCAGTTTTCATAAATTTGTTCACCTTTTCTGAAATTCCCATACCCATTCCATTCGTAAAATCCGTACTTGGATCCCCAGAATCCTTTGCAATTTCAACCACTGCATCCATTTTCGTTGTAGCTTTCAAGATATCTCTGATAAAAGCATGTCCTGGACAAATCTGGAAAGGTATTCGCTTTAAAAAATACAGTATAACATACGCAAAAGTAGAAACTAAATCATGATAAATAATTCATGAGATGGCAAATATGGTATACCTTTTGAAATACTCTTTGTTTCACACAGTTCAATCCTACGAAAACAAGACTAAGAAAATTTTATGAAGATTGCAAAAGGCAGCACATATTTTAAATAATATATATGACCAGAGTATATGATCATAGAGAGAATTACATTATTTTATGTTCACGAGAGAGGGAAAACAGATTTTAGTTTAAAGTTTAAAATGTTAAGGGCTTCAGCGACCTTAAAAACCTCAAAAACCTAGATTTTCACTAAGAATCTGCATTTGTATTCAATTTTTTTACAAATCAACACTCAGAAAAATATTTTATTGAATCAACAAAATTTTTCTTAATTTTAGCATAGTATTTTGTTCTTATACGGATAACAAAATAGTTGTTGATCTAACAAAATATTTTGTTAATCCAACAAAATTTTTTCATTGACTTAACAAAACTCTTTGATTAGTGAAATTTATTAGATTGAATCAATAAATTTGACTTTAGTTTTATTGTATATTTGAAAATTAGAAAATTAAATGAATCAAAGAAAATAATTTTTTTTAAAGACTCTCTTCGATTTAAAGAAATGATTTATTTGGATTAAATAAAATTAATTTGATTCAAACAATGTATCTTTGAACCAAATAAAAATTTGTCGAATCAAATTAATTTCTGCCTCAAATCAAACAAATTATATTTTTGACCATATATTAATGCATTAATTACTTTCCTTTGAAGAAAAATTTATTTGATTCAAAAAAATATTTTTTTGCCCCAAAGATATTTTGTTTGAATTAAACAAATGTTATTTAATTCAAATGAATCTTTTGTTTGAATCAAAGAAAGACTTTCAATCAAATTATTTTCTTTCATTCAATCAAATCTTCTTTCTCAGTGAATCAGGAGATTTGAATCTTAAAAAATAAAATTCCAAATTGAGAATTCATATTCCAAACATTCTAAATTTTTCGAATCCCACATTATATTATTGTCTATAATTTTCCATTTTTTTTAATCTCTTGAGGAAATCTTCATTCTAGAAAGTTAATGAATTTACTATTTTAAAAATTGAAAGAATTTAGATGGATTTTCCAAAATTAGTGGATACCCTGAAAAATTCATGAAGAATTACTAAAATGAATAAAATTAAAACAACTCAATATTTCTGATTTCTCATCTCTCTGAGAAACACCGCATAAATTCGAATTTGGCGCATTTAGAGAACCCTTCCTTTGAAATAAAATATTGTCTTTTCAGAGTTAGTCTGTATGTGAGTTGCAGGAATTTTCTTCATGAAATGGTGTCGATATGTGAGATACGACAGTTAGATTCAGGATTCAGGACGGGGCGGTTCACACTAACGGTTGCAAAGTCAAATGGAAAGGATTGGAAAAATATCTTGCTTATTTTTCAAAAATTGGGTCAGGCAGATATATTTCTATTTCTAGTCCAGTGGGTTTCAAGTCTAAAAATAATATTTACATTAGATAAAATGCAATTTAAAATCTTACCGTGTTTCAGAAAAACACAATTAACTGCAATTAATATTATCTCTTTATTTCTGAAAAGAAATAAAATATCATAATATTCAAGTTATTCATAAACAGCTAAAAATTTTTTTAACTCTGAGATCCACAAAAAGAAATTATTTCGAAGATTTTTTTCGATTTTCTCTACTTTTATCATTTTTCAATTAAAGGTGATTTTCAAATCACGCCATCACTGGTCCAGAATTACTAACCTTTTGCAAACGCTCGCTATACTTCGTGTTTTACATACGAATCGTTCTTTCGTCAAAATTCACTGCAGCTTTCACCAACCAACCCTGTTATCATTTTTACGATCTTCGCGCATAACTTCAAATAATTACACGAAAATTGCATTTTTAGTTCAGAATTTCTTTTATGAAATAATATTTTTTACCGTAGACAATGAATCTTCCCAGATTTTTTTAAAGATTTTCCTCTCACCGAATTCCACATGAAAATTAATTTTCCTGCTTTGAAATTTAATTTAACTAGTGTGATCCCTGCGGCTTTCGTGTCTCCCTTTTGAAATTGAAAATCCTCGACTCTTCTTATCTCACTCTGATCATTTTACTTCAATCTCTCTGAGTCTCAATTAGTAAAAAGTAAGCCACTACTTCACTTTAGTAAAAATGTCTACTAATTATTTGTCATTTTTCTGCTACATATTCACTTTTCAAAAAGTTTACTCTAAATCTGAATCAGTTGGAATTCTTAATAATTTCAATCAGTGACTAACTTCTTTACTTTCTAAATTTGAATCAGTCAAAATCTACTAATTATGAGTGAAATTTGACTGATTCAAATAGCTAAAAAGAGGTTACTGTAAATCAGTCAAATTTCACTGATTATTTCAGTGAAAATTGACTGATTTGACAGTATGAAATATTTTTTTTCACTAATAAATCAGTGAAAATTAACTGATTTGGCAGTGAAAAATATGTTTTTACTGATGAATCAGTGAAAAGACAAATCACTAATTCAATCAGTTAAAATGTTACTGATTCAGATATAGAGAGTACATTCAGTTAAACGTGACTGTTAATCGATCATTTTTAACTGAAAATTAATCACTTTTGACTGATTGAAATGCAGTAAGTCAATCACTCATCGAGATTATTACAAATTCTGACTGATTTAGATTTAGTGAGTATAACTACCAATGTAATTAATAAACGATAACAAATAATTAGTAAACATTTTCACTGAAGTGAATTAGTAGCTTACTTTCTACTAATTCATATTAAGAGAATCCATCACTTTTAATATTTTGTTTTTTTGAGTTTAGACCTTCCATATCATTTTTGTATGCTTAGTACCTTTATTTAGAAAGGTTTTAAAAATTCCAGCACCTTTATGTATTTTTAAACTCAAAACTTTGAGTTTTTTGGGCATTTTTTTGACATTCTTTTACTTTGAATAACTTTTTTGTTTTCAACTAATTGTCATGATTCTTTTTTATTTTGTTTCTTACTATGTGTAGCAACTTTTTGGGTATGAAATATAAGGTAACATGACTGAAAAAAAAGTTACAAATAAAATAAAATAAAAAAATTAATAAAAATATTTAAAAATATGAAAGCAAAATTTTTTGTAGTTATTTTTTTTAGCTAGAGTGCTTTCTATACCCAAAAATTTGTTACACATTATAAGAAACAAAATAAAAATAGAGTCTTGACAATTGATTAAAAAACAAAAAAGTTATTTAAATTGATAAAATGTCCAAAAAAATGCCTAAAAACTCAAAATACATAAAGGTGCTGGAATTTTATATTGTACGTATGTTCTATAGTATCTATATTTAAATTAATTGTACAATAAACATATTCCCATTGTTGATCTAAAGAAAACAATACTCTCTAAATCTGAATCAGTCAAATTTTTACTGATCGAATCAATGATTTGCCTTTTCACTGATTCACCAGTTAAAAAATATCTTTCACTGTTAAATCAGTTGATTATCACTAATTGAATCAGTAGAAAAAATATTTTCACTGTTAAATCAGTCAATTTTCACTGAAGTAATCAGTGAAATTTGACTGATTTACAGTAACCTCTTTTTAGCTATTTGAATCAGTCAAATTTCACTGATAATCAGTAGATTGTGACTGATTCATATTTAGAGAGTAAACCTTCAACAATTTCCCTGCAAAATTTATTCATTGTGAGTTATTGTAAACGTTTTTCATGCTGGCTTTACCTGGTTTCTCGTTAACAAAAAAGTACTTGACGTTGATTTATTTCACATTTTGCCACAATATTTTCACAAATGCGTCAAAGCGAACGAGACGTGGGAACGAATGTTAAATTAAAAGTGGAGGCACGCGTAAAATTACGGTTTTTTTTATAACCTTTGCAATGGAAACTTCTCTGCTACCCATTCAGCCTGGAGACAATTTGTCGCAGGAAATTAAAGTCGCAAATTAATTTATCTTGTAGACTGCAACCCCATGGGAGAATTTGACACAAAATATTTCATAAAGAAAGAATCTAATGGAATAATATCAGTTTTTAGATTATATAAATTCAATTATAAATATTAAATTACTTAAAATATTTTTTTGAAGTTTGAATGATTTTTTCATCTCGCTAGATTTTTTAATCTGGTGACCATTTTTGGTTAACTTTCAAAAATCTGATAAAATTTTATCATGAATTATTCCTCACTTTTCTGCAAATTTATTAGCCATTTTTCGTGTCGAAAATAAATAGAAATTAAATAATTTTTGAAAATTGTATAATTTTAAAGTGTGCAATTTACTTAGCGAAAGAAACATTGACAGGCTATGTATTTAGATTTCAGACAATTATAATTTCGTTTGAAGGGCTCACTACCAAAAGTAGTTTAATAATAATGTACCAGGTTCGTATTTCCACCTAACAGGGAGGGGCTCGTTAAAAGTTTATTTCTCGAAATAGTGACAGAAAGGAAAGAAGAACCTATCTATAGAAACCTTATTCCCTTTTCACCTGATCAAAAAATGTATACTCGAATAACTTGACTTATATATATTTTTAAGAAATTCTTGCAAACCATCAAATAGATTAATCGCCTAAATTTAGGACAAATAGAAATTTTGCGTGTATGAGTATATTACAAATATCGATAAAGTAACTTTACAGGTACATTCCAGAGGATAAAGACCTATGAAAACAAAATTTGTTACTGTCAAATTATCATGCTTTATAACACAAAAGCATTGTTGTTTACAGCACTGCGCTGCCAGACGACCTCCATTGCGGGCGTGATAGCGGTCGCAATTTTGATCTGAAACACATAAACCATAAAAACTCTGAAACTACATGAGAATACCTCCTATTTGAACTAAAAATATTATTGAAATTTTAAAAATTTGAAAATTTGGTGGTTTTTGAAATAAAAGTTCCATTTCTTAAGCAAAATTATAAAGTTTATATGCTTTAAAAAACTATTTATCATAACTTTTGATGTAATTTTTTTAGTTCAAACAGAAACTATATTGATAAGCTTTTAAAAATGAGGTAGATTTACGGAAAATATCCGATGTATAAGAAAAAAACAAATAATTTTTTGGTCCGCCGTACACCGAAAGTTAGCCTTGTCGGTGTCGTTTTGCATGCGGAAAATTGATTTTCCCGCACTAGTGCAGTAAAATTTTAAGTGTGTGGAAAATTAAAACAAACTTAAAATTTTACCGCACTAGTGTGGGAAAATCAACTTAACGCACGCAAAACGATACCAACTCAGCTAATTTTCACTATACAGCGAACAAAAAATATCGTTTTCGTATCACGTGCACTAAAATACGCCTTTCCGCACTTGATACGTAATATACTATTACCTGGATTCTGTGAAAGTTGAAATTTAGGGAAACAAAGTTATAAAAATTCAAAGTATTCTTATACCTAAAAAGCGGATTTTACAAATTGTGAAAATTAATTATTAGAAAGAAAATAGAAAATATGTAACATACTTAGAAATACATTGAAAGTATTTTAATTTTTGTTTTTTATGAATAATTTTACAAATTTGAATTTTCACAACTCAGTTTCCCTAAATTCCAACATTCACAGCATTCAGGTTAAAATTATTACATTGGATATTTTCCGTAAATCTACTTTTGTGATAGATAAAGCAAAATTTTGAAAAGTTCATTACTTTAGGTGTTGTTCAAAAATGGTAAAAACTATGAAGTTTTGACTTTTTTTGCAATACTTTTGTTAATATTGCACAAAAAAACTTTTTTTTTAGGTCACTGAATGCAAAATTTCATTACCTTTGACGTGATTCTAAGAATAGTAATTTATTTGATCTATTATTAAAATTATGATTTTAATGTGATCAAAGAAAAATTTTGTGAATTAATAAAACTTTCTTCGATTCAAAGAAATGTTTTTTTGATTCAAAGAAATTGTTTTCTCAGTGTATCTTTCTGAAAATTTGGAAAATACAAGAGAAGATGATAAAAAATATCTGCTAACTTCGTTTGAGTAAAAGTTTTGCAATAATTACTACAGTTACACTGAGAAAACAGTTTCTTTGAATCAAAGAAACATTTATTTGATATACGGCGAAAGAAAAAATGTCTTTGCATTAAAGAAAGTTTTGTTAATTCAACAAAATTTTCTTTGATCCAAATAAATAAATTTGTGTACATTAAAGAACATTTTTTTGAATCAACAAAACTTTCTTCAATTCAAAGAAATTTCTTCTTTGACCTTATATCAAAGAAATGTTTCTTTGATTCAAAGAAATTGTTTTCTCAGTGTATCTTTCTTAAAATTTAGAAAATACAAGAGAAAACGATAAAAAATGTCCGCTAACTTCATTTGAGTAAAAGTTTTGCAAAAATGTTTACAGTTACACTGAAAAAACAGTTTCTTTGATATACGGTCAGGAAAAAATTTCTTTGAATTGAAGAAACTTGTGTTGATTAAAAAAAAATATCCTTTAATGCATAGAAATAAATTTATTATACATTAAAGAACAATTTTTTGATTCAACAAAACTTTCTTCAATTCAAAGACATTTTTTCTTTGACCTTATAGCAAAGAAACTGTTTTTTCAGTGTAACTGTAACTTTTTTTCAGATGTTTGCTAAAATTAAATTAACAGACGTACTTTACTGTTTTTTGTTACGTTTCTCAAACTTTTATGATTTTTTCTAAATTAAAAAAGTCCGTACCTTAAAATACAAATTTTGTACGAGCTCATTTCAACATTTTCTTAAAAATTCTCATAACAATGATGGAATTATATTTTTCTTCTTTTGAAAAACTATAAAATACTGTTTTTTTTTGTAAAGGTAAGTAGAAAAGAAATATTTGCATACAGCTTATCACGTGTAGGATCAAACGAAAATACGTGACTGATATCGAGAAGCATCGAGAGGAATAGTTGTCGAAAAGAGTCACAAGATAAAAATAAAGAAAAATGAAGAACCGGAAGATGAAAGTGAAGGCAGCTCGCGCTGGTTTACGCGAAGAGCCAACTACTTTCCCGGAAATATGATAGCGTTCTCGTCGACTTGAATTCAATAAGTATCGACTTCACATTTGGTATATCGATACAGGGATGGGGAGTTTCTTAACCATGTTCTATTTATTTTATCGAGAGATAGCTTTTCTACCTTTAGAAAAGGTGATAGCTTTAGTTTTAAAACAACTCCCTCGAAAGCATTTCCTCCAGTTTTTAGTTACTAACTACAAAAATTTAGTAACGTAAATTTTATGAAAAAATAATATCTATATTAGGATATAATGAACAGTTCAATTCAAAGGAACTATTTTCTAGATCAAAAAGTAATTTATTTCGATCGGAATCCATGAAGCATAATAAACATTCCGTTTTATTTTGTAGTGAAGATTGAAATTACTCGGGATGATATTGCACGTTCCACTTTATATTTTAATCAATGTCATGCTACGTTCAAATATAAATTACTATAGATTGTCAATTTTGACATGGATGAACCATGAGCTTTTTTCGAATCTATATAACAAAGGTTTTGTGTCGTTAGGTGATGGAATGTCGATGTATTCTGATGAAAATAGTTGACAATATTTCAAACCTTTCAGAAATTTATTTCATTTTTATGGAAGTAATTTCTAGTTTTTTTCACCTCATCTGTATTCTGAAGATAAAGTTTAGAAATACAGAAAAATTCAATTTTAGGGAAAAGTTGACATTTTTCACTTTCGAATGCAAGTTTTATCAAAGGGAAGTTTAAAAAATATTTTTTGATTTCTGAGTTTGTGGAATTGGGAGTTGAATTTAAATTTCATAATTTTTTGAATAAATTATTTTAAATTTCCCGGATTTGCAATTTAACCAAATTTAGCATTATTTTTAATTATCAATGGTGATAATGTATCTTCTCATTATATATTTTTATCAGTATCATATCAAAAGTTACTCAATATTTTTATATTATTTGATATTCTCATTAAAAATTATGCTCAATTAAAAATTCTCATTTTACCAATTATTTATTTATTTAAATTGTTTAATTCAAATTTTTAAATTAATACGATTCATGATGCTTAATTTAAATAATTACAATTTAAATTTCGTAAGAATTTGGCAATAATAGAGTTCTTTGTTCTTTAATCTTTTAATTGGAATCTTCAGTGAAGTGTCTCGTCGTAAATGACTTACTCTACTGCAGAAATGCTGTTTATCACATTCTCATATTTAATCAATATTTATTCTTTAATTATCATATTTTTATCATCTTCTTTAAGTTTATAAACACAGTTGATTACTACTCATACTTTCATTTTTTATTGTATCACATATCTTCATATTTTTCTAAAGTTTGAAGCAAAGTAAAACAAAACGAAAAAAACTAGTAATATTAACCAGTTTATTGGTTGCCTAGTAGGATTGATGTTTTTTATTGGTTAAAGTAACTAAAAATATATTTTATTTTAGGTAATTTTATTAGAATTTAACCCTTTAATACCCAGCGACACAAATTTCTAAAATTCAAAATGTCGAATCCAATGACAATATCCGATTCTATATCCAAATTACACAGATTTAAATGAAATTTGGTACTTTAAGGTTTTGAGACCCGCTGATTTCAAATTTGGAGACCGAATTTCAAAATTCGAAATTGCAGATTCAATATAGTGGACCAAAAATTTAAAAATCAGACCATTTTCAATAAAAGTTTGTTCAAGGGGATTCTTGTCTCACTGGTTACGCATTTGAAGTCGAATCAAACCAATTTAAATAAAAATTATTGTCTCTTGTTCGTTTCGGGTCTTTTCTTTACTTTCCAAGTCCTTTTCTAAAAAAAAATACCATCTACTAACGAGAGACAGGCAGTGAAGACAAGATCAAAGCATTATCCATCCAATGAAGGCAAAATCAGAAAATTATTCAGATTTAGAAAATCGAATTCATAATAAAAAAAACCTGAACAGCAATTTTCATTGAAATTGGTTTGGTTCATGCCATTTCGGTCCACCATATTGTCTCAGGCATTTTTTATTATAAATTTCAAAATCGTAAATTCGAATTCGTAACCAATGAGACAAAAAAGCCCCTTGAATAAACTTTGATTAAAATCGGTCTAATTTGCAATTTTGTTCCGCTACATTGGATCCACGATTTAAGGTAGTTCAGCCACGAAAAATTAGACCTCAGGCAAGAATACATAATTTTGTTTTCAAGAATAGCAATAATTTAATTTCTATTAAAAAATTTGAAACACAGAAAAATAATCTATTTAACAAATTTTATTTTTAAGTGCTTTTTTTCGTATCGCTTTTTACCCAATTTTTAAAAATGGTGCGATTTTGATCAATCATGGATCATTTTTTCAGTGAAAAAATTCTCTACAACTTGACTGTTTCAAATTTTTGAAAATAAATTCTTTAATGGCTGAAACTATTGAAAAACAATTTTAGAAAACAACATTTTTATAAATACATTGCTGAATTTGATAATAATCGATTTATTTTTATAAAATTGGAAAGGATTAAGTTGTAGAGAATCTTTTTCCTGAAAAAATGATCCATGATTTATCAGAATCGCACCACTTTAAAACATTTGGTAAGAAGCGATATGAAAAAAAGCACTTGATAATGAAATTTGTTAAATACATTATTTTTCTATGTTTCAAATTTTGTTATGGGAAATAATCTTTTCACCTTTGAATAATCCCTTCAATAACAATATTGCTATTCTGGAAAGCAAAATTATGAATTTTTGCCTAAGGCCTATTTTTCCGTCGTTGAGCTACCTTAAAATTTTGAAATTTGACTTCAGATTCGAAATCAGCTTTTCCCAAAACTCCAGAGAACCAAATTTTATTAAAATCGGTGTTCGATTTTTACATTTTTGGCCTGCGATATTGAATTCGCCATTCAAAATTTTAATTCCAAACTCGAAATCAAGGAGTCAAAAAATCCCTAAATACCAAAAATTATAAAATTTCAATCGGTGGAAATAATTAAAACCTTAAAAGGTTAACTAATGGTAATTTTTTTTCACGCAGCTGGGGTGAAATTGATGATTGTCCTTTTGACGATATCTTAGGTCGTTTCGCAAATGGAGAGACTAAGAGAATTTCGCTAATCTCTCGGTGGCTCCACGTCAAGCCCAACCTAATCTAGCGACACGACTAATTAGGAGAAACCGCAATGTGTAGCCTGTCCTGAGACGGTACAAGTTGCTTCATAAACGACACCAGCGATTAGAGCCAAAGACAAGTTGCCGTCGCGTCGTACCAACAGCGATATGTTCACTAAGAAACTTACCTTTGAGTTACTACTATGCTTCTAAATTCTCCGATCCTCGAAAATTGGAATCAAATGAGAAGATAACTTTCGTTAATTATCAATTACAGGAACCCAGTGAGAGTAATCGGGGGTATTACCTGTATAAATGATATATGAATTAAAACTCGGTACTCTCTAAATCCGAGTCAGTCATATTTACTGATTGAATCAGTGATTTGCCCTTTCACTGATTCATCAGTGAAAAAAATATTTTTCACTGTCAAATCAGTCAATTTTCACTGAAATAATCAGTGAAATTTGACTGATTTACAGTAACCTCTTTTTAGCTATTTGAATGAGTCAAATTTCACTGATAATCAGTAGATTTTTACTGATTCAAATTTAGAGAGTAAGGTAAACTAGAAAGGATCTGACTAGTTTCCTAAAACTCTGATATAGTTAGACTCTATATTCTATGCAAAAATTAAAATCGGGAAATAGTAGGGCACTGGCGAGTTGAAAACTTTTCTGACGTGAATCTAATCTGGCAAACTTGAATAGGTCAAGAGATACACGTAACGCAGTTGCTAACAATTGCACTACTTGGGGAAAACTTGTCAGGGCCTTTTCAGATTTTTATAAAAATGCCATTATTTTCAAAAAGAATATAATAAAAAATATTACAAATATTATTATGGAAACTAAAGTTTATTACTTTTTAGCATACAATTTATAAAAATGAAATAACACATGAAAGGAACATATGAAAAAAACTCTTCGATAATATCCAATTTATGGGTTTTTCAGGAGAACCTCCAAAAAACCTTGTTTTGTATGTTTAAGCTATTCAGCCACAAAAAATTAGGCCTTTGGTAAAAATACATAATTTTGCTTTTAAGAATAGCAATATTTTTATCGAAAGGATTATTCAAGAGAGAAAGCATTATTTTATATAAAAAAATATGAAACATAGAAAAAAAAATGTATTTTACAAATTATATTTTCAACTTCACTTTTTTTCGTATCGCTTTTTACCAAATTTTTATAAATGGCGCGATTCTGATAAATCACGGATCATTTTTTCAGGGAAAAAATTCTCTACAACTTGACCATTTCCAATTTTTGAAAATAAATTCTTTAATGGGTGAAACTATTAAAAAACAATTTTTCAATATAACATCTTTATTAACAAATTTTTGTATTTGATAATAATCGATTTATTTTTAAAAATTGGAAAGGATTAAGTTGTAGAGAATCTTTTCCCTGAAAATAATGATGAATGAATTATCCGAATTGCACCATTCTTAAACATTTGGTAAAAAGCGATATGAAAAAAAGTATTTTGCCTGTTGCCTAAATTTTATGTGGCTGAACTTAAATCATCCTTCATATCTAAATAATTAAAACCTATTTTTATTGGAATAGCAGAAATAAATTTATAATTTGATAATAGATAAGTCGATAAGAATGCCGGCAGCCCGAATAAGTCTACGTTATGATTTGATTCATAAAATTAAAAATAGGAATACTAGCTAGTCATGTCAGAGCCCTGCTTTTAATGAGGCATATCGGGATATTTTCTGCACGGGATAGAATATTTGATCGGGCTCTAGTTGAGAAAAATATAAAATACCTACTGGTTTTGTAACGCTCCGTTAGCCGGGCTCTATCTAGAAAAAGTTGTAGGGCTTTGTGTATAGAACAAAATTCGAATGAGATTGCAATTACGATTCTTTTCAGAAGAATTTAACTCTGAATGAGTTGAAAATCAATTAGTAGGGCTCTATAAGGGCCTTGTCGGTTTTTGCAATCTAGAATTTCTGATTTTTCCAATCGCCAATTTTCTTCCTTTTTAAGTGTAAAAATAAATAAAGAGAGAGAAAATGAGTGGATGAGATTAAATTCAAGACAGAAAAAGTATTTTTTTATATAAAAAAATGTTGGATATCTTCAGATTTGTGCAGTTACGCGTAACTCGTACGCGCAATGTTAAAAATTGCATTAAGTGAAATACACTTTGAAAAATTGTTGTTGTAATTTCACAATACTGTAATGGAAGTTTTTCACCAAAACAGAAAAATCAAACAAATTTTGTTGCACTGAACTTTTTTTCTACGCCTAAGGGCCACAATTTTGAATTTGTTTATCTAATATGTTTATAAAAATTTTAATTGTTATACTTTACCAAATATTATTAAAGGTTCATTATTCTAAGGAATACCTGAAATCGTTCTGGCCATTGAAGGAAATTATAATTTGAAAAAACTTCAAATTTAAAGATTTTGCTACAAGAATTGTTTATAACAATGGTTATTGTTACCTTTTTAATTATTTTTGTCAATAAATGTCATTCCTACATTAATACGAAGCACTTTTAGCAAAACGAATTTTTGTTTACCAATTATAAGACTATTTGGCAATTTGTTCATAAAATCTGTTTACAACAATTAAATAGAATAATAAACAAGTTATTTGTATTCTGTGAGTCCCCAAACATTCATTTAAGACAATATACAGTTTACCAAAGCAATTATTGAAACGTAAAAAGTTTCAGTTTTTCCATACTTAAGGTAAAAAAATTATTGATACAAAAATAGAGGAGACAAAAGTTCTGATCGCGAAGCTCTTCAGAATTTAATTCACTTTAATGTTAAAAAAAAATTAAAAATTGGACCAAAATTAAAGGCGCTGGACATTTTTGAACGAAAAAAGTGCATGTTTTCGCCGCTCAAAAGCAAATTTACAACACTTGTATTGTTAAAATACGTTCCGCACGTGATACGATTGATATTTTTTGTTCGATTTATAGCGAAAGTTAGCCGAGTCGGTGTCATTTTGCATACGGAAAGTTGATTTTCCCGCACTAGTGCGGTAAAATTTTAATTGTGCGGAAAATCAACTTTCCACACGCAAAACGATACCATCAAGGCTAACTTTCGGTGTAAGGTGGACAAAAAATACTTTACATGACTGTAATGTTACATTACAGTTTGGAAATAAAATTCAATTAAAGTATCGTAAAATCAGAAACATTTTTAAGAATGTACGTCTTCAACATACTTTACCCCCCACTACAGAAAAATTAGATTGTGTGAAATGTTATTTTTCTCTTTAGAATATGTTACTGAACACAAATATGATAAATTGAGATAGAGATCGCTCGAAGTAATTTTGAGTCAGAGTTCATTATTTTAGATTTACATCCCTGAGGTAAAATACATATTTGAATTCTGCTCAAAAAGACAGCACTGTAAACAAAGTTGGCCTTCCACGAGGCCAGTGCACTTGCTGGACAGTCATATTCCTTGTTTTTCAACTACTTCTTCGAATGGTATTACACCTGGCTTGAATAATTTACATGTGGATATAATAAGTTTGAACTTTACTCTTAACTTCTGATGAAACTTTTATTTTTTGTATCCTTAAACAAACAGAGCTGGACTTGGCAGAAATAACAGAACGTTTTAATTTTTATTTTTTCTGGAGAATATTTTTATTTCAATTTTATATCATGATCTTTTGAAATCTCCAAATAAATATTTCCACTTAGGGATATAAACTTAAATTCTTGATGACAAGATTCTTCAAAGATTTTCGATTCTGAACACAGCGATCACGTACGCTTTGCGTGCACAAACAGTCGTTTCCTCGACTTCTAATATCCCAATATATCGAGAAACTCTTAAACCTCTATGGAAAAAAAAAATACTTTTATCATGCTGCACAGCTATCGGTGTCGAAAATTCCCGAAGGATTTACAGGACTCGCATGGTTTGAGATTGAGAAAGAAAATATGACGTTTGAGTTTATTTAAGATCGTTTCGTGAATAGCAACGATTACAAAGAATGAAATTTTTCACAAATTATAGGAAATTCGGACTTGAAAAACAAGTACAAGTATAATTTGAAACCACTTTTTAAGGTAGTTGTACCAAAAATCAGATCTCTAGAAAAAATAATTTTTTTATGATTTTAAGACTTGAAATGATGTTATCATTATTATGGTTTATGAAAAAAAAACATTATTTTTTATATAAACAAATGTAAAACTTACGAAAAATAATACTTTTAATAATGTTTCTTGCAATAAAGTTTTTTCTTACTGTCGCTTCTTACCAATTTTTTGCAAATGGTTGGATTTTTATAAATCATGCATGGCTTTTTTTTCGGGAAAAATATCATTCACAACTCCAATTTTGGAAATAAGTAGAAAATCTTCAAATGTAGTATTTTTTTAAAATCCTTTCACTGATTTCAGCCACTGAAAACTTTATTTTTGAAATTGAAAACAATATAGTTCTATTAGAGAATGTTTTCTGCGAGGTGTGGATAATATTTTCCCCGAAAAAATGTACTATGATTTATAAATATCGAATCATTTGCAAAAAATTGGTAAGAAGCGATAATAAAAATAATACTTTTAGTAATGTTTTTTGCAATAGAATTTTTGCTTACTATTGCTTCTTACCAATTTTTTGCAAATGATTCAATTTTCATGAATCATGGCTTATTTTTTCGGGGAAAATATTCCAATTTCAAAAATAAAGTAAAAAAAAAAAATACTGCATTTGAAGATTTTCTACTTATTTACGAAATTAGAGTTCTGAATAATATTTTTCCCGAAAAAATAAGCAATGATTTATAAAAATTCAACCATTTGCAAAAAATTGGTCAGAAGCGATTTAAAAGAAAAAATCTGCCCGCTTCGCGGGCACATTCTCATCGCGCGTTTCGCGCGCAGCTCGCAAGTTTGGGCGCGCCTAGGGCACCCCATTTGATCGTCGCGCTTCGCGCTCCGTTCTTTCTGGACCTCGCGCTTCGCGCTCGGTCTTGTGCTCTTCGCATACATTTAAGTTTATTTCTTATAATTTAATACTGAAGCTCAAACCAATTTTATAATATTAAAGATGATGTAAATTACTCATTTTCTCAAATTCACTAAATTTCTTTTTCAGTTTAAGTGAAACAGCAAATTCAATTTACTTAAGGCTCTATCAGCCTTAAGGAACACATTTTCATCATGGCGCTCGCGCTTCGCGCTCGATTTTCTGTATAAATTTCAGTAACTTTTTAATAAATTACATGATTAAAATAATTTATTTTCTTCCAAATCTCTCAAAAAGAAAAAACAATCGTAGACTTTATTTAAGGAAACGATTTTGCAGAACAACGCTTATTTCGTATCTCATATATTTTAGTGAAAAAAATCGAATTTTTTTAATATTAAAAATCAAAACATAACATATACATCCTGTCCCTGTAATATTATTATAAAATTGGTTTGAGCTTCAGTATCAAATTATAATAAATAAACTTAAATGTATGCGAAGAGCACAAGACCGAGCGCGAAGCGCGAGGTCCAAAAAGAACGGAGCGCGGAGCGCGACGATCAAATCGCGCGCTCAAACTTGCGAGCTGCGCGCAAAGCGCGCGATGAGAATATGCCCGCCAAGCGGGCAGATTTTTTTTTATTATACTTTGCAAAACAAAGTTTTTCAATGATTTTAATACTTGAGACGATATTATCAGTTGTGTTTTATGAAAGAAAATACATTATTTTGCCGAAAAAAATTTTAAACTTACGAAAAATAATACTTTTTCTTACTATTGCTTCTTATCAATTTTTTTCAAATTATTCAATTTTCATAAATCATGGCTTATTTTTTCGCGAAAAATATTTTCTTCAACTCTATTGTTTTCAATTTAAAAAAATAATGTTTTCAGTGGCTGAAATCATTAAAAGAATTGTTTTAAAAATACTGCATTTGAAGATATTTTACTTATTTGCAAAATTAGAGTCGTGGATAATATTTTTCCCGAAAAAATAAGCCATAATTTATGAAAATCCAACAATTTGCAAAAAGTTGATAAGAAGCGATAGTAAGTAAAATTGTTATTACAACAAAAAATTATGAAAAGTATTATTTTTCGTAAGTATTGAATTTTTTCCGTAAAAGATAAGAATGATAACATCATTTCAAGTCTTAAAACCATACACTCTAAAAAAAAGTCTATCCATAGTGAAATTACGTTCTTTTCAGAATGCATCCATTGAAATTAAGCATATTCCTTTTGTCTACCAACAGAATCTTCTTCCTGTTACAAAACTCATCTGCGAGATGCAAAAAGAAAATATTTTTAGCAATGAACGATTTTCTTTTACTCTGAAAAGAAATCCTCTAATTATGTAAGGATTGCATTTCTAGACTAGGAGACGAAGTGCGCCTGCGCATTAGTGAGTGTACATCGTCTGGTGCTAATCTGTTCACAGATATTTTGTCAGTACGGTGCTAACTACGAAGAATATATTTATTTATGATCAAAATCAATTAACGAAATCAAATAATGGATTTCTACAAATTATTAGGAATCCCAGAGTGCGACGTAGAAATTTTGAAAGGTTCGTATACCAAAACAAACAATTTTGATCCGCATAACCTTATTTTTCATTGCTTCTGATGACAATTCAAAGATATTCCCAAGAAAAAAATGTGTAGCTGGTACAAAGAAACATATTGCTGTTCAAGCTATATTATTAACTATCCTAACCATAAATGTGGCTACTATAACCTAAAATATCCTTGTGACAGCTACACATTTTTTTCCATAAAACAGTTTCGTATATGTATAATTTTTTATACAATTTATTTATTTTATGAAATATACAGTTGTTTTTTATTTGTAAAAAAATATTTTGATTCGAAATTATTAGTAAAATGTTTACTATAGAATTTATTGTGAAATTTAAAATGCAACAAAGTTTAAAAATAATTTTGTAACACTTTTTCAACATTATATATTTAATAGATCATGAACTTTCAATTTTACACATATTGGAAAATTTGTAATGTAAGCAAAGTTATATCTTAAAATTTCTTTAACCTGAAATCTAAGACGGGTCGTTATTATATTATTGAAAATGATCGATTGAATATTGGGATTTGTCAAAGTTTGGCTTGTGTACATTTCTTATAGGTTATATCATAGAATTTGTTTTCTTTTAACATCGAAATTATACTTCCTTCGTACGACAAAGGATTTTATTTCCAGACCAAAGGAAAAACTTTGGCAGTGAAATGATAGCACTTGAAACGAAAATACTTAAACTGTTAGAGGATTTCCTCTTATGCCAATTTTGAGTAGAAAATCCATTCATAGTGAACGGAATTGTTCGACAGTCAATATTCCGTTTTTAAAGTGTAGAAAAACTTTTTTCTCCAGAGACCTGATTTTTAGCAGAATTACCTTAAGTTTACATCAAACTTTGAAAAATTGAAATCAGATCTACAAGAATACATTTTAAAATGGATAAATTAAAATGCCCTCGTATTTCATCAAGATTATTCAAATAAATTGTTGAAAAAGGAACATTTTCTTTTTGATGATTCAACGTCCTTCAAAGAAACATCAAAAGAACACTTCACTTTACGAAATGCTAAATTCATGAAAATTCATTTTAGAATCTACATAATTTAAAGACCCTTCTTCCAGTCTTCATATGACTTCCAAATTTGAAATTATCATCCAATTTTAGAGATCAAAAGACCTCTATTCGCTTTTTTCCTAAAAATCGGATAATTAGGTTTTTTTAAAAAAATGTAACTTTATCCTGAAATAGCAATTTGAGCCAGTGGAGTATAGATATTTTAATTACTCGTGAAGTAATCGATTATCGAAGCTTCACAAGCGTTCGAAATTGAAATTTTTCTCTGTGAGTCGATAAACTATTGCCTTATGAATATTCAAACCTTGGATGCTATGGTTTTTGAAAAATCACCTGCAGTATCTGCAGATGCAAAACGACTCGACCTCGGCTTGACACGAGTTTTACTCGCCTTATTCTCACGTGAAATTAAGTCATTTACATTCTCAGAGGAAATATGAATATCGCAAATGGAATAAGATTAAATAAATTATCTTTAATTCCATATGGCGTCGAAGACAAATAAGAATCATACTCTAAGTGCAAGTTCTATAATATTATTTACGATTCCATAATAGTCTCTTGACATCGAGTCTCTCAAGAATCCCGAGTACTTCAGTTTCTGTTTTTATATTTTTCTGGAAATCGTATACTTGTCTGGAATTTAATCTTTTATTCATATCTAGAACGAAATTCACTAACTTAAACTTTCTTAAAAAAGTTCTGAAAAGTAAACAAGCTTACTTAAAATCTAATATGAAAATTAGTTACTCAACTGAATCTATTAAAGTTGTTTTTTGAATATACATTCACTCATAGGTTTTCGTGTTTTAAGTTGATTGATAATGAAGAATTAGAATATTTCATGATAAATCTTGCATAATTGATGAACGTTAGTTATGTAATGACGAGTCATGCATTTTATTATAAAAATGCTCTTTATTATTCTCAATGAAACAAATGCATGTGCAGTGTGAAGTGAATTTACTTTGCTTCACAAATAAGCAGTAAAACATCTTTATTACTGTAAGAAAATAGTAAACAGATCCGTTAAAATGTCAAGAAGGTGGTATTTTTTTACTCAAGCCATATATTTATTTTGTAGTTTGAATTTTTATCGATCACAAACCTTGAATTCAATCATAAATTAGATTATTTCATGCTTTAAAGTGCAATATGTAAATGTATTGGACTTTATCATGTTCTGAACTGCAAGTAATTGAAATTATATAATTATGAAATTCCAAACTGATGACAATTTTCCAAAAGTAATTAATTTCTCCTGCTCATATTTGAAGATATGTAGAGATTTGCAGGTAAGACAAAATCTACTCTCTAAACCTGAATCAGTGAACGGGCACTGATTCGCAGTGACTATTTACTGATGGCAGCAGTTATAAGTCTTCATTGAGAATCAGTGAAATTCGACTGATGAATCAGTGAAATAGATTGAATTCACTTATTAAATCAGTGAAATCTTCAGGTAGGAATAATAAAGCCAGCAATATATTTTAACGATCGATAAACTCGTTTATTTCAGATTAAACAATCTAGAAGGAAATTACGTAATTATTGTTATATATTGTAATTATTATTGTGTACTCTCTAAATTTGAATCAGTCAAAATCTACTGATTATCAGTGAAATTTGACTGATTTAAATAGCTAAAAAGAGGTTATTGTAAATCAGTCAAATTTCACTGATTATTTAAGTGAAAATTGACTGATTTGACAGTAAAACATATTTTTTTCACTAATGAATCAGTGAAATCAAACCAGGGCACTAATTCATCAATTGATATATTTTCACTGATATAATCAGTGACTATTTCACTGATTCAGGTTTAGTGAATATGGTAACTAAACCCAATCTTGATGGTTCCGATCAACCTTTAGTCTTGGAGCAAGCTGTGTGAACATGCAAACTCTTGTTTACATGTCTTTGATTGGCTCTTGAATACATAATGGAACCCGTTCTTCCATTACAAAGTTGACTTGCACAAAAATGTTCTGAAACATTTTCATCGGCTTTGAGCAAAAAGAGTCTCGTAATTTTCTCACTATACAAAGCGTCTACATATATTCATTCTAGCTGAGAGAATCTTTTTCCAGGATACTTTTTCCATAAAGAGTTGAACTTTGAAACAGATTTATACCCTTGGAGGAAAAACCGTGCAACACATGTAAATTTAAGAATTCTAGTTCCTCAATTGGCACAGATTATCTTGGAGATTTTTGGCCCAGATTCAATTTCTATGTGAATACACATCTTACAAATGAATACGTTTTACTTATTGATTATTCTGACCCAATTGAGGTTCGAGGGTTTCTCCTTTTTAAAATAAATTTAATATTTAGGTCAATCAGGGTGTATGGCGCTCTGGAAATACTTACAATCCTAAAAGCGTTCTTGATTTTCGAGGAGAGTCCCGGGAATTTCTATTTGTTTTTGAAAAAAAATTTGGTGAACAGTTCACCCTGCATTCCAGCACATTTATGTATTTTTTAAATGAAAATTTTGAGTCTTTTGGGCATTTTTTGACATTGAATAACTTATTTGATTTTTGACCAATTGTCATGATTCTTTTTTTTATTTTGTTCCTTACAATGTGTAGCAACTTTTTGGGTATATAAAAAGCACTCTAGCTAAAAAAATAACTACAAAAATTTTTAAAAAATATATATATTTTTTTTTTCTTTAATTTTATTTGTATCTTTTTTCAGTCATGTTACCTTATTTTCCAAACCCAAAAAGTTGCTACACATTGTAAGGAACAAAATAAAAAAGAAGCATGACAATTGGTAAAAAACAAAAAAGTTATTAAAAGTAAACATATTTCAAAAAAATGCTCAAAAAATTCAAAGTTTTCAGTTTTAAAATACATAAAGGTGCGGGAATTTAAAAAAAAACCAAAACCTTTCTAAATAAAGGTACTAAAGGTAAAAAAAAATTATATGGAAGTTCTAAACTCAAAAAATAAAAATAAAAATATTAAAAGTGGCGGATCACCTTAACATTTTATTCACTAAGTTTTATTATCTGTCTTTCAATTTTTTTTTTTTAGTTCTAATGTTTCTAATAGATATTGAAATCTTGTTATTTTTGCTTGAAATTGAATATTAATTTGAAATTATTACTTATCAGTTAGCAAAAAGTGCGCTCAAGATTTCAAATCTGATCAATTTTAACTGATTCAGATTTAGAGTGAATGCAAATATCTAAAAGCTCACAAGAGAGATAAATTGAAAAATAAAATCTCGAGAAAACCTATACGAATTTTCTGTTTTGTTATTCGCTGGTGGTGACCAAATTTTGAAATTTTTAAACCGGTATTCTACTGTGATGGGTAGTAAATTAGGTATTTTTTAGGAATTTCTTTTTTATATAATGACAATTGTTTACGATTTATTTTTTTTGCCACACAGAATGGTCTTTTATAGAAAAATAAAATATTGTCACTGTTCTTGGCGTTAGTAATAATTCTGGATTGATAAATCTGAAATTAAAAAATCGAACGGATTATTAGTCAGAAAAGATGTTATAGCCTCTTGTACATTTTTCTATTGGAAATAAAAGTAAAACAGTTTTTTTAAACTTAAAATTTTGAGTTTTTTTTTATTAATAAAAAATACAGATGATTATTAAATAATTATCATTTTACTACGAGACAAATTTACCAATATCTAGAATATTGTACTAAATCTTGTGAAAGATCGATTCATTCTTCTTTTTTATTTCTTACGCCCGATAAAACAAATCGTTTTAAGAAAAACTCGTTTAAAGTTTTAAGTATGAGAATCTTATATAAATTTAGACGTACGTTTGATCTCCAATTCCAGCTCCATACAACTTACAATAAACCTCAGGAGGAAATCCCTAAAAGTATATACTTTAAAAAAAAAAAAAAAGATAATTCGATGTTTTACAAATTTCACAGTAAAACACCTCTTTAATTTCCATATCTCAGTAATTTCTGGAATAAAAGTTTTCTTTTTCATGAAACTTTAATCGAATTTTTCACTGATACAATTTTTGCAACTTGCAAATTTCCGAATATATAAAAATTGTTGACCATTTTTATACATTTAATAACAATGGCATGTTAACAACTTATTTTTCCACTGTTTTAGGAGCTTTATTCTTTAATATTTTTCGAAGTGTTTTGTATTTCTTCCTTTGAAAGAGAAAATACATTTTCCTGGTTAACTTACAGTTCCGTTAAGTCAGTAGAGTTTTATCCTGTAAGTCATTTATTACATATTCCTTGACAGTCTCTCGCAAATGGACGAGTTTTACGCAAATGGGTGAAGTTTGAAAACCTCTGGAATTTCAGTGTTTGCAGGTTGCGTAACAGAAAACTAAGTGAGTAAAGTGATCCATGATAGCGGGTCTGCATAACGATATGGAGATCCATTAATCAATTTGACGTTGGTCCTAATTCAGTACGCGGTTAAAGTATCTCGAGTACTCGAGTTAAGTAGTTGAGTCGAATTTACATCCACAGAAAAATCGTTTTCCTATCAAATAAAATCCTTTTTTCAATATTGACCAAATAAAAGTGTCCTTTATCCAAATACATTTTACTTGTAAGCTATTCAATTCTATTTATTTCAAATATCATGCTTTTTTGCGTTGGTCAAACTTATAAGTCAACACAAATAAAATTTATTTGATTTGATATGAAGAAGATTTTTTTCAGATTTTATGGGATGCCTGGGTTGCCACTATTTCGGAAAAAGAGGGAAATCTTGAAGAGTAATTTGAATTTTTGGAAAAATAAAAAGTTTGTCAAATATAAGGAATAAATTATAACGTGACATGTTTGCAAACATGTCTACTTATATTGACCCAAAATTACATAATAACTGACCCAATGTCAAAACAAAAAGAAATCAATAAAAATAAGGAATAAAAGATATCGATCTCATATTATAAAAACATAATTTATTATATGCATTGCCAAAAAAACTAAATTTTTTTTAAATTTTCACTTATTTTAAACAAAGAGTTTGAAAATGTTTATTGTCTTGTATAATTAAAGTTTTACATTATCATTGGATGATTATTATGTCAATTTTGTTCCTCAATAAAAATAAATATATTCTATAAATGTTGCAATTTTTATTAATCATTTATTTTTATAGAATATTTTTAAAATGCAGGAAAAATTCGAGTCTTGGAATATCTGAAAAAGTCAGGGAATTTTTGTATGCGAAAAATAGTGACAACCTTGGATCTTAAAGGACCTTTTTTCTAAACTAAGTTCGCACAAAACGGTAGAGTTAATTATTCCATAATTATTATACATTCTGACTTTTGATTAAAGAAAATATTATTTTCTGAATATTTAACTATGAGACAAGGATCTGAAATATAAAGTCGTAATATCTAGATATTTAAATTTAATATCTCTGATATTAGGGTTAAATATCCAGATATTGAAATTCAATATATTTAAATAAAATACTTTTTTATTGTATCTTGACATTCATCTTTAATATCCATTTTTTTCGCGTAGGAACCCCTAACTTCGTAAGTAATTTCATTGTCATGGAAATGAGGTTTGGATAAAAATATATTTCATGATCATAACACTCGCTCAAGCCTGATAACGTCAACTAAAAATGATAAAAGAATAACAATAACATGTAAATGATAAAAACTCACGCATGAATAAAGCAGATAATAATGAAAAACAAAGGAAATGAAAAGAGGAAGAGGAAATGAGCGGCTTTAAAACATTGCTTTTGAACTTTATCTTTTATGAATGGCAAACTGACAGTAAAAAAATAGTTAGTAATTATACTTACGACGACCTCTATAAAAAACTCGTTGGACATTCACATATGAAAAAAGGGTGTATATTTCTTTCCCTTAAATTTCCTGCTCGACTCTAAAACTTCATTAATTTATTCCACAATTTTTATTTCTGTTTCCCTGCAACTAATTTTGTTCGTTTTTTAATTCGCAGAAGCAATTTTACTGAATTTGTACTCACTGTTAGAAATGTTTGTATTAAATTTATTATAAAAGTATATGAAGCACATGAAATTGAATAAACGCAGTTATGAAAATTGATACACTTTCGACTGTTAATAAAATAGAATATCTCATAGTTTCTTTTATAACTCGTGAATCGTTAAAATTTGGAAATAATATTTTGAATCAATTTGATAGTATTAATAATAATAATGAAATTTCTCCATAAACATCAAAATTTATAACGTCTATGAGTTCTTACACTCAGAAAAAATATTTGATTGAGTGAAATAAAATAATTTGTTTGAAAGGCTTTTTTTGATTAAATAAAAAGATTTATTTGAATTAAATAACATTTGTTTAATTCAAACAAAACATCTTTGGGCCAAATAAATATTTGTTTGAATCAAATTAATTTTTCTTCAAAACAAACAAATTATTGCATCCGTATTTGGTGAAAGATATAATTTGTTTCATTTAAGACAGAAATTTATTCGATTTGAACAAATTTTTATTTGATTCAAAAAAACTTTGTTCGAATTCAATAAATTATGTGAATTTATTGAATATTGAATTGAATAAACGAGTTTATTATTTTACATATAATGAACACGAAATTTTAAATTTAATATATAGTAAAGTTATTTTTACACTTTAATAGATAAAATTTGTGATTACAAGATATTGCAAATTTTATGACGCCCTCATTGCAAATGTGACTAAACATTTAGGCATTCCCATAAACTCTGCTTAACAGATCGTAAACCCGAAGTCATGGCGTAATACCTCAAAGGCACTAAAATTACATTTATCATCTCCTCAATTATTTTTCATCCAGAATGCTCCTCTTTAATCAATTTTCGCTATAAACTATTTCACAAAAACAAGTTTAAATTATCTTTGTAGCTGTAGTTTTTCAATTATTGTATTACCAAGCCAGAATCGTATGCGCACAAAAAAATTAAACTCATTTGGTTTAATTAAATCAGTTTGTAAAATATGTTACTATAGAAAAAAATTTGTCTTAAATAATACAATAAATTAGCAGTAACATGATCTAAGGATTACATTAAGTATGGACCAACTAATTATTTTTTTCAAACTATACTTAAAAATCTTATTAAATTTTAATAGACTTTAATATATGTGGTAAATTGAAATTATTAAATTTGTATATTATGAAAAATTAATATACTTTCATATTAAATTTAATAACTTTTCAATCAAAATATATTAAAATTTTTAAGAGAATTTGAAATCTTAATTTCTGTGGAAAAAAAGAAGCTTTCGACTGAATAACAAAAATTACTGAAATATATACACATGTGTATTAAAATAACCTAAAAGTTTGTATTTTTAATGATGAAAGTATTTATATTTAATTTACGTTACTGAAAAAAACTTCCATTACATGTAATGGAAGTTTAATACAGAAATTTCTAACAGTGTATGGCAGAATTTGTTTAAATCAAATATTTGCTGATCTCTTTTATTTGTCATTTTTGTGCTATAAGATTTACACCCAAGACTGTGTTTGTTGAGAGGGAATACATCCGACCATTTTATTAATCTAAAAATGCTGTGTCAAAAGGGAAAAAGTGCACCAGCAGAAAGAGCCCCGGGCTATGAAACTACTTTCCATTCTTCAAGAAAGTTCAATATTTATTCGGCTACCGTATTCTGTAAGAACCTTCGTCCTGCCACTTCCTCTCAATATCTTTTTCTTTTTTTCAATCAATTTTCAATTAGACCTGAAACATTCAAACCTTTAAGTTTATATGAGCCTCGTTCTTCAGAACCTCTTCGACTTGTTTCTATTCAACAGACGGAACAAAAATGCAATAAAATCTATTTTCTACAGCTTCTGGAAAAATTGTCAACGCATTCCAGATAATAAATTGAAAAACGTTGGATTTCACTCGACAGTACGTGACCAGATTTCATAGAATTATATTTATGTCAGAGCTTCTGCGACTTGAAAAATACTTAAATGTTTTCCGATAAAGTTTAAGAGGTCCAATTGTTACTAATCATATTTTTATTTTATGATTCTTTGTACTAGTTTGCTTTTGAAATAATGAAATTTGAAAACCATTTTATGAATTAGGCTCTATAATATTGTGTATCTTTTATTTACTATATTTTTATTTTGAAAATAAATCTTAACTTTTGGTTTGCGGCATTTTTTTGCCAAATATCAAATCTTCGCAAAAAATAGTTTTTTTATGATTTTAAGAATTATAATGATATTATTTATAGTCCCTTATAAGATAAAAAATATTATTCCTTATGTAGAAAATTTAAAACTTACGAAAAAAAATTAATTTTAATAATTTTATTTGCAATTACATTTTTTTCTATTACCGCTTTGTATCAATTTTTTTAAAATGCTCTAATTTGAATAAATCAAGGCTTATTCTTTCAGCAAAAAGTATTCCTGCAACATGACTGTTTCTAATTTTTAAAGTAAAAGTTTCAATAATTGTTTACTTAGTTGAGTTCGAAATTTTTGCCACGACCGGCAATCGAAAGACCTGGACTCGAATCCCAACGCAGTCGAAAGCGTTTTTTTTTCACAGAAAGATTTCAAATTGTCTAAATTTTAAATTATTTACTTATTTTTGAAATCGGAAGAGGCTAAGTTGTTGAGAATCTTATTCCTTAGAAAATATGCGGTGATTTATTATAATTAGACCATTTTTTTAAAATGATACCAAGTCGTAGTAAGAAAAACTTTAAATATATATATAAATAATCTTTTTAGAGAAAATTGATAGGCATCTCCTTTCATAAATAAATACATTATTAGAAATTGCTGCCGGAATTTTCCAAAAAACGTAACAGCACTTTTATATAGTACCAACTTTGTAAAATTAGGATAGATTTTAGAAAATTTAGTTACATTTTAGTGAATTTGAAATAAAATTTGTACATTTTAAGTTACAAATTACTCAATATCCCAATATTTGTATATGAAAATTCTGAAACTTGAGCAGAAAAAATTTCAAGTTTCAGGTAACTACACAGAGAGAAATTTTAGGTTTCACTGACCAAAGTTTTTTTGTTAAAATCGTCTTTACAAAAATGTTAAAGTTCTCATGACAATCATGGTAGTGGCTGTCATACATTGGAAAAGTGTTTACTTCAACTGCAAGGAACGTTACTGAGACCACGATTCTGGTACTTGAAATACCATAGCGCTGCGGTTATAGGAACCAAAGTCCATCGTAAAGCCGCGCATAGAGTTTAGTTAAAATGACTAAGTCTACGGACAGTAAATACCCAGCCAAAATTATTTTTGAGGTTATAGGTATGGTTCTCTTAGTTATCAAAATACAAATTCAATTTGATGAGAAAAAATAAAGTTTCACCGAAAAGATCTAAGAAAAATAATCCGGTATAATGATATTTATGATAACTTTCGTCGATTAAGTTAAAAAATTGTCACTTTTTTCATCACCATAAACTTTTTTTGACTGACTATAGTTTTGACAAAATACGACGAGACAGCAAAATTGGAACGCATTGCATTGTCCCCGAACAAAATCGTTTATCATTTAGAAAGAATTGTCAAACTATATTTATAATAGAATTATTTACCTGATAATGCTTGGCACGGTGAAATATAGTCCAGGAATCGAGAACGAGAATTGGCAGGATTCAACTTAGGCTGCATATCTTTCAATGAAAGTTATACTTGATTTGTCTAGCGCAACAGCGAACGCTGCGGTTGTAGTAACCAAAGGAGCTTGGCAGTACACATAAAGAAAATGTACGTGTACTAACCGTTGGGGTACGTATAAAGCTCATTCTAATCATCAACTTTGGTCACAACAACCGAATACACAAAAAAGTCCAAATTACTGTCATGATAACTATAAAAGTAGTAGCTTCTCTCAACTTTTTTGGTCAAGGCAACTATTGTACAAAAAATTTATGTGCTATGTGCACAGGAACCAAAGCCGATTTCTCTCAGTGTAGAGCTTTATATAGTTACACGTAACTGAAGATTCTGTTACAGTTTCGTAATTTGAAATAATGGAAAAACTATTTTCTTAAATATCTTTCAATATCTTGAAATCCCTTTACAAATATATGGATTTTGTAGTATTGGATTTTCCTGTTTGGCAGTCGTTTATCAATTATATTTATTTTATTTGCAGGCGTGTGACTGTCTTGGAATCAGCAAAGAGTGCGACTACTTTGGATTGAAATATCAAAATGCCAAAGGAGAAGATCTCTGGCTGAATCTAAGAAATCCCATCGAGAGGCAAACTGGTGGTGGTGTCGCTCCTCTGAGATTTGCTCTCAGAGTGAAGTTTTGGGTGCCGCCTCACCTGTTGCTGCAAGAAGCTACCAGGTACATATTGTAATCTGAATACTAGCAAAATAAGAGTATTTGAAAAAATTAATACCCTTTTCCCATCTTCTTTAAACTCCTCCAAAAAGTAAATGGTATTATTTAAATTTCAAACTTTCGAACCCGGCGACGTGATTACAATTTACATTAATTTATTCCCGTGGGATAACTTTTTTTATTTACAAAATACCTTTCTGAAAATTTGGGAAACCTAATGAAAGACAAAAAAGAACGTCTGTTAACTTATTATATTTGAAACAATTTTTTTAGAGATACTAAAACTGGAAGATTTATTGACAATTACAGTTATATTCTTGGCCTTATATTTGACAATTTAAAAAATTTAGGAAATTGGATTATTGAAAAATTGTCCATCTGAAATTTGTTGGACACTTCCAAATATCGATAAACATTGTATTTTCTCAAGTTCAAAACTTTCTACCTCCCTATATGACACTAAAAACAAATCAAACAAACGATAAAAAAGAGAAAAAAGCAATTTCCAGATTTTTAATCATTGTATTTATTCAAAAGTAAAATTCTTTTAAAATTAAAATTTTTTTTATAGTCTGTGGAGCACTGGCTATAAAAGCTAGTTTTAATAAAAAAAAGAGAATGGAATTTTTCTATTTTATTTATAGTATAAAAGTTTGTCAAAATATTTATTTACACTAACGGTAAAAAGTTTAAGTTCGTCTGTTGCTTAAGCCATTGTCGAAGTGTCCTCATTTTAATAAAAACAAGTTAAACATTTTTGTTCGATAATGACATGAATGTTAATAAAATTTTTCATCTAAAGATCCCAAGTTGAAGGCAAAATGTTAATTTTATAAGAATATATTACAAAAAACAAAATAGTCGTAAAATTTAAGAAATTTATAGCTTCTTATAAGAATTTTTTAAAATTCAATGTATATCATATTTTAATAGAATTTAGGAATATTTATAAAAATATATTGAAACGAGACCAAAATCTTCTAAAAATTTTAGTTTTTTTTAGAGTTATTAAAGTTTTCCAAAAAGATCGAAATTGTACGATTTTTGTAATATATTCTTATAAAAATAC
Organism: Diplolepis rosae; assembly: GCA_030998225.1. Taxonomy (NCBI): domain Eukaryota; kingdom Metazoa; phylum Arthropoda; class Insecta; order Hymenoptera; family Diplolepididae; genus Diplolepis; species Diplolepis rosae. The sequence goes on from JAPYXD010000698.1 coordinate 8,624,918, forward strand.
CATTTTGCCTTCAACTTGGGATCATTAGATGAGACATTTTATTAAAATTCATGCCATTATCGAAAAAAAATGTTTAACTTTTTTTTATTAAAATTAAGACACTTCGACAATGGCTCAAACAACAAGTGGACTTAAACTTTTGCCTGGTAGTCTAAATCATATTTGAGTACAAATCCTCGTAATTCACAGTTTCATTTACAGCTAAAAACATAGTTTTCAGACGGAATTCCAATAAGAAAATGAAAAGTGTTCGTGAAACTTAATTGTACGTAACATATTTTTTACCAATTTTGAACCCTTCCTTTTTACATAAAAGTTGTAACAAAATAGACCCTATCTTATTTAATTTTCGAAATATTTTTATCAAATGCCTTTCACTTTCAAAACACCAAATAACGAGTCAATATAAAAATCGTAATATATTCATAAAGCCCCTTCCTAAAAAAACTTAAGTCATGTAGTTTATGTATAGCCCTTTAGAAATTATCTTGATTTATCATCGTGGTTTTACTAGATTGTCCTATCTAGGACAATATTAGAACCAGACGAAATAATAGTTGTTCGAACGAGTCCTCGTTTGTTTGAGATCCTGATTGGTTCGTTACCGAATGAACTTGTGGATGTATATTTTACAAAGTTTCTCAGTAAATAAACTTCTATGCATATACCTATGTTCTCCCGGGTTTTACTGCAAGAGATGAGCTCCAATCAAATATACCTTTCCATAGGTTTGTCTGGAGCTGTTTGAATAATGTTCAAACACTAGACCACTAGTTTAAACCTCAATGAATTCACTCCCTTGACCATGATTTCAGAAATTTGTCTTTTTATGTTCACTTTGATTTTGACAAGCTTATTATTTTCCTCTTCACGGAAAATATTTTATTCTGGTTCAATTTTATGATCATAATACTTTCAAATCTTATCAAAGATGTTATCCTCATTTATTAAGGTAGTTGTGGTAAAAATCAGGTATTTAAAAAAAATTCTATGATTTTAAGGCCATGTATGACTTATCCGATCCCTACCTTACCGACATGTTTTTTCGCCCTTCGCATTTCCATACACTCTAAAAAAAAGTCTATCCATAGTGAAATTACGTTCTTTTCAGAATGCATCCATTGAAATTAAGCATATTCCTTTTGTCTACCAACAGAATCTTTTTCCTGTTACAAAACTCATCTGTGAGATGCAAAAAGAAAATATTTTTAGCAATGAACGATTTTTTTTTACTCTGAAAAGAAATCCTCTAATTATGTAAGGATTGCATTTCTAGACTAGGAGACGAAGTGCGCTTGCGCATTAGTGAGTGTACATCGTCTGATGCTAATCTGTTCACAGATATTTTGTCAGTACGGTGCCAACTACGAAGAATATATTTTTTTTATTTGTAAAAAAATATTTTGATTCGAAATTATTAGTAAAATGTTTACTATAGAATTTATCGTGAAATTTAAAATGCAACAAAGTTTAAAAATAATTTTGTAACACTTTTCCAACATTATAATATTTAATAGATTATGGACTTTCAATTTTACACGTATTGGAAAATTTGTAATGTAAGCAAAGTTATATCTTAAAATTTCTTTAAGCTGAAATCTAAGACGGGTCGTTATTATATTATTGAAAATGATCGATTGAATATTGGGATTTGTCAAAGTTTGGCTTGTGTATATTTCTTATAGGTTATATCATAGAATTTGTTTTATTTTAACATCGAAATTATACTTCCTTCGTACGACAAAGGATTTTATTTCCAGACCAAAGGAAAAACTTTGGCAGTGAAATGATAGCACTTGAAACGAAAATACTTAAACTGTTAGAGGATTTCCTCTTATGCCAATTTTGAGTAGAAAATCCATTCATAGTGAACGGAATTGTTCGACAGTCAATATTCCGTTTTTAGAGTGTACCAATAGATATATCGAGTTAGAACTTTGAGTAATTAAGTAAAAATATTACAGATGATGTGAATTACATATTTTATCGAAGATACTAAATTTGTTTTTGAGTTTAAGTGAAAACGGAAATTCAATTTACTTAAGGCTCTAATATCGGCCTTAAAGAATACATTCTCATCATGACACTCGCGCTTCGCGCTCGATTTTCTCTATACATTCCAGTAACTTTTTAATAAATTACACGATTAAAATAATTTATTTTCTTCCAAATATCTCAAAAAGGAAAAACAATCGCGTAGACTTTATTTAAGGAAACGATTTTGCAGAACAACGCTTATTTTTCAATAGTGTTTCTTATAATCAAAACATAAAATATACATCCTGTCAAGAAATATCTTGATGAGAATTTGTAGACCTCATTCAAGCAAATAATTTTCCATATAAACGTTTTTTTGTATCTCACATATTTTGTCTAAAAAATAGAATTTTTGAATTTTAATCGTATTTTTGGAATTAAAACGAAAAATATACGTTTTATCAGAAACTGTGTGAGACAAAATTTGTAGACCTTATTCAAAAGAACAAATTTGCATTCCTACGTTTTTTTCATATTTCACATATTATTGTTAAAAAAATTGAATTTTGGATTTTCAATAGTATTTTTTTAAATTAAAAAAAAATATATACATCTTATAAAAAAATGTTGCACTTCAAATTTGTAGATCTTTATGTAGAAAATAATTTTGTATCATAACTGTTTTTCATATCTCGTATAATTTTACTGGAAAATGGAATTTTGATATTGACTTTTTTCAAGTTTTAACATGCTGTAACATTTCTAATTTGGTTTAATCGAAAAATTTTATTAAGATAGTTGATTGAGATTTATGAGCACTATCAAAAACCAGTATTGGAATTTTTGATTTTTTCAAAAATACAAAAAATGGTCTAGTTTTCTAAATTTTGGTTGGATGTAGCTGGTTAACGAACTTATCGAGTATACGACCTACTACAGACAGACAGACACTTTCGTAAAAACCGTTTTTTCTGACTCAGGGGGTCTCAAAACGTAAAGATTTGATGAAAATTTCGAAAGTCATTTGATGATGAGAATGTAAAAATGTTTGGAAATTTTAGTTTCTATAATTATAAACATTTTGGAGCAGATAAACGTTCCTTAATGCTTTTTACTTGATACGAAAGGCGAAAAAAGTGTCGGTAAGGTAGGAATCGGATAAATAAAACATGGGCTTAAAACTCGAAATGATAATTATCAGTCGTGTCTTACGAAAGAGAAGACATTTTTTATCAAAAAAATTTCAGATTCGCGAAAAATAATACTTTTAATATTTTTAGTAATAGAATTTTTAAAGAATTTGAAAATCTTTCTGTGGAAAAAAAGACGATTCTCCGATATTGTAGGCAGTGACAAAAATTTCAAACTCAACTAATTAATAGAATTTGTCCTTAAATTTTTTGAAATGATTGAATTTCTACAAATCATGACTTATTTTTTCAGGAAAAATATTCTCTACAATTCTAATGCTTACAATTTTATAATTAAAGTTTTCAACCTCTGAAATCGTTAAAAGAACTTTTTAAAAAGAAACATTTTTTTGAAATCACTATATTTGAAGGTTTTATTCTTTAATTTCAAAATCGGAAACAGTAGAAATGTGGAGAATATTTTCCCCAAAAAAAGGCCATGGTTTATGAAAATCCAATCATTTTTAATAAATTGATAAGAAAAGATAGTAAGGAAAAATTCTATCATAAAGGACATTATTAAAAGTAATATAAACATAATGATTTTTCGTTTAATTATTTTTGCATTGGCATTGGGTCAGTTTCTTTACGTTAAAATCTTTAATTTATGGACATATTATAAAAAGAGGCTAAAAAACAGAATCATATAAATCATAGGGAAGCTAAACAACAATTCATAAAATTAATGAAAAATGGGGTGGGGGGTTGGGGGGTTGGGGGTTTAAGGCAAACGTTTCGGCCACAAATGGGGGCCCTCTTCAGTGCCAAAAAATGTTTTTCAAGGACTTAATAACTAAGCTGTAAACTTGCAAAAATTTTTGATGTACATATTAAATTAGATTTTTTCTTTTTTGTGTTTTTTGGTTTTTTTGTTTTCTTAAAACAATTTTTTTTTGTGTTTTTTGGTTTTTTGTTTTTTTAAAACAAAAAAACCAAAAAACATGTTTACAGCTTAGTTATTAAGTTCTTGAAAAACATTTTTTGGCACTGAAGAGGGCCCCCATTTGTGGCCGAAACGTTTGCCTTAAACCTCCAACCCCCCCACCCCATTTTTCATTAATTTTATGAATTGTGTTTAGCTTCCCTATGATTTATATGATTCTGTTTTTTAGCCTCTTTTTATAATATGTCCATAAATTAAAGATTTTAACGTAAAGAAACTGACCCAATGCCAATGCAAAAATAATTAAACGAATTCAAATTTGGGTCAAGACAAAATACAAAGACATGAGTACAACAGGTCTCATAATAATGATTTTTCATAAAAGATAAGAATAACATCATTTCGAGTCTTAAAATTATAAAAAACTTTTTTTTCCAGAGACCTGATTATTAGCACAACTTTTTTGTTTCGCATTGATATAAAAAAATAATCCTAATTTATTTAACTAGGTAATTATCAATTTTCATTATAAATTGTTATTTCAGAGATTTATTGTACATATAATTGTTCGTGGTCGTCAGTTTGTGATAAAAACTTGGAATCCATTTTTTGTGTTATACCTCCGAACAGTAAATTAGTCTGAAAACCACAAACTGCTCATTGGAAAAATAAACTTTGAACGGTGTCTCTTCATGATTTTGACCACAAATTCATTTAATTTTTATCCTCGTCAAATGGAACATTAATGAACTCTGGTTTCTACCTTTTATTATGAAATAGGAGGCAAAATTTTCTGAAAAATGATAAAATCGAATTTGAAATTTTCAGGCTCGTTATACTTGCATGTAGTTTAAAAATTTGTTTTTGGTATGAATAAAATCAAAATGTTCGTATTACACCCATAAATTATTTTAAATCCTTTCCTCCGCTTTTAATATACTTTCATATACCTATTTCCACTTAATAAATATTTTAATTTCATAAATTTAAAAACTTTAAAAATCAAAAATTTGAAAATGCAGAAATTTTTAATTTTAAAGTCTTTTTATTTATCCAAAATTATTCTCACTCTTCAAATATTTAAATACATTTTCTAGATTTCTAATTTGACAAATCTTCTTTTAAATTTGATTTTGGAAGATTAAAACTATCGGCAAAGTTGAAGTGAAAAATGGTTCCTTGTCAAAAGAAATAGAAATTCCCAGGGTTTAGCACGGAATTCCAAGATTTTAGGGATTTCTAGGGCACTAGACACTCTTATACAAAGTTTAAGTCGCTTCCAAATACTTTAATGGAGATAAATCACAGTATCTGAGAAAAGCTCTGCATTCCAGCATTTTCAGGGCATCTTCATCGCCAAACAGCGAACGAAGAAACATTTGTCACCGTCCCTGACGGCTATTGGTTGAACTCCTGCTTTTGAAGTAGAGTGAGGAGTTTTAGTGGAAAGGGTAGTTTATCGTTGGTACAGAAGGGATGCTGGGGTCAGACTATTGGTTCCCAGTCACCGTCAAAGTTCTAAATATGAAGAACTTGGAAACTTTCTCAATGGTTAACTTAGCAGCTACTGCTACGGAACAGAGTCAACGGAAACTTTAAAACTCGTTTTAAACCACTGCAGATATATTTCAATAGTGATACGAATACGAAACCACCAAAAATACATAATAAAACTATCAGTTCAAATTGAATGAAAATACATGCTACACTTCATCTAGATTTATATAGCATTAATCTCTTAAATTCACCTATACAGAATATATACACTTTCAGGACGAAATTTTATAGCAAGAATTACAATTACAAAATATCAGAACTTTTGTCTCCTCTATTTTTGAATTAATAATTTGTTTACTCGAAGTATGGAAAAACAGACATTTTTTAAGCTTTAATAACTGCTTAGGTGAACTATATATTGTCTTAAATGAATGTTTGGGGGCTCACAGAATACAAATATTTTGTTTATTATTCTGTTATAAACAAATTTTATGAACAAATTGGCAAATAGTCTTATAATCGGTAAAAAAAAATTTTTTTTTGCTAAAAGTGCTTCGTATTAATGTAGGAATGACATTTAATAACAAAAATAATCTAAAAGATAACAATAACCATTGTTATAAACAATTCTTGTGGCGAAATATTTAAGTTTGAGGTTTTTTCAAATTATAATTTCCTTCAATCGCCAGAACGATTTTAGGTGTTCCATAGAATAATAAATCTTAAATGATATTTGATAAAATATAACAATTTACATTTTTATAAACAAATTCAAAATTTTGACCCTTTCACGTAAAAAAAATTTTTGTTGCACTGAAAATGTGTTAAATTATTGGACGAATGGCTGCTAGTCACAAAAATATTTGAAAAGTTAACAATAACCATTGTTATAAACAATTCTTGTGGCGAAATATTTAAATTTGAGGTTTTTTCAAATTATAATTTCCTTCAATCGCCAGAACGATTTTAGGTTTTCCATAGAATAATAAATCTTAAATGATATTTGATAAAATATAACAATTTACATTTTTATAAACAAATTCAAAATTTTGACCCTTTTACGTAAAAAAAAATTTTGTTGCACTGAAAATGTGTTAAACTATTTGACGAATGACTGCTAGTCACAAAAATATTTGAAAAGTTAACAATAACCATTGTTACAAACAATTCTTGTGACCAAATATTTAAATTGAAGGTTTTATCAAATTTAAATTTCCTTTGATCGCCAAAATAGGTACATATATTCCTAAAAATAATATACCTTTGATAATATTTGGTAAAATGTAACTATCTGAATGTTCATGAACAATTACGATGAATGAAATTCGGCTTTATTGGTTTAGCACACAAACTGTTAGTAAGTTCTGATTCCTGTATCGGTTAAGAAAGAAGAAATCTTTCAAAAATCTGAAATTAATAAAAAAGCACTTGTTTTTCTGCATCCATTATATAGTATTATATTATTAAAGATTTATTATTCTAAGGAACACCTAAAATCGTTCTGACGATTGAAGGAAATTATAATTTAAAAAAACCTCACAAGTAAATTACAATTTACTTGCTACATTAATGACATTCTATACGTAAATTTCATTTTGAAATGAGTCAAGAAAAGTTAAAAAATATTCATTATTTCAAGAGTACTTTAAAATTTAAATATGACAAAAATATGTATCTCGATGAGGTCTAAAAATTATATTCGGAACATTTTCCGAAATTTGGCATATTTGCTGAGATAAACGCCAAAAACCATGATTTTCATAGGGTTTTCATGGTTTTTACCATGAAAATTGGCTAGTCGGCAATTTTCACTATTTTATTCGTAATTAGCGCGTCGAAATACATAAATATGGGAAGTTCGAAGGAAATCGGAGAATTCACCTATTCGGAACTGCACCCATGTTTTGAAAGTTGAAAATGAAATCGCTTCCCATGCATTTCTGATGAAAACAATCCCCTCAGTCTTTGATGAAGTAAAGTTAACTGTTAATTAAGGTAGTTTTCATCCACGAAAATTAGATCTCAGGCATAAATAGATAATTTTGCTTTCATGAATAGCAACATATTGAAGGGCTATTTTGAAAGAGAAAAAATTATTTTACATGAAAAAAATTCGAAACACAGGAAAATAAATTTATTAATAAATTTTATTTTTGACCCAACTTTTTTTCTTATTGCTTCTTACCAAATTTTAAAAAATTATGCGATTCTAATAAATCATGAAACATTTTTTCAGAGAAAAGATTTCCCACAACTTCACCGTTTCTGATTTTAAAAACTAAATTCTTTAATGGCTGAAACCATTAAAAAAACATTTTCCAAAACGAGATTTTTGTAAACAAATTGATGAATTTGATAATAATTTATTCATTTTCGAAAATTGGAAATGTTTAAGTTGTAGCGAATCTTTTTCTTGAAAAAGTGATTTGTAATTTATCGCATATAATATAATTAATCGCATAATTTTTTAAAATTTGTTAAGAAGCAATAAGAAAAAAAGTTGGGTCAAAAATAAAATTTATTAATAAATTTATTTTTCTGTATTTCAAATTTTTTTCATGGAAATTAATCTTTTCTCTTTCAAAATATCCCTTCAATACTAATATTGCTATTCTTGAAAGCAAAATTATCTATTTTTGTCGGAGGTCTAATTTTCATGGATCAACTATATGTTACCTTAAGGGGGTCGTATACCTTCGCGCCTGAATTTTGGGCGTATTTTTGACGATGGATTGCGAAAAAACTACGCATGATATTGACACAAAGTTTTTTTTGTTTAATTAGTACATTATTAAAATTAAAAAAATAAATAAATATATATATATTTTTTTTTCGTTATCTTGGCCTTGACGCGTCCTTGAATCGATCTCTGCCGACGCGACATAGTAGACTTTGTGGCACAATTTCTCAGCTTCAGAACCTTGAAACATGAAAACAATCATATTTTTTTACTTTTTACTAATCCGACTACGATAAGACAGTGAGACGTTTTTTTGAATACGAAACAATTTACAAATTCCCAATATCTTCGATAGTTCCGTCAAAATCGTGCCAACAATTTTAAAAAACACTACTTTCGAGAAAACACGTTTAAAGATAAATGATGAGGTCGGTAGTATTTGAACCAGCATGTTTTCGAATAAATCCTTCATAAGGAATGTTCCTTATAGTGTCTAGATTCGAAATAAGCAAAAAAAAAATCGATTTTTTGAAACCGCGAAGGTAGACGACCCCCTTAAGTGAAAATACCTAATTTTTATTTTTTAAATTAAAAAGTTTCTAGAATCTGAATTTATAATATCGGATCCTGTTCTTAGCGGGGTAGTAATAATTATGGGAATTGCAACAGCCTTTTGTCAATGAAGATAATGGAAGTCTGTGTTGAATCTCGAGACGTGACGTAAATAATTAAAGTACGAAACGTCGCTTTCATCGGCCACGGCCCTCTTCCCGAGATAAGTAAATTTAACATCGCCTACGTCATTGTGTATTCACTTAATTGAAAATACGTGTGGCTTACCCTCGTTAACTGCTTCAAAGCGAGTAAATTTGCTCATCCCCCTTCGTGTTAATCGTGATCATAACGTTATTCAAAATTACGTTTCTGATCTTCATTTCATTTAAAATTTATCTTCATAATTAAATTTAAAAAGTAATTCAGAAATTATTTTTTCTCAATTTTAGAACTCGCATTATTGATATTTTTCATTTGATCTAATTCTATTTAATTTTTCTAGTCTTGAATTGATAATTTAAAATTCAATTTTAAAAATTTGAAAATTTTTTACACGACATTCTTGAAATTCCTCAACTTACCTTAACATATAGATTGTACTATTCGTGGAGATTTGCACTTTGGGAATTCAGCCGAAGGAAATAGGAACAAGCCTATTCTAGTTTGACTGCACTTGAAGCTCGGGGAAATCTTCAAGAGGAGCAATGGTATTCCAAATTAATGGATTTCACCCAGAGGCAAATCGTACTTTCTCTGGTTGAAGGTAGTTCACATTGTTCAAAAAGCTCTTGTTCTCGTAATTGACAGATTTTCACGTTAAATATTTTGGCAAAATTTAAATTATAAGATCTTTAGAAACTTCATTATTCAATATTAGGAAATTAATTTTTATGCAGTCAAATTCATTGGAGTTGGATTCTAAATTCTGAAAAATCTTTACATTGAATCTTATTTAAATTCAACGGTTCTTAACTTTTAAAAGTTTATTTCTTTCACCTAAGCTTGGAAATGTTATGAAATTTAGGAAATTTTTAAGTTACAAGTTTAATGAAAAACTGTATGAAATTTACAATAGTTTTAAGAAAACTTATCTTATATTTGCTAAAGATTGACTCGATTTTCATAAATTTATATCAAAATTACTAAAATCTTGCAGAATCTTCATGTATGTGTAACTATATAAAAACTGTATAAAAGTGCAGTTACGTTTTTCGGAAAATTCCGGCAGAAATTTCTAATAATGTATTTTTTTCTGAAAGGAGGTGCATATTAATTTTCTGAAAAAGGATTTTTAAAAGAAATTTCACAGAAATTTTGAATTAATCTTTGAATTTATGGCACTGCATGCGGCCGAAACGTTTGCCTTGTTTTCTTTTTGAGTATTTTTATACCTAATAGTGAAAATTTTAATCGAAGAAAATAAAAAGAATCTGACCTTATGCCAAAATAACGAGAAATGAAAAAAATTCTATGAATTTTGGGTCAATATAATAGCAGACATGTTATCAAACATGTCACTTTAAAATTATATTTATGATTAAAGTTTTCCCTACTACCGCTTCGTATCATTTTTAAAAAATGGTCTAATTTTAATAAATCACCGCTTATTTTTTAAGGAATAAGATTCTTAAGGTAGTTCGTTCACGAAACTTAGACCTCAGGCAAAAATAGATAATTTTGCTCTCAAGAATAGCAATATTATTATTGAAGGGCTAATTTGAAAGAAAAAATATTATTTTTCATGAAAAAAATTTGAAACACAAAAATATAATTTTATTAATAAATTTTATTTTTGCCCAAACCTATTTTCTTATCGCTTCGAGCCAAATTTTTAAAAGTGATGCAATTCTAATAAATCACGGTTCATTTTTTTAGAAAAAAGATTCTCTACAACATGACCGTATCCTATTTTTGAAATTAAATTAATTATTATCAAATACAGCAATTTGTTTATAAAAATTTTATTTTGAAAAATTTTTTTTTTATAATTTTAGCCATTAAAGAATTCATTTTCAAAAATTGGAAACGGTCAAGTTGTAGAGAATCTTTTTCCTAAAAAAATGAACCGGATTTATTAGAATCGCATGATTTTTAAAAATTTGGGTCGAAGCGATAAGAAAATCAGTTTGGGCTAAAATAAAATTTATTAATAAAATTATTTTTTTGTGTTTCAAATTTTTTTCATGAAAAACAATCTTTTCTCTTTCAAATTAGCCCTTCATTAATAATATTGCTATTCTTGAAAGCAAAATTATCTATTTTCTCCTGAGGTCTAATTTTCGTGAATGAACTACCTTAAGAACTTGGCTGTTTCCAACTTTTAAATTAAGTAAATAATCTACAAATATAATTATTTATATTGAAATAAATAAATAAATAAATTCAATATAAAACTTCAGTTAAAAGTTTCGGCAAATTACGGTAGAAATTTCGAACAGTTTATTTATGTCAGAGCTTCTGCGACTTGAAAAATACTAAAATGTTTTCCGATAAAGTTTAATAGGTCCAATTATTAGTAATCATATTTTTATTTTATTATTTTTTGTACTAGTTTCTTGTGGAATTAATGAAATTTGGAAACCATTTAATGAATTAGGCTCTAGAATGCACTGAGTCAAGCCATGTCAATTGCACCACAAAATTTTCGATGAAAATCTAGATAATGAAAACAATGATAAGTATATTTTTAAAGTATTTAGTGATAAAAAAAAAATTTGAACGATTTTGGAAAATTCCTTTTTTTGTTAGTTTTATTGATAAATGAATATTTGGGCAAAATTCATACCTCAAATTCAGTTTATGATTGAGTGAAATTTTCATGGATAGTTGATCAATATCTTACGTGTCAAATAAATCAGACAAAAGTTAATAATTATGTTAAATTACTTATTTTTAATAACAATTTAATAAACAATTGCAGTCGTCGCACGCCGGGAGATAAAAAGATATTTATCAACTATCCATGAAAATTTCACTCAATTATCATAAACTGAATTCGAGATACGAATTTTGAAAAGAAAAAACGCCCAAATATTCATTTAAGAAAATTGTTCAAATTGTTTTTTTGTATCACTAAATACTTTAAGAATATATCATTGTTTTCATATATTTAAAGAATTTTTAAAAATCCTTCTGTGGAAAAAAAGACGCTTTCGACTGCGCTGGGATTCGTCATAATTTAGAATTTCTATATTAAACCTCCATTACATGTAATAGAAGTTTTTTCAGTAACGTGTATTAAATTTAAAATACTTTCATCTTGAAAAATACAAACTTTTATTCAAATTTAAATACAGATGTGTATATATTTTAATAATCTTTATTAATTTTAATATATATTGATTGGAAAGTTATTAAATTTAATATGAGTGTATATTCATTTTTCATAATATACAAAAATTTTAATTTATCACTTGTATATTAAGGTATATTAAAATTAATAAGATTTTTAACAGTGTACGTTTTTCGGATAATTCCAGAAATTTCTAATAGTGTATTTTTTATAAAAGTCGCAGTTTATTAATTTCAGTAAAAAGATTATTTGAAATAGAATTCGAGAATATTATACTTATCTTAAGCCCTGGGGATTGTCTATCATTTCTGTCGATACAGCAAACGATAAACGTTCCGAATTTAACTTGCCGCAAAGCCAGGATACGATTATCAACTAAAGCTCCACTCAGCCATTGAAACCTGGTTTGTGGGAAGTAATGAAATGCCATGTAGACTAAAATCCGGTTCAATGATATTCAGTTGTATCATCTAATCCTGAACAGTCGAACTCCGGTATAATCCACCGGGAAATCATCCTAATCATTTAATAAACAATAAAATATCAGGTTCAATTAAAAGTACGGATTTCAATATTTTCATCAATATTCCCTCAATTTATATATACATATATAAATTTCGTCAAACTAATATTTGCATCAGGTGATGTATAAGAAAAATTCCCATACTGTCAAATTCACAAGCTTGCGAAGTTTCTCCGTAACAGCGAAATAATTAATTTACAAAATTAACAAAATCAACTTCAAAGTTCTCAAATTAACTTTCGAGAAATTTCAAACATCGTGCAGCGAGACTTTCGATTAAATGGTAATAAATTCGACAGTAATAAATTTCTACGTCTCGTGGTACGTTATGAGTTAATTAGGAAATAACAGCGTGACCAGGAAATTTCAAAAGAGGAAGTTTCATGCTGGGAAAACTTTATCAAACCCCATCCCTCCCCTTTATTTACTTTTCCCACTCTACAAATCCATCCCTTAGAACGCACGTGACTGATTCAGAATTCTGAGTCGGCCATGTTGTTTACAAGAATTAAAAATGGAAATTAAACTTCTCACTTCTGAATTCTAATTAAATCTTATTACGTGACAAAATCTTTAAAAGAAACGAGTTACGAACTTTTTGATACTTTCAATCAGTGACTGAATTCAGCTAGGCAATAATTTTTTCAGAGTTAGGTTAACTGAGAAATCAGTCAAATTCAACTAATTTATAATTAGAATCTAGTCACTTATTAAAAGTAGTAAAAAAACTACTAATTGGAATTGAGAACGTGTGCAGTTCATTTTTTAAAGAAATATTAATCTTAAAACTAATTATTAAATTTTCCTCATCCAATAAAAAATCATGAAAAATATAAGTCTTGAATGAAGTAAAGTTTGGTAAGAATTGAACATTATTGTAACTCAAATGATGTTTTCCGAGAAATGGAATTTGATTTTAAATTCAGTGATTCAGTTAATTCAACAAACTCGTTTATGAATTTAAAATTGTATTACATGTTTAATGAAAATTTGTTTTTTATGGATGCCTCTCGTTTATTCGTAACGTGTACATTGGAGATTTAACTAGAAAGTACTCTAAACAAATACCCCGTGTCAAGATCGTAAACAACTTTAGAATTCCACTAGAGAATTCTACAAGAGTTATGTATAAGCAGAAATCCAATAATCCGTTCTTGTTCAGTTTTCGATTCTCTGAGAATTATGACAAACTTTAAATTTCCGCTTTCCTCCATCATAGTTTGAAACTTAGTTACGAAACTGATTTTTAAATTTAATTGAAACTTTTACTACGTGTCAAAATTTTATAATAAATACATAATTTAACTGAAATTCTATTATAAATTATGGAGTATTAAATGAAATAATATTCTTTAAAAATAAAATTTTTATTTAAGGGCAGGTGATATTTGAGAAAAGTAGAAATGCGTGTAACAATTTGGTCCAATTTCTAAACTTTGGCGACCAAAATACATAAAATTTTGTTTCTAGAATTTCGGAAATAGGAGAGAAGATAAAAACGGACTTAGATAGACTACATTTTATTTTGACGGTGAAAATGAATTTTCTGATATATTTTGCTAAAATTGAACTTTTTTTCAATTTCGAAACCAAAACTAGTCTATCTACGTCCGTTTTTATCTTCCCTACCATTTTCCAAATTTTGAAAAAAAAAATTTTATGTACTTTAGACACAAACATATAGAAACCTGAAATCAATAAAATTTGCTAATTTCCGAAGTATTACATGCCCTTAAAATCAAAAATTGCAGTTTTATCCATATTTTGAAAAATTTTCTTCAATGAAACAATAGTGAAATATTTCCATCCATTCGATTTCGAATTTTCTTTACATCCGAATTGTAGAAATTTTTTATGAATGAAATTGAAATAATTCAAAATGATAAAATATTTTCGAACTTTATTCAGTCCAATGAATTTCATTCTTGGCTTGATAAATGCAACGGTGAATTAGAGTCGGTGTCGTCACTCTATGGTACAACTAATTAACCTGGGAGTTAATTACGCCTCCCTGGCTTGTGTCTCTGGAGAATAATCCCTCTCGGTGGAGTTTTCCCGGTTCTAGTTTCCTGACTCAGTGCAACTGGCGAACATACCGGTTTTCCCTCGTGTAAAGAAAACTCGAGAAAAGTCTAACAAAAGTCGATGACAATTTAAAAAACCCCATTCTGACGTATAATTAGCCAAAAAATTCAAATTCACACCTTGAAAAATTTCCGGAGTAAACTTGGATTTTCAAAGGATCCGAATTTCTGTTTTTTTTATCTCTAAAGCAAAGTAAGTTAATTTAGAGTGAAAACCCATTTTTAAATCTGAACACAGTTTTTTCACATTACCTGAAAAATTCTACTTAAATCCAAAGTGGACTTTTATAGTTTCCATTACAATTAACTCTAACTCCACCAATTAAATAATACATTCGGAATTCTCAGTCCTGATTTAATTATTGAGAAGCTCAGACAATTTAAACTATTTTTTAAGACCAATTAGTAAAAGTTAATGGCAAGAGAGAATTAAAAATAAAACTAAGTGCGGAAATAAAGTAGTAATTTTCTTTTATAGATACGTTTCCTTATTCTCTATATGGGAAGTTTTGTTAAGGAAACTTGAAGGAGAAACTTAACGGAATTGCTCTAAGTCTATAGGTCTAGATTTCACGATAGGCCAGACACCAAGTCCTTAAGTCGGATCCAGTCGGAACTGGAAGACGATGATTCACAAATGGCTGACTCCAACTTACAACCTTAGAACCTTAGGAAGATTGTCACTAATAAACTCCCTATGGAGTCGAATTAGTTCACTGAGTGCTTTACAAAGTTCGTCTAATACTGAGAAAGATCTTTAAAACTTGATAAGTCTTGCAGATTCTTTTCCTTCGAGATCGTATTGCAGAATCGCAAGGGAAATCACATTTTTATGATGAATTGGATAACGTGATTATAGTAGTTTTGTACAGATTTAGGGAATAAACTCTGGGTCTGTATCCAGATGAATTTTTTAATATTTAAAGAATTTGAAAATCTTTCTGTGGAAAAAAAGACGCTTTCGACTGCGCTGGGATTCGAGCCCAGGTCTTTCGATTGCAGGTCGACTGCTCTAACCACTGAGCTACACAGGCGTCCGAAATCTAATTCTCCACAGGAAGATCTCCTTATATCGCCTAGTGGCTCTTACTCAACTAATTAATTTGAATTTCTTAATCTTACAAAATTTCAACAAGTAACTTCTTATTTTTTACACCCAAAAAATAAAATGGCCAAAAGTGCCATTTTAAATGGTCAGTTGGCGCTCTATTTACCATTTGGTTTCATTTTTCGATATTCGCGAAAATGGTACTTTTAGATATTTTATTTTCTGCGTGCACTTTGTTGAAATAAACAATTTTAAAAGTGTAAAATTGAAAATATTTAACTTTAGGGAATTAAGACAATTATAAGGGGTTTTTGAAGATATCTAAAAACTTTAGAAAACTTGAAAGTATTTCAATGGATTTTAACTTTTTCTGATCGACTCAAAACTACTTTAGGTGATTGTAAACGATTCCGGACTTCAAGGGAATGTAACATATTTCAAAAAGATTCATAATAAGCAGGGGCGCAGCTAGACATTTTGGGGCCCGAAACAAAAAAATGTAGGCGGTTCTTTCTTCTTAAAGAAAGGCTCACATGGACCTTTTTTTCCTTTTTGACTTGTATTCCACCGCATTCAAGAGGGTCCACGCGGAGCCCGGGGCATATTGCACCCCCCCCCCCTGCGCCCCTGATAATAAGGTTTCAAGGGAAATTCGATTAAATATAAAAAATTATTTGAGATTTTAAGGAAATTTAAATTATATTTAAGGATTATCGAAAATTTTCAAATATTGCAAGATTCTCATAGCGCGCACAGACCGCAAGTTCGAGCACGCCTGGGGCGAGCGAATCGATGGTCGCGCTTTGCGCTCGGTCTTATATTCTTGGCATACATATAAGTTTATTTCTTGTAATTTTATACTAAAGCTCAAGTTAATTTCATATAATATTGTAGATGTGAATTAAATTTTCACAAATTTAATTAATTTTTTGGTTTCAAATGAAAAAGGAAATTTAATTTACTTAAGGCTTTATCAGCCTTCAGGAATACATTCTTATCACGACACTTGCGCTCGATTTTCTGTATACATTTCTGTACCTTTCTAATAATTTATATGATTTAAAAATGTATTTTCTTCCAAATATCTCTAAAAAGAAAAAAATTTGTAGACTGTTTTTAAGCAAACGACTTTTTATTTTAACGCTTATTTTGTATCTTATATATTTTGGTTAAAAAATGGAATTTTTGATTTTCAATATTTAAAATCAAAAGTAGTGCAACTTCTTAAAATCAAAACATAAAATATATATCTTGTCAAAAAATGTCCTACTAAGAATTTATAGACCTCATTTAGGCAAATAATTTTTTATCTCAACGTTTTTTTCGTATCTCACATATTTCGTTTAAATAATGGAATTTTTTAATTTTAATCGTATTTTTTGAAATTGAAATGAAAAATATACGTTTCATCAGAAACTATGTCAGACAAAATTCATAGATCTTATTGAAACGATCACATTTGCAAATTTACGTTTTTTTTCATATTTCACATATTATTGTTAAAAAATTGACTTTTGGATTTTCAATAGTATTTTTTTAAATTAAAAAGAAAAATATATATCTTTTGAAAAAATGTTGTGATTCAAACTTGTAGGTCTTTATGTAGTAAAAATTTTTGTATAATAACATTTTTTTCGTATCTCGTATAATTTAACTGGAAAATGGAATTTAGATATTGACTTTTTTTCAAGTTTTATCATACTGTAACTTTCCTAATTTTAGTTTAATCGAAAAATGTTATAAGATAATTAGTAGAGATTTATAAACACTATCAAAAACCAATATTGAAATTTTTGATTTTTTCAACAATCAAAATTTCAAAAACCAAAAATGCTCTGATTTTAACAATTTTAATCGTCCTTGCTTTTTCGGTTCCGATGAATATTTCAACAGTTTTCAAAATATTTTATCCATAATTTTTCTCGTTTTTAATAAAATATAACATATTTTGTAAATTTTTAAGGACTTTATAAATATTTTAAGAGATTAGAAACAAGAAGAAAAAATATCTGTTGCTAATTAAGATTTTATTTGAGTTTTATTCCAAATAAATTATATTGTTAGAATTTCAGGAGAAAAACGTAAAAGACTTTTTCTCAGTTATGTCTTCATTCAATTATTCCCAGATGCAGAAAGTGTAATCCTGGAAGGGGAACGACAGTATTTGAATTATATTCTCTTGTTAGTAAATCCAACATCGAGAATTTTCTTTTCTCAGTGTGTCTGCTAGAGATGTTGTTTTATTTTTTGACTAAGCGAGTCGTGAGCACAACCATGGAATATTCTTGCAGAATCCAATATCGCTGAAACCCGATCTATAATACTATCAGCATGTCCAACGATACCATTGTAATAACTTCTGATTTATATTCCTAAAGCCTCGTTGCTTCTGATACGCCAGCATTTCAGTTGCTGTTCTGCTTTTTTTTGTCGAAGAAACCTTCTCCCTCCATTATGTCTTCTTTCTTCTTGAAAAAACACTTTCTTCCAAGTTTCATGGCTATTCTTATAACTTTCAAGAAGCAGAGACTCGCGTCATCGAAGACCTTTTAATTAATATAATTTTTATACTAAATAGGTCACGTGATCAAGAAAAAAATTTCAGTTTATGAAAAAATCTGAAATTACAATATTGGTTTCTGATAGTTCTCATAAATCTCTACTGATTATCCTGATAACATTTTTTGATTAAACTAAAATTAGAAAAGTTACACTGCCATAGAAAACACTTTCTTTGAATCAAAGAAACATTTCTTTGATATTCGGTCAAGGATAACATTTCTTTGAATTGAAGAAAGTTTTGTTGATTCAAACAAATCTTCTAGAAATAGATTTGTTTACATTAAAGAAAATTTTTTTGAATCAACAAAACTTTCTTTAATTTAAAGACATTTTTTCCTTGACCGTATATCGAAGAAATGTTTCTTTGATTCAAAGAAACTTTTTTCTGGGTGCAGTATGTTAAAACTTGAAAACAGTCAATATATAAATTCCATTTTTTAGTTAAATTATACGAAATACGAAAAAAAGTTATGATACAAATTCGTTTACTACATAAAGATCTACATGCTTGAACCGCAACATTTTTTAATAAAATGTATATTTTTCTTTTTAATCTAAAAAAATACTATTAAAAATCCAAAATTCAATTTTTCAACAGTAATATGTGAAATACGAAAAAAAACGTAAGTTTGCAAAAGTTATCGTTTGAATGAGATCTATGAATTTTGTTTGACATAGTTTCTGATGAAACGTATATTTTTGATTTCAATATTGAAAAAATACGATTAAAATTAAAAAATTCCATTATTTAAACATAATATGTGAGATACGAAAAAAACGTTGAGATAGAAAATTATTTGCCTAAATGAGGTCTGAAAATTCTCAGTAGGACATTTTTTGGCAAGATATATATTTTATTCAAATTTAAATTTAAATTTTAGAATTTGAAACCTTTCTGTACACAAGTATGTTTTTTACTCTGTATCATCTGAAAACCTTAGTTCTTACAGCTAGATTAACTGAGTAGCAATGATTAAAATTTTTAGTAATACTTACAAAATCCGATTGGTCGGTCCGTTTTGTAACCGGGACTATTTTCATACATTCCCACATTGTATCGATTTTATAATAGAAGTTACCAATACGTTTTTGTAAAACTTACTAATTGCGTTAATTGCAATTACTATTTGTCCAGTTTATTTATTACAAAAATATATATTTTGTCGACATAACGGAGAATAGTTGTATAAAAACTATTCCAATATCTTAATTATTCTATCTATTTTATTTTGGTTAAAGTCGATGGAAACTTTCTTAGGTTAGAATTGTTTAGGAGAAAAACTTTTTTGATTATTGTTTTTCAAAATGTAACAAGGGATGATAATTGTTGACATGTTTTTCATCACAAACTCCACAACAGTTTACAATTATACTTTAAAATTACCATGATTTAATTCTTCTCATTTTGATGAAGAACAAAAGCAAAATTTTAAGAAATCAATATTTCGAAACGAGTCAAAACAGTTGATAAGCAGATAAAATCTAATTTCTCTGAACAATTATTTCTTAAAGTTCACTATTATCAAAGATTTATAATTACATGAAATATTACATATGGAAATAAAATATTTACATTTATTAAAATAAATTAATTTGATCAATTTTACAAAAAAAAAAAATCAGTAGCATACTTGGTTCCATGGACTTTTGAGCATTGGTAAGTTTTACAAAATTTTTGGTACTGCTTACTAAAAATAAATAGTTGTGAGGTTTTAGTCAGCACAACTAATAGGATTTCTCTCAGTGTAGAAAAAAATACGCTTTCGACTGCGCTGGGATACGAGCCCAGGTCTTTCGATTGCCGGTCGACTGCTCTAACCACTGAGCTACACATGCGTCCAACATCTCCTGTTTTGATTTTATAAATTCAAAATCAAAATCTCCATGTTTTAATCAAAATATGTGATACAAAATAAGCGTTAAAACAAAAAATCGTTTGTTTAAAAACATTCTACGAATTTTTTTCCCTTTTTAGATATTTGGAAGAAAATTAATTTTTTTTAATCATGTAAATTATTACAAAGTTACAGAAATGTTTACAGAAAATCAAGCGTGAAGCGCGAGTGTCATGATGAGAATGTATTCCTGAAGGCTGATAGAGCCTTAAGTAAATTAGATTTCCTTTTTCATTTGAAATCAAAAACAAATTTAGTAACTTTGAGAAAATGTAATTCACATTTACAATATTATAAAATTGACTTGAGCCTCAGTATCAAATTACAAGAAATAAACTTTTATGTATACGAAGAATATAAGACCGACCGCGAGATCCAAACAGATCGAAGCGCGACGATCGAATCGCGCGCTCCATCAGACGCGCTCAAACTTGCGAGCTGCGCGCGAAGCACATGATGGGAATGTGTCCGCGAAACTGGCAGATTTTTTAAATTGTTTCAAACCAATTAAAATCCATAACCCTTTGTTAATATTTTCTCTACAATATCTCAAAGTTTCAGCTAAAAATATCAATTTTTGTAGAAATATCTCAGGGGATAATAAATTATTTTTCTTGATAACGTAATCCACTTACAATTAGTTCATGTTCTCAGGAGGCAAAATGGATATTTAAAATTTTTAATTTTCAATTTATAATTTTTAAGTAAAAAGATTTATAGCTTTCTTAAATTCTTCCTTTCAGGGAAATTCACTTCAAAGCAGTTATAATGAATAATTCATTCTGATTGTATTTTCTCTAGGGTATTGTTTGTTCTTGTTAAGTCCTTTGTTTTTGTAGTCTCTTCTCCTTTTGGAGTATGGCATCGATCCTGGAACAAAACCCTTGGTATTACATATAAATGAAAGCATTCCATCCACGACTTACTTCCCCTCCATTCATTTCTTTCCTGCCTTTCTGCTTTGCTTTTCTTCTATTTTTCCTCCTTTGTTATGATATTTTCTTATTTTTCTCCGCTACCCTAGATTCTTCATGATCCATCATGGAATCAGGTTCATATTTTAAGAACATAAATTTCACAGGACTTGTAAATTAAATCAAAACTCTGAGGTTTTTCCTATTTGTATGGTATATAATTTCGAGTAAATCGGATTCCAGGGGTGACAAAAAATATTAGAACGAATGGTCAACTCCTTATCTTAAACTGGGTCGGAAAAAATATATTTATGGTTAGACTTAAGATAAATTTTAAAAGCTAATATTCAATTATTGGTGTGGAATATTTTAAAAAGTTTTTTTAAAATAACTCATCAGTTTCTGTTGATTATTATTTAGGAAAATTCTGATTATTTTTATTTTTATTGCAGACATCAATTCTATCTACATTCTCGTCTTGAGCTGGTCGAGGGAAGATTGAAGGTTTCCAATTGGATATCCGTGGCTCGTTTGGTTGCTTTAATTGCTCAAGCCGACGGTGGTGATTACGACGCCTTGCAACCACCTCATGCACTTTATTCTCAATGTTGCCATATACAACCGGCTGAACCTTACGAACCAAAACCTGAGGACTTTTTACATCGAATAGTCCAGCAGCACAAGGAAATCAAGGTAGTTTTTTATTTTTCAAAAAATGCATATTTACACTACCGCCCGATAATATCAATGCATTTCTTTTTCAATGTTTAGACCCAAGTTCCTAATTTTTATGATAAATAAAGTAAATAATTTTCCTTGAAGTTTATTTTGCATTCAATTACCTTAAGTCGAAGTGTTTCTGTTTATTATTAACGAAGATATTTCAAAATAATGAACTTTTCAAAACTTTTCTTTGCCCATTTAAGGTAGTTCATCAACGAAAATTAGACATCAGGCAAAGATAGATAATTTTGCTTTCAAAAATAGCAATATTATTATTGAAGGGCTAATTTGAAAAAGAAAAGATCATTTTCCATAAAAAAAATTTTGAAACTCAAAAAAATAATTTTATTTTTACGTATCACTTTTTCAAGGGAAAGATTCTCTACAAGTTGACCGTTTCCAATTTTTGAAAATGAATCAATTATTATCAAATTCAGCAATTTGTTTATAAAAATTTCGTTTTGGAAAAAAATTTTTTAATCGTTTCAGCCATTAAAGAATTCATTTTAAAAAATTGGAAACGGTGAAGTTGTGGGGAATTTTATCTCTGAAAAAATGATTCGTAATTTATTAGAATCGCATAATTTTTTAAAATTTGATAAGAAGCGATGAGAAAAGAAGTTGGGGAAAAAATAAAATGTATTAATAAAATTATTTTTCGTGGATTAACTACCTTAAAGGCAAATTCACGTAGAATGTTAGAAATGTAGCAAAAAACTGTGATAATTTTTTCCTGGATGCCGCCAAAGTCTGAATTTAGAACAACAAGATTGTAAAACTTTTCTATTTTATTACTGATAATCAATTTTCATAGTTGTTAAAATCCATTCTTCAAGTATGACAATCCTTTGTATTCTCACAACTTTGTTTTTATAATTTTAAACTTGAATAGTATCAAGAAAAAATCTATCAAAATATTTTAAATACGTTACTCATATTCTTTGTAAATTTATCTTTATAATAAGCCAATAACTATTTCAAAAAGTTGATTAATTCGGAAGTTGTTAAAGTTTAATTGAAAATTTTTATTTAGACTTTTTCGGTAACATTTTTGTTAATAATTGATAAAAACATTTTGTTTATAGATCATTGAAAGGTAGTGTAATTTCCTCTAAAATCTGTAAAAATTGGTAACTATTCTGCTAGTTGATATCTAAAGCATCTCTAAAAAGCATGCTTGGAGTTACGTCATATAATTTTAACTATATCATCCGGTTATTAAATCGAGTCGTTAATACCAGCTTTGTGTTGGCTAATAATGAAATACTCCCTTTTATTAAATTTAACCAGCACTTGCACAAGTTATAAACTAATTATAAAATACTGGTGAAAAAACTGTACGAAAAATTCTTGTTCGGTTTCAAAGTGTATTATTGTTTCACACTCATAAATAGATTTACAACTATATTATAAATTAAATTTGGAAATTTCATTCATTTTAATTTGAAAATTAATTTACAGGGCATGAAAGCATCGACTGCTGAATATTGGTTGTTGAAAGAAGTTTCTAATTTGGACACATTTGGCCAGGAAATGTTTCACAGTAAATTCGGATACAATGGAATTTCTATGATTGGCGTTGGACCTCACGGAATTACGGTTTATCACAGTCAAGAAGAAGAGACCCAAAAGTAAGTTTTTAAACTTAATTTATTGAAACATTTATTCCTTATAACTTATTACTCTTTTATTTTTTTAATAAATTTAAAAAAGTGATATTTCAAATTCAACTAATTAATTTTTAAATAAAATTTATGTAAAAATAGTTTTACAGAATTATACCAGGGGCAGCACTTTTCAGAACAAAGTTTAACGCCATCTGTTTCTCAAGTATAGAATTAATTTGAAATAATTTTTACTGTTCTCTGTATTTTATAAATAAAAACAAATTAAATCTTTTAGTATAAAAAACTTGTATTATATATTACGCAATATGTATTGTTTAATGTTGATCCAGTATATAAGAATATTGTTTTAAATTTCAGCATACCCTACACGGCTATACAAAGCGCAACCTCGCAGAGACGAATATTCCATCTAGTCTATATTTCTCTCGACGGCGAGGAGACTTCATTGGATTTCAAGCTTGATTCAAGTCAATCTGCCAGTGGATTATACAGAGCGATCACTGAAAAACATGCATTTTACAGTTGCGAGACTGTCAGAAGTGCCGTCACTGCACAATTTATTAGAGATTTAAAGGTAACAGAGTTGCCTAAGAAATCCAATTAAATTTTACGAAAATAAGTTAAATGACTTACTTGATGAATATTTAAAGATGTCAAAAAAAGTACTTAAGGGCATGTGATACTTGAGAAAAGTAGTAGAGTTGTGTGAAACAACTTGGTCCAATTTCTACACGTTTACGTCGACAATACCTAAAATTTTGTTTCTGAAATTTGGGAAATTATAGAGAAGATAAAAACGGACGTATATCGACTATTTTTACTTCTGATAATGCAAAAAAAATTCCGATAGATTTTTCTAAAATTGAACTTTTTCTTATTTTCGAAACTAAAATTAATTTATCTACGTCCGTTTTTATCTTCTCTACCACAGCCCAAATTTTGAAAACAAAATTTTATTTATTTTGGAAAAAAGTATGTAGAAATCTAAAATTAATAAAAATCTTAAATCTTGTTTAATTGTTTAATTAAAAAAAAAAAAAAAAAAATTAAAATGCAAAATCACAATTTTTCAGGGAACCATAATTTCAATATTCAACGAAGATTCAACTCTAGGAAAGAAATACGTGTTTGACATTCGTAGAACCTGTAGAGAAGTTTACGACAATGCACGTCGAGCGCTTTATTGTGAATCTGCAAACATAGCTTTACCAGAGGAAAACGAAATTCTAGAGAAAAATGATTGCAAGGACTGTGAAAATCCAAAATGCAAGGTATAGATATGTAATATGTAAATTTTAACAATTTAGATTTTCAAACCCTTCAATACAATATTGTGAAACCAGACCTTTTTAAACTAATGATCAATTTTTTTCAGGAATCACGAGAATGTCTAGCGAGACTTTTAGACGCGATGCTCTGTCGCATTTGTATGGACCGCAGTTTAGATACGGCTTTGTTTCCTTGTGGGCATGCAGTGGCTTGTTTGGAATGTGCGAGGCGATGCGAGCGTTGCCCTCTCTGTCGAGCTGACATTGATCATTGCCGGACAATTTATCTTCCCTTGGAGTTGACAAACGTCGACAAACATAATTCAAAATTTTCATCGGACAGCAGAGAAACGACTTTTGTTCCTAAACCCCTGACGGAGGTCATTGACGAAAGTATCCTGACGAGCGAGATGAATGTGAACAGCACGATTATTTGAGAAAGCCGGGAGAGGCGAAAATTTAGCGCCGTCGAAAAAATTGTTAGAATCTTTACTTGCCGCCTCGAAAAAGCTTATTAGAAAAGAATTTGTCCCTTTTATCTCACGTTTGGTAATTATTAATCAATTTTCGATTTAACAGAAGCGTTGAAATTGGCGATTTCACAAGCCAGTTTTATCAAGAGACTTTTAATTTTCGATTTAGTTGTTAAAACTTTACGATACTGTATCAGAAAAAAATTCTAGCATAGTTTTATGAATGAAAAGTGAAGAACTTTATTAAAAATTTGTTCGCTTTTCTTCTAGTGATATAAACAAAAAGATTTTATCTTTCTAAAATGTTTTTCATGTTTGGTGATAATTTTTTTTTAATTGATGTGAATTAACTATCAAAGACATTTTTTATATAAATGAATATTATACACAAAAGTGAAAATAGTTTTGGACTGAGAGAGCGAGATAATCAACAAGAGCGAGGTTCTCGAAATTTTAATAAATAAATTAAAATAAAGGCTTCCCTTTCGCGAAGGGATTGACAAAAGTGCTATTAGCAGCGAAAAATGTTTAAGGAACAATGCTGCCATGATCTTTGATTAGACATTCACGAATATCAGTAATGAAAGAAAAGGAGAGAGAAATTTAGAGCAGTTTGTATGAGACTTTAATCCTTGAGTGATAAATGGACCAACGTGCTTTGATGACTCCATTAAACAACGATTTTTTCGCAAATAACTATATTGCTCTTAATTTAAATTTTTCGCTTTTTATCATTTCTTATAGACTATCAGATTTGGCCTCAAAGTTCATGGGCCAGCACTTTTATCGGAAGAAGTGATTCTTCGTATATTTAGTACAACATGGTTATTCACGATGCATACAGAATGTCGAAGATTATACCAATATTAGAAGTACTTCATTGAAGAAACCCATTCAGTGCAAATTTTTGGCGTTGAAAATCGAAATTTTTATTTTGAACTTACATAGTTTTACGTAAATAATAAAAAATTGCATGGTACAGGTAAAAGTTTGAATATCCAACATTATTATATGCTAATAAATTATATTCTATCTACTTTTGCAAAATTAATTGCAGCAATTTCACTTTTTGATTTATATATAATTTTAAAGTTTTGAAAGCTGTGCAAAATATAAGGAGAAAAGATAAGAAACTTTTGTCTACTAGTTATATTTTGACGAAACATCCAGTATGAATAGCCAATAATATTACCGTAATATATGTTATATGTACAAAGGAACTAAGATAACCCTCAGCAGGGTCAAGCGAAAAGTCACCGGTTCACTACATGTCATCCGATTTATTCAAGTCGGAGCATTTACCGAGGTTTGAGGAAGACACAATAAAAACAAAGTGGTCGCTTGAAACTATTCAATGAACGAGATCGTAATTGTTCATTTTTATACGCTTAAAAGAGTGGAGAGTGGCGATTTGGAAATTAATACATTTCTTTTAAATCGGCAAGCAAAGTAGTTTCACGAATAAAAACAAATTAAATCTCAACAAATTTAATTCACAAATTTGGTTTAAGTGAGAATTTTGGTTGGGAGATTTGAGTGAAGAGTGAAAGGGTAAGAATGAGAGTGAGTGTAAGAAATGTGGCAATCAATATAGTCATTCATCAATGCAATGTACACATAGTTCTTAATTATTTATAAGAAGCAGGTAACTCAAGTAGTCCTAAATTTGTATTTACACGCAATAGCATTTGATCGCAGTTTTAAGGATCCAATTAGTTATAAATGAATAATAATAATAAAAAGAAAAAAATGATTTAATAGAAAAACATTTCGAATGATAAAATAATTAAGAAGAAAAGACCGATGGAAACTAAATATCGCTAATAGTCAGAGTAATAAGATTCAAATCTCTTTGAGTGTAAATACAATGATAGAAACGTTATATGCAAAGCTATGTCAGCCCACGTATCATAGAAAAACTTTGCGTCTGCTTAATGTCAAGTTTTGCTTAGCGTTTTTAAACTTCCGAGTTTGAAATTGAAGCGACTGTTTTTCGAGGAGAGTGGACTGAAATTTATAAATCCCCGAAAAATATCTTTCTACTACTACTGCGTGTCTACTTGATAATGTTAAGAATTACAATGATAATAACGATTACAATAATACGCTATGAAGTAACGAGATTTCTTGTGATTACGTCTCGTATGATAAAACTTAAACATCTTAGCTTTTAGATTCGCATGGGAGAATCGATATCTGATCTCTGAAAATCGTTATTTGCAAAGAGTATTTTTCAAGTATTTCCTATGATTTTTTAGTATTAAATCAGGGGTTCATTACTCATGGTGGCACACATCTGTGAACAATGAAACACTTCGAATCACATAATGCATAGAATTACGTACCACATCGTGTCCCATTTAATGATTAAATATCATGAAAATTATTTCGCTTTGTTATTTCAACTTATTCTCCATACATTATTTTTAAACCTTTTCTGATTAAACTAGATTTCTAAAAACAAATTATATCTTTCGTCATTTTTATATTTGATATATTCATTTATTTTTCTCTTTTTTTCCATTAAAAAACTAGGAATGTATAGTCGAGCTAACTAATGGATTTGAACACAAGTAAATACGTCATGATTTGAAAAGAGAAATTGTACTCTTTTGAGAATATTTGCTGAAAGTTTCATTATGAAAGGAAGGCTTGCCAATTAGCAAATATAGCAAAAGTAGGTATATTGTGCAAGAGAAGAATCACATAAGTTTGCTTTTTCTTAACGCAATTTTTAATCATCTATCACTTAAAAGATTTTTCACATAGAACATTTTTCTCTTTTTTGAAATTGCGTACTAAACAATTCTTAATTTTTTAATGAATAGTAAGAACAAAAAATTGTTTAAATTTTTTAGAGAAATGGAAAAGAATTTTTGTTTTAAATTTAAATCATAATAGTTTCAATCAGGTGAATACACACATTTTTGGTAACAAGGAATTTACTGCTCGAGTTAACATAATTTAAGTTCAAATTATTTCATTTCTTGTATAAGTTCATTATATTGAAATTCGAATCATTTGGTAAATATTTTTCAAAAAACAATGGAGGTAAGTGAAATTATTAAATTATAATTCAAAAAGAAAATCATCATAAAATGCAGACGAATATGGAAACAGCATGTATAATAACAAATTTTATTCCACCAATGTATAAAAATTTCGTAATAATTTTATCATAAAGTTACGTGTAAAATTTCTCGAAAATTACTACTTTATTTATTTTTATTCATAAAAATAAACTCAACAGCGTTAAGTATTTTGAATATTTACCTACTTATTATTAATATTTTTACGCGAGAATGCACTCATATTGAAAGAAAATAATTAACAAATTCTAATTAAATACACGTTTAAAACGCCCTCGTAAAAGAGATGCACGTTTATTCCAATAAAGGACCGATATGTCGAAACCACCATTACTGAATTCGCACAAATTAGCTATTTTTGCTCGCTAATACTGTCGAAACCATTGACCTTATTCTTTTGGATGAAACCAAAGTAGGTAAACTAAGTAAACACTAATACTATTTCTTCAACTCTTATTCTCATCACTCTATTCAAATCTCCCGCAATTTGTTGATAGACTACAAGTCGGAAAGAGACGTTTATTGCGCACGCGTCGAGCTATCTGATTGGACCGTTGGCCGGCTCTGTCATATGATGAGATTTGGGTGGCATCATGGGAAGCGGATTGCGATTTTGCAAGATGGCAGTGGAGTGAGTCCAAGTCGCCGCGCTGTAGCTTCGTAAAATGTATATTTCTTAGCACCCGAAGCCACTTTTTCGTCGATTTATCTCGCGGGACGGTGTGATACGCATTCTGGCTAAACAAAATACAACGCATTATATGTAAATATGAGCATTATGACGCGCAGCGACACGTTGAAGGTGACACCCCGCGACTCGGTGTGGTGCTCTAGTACGTATGGCAGAGACTAGAATCCGAGATAAGTGGATTTTACACGCTCTAAACGAAGCGGATCGGTCCCGCCAACTATCTGGATCTACCAGCGATGTTGTGGTCAATTCATCTGAACTGTGAGAATGTGAGTGTCCAGCCCAAAAAGTGCTCGGGGTCGTGGTGTCAATGGTGCGTATTTCGGTAGCCACGGTCGGTGTTCGGTCGTTTCGTGTACAATAATCTCTCCAGTCCGGTTTCTTACGTCTACCCTTTGCTTTTAACAACGAGATAACCCCGTTCTCGTCACACGCCTCTTTAACCTCTGATTCGTCTCGGAAAATTGCCAAGAGCGATCGAAAAACGCGTTTCACCAACGCTTATGAAAAGTCCCACCATTGTGACCTAAGTTAGACTCCTTAAACGAGTACCGCTGGTTTCTCATAAAAGGAATTTCGGCCACTTGATTATGCGATCGCACTCTCTGAGAGTGACTTCCGGGATCCAAGCATCGCCCGAACTTCGCTTTTCCTAATAATTTTCATCAAAGCGCTCGACACCACGGCCCACTTTCGGGAACGCGAATTTCTGCAGTAGTGCTATTCAACTCTTGATTGATCCATATTGTTTAGTTTTATCGACGTTTCCTTTAATAGTGGTTTAACGTGGGTGTCAAACCACGCACCTGAGATGGTTGGTGATGAAATTGCTTCTGGTGATAAAATTTTCCAGTTCTTTCTCCTTCTTTCCTTCCTTCCTCTCTTTCATTATTTTGAGGTTATATTTTATCTACCTAGAGATCCTTGATAAATGAATATTTACTCCAAAAACCTTTTATTCATATTATAGTCCCTTGTAAGATTATGACCCTGTGATCTTTTAAATCTAATGCTTCTGGGTTAGAGCAATTTTAATTGCAATTCTTAAACTATTTATAAGTGACTTATAACCCTTAGTCCATTTATAGCCTTCTGGCTAATCAATTAACACAGTGCTATCATTAAAATTGAAACGCAGATGCATTTTCATTTAATGATAGTAACGAAATTCTTTGAAAGTGTAGGCAATAATTTTCACACCTGAATTGCTTGAATCCATATGACTTAAGTGCTATTATCTACACTCATCCTGTTTATTCAGTTTTGCTGAAAGAACACTGTATATTGGAAGAGCACAGCTGTTCTTTTACCACATGACATGCAAAATACTTTTGATGTAGACTAGATTAACCTTTTTTAATTTTTAATAACCTGCTGCTACTCATCTCACTTTTCGTAAAAATATGAAAGCTGAATATTGATTTTAAGATGCTTTTAAGCTTATACTCGCCGGTGAAGTTTCAATTTGTACATAAAAAGGAAACAGGTTGTACTAATATCTTCTCAGCGACTTCCGCTGAACTTTGATATGTTATCGATATTAATATCAAAGTTTTTAGTTCAATTTCACTGTGAAAGAGTTTTATCTTTAACTTGAAAATTTTATTAAATGTAACGTCGGCTTTACATTGGATAATTTTTCCATTTTCATAACTTTAATTCTATTCTGTTATCAACTTGTTTTACTCTTCTCTTATTCTTTCATATGTCTTAGTAACTGGCTATTGTATAAAACTTTTTCATGTTTCTTATTCATGTTCTGGTTAGCACAAACGCTAGAGATTTTATCACATATTTATACCAAATTTTTTGCTGGATTAATAGAAATGATTTTTTTTGTTCACCATTCACAAATGTAGGTCAGAGCTGCACCCAAATAAACGCATTTGCATACAATGGAACTGCTTAGATATTTTACAACAGAATTTTGTGCTCTGCTCCTGCTAAATTTATTAATTTTATTTTTTCTGAGCTAAAAAATGTTTAAACTGAGCTTTTTCCTTGATTTGATTCTTTACTTGTGATTTTATTTTCTTGACTCTTACTAAAAATCTTAAATTATTCAAAATTATGATAAAAATTCAGGCTTTTTTAATGCCGTAATATTAAAATAAATATTTCTGAATAGTTAATTTATTACTAAAGAACATATTTTATTCTTAGGGATGTTAAGAAACAGTGGATAAAAGGTGAATTCATTTCACAGTTTAATACCAAAAGTTCGAGAGATTTTTTTTCAGTCAATTGTCGTTCATGAGAATGTATTATTATTAGCCTTAAAGAAGGTTACGCTAACAAGAAGTGCTAAAATGTAAAACGAAAGATACATGTATATCATCACAACAGATACTTTGTTTCTAATCTGAACAGCTTTTTCCTTCATAAAATTGTTATCTCATATTTGCTAAATGTCCTTCAAAATTATAATTATCTCTTTTCTGCTTTATTAATTTTTATCGTCCGTTTATTCTTTCATCTTCGAGATGGTAAATGTTTACTTTCTTTGGCTGAGGTAAAGTGAAAACTATGTACGGAAATATATGCTAAGTAAATAATTTTTTAATGTTTTAAGTATTTTTAAACAACTGTATATAATATACATTTAAATAATTCTGTGCTTTATTCGTGAATAAATAATTTACTTTTTCTATCTCACTTTCCTGAAACCAATTCTATAATAAAGGTATCAACAAATAAAGTAGTTTTTTCCTTAAAAAACAAAAATACATGCAATGAAATTTTGTTTTGTTTATCTGGAAAATTTTGCAAATCATGAAAAATAAATTGCGTATCTTCAATCCAGACTACTCTTACAGGATTTTTGAAGACTTTTGTACGCAATCTTTATTATATTATAAAAAAATTTATATTTCATTAACTTTTGTCAATTTATTTTTCAGATTTCCGTAAAGCTTAGAAACGTTAGTTCCTGTGTTTACTGACCATGCATCATAATCAAAACGCAGAGAAGTAAGTGGATATTTACAGTATCCAATGGTTTCCTGACATGATGGAAAGCAAATTGTATGTTAAAAATGAGCCGGGACTCGAAGGGCAATCACTCTCAAATATACAGACAAATCCTCAAACTACAGACGATGGCGGAGCGCCTCGAATATGCTTTGTCTGCGGCACCCTCTGCCACAACGAGCAATATTGGCTACGAGTAAAGCAGAATCCAGGCGCCGCACCAAATGAGCCTTTCTTTCCGTTCCTGGAGTCACACGAGCAACCTTCTGGTTATCGCGGCGAGGGAGCCAGAAGTGGAGCTGTTAAAGCTTGCAGTCTCTGTTACACTTTACTTCTTCAGCAATGGGATAGTTATGAACGAGAAGCCAGACCTCACAACCAGAGAATTTATTGGTTAAAGAGATGTGACGGTGGTCCCTTCACAGGTGCAGAAATGGCCCTTCAAGGTGAATATGCAGCTCAAGTTCTGGGCCTCACAAACGACCAGCCTCCACAAGGGCGACAGGACGCACGACCTGTTGGAATTTCACCTAGATTGCCACCAAATTCACCATCGCCAAGAATTGAACCACCCAGACCCCCATCAAACTCAATAGAACTTCCCAGGCCACATCCTAATACTGCTGAGACTTCCAGACACATTGAACAGGCTAGGCTCACTATGGAGTCGCCTCATCAAAAGTTACAATCACCGCATCAAAGACTACAAAGCCCTCGACAACATGTCGAGGAACCCAGAGTTTCAAACGAGGCCGCGCTTGACCTAAGACATGCTCCAAGAAGTTCTCCTGTGCCGCAACCCACTTTACCGCCTCAATCACAAGGTAAACAAATATTCTCTTAGAATCTTGAAAAACTAATTTGACTGAAGCTTGCAACGATTTTTTCATATAAAGGAGCCGTCTATAAATTACTTAATACATTTTTGCCAATTTTTCTAACGCCTATGTAAATAAGATATTCCATTTTTACTTGTAGGAAAAACGTTGAAAACTTCAGCTATGCGAAATTGGAGTTAATTAACCACTACCTAACTTTTTAATTAAATGATTTACTGAGTCTTTATTGTATGGTCCAAGCTCGCAATATGTACACTTTCGACAATTGGATTTTTGATAATTAAAAACTTTATAAATCTTATATGAAATAAGGTCAATATTTATGTTTGTATGATCGTTCTTTTAAAAAGTTACTTATGGAATTGACAATAACTTGATTGATTTAAAAATATAAATGTTCATACAGGAAATATGAAGTGGTTCATCCCTTTAAAGTGTTGTCAGAAATAGGTCTGAGATAGTTACTATTGGAATTTTAATTCTTGAAGAAATTAATTATTAGCTCTGATTCACTATTCTGCTTTTTCTTTCAAATTTCACTGTAGCTTTTAATTCTATGACTGTCCATTGAAAAATATAAGTAAAGCTTCTAACAACTTCAGGCCAAGCATAAGTAGTAATAAAAACTTGGAACTTTATGTTTGATGTGAAAACCTAAGATCTTTGACAAACAATCTTGGGGATTCATGAAAGTCTTTCGTCTTCCATAACCACTTATAGACAGATCTCCTTGAAAATACCTACTTTTCTCGCTGAATTCAAGATTGGAATTGTGTTGCCAGGAATTATCCGAGCATTCAATTACAACAGCATACCAATGTGAAGTTAACCAACAATGATCTCGACTCTGCATACTTGGCTTTCAAAGATCCGATTACATAACTGTAAAGTAATGAAGCAGTTGATAATGAGAGTTTAGTTAAATACTTGCCTGAAATAAAAATATAATTGTACAGAGTAAACTCATTGCCAGTGATTGTTTACGACCAGAACAGGAAATTCTCGCGATTGTCGTATTTGGACTTTTTCACACAGTGATATAGAATCGAAGATGGCAAAAAAAATGCATTGCCAAGACCTCAGAAAAACGATAAACTCTTACAGAAGCTTAATCTTCATGTCATCGACTACTTTGTTTTATCGAATGACCTCTGCCACTTAAATAAAAAGTGATGCGTTTATGACGAAGAAAACTTAACACTAACAGAAGCAGATTCTACCTAATTATTAAGTTGACCTGTCGAGTTTAATTGGTTTGTTATCTGAGGTCAACCGATCAACTAGACACATTATTTCAAGATGGTCAAGGAACGGTTTGTTCTTTGAATCAAAATATGACCTTCTTTCGCATTTATTAGAAATACTACTCACTATTTTAATTTCTCTTTATTATATGTGTATATAATTTTTATAATTTTTATCATTATTAGATTTTTTATTTTTTACTATAAATTTATTACGCTGAAAATTTTTGTATTTTGATCCGAATCTTTCGAGACATAAAGTTGGTGAAATTTGAGATTTGGAATGCCGGCGAGGATCCTTTTTCCAAGGCAGTGGACAAAGTGGCTCCTGCTTACGAGTCACTTTATATGACAAATGTCTTATCTGTAATGGGAAAATTTGTCGTCGAAATGAGACAGATAATTACTTTACATGCTAGTAAAAGTAATAAATGCGCGATAATTCTGACAAAATTAATGTAGCATTGGGAAGATAAGATTCTAGTTATTCGATTCCACAACTGGCGGAAAATTAATAATGCATGTCAACCTTTATACAATTTGAAAAATTCTTTTAATAGGTTCTTCATAAGTTCAGCTTGTATTTTAAAATGCTATTTGTAATTAACATAATGTCTTAATCACTTTAAAATGGAGTACCAACTGAATATATTGAATTTTATATAAATGCTTGGCTATTGATAATACACTCATCATTGAAAATCAACAATAAGAATTAAAGCAGTTATCAATGCAACGATTCGCGTAAGATCATAAAGTACAAATAATATCAGATGAAAGTAGAAGTTGCTTTTCATCACATAGTTATCGCAACTCTGTGCAGTGTTCGTCATGGATAAACGAATCTGGTTCTTATTTACATTGGCCTTAGTGCTCCTCCGTTCGTCAGTATAAACGTTTATGAGTAAAGGTTAATAGTTACGCAGATAAGGCTGAGAAAATCGGAGAACGCATAATTCATTCAATACGAGCGCTCGACTTAAACATCCAGTTGTTCGCGCAAAAGTTCAAATATCCTGCGATTTGTAAAAAAGGCGCGTCTTTATGTTTTTTTATTTGCATTGAGTCTTATTAAAAGATTAAAGGCGCAAAGAGAAATTCCGCAATGATAATGATAAATGCGTTGTGTTTTAGATAAGGAAAGCGAAAAAAAGCGACTTGGCAATTTGAACCACGTGCTGTGTTAATTTAGTGATACTTGAATTCTCTTCTACAGAACACGAAAGTCGTAAATTGGCTAAATAAATTAAAGGATAAAAGTGTTCCGATATTGGGTGAAAAACTCTGAAATTTTGGTAATTTTTTTCTTTTTTAGTACAGTGGAATCGGATTTACCAAACTTCAAAATAGTTGTGAAGAACTTGTTAAATAAATGTTAAAAATTACTTTATGTAGGAGTTTTTGGTCTGACTATATGGGAACAATTCCTTTTGCGATCTTTAATTGTTATAAAGAACTCAGTAATTCTTTTAAAATTTTCAATTGAAATAATATTTAAATATGTTGACATTTTAATGATGTTCAATTATACTGGTATTATGTTTTTAAAATTCTATTTTCATTTTTTTTTTCAAAATGACATAAGATTAATAGAAATTTAATATAAATTGTGAGAGCATTAAAAAAATCTTTTATTTTACTCATAGCTAACTAAAGAAATATTGTATTTTGCAGCAATCTACAGCGGTGGATCCTCGTCTAGTGCTGGTACTGACATTTTGGACTTATCGATGCCTGACAAAAATTCAATCACCGAAGTATGCTATGTTTGTGGTGACGAATTCAAAAGAGGCTCGCTTAGTCACATTGCAGCAAAACCACTGCCGAATCCACCGCATCCTGCCTCGAGTCCACCGCCGTTTTTTCCTTCGCTTATGCTACACCCCAGGCCTAGCAGGAGTCGACCAATGGATAGTGCAGGTCGCGTACAGGTGAGAATCTTAATTTACCTTTTGTTGGAAAAGTATTTTTTTCAAACAGACTAATTGAAAATTTTCTTTTGTATTTTCAGGCCTGTTCCGCTTGCCAAAATCATCTTTTACAGCAGTGGAAAAATTATACACGCCAGGGTGTTCCGCATGGCGAACGAAATTACACTCTTCGAAAGCGACAAGCGCCTACAATAGACACTACAACTTTCATTTGTTACACATGCGCCTTGGAATACCCTTCCTCCAGTATTAGGTTACTGTATTGTTGTCCGAACCCAGAGAAAGAGGCTTACTTTCCCTTCATCTGTTCCTTAAGACCTCCTCCAGGAGCCAGTCCAATCAGTCCGCAAGGAATGGTACAAGTCTGTTCTATTTGTTACAAAGCAATCCCTCAAAAACAACAAGTTTTCGGTGGAGATAACCATGAAGCACAACCTGTCGCGCAAGTTACTGAATTTCGTCAACAAGGTACAGCTTAGACTATTGAAAATTTGTGGAGTAAAAGGTTAATGAGGTTTAAAGTACAATTTTTCAGAGTAAGAATCAAGATCAAAGGTTTTTATGTTGAAAAATTAATTAGCTTCACTTGCCTTTTACCTTTTACCTTTTTTAACAGTATAAATACTTGAAAATTTAATTTTAGTAAAAAAAACTTAAGTTAATAAGAAACTGAATACCAGAATTTAAATTAGAATAAGATGTTTTAGATTATGTAATTGATCGAGAAATAATTTTATTTCAGGTCCATCGCCGCGACCTGCAGTTGCCAAGTCTCCTGCAAATTCCGCAACGAGTAGTGATATTAGATTCAAGCCTTACGATTTGAATAAATCATCCACGGCGAGTAATAAACGCACTGCGAGTGTCAAGGGTGTGAGTTCCAGTCAACGAAATTCTCCTAACAACGGCCCTGCTGAAAATGGCACGGTTGCAGTCGGCCAAAACTATAGGTGTTACATTTGTGAGAGGCTTTATGCTCGCAACCATATGGAATGGTAATTACAATTTTTTGTTATAATTTGAACAGTTTTAAAAAATTTCTACAAAAAATTACTATACTCACTTAATTTTAGTTTATTTTTATTGTATTATTTTTTATAAAAACACATTTCCACCATGGACTTCTGAAGATATTTGATTGGATACGGAATTATAATAAATTGTCGTATTCTTTAGGTTATCTACAAGTCCGGAAGGAATGAATTCGCACGCTATGCATTTCCCGTGTTTGAGAGGCATGGCTCGAACTTCGGAAAATGCCTGTATGGACAGTCACGGAAGAGTATTAGCTTGCAGTCACTGTGTTAATCATCTAGCACAGCAATGGGAAAACATGGATGCTGAGAGAGTACCTTTGGAGCGCCGAAGGTCAGTTTAATTTCATTTTCATGAATATCAAAAACTAAGGGAACTTTTAAATTCAAAGCATTTAGTCAATCTAAATGAAAATCAGATTTAAGAGTCATAAAATAATTAATGTTGTCGAACAACGCAATTATCGCTAAAATAAAAAAAATGTACACCAACTAAACAAAGATACCCTTGTTTTCTCAAAATCATGTAGTAATTGCAGGATGTACTAATATCAAATTCTGATTAGGTAAAAGTGCCTTAAATATTTGATAATCTAAATATACAGGAATACTAGAGTATGTCGAAAAAACTTACAATTAAAGCTTCAAATACATTTACAAAGATGAATAAAGTAGCGAATTTTATTGATAATTACATATGAGTCATTCCACGGGAGATTTACCCCCTACATTTTTTTTGCGTGAAACATTTTATTTTTCGTTCTTTGTTGAGAAATATTTGATACGCATTTTTTTATTTCAATATGATATGCAAAATTTCCGAGAAATGAATTTTTGAAAATTATCGTGTTAAAAAAAGTGATCGTCTTAACTTTTTTATAACTAAAAAAGTACTTATCAAAAAAATGTTAAATATTTCATCTAATATGCGGCTGATCCCAAACTTCGAAATGACATATACTGAAAAATTGTTCCAATGAATTTTCATAAATAAATTAGCCATTTTTATAAACAAATAGAGATTGCTGAAAAAGGACCTAATTTTTAAAAAAAAATTTTGTGGATTAATATTCCTAACACATTCCAGGATATACTGTAAAAAATTGAAAGTGGAGAAATGAATAGTTGTTGAGTAATAAATTTGTTTATACGACACATCGAAAAATGATATGTCACTGAGAGAGTCGTACGTCACGCGCATGGTAGCACGCGTGCTTGAAAAGTGAAACGGCTTTAGTTGAAAATTTGTTACTCAACAACTATTTATTTCTCCACTTTCAAATTTTTACAGTATATCCTGGAATGTGTTAGGAAAATTAATCGACAAAAAAAAGTCAAAAAAATTAGGTCCTTTTTCAGCAATCTCTATTTGTTTATAAAAATGGCTAATTTATTTATGAAAATTCATTGGAACAATTTTTCAGTATATGTTATTTCGAAGTTTGGGATCAGCCGCATATTAGATGAAATATTTAACATTTTTTTGATAAGTACTTTTTTAGTTATAAAAAAGTTAAGACAATTACTTTTTTAACACGATAATTTTCAAAAATTTATCTCTCGGAAATTTTGCATATCAAATTGAAATAAAAAAATACGTATCAAATATTTCTCAACAAAGAACGAAAAATAAAATGTTTCACGCAAAAAAAAATGTAGGGGGTAAATCTCCCGTGGAATGACCCATATATTAGTTCTAATAACATTAGTGATAAATAATTACTAGATGACTGTCATCCATGGTAGCAAGTGATAGGTATAAGTAGCATGAGTAAGTTAAGTATAAGTTACTAGATATATGTTTTTTAAAAAGCTAACTACTTTGTTTATCGTAAAAGAATGATAAAATAAACCACTTGATTAGGTGTTTAAAATTTTTAGGGATTAGTAGTTTTAAATTTATTTTAATTATTTTTGAATCATGCAATTTTTGTAAAAGTATTGATTTATTATTATTTGTTTCAGGTATGATATTCCTAGTCCTCATCCTAATGGTGATGTGAGTCGATCAATCGCTACACCGACTAGTTCAAGTTCCGATAGAACTTTCGGCAGCAATCCAGGCACGTCGAGCAGTTCAATTTACTGCTTTTTGTGTGGTTTACATAGCGATCTTACTTTAGCAAGAGTATTGTATGGACGACCTCAAGGTCGAAACGCACCCTTTTTCCCAGAACTTTTACGTCACCAGTCACCACCAAATGCTGAACAACTCAGAGAAGATGGTTCGGCACTAGTTTGCACATTTTGCTACCATTCACTTTTATCGCAGTGGCGTCGTTACGAATCTCTAACTGGTGGACAGCAAGTGAATCCGCCAGAGAGGCAATATAATACTCATGATTATTGTTGTTATGTGTGTCGCATCACAACATATAGGAAACGAGTTAGAGCTCTTCCAGTAAAGGATTTTCCTTTTCTGAGGTATCATCGACAGCAGGAAAAGAGTTTGCTTCTTGAAAATGGAGAGTTTGCAGTGGTTTGTTTGGATTGCTATGAGACGCTGAGGACACAGAGTATGGAGTATGAGCGATGGGGTCTGCCGGTTGAGAAACGAGAATATAATTGGATTGTTCAACCTCCACCACCGGAAGATAGTCCCGAGGCTGCAATCGCCAGATTGCCCTCTGGAGAACGTTCTGAGAAAGTGGTGAGTCGATTTTTAAGAAAAATTATTTCAAAGTAAAGTGACCATTGGACCAAAATACCAATAAATGACCAGATTTTTTTTTTAATCACAAGACAGATCTATTCATTAGCTTGATTTTTTCTAAAGGTACCATCTACGCTAACTGTGAAACCAGTGAGAAAAAATTGTTCCCCGAAGGCACCGGAGAAGAAAACGCCTGTCAAAGTTCCAGAAAAAGATCAAGGTAAGTTGCAACACTAATAAAAGAATTATCTGTAGTCTTCACTGAGGTGAATTTTTCAGCATAAAACTGCAAACCATTTTTTAATGAAATTATTATCAAGTAGTAAATATTGAAAGGAAAGATCTTTAAAAGCTTTAAATTTAATAAGCGAATCTTAATTTATGATCCGTTTATAAAGATCTTTTATATTCTTTGTGTCACTTGAAGGAAGAGGTTGATGAGGCTAAAAATAAAGAAAAAAGCGCAGTAATATGACTGAAATGGAAATATTGAAAGAAAGGGTAAGGGAGAAAAGGGAAATACGAGAGGTTTCACTTGAACGCAAAACTTTTGGATGGTTCTCGACTATCACTATCCTTTTGTCTGTCAGATTTTTAAGAGCTCCACTCACAGCTCATCCACTCATCCTCTTTCGTTCCCTCTGCTCTTGTCCTTCGGTGATTCCGTGTCTTTGTTAGAATGAATATATATAGGTGTACCCAGCATCCCTTCAACGAGAATCAGAGGGAGGCGCCACGTTTGATATTTTAGCATCGACCAAACCCAAAGAATTCTCTTTTCTCTCGGAATATTAAACCAGGAAAGAAAATTGACTCTGTTCGTAGTTCCGCGATTTGTAATCTTTCAATCATTAGAGGACAACTAGTTTTCTTTATGAAAATTCATTTCGAAATTATTTTTCTTTATTTCAGTTATACTTTATTTTCATCCGTATTTAACATTATTTTATTAGTATAATTATATCGAATAACATAGAAATCGAAACCTACACTGTGGAATTGTGTTTCAGAGTCGATATCGCAAAGTTTTATTTGATTGAAAAACTTGAATGTCTCTTTATAACGTGCACGATTTTCTTAGATTTCGTTTCCGTATGACTTCGTCTCTGGAACGCTTTAATTTAAAAAGTACGACACGAACTATTCGCCAGATGAAACTTGGAAAGATAAGTTCGTATAATGGAAGCTGAAGATCGAAATGAGGATGAAGGGAGAGGAAAAAAAACTTTTCTCTCGGAAAAGTTCTTTAGGGAATATTTCAGGCAGTGCCTATTAATACTTTTAATTATATTAGTTTTAAAATGGAAAAGTAGACAAGAATCATTGAACTTCCTTTTCTCATAAGATGTTAATTTTATTATTTAAATCAATTTAAAAAGCACTAAAGGATAAAAGAGTTGGAGTTATCAATTTAATTGTTTTCTCTAAAAGCATACAAAGTTTATTTAATATAAAATTATTGAATTTTTTAGCTCTGTAAATATAATTTTCATTTGATTTTTAGGTGAGTTGTAATGATTCTAAGCTTTTAATTATTTTTTGACTAGTGGGCAAGTTTACAAAGTCGAAACGAGCACAAGTCGTTTCATAACTGATCGGTATTGCATGCCTACATGCGCGACAAGATGAATATATAAGTGCACGAGCTTCGCGTGTTCAGCATTCCGCTCATAATTAATTCACTCGCTTCACTAAGGTTTGCGATTTCTCTCAGTAATGCCAGTAATTCCTTTTCGTTGCTTCTGGTCGATGAATTAACAT
Source organism: Diplolepis rosae (assembly GCA_030998225.1). NCBI lineage: Eukaryota > Metazoa > Arthropoda > Insecta > Hymenoptera > Diplolepididae > Diplolepis > Diplolepis rosae. The sequence continues at coordinate 8,666,322 of JAPYXD010000698.1, forward strand.
GCCGAAAGCTCTCATGTATACTCCACAAAGAAATCCCACTTCCTTAAAAGTTTATCGGAAAGAATAGTTTGAATAGTTCTCGTTTACTTTACCAAGAAGTTGCCTTGCATAAGTTTGTTTGATTTTTTGAAATATTTCTCGAGAAACAACCGTTCAAAATCAAAAACTAAAAGTAGTAAAAAGATTAATTTGTTCAACCAAATGATTTATTTGATTAATTTCACAGAGAAGTTTGCCTAAATCAAATAAAATTTAATGACACAAATGGAAATCATTTACCTTAACAAATTAAAAAGTTTTTAAAAGTATTTGGTTCATTAAAATAAACAAATATTTAGTTATCTATATATTAAGCAAACCATTTGTTAGATTTACATATGCGATTTTTTTTTGTTTTTACAGGGGCAATAATATAATGTAAACTATAGTTTAACCGAGGGTATGCTCAAGTTATTTGCACAATTCATAATGAAATTTGCCTGTCCATTTATATTGTTCATTGCTTGCAGTAAAATGCCATCTTTGGCATTGAAACAAGAAAGATATAGGAAGACAGGTCGCGACAAAACATTTCCGGAATGGGAACAGTTATTACACCGGGTGGTTCGTCATTATCAAACACTGATCTTTCAAGGTAATGCCTGCGTCCTGTGCACCTGTCGGGATTAATTTTTCTTCGTCTTTTGTCGTTTCTTGGTTAAATGAAATCGAGATAACAGACCTTTAAAAAGACTCATGCAGAAAGCGTTATCAACTTTAGAGAATTTCAAGAGTTTACAAGCTTTCTCCATCTTCTTATGCTTCGGTAGGGTCGTTAATGCAAAAGGCAAAGAGAAATCTTATTACTTTTTCATGAGGGTGGTTTCTTCCTTCTTTACTTTGTTGAGCAAACACGATATTTTGGCTGATGCACTGTGATTTGTATAATAGAGTTGTTCTTTATCTGGAAATAACTTTATTTTCGACACAACTTGAATGTTTATCTGGGTAATAAAACGAAGTTGGTTGAGGCACACCCGTTAAGCATCCATAACCGGCACAGAACCCGACCCCAAATCACCGATAGCCGCAAGGCGTCAGACGAGGCGTCGAAACGACGATAAAATGGGACGTAAAATGAAATTGGCACTGCCACAATTCTACATTACATTAGGAAAAGTTCAGTCAAGATGCGCCACTGGGAACCGGATGCTAAACTTAATCTCTGCTTAGGGGAAGTTTGGAGAAGCAGGATTTTCGATAAGGAGGAAGAGGAAATAAGGAATTGACGAATTCAAATTATTTGTCTCAATGCTGATCGAGCGAAATAAGAATGGCGATTTTATTAATCACCATTTTTTTCAATATAAGATTGAGTTTGTTTATCTAGGAGACTTGAAAAACTTGAAATTTTTAAGGAATTTTTAGAAAATATATGAAATTTTTTGAACGAAAGTCTTTCCAAACAAAAACTTTTGACTTTGAAAAAAATCAATTTTTTATTTGAATAGATATATTTTGGCTGCCTTGGAAAATGTATTTTCTACAAGTTTTGAAGAATTTAGACTTAAAAGTTATAATTATTTGTAGGTTTCATTCTATAAACTCCAAATATGAAATATTTTAATTTTCGAAATCTTTATATTTCAGATTTTAGATTAGAAAGGGATGTAAATTGAAGGGATTTAATATAAAATTATAGTTGAGACTTTTATACTTTAAAATTTTCTTAATATTGTAATTAAGTTTCAAGCATAAAGATTTTATGATTTTAAAACTTTTATTCCATTTTGGTGATATAAAATTGAAGCATCCAACTTTTTGAGTTATGAGTTTTAGAGAATATCTTCTAAATTTCATAGATTTTTAATTTCCAACGCATAAACATTTTCTTTGAGTTTTCTATAGTATAGTAAGAGTTGAAATTTAAGTACGACTACTGTTACTGCACCTATTACTTTGAAAATGTTTTTAAGTTATTGTTATAGAATCCTATTTAACATCAAGTGAAGAATTTTATTTGCAATGAACTATTTCAACCTGAAGTACGATCATCTGAGTAGGAATTGTATTTACGCGTTTCACCGAGGGAATTGGCACTTCAAATGTGCAACTACATCTTTTACACCATCATATATAATATCATTTATGCAAGCAATTCACTGCTTTGAAATCCCTTTCACGAGAAAGTCGTAAAGTTTTCAGTTTTCCAGGAAAAGGATCTTATATTTATACTGGCTATTCTCGCTAGAGTTTATGAATATTATGATAGTTTTAAGAGACCGAGTTACTGCAATACTATAAATCTGTCTTTAGTAATTCAATACTAATAAAGTAAATAATAAAAGTAAACTAATCATGGTACAATAATCCAGTAAAAATGTATTGTTCAAAACAAATTTAGTTTTTCGAAATTTTATTTTCTTATCTTAAATAAATCTTCAATTCACATGCAGAAACTTCCGAGATTAATTCAGTTTTTTCAGTACTCGTAGATTATTTGTTTAGTTTTATAACTTGCCTCGTTATAAAATGTAAACACGTGTATCTTTATTTGCATTGACTTTATAACTCGAGAAATTCGACTCATGGAAACTTTTACGGCTTTCGTTCTATAAAAAGTTTAGCCCTCGAGGCAAGATTTATATCGATACCAAGTAAAACTTGCGATCGTGCAATTCTTTTTATTTCATGCACCCTCAAAGCTTCATCTCGACATGCATAGCGCAAAGTTACTTAAATCTGACACGTGCGGAATACCTTTACTATATACTATGATTTACTGTACCAAGAAAACGTCATTTCATCGTCAGAGGGAGTTTCAACAAACCTGTATGATTTTCACTAGAAACTTCGCATAATATAATATACATTTCTATAGAAAAAGGATGAAAATTGCAAGATTTAACTGATTAATTTTTTTAAATTATTCGATCACCTTTGAATGAATACATTTTTTTTTTGTTATTTAATTTTATGTTTGATCTATTATTGCTAATTTTTGGAAAAAATTTAATAATCAAGTAGCAAGCAATAAGTAGAAATCCTTCTCTTGATTAAATTAAAACTTTTATTGACTTTCTGGCTCTGCTTAGCTCGCTGATTGTGCTTTCCCCACAAGACGTAATTTTAGCCTAACAACTCTAGTTTACACCGTAGAATTATAAAGGGTTGTGTAAACTAAACCCTTAATATGCCAAACCTGGCGTTACTGTAAATTCCAGACACTCGCGGCGAAACTCCGCTATCCAAGACCACCTCCATATACTTCTCGCGGCTTAAGTCGCTCCCTTGTATCCTTCTGTAAGCCCCTTTCCCGGGGATTATTCCCATCGGGAAGCAACTTTCCCATAACCCCTGGTAGTCAGAGCAAAACTAGCTTCCGCGAACACTCATCCGTCATTTCAAAGGTGGTTTACTGTTTTATTTATTAGAGACAGGAAGGCAATTATAAATTTTTAAATCTTTTACAGGATGACTACTAACTTTAAATTTAAAATAATTCATCATTTTTCTTTTGATTCTTGAAAATATTTTTTTCAAAAGTTTTGATTATTTGTTTTCTTTTTAATAATAAAGCTTAATTGTTTTAAATTAAATTCGTGTACAATCGAGTGATTTAGTAAACCCTTTTACAGTTTCAATTGTAAATAACAACGATTTAAGTAATAATTGGTCATATATTGGGAAAAGGTGTGGAAATTTTTATCTCAAATAAAACGATTTAACAAAAGTTTGGATAAGATAAAATTATAGATTTTTTATGATTGGAATTGATAGACAAATTTTAATTGTTTATTTTATTCAAACTTTTGATACTTCATTTCATACGAGATGAAATTTTCTACACTTTAACTAAAAAAAACTCGATGAAATATTTTTTGAACATTTATTATACAATTAATGAAGCCACCACTTCCACTGCTATCCTGCTGGAGTAAATTAGAGAGATTGAAGGAGATTTTAACTAAATTACTCGTCAAGATTTCAGGTGATCTTCTTAAGTGGAAAGGACGTTTAGAAACAAGTTCCTTGGCCGCGTGCCTGAAGTACATGACCTGGTATAGAACTTTTTGAAGAGGTAGACAAGAAAATCTTAGCCTTAGCTGATGACGTTGATATCGATTCCTGAGGGAAGAAACGGCTGGCTCAATGCAAGAGGGTAAAGAGGGTCGCCAAATAGGGGTCGGTCGACGAGGTTGCCGGGGTGAGTTGACGAGAGTGCCGAGGCTCCCTAATTCGAATTTAGGTGTTGGCTGGGTTGGCAAGTGGGCGCAATGCGGTGTCATGCTGCGGGCGTTTGCTATCCGAACTCACCCAACCTCCCCCTGACCTGCTCTTCAGCCCTCGTCTTCACGAAAGCACCTTTTACCCCAACGAAACCAACGTGTGTACTCCAAGGTTTAAACGAGATATGAGCTGCTTTACGATTCTCGCGATCCCGACGACCCGAAACGCCCAACTCGTGATGAGAAAATGCTAAACTGAAAAACAAGTTCGGTTAAGCGATTCAACCCATTGAAACCTTGTCCCATGAGTCCTTATCTGAGAATAACACCTTGAGCAAAAATTTGAATATTTTTATATTTTAGTACAATTTCAATTTTAATAGATAGATTTTTTATTTATAATTTCAATTTTACTCGTGTGATTGTTGCCCGAACAAAACTTTTTCTCCCTAGATGCATAATATACTATTCTAAAATCTTTAGATTATTATTGAAAGGCTAATTTCAAAGAGCAAAGATTATTTTCCATTAAAAAAATTTGAAATGCAAAAAAAAATGTAGGCAGTGGCAGAAATTTCAAACTCAACTAATTAATTTGAAATAATTTTATTTTTACCCGAACTTTTTTTCTTATCGCTTGATACCAAATTTTAAAAAATTATGTGATTCTGATGAATCACGGATCATTTTTTCAGAAAAAAGATTCTATACAACTTAACTGTTTCCAATTTTCTAAAATGAATAAATTATTACCAAATTCAGCAATTTGTTTATAAGAATTTTGTTTTGGAAAATCGATTTTTAATTGTTTCAGCCATTAAAAAATTTATTTCCAAAAATCGGGAACGGTTAAGTTATAAAGATTCTTTGCTCTCAAAAAATGTTTCGTGATTTATTAGAATCACATTATTTTTTTAAATTTGGTATCAAGCGATAAGAAAAAAAGTTCGGGTAAAAATTCGGAGCAAATTAAAAGACAATTTTAGTTTAGATTTTCAAGCATTTTTTCAATCGCCTATTTTGTCATAGATTTGAGATTTAATAAAAATAATTATTTATTAATCTAGGGAATTTGAAAAACTTATAGCTCGAATAACTTTAAAACTATCTGAAAATAAGTTGGACTTGGTAGAAATATTTTTTCCAACATTTGAGTAAACATGCTGGATTACAAATTTTAGACAAATTAAATTTTAATTATTTTGATTTTCTAGCAGCTTTCAATTTAAGATCTTGTATTTGATGGTCTTCTAATACATTGCTTGTTATATGTTTCTGTTGAGTTTTTACAATTTCTTCTGCGTGCGAATTTTAATTTTGAATTAACCGCTCTGATGTAAGGTCGATTAACGTTTTTGAAGCAGGGAAATGATTTAATCAGTTGCTCCGGATATTTACATTTTAGTACCGAGAGGCTAATACTTGCAACACGCGAGCGTGATATCCACCCTCTTAAAGTGGTAGTCTATCCCTTGATGCTTGCGTTAATAATTAACCACCGACGGCGGGAAAAGTAGCTTTTGCGCTCGCACAAGCTTCTCCAGGTCACGCCTCGTTTCCCACAGAGTGAAATTCTCCAGATTAAGCACTTTGCGAGATGGCCCTAGACTTGATTTTCTACGATTTAGTTCTGTATAATACACCACTTTTGATAGAGATTTTCTTTAATTCAACTTTTTTTTCCTTATTTCTTTTTAATCCTCCAGGGAAATTAAGTAACAAGCAATTAAAACAATCAAATTTCATCCGATTTGAATGAAAATTTATATTTTTTATAATTCTTATATATTTGGAGGAACATTTTGTTTATTTCAACTTCCAAAACTATATTTGTATATTTGTTTAATTTTCAGACGAGATAAGTTTAATTAACGAAGGAATTTTAGAAAAAGTTTTAATCTTAACTTACAATATCTATGAGTATAACTGACAGACAATTATTTTTCAAATGATTTTTAGAATTAAATTTACTTTATTATTCAATTAAAAACAGATTTGTATTCGTCATTTTATAGTTGAGAAAGAAAATTCACATATACATTTATTTTTATTCGCAAATTTAAAATCGGATAATTTTTTAACAAATTTAATATCTTAAATCAATTTTTTTTCTGAAAAAAAAAATGTTCAATTTAATTCAATTTTTGAATTCCTATAATTAATAGAATAATCACTTTGATTACAGATTTTATATTTTGATATCGACGAAAATATAGATATTCCCATGGCGAAACATGGATCAATTTTTCATCACCTTAGAGATTTTATTCCTAAATCTAAAAGCAGAGGTCGTAAACGTTAAGTGTTATCAGGGGTCCTGACTAATAAAGAACCTTTCCCATCGTCCCGTCGATCGCGTGACTAGAATTTCACAATGTGTGTCTGTGTTTTTGTTTGAGGGCGAATAGTTCTTAACGCCGTATGGTGAGTTACCCTCGTTTGTCCCTGATAAAAATAATACAACTTATTAGCCCCCAGGGATGTGGTATGACTCGCAGACGCCCGTTGTTCATCGGATCGTAGTACTTCACGTGATTTGAGACAAAAAAAAATAGATAAAAATAAAAAATAAAAAAAATACGAGAAACGAAGAAAAAAGAAAAGTCACACCAGAAGAGGGTTGGTTGGTCGTGAAAGCGCCGATGGTGGCAGCTATGGGGCGGAAGCCGAGGCTCAAGGGAACGAGGATAGTGGGGGAAAGTTCCCTGTTGCCGCCACGCATTGATTTTGCCCGACAGACAGCCGCCTGTTGGGCTCTGGCTCGTGAACCTAGTTGTTCACTGTTTGCTTACTCTTAACATCCACTTCCCCTGAAAGTCTCCCTTCGCACCAGGTTGCGCGGGTGGCAAGGTTACAAAAACCTTCTCGCGTAAATAGACATGTAAGCATCGATACACCACACCAAAGACAGTTATAATCAGAGTTGGGCAAGTTAAATACTCTAGGTAATTTACGTAGTTTTTTACCGTAAATTACTAGGTATTTTACCCCACTAGTTCTCTACATGATGTAAATTACGTGTATACGGGACTTAACGCTCCTGCGATGCCCATTATCGGTCCCGCCAACAAAGAACAAACCTAACCTCACCCAAAAGGCGATTATATCCAACATTTTTTAACACTTCACTACAAAATAAACATTTTGCAACATTTTCATTTTTCTCTTGCAGGCGAAGAAAGTTCAATTTATTCCATGGAATATATGGAAGCCCGAAGTGGGATTTTATTTTCCCCCGTTTATTTTTAGTCGACATTGATGATATTGTTAAATTAACAATGTTCACGTTTAAAACAAACTTTTCGGGAACGGAACTTTGAAAAAGTGAGGTTATATACAGTTCTATAAGGCCGCCATCTTGGGACGTAATTTATTAGGTATTTTACCGGTTTTCTACGTAAAATACCTCGCTTAGGTAATTTACGTAATAAACCTCGAGTGACGCGTCATTGCACAACCCTGGTTATAATCTGATTCACCAAGAAGTCTTCACCTCAAGCAAAACAGAAAAGTTTGATAAAATGCTGATTTACTTTTAGGACTAGGAGATTTTGAAAAATTTCAATATTGCAGGGCTTACGAGATGAAAAAAGAATTTGAAATGATTTATTTGAAAAAGGCAGATATTTGGTTCAGTTGAATTGAAAAGTCGGACTAGTTAGACCCGAGATATAACTAAAGATGGAACAAATAGTAGAAATAGTAGTAATGGTAATTGGCTTTAGGGTCCAAGGTTGATAAAAACTCAGAGTTTTACATAATCAGACGTTTCGGCTCTGATCGGAGTCCTCATCAGTGATTCATTTAAATCTTGATTAAAATTACGATTTTTGTATAAATGTTATTATCCCATTTTTTTCTTTTTCCGTGTTTTGGGAAGACACATAACTTAGACTGCACACACTCCTCCTGGGAGGTTGACTCGTTCTAGTCAGTCAAATAAAAAGGTTGATATGGAAACTGATTGTTGGTAAATGTTATGAATTTGGCATAGGTCTGTTTCGAAATATCCAGTCACCCGATAATCAAAGCGTTTCTTCTTCATCTAGCTTCGTCATTGTTAGATTTCTATAACAGATCCCTGAATAGTATTTTTTAAACTTTACCTAGATTATGAGGATATTATACCTCGCATGAAGTAAAATAAGTTTCATTATTGTATAGAAGTTAATAGAATTTAACTAACGGAAATGTTTATTTTTTTGTTCCAGGTGAGTCCATTTTTCATAATTCTCAGTCAAGGTGTTCGTGAGTATGAACTCGTTAATGAAAAGTATCACAGTCAATTGTCAAAAATGCAAGAAGTAGACAAAATCGCCAGATCCCTAAGATTATAGTCGAGTTATAGTCTAGACAATTTCATGGTCTGATTTCGAACAGGATTTTTAATGTAATTTCAATTTAACTATTTTATTATGAATTCCTAGAGAACTATTTTCTGTAGAGATATTGAGAGAAAGATTCTGGTTGGAATGAAGAAGTAAAACTATGACAACCACCTTAACGATTATCTTAAATACGCTTCGTAAGTTGCGATATGAGTTTTACTTCTAGATGCGAATCTTTTAAAGCCGTATCTGCCCAAAGCGTGTTTTATGGCGCGTTTATAATAAAGTACTTCGATTCGGTCGTATAAATATAAAGGAGGCCATAAAAACTTGTACTTCTACCAGAATCGCATAAAATCTTGTGATCCAAATGAAAAACAAACTATGGAGAGATTATTTAATTTTTATGAATGTACTTCAAGAGTGACATTAAAATTCTAAAATTTTATTGTCAAAAAAAAATTACATTGAAAATTAAATTAGCCAGTAAAAGCTGATTTCATAGTGTAACTATAAATTTTCTAATATTCCCAAGTCGGTATTTTCCCTTGAGTAATTCATTGTAAAAAATTCCTTGAACCTAGAGTTCGGGAGAGCCAAAATCGATATCAATTTACTTAAACTACATATATTAGATAATAGAGCTACAGCAGTAGTTATTTGTTCTCCGTTGTTACAGACTCTTGGGTGTTTACCAGTTCGTGACAGTTATTTTATTCTCATGTGACATGGATGTGAAATTAGTATGTTTCAGTAGAAACAACCTTCTTCACTCTGTCGAATTGGAAGTTCGCCAGAATCTCTTTGAAGTTTGTTCTCTTACTCGCCTACGCTTCAATTCATTCTACAAGCGCATAGCTACTTAATCTATAACGAGAGACAGCATCCTTCTGATAGGAATTGAATCAAAGAGACTATTCTTAAACAAAGATTGATGCCTTTAATGATTTATTCCTCTGTTTTTAGAATTCATTTTTGAAGATTCGAACTTTGTTCTTTCAATGCTAGGATCGTCTCAAGTTCTTCATCTTTCACTAGAGACTTGTTCTGAAGCCAGGCAGCTGAGGAGGAAATTAATAAAGGTTCCTAGCTCTCTAAAATGTTGAAGTCTATCCGGTCGACAGCACAGGGTAGTTGGGAATTATTTAGGAAGCCGCAGACTTGGTAATCACCCTACCTGCCCCCTGATTTCCGCATCAACCCTATTCAATGGTGCCGAATGTTGTCCCAAGTTTGCGCCGTTTTCTCCTTCCTCTGGTCTGGCTCGTTTTCCATCCAGAGGGAAGAGGGTTGGTTTTGTAGACGCTTGAGGGGTGATGAAACGACTAGTAAAAGGTGGGGAGGAACTCGAGTGGATTGCACAGGAGTTGGAATGGAAAGGGGATCAGCCTGCTTGGTAGGAAGCGCGTGCCGCTTCGCGCCAGATGGCTCACTGTTCTCGTTCTCTCTTTTACTCTTGTATGTTGATATACATTATACATCCTCTCAGAAAGGTAGAAAAGAACCTCTGCAAGCCGACGACCGAATAAATGAAAATGAAAGAAAAACACGCATCGCTGAATCGGAAAAAGAAGGTTCTTTTTTCACATTTTCAGGCTTTAGTCACATTTGTGGATTTTGGTTCATCTAAATACTAGTTTTGGAGAATCAGTGCTTCTCACATTTTTTAAAGGGTAATCCTTTTGAACTCAAAGGATAATATTTTACAAAGATGAGGATTAGTTGAATGGTGATATTTTAATGAATGTTTCTTGTAAATCACGGTTCTTACTTATTTCAAAAACATGAAAAACTTGTCAGAACATTTTTTATTGGAGCTAATTAATCAAGATTCAAGTGTCAAAACTTTTATGAAATTTAAAACTGCTTTCAATTCACTGTATTTTTATGATGAACAAAAATAATGGAGTCATTTTAAAAATTTAAGATTTAAAAATATAAGAATTCCATAACAGATCTTGAAATTTTCATTTATGAGAAAAATAAGGATTTATTGGGAGATTTATTTTTAGTCATTAATATGAACCAGAGCTCAAGATAGAAAAGATTGTTGTAGATTCTGTGATTGTGAGATTCCAAGTTTAGCATTTGTGCAAAGTCGATACTCAAGACTGAAACTTGAAACCACCCGATACCCTAATTGCATCTCATTTAAGAAAATATCAATATAATAAGCTAAATCCCCTTTTCATCTTATTTTATGTCTGATAGTGGATAAGAAACAATTATTAGTTCATTTTACTCTTATGAGTTTTTCTAGTTTTTGATTATCCCGGAAAAAGATGACAGATACATTAGTTTCTCTTTCTCGTTAATATAATAATCTGATCCCATGCCAATAAAAATTTTCTCTCAATTATTTCATTATTATTATTATTATTTCAGTTGGATTTCTTAGTTCCCCCAATCTGATAGGAAACTAATATCATCAACTCCGAATCAAGCAGGTGGCGGTCTGCGAATCTTTCGTGGAAGGATTTACTGCTCTAGATGCTTGAGGCGAAGGAGTGATAAACGAGCCGAGAGAATAGCTTTCATGTGTGGTTCGGATTTGCAAAGATGCATATAATAAAGCCGAGCGTCGGATCCTTGCCAAAAGCTTCCTCCTTCTGTCGTGCGCCCCTGCAGAGTGAAGCGGAACTCGATGATGGTTGTTGGTAGTCAAGGTGGGAGCAAAAGCGGCGGTGAAGGCGAACTAAGCGTCGATCGAGCACTTGGTCTTCAGTCTAGTGCCAGCCGCCGTTGATGTCGTTTCTCCTCGAAGTATGCGTGCGCAAACGCTTCGCGATGACATCCTATCTATAAAACACCGGCCGGTGGTGGAACAAACGCAGGCGCAAAACCTTACAAATTTCCTCTACACTTTTTACAAATCCAGAAGCTTTTGGAGCTTTCTGCTTAAAAAATCTTTTCTCAAAGCCTCCATCATCCAGTGGCGAAATCTTCAAGTCCCAAACCTAGTGCTCTGCTGATTGCTAATTAATTAGGCTTTAAATCCAGTTTGAAGAGTCTATGTCGGATTCTGAAGTGTCTGGATCTAAATCTTCTAGTGTCTGAACACATTCCCTCTCTGGGTTCATAGCCTCCCACGCTCGAATCAATCCCCTCTCTCGTGTGTGAATTCGCCTTGCTCTCTTCATTGTTTATGTTGCTCGGAGGTCAGTTTATAGACCGCTAGCGGACTGAGTGGTGAACGCGAGGACGCGTTAGTGTTGCTTCTCTTAAGAGCGCGCCGCGCCTACGTGCAAATCGTCTTTTGCTTGGAATCACCTCACGGTTTCATGTGTCGTACAATCATGTGGGTGTCTCGGTTTACAGATGTATTGTTATGAGTATCAGTGTCGTGTGTGATTAACGAATCTTTCATTTAGTCAGATATTTATCAGTCTATCTCCTCTGTAAAAGGAATCGGCGTCAGATACTTTCTATTTGCTAACGATCTAACCTGGTGATTCTAAGAGTTGCATTGAAGTAAAGTGTTTTCTACAAACGTGGCGAAATTTAGTGCGATTATAATATAATATAATCAATTATCGATTGCTGAAAAATTATGCACCCTCGGATCGGTGGAAAACATTAGTGCCAGTGTTTTAGTTCATCAGCTTCAGGAATCAAAAGGAAAATGGATTTTCGCGCGCCTCATCCTCTCGTTCATCCATCTCATGGTGGACATCCATACTATTATCCAGGTATATTTGCTTTTATTTTCATAGATTTTACCAACAGATTATCTCATTTTCTTTGATTTGGGGAAATTTGATTTCTTTAAATTGAGAAAAGATTGGTGCCTGGCATCGGCCTCCCGCGCTAATTTTAGCTGGCATAATACAAATAGTTATCTTTACAACAGTTAAGTACTAATTACCGTCTATATGTACAATACACATAGTATTTCGTATAATATTTTATTATTTGAATAAGGATAAAGATCTTGATAATATTCGGTAATATACTTTTTTGTCCGAATAAATAGAAAATCGAGCTTATAAATGACGGAAAACTTTTCAGAATTAGGCTGCGAGAAAGGTTCAAATTTACGGTGGAGGTGAGATTAAAGCAGTGGAAAAGGAGGAGTTACTGTGTCACTATCGAAGGGGAGATATGATACACGATGTGGTATTACAAGGTCCCTTCAACCGCATTCAGCGATCTTCAGATCCACGCACGTGCTCACTTATCCCTGTACTTATTTATATCCGTCTAGTAGAGCAGCTCCATTTCTTGTTCTACTCATCCGATGGAAGCTTAAGTCGAGCGTATCCCGCATTTTCGTCAATTCAATTTAACTTGCTCCATTTTTGATTCATAATAGACTTGTAATAGATTTTCAGAAAATGCTAATGGAAAATTAATTTCTTTTTAACTTGTTGGATTATTTGAGTTGCTTGAGACGGTTTTATTTATAAAAAAAAAATTTTCTACAGAAAGTTTTTTTTACAGAAAATATAAAGATCTGTTTTAATTAAAAACTAGAATTGGGAAATATTTTCCGAATTTTGGTTCCCGATTAAATTAAATCTTCCGATTTTCTGTTAAAACACTTTCTGTAAACAAAATTTTGTGTGTAAATGAAACCGACTCCGTTGCTTGTAATCAGATTATTGTTCTAATTTAGCCAAGAGATATAATCTAGCGGATTTAATCAACGTCTATAACAAATGTTGCTACAATGAAGCACCGCCGCGCCGCTAGGAAAGCCTGTTATTACTCTAAAGCAGCTTCTGTGTTTTCTTGCTACTGGAAAGCAAGGCAGGATGGTGTTGTTAGCTTACTCTTTCAGCTCTACAATCTAGAACTGGAGATTGGCCTCCTGCATTCTCTACTTGGACCGTAAAACGTCTGGAAAGTCTGGCCTCTGACAAAACAGTTGTGGAGTGGGTTTAATGACTGTTGCTGTTGAAACAGTTTATCAGAGGATTATCCTTTTCTCATGTTTTTGTTTCTCAGTTTACTGCATTTACTTTTATAAATTTCATATATATATGATACATACATATCGCAAATAATGCAAACCTGGGCTCGAATCCCAGCGCAGTCGAAAGCGTCATTTTTTCCACAGAAAGATTTTTGAATAGCAATATTATTATTGAAGGGCTAATTTGAAAGAGAGAAGATTATTTTTCATGAAAAAAATTTGTAACACAAAAAATAATGTTATTGATAAATTTTATTTTTGCCCAAACTTATTTTCTTATTGCTTCGAGCCAAATTTTTAAAAATGGTGCGATTCTAATAAATCACGGTTCATTTTTTTAGGAAAAAGATTCTCTACAACTTGACCGTTTCCAATTTTTAAAAATAAATTCTTTAATGGTTGAAACCATTGAAAAACATTTCTTTTAAATAAATTTTTTTTTTAAAAATTGCTGAATTTGATAATAATTGATTGATTTTCCAAAATAGAAAACGGTTATGTTGTAGAGAATCTTTTTCCTAAAAAAATGAACCGTTATTTATTAGAATCGCATCATTTTTAAAAATTTGACTCGAAGCGATAAGAAAATAAGTTTGGGCAAAAATAAAATTTATTAATAACATTATTTTTTTGTGTTTCAAATTTTTTTCATAAAAAATAATCTTTTCTCTTTCAAATTAGTCCTTAAATAATAATATTGCTATTCTTGAAAGCAAAATTATATATTTTTGCCTGAGGTTTAATTTTCGTGATCGTACTACCTTAATGTTAGGTGCAATAGGTAAAACCATCGCAATAATGATATAAATATTATTCGGAATTTAAAAGACCTAAGAATTTTAAAAGAAGTCTATAGAGGTAACCGATACAGTAGTATTGTTTTAGTAATTTATTTAAACTTAAAATGAAGTCAAGAAAACTCATATTGTGTTATTAGAAGTATACTTTTTAATGAAAAGACTGAAATTTAAAGAAATAACATTCATTCTTTAGCCAAAGTATAAAACATATAAAAAAAGGAAATTTTGTTGAGAGTTCATTGAAATTTAATTTAATTAGTCCTACATACTCTATAAATCTGAATCAGTTAAAATGTACTGATTATCAGTGAAATTTGACTGATTCAAATAGCTAAAAAGAGGTTACTGTAAATCAGTCAAATTTCACTCATTCAATCAGTGAAAATTAACTGATTTGTCAGTGAAAAATATTTTTGCACTGATGAATCAGTGAAAATTACTGATTTTTTTATCCCAAAGGGACTGTGAGGCCTGTAAGTCAAAAAGTCAATGTAATTAATTAAAGGAAAAGGAATTGTTAAAGAGAGACTTATGAGGCGCTGAGAAAAGCTTTTGTAAGTTCAGCCTCTTGACAAACCTTTCGTAACGTCCTCAGCTTTTATGAAAATCTTTTGTCAAACTCTATCTCGTTTCACAAGTTCCTGGCTTGTTTTACTTACATAAAAGTTCTTACTAAAAGAAAAAATATTTTTCATTTCCTTTATATATTAAAGTTTATTCATAAAGGGAGGCTGTTATTATTATCAATTAAATTCACTGATGTTTACTCAAACCTATCTTGCAGTAAATATAATCAGGAATACCATTAGCATAAACTATTAGCGCAGCACTCTTATTGACATTTGCTCTATTCGTGTCGCCTGAGGTGAGAATCTTTTGTTTCCTTGTTTTTTTTAATCACTTGAAATTCTACACTGGCAAACAAAAACGCTTGGACATAATTCACTTCGCTCTTTTCATTGCAGTCATCTATTTATTGAAACACGATGACAGATCAGCATTTCCGACTTTGACAAAGAGATAATCATATATGCAAACGCAATAGAATGAATTTAAACATTTTTTATTCTCTTCTGTCATTCTTTTTAACTACCTTCTGGAATAAATTTTGAAACATATACAAAAATTTTAAATCCAATTAACTCAAGTTAAAGCCGTTCTACTGGAAATGCAGAGTTGGAATGTTATATTTAGAATAAAAAATCCGTGATGTGGCTGAAAGGATAATTCGCAGAGGATTGAGAAAAAAATGAAAACCACCGATAAGAGCCTCAAACCGGGAACCAGTTTAACGGGCGCGAGCCGTTATTAGCCGAACGTGGCATCATTAATTGCATAGCATGTTTTTATCGGATGAGTGGCGATGGTATATATTGACCATGTGCGTTATACATTCAAAAATATCAGCCGCAAGCGATCATGAGTTTCTCCTTCTCTTCATCGCAATTATCTTTCCTCTCTGTCAGTTTTAACGATTTTATTCGCACCAAACTCACCGATAAAATCACCCTCGACGTTCCTATTCGATAAACTCGAATAGGAGAGGGAAAAAAAATTAGAGAAAGCATATGGGGATGTGACTTTTTTAATTCTCAACCAATTCTAACTCTCGATGCATATCGGATATTCTTTGATCTCATGAGAGTTTCGTTCACAGGGGACATATGGAGCTTTGGCCCTGTGCGTCGTCGCGAGAGAAATTAATTATCTTACCATCGGCGGCTTGCAGACTCGTAAACGAGGATAACCTCCAGACCCTTGTGACCGAGGTGAAACATAAAAGATGAACTTTATTCGCTTGGTTTTGCTGAAATTAACAACTTGTTATTGATCTTTTGACATCATCGGTGGTATTAGCGGATAATTCTTTGATGAAAGAATTAACACTGTTAATGTATGCGGTTCATAGACTGACCTTTTGAAACGTAATTCTGATACCCTCGTTGTTTAGTATCTATAGTCACTCTAAAATGTGAAGAATGTTGTAGAATGATGCAATGGTTTATCGTATTCAATAATTTTTCGATAGATACTTCTTTTATGGAGATGTAGATTCAAGATTTTTTTTATCTTGGTTAGAAATTTTATCTAATACCCAAATTGCTTTTGCAGTAAATTCAGATTGTAAATGGTAAAGTGGGCCATTAAATTGGTTCAAAAATTTTGTTCAGGTTAGATTAATGCAAAGGTTATTATATAATATAATATAAATATATATATATATATAATGCTTTAATGAAATTGAAATTATGAATTCTCATAATTGCGTGTATATGTACTGAATTAGCTACAAAAATTTTCAACAATGTGTTTGAACATCTTAGTTTTTATTTTACGGTAATATTTTTCACTAACTTCCATGCCTAATGGAAATATTATCCTTTTTGTTTCAGGTGAGTCCAGATTTTCTAATGTTCAATTAGGATGCTTGTGAGTATCAAATCACATCTATAAACTAGTAAATGAAACTGATCCGAAAATAAAAGTTCTTATGGAAATGCATTTGACAATAAATTACAATAAACTAGAATAATCTGATTATTTCAGCTCTCTATATGAACTTGTGATTGCTTCTTAAATTTTGTAAAAATATTCCTGCCTTCTAAACTTTACTCTCTAAATCTGAATCAGTAATTTGCCATTTCACTGATTCATCAGTGCAAAAATATTTTTCACTGACAATTCAGTTAATTTGCACTGATTGAATCAATGAAAAAAGTATTTTTCACTGTTAGATCAATTGATTTCCACTGAAGTAACCAGTGAAATTTGACTGATTTACAGTAACCTCTTTTTAGCTATTTGAATCAGTCAAATTTCACTGATAATCAGTAGATTTTGACTGATTAAGATTTAGAGAGTATTGTAATTTTCGCCAACTTTACATAACTATAAAAACGGTTGTATTTTTTTTTAAGAAATTGTTAAAAATGTTAATAGGTTCTTATAAAATAGAATTTTTTGTTAGAATCGAAACAATTTAACAGTTATCTATTAATTATAATATTACTAAAATCACAACTGTTACATTTTGTAGTTTATTGTAGTTTATTATAGAAATAAACTCTTTATGAAGATTATTTAAAAATTTAAAGTACTTTCAAATTCTCATTAATTTTTTTAATGCTTTTATAATTTTAAGGATTCGAATATAATTTAATCATAACTAAAATATTAATTCATCATTGAATGACTATATGCCCCATTGTCTAGATAATATCCATAGACAGAAGAAAAATTTAATAAAAAGTATTTGACATCGCGTTATATTTTAAAAGTTCTTAAAGGAAGTGACTGCTTTAATTTTCTAAAGAGCAATTACTTATGATAATCATAGTACACTTTACTCTTATTATCACTGTCGACCTTCCACGCAAGGTGATAGCCATTGTGTCACGTAGTCAGTAGCTTGTTACTACTGTAATTAAAATGATATTAATACGAACGTTATTAACTTTGCGACATTTTTAGTTCAAATAAACTTCTTAAAAACATATACATTGATGCCGCAATAAAATTTACATTCAAAGAATTTTTCAAATTTAAATTATGAACATAAATATTTGCACATTATCACATAATCGTGCAAATAACACTTAAAAGTATATTACAGTTTCAATTATCCAACAATGCCATAAAACATGCATAATTAACGGATTCGGTTAACGAGTTAATATTTAGTATATTTATGGAGCCGTAAAAATATTTCACATTAAAATTCGAGAGCTCTGAATTCCAAGACTTTGCATCTCGATTTTATTTAACATATAATGGTATAAAAATTTATGATTCAATTTTAAAAACTTCAGACTTTGATTTATTTTCAACTTTTAATATTATTAAAATTAATATGTCTTAAAAATTCTAGAAGCCTTCGGATTCCACTTTTTAAATCTAAACAGACTTTAATTAGAAGGTTTAAAAGTTCTGTAACTTTCAAACTATTTTAGCGGTTCTAAGTTTCTTTAAATAGTTTGTTTTATTCATTAATAATGCTTTTATCTGGTTTAGTAAAACTTTTTCTCAGGTTGAGTAGTAGATGACGTTTGCATATATAAATTCGCATAAATTCAAACTCTTTTGTGGAGACTCGCCCTAGCGATGTTATCGTGAATCTAAATCGCTTCACCGATATCCTAAGAAAAGGGGAGGTTTTCCCCCTTTCCGGGAATTTGCTCACCCTCGCGGCATTTTCTTACCTACGCCGGAAAATGATGCTCGATGCCAATAACCTAAGGACTATTATGTTTATGGAGCAAAAGACGATTTCTAGCCTTTACTTTGTCCAGTATCTTTCCTCTTATTTTCATGGGATAAAATACCAATATTTTTTCTCTTATTACTTTTTTACTTTCCAGTTATTTTTTGTAGAAATTTGTAATTGCTTTTTGAATTTTGGTGAAACTGTTTGAATTTTATCAAAAAACTGTAGTTTGTTTTATTAATTTTTCAGAAAAAGCTGTAAAT
Source organism: Diplolepis rosae (assembly GCA_030998225.1). NCBI lineage: Eukaryota > Metazoa > Arthropoda > Insecta > Hymenoptera > Diplolepididae > Diplolepis > Diplolepis rosae. The sequence goes on from JAPYXD010000698.1 coordinate 8,685,040, forward strand.
GTAAGTGTTTTGTAAAAAATTGTATAAATTATAGACAATGAAAAGAAACTAAAATTTGTCAGTGAAATTCGAACACTTTCCCAAGTTTTACCAAGTAATTACAAATTTATTTTAAAAAATGATTGTGATTTGTCACATGTAATCGAAAAAAATTAATTAAATTTGAAATTTCTGCTTAAATTTTTATGTAAAATTTAAATTAAGAAGCAAATAAATAAAAGTGCACATACAATTTTTAGAATCCTCAAATATTTAATGAAATATTTAGTTTAAACTTCTATAATCATAAATTAATTTAAAGTATGCTATTAAATTGATTTGGCTTAGAAGTTAATAATGAGTAAACAATTACAGAAGTTTATTTTACCTTGAAGTTACTAAGAAAATAAAAATTAAATTTTCAAGATATTAAGACTTGAGTTCGCTCTTAATTTCTAATATTATATTGGCACATATTTACATTTTCAATCGTTTGTAAATGATAAAGATGTAGAAATGTTTCAAAATATCCAAATAAGAAACATTTCACGGTTGTTAAATATGTCTTTGTTTTGTAAAAAGCATCTCTTCAACCTTAATTGAAAAAGAATGTTCTTTTTATAGAAACTGTGAAAAATTGGAATTGTCGATTTTTGTTTTGCCTACTCCTTAATTGGTGAATAGTTTCGTTTACCCTTAAGGCCATGGACCAACCTTACCACGCAAGCAACTATATTTCTGTAAAATAACTTTTTTGTGAACAAAATATCTTTTTTTTTCAGAAAGATATTTCGCGTACGAAAAGAGTTATCTTATATTAATATGATTTATAATGAAAATAAGTGACCAGGTTGATCCATGACAAACTCCCAAAATAGGAGATTTTTTTATAGTATAGGGAATGCGGAATAAAACAAAATAAAATTTTCCGGGGGCAATTCCTGTTCAAGATTAATCAAAACTCTAATTCCAAACCTCTGTTACAGGTTTGCTCGTCAATCTTTAGTAGCTGCTTTATTTTCATCTGAAAACCAGTGTCTGAGAGAATCTCTGTAAATTATTATGTTGAAATTACATAATTCGAGATTGGCTATAATTCTTGTCTTGGAGATGAAGAATCTGCAGGGAACATATACCTTTGTTTATCTCCCTCCTCATTCCAGATAATTGTCAGTTGTCGGTTGGCTTATTACTTTTTCTTTTCTGACGAAATTGTGAGTTGTCCATGACAGGTCTGAATACGGAGAAGTATTCACTTCAGACTCTGGGGTTAAATCCAGTTCCATTACGTCAGGAGTTGCCCGATCCGGGTGGTCGGTAACAGCAGCTAACTTGACTAATTCTCGTAGCCTCAGTATCTTGCTCCCTTTCCCTTCGAATCTTTTTCTCTTCGTCTCATGCGTTCAGCTTCTAAGTCTCTTTTTATTCAATTTTCTCTCTTTTTCTTCTTTTCTCCGCCTTCGTTGTTCTCGTCTTGGCTTAACTAAATAACGCAGAGCTTAGTGGCATATGGAGCGCTACAAACATTTAGACTCAGAAGAGATCTGCCACCGTGTTCCAATTTAAAGAATGTTTACTCAAAAGTACACTACAAGGTGCGTTCCAAAATAAACGAGACTTTTGCCTTAAAAATTTTTTTGGTTGCGCCATCTGTGAATGAGGTAGTGCGTTGGAAAGTTATATGCCTCCCTGACTTCCAGTGACAGTTTCATGACATTCGGTTCAGTGGAAGCGAAGTTATTGCATCTAAAGTGTCAGTGTGTTTGTGTCATCGGTACAAAAATGAGTTTCGAACAAAGAGCTAATATCAAATTTTGTTTTAAAATCGGTAAAACGTTTACCGAAACATTTGAATTGATGAAAAAAGTTTATGGCGATGATTGTCTATCTTGTGCCAGAGTTCATGAGTGGTTTACACGTTTCAGAGATGGTCGTGAGGACATAAATGACGATGAACATACGGCCCGCCCAAAATCAGTGATCACCGAAAACTCTATCGAAATTGTGCGTGAATTTATCAAAAATGAGCCGAAATCATCTTTGAAATTCATGGAATCGGAGTTGAATATCTCCAAAACATCGATTTATCGCATTTTAACCGATCATTTGGGCTTACGAAAGGTCTGTGCACGTTTTGTTCCCCACGAGTTAACAGATGACCAAAAATTGCTCAGAATTCAACATTCGAAAGACATCATTAAAGAGGCGAGAAAAGACGAGAACTTCCTTTACAACATTGTAACTGGTGATGAAACGTGGTGTTTCCAGTATGAACCCGAAACAAGCGTCAAAGTGCCGAATGGAAGGCCCCAGACAAGCCACCACGCAAAAAATCGCGTTTGAAGAAATCAAAAATCAAGTCGATGCTCATTTGTTTTTACGATTCCAAGGGAATTTTCCACAAGGAGTTCGTGCCAACGGGCCAAACCGTCAATGCAATTTTCTATCTTGGCGTTTTGAAGCGTTTGTTGCATCGCATTCGTCGAATTCGGCTTGAATACCGCGAAGGAGGAAGCTGACGCTTATTGCATGATAATGCACCATCTCATCGATCCACTCTTGTGACTGATTTTTTGACTAGAAATCGCATTTTAACCATCAATCACTCACCGTATTCGCCTGATATGGCTCCCTGCGACTTCTACCTATTCGGAAAATTGCATTTGACCATGAAAGGAAAACGTTTTGCGTCCGTAAAGGCCATCCAAAAGGCTTGTACCGACATCCTGAAGGACATTCCGGTCAATGACCTGAAACACTCTTTCGAAAAGCTTTTGGATCGCGCAAAACAGTGTATCGAGGCCGGAGGGGACTATTTTGAATAAATAAACTCGAATTTATCAGAACAAAGCTCCTGTCGTTTCTATTTTAGCTCAGTCTCGTTTATTTCGGAACGCACCTTGTACCTCAAAGACTTGTGATCTAGCAGCCACCTTAAATACCATCTCATCTATTGGAAGAGACTCCACTTGCGTTCCACACCATAAAGCCTTCCACGAAATCGAAGCCTTTAAATTTCTTGCACGAGGATGACATCGCAGAAGACATGCTTGAGAGAATCAGGAGCTGAGGTGGAAAGAATGAGCCGATTGAGTAATGGTTTTTTGAGCTAATCTTTAGCTGGGATAGACGAATGCTACGAGGATTCTGATACATGATTCATCACCATCTAATGTCTTCATCCACTACTCTTCTCATGGGAAAGTAGATAATAATCAGCTGAAAGTCTATCTAGTTTTACTCATGCTACTGTACAAATTTATTAGGAAGCAGACCATGACTATTTTTTGTTGCGTTTATTCGATCAGCCAGGTGTCTGAAAGCTTTTTAACCTGTTAGTCAAACACACAATCATCGGACTTCAGGTTTCAAAATGACTGGAAAAAATCAATTTGATGAAAAGAAAAATAGTATCTTCTGCCAGACGATAATTAGTCTCTTCGAGACTGGAAGTTCTCTGGGATGTGCTAATAAACCATGAATCACTATCAGGAACGGCTAATTACAGGTTGGCGCTATAAATTAAGATACCGCCTTCGATAAAGCTGATTTGTAACCACCTTAATCGCTATTAAAGCACCTTACTGTACACTATCGGCCACCCGTGCAGTCGAGCAAAAGGCATTCTAAAAGTAACGAACTGGAACGGGTGTAAAATCGAGTGGAAGACAATTAAGGTGGGAGTGGTGAAGGAAGATGTTGAGGAGGAGAATGAAGTTAAGGAAAAGGAGAGAAAAAAGTGGAAGGTCGACCACCTACCATTTTGATAATGTCTATTACCTACCATCTCGATTCTTGATATTCCACTCTCTTTCCTCATCCTTTTTTGCTTCTAATGTTCTGTCTACCTCAAATTCCAAAATGTCTATCCCTTATCTTTTTCTTCCAACTTCATCTTTATTTGCTTTTATTTCCATCTCGCAACCTGGTGTCTTGTACAAATCTCTCGTTCAGATCTAAAACTCTGACTCTGAGGTATCCTTTCCTCTTCGTTTCCTATCTCTTCCTATATTCCTTTAAGCTTCAAGCCTCTCTTCCTGTCCTTCTCATTTAGAACTCTTTCAACCAGCCACTAAATAATTACGAGCCACCATCGTTACTTTTTCTTCATCCTGTCCCAGAATACTCGACAAAAGGCTGTTTGAACAACCCTTTGTGTCCTCTTGTTTCCCTCTCTTTCAAATCTCTACTGCTCTACTGTTTTCTCTCTCTTCCTCTGGCAATCCATTGTGTCTCGAGATTCACGATATTTACAAGCGCCATTCAGCATCTGTCGACTTCCTTCTCCACCTTTCACACTCATTCTCATCCACTGGGTTTATCTTTCCTCCTCCATATCTCGATTTATAGATTATGATAAAGTTGTATAATCACGGTGGGAGATTTCATCTGAGCACCTGGGACTAGATTCATTTTTTGCTTTTAAATTTGACAAGAGATGGCGGTTTTGAATATTTCATACATTGAAAAATACATTTCGAGTTTAAATGTTAGAGAAAATAGAGAACTTTGAATTTATTTATTTTCAGTTTTCAAATTTTGATAAAATATAGAAAATTAGCAAATTTAAAAGTATCAAAATTATGGGCGAATAAAATTATAAATTAAATAATTATTTTGGAAATAACAATTTTTTTGTTGACTGGAAAAATGTTCAAAAATCGTAATTCCATAGAACAATGATGAGATTCTCAATTATGCTTCAGATTTAGAACCAGGTCTCCTCGTTTATGGGCGCACGTGTTACTAAGCTTAACAGGAAGTGTCTTTTTGTCGGGACGTGGTCTCTTTCAAAACACGTCATCCTCTCTACTTCCTACCCCTCTATTACTTTTTTCTTTCTCTCTTCCGCTCGCTCTCTTTTCTTCCTCCCCCTTTGAACCCTCAAGTCTGCACGTAACATACCACCTTGTGTGCATGCATGTAATATGCATGTTCAGCTCGACGAGAGCAAGTATTCTGTTATATAACTCACGTATGTCGACCAGAAAGCGAGAGGTGTTGAGATCCCGAGGGTCCTGTTCGGAAGGGGTTGTTTTATAGTCAAAACCCGTTTTATGTATGAGTCTGAAAATACACGAATATATCGAAAGAGACTTCTTACTTCCGATTATTAATGCTCAGGCACTTAGTACTTTATCTTTTTTGAGATATTATCTAACTTATGAACTTTTGAAATTTCATTGTTCCTCTACATTAGTTGACATTCTTCAACTTTCAATAATTTTAAACATTCAAATTGTTCGTAATTCTAATTGAACAAACAAATTGTTTGTTCATTAACTTCACTTTAAAGTGATTCGTTATCTCATCCTAGTTTCATAACTTAATTATTTACAAGGTTCTCGTACAAAAGTAAAATTTTAAAACAGGTTTCTTCTTTACTCTGAGAAATTTCCTATGGTTTATTAGTATTTTATAACTGATAGATTGTCTATTAAGGTAGTACGATCACGAAAATTAGATCTCAGGCAAAAATAGATAATTTTGCTTTCAAGAATAGCAATATTATTATTCAAGGGCTAACTTGAAAGAGAAAAGATTATTTTTCATGAAAAAAATTTGAAACACAAAAAAATAACGTTTTTAATAAATTTTATTTTTGCCCAAACTTATTTTCTTATCGCTTCGAGCCAAATTTTTAAAAATGATGCGATTCTAATATATCACGGTTCATTTTTTTAGGAAAAAGATCCTCTACAACTTGACAGTTTCCGATTTTTGAAAATGAATTCTTTAATGGCTGAAATTATAAAACAATTTTTCAAAACAAAACTTTTATGAACAAATTGCTGTATTTGATAATAATTAATTAAATTTCAAAAATAAGAAACGGTCAAGTTGTAGAGAATCTTTTTCCTAAAAAAATGAACCGTTATTTATTAGAATCGCACCATTTTTAAAAATTTGGCTCGAAGCGATAAGAAAATAAGTTTGGGCAAAAATAAAATTTATTAATAACATTATTTTTTGTGATTCAAATTTTTTTCATAAAAAATAATCTTTTCTCTTTCAAATTAGCCCTTTAAAAATAATTTTTGTTCATTTCTTTGGCACAGGGTCAGTTTCTTCTTATTTTCTTTGATTAAAATTATTATTACATTTAAAAATGCGCAAAAAGAAAGAAAGGCAAACGTTTCGGCCACATATGGGGGCCCTCTTCAATACCATAAATTCAAAGATTAATTCAAAATTTCTGTAAAGAATTACAATATAGAAGATAATTAAAAAATAATTATCATTAAAAATTAAAAACTTATCTCATAGCTTGCAATTCAAAATGAAGTAGTCCAGTATGCAGCATCACGAATTGAAAAATTACTTCAAGTTCACTATGAATAAAAAACCGGATAAAATGAAAAAATATAAAGGATTCATGAAAACTTCTCGTGAAGACTTTAATACCGGCGTCTCTCACAGAATGATCTGAACTGTTTTAAAAACCGACTCTGGACATGTGGCTTTGCTGACCGAAAATTTTTTTCCTATAAGCAATCCTGAGAGGTTCTTTTCCTCCTTGAAGAAGACTATTGTCCTGTACTTAGTTAAGAAATTCGAGACGTTTATGATGATTTTCACGAGTGGACGAAGGCGTTTATTTTTCAAGAAAACGAATTTATATTTTTAAAAAATTGAAAGTTGTTTATTTTCACATTCAGATTTATTCTGAGATGTTTTGGAAAAATGATAATAAATTTATCTTTAAAAATCAATAAAAATGCAACTTGAATATTCGTGATATTAATTATCACATTTGAAGTTATTATTAAATTCAACTAATTGCTATTCTTGAAAGCAAAATTATCTATTTTTGCCTGAGGTGTAATTTTCGTGATCGTGCTACCTTAACTAATCTAAAAATCCTCGAGTATTAACATGTAATCCTGATCTTAAAAATATTTTTATAAACTAGCTTTTATTATCCCTGATTTTGGAAAATAGAATTAGTAATTTATTTATACTTGTATACTGATTCTGGCTGTTATCAATTAAATGCCTTTTAGTTTTTCTCTTGACAATTTTCACACGCTTTTATAAAATGGTTGTTTGATATAAATCACTGACGTATTGTTGTTTCCAATATAAAATCAGCTTTACTCTTCTATTAATTGGCTCGTTTTTACTCTGCCTCGCTAAATCCTTTTTGCAATAGTGATGGAGAGGTGTAGGTTCCCGCTATTCAACGAGAGCTTATGTAATCTAATCCTCGTTGAATCAGCCATGAGTTTTAACGGTTAATCGATAATCGCTTGAAGTCGTAAATTTCCAAGTTTACGGAAAAGCCATGGGGTTAAATTGCTATAAATTCCCGGTAGATTGAGCACACCGGCTCGACGAACTTCCTGCTTGCATTCTCTCCAGTTCGGACTCGGTTGCTTTCTCAATTTCTCCTCATACCAACTTTTTTATTTCAAACCCCCTTCCCCGTTGTCGCCGAGATTCGCTTCCAGCCGAGTGACGAGAATAAAGATGAAGAGAAAACTATTCGATGCCTCGATGGGAAACGACTCTCGTATCCAATCAAAGCTATCGATTTTAAATCTGTTCTTTGCGAGTCACTTGGCTAGAAGCTTTCAAGAGATTCTAAACATTTTCTACATTTTTGGTGCTCTCTACAATTTGGGATTCTGATCCTTTTTAATGTAGTTTTCAAATCAAATAAATTCACATGGAGAAAATTTAATCAAAAGTTGAATAAAGCTGGGACTTAGTGGCTTTTGGAGAAAATTTAAATTTTTTTGCGTATTCATTCAATAACGAATTATAAAGTTTAATCAACTGTTTCATCAACTTAATCAACAGTTGATAAAACTTTATAATTTGTTGTTATTGAATGAATACGCAAAAAAAAATTTATTTTCTTCAAAAGCCACTATGTCCCAGCTTTACTCTACTTTTGATTAAATTTTCACAAATTAATTTTCTCCGTGTATCAAATTTGTAACTGTCAAAAATTTACCAAGATCGTCTTTATGTTTCAACAATAATTGTACATTTTAGTGAAGATGTGATTATCCAGAGATTAATGAATATGAATATCCTAAATTCCTGATTGTTAAGAATTTAAAAAATAAAAATGTCTTTTTACTTGAACTTCTTATATATACTCTAAAAATAACAGATATCTGGAAAATCGATTAAATGGAGAAAATAAGTTGTCGAAACTTTCTTTGACTCTTATCGAATTTGTAAAATTACATTCATTGATTTTTTTCAATAATTCCGTATATTTTCCAGTGAAAGGTTCTAAAAAAGTGATTGACGAAAAAACATATAACTAGACAAGGAAAATATCGGCAACTATTTTTTAACTTGACACTAAAAAGTACATGAGATTAATAAAAACGTGAATGGAAAAGTTTACAGCCTCAACCCTATCCAAAAGTCGATAACATTTAGACTATTTCTACAACTAATTTCTTCCATACAAATTCTCCATATAATAAATTATTTTTCTACTGTCTCTCTTCTTGCAATTATTTATGATAATATCTTCTAATAATATTTTTGATACAGAACTTATGTTATAGATCAAGTTATCACCAACGACCCCCTACTTGGGAAATAGGAATTTAATTCATCCCTGATGTTTTACAAGTATCGCAAAAGCAATTATCATCCCCTCGATTCTTCACGCCCACCATACCTGTGTACTACCTAGTGAGCTTTCAAACGACCCCCCATGGAGAAATAATCACAAAGGGGCAAAAAAACCGAGTGTCAGGAATTAAGTACGACTCCTGCTGCATCAGAAACTCTCCCCTTCGATTTCGATCAATACTCGGCCCCAACCACTTTCTTCTATCCTCTACCCCCGTTGCTCAATCTTTCCCTCTTTCACTCTATCTCTAGCTCTCTCTCTCTCTCTCTCCTTCATCAACCATCCATCTCTGGGGTCTCCCTCAGGGTCAAAGGCATCGCCCGAGGGGGCATAAATCAGAAGATCCTTCGTAAACAAGCGAACTCTGCAGACCTCTTTGAAATTAATTTATCAGGCACCGTAACGCCTCTTTCGCTGCTCTGTAAAAGCTACCCTTTCCTGTTCAACCCTTTCACTTACACCCTCAATTTTTTCATTTTCACAGCCAACCAGGTTTCTCTTTTACCAAATAAGCTGACGACTTCTCCATCTTTTATTACCAAAGAGAAAACGAGTTTCCAATTACGAGTTTTCTGCGCTTTTCGTTCAGGAAGGCTATGTCGTGCTATTATAAAAAAAGTCTTTTGAATAAATTAAAAGAAGTTCCATTCATGGGTTCTGTCAAAACGTTTTCGTTATTTGGTTTCATAATTAGTGGAGATTTAAATATTATAAAACTTTTTAAATTTGAGGGCAGATCATAATACATCTTCAGATGAATGGAGGATATTAGGATATGTAGCATATTTAAAAGAAGGCATGATCATTTTTCAAAACAAATCTTATATCTTATTTTTTTACAAATGTATTTCAATTGTTCTCATCATCAGATCCTATTTTTGAGAATTGAGAATTGAAAATTATAATGCTAGATGATCCTTTTTCTTATTTTTTTTGTGCAAAACCCATAACCACTTTTGGAGAATTTTTATTCTAGAGGACAAATTTCACTCTTAACTGTGAAAATAAAAGCTTGAAGAGGAAAAAATACGATGTTTCTTGAGCCTTTTCATTTCTGTCCAACTCATCTGCCGCCCATGTAACACTTTTCCGAGATTAAACACATTCTCTTTCTCGTGGCTTGTTTTGTTGTTTTCTCTGAACAGTCGCACAATAAAACAAATAAGGAACATGACCCTTTCTTTTTGTGTCTCTTTTCTGTTGAACTTCTTCAGATCACATCGAGGCTGCGGAAAGGCCATGTTTTCTAACACCCGTTAATTAAATTGCAATCCGTTGCAATTCACTTCACTCCACTTTTTGTCTTTCTACTCTCATCCAAAATATTTAAGATACCTGATATATTTCTTCTTTATATTATTTATTATTATTTGCAATAAAAACTTGAGAAACGTAAAAGGAGTTAGCGAGAATTGCTAATTTATTATAATAAAAAGAGTTATTGAAATATGCGAATGTATCCTATCTGATACGTGACTAGTGATTCTCCGATAATGTAGGCAGTGGCAGAAATTTCAAACTCAACTAATTAACAGAGAATAATATTTGGAAAATCATTTTCATAAATCTTTGTCACACTTGCTATTCATTCTCTCCAAACAAAAAAATTAAATAATATAAAATATTACCCTTTCCATGAAGAAAATAATTTTTTCTTTTACTTTTCCAGGGAGAAATTGAGCCCTTGGGAAGAAGAACTCGCCGAGCGCTCGAAAAAGGGGAAAAGTATTGTCCACTTTCTAAAATCGAAATAAAAAAAAAAGTTGTAAAAACTCAAAATAAAAAAATATAAGCTGGTAGAGCTTGTCAAAATACAATTTTTATTCCTCAAGTATTTTTTAGTCTAACATGATTATTACGAAAAAAATATAAAAGGTATTTTTGAATAACCTAAAATCAATATTTCACAAAACATAAATTGCGATTTCTCGGTAAGTACTGCACGCAATGGATTAAATTTTGCGTATTCTCATTCAGTATTCACTGCTGATGCCGAATAGTCATTTTAAAAACAATAAATACCATCAACATTTGATAATATTCAATAACAAATCAATACCTGTCAATTGTTTGCTTTTAGCGATTCGGAGTGAAAAAGTGACGAATAAATTTTATGTTTCGAAAAATATGAAATGACAAAGCTATTTATTTGTATTTAAGGAAGTTTTTCGGAAAATTTCAAATTATTCGTACTAAAAATAAAGAATTGAGAGGGTTGTTAATAAAAAGCGCGCGACGCACGAAGCGCTAAAGTTGAATTATTCAACAGAATTCCGCGGTTTCCTTAGTTTATTTGGATATCAGTTTAAATATTTGTCACTGAAAATCATTAAAATTTATAATATGTATTAAGAAATTTGAGCCCAGGTGGAAAAAAATATTACGAAGATATATTCACGAAAGTCCCAGTTAAGAAATCCAAATGAAATAGTTTTTTAAGATGTAAGATTAAGGTATTATTATTGAGGTTGTATAGAATGATGTATTAATAGATATTTTATGTTTACAATTGTAAATTATTTTCATTTTCATAATAATAAAATTTGTATAAAAAATACAAAACGTCAAATTTAATTTCACGATTAATTGTTTACGAAAAAATTATGTACAATCGCATGATTTTCAGTAGCAAATTCACAAATAAACTAAGAAAACCGCGGAATTCTATTGAATAATTCAACTTTAGCGCTTCGTGCGTCTTGCGCTTTTTATTAACAACCCTCTCAATTCTTTATTTTTAGTACGAATAATTTGAAATTTTCCGAAAAACTTCCTTAAATACAAATAAATAACTTTGTCATTTCATATTTTTCGAAACATAAAATTTATTCGTCACTTTTTCACTCCGAATCGCTAAAAACAAAGAATTGACAGGTATTGATTTGTTATTGAATATTATCAAATTTTGATGGTATTTATTGTTTTTAAATGACTATTAAGCATCAGCAATGAATACTGAATGAAAATACGCAAAATTTAATCCATTGCGTGCAGTACTTACCGAGAAATCGCAATTTATGTTTTTTGAAACATTGATTTTAGGTTATTCAAAAAATACCTTTTGTATTTCTTTTTTCGTAACAATTATGTTGGACTAAGAAATACTTGAGGAATAAAAGTTGTATTTTGACAAGCTCTATCAGCTTATATTTTTTTATTTTGAATTTTTACAATTTTTTTTTTACTTCAATTTTAGAAAGCGGACAATACTTTTCCCCTTTTTGGAGCGCTCGGCGATTCTTCTTCCCGTGGGCTCAATTGTGCTAGACATTTCAATGTCGTGAAAACTCATTCCAGATCCTTTCATTTTTCATAGTTTGTATATATGCAGTCTTCAAAAAATTAGCAACAAATTGAATTTTGGGCTTATTAATATAGAGAAAATTTGAAACCTTTTTCTCTCTCTTTTCTCTTGTTTAGTTTTTTATGAAATAAGGCACGTGTCATTCAGGTGCCTAAAATTTTCTCGCGGGGAGTGGTTCACCCAACCCGTCTCGCAGCCTCCAGCAACGCCAATTCTCCCTTATGGCGAGACCGAGCATTAACTTTATTGAAGAGGGTAACTTCGTTCGACGGTGTCTATGTAGTTAAGTGTAACGCTTTTACCATCGCTCGCAAAGACCTATTTAGGGACTCGACAACCCAATAGGGCTGCCTAATTGTCTTTGAGCCATTGGCTTTCATCTTCCGTTGATCACTTTGGATGTAACAACTGTGGCTGAAATGATGATCGAAAATACGTAGCATAATGAGAATTTGAAAGCTTTTTATTATAGATAAAAAGATTTTTTTGCGAAAAACTTTACTGCAAAAATTCAATAATATCACGTAAAATATATATATTTTAAAAATTTTTGCACTGTCTTTACTAATGAAAATGTTCTCTTTTTTGTTCCAGGTGAGTCCAGCTTCCATAATTTTCAATCCAGTTGTTGGTGAGCACACCACAAACAAAAAGGACTCATAGAATCCAAAATTCCATTAACTGGGTGATTTGATTGAAATCTGGGTTTTTAAATATTTCAATAATCTATCAAGCACTCTCCGATATTAAATAAATTAGTATATTAATCCATGTGAAATTTATTACCAGAAATGGTAAAATCGACTAGTCCAACAAAATTTCACTGGATTTATAAGTCATAAGTGGTAAAATTACTTTACTCACATTCTCTAACAACTTTTCGTCTATAATTTGTTTCCTCTGAATTTCTGCTCTATTACCTCATGTGCAGCTATTGTTTTTAGCTTTTTATTACCCAACTCTTTTCTGCTTTTATGCCGGGCTTGTTCGCAAAAAGAGCTGCCCGCAGCGAGCTTGCCGTTATAAATTACAGGCATTTCATATGATCGCACAATTTATGGCTAATTCGTAATCATTAGAGTCACGCGAGACCGTTACAAGGTAGGTTTGCACGTTGACTTGAATGGGGAGTTGATAACCGACGAGGCACTGAAGGACTTACATGTTATAATTCATTTCAGATAAAATGTAGCTGACGAGCTATGCTCACGTTTCAATTACTTTGTGAATACTCCATGTCAATATCGTTCTATCTATCCACACCAAAAAATGAAATAAGCCTCCGAGTGGAAAAGAGCTCTGGGGGTGGGTCCCTCTTTTTCCTCTGATTTTTTGAGCATCCACTTCACGTTTTCTCTCCCAGCTTTTCGATTTTTCAGCGACTTCCGCTCGACTGCTGGTTATTTCCCCTTCGCTCGGCTCGTTGCACACGAATTTACATAAAGCAGATATACACGAACGAATCGGCCTGCTTGCAGTTATTTGACGCACGCCAAAGCTCTATTTTGTTGAGCCAAGGGCAATTCGCAAACGTTGCGAGAGTCGTACAAACTTTATTATCCGAAGGTGATTATCCCAAAGATGAATACTCACGGTGGGTTTGAAAAATTCTACCGATTTAACGCATTCTGGCTTATATGCTTACTTAACACGAATTTATTAACTCTGCAATTTTAGCCTTGATCCGGTTATTACTCATGGTCGATATTTACATAAAATTGAGTTTCATCTGGATATTAGAGGTTCATTTTTCTCACCGTGATGCAAATTATTCACTGATTCACTCCTAATTCTTTTATAGAATTAAAAAAACGTTTTAAATTATTTTGCTTAAAGACCTTCAAGGTTGAAACCAAGCAACAAGAAATAAATCAAGTCAATCCGATTCCATGCATGTCTGACTGCAAATAAGTTCCCTGTCTTCTCTTTTTTCTTTAGCGAGTTTTTAGTCGCCATCTCACGTCCCTAGGAAGCCGTATTTTCTATCAACATCCTCATGAAACGCGTGTCCCGAGAAGGGAGATCGGATGTTGGTTCAGAGCATATAATCGGTAGAAGCCCCAGTAGAAATTTCCAATTTAATTCTCAAACAATTTGCGATTAATGAACGACTTTTCAGTAACTCCGCCCACTTTCTTTAACCATATTTTCTCACCATGTTTCCTTTCTTCCTTGCTCCCTCCCATTCTTTTATTTTCTCTTTATACTCATCCTCTAGAGCAGAGAGAAACTTTATCGAGCACATCGATTTATCGCGATAAATCGCGCATTGTTAGCTCACCGGACGTCGGAAACGGGCCGCGACGAATCTTGGATTTTATCAGGTCGATATCCTTGATAACATCCGCCAACCAAGAGCAGCCGCTTATTTACTCGATACCAGACTTGTAAAGGGTAGCTAGATATACAATATCACTATCTGATGAACTAACTTAATTTATATATATATATATATACCATATATGGTGTGTTCCATGTCAAATTGGACGGATTCAGGATTCCATGTTTCCGAATTACTTGAAATTTTAAGCATTGATAGACTAACATGAATAATGAAGAAACCCAAAATTTGAGATTTTTTCATGCATTATTTAAAAAGTTATGGGGTAAACAAAAAAAAAAATATTTATTTTTATAACTGAAACTAGGAAAAATTCTGAAAAAATTACAAAAACGTCTCATTAGATGGCCGATGTAGTATTATTTTTTGGAAAAATTTTTACTCCAAATTTAATAATAAAAAAAATGGTTTTTTCAAAGAAATTAATTTTTTGAAAAAACTCCATCTTTGAAAAATCTGCAAGAATTCATAGTGATAGCCCCAAGTATTACGCAAATTTTAGATATATAATTAAGGTGCGCACTCGAAAATTGTGCGAAATATGAATTTTTTTGTAAAGTGATGCGCGTGGAATCACGATCTTCGATCGACGGCGTCTGGCGCAACTTCCACTAATGCTGTATTACTGTCTACTTTTTTGAGAACGTTATTATTAAAAAGTTATGAGAATTGCTTAAATTATCCTAATTTGAATTATGTAAGTGAAAAAATTTGTTCTTTTAATGAAATTCAAAGCTATAAAAATTCTTTATAAAATGAGCCCAGCAAGAATTCGTTTTGTTAAATTTTGAAGAAGTTATTGCAGAAATAATGAAGATTTCAATGCTTTCTTAAATTTTAAATAACTTTCGAAATAATCAACATTTTTTAATGTTCTTGGACTAAATTTAAAGCTAAATTTCTACAAAATCGAACCAATTTCTAAGAATTAATGTGTAATTTTTTTCTTACATACTGCTTGAGGTTAAAGTTCAAATATAAAAGTTGGAAAAATTCCAATATTGCTTTTGCTGAGAAAAACATTTTTATAAGATATATAAAACATATAATCATGAATTTTCTATTGAATTCTTTTAAAATACATATTCATATGATCTTTATTATAATTTACCTACAGGTGAAATGTTTTCGAAATTTCCCTACTTTTTTGTTACAATTTCAATTCTTTGCATTATGCAAGAAAAAAATTATAGATTTATAATGACAGTTTACTGTGATTCTGTAGAATCTTAGCTTTAAAATAAGCCTAAGAACATCAAAAAATGTTGATTGTTTCGAAAGTTATTTAAAATTTAAGAAAACATTGAAATTTGGACTTCTTTTGCAATAACTTCTTCAAAATTCAACAAAACGACTTCATCCCAGACTAACTTTAAAGATAATTTTGATGGCTTCCACATTATTAAGAGTACAAATTTCATCACTCACAGAATTGAAAATAAGATAATTTATGCAAACATAGAAAAGGAGGTCGTCCCACAATTCTGACTGGTAGTGTATATATATATATACCAATCTTCGTGTAAAATTTTTTATATTTGGGTTCTAATTTCAAAGGGTAAAAAAATTGTGAGTTGTCTATTTCTGCAGTAATTTAAATTCTCTAGAGATTAAAACTTTTAAAACTTTGCCTTCTTCTAAGATAAAACTTAATTTTATAATCTTTGTAATTTTTGCAGTCAGAAAAACGAAATCTAAGAGTTAAAAGCGGGTGCAAGAAGAGCTTCTTGAGTAACTAAGGCAATTTCAAGTCGATTCGACTTTATCCATTTTGTCCTCTTTCATCTCCACGCCACTTGTTTTACGATGTCATGAAGCCGTCTACATCCCATGAATATTTCAGGGATGAGCGAGTCGAATGGCGAGCGATGCCCGCGAGAACTTTCCTGTCCTAATGTCGACTACATTTCATTTCGCAACCCACGGGAATTCCGACCATCTCAAATCGCAATTTGGGAAATGTCTTCGACATTATCTGCTGTACATCCCCTCATTTTCTCTTAACGTTTTCCAGCTCTTAACTCCATCACAATTCCGAAATTATTTCCGAAACGGGTTTCATTTAAATTCCTCATTTGAAAACAGAATTAAGACTATGTTAAATGAATAAAGTCGGAAATAATAGAACAGGGTCGTTTTAATAAGATGGATTAGAATAATTAAAATTTCTTTAGATTTCCTTTAAGCATGAACATCTCTTTTCTTCCCTCTGAAGAGAATTGTTGTAAATAAATTGAAAGACTAGGGGATACCTCAATGGTAATTATAAAGTTTGGAACTGTCGTCGACATCTGGAAAGGACGTATGTCACACTTTCAGAGGGTGCTTGTCTTGAGAACTTTAGAGATGGAAGTAAAGGGTCGGACTTTTCTTATCAAACTGGATTTCTTCACTTTCCCTCTATTCTTTCCCAAAAGAGGATAAAGCCTTCGAACTCTCGCGAACCCTCGCACTGATAAATGCGGTAACACTTCTCTAGAGGCTCAGCTTGTGCCAAGTGTCAAATGAGTAAGGCAGACTCGACTAACTTTTACCAAATCTCACAATCTTGGAAAAAATTAAGCTTTTTCCTTTGATAAAAAATTTCCAATATTTTTCAAATCAACAGAATAGAGAAATTTTAAATTTTATGCTCAAATTTTCACTTTCGTTGTAATATATGTGTCTTTTTTTGCCTACACAAAAAATTTATCAGCTGCTTCTGAAAGTGAACTTTACAGCCACTCTGATCCTAGATATTTACTTATTGATAAATATTTCCATGACAGTTTCAGAGTAAATTTTCGTCTATCAGTGAATTTATTACTCTTATTTGACTGAGAATTTCAGAGTGATCTGCAAGGCGGGTCATCCTCACCCTGAGATCGGTTGCTATAAAATTCGAGCATCGCGACATCACAATTCCTGCATCGCGCTTTCAGCTTTGGAATTTTTCGGGTCACGTTGATACAAGTGCTGGCAAGCAGCCACAGAGGCGAAATAACCGTTGCAGGAATACACGTAGGTAACCACGAAGAAGAGCGGCGAAGTGCAGTGTACTGGTGCCAGTGACGTATCCACAATCTACTTCCTGGGAAAAAACCTAAATAAGATTCATTTTATAGGTTCTTAGAGTAATTTCCTACAGGAGAATACCGCTGAATTTAATGTTTTTAAATTCAAGGAAGACAATTTCCATCACCAACATCATTTTATTCGTTATCCATACTGATTATGAGAATAATAATCAGGGTGGCCGCTGGACCGGGAATTTTTTTAAATTTTTAATAAAAGAGGATTCTAATTTGTTTTAAATGTGTTACATAAAGTGATTTACTTATATATAATATTATGCATTTAGAAATTCCCGCCTTATTACGTGATTTCGGTATACCAGGAGAAATTTTATTTCAGAATATTAAATAAAAAATATTTTAAAACTTTAAAAATCCATTGCATTAACTGTTATTCATTGGAAACTATTTTTTTAATAACCGGGAACAATTTTTCGATGACCGGTAAATGACCGGGAATTATTTTCGTCGATGAAAACGGTCACCCTGAATAAGGTGACAAAATATTTTAAAAATCATTAAACATACACACCAAAAAGAATTGCAGAACTTTGACTCTAGACACAGAATTTTTATTTTAATCTTTCTCATTTCAAAGAAAGTTAGTATTTTAGATTCTCAAATTGAAAAAGTACTGAAACTCTAATGGAGTGGAATTAGAGTGAAAGATATGACCGGTGCTGATTCGAGTGCTTGACTCTTTCCTTTTGTAGGAGTGAAATCTACCCCAGTTTTGGAGTAAAATATCAGTTAATTAAAAAATTAAAGTATTATAATGAATTTGTTTTGTTACTTCTGTGGAATGAGGTTCTTTTTAATGAGAAATATACAAAAAAAAAAATTCAAAATGCTGAGAGCTACGCCAATGGATACCGATGGTGGTAGTGAGATTTAACTTGACGATGGTAGTGGAAGCACTGGCGTTTCGTAGTCCTACCATCGTATCGTATCGAGCGGAAATAGCTCTGTGAGCGATAAAAGTCCGCCAAACATCGACGCTGCAAGCTCTCTCGAGCATCCCCTACAGCTTTTTACGTTTTCAAATACATTGCCCTCTTCCACTAGTCCTCATTTCCTCTCTATCTCTAATTCTTTTCTGATCTCGCACATGGTTCTCAAGTTACTCTTCGAAAATCAAAATCATTTCCAAAAATTCATTTCGCAATTCGTTTTATGATTAATTCAAAACTCCTAAATAAATTATTTGAAATAATTAAAAGAGTGTCTGAGTGTTTGGAGCACGCAATATTTTCCGAAATTAAGTACAAAGATTCAGATCAGTGATGTGCAAAATAGTTCGATTCGACTCGAGTCGGCTTTGCGACGTGATCGAGTGTCGGATTTTTCGACAACCGACTCAAGCGTGAGCCGTGAGTCGCTTTCCGACATTCGACTATGAGCAAGCGCTGGGTCGAATGTCGGATTTTCGACAACCGACTCAAGCGTGAGTCGCTTTCTGACATTCAACTACGAGCAAGCGCTGAGGCGAATGTCGGATTTTCGACAACCGACCATTGAAATGTAAATAAATACAGTAATACTTTTTATATGTAAAGGAAAATTTGAGGTTATGAAAAACAAAAAGCACTAAAATTTCACAAATAGAAAATTTTAATTTCGCATTCTTTTTCTAAAACGCATAATATTTTATTGGACAAAACTGTTAAAACTCTTACTTACATTTACTATTTTATCTCCAATATTATGCAAATTATGAGATCTTGAATAATTATCGAAAAATAGGTGGACTGACAATTCTGGCCGGTACTGCTTTGCCTGCGATCAGCAGCTTTTCGCCAGAAAAAGTATAAACATATATATTTTATTTATATACATATATAAGTATAATTTCGTTAATTTTAACAATTTGTCTAATAAATACCTTTTAGAAAAAAGAATGCGAGATTTTAATTTTTGAATTGCACAACTTTAGTCGTTTGTTTTTCATAACCTCAAATTTTCCTTAACATATAAAAAGTATTAATGTATTCATTTACATGTTTTATTCAATTTTGAAACATATTCTTATATTTAATTATAGACATACTAGTTAAGAAAATAGCAAATCAAAATTGAATGCAAATCGCTCAATAAGTCAATTCAATTATTTTTTATAGTTCGGCAATATTAAAATATAAATTTAACAGTTAATTTTGTAGTTTTAAGGAAAACCCATTCAATTGCATTATGCCGAGTATCTAAGCACCTACATTTATTAAAATTCAAAAATTTTACTAAATCTAAAGTAGATTCGTTTTAATAAATTCGAAATTCAATCCAGTTCAAGCTCGGAGTCGAATGTCGGAAAGCGACTCACGCTTGAGTCAGTTGTCGAAAATCCGACATTCGACTCAGTGCTTGCTCGAAACGAATTTAATTCGACTCATTTCTCAGCTGAGTCGAATCGAAAATTAGTCGGTTAAATTCGACTAATGCACATCACTGATTCAGATTGAGTTTAAAATCTATTCTATTGAATTGAGCTAAAGTTAACTCAAAGGATCTTCAACATAATTTTCAAATGAAATAAATTCTTCGCATGAAAAAACTCTTATTCATATTAAATCAATTTTAAATTTTGAAGTAGTCAAATGCTTTAGAAATTAGCTAAATTTAAATGAAATGATTTGACTAGGAATAATGATTTTTTAAATTTAGAATAACTGAAAAAAACCGGGAATTTTAGTATTCATCTTATTTTATATCTGGATGTAAAGTACAAAACAGATTCTTGATTCGCTTTTAAATTGATAGTTGGAAGATTTACGGAGCCAATATTTTCAGGAATTTTTATGGCCAGTTTATAATACTTTGTATTTTCAATTTTGCTTTTATGATTCTCTCTTGAATAAATCATTTGATTCTATGAGATCTAATTTATCACGTCCTGAGACATAAAAGTAAAGGCAACGATATTCCGATCGATGGAGTGAGTCCTTGGAGACAAAAAGAAAACTTTAACTACCTGGTTTTTTTTTTTTTTTTTTTTCACAATCAGTGATCTTTGCAATCAATCTAGCCTTTCAGAGAGAACAGTCGGTCAATATCCTGGTTTTCTTAAACCACAAATCCGATGTTGATAAGCTTGCAACGCGAGTGGCTGAGACAGTAATCGTAAACGTGAAGGATAAAGTTGTCGGCAGGGTAATGACGTGGGTTAAACGATTATGGCTCTGGTCTACACTCCACTTGCCGTAGTTTATTATATTTATGAACACTGTCTCAGAGTAGTCATTACATTCTTTAAAAATACAGAGAAAAATAAAACTTTAAGTATAAATTGAATATAAATTTTATGTTTTTCAAGTTGAATAATTCAACAATTCAGACGCTTTCTACTTTGGATCCTTTTCAAAAAACTCGTAAATTTATATATTTAAACTGAAATTCTAGGTAATTTATTATCGAGGTCATAATAATTTGTTACAATTATTTACGACTTTTCCATTCTTAAAGTATTTTTATTATCAAGAAATCTAAAGTTGTGATCACAAATATTTGTTCATCCAGCTTTTCGAGCAAAATCAACTTATCAAATCAATTATGCAACATTTTTTTCATTTCTAAAGACTCATAAAGTGTTTCGTAATTGATCTTTAATTTATAAACTTATAGTTCATTTTCTCTGGCTGATTGAAATGTTAAAATTATTTTATCGACCTGCTTGGGAGTTGAAGAAGTCGTAATTTTGTTCTTTTTACAACCTTTGTTTGTTTTGAAGGTGTAGATGGATAGTAGTAGAAACTGGAAGTAAAGAAAATAACCTGTAGATTCGAGAGATCCTGACTTTAGTTCAATTCGTTGCCCCGTAAAGCAACTCTACTTTCTCTAGGTCTTAGGGTCTAGCCTGGAATTCTAGATTCTAAACTCTAGAGTTAATATAGCTATAGAGCGAAGGAAACTTTGCTGAATCTCTCGTAACTTGTCTTTTCTATATCTATAGATACACTTTTAGAGAACTCTTGGGTTTGCATCAGCTACCTTCTTCAGAAACTCTTACCACATTTCTTTCAGGATACGTTCCGTGCCAGTGAAATGACTTTTAGTTCCAGGTCTCTACATATGTGGATAGTGTTTCCTGTCTCCTTGCTCTTCGGTTTTTTTCTTAGTTTCCTTTTCCGTTTCATTGTTCCATCTTCTCATATGCCATCTGAGTCAGATTATTGGTCTCGGCTTACCTTCCTAAATCCTTCTAACTGCACTACTGTCTGAAAAATTCCAAATTTTTGCTGAAATTTTGTAAACTTTAAAGTTCGAAGGCTTTTCAATTTTTGGGCTTCCACAGGACTAGATTATTCTGGAATGTTTCTTAAATTCTGTAATTTTTCTAATTATAATTTGAAACTTTTATAATATACTTGCAAATTGATTTTCTTATGTAAATAATTTTCTAGAGTGGACAATTTCTCTAGGATAAAAATGTTTTTTAAAACAAGTCAAAAAAATTGATAAATTTGAAAAAAAATTTCTGTAAAATAAGAAACGCTTCCACTCCGCT
This sequence comes from Diplolepis rosae, assembly GCA_030998225.1. Lineage (NCBI taxonomy): Eukaryota > Metazoa > Arthropoda > Insecta > Hymenoptera > Diplolepididae > Diplolepis > Diplolepis rosae. The sequence continues at coordinate 8,706,817 of JAPYXD010000698.1, forward strand.
GGGTATCGAGCCCTGGACCTTTCGATTGCCGGTACAATGCTCTATCATCTGAGCTACGGAAGTTCCACATATGATAGAGCTTTCGACCGGCAATCGAAAGGTCCTGGGCTCGATACCCAGTGGAGTGGAAGCGTTCCTATTTTCACAGAAAAATTTTTCAAATTTATATTGAAAATTCCATCTGGTCTTAAATGACGTTAATTCTAAATGACAGGTTGATAAGATCGATATGTTAGAGTTCGGTTATATATCGACATAATCGACTGAAATGATTTGGAAAAATTTGTATAAAATTGATAAAGTTAAACAAAATTGATTTTTGTAGCAAAAAATATTTTTGATCAGAAAAATGTTTAGGATCAAAGAAGTTTTCAAAAATAGAATAATCACTTGAAGAATAATAATTTCCAAGGCTTAATGATTATTTGAAAAAAATTCTTATCTCCTTAATATTTTTTCAATCCTTAAGAATTTTAGGGACACATTAAAAAATCCTAATCCTTTTTAAAAATAATTTTTGCAAAAGGAATCTAGTTCTTTTTTATGTGTATATTCCATTCACAAGTTCTTTTTCCCCAGCTGTTGAATTCAAACCATACAGCAAATCTTTTCCGTTTTGTATGCAAGCTCTCCTCTCCTGGAACATATCCAGAATTTGGTCTAGACTCTCAAGATGCCTCGCTTGTGAAAAATATAATATCCTCCTCTTCTTTCCACCATTTTTAGCTTACGTATAATGATATTCGTGACACGTATTCCAATAACTTCGTTTCTTACTTCGATCGAGCACGTAATATGTGTGTAAGATGTAGATAGAACGAAGGGATGAAGTAGATTCTTGCCATCTGCTGTTATTTATTTTCTCACTCACATAGTTTTTGATTTCTCTAAGTGACTTGAACTCTACTTGCTCCTTTGAATGTAAAGCAAAAGACGACCAGTAACCTTTCGTGAATTTTTTCCCTTGGATAGATTAAATAACAGAATTTACTTTTTGTGAAAAATCGCACTTTTCTAGACGAGATTATCGGCTTATCGTCAGAGAGCTTTACGGGAGTGATTTTCTTTCGAAGAGAAAACGGATCTCGAGAATCATTGTCAAATGATGTTATCAGATTCTCTTCACACATTTCGAAATAGATGGAGATTTTAATAGATTTTAGAAAGGTTGGGCATTGAATAATAACAATTAGAAACAACCTTGTAGTTTCAGAATTTTTATATAACAAAAATATAAAATAAAAGACATCTGTCAACTTCATTTTTGTAAATATTCTGCAAATAAATTCATAGTTGACTGTAATTGTCAGGAATAAATGAACATATTTTTTAGTTACACGATCCAGTTGATTTGTGGGCTTAAATAAAACTTATAATATTGATTTTATTAATTTAATAGTTATATTTACAAAGGATTAATTGATAAAAATGAACTATATACACATTTTTCTAAATCATTTCAGTCGATTATGTCGATAATTAGAAGAATGTATTCGACCGGCAATCGAAAGGTCCTGGGCTCGATACCCAGCGGAGTGGAAGCGTTCCTTTTTTCACAGAAAAAAATTGTTCTAATTGATAAAAATTTCTTATTCCTGGAAAAGAGAAGAAATTTTTAAAAATTCAAGAGAACTGCAATAAATATACATATTTTTTATTCTCAACACAAATCTGAAAACATATTCGTAGAAGGATGATTGAGTATCCTGAGAATTGCGATTCACGATTTACATTTCCTTGTGTGGTCTTGAAGGGTGAACCAATCAGAGAAGTATCACGTTGCCTTCGAAATCCCGAAGGATTGCGGTGGCAGAGAGGCGGTGAGAACAATAAATAGGGAAATACGAACGAAGCAACTCGAGGATGAAATGAGCCAAACCCGACCAAATGAACTGTCTGTGCCAGATAACCGGGGGATAATTACTTTTGCGGGACTCGATTAATATAGCGATCCTCGAGCGGAAGACAAGAGCTCATGGCCAATCCACCCCATCTTGATCTCTTTCTCTCTCACACTCACTCGCTCTCTATTCTCCACCCCTGATTGTAATCTCTTCGCTTTCATCCCTTTTCCATGGCTCTTCTGCAATCGTCTAGCTGTTCTCGTTCTTTCTTTTGCAATCAGTTGAACCTGGATTCCATTTTTATCTTTTACAGAAGTCTGAAGAAGAATTGATAAGGATTCATTGTATTCTAATATTTTAGATAATAGCTGAAATCTCTTCAACTGTTTTGTTTGTGAAACTTTGGAGATTTTCCTAAATTGTGACTTTATTTCTTATTTTTTTTAAACCTGAACTCGAACCCGTACCACTACTAACTCAAATTCCTCCCAACGTCCAAACAAAAGTATAATTCAAAATTTCAAGAATTCGAAACCGATTGAATCCTCAAAATACAAAACACGACCAAATTTGGACCAAAATCACCACATTTTAACAAAAAACCATGAGAAAAGAAACAAAAAAGGAGGAACACAAAGTGTTGTTACAGTTTCCTGTTGACGTTCATGGAGAAGGTTCTGCATCCCCATGGAGAGTGATAAGAGACATAATTTTTTCTTTTTTTATAATTTCAGCCTTGAAGAGGGTGCTGGAAGAGCACCGAAACGTCGGCGAGTAGTTTTTTTTTGTTTATGTAAATGGTTGTGGGTAATAAAGATAAAAGAGGACGAAAGAAAGGAAAAGAAGGAAGGAGTTTTGGAAGGTTGCCTTCTTTTCTCTTTCCTCCTTTTTTATTTGTTTTCTCATGGTTGTTTGTTAAAATGTGGTGACTTTAGTCCTAATTTGGTCATGTTTTTTGTATTTTGAGGATTTAAGCGGTTTCGAATTCTTGAAATTTTGAATCTTATTCTTTTTATATATCGAAATCGAGATATAGTTACCAAATGTATTTTCGTATGTAAGATACCATCTAATTTGTTAAATCGAAATTAATCTAATGATATTTTTCTCGTTTTCTGTTACAGGTAGGCGATAAAAGTTTCAATACAACTTAAAATGTACCGTAAGAAACAAATTTCTTATTCTTAATGTTTTCCTTAGATTTTATAACTTTTGTATTTGTGAATCGGTGTAGATATTTTTGATAAACTTTGCTATAGTAAATGAAGTTCTACTTCATCAGAATAAATCACGCTTATTAATTACAATTCTGAAAGTTCGTAACTTTAAAGTATAGTTCGCTTTTCATAAATTAATTTGACTTTAACTTGATAATAATTTCTACTAAATGAAGTTATTCGTATTGAAAATTCGTAGAAAGTTCCACATTGACAAATTTTGCGATTTTGCGAACATTAGTTAGTTTCAATTAAGACAGAGATACAAGAAAAGGAAACTTGAAATATCCAACGTACTAAGAACCGTATTTTAAAAGCTCTTCCTTGAAACACTTTAACGAAAAATTAATATTAGGTCTTACTTGAAGGATTCGAGCAGGAGGAATAATTCATTAGGAAAGGCGAAGAAGTGAATCCAGTTAAATGTTAAATGTACTGAAATATTCATCAAGGTTCAGGAATGATAATATCTTAAAAGCACTTCGGTATTAATTTTGAAAGAAGTTGACAAAGCATTTTTAATTTTATCGAATCGGAACGACATTAATTTTGAAGATATTATTAAAGATAGATTAAAGTGTAAAGTGACATGTTTGATAACATGTCTGCTATTATATTGACCCATAATTCATATAATTTTTATTAATTTCTCGTTGCTTTTGCATAGGGTCAGTTTCATTTTATTTTCATCGATTAAAAATTATCAATGTTAGTTATAAAAATACGCAAAAAAGGATTGAGTAAAATTACATATATAACACGTGGATCAATAAGTCCCGGGACTGACACATAGATGGCAGTGCCAACAAAAGTTCTGTATGATTTTTCATGAGTACCAACCTTCAAAAGATACCTGTCAAAATTTCATGACATTCTGATGTTTGGACCACGAGTTACAGTAATTTAAGTGACGCTAGTCTTGATATTCTCAAAACAATGGATTCGAAACAATTCTTGTGTTGATTTACCATTGTTTTTTGATGAAAAAGAAACACAATGCAAGCTCAGCAATCGCTTGAAAAGTGCTACGGGGACTCTGCTCCATCAAAAACAACCATTTGTCGGTGGTATGCTGAGTTTAAACGTGGTCGTACAGACACTGAAGATACTGAACGCTCCGGCCGGCCAAATGAGGTAGTTACACCGGAAACCATCAAAAAAGTCCACCAAATCGTTTTCGAAAACCGTAAATTAAAATTGCGTGAAATAGCTGACACCTTAAAGATGACATACGGCAGTGTGTACGCTATTTTGCATGTACATTTGTCTATGAGGAAGCTGTTGTCAAAGTGGGTGCCGCGTTTGTTCACGGTGGATCAAAAACAACAACGTGTCGTTGATTCCGAGCGCTGTTTCGAGTTGTTTCGCCGAAATAAACCGAATTTTTTGCGTCGGTATGTGGCAATGGACGAAACCTGGATCCATCACTACACTCCGGAGTGAAAGCGGTCGTCAACCGAGTGGACTGCATTCGGTGAGAAGCGTCCAAAGCGGCCAAAAACGCAAATGTGGGCCGGTAAGGTTATGGCCTCAGTATTTTGGGACGCTCATGGAGTTTTGTTGTTCATCGACTACCTTGAAAAAGGTAGATCAATAGCGAACGTTTCATTGGCCAATTGATGCGTTTAAAGAATGAAATGCGCCGTGTCACAAGTCGCTCGCTACTATGGCGAAATTGAATGAATTGAGCTTCGAATTGCTTCCGCACCCACCATATTCACCAGATCTGGCCCCCAGCAATTACTACCTGTTTGCAGACCTCAGAAAAATGATCCAAGGAAAGAGATTCTACTCCAACGAGGAAGTCATCACCGAAACGAATGCTTATTTCGAGGCCAAAGATAAATCGTTCTACAAGAAAGGTATTGAAATGTTAGAGAAGCGCTGGACTGATTGTGTTGCTTTTGAAGGAGACTATGTTTATGAATAAAGTCGAGTTTCGCCAAAAAAATGTGTTTTTCCTAGTTAGTCCCGGGACTTATTGATCCACGTGTTAGATATTATAATAACTTATATTTCTGTAAAGCCTTGCCTGTAAATTCAATCTAAAATCGATTGTCCATAAAGCTGATATACAAAATCTTTTTCTTCGAAAATACACGCTTTCGTCCACTCGTAAGAATCACCATAATCGTCTCGAATTTCTTAACTAGGTACAGGACAATAGTCTTCTTCAAGGAGAAAAAGAACCTTTCAGGATACCATTTAGAAAAGAAAAAAATTGTCAGTCAGCAAAGCCACATGTCCCGAGTCGGTTTTTAAAACAGTTCAGATCTATCGATGAGAGACTCCGGTAACAAAGTCCTCAAGATAAGTTTTCAAAATTGAAAATTGTTCGCGTTTTGTTATCAATAACCAATTGTGCATCTTCCATTTAAAAAAATTTTCCGGCTGGTTTGATTGCAAATTTCTATGTTTTTTCATTTTATCCGATTTTTTGTGTATACAGTGAATTCTACATGTTTTTCCAATTTGTGTTGTTGTATACTGGACTACTTCATTTTGAATTGCAAGCTATGAGATAAGTTTTTGAGTTCTATGATCATCCTTATTTTAATTATCTCCTATATTTTAATCTTTTACAGAAATTTTGAATTATCTATTAAATTATGGCACTGAAGAGGGCCCCCATATGTCGCCGAAACGTTTGCCTTCCGTTTTTGCGTATTTTTATATCAAACATTGATAATTTTTAATCGATGAAAATAAAAAGAAACTGTCCCTACTCTCTGAATTTGAATCAGTTAAAATCTACTGATTATCAGTGAAATTCGACTGATTCAAATAGCTAAAAAGAGGTTACTGTAAATCAGTCAAATTTCACTGATTATTTCAGTGAAAATTGACTGATTTGACAGTGAAAAATATTTTTCACTGATGAATCAGTGAAAAGGCAAATCACTGATTCAATCAGTGAAAATTTGACTGGTTCAGATTTAGAGAGTATGCCAAAGAAATGAGAAATTCATAAAAATAGATGGAAGTGTTCACGTTTTTATCTGCTTTGATATAAATGCTTGAGAAAGCTAAATTGCTGCTAAACAACATTACGTGAATGGGATGAAATTTATTTGTGTCAGTGCAAAGTTGGTATTTCACTGACGAACCGTTAGGAACGACCAGAGAGAGATATCTTTAATAGAATTTGCGTTGGTGGCTGTACCCGCTTGTTGTCGCTTTGTCGTCGATAATTGATTTATGCTCTACCTTTGATGTGAGCATGTCGTTACGAGACTGAGAGAGTCAGAGAAAGAAAGAGACAGGAACACAAAACGTCTATTATCTGTTAAAATTGTGAAAAGTGTGAAATTATAGACACAAAATTCTCAGAAATAATGGAGGAATAATAGCAAAGTCTCTTTTTGATTTTACGTTGAAAGATTTAGACAAAAGTCTTTTCATATTCCGTTTTTGAATCGAGGATAAAATGAAAGTGCTACTTATTCGGTTTTCTACTGTAAAACAAAAATATAAGAAGTGACGTGATTTAAATCTAGCCTTCTTACATTTATTTTGATTTATCAATTCTTCAGTTTTAATAGTTAAGAGAGAGAAATCAAGAATTATAATCCTCAAAGCCCTGAATATCAGTTACAGTTAACAAATGTCATTTCCAAGGACTTTAGATATCGCCCTAATGGAGTCAAAAGGCTCTTGTTCGTATTTTCAGTCGTCAATGAACGAGATAACGAGAAAAGTCATGACACAACTAAAGCAAATAACACAATGACAGATGCCATCAGCATCTTTCATTATCCCATTGGACAAAATATCACAACATGAAGAGTTCACTCGAGTGGAAAAGTGTCTGGGACTAATAATAAGTAACGACGATATCATCGTACCTTAAAAATAATTTATGGAATTCAGATTGTGAAAGACAGAAAGGATAAAGGAAAAATGAATAAAAAAAATGGGGATGTATCAATGCAGTCAATAGAACGTGTATCCATAGCTCCAGGGAGTTGTTAATTAATTAAATGGAAGAAGGCTGAGTAAACGAAAAAGGTCGTGACAGGGACTTTAGCTCCTAGCTCTGAATCAATTTAGCGGATCCCGTGGAAGCTGCGGAGTATTACAACACGCCAAGGAATTCTGTTCTTTTGTACATATTAGTGGCACGGAGGGTATTTGTGTGCGCATACGAATACACGTGGGATGATTATGAAGGGTGATGAGGCCATAGGGCAAGTTTAACAGGCTGGTAAGCCGATGACTCGGAGTCATGACAACGCGTACAGCGGGGTCAACGAGTGCCAATTGGGGCCAAGCATGTCAAACGACAGCAATAGGCTGTTGGGAAACAAACGCCGTTTCTCGTCCTCGTCGCTGGAAATATTTTCTTTGGGAGTCGTTTTACAGAAGTGCTTGATTGAGAATAAGACTCGTGCTTCCAGAAAAAAAAGGGGAAAAAAAATACTGAAGGTTTGTCACTTTCTTAGCCTTTTGTAAATCTACTCAGAAGCTTGAAAAGGGTGAAGAAAAAATTCCAGGATTTTAGGATTTTGGAAAATTGTTGTACTGATTATTTATTGTGTTTAATTTGTCACTTGAATTACACGGAGAAAAAAAATTGTTGTATTAACCAACCAGATTGTAGACATAGAACTGACAAAACTTTTTTGCTTTCCGAACAAACCTATTTGTTAAACCAACAAAAGAGTTTGTTATTGCTTTTTGCTTGACAAAACTTTTTGTAAGTACTAGAATTTTGTTGAAACGGCAAAAAAAAGTTTGTCAGTTCTATATTTTTCTCCGTGCAATCAGAAAATAAAATAAATCGAGATAAATAAAGCAATAAATTTTAAACATTCAAATTTTCATTTTATAGACTTTCAATTTTTGTTTCTAGTGAGTCGAAGAATTTTTCGATGGTAAGATTGAAAATGTGAATGTAAAAAAATTTTCCAGGACTAATAATTCTGTAGAAAGAAAGCAAGCATGAAAAATAGGGGAATAATTACGGCTTTTATTATTCATTTTCCTTTCTTCTTTGTCTATAGAAACTGAAGTCAATGTTCTTTGACGAGGAGTCTCCTTACATACAAGCTCTAGAGACAAGCTCCCTCAATTACGCTTTACAAATTAGAAGGAACAAGGGCTGAGGGTAAAGTTGACGACTATAGCAAGTAGGGCGAACGGGTACTTCCCATTCTATGAATAAGGAACGAAGCTACGACGATCCTAATCTTACGCTACTTCGACTAACGTTCACCTTTCGTACAACACAATTTGCATACAATTTGTTACTAAGACTCTTTCGGTTTACGACTATTCTCAGAAAAAGCAGGTTTTAAGTAGAAAACGTCTCAATCCTATTTAGATATGAAAATTACATCAGTTGGAAACTCACTTATCTATAACATGATACAAATTTTATGGAATAAATAAGATTCTTGATTTATGGTTGAAAGATAAATATTGATTTACAAGAACCATTAATTAGTTTATCGAAGAACAACTTTCGGTGAAAGAGTCTATTACATAGCAATACTAATTTCCAATTAATAATATGAATTATTTTACAAATTAGGCTTCACTAAATGGCTAGCAAGTACTTATATTAATTTGCTTTTATTTTTAATCACAATTGGCTTTTCATCAACATATTTAATAGAACTGGCTTCGTATGTTTTTTTGATGTATTCGAACAGAAAACCGTTTTAATTGGAAGTCACAACTTTAATTATGAGTTTCATAACTTATTAAATATCAACTGGTCTACTTTCAATTAACGTCATCAAGACTTTAAATCCATAAAGTCAATTTCCCTTTCTAAATAGGTCGTCTGTTCTCAGAGTCTCTTAACATGAAATCGTTTATTAAAGTATCAAAACAGAGAGATGTTGAACATTCTGATGCGAGTGGTTATAATTATTCATTGAAGTTTATTCCCTGCGATCATGTAATATTCCTGAGAATACACAAGTGGTTAGAACAAACACCAGTTTAAGTGAAGGCAAATTCTCAAAGTTCAATGACCTAAAAACCTAAAATTATGCAACTAATATTCACTAATTAATAGATGAAGATTTTATTATTTGCTCTGATTTCATCAGTTATAGCCTCTTTGACCTAAAATCACAAATACATATTTTTGAAATTTCAGTTTATTCCAGTTTATGGTTGAGGTTTCGTATCTGCATTATATTCGTTTAGAAAAATATAAAAATGCACCACGTGCAGTGTCTACGCAGTATCAGTCGCTTACTAATTTTAAAGTTCCATTGATCAAGGGTTAATTGACTTTCCGACACCATTTAACCCCGAAACGACCCAAATAGAATTCGCGATACGTCGAAGTAAATTTGCACACTGGGATTACTTCAATTGCTACTCTACAGTTAAGAACTTTAACTCAAAGTTTTAACTACTTATTTTATGTACTTTAAAATGCTGAAACAAATCTGAACTTGTTTTTAACATTCGGGTTGAATTGGGAAATTTAAAAGCCTTTCAATTCAACACAAACGAAATTAAAAAACTTTTTCAATTTAAAATTATAAGACTTTTAACTTGAAATGTAAAAACTTCAAAATTGATAATTATTGTATATTATAATATTTTGGTATTATTGAAAATTAAAAATTTAATGAGATTTAGACTAAAATTTTTTCTTGGCGTGAACATCCTGTTTGGTCTTACAAAACTCGCGAATTCATTGGTGCTTTTGAACCAGACACGGTTGTTGTGACAGATGCATGTTCTCAGTTTCTATATTTAGTTGTGCACGTACACATCAGAGACGCGTGTCAAATAAATATGCTGCTTCCGGTTGGACGCTTAGTGATACCGGTCAAATAACCGTCTATCTGTCCATTATAATTCACCCTTTCCTCACGCAGATCGTTGAACAAACATTCTTAGCCACATTAATCATCCTTAAAAATTTTCGCGAATAAATTCTCTGTAATAAATCAACTGAAAATATAAATATAAATATAAATAATAATATAAATATATATATAAATATAATAATATAAATATAAAAAGACTTTCATTGAAGATTCTTCTTTGATGAAGTTAAGAATCTTTATTAATCAAGGAAAACATTAATCTTAGTGTAACCATGTGTAACTGAATGTAAGTTTCAATTACTTGAACTTGATTAGCATGACAAGTATCTTGTAAGTGATGTCAATCTTTTAAATAATATCAATAATAATTATCTTTAGTTCTTTTTTTAACCTCTTATCATTTTTAATCAGACATGTGTCTTTCTTTATGTTTCAGGTACGTGTCGGCACTTTCTGTATTATTCCCCAAGACAATGTATCGTAAGTCAATGATTTTCTACTTCAGCTTTAACTTGGCTGTCATCAAGAATCTGAAAGAGGTGAAAGAGACAGATAAAAGGTGAAAACGGTCTGTTGAAAATCGTCCAGCGTTACTAATCTTCTTTGCACAACTCACTCCATGCAGTGCATGGACGAGTACAAAGTATTGAGCTTTGTTCATGCCATTAGTCGCGCACCGGCGCGCATATGTTAACTACAATATTTACACTGACTGATTTCCATCGAACTTTCCTTGTGTCCTGGCAATTAGCTGTCGTTAGACTAAACTTGCCAACTAAAGGCAAACAATCCAACGGATTATGTAGGATTTATAATTCCAGTTTTAAGTTGAATAACTTTGAGAGAAAGGACGTTTGAAAAATTACTCTACTACACAGTGTGATCTAAAAATAACCGAACTTTTTAGTTATACCAGGGGTGTTAGTTGAAATTTGTCGGTTTTACTCATAGATGTCGCTAGAGATATGTATACATTTCTATGATTTGGCATCTATGTCATATTTTTCTATGGACAATAACCTTTAAAAATACTCAATTACATTCTGCTAAAATAATAGCATCATAGTTGTTTACCTCAGTGAATATGTCGAGTTTCGTTCCAAGTAAATCGCGTTTGCGGCATTCGTTGCTTTTTTTATTTCATCAAAAGAAAAAAGCAGTTGAAGCTCATCGATTGCTGGTAGAAACTTATGGTGAACATGCTCCAGTGATTAGAACATGTGAGACATGGTTTCGTCAATTTAAAAGTGGAGATTTCGATTTAACAGACAATGAACATCCTGGTGCAGCGAAAAAGTTCGAAGACGAGGAATTGGAGGCGTTATTGGATGAAGACCCAACCCAATCGCAACAACAATTGGCACAAACACTAAATATGACCCGAGGAGCAATTTGCCAACGTTTGAAAGCCATGTGAAAAATCCAAAAGTATGGAAAATGGGTACCACACCAACTGAACGATAGACAAATGGAAAATCGAAAAACCATTTGTGAAATGCTGCTTCAACGGTTCGAAAGGAAATCTTTTCTGCATCGAATTGTCACGGGGGACGAAAAATGGATTTATTTCGAGAACCCGAAGCGGAAGAAATCATGGCTTCCACCTGGTGAGGTCGGCCCATCGACTCCAAGGTCAAATCGCTTTGGCCACAAGACAATGCTCTGTGTTTGGTGGGACCAGTGTGGTGTGGTGTACTTCGAGTTATTAAAACCTTGTGAGACGGTGAATACGGATCCCTACCGACAACAAATTATCAATTTGAATCATGCGTTGATCGAAAAACGGCCGGAATGGGCCCGAAGACATGGCAAAGTTATCCTACAACATGACAACGCACCGTCTCATACCGCTAAAGTGGTGAAGAACACATTAAAAGCATTGAATTGGGAAATATTATCGCACCCGCCGTACTCTCCAGACCTCGGCCCGTCCGACTATCACCTTTTCGCATCGATGGGACACTCACTCGCAGAGCAGCGCTTCGCCAATTTTGAAGAAGTCAAAAAATGGCTCGTCGAATGCTTTGCCTTGAAAGAGAAAAAGTTTTTTTGGAATGGTGTCCAGGATTTGCCTGAAAGATGGGCAAAATGTGTATAATACAATGGTCAATACTTTGAATAAAAATTTTTTGAGATTCCCTTGAGAATTAAGTATTTTCTTTATTGAAAAAACCGGCAAACTTCAACTAACAGCCCTGGTAGAATAAAAGAAGCATGGTATTATGTTCCAAAGCTAATATTTATTCAAAATATGATCCATTTAACTCAATACAACGTTTGGAACGACCAACCAACTTATCCATAGACTTTTTAAACACGGTTTTTGGGATGTTCTTTAGCGCCTGTGTCACAGCTGCTTGAATGGTTGGAACGTCATCGTAAAAAGATCCTTTCATTGTAGTTTTCAATTTTGGGAACAGAAAATAGTCAGACGGTGATAGATCAGGCGAATACGGAGGGTGGTCGATGACACAAATCTGTTTTTTCATAAAAAATTCGTTGACTTTTTTGGTCTTCATTTAACTGATGTGGAACAAAACGTGCACAGACCTTTCTTTTACCCAAATATTCAGTTAATATTGTGCAGATTGTACAGTAAGATGAATTTAATTCTTCTGCCAGCATTCTGACAGTGAAATTTGCATCGATAGTGATTATTTTACGTACTTTTCCCACTAACTCAACACGATTTGATGCTTCTGGTCGTCCAGGTTTTGGATCATCATTTAAATCGTCACGGCCATTTTTAAATCATGTAAACCATGTGTTTTTACCGAGTTTAAAACAAAATTTAATATTTGCTCTTTGTTCCATTATGTTTTTACGACATAACCACAAAAACAACTGTCATTAAAACGTGCGTAATTTTGTGACCTGCCAACTGATTTGCTTGAACTTGGTTGCGCTTGAAAGAAGAAAAATGTAACTTTCTAACGCTGCCAACGTTTAATAGATGGCGCTACGTGTTCTATGATTTAAATTAAAAGTTCGGTTATTTTCAGATACTACTGTGTATTTATATATGAGATTTATTCGCTTCGATGGATTCCAGCACGAGTGTCTGGTCTTTAGGTTCTTTTTTGTGACGTTTTACCATCCAAGGGATTTATTGAAATCTCCAATAGGATTTTCTAATGGAAAATTTTTTATAGAAGAGATTTTCAAGATTTGAAGTTTCTTGAGTCATTTATAATTCAGCTTTTTGTGATTTAAAGACTTTGAAAAATAATAAACAATAAATCATACAGATTTTAGATTGAGGACATACATTCCAGGCAGGAATTTCCGTTTGGAAAGTTGGCATTGTAAAGAGCCCAACGAACGATGTTAAAACACCGGTTCCGTTTCCTGAATGGAATAAGAAAACTAGTTTTGCCTGAACCAAGTGACCTTAAGTAACATGCCATTTAAATCTGGTTACATTGTTGGTTTGACGGTGAAAAAATCCAGCCTGTAAGTTCGTTGAAGTATAAAATACCGGTTGACGTTTAAACAATTATGACTCTTAATGCTACATTCAGGCATCAAATCATACATAATAGATTATCACCGGCATTGTAATGACAGATTAGCGACACAAGAGTTTAATTTATAACGTTAATACTTTTCTATTAACCACAACAGTAACGGCGGTACATTGAGATCATCTAAAAATAAAACGGGTTAATTCCGTAATTATTACTTGAAATTTTTAGCATTATCCTGAAAAATTTATATTCTTTCAATTTAATTTTATATTTATTCTGCGAGTTAATGAACAATAAGAGTTTTTATTTTTTAGAAAATTTTGGATTTTAAGAAATTTGTAAAAATTAGTGAGTATTAGAATTGAGGTTATCAAATCTCAAAGTCTACAAAGTTTCTAATTGAAAATTTTTAAATTATATTTTTCTAGTTTTCAAACTCAATTTGCGGTTATCTTTTCACTTTTAGAGTCGTCCCAGCATCTTTTTACAAAGAGTCACCGGAAGATGTTAGAATTTTAAAGAGGAATAAAAATTAAGATTTTTTAATTACGAAGAAACAAACGGGTACAATTTAGACATGTAATCACAGATTTATAACATTGGGAAAGATCCTTATGAAATAGGAGAATATAATAATGTTGTTTATAAAATTGAGTGTAATTGTGGAATTTGTTATGTAGGTCAAACTAAGCGTCCTTTGAGGATCAGATTAGATGAACATTTTAAAAATGTCAATTTCAACGTAAAGTTTCATAATGTAATTAGCAAACATCGTAAGAAGTATGAAAATAATCAGGAGAATTATACTTTTCTTTGGAATGATGTCAAAATTTTACATAAAGAAAGAGATAGATATAAAAGAGCTTTTGCTGAAATGGTTTTCATAAAAAAAGAAAATAGTCTTAATAAAATCACTGATATTGAACACTTGAATTCTTCCTACAATATGATTTTGGATTTCTTATCCTGATAACGTATATTTTTTTAAAATTTAATTTTAGAATTCTCTCACGAATTTGTTTTTACACTCCTCAACTATTCGTTTCAATTTTAATTGTGTACACTCGAGATTCCCTATAACGAGAAGCTCGAGCATCGGAGACCTCTCTGTAACGAGCGCGAGAGGGATCCCATCCATATCCTACTTGTTGCTAGGCGCTGTTATGCGCATTATATAATGCGCGCAGTCAGTCTGTCGGTGAGGCTATGTGAATAATTTATTTACATATTTAAAAGCGTATAAAAAAGATTTCTGTGAGTATTGAACATGGAATTAACTTATTTGACGGTATGTACTCAAAATACTAAAAATTTGTGATTAATTCATTAATTTGTGATAAAAGCCATCAAACTCATTGATTACTTTTTCAAATTCGAGCGCGCTTCATTCCGTAGTAGTGGGGGAAGAGGGGTCGATCGTCTGCTCGTTATAGGGAGGCGTGACGCGCTCGTTAAAGAGAGGTTTCGTTACAGGGAATCTCGTTATAGGGAATCTCGAGTGTATTTAAATTTAATAACATTAGGCTAAATGACTCTTAGTATCTGAGGTCATTTCATGACACGTTTGATCCAGCAGTTATTAATTTTTCCTAGCGATAAGACAATATGTCTATTGCTTTCATGAATTTAAATTTATAAGTGAACGTTGGGAATTGATGTTACAGTTTTTTACTTAATTATGACGTTTTTCTTTTTATGGTAATTTATTTTTAATTACTTTATTTCATGTCATGTTTTAGTTTTTCATGTTTTAATTTTTATTATTTCTTTGTTATATATATAAAATCCTTGTGAAAACTTTTATGTTGCTGATTTTTTGTATGTCCTGATGATGCCTCTGAAGAGGAGGCGAAACGTTGGCAAAATTTGAACATCTTTGATCAAATGTCTGAAATGTACCCGTTTGTTTCTTCGTAATTATTATCAAACACTTGAACGTTAAACATTTCTTAATTAAACTTTTTGAAAATTAATTTGAATAAAATATTGTTATTAATTCCATGAAGTTCTAAAAGAGAAAAATGACCTACAACGTGAAAATAATGACGAAAAATCGATGCAATTTTTCAGAAATGGTTGGGTGCTCAATCTGTAGTATATTCTGGTCGTTACGAGAATCATTGTGGAGCGTAAAATCGAGAATCGAGGATCCTAGTCGCGATTCGTGAACGAGATGTGAGGCGGATAGGCAAAGTTGAAAAGGGAGGGTGCTCTCTCATTCGCACCACCACCCTCGTAATCGCGGTTAATTAACGACCTGGCGTTAACGAGGCTGCCGATTGCTAGACAGGAGTTTCAAGCAAACAAGATGGCACGATTATTCCAGCTCTAGCTCATTCTTCCAGTTCACTGTCTGCATCCGTTTATCATCATCTCTCCACATTCTTACCTACTGCTCCAAATCTCTTTTTTCCCAACATTTTTAAATCCTGATTTTTAATTGAAATACCTTAATTTTACTAGAATTTAATTACTAGTAGATAACTGCATTAATTTTAGAAAAATCGAAGATCAAATGCTTACAATAAATCCTTTTTCTTTATCTCACAAAAGTAGCGATAAAATTTCTCATAAAAAATAAAATGATTTCTTTCCTTTTTTACGTTCTCGATTTTTTCCTCCTTGATCCAAGCTATCGTTGTCTTAAACTCCTTTTTCTAGTGGCTTTCTAAATCTTGCTCGATCTACGACAGAATCTGTCTTTCTTCTTCTCTTTCGTTGAAGTAGCAGCTGCTAGTTTTTCATCAGGATTGTGAAAAGAGCGAGGATGACTGCTGAAAAGAATGAAAGACGGTTTATGGAGTGAGATGGAAAAGCAACGGGATAAGTACGACGACTCTAGTGCTTTATTAAAAATGCCTTTTAAAAGCAGAGAAGATGTAGTGAGAGTGGGAATGAGGAAAAGGGGATACTAGTGATGTGAGGTTGGGAAGGATAATACCGAGGATCGTGGAGGGTGACTGCTTGCTTGGAGTTCGCAAGAAGAATTCTTCTCAATCTGTCTCTTCGGGGATTAATCTCGCAAAATGGCGCGGTCGGATCTCGTGCTTTCTACTTGTTCCTACAAACCAACCCTCCCATCCCGGATGAGACATTATTAGACCGTATTAAAATTCGGCCCTTGGGCTAAATTCTCTTCATTTTTCTCTCATTCTAAGCTGGAGCCCTATTTTATTATCCTCATGTTGTATTCTATTGTTCTGCTAATCTTACTGAATAGCTATTTAAGGGCATAAAAGTGTCTAAATGAAGACTTAATAAAGTCGATTGATTTCTTATTCTCATTATACAAGAGTCTATCTAAATTAATGATCTTTTTTTAGTTGAGGCATTTATAAATCCAGTTATTCCTCAATTAAAATGCGCACAATTCTAAAAGTAAAATTTTTTAAATGTTTAAATTCTGTTACAAAATAAGTAAATCAGCTTATATATGGTGTGTTCCATGGCAAATCGGACGGGTTCAGGACTCCATGTTTCCGATTTACTTGAAAATTTAAGGATCGATAGACTAACATAAATAATGAAGAAACCCAAAATTTGAGATTATTTCATGCATTATTTGAAAAGTTATGGGATAAACGAAAAAAAAATATTTTTGTTCATTTTCAATTATTTAAAAACTGAAACTAGGAAAAATTCTGAAAAATATTACACAAACGTATCATTAGATGGCCGATGTAGTAGTATTTTTTGGAAAAATTTTTACTCCAAATTTAATAATAAAAAAAATGTTTTTTTCAAACAAATTGATTTTTTGAAACAACGCCATCTTTGAAAAATCTGCAAGAATTCATAGTGATAGCCCCAAGCATTACGCAAATTTTAGGTATATAATTAAGGTGCGCACTCGAAAATTGTGCGTAATATGAATTTTTTTGTAAAGTGATGCGCGTGGAATTCAGCAATTTGTTTATAAAACTTTCGTTTTGGAAAATTGTTTTTTAATGATTTCAACCATTAAAGAATTTATTTTGAAAAATTGGAAACGGTTAAGTTGTAGAGAATATTTTCATCGAAAAAATAAGCTATGATTTAAGAAGCTTCAATCATTTTCAAAAAATTGGTAAAGAGCGATAATAAGGAAATATCCTATTACAAAAAACATTATTAAAATATTATTTTTCGTAATTTTAAAATTTTTTTTATTAAAAAGAGTGTCTTTCCTTACATATGACACGGCTGATGATATGATTACCAGTCTTGTAAATCATAGAAAAACTTCTTTTTCCAGAGACTAATTTTTGGCACGACAACTACCTTAAGTAAATTAATGTCAATAAAACGTCAATGTCCCGAGGAATTTTTCTCGCTTGGCTTCTTTTTTTCTGATTCTCTTTCTTCGTTTTTCACGTTAGACTTTAGCAGAAACATCCTGGGTAATCGAAACTATTAAGTATCAGTGACAGTATTGATTTCTCGACCTCCGGGCACTTGGTTAACCTTTCTCTTCCGGATCGTTTTCTTATCGGATAAGAAGACAAGGACATCGTCTTTCAGCTTTAAGTTTCCTCTTTCACATTTGCTCTTCTCTTATCCTGGTACCGAGATAAGCATAAGTGCTGATGACTACACCCGTAAATGTTTATCCTCTATACATATATGTACGATTTCAAGTTTATACCAGAATCGAAACCTAGTTGCATATTTCATTTACTTTTATATGGAATCCTTTTTTTTTCATAAATTATAATTTAATGCTCTACTGAAAATTTTAGCTATGGTCTATCCTATTTTATCGACATTTTAAGATGTTTTAATCGATATTGATGCAAATGAGTGTTTCTGTAAAATGGTACAAAAACAAAAGAGATTTAGTGTTATCAGTCGACAACAGACTAAGCTTTAAATTGAATAGTTTTTTCTCTCTCTCCAGTAAAGGGAAATTATATCGAAACATTTACATGTATTCGGAAATTTGAGCCGTAATCTCTTGTCTGGCCAATTCTCTTGTGAAAGATATGCCCGAGTACCCAGAAATGCGTACATCGAGTACATATATACGCCCCAATGGTTCGACATCGATGTGTTCGTAGGGGAGGAAGTGAACAGGGTTGGCAGGGTCATAGAACGGAAATTGGAGGCTTCGCGGAAACATATTGCCCTCTCGATCCTTTCGAGCTATCCAATGCTTCCGAGTGCTTGGCGAGGGTGGAGGTCGATTCGAGGTGGGTCTAAAACATGGAGTCCTGGAACATTAGTGACCTTTGGGATTAAGTTTGAAAAAAGGCCAGTTCCTCTACAATCATCAATATTTTTTCACTCCAAAACACAATTTTCAGTTAATCGAATGACTAAGTACTTGAGATTAACCCTTTCAGGGGCGGTGGGACGATTATGTACCACCTTTTTTGTCTTAGTTTTTTTTATATTTCCGATAGATTTTTGCACTTTATCTATGCAAATATATACTTATTAGGCTCTTAGAAGTCTGAGTTATTATAATCTGGTGAAAAATTGCATTATTCTATTTATATATTTGTTTGTTATAAAAAAGTAACACGAAAAAACACGTTTTTTCAGAAAAAAATCGGGTTTTCCGTAACCTGCAAAGGTGAACTTCTGCTGATTATTTGACGTATTCTACACACTTAGTTTTATGATATATATTTTTTTCGGATTTTTCGTACGCTAGTTTTTTCAAAATTTTTTAAAAAATATTTCGAATAATGAATTTTTTTCATATTTCGTAATTTACTTATTTATTTAATATTTTTTACGGGCAAATTATTTATAATTTCATGAATATATTAATCAACTTTATAACTCTAAGATCTTATGTCATCATTGAGGTCCTAGTAACTTTCTTTACACTGAATGGTCAATGTGCATGTTACACGCACTATTACTCTAGCCCCACAATAGCGGACAAAAGTTATACAATTCTTTTCTTCACTATTTAGTTTTCAGTATTTTCTATAGCAAAATTTCTTAATCATTTTTTACCGTGACTGTTAGGTGAATCTTGGTAAAAAGTGTTATTGCGACGAAATAAAGTGATACGCTCGCAAACGACAGACCTAACATAAGTCATTGAAACAGTACCATTATCATTGCGTACTTTCATTATTAATTTTTTTATGAACAAATTTCTAAATCACATTCCTTTCTTCCGGGATCGCCAGATCGCAGGCAATTGAAAAAACCCTTATAACCAAAATTTAACATCAATTTGCCCTTTTTTGAAAATTTGGACTGCCATATTGGATCCGCCATTTTGAATTTTGAAAATCTGACTTCAGATTCGTAATCAGCCATCCCAAAAACCCTTATAACCGAAATTTAGCATTAAATTGCCTTTTTTTGAAAATTTTGATCACCATATTGGATCCGCCATTTTGAATTTTGAAAATCTGACTTCAGATTCGTAATCAGCGATCACAAAAATCCTTATAGCCAAAATTTAGCATCAATTTACCCTTTTTTTGAAAATTTTGACCGCCATATTGGATCCGCCATTTTGAATTTTGAAAATCTGATTTCAGATTCGTAATCAGCAACCCCGAAAACCCTTATAGTCACTATCATATCTGGAGTAGATGCACCAGAAAAATGTGCCCCTGAAAGGGTTAACACCTTTTTCTTGTCGTCAGATTAGTTGTCCTTTTTGAACAATTTTAAACTCTTAAAATTTTCACAGATTTTTAGAACTCTTTAATTTATCCTAATGATTCTTCAAAATTATTTTTAAAAATATTCTTTGGTACTTAAAAATCCTATTTTCTAGAATAACCACAAGCAAATTTTCCAGTTTTTACGAAGTTCCCAGGAGAAAGGAGAAATAAGAGGAAGGAGTCGACGATTCGTTCTTTTGACCTCGGCAAAGCAAATTTGACTTTGTGCAAATGCGCCAAGTAAACTCTTGAAGCTTTCATGAGGGAAGTTTAGCTTTATGGAAGACGTGAAGAAGCGAGATGCCTTGAATAAAATATCAGTCGCCCATGTCCGCCCTATTTCCACGCTGAGAGAAACCCTCGCCAACGGATTTTGCGTTTTGCAACTTGCTACATTTCTCTCGGGGCAGATAATTTTTTTCGGTAGGGATCCTTTGAGGTGACTTCTTCCATAAAAGAGAGAGATGACTTTAAACAAGTTGGAGAGAGAAGAGACTTAAAACTCACTTTCTTTTCTTTTTGGTGAGATCTCTTTCGTCTGAAGCCACACGCTTGACTCCTGGCAAATGCACTGAGTAAACACTCGGCAACGCCTTCATTACGAAAGTTTAGCTTCTGAGGGCTTTCATTCCCATCCACAAACCAGTCGAAACTTACTCGGAACTTTCCGTCGGACTTTTCCGTTCCAACATCACTGGTTTACTCTTTCTTTCTTTTTATTAAGTTTCTTCCCGTCCACTTATTCTCCGCAAAACGATTCTCTATTCAGCGGAAAAAGACAAGATAAAGTGGAAAACTGAAACACTTGAAAAACTATATTTGCCTGAGTTTAGTCGAAAAATATGGAAAAGTCTCACTGGAGGTTTTGCTTTGAAACTTTTTCAATTTTATTTTCGGAAATGTTCAGTGTTGCCAGATGTCTGAGTCGCTTTCCCCCTAGATTAGTCCCTATTTTCCACTAAAAAAAAAAATTTTCCACTACATCCTGACATTTTTTTTTAATAGTAAAATTCTTATATGTACATGATAAATTTTTCAACATTTAAACGCTCTGTATATATTGTTTTTTAAGAAATAGAAAGAATTTCAAAGGAATTTCTGAAGAAATTCGAGAACACTCGCTTTTGGTACACGGAAAAAATTTGTCGCTTAAAATTTAACAGACTATTCGAAGAGTCGTGGACAGAAAGTAAAATCGGAGAAAGTCTTGTAAGGTTTCAATGACTTTTAGGAAATAGTAGAAAAAAGTCGACTAACTTTTAGAAAACCAGGTCGAAGAAAAAAAGTCGCGTATTTACTATTATAAAAGTATTTTAAACACTAACTGATCTTTTCTAAGAAGTAATGAAAAGTTTCATAATCTTTGGATTCATTTGTCATAGATTTTAAAAGACTATCGAATAATTTGAAATGAAAGTAATTCAAACAAATAGTTTTGTAAATTGTATTCTAAAGTCCATCAGATTTTATATGCCGTCTTCTAAAATTTCTTCGACAGTCGCAAAAAGCGATGCGCAGAAACGTAATTCGTAGCATCGCACAGCAGACAATGCAGCTCAGCTTTATGTTTTTGTAATAATTTTGGTTAGATTTTGAGATTACGTGTCGTTTAGTTTCGTTTGAATCTGGATTGAAGCGTACATTGAAGAATTAGTTACGAGTAAGTATATGTTTACCTTGATAAAGTGTATTACGTCAAATTTGAAATTTATCTATTATTTTAGATTTACCTTCAAACTCTGAATGTGATCCAAATATTTTACACAAGTCTCCATGACATGTAACGGATATGCGGGTTAAGGCGTGCGATTAGAATTAGGTTAGGATGCGTGCGTGCGTGCGAGCGTTCGATTCTCGGTGCTGCGAAGTGTTTATAAAAAATTGCGTTTCTGTAATGTGCAGTGTTAAATATAATGGTAAGTTCATATTAGGATTATATAGGTAATGTAAAAGTGAAAAATAATTAACTATATAAGTGCAGGATCATATCACAGAAAATAATATTTTCCTTTTTACACTGTTCAAAATTTTCTTCGACTGTCACTTAGACTTTCGATGCCTGGTTTAGAGACAATGGAACCCAACCCACGGTGTTTTAAATTTTCCGCGACTGTCACTTAAACTTTCGAATTTACGTTTTACATTTTCAGCGACTATCTATCATATTCTTCAATAAAGAGGCTCATAATGTTTAGTCGACTTTCTAACCTATCCACGAGTATTATACAAAGTCGATGACTTTTTAAGCGACAAATTTTTTCCGTGTAGCTGTGCCGACCTAACGTTTAATGACGCGCGTTTTTAAAATTAGGAATTTATTTCGAAACAGTAAATAATGAGAAATTATATTGATTAATATTTAATCGCTGCTAATGTCTTTAAAAGTGTTGATGAAATCAAAGAATATTATAAATATGGTTCTTTTTTCAAGAAATTTTATTGACTATTTAAAGGAAAGAACAGTTATAATTTACTTGTGCTTTGGTCATTTTTGGAACATGTGTACAATAAACCAATGAAATTGAGCGTTAATACTCACCTAGGAAGTACAACCAATCATTTGGCTTATTTCAAATTAAACAATTACGGTGATTGGAGGATATTAGAGATTTAAAAAAAAAAAAACCCCACTAAATTTTCCCACTTAAGAATTTCTCCCCCTAAATTTCCCACTGAAGGACCAAAAATCCCCTAAATCTAGTGGAAAAATCCCTAATCTGGCAACACTGGAAATGTTGAATCATATAAAAGCTAATTTGTATAAGAAAATGTCTAAATATTCCTGAAAAAAATACTCATAAATGAAAATTATTAAATTGCAAATAGAAATTTCTTTTATAATAAAAAAATTTAACAGACAGTTCGAGAATTGTTTCTCATGAACGAGACTTTTTTCCTCTTTACTCTCTTCTGGTTGAAAATGTTTCCAACGGTAGAGTTTATTACGTTGACATAAATTCTATGGGCAGAATCCATTCTTATCCGTCGGAATAACGTGTCACGAAGGTAAAGGAGATGAAGGAAAGTCGCTAACCAATCGCCTCGTGAAACTCTGGGGTGTGACCGCAAAACTGACACGTAAACCAGACTTTAACCACTTCCTATAACCGGAAGCCATGTCAGTGCAACAACGAGGACGGAAAAGGGCGGGATCCCCGGCAATACTCTGTAAATCGTTACTCCATGTAGTAAAAGTTAGTAGTATCGTTACTACCCTTATAGGTCCTCCTCTCAATTTTTTTTTTCAAATACATAAACAACTTGCCAACAAACGTTTTTACTCGCTCATTGGCCCTTACACAGAACGTTATCGGATTGTATGAACTTTGAAACGAGTCAAAGCTTCAACTGGATTTTTTTCACTTTTTTATTGCGAAAACGATATTTGTTTCGTGTAACTGAGTATAACTACACAGTATTAAAAAATAACTCACAATATCATTCGTCTGTGAAAAGCTGCAAATCTGCATTTTGTCAGGTTTTAAAATATTTTAAATCAGAATTTTGGAAAATGATGAAAATATTTGTTTAAATCATCGAAAACGATTTATCAATCAATTAGTTATAGTGGATTTTGATGAAGCACTTGTATTAAATCGAAGTAGAGTTTTTCAAGATTATATCAGGTGTGATTATATATTAGGTGTTGAAAACTCATTGTTATAATTAAGACAAATTGAAATATTCTAACTTCAAAATTTTTATATTTCACTTTACTATTTCTAATTGAATTTTACGGTTCTAGTCTCTTAGCTCTTTGGACTGAAATTTCCCTCTTGCCTAGTTGGGAGAGTTCAAATAAAATGAACCTTCACTTTTCATAAGAATTAGAATTTCTTTTTTATTTGGAATGACTTTTGAGTCGGTTTCATTTATACACAACATTTTTTCTACAGAAAGTGTTTTTTACAGTAAATATAAAGATCTGTTTAAATTAAAAACCAGAATCGGAAAATATGAGTTGGTTTCATTTATACATAAAATTTTTTCTACAGAAAGTGTTTTTTGCAGTATATATAAAGATCTGTTTTAATTAGAAACCGAAATCGGAAAATATCTTCTGAATTTTGGTTCCCGATTAAACTAAATCTTTGTATTTTCTGTAAAAAAACACTTTCTGTAGAAAAACTTTGTGTATAAATGAAACCGACTCGAAAATATCTTCCGAATTTTGGTTCCCGATTAAATAAAATCTTTGTATTTTCTGTAAAAAAAACACTTTCTGTAGACAAAAATTTGCGTATAAATGAAACCGACTCTGACTTTTCACTCTAAAAGATTGATAAAAGCGATCTCTGAATCTTTATCAGTGAACGACCACTGATTCGCAGTGACTATTCACTGGTGGCTGCAGCTATAAGTCTTTCATTGAGAATCAGTGAAATTCGACTGATGAATCAGTGAAATAGATTGAACTCACTTATTGAATCAGTGAAAGCTTCAGGTGGGAGTAATAAAACCAGCAATATATTTTAACGATCGATAAACTCGTTTATTTTAGGCTAAACAACGCTAAAACGAAATTACGTAATTATTATTATTTTTAAGGAACGATAAATCAGTAAAGTGTAGATGAAAGTTTTGAATTCGTGAATTCAAAAGTTATGTTCACGTGACGCGTTCACTGATTCCTCAGTGAAATCAAAGCGGGGCACTGATCCATCAGTTGATATATTTTCACTGATATAATCAGTGACTATTTCACTGATTCAGGTTTAGAGAGCCTCTATATCTTTAAGAGAATCTTAAGAGGAATTCAAATTGTCCTAACAGTGAGAAACTAATGCTTATTCTGGTAATTTAAAAACCACAAGGCAATTCGGTACTGGAACCGCTGCAATGCCGGATGTACGTAAACAAATGACACCACATGCTCATACATTGTCACTAAAATAGAGGCGAAACACACAGGTTTGGATGGCACGCGTGCTATACATTCGATGATTCAACGAGGCACGTCCCGACAATTTCCAGCAACACGTGGGAAGCTCGGTAAAGTCTATCCTTTGTGTCGAATTCTCTCGATATATTGCTTTGTTCGAAAACCCACCCCTATATTCCCATATCGGATGCCTCTGGGCAACGGGTGAAGGGTTTAGGAGGGTTTGCAAATCCAGAATGCATGAGTGAGTTGATTGTGAAACCATGACGCTTGCGGTAAAATCGAATCGATATCTGTAAGTGTGTGTTTCATTTTGATGGTGAATGTATGCATAAAAGGAGATGAGGTGGGGGTGGACATGTGCTGTAACCCCCACAAAGCAAGGCAATATGTATCAGCTATCAGCCAACCACAAATATAAAATGCACCAAAGAATATTATGTCCTTAGGTTTAAATCTAATTAGCCATACGGCTGTTCATAATATTTCTCTTATTAAAATATCTGTGATATTTAATTTGGCATGGGGTCAGTTTAGTTACTAATTGTTTATGTCGTAAAAAACATAAACATCAGAAAGGCAAACGTTTCGGCCACTAATGGGCGCCCTCTTCAGTGCCAACAATTTTAATTTGCATTAAAAATAAAACGTATACACTAGACAAGCAAAATCCATGCAAACTTAATAATTATTTTGTTTTTTCTTTTTTTTTTCTTTTTTAACAATTTTATTCAAAAAATAGAATTGGACCATGCGAATAGACCGTCGTCACTCAGAAATCCTTTCCTGTTAGACTCGTGGAAGATGTGAAATGCAGAACGCACCACCTCAAAGGCACACAACCACAATTAATTTCATAAAAAACACAGGTCATAAATCCAATCGTGAGCCCTCGATGAAGAACGCACAGCACAACACAAACACACACACGAACCCGAGAAGTTAAGGGTGAGTCGAAAACCGGTAAATTTGAATTTGGGAAGAAAAAATTAATTTTTTCTCTTTTCGTTAACTTCTCGGGTTCGTGTGTGTGTTTGTGTTGTGCTGTGCGTTCTTCATCGAGGGCTCACGATTGGATTTATGACCTGTGTTTTTTATGAAATTAATTGTGGTTGTGTGCCTTTGAGGTGGTGCGTTCTGCATTTCACATCTTCCACGAGTCTAACAGGAAAGGATTTCTGAGTGACGACGGTCTATTCGCATGGTCCAATTCTATTTTTTGAATAAAATTGTTAAAAAAGAAAAAGAAAAAAAAACCAAAAAACCCATTGCATTAACTGTTATTCATTGGAAAATATTTTTTTAATGACCGGGAAAAAGTTTTCGATAACCGGGAATTATTTTCGTCGATGAAAACGGTCACCCTGAGAAATTCACAAGGCTATTGAGATAAAAAAATTAATAAATTTAACCTCGACGTTGGCAAGGAATACAAACAGTCTTTTTAAATGAAAAATCAGTCCTCGCTTTCCAGTAATGAAAATGCGCAAAATTGCAGTTTTTTTTCTCTTTGTTTACCAGCAATCTTGGTTTAATTTTACTCTGCAAAAAGGTCTTTTGTCTTCGTAGACAATAGGATAAATTCCATTTAAAAAATACAAGAGTTTGGAAAATTCTTTAACAATTCAGATTGTAGTGAAAACCGGAATTAAATTTAGAGGTAAAACTTTGTTGGAATTAAATTCGAATGAATCGACCGTTTACAAACCCTATGTAAGTTTACTTCTACCTCTTGAATGAAAAGCTGGTGCAGCTAATTCTGAGTTTAGCGGAAGTTAGAGAAACCCTCCTAGCTACATTTATACACCAGTGTACTTGAAAATGACTCGTTGAAGGTTGACAAACACGTCGAGCGACCGCCAACAACAGGTACTAATCCCCTCGGGACGAAGTGCACGAATCCCCTTCAGCGATTTTCTCACCCCCATCTCACTCGGCAAATCACTCTCGCTTCAGAAGGGTGGAAACACGCAAGTTTACATTTTGTGTAAGAAGGGTCGTCAAATATATGCATACGAGGATAAATTAAAAGTGAAGAAAAATAAAGATAGAATATGTGAGAGAACATAAGATAGAAAGAGTGAGAGAGTTTGAGGAAAAAGTTTAAAATGGTGGAATAGACACCTCCTGCGACAATTAGCGAACCCCATGCAAATCGACCCTTAATTCCAAGCTTATTGCCCTGGACCGTTGCACCCACATCGACGAAGGATTTGGGAAAATGAGACCATATATTTCATTAGGGAAGAGTTTCAAAGTTTCTGCTGGGGTGAATTTAATTTATTATGAATTATAGACTGTGAAGGTTAATTTCTTTTTGCTCGTTATGCAGTTTTTATTCTTAAACCATTGAAGTAATCTAACCATTTGTAGGATTTGAAATTTAATTAAGTTTTATATGCTTCTTATTATTTGCTCATTTAAACTATATTGCTTTATCTTTTTAATTTAAGTTTTGCTACATTTTTATTATGGAGTTTCATTTCTCTGGACTATTTTCAATATCGAGCTTCCTGAAAGTCCTGGCAATTTTGAAATAATCAATATCACGCTGTTCTGAAAATATTTTTTTCCCTTGGCAGTGTTTTTAAAATTTTCACTTTCCTCTAACGGCAGTTTGAAGTTTTATTTGCCAAGATTAATTTTTTAGATTTTATTTAAGGGGGGAACCTGGTTTAGAACGCCGAAAATTGCATGATATTCGGCACAGTTTTTTAGGCTGCCTAACTTATGAAATGTTTCAAGTATTGTTGAAGTAGGTCATAGATACACAAATCTTGCAGAAAAAATTTATTTTTATTTTATTCGATAATGTGTAGCAATAAAGATTCGTATTTGTTTGGGGCACTACTCGCTTAAAGATTCTCCACTGCGTACATGATAGAGATCGTCCTTTTTATCTGAAACATTAAAACCAAATTTTTTTTTGCATTTTAGGAGTTTATCTTCTATTTAAACCTAAAAAATTTATTGAAATGTTAAAAATTGCAAATTTTATGAGTGTTTAAAAAAAAATTCGCGTTTACTGACGAAATTTTGAGATAATTAACAAAAAATAGTTATTAAAAAAAATTGTTTATGTGATTTTTTAGGTTCTCATAGAAGTTTACACTTTCAGCTCTAAAAAGAGCTATCACTTATAAAAATGCGGCAATCACAACATTCTTAATCGTGTACGCAGTGCAGGAGAACGCTGTTTGGAAAAAATCGCCTTCAAAGTTTTTTCCAAAAGTTAATTGTATATACCAGGAGAAATTACATTTCAGAAAATTAGATAAAAAATATTTTAAAACTTTAAAAACCCATTGCATTACTGTTATTCATTGGAAACTATTTTTTTAATGACCGGGAAAAAATTTTCGATGACCGGGAAATGACCGGGAATTATTTTCGTCGATGAAAACGGCCACCCTGTATATATTTCAAACTCACCAACACCAAATATCTGCGAAACGATTTGGAATTTGACTCTGAAATTTTGGAGACATATTTCTGAGTATATTTTTAATCGAATGAGATGACTTTCAAAAAATTGATTTTTTTTACCCTCTAAACCAGGTTCCCCCCTTACACTTAACGAAGGAAAAAATCAAAGTCCTAATTAAAAAATCTTCTGAATGGACAAGTAGGAAAATTTCGAGATTTAAAGTACTCTTATTTAAAATTCATGAAAATTGATAATTCACCCATTTTCTGCTTATTGAGTCTCAAAATTTTAATATAGTATTAATCTTCTAAATTTCCAAGTTTGGGAAATTGACAATTTTTTGGAGTAATTTTTCAATTTGCATAAGATTTTGGTTTTCGTGGCAAAGCGTTAGAATTAAAAGTCCAAAAACGTGGTTTATCTTCCGCCATTAAATGAAAGAACACAAATGCATACGAGCTGACTGGAATATTTTCCATGTCGTGCACATTCATTATTCGGCCAGTCGATGTTGGGTAATTGAATACAGGGCTTTTATATGGGCTGGTCTTGTTGGGGTTCTAAAGGGGTGAGTCGCGGTTCGCTAGGAACTAGGGTGGTTGTTCCGCTGTTCCGGGATTTTATAGCAGCGTTCGGAATTAATGAGAAGCCATGTTTCCAGGATGGCCCGTGAATGCGGTGCAGATTTCATTTTACTATTTGCTCCGAAATTTATTTGTTCAAAGGTTGATATGCTCTTTCACACAATAAAAGCCATAGGTGTTGCACAGAGGATTGTTTTTCATCTGAGAGCAAAAATCACAGACACGAGCCCACAGGAATGAAATAAAGGAAATGTAGGAAGTGATTTTTTTTGGTTAAAATGATTTTCTACATAATTCTAGTACACGATTTATACCGAAATTATTATCCGGTTGGTTAAATTTAATTATAGAATCAATTGATATTGGATTGGAAGTTTATTCAGATGAATTATTAATGAGAAATTTTAGGTTGTTTATCCAGTTACACAAACCTTTCATGTAAAGGTAGTTCAATAATGGCTCATTTTGATTGAATCCGTGTGGTTATAATTGTACTATTTGGTTTATTGGTTCGTATTTTTGTTAGGAGGCAAAAGAGCTTGAAATTAATAATTCACACTGATCGACACGATTGAGAATATTTAGCAACGTTTGGATAATTCTTTGGTCAAAATACCTCCATCCGCACTAACAATATTATCTACTTTTGGTTTTTTTAATCTTCTTCAAATCTGTTACACGTCACAGAATAAAATTAAATTGGAAGTTCAAACTGATTAAATAAATTTATTCTCGTCAATCTCCGAAATGGATATATTATCTTTTAAATGTTGTAAATCATTTTGAGGAAACTACTTAACAAATTTTTTACCATAGAAAAAGTGAAGTTTTTTTTTCTTGTCTTACTGCAGTAATTCTTTTCATATATATTTCTCTTTACCGCCTTAGGAGAGCAGCAGTTAACTACGTACGAAGGAACAAAATTTTATTAAATTGTGAATTCCCATCTCGTTTTACGATCTAACGAATTAATATGGAAATTTTAAAGCATCTTTTACGAACAAATGACATTAACGCAGACTCAAATGTATCCTGGGAATCGTAAGGAGTACCCCAACTCTCAACGATCTAAAATTTTCGATTAAATCACCCCTTCCATTATGTGATTTTTTTTTTTATTAAAACCAGAGAACAAAGAGACAAAAATTCTGTTTTCAAAATTATTTTAATTTCTTTTAAATAGTAAACGTTCCTGAAAAGTAATTCCATTACTAGTATTTTAGAAAAGAATAATTTATTTAATTAGAATTTTTTATAATACTTATCATTTGAGAAGGAATAGTATAACTTGAATATAATAAATAATAAGTAAAATTTGCACTACATCAAAACCAAAGTTTATTCCCGTGAAAATTGGACCTTTATATTCACGATTTGATAAGAGAAAAAAGTGGGAATTGTTACCGGTTGTGATGTGATGATGGTTGCCTACGTTAAACTTTTGGGAAAGGGCCATCAGCAGTAAAATGAAACGTATATTTGAGGTCAAAATGGATCAGGGGTTGAAGCGGGCTGCTCCTGGGGTTGTAGCTCGTTTATATGGTGATGCCACCGAGAGTGCTTGGCAAAATGTCAAGGGATTTATAAGGGGAGACTTGGGTTTCGATGTCCCTGCTTACGTGACGCTTATTATAGGATGAAAACTTTTGGGTCTGCTTTTGTCAATATCGCTAGAAACCAGAACCAAATTATCACATTTCTATCCTATAAGAGACTACGTGGTATCATCTCATGATTCACTTTCTAAGTACCCAAACATTTTTTGATGATTTTTAATTAAATATTCTATTCGGAATTGTAACTAATAAAAATTCTTATTTTATGTTACAGGTGAGCCCTCCACAACAATTTATCCTGAGGTCATGTGTGAGTAAAAATCGATTTACAAGTAAATTAATAAAATATAATTTTTTATTCGATCTCTCAAAAACTGGTGTTTCACAAATATTATTCTAACATTCATTTCAAGTGTCAAAAAAATCTAACGCTCCTTTTTTTTTGCAGAAAGAAAAACTCTAGGTAGCTATTTACTTTTGTTCTCGCAGATGTTACCGGAGAGACCATTGGACGTCAAAGAGTTTAATCATGCTAGTGGAACGAAAAGTTAATAACAGAGTACAGTGACGTCAATTGACGACTGTAATCATCAGGCTTTGCTGAATGGAAGTCATTCACTGGTCTAGTAAACTACGCGCTACCGCGACAGAATGGATTCTCAACCCCTGGATTTAACGAGTAATTTCGAAGTGTTTCATTACGCTTGGCAGGGCACATTTTTATTCTTTACTCATGTGTGTAAAACACAGAGTATAAGTGCACTCGTCTCATTCCATGAATAGAGTTTAGTGTATATCCGTTGGATGTAGAGTTCAGTCAAACATCTGGTCGACGTCTAGGAGGTCGAAGGATTTTATCGATTTTCAAACCACAAGCTGAGTTGGGGTTGAAACAGATCATCGTTGATATCTGGATCTCGACTGAAGCCGTCAACGGTCGTCGTCAAAATAAATCCCTTGGCGATGAAATTCCATCGTTTCAGGACGGAAGCTCAGAGGTGCTCGGCTTCAAGGAGATTTATTATCCAACACTTGGCAGCCCCTCACACCGTCTTTCTCTCTTCTCTTTTAAAGGAAAAAATGTCTTTTTCTGGCCTGAGTAATATTTACTCGATAGAGTATATTTCATTCAGATGATTTGCTTGATGATAAGATTCATCTTAAACTCAGAAAAATAATATAAAGGGTAGATTTTTTATCAGAGAGGTGTACAATTTCGGAATTTGCTTGCTGTTGTCATTAGGTCCTAAGAGATCGCCTTCAATCATTGCTTTTTATACTCCTGAGCGGCTAAAAATAACGTGGATTCAAATCAACTGGAAGGCAGGATATAATTTATTAGCTTTTTTTCTTGTTTCAATAAACCCTCGTTTTCGAGTAACGAAGCAGACGAGTTGGGGTGAGAGTTGACGCCTATTTTTCTCCCCTAGCGACTCGCTTAGTCACAACACCGGGTATTACGACTTCAATCGACGACTCATCGAATCACGTAAATGCCGGATTAGCGGTCTCATCGAATTATTGGAATCTTTTTTTCCAACCCTACGTTTTCAACCCTCTTTCCCACTAGAGGTCAGAGATTAATAACGAATTATTTCGAACTGTCTCTCGAATTCTCCGATCCACTACCTGGAACTCATTTTTTATTCTAAAAATTAAATTACGATAAAAGTTTATAGTTTATATTAACTTGAGAATAACTCTAAATTTTAGAAAGTATAACAGATTAACCGAGTTATATATGTAAAATAGTAAAAGCTATAAAGACCATGAACATTTTCCTGGATCAATATTCTTAATGGAATATCCAATATCGGAGAGTGAAATTGGTCGAATCTCATAACCTGAAGGGAACTGAAAGTTTGGCCAGAGATCGTTTCTAGAGGTCGTACTTTTTCTTCATTTATTGGCTTGAGGGAGGTAATGTTCCTCCAGAACTGCCGGATTTTCGCCCTCCGAGAACAGTCAGAACCATTTGCCAACCCCTCTGCGATATATTCCTCGCTATAGTAAAACCCGTCTCACGTAATGTATGCATATTGTCCGGGAATTTATAGCGTACACCGAAATTCTTAGGGTATAAAGTCACGTATTTTAGGATTTCAATCTCACCCCCAAGCATCTTTCTCAACGTGATTCCCTTTTCTTTAATGCTCCAGTCTGATTTGCATTTCCTCTAGAGTCACTAGACTTCACACCTTTTGTTGAAATTATTCGCCATTTTTCTCATAAGACAATCATCGGTTTTGTTATTTATTCTCAAAAAGGGAATATGAATAGCTAACTCTATGAACTTGAATCCATCTTAATGAATTTAACTTGTTTAATCTAATTGTCCAAAATAGTACAAATTTCTATAAATTTTGTCATAAAATTGACTGTTCGGGTAAGAAGAATAATGTTTTTATTCATGAATCCCCAATTCAATTTTATAAGAATGTTCAATATTTTGAATTAATTAAAAAATTAAAAGCAAAGTTGTAATAACACTTGTAACTTTAGCTATTATATGAGATGTTCTTCTGTTAAAATGAATTACGTTATGTAAGAGTCATCATTGATTTCTGGCCAAGTTCCATTATAAAGTTTCAATAATAAACTTTACGAAAACGAGAAGAATTCTCAAAAGACAATAAGCATTCGTCTGTGCCAAGGTTTATGTATTATTTGGAAAAATCGTTGAGTCAAGCTCCATAGTTCCTTCGAGGGTACTTTATTCAAACGGTCGAAACTTCGAAAAGGCAATACGGCGTATTGACCTGCCAACCCTAATATTTATTTTCTCTTTTGGTTATTCTCTTATTCACTTCCTTCTTTCTCTCCTAAATATTGTTCGATTTTCTTTCTTTCGTATTTAAATTTCAAATCTCGTTGAACAATTTTATCCAACCGACCTCCATGTTTTTGAATGACAGTTACAAAACTTTTACCCTCCAAAAATATATTGAAAAACCAGAAAATACAAAATTCCGAAATTGAGATTTTTATATTATAAGGATAAATTGCTGTTATTGTTAAAATTTAAATTAGAATTTCTCTTAAATTAATTTGAAGTTAACACGAATTTAGAATAAGGATTAAAAGTTTGACGAAGTATTGATATCGGTGTTTTAATCTTTTCTGTCGGCCTGTTCAAGCCTGAATCGAGGCCAATGACGTGCAAGTAAGTGCACTTCATGTTGCCAGGAACATCAGTCAAGTTGTCGCTCTTATCGTGAGACGACATCCCGCATGGTCGCGATTTCATTCGTGACAAGCCGTATAATAGAGAAATGATTGCGAACCGTAATAACTTCATTTCTCTCAATGCTTCTGAGCAATTTTACGTATAATTAAACTCGATAAAAGTTCAATAAGTTTCTCATTGAAATAAAAATTGAAAAAAACCAAACAGTAATGAATAAATGATTATGTTGTCAGAAAAAACTGAAGCTACAACTGTTGAAATTAAATAATATTGTTCAAAGACTTTAAATTTGAAATCAATCGCAGAAGTTCTTTGAAGCTTGACTTTTTTTCTTTGTATTATTAAGTATTTATTCACGGAAATGCAGCTGTTTTTGTTGGTTTGAAGTATTTTAAATTCCAATTATTTTTCTCACGAAAGAATTTTTTAAAATTTCGAAACTTTTGTACGTATTCTTTTGAGTACTTTTATAATTATTTCTATTTTGCAATACTTCGCTTTTAATTATTTTTTAAATAGATGTCTTCAATTATAATTACTTTTATTTTGGTAACTCACTAAAGCAAAGTGTTTTTACAACAATTTGTTTAATTCTAAAAATTGATACTTTTTACGTTGTC
Organism: Diplolepis rosae; assembly: GCA_030998225.1. Classification (NCBI taxonomy): domain Eukaryota; kingdom Metazoa; phylum Arthropoda; class Insecta; order Hymenoptera; family Diplolepididae; genus Diplolepis; species Diplolepis rosae. Next base: position 8,741,012 of record JAPYXD010000698.1, read on the forward strand.
ACATTAGAAATATCAACTTCTCCAAAATTGGAGTATAAAAATATTTGTCGCAAAACTAAAATATTTTAATTTCAAAAAGAAAAATTAAATATTTTTTTATTTAATTAATTTATACAATCAAAAATTTGTTTTGGTTTAAAAATTTGTCTGGTGAATTGAATTGAATTTTGTTAGATTAACATAAATTTTTATTTTGATCAGAGTGTCATGTTTGTTCAATTATGTTTAAATTAACCAAAACAGTTTCCTCAATGAAGTTACAAAATTTCCTGTATAAATAAGTTAAATAATTATTTCGAGTGCAAAAGCACTTTGATGTAAAAACAGAGTTAGTGGCGTAATCCCAATGGCCTATCCCTGTCCCGTCCTCTGGACGAGTGAGTTCGATGTCGCCGATGGGGGTGAGTTTTGCGGATGGGCCAGGGGAGAAAGGAGGGTTACAGAAGCTCTGTTCAGGGGGATTCGGCTCTTCGTGTCTTAGTGGTATGGTGTTACCATGGTAACAGACTGTAAGCCGCTTAACACCACCCTCCAATCCACCCCCGAGTTCTCTCCCTCCACACGATGGAGAGTCAACTCCCGCTAAAATCCGCTTCTTTGCGTAACGGTCCCCGCGTAGAAAATCTACTCTCGTCTGGTCGAGCTGCTTTTTAATGCTCGTTTACGTATTTTCCAATCAAATCTACGTCACTTAATACCCTCCCCTTAGAGAACTGGTTTTCATGAATTTACCGCGTAGTTTCTTACCCAAAAAAAAGACAGAGAAAAATCACTCGTTTGATGCAAATCAAATTTTATTACTTTCTAAAAATAAGAAACTTCTAATATTCTCCACAAATTTTTAATGATATTTTCTCCTTAAATAATTTTTTTATCATTCAGAAATGATTTTTCTGCAGATTATCGAGATATATTACAAATTACAGACCATAAATCATTTAAAATAATCTAAAAAATATGCAAAAAAACTGCCGTCTATTGATTGTAGAATGATACATTTTTAAGCAAAAATATTTTTGAATAAAACAAAAACTGTTTAATTGTACTATAAATTAATTAAACTTGTAAAATATTGGTGCCAAGTTAAGACAGACACACATTTTTAACTATATCTTCTGTCTTCAATTATTATTTATTGACGCAATACGATTAATTTACTCCTCGAACGTGGCAGGGAGTCTGGTGACTGGAGCAAGTTACTAATCGTCTGATTATCTCACAGGAGATTTGCCTCGTACGTGCCAGGCGACGAAGCACATCTGAGAATACCAGTTAGCCAGGAGTCGATAATTAACTTGGCCCTGGGCGTTAGATATTCGCTTTACTGAAGGTCCTCTGGATCTTCAATTTTCTCTGAATCAAGCTTTCATTTTTTTTTCTTTTTTCTTCTTTCTCTCATTTATTTTTCTCTCTGTCGACGATTGAAACGACGACAAGGGTCGTTGCGCGGATACCACCAGGAGACATGAGAGGGTGAGATACAAATGAAAAGAAATAGTATTTCGGAGAGCACTTTAAAAGACGAGATGAGCACCGTTGAGCAAAAGGAAAAATCTGCAGTCGCGAAGGTGTGCACTCCCGTGATGAGGAATTGAATGGAGGGCGCAAAAATACCTTCGTAGGAACTGGCATTTTTCCACCTTCTTTCTTTGTTTATTTGCTCGTTTCTACTGTCGGACTCTTCCACCCTTGAGAGTGGTCTTCACGGTGCTGAATTGCTCTCCTCTCGCTATCTTGTCCTCAAAAAGAAGATGTGAGACAATAGAATCCGGATACCGACGTTTCTGTTTTCTATAAAAAGAATACCGGCACGCACTTTTCTTCTCTCTATACTCTTTCCAGCCTCCTTTTCTTTTTACGACAGCCTTTTATTCTTTCCTCAATCGACTTCAAATATTGTCCTCCTATTTATTGGATGTATTGCCATGTTATAAACGATGGCTTGATTCATCGAAGTTTGCAGCAAACTCTATTGCAAATGAAATCTACCAGTTTTTGTGGATCTAATAAAAATGTATTTTTGTATTTGAATTAATGAAATTTCCAGAGCAATGTAGTGGATATTTGATTGAAAATATTAAGTCACAATATCAGTAACCAATTGAAAATTAAAATTAAATCTGTGATTTTTTTATGTTGCAGGTCTTCAACCTACCAGCACCAAAGCTCAACCGGCCTCAATCGGCAAGTCACACAGACCAAGTTCCGGCGTTTTACCTCAGGGTCACACTCCAGGCCCAGGTCCCGGAGCTCAACAAAATAGTAGAAGTTTCGCTGCAGCCCTGAGAAATCTGGCTAAACAAGCAGGACCAGCACCTCAGGAAGACGAGCCGCGAGCTAGTCCTAAAAACCGCGCGCCACCTCCTCTAGTTCGAGGGCCTTCTCCTGCTAAGGTTGGTATTACTTAGAACAAGTGTAATAATTAATAGAAAAATCTTCTCCAAGGAACTTCGCAATCCAACTAAAGATACTTAAAGAAACTACAGGAATTTAGTTTCCATATATTCAATGATAGAAAAGTCTCTAACACATGTTTATAACACATTTGTGATAAATGATAATAATATCAAAGCCGAAGATGATCCCAGGTTTATTTTACAACCTTGTCTAAAAACTAAAATCTATTCTCGAGTTTGCTGGCATCAAAGTTAAGAATTAATCAAAATTTAGATATCGTGGATCGACTTCTGAAGCTGGAAGTCCGTTAGAGCGCGAAACGGAAATCGGTGATTTGGAAAAAGAGGTGGATTCTCTACTTCGAATCTTCTCAAAATGAAAAAGATGCTCACCTAAGCGGAAGGGAAAATAGCTCAGTTGCGATAATCGGAAGATCAAAGAGCTCGAGCTCCTTGCCTGTGCTTTCTCTGTGCTTATCCTGAACGGAGGTACGTTCTTACTGCCAATTTCCATGGTGAGCTCACCAGAGCGGCAATATTACCAGTTTGGTACATGGATGGTTCGTTATGAGCCTTTACTTTGCTACGGAGCAAAGAACGCTCGTAATACTTATAAACAGGTTCACTTGAAACAATTTCTTGCGAAACTATCTTGGCGAATGTCTCACCCAAGACGTAAAAACCAAAAATAATAAATACTCGTAATAAACGCTCTCATTTGTAAGCATTTACATAAAAAAGAAATTTACAATCTGCATTTGTTGCAACTTTATGTTTATCTAATTTTTTTGTTGGAACATATAATTGGGATCGTTGAGGCTTTGACTTTCTCTGGAAACACTTATTATGATTTTAACGAGTGCATAGTGAATTTATTATTTTACAACCCTTTTTCTAATTTAATTTATTTCCGTTTTAAATACAATATTTACTACAAACAACTATCACCTGTTTTTTGCATCTTCAATTGTTTTAAAAATGATCGTTTACAAAAATAGAAAATTGGACAGGATTTTTTTATCCCTCGTTTTTTTTTTCAATTAAGAGATTGATGTTTGGTGATTTTTGTTATTAAATAAGGAATTTTTCTTGTGCTTCAGGAGAGATCAACACACGAACGTAGACCAGAAGAAATGCCCTCTTTATATACAACTGCTAGACCTGCTGAAACGAGTAAACACAATGTGACTGCCACTGCTTCCGAATTACTGGCCCGATCTGGTTTTCAGCCGTATCGGCCCGAGCATCATCAGGCTCATCCACCTCCTCCTTTTGCCCTGGATCCCGCAGCGTACAGTCCCTATCACCATGGTCTTTACCCACCGCCGCACTTACAGCACGCTTATAGGTAAGATGACATTTTACTTTATTAATTATATGCCAACAAAAATTTTTCTCGTTTCGCTTAAAGACGAGATGTAGAAAATTATTCTATAAAAATGAAATTTATATATGAATGGAGTGAAAAACTACTAATCAAATCTTGTAAACAATTATTAAACAACTGTATTTCATAATCATATACATGAAAATTAAACTAAATTTCAGTTTTTTTTATGATTCCAGGATAGAAGAACAATTGTATTTGGAAAGATGTGGTATGCTACGACCGCCATTGTTTCCTGGTCTGCCATCGTATCCTCTTTATGGATTGCGATACAGTCCTGACATGATGCCACCAGCTTCTCTCAGTTTAATGTCCCCGGTGATGCACGAACGGTAAGTATTTTCTGATCAAGGATAGTGTGAAATTTACATTCAGATAGTTGGTATGAACTTTTGTAAAAATGTCTTTTAAATTTCAGACTGAAGTTGGAAGAGGAACATAGATTGAGGCAGGCACGAGAGCAAGCTGTTCGAGAGGAGGAGGAGAGGAGAAGAGTAGCTCGAAATTCAGCTCCCACAGCCCCTGTCGCAGCACCTGCGCCTGCATCTGCTGATACTGCAGGTGAGCGAGTCGCTCCACCCCCCACTGCCTTCCATTGAACGAAACCGTCACGCACAAGTCGAGGTTTACTAGATCGCCAGACATGAACATCCGGGAAAATCATCTTTTGAGAATTCTCTCTCTATTATCGCTTCTAAATCGCGTCTTAACCGCGATCTGGTAAGCCTTGTCTGTTTATTTTTAGCAATTTTTAGACAGCAAGGCGGCGGAGGAACGAAACGTCGTTTGCTGCGATGACAAGTCTAGACCATGAAGAGAAAACTCAAATTCGTTATTCCAGATGCCCTGAATTTAATAAACAAGAGAAACAACGACGGTCTTAACATGCCAAATCTTTGAAATAGCTGTTATTATTTCCAAGTTGATGAATTATTCGAAACTCGGAAAAGTAGGGAGAGCTTTAGATGATGAGTCAGTAAAAAGAAACTGCCAAAAGAAACGCATGGCGTTATATAAAGTACCTCGCAGGCTCGTTTGCTTAATTTTTTTTTATTTTTTTTTTTTTTTTTTATCGTAATCGATGCCAAGCGATCGTTTTCTCAACGGGTAGTTGCAGTGTGATCCGATAGTTTCAATCCATAATTGTGCCATTCAACTGGCGAACTGTGCAACAAGTCATTATAAGAATACCTGACTGTGAAAGAAACTGAAAAAGAAAAAAAAAACTACTACGCTTCTAATCTTAAACTATAATTAATGAAAGTTATAGTCATAGTTCATCATCGTTTCTTACGAAACTAGAATTAATAACGTTTAGATAAGCATTAGACGAGGATCGGAGCAACGAAGCTCGACGTTTGTTATTTTGACAGCTTTCCCTAGAACTTGTGATAAGAACACTTTATTATTGTTCTTAGAAGAAAGTCTCTTGAAATCATCAGCAGATCTGGTCAATTAAAAATTAAATTACATGGCACATCTATAGTTAGTTATCCCTAGCTAGGTTATAATTTAAACAAATCATCAATTAAATTACGTTTCACTACAATTGTATTACTTTGTTAATCATAATAATATGTGTCAACTCTTGTTTTTCTTAACAATTCTAATTTCGTTAAGAATCGAAATTTTCAATTACTAATTTTTATTTGCACAACACCTTCTGATTGTGGATTAGGAGTAGTCATTGAAAATTTCGAGCCAGATCTGCTTGTTAAGAAGAGAAAAAAGACATGAGAGCGATCCTCATGACTCACCTGAAACTAATTGTCGAAAGATCAAACAGACTACTGTCCATGATAGTGCCAATAGGATTAGAAGAATACTTTCCTAAGGTTCGATTTAGCAAACCACCCAGATTACACTTATCAGACCAAAGCCTGACTTATGCATAGTTCCAGTAATTTTCAAAGATACCAAGAAATAAAAAAGAATGAAAAAAGTAAGTCGGCCTTCGGTCAGTCTCGCAAATAACTCGGTTAGGGTATGATCGATCTGAAGCTATCGAATACATAAGCCTGTCAATGTACAATCACTAAAGGATCGATACCTAGTTAGTCTCTTAACAATTAAATACTTTGTATGACTTAAACCTAAGAGTGCACAACACCTAAAGAAGGGCTCGTGTCTATTTTACTACATTTTTATTTTGTATATTATTTTTGTTAAATAGTGAAATTACTAAATCAACGTATCAGCGATTTTATTTTGTTATTTTTTAGGTATTTTTTTTATTTCAAAGTTTATAACAAATTTCCATTCCTTGGAAACATATATACAATGTTTATCGTGTATATATGAAGAATAATGTATGAAAAGTGTTTAGAGTATGCAATTTTAAAAAACAGTTTCGAATAGTTTGACTTAGCATTTGACAGAGTCTAAGAAATTCTAACAATTCCCTGATATTTATTATTATATAAAATTACCCTTTGATATTTGATTTTTTTCGTCAAGCTGTTCTTTTGTTAGGCGCACTGCACTCTTGAGTTGGTTCCCGCAACTGTTTTAGAAATGTTCAGTTTACCGAATATACATCGAGGTAAAGTTCTTGGATTGTAAAAAAGAACGATACCTCAATCACACTGACCGAATAAACCGATGTACATAACTTTGTCACGCATGTTCTTTTGTCAAAATTATATCACTTTTATATAATTTATTATGTAAACATGTATATTTGGAATATCATTGAAAAATAAATATTGGAAAAAAGTGATAAAAATTCTGATGGACTTGATATTCTTGACCCTTGAACCGTTTTCTGAAACAGTTTTGGGGAAGATTCATTCAAAGACTCGGGTACCATTTTTCATCGTTCTCGTTAGCGTCGATTCGATATTGCCCGATAATCAAATGAGATTGCGATCGCTACGGTAATTTATATATTTTTTTTAGTTTTTTTTTTATTTCTGTGATTTAGTTTCTGAATTTAACTACAGAAATCATCCCCAATACTTGATTACATCGTAAACGAATTGTCGAAATTAAGATCATTAGTAGATAATAAGGTAGAATAATCGAGGTCAATTCAATGGAATAAGAACTGGTTAGTGTCATCATTTTTATGGAGTTTTTGTTGATAAATTGAGTAAAATTAATTGATTTTCAAACTTTTAATAGATAATTATCTATTAAATTTATTGAAAAATGAATTATAGGTCATTTTTTGAATAGCTGCGTCACTTTAATTTATCCGAATTTCTTAATTATGAGATGTTAACGTAAACAAATATTTAATTTTGAGAATTGAGCTGTTTCTTAATTTATGTTGCGATTAATTTATTGTTTTTGTATCAACGAAATAAAACTTTATAAAACACACCACATAAAAATACTGATTTTGTATAAAAACAAACCATTGATATGGAAAGAAAGAGGTATATTTATAACTCATTGAAGATTAGTATGATTAATAATTGAACAATATTTTTATTAATTTACTCTATAAGAAACAACTCCTCGTTTCATTTTCGAGTTCAGATTTTTATCAGAAAAGGATTCCTGCAGTAAAAAGTGTTAAGATAGCTAGTTAAAGGTAAGATCTAATATTTATTTTCTATGGCATATTTTACTATCCGTTAGTCGAAAATTTGTTGTTTAGTATTTAAGTAATGTTCCTAATATCTATAAATTCCAATACCTTCGCTCCAAAAGTAGAATTTCCAAAAATCAGAACATATTTTTATTCCGAATTTTAATTATTATTTCAGTGAGTTTAAATTCACCTCTTTCTTTCCCTAAATTCGTACCCCTAATTCGATTAAATTTAATTTTCTATTAAATCTGCGCACGCAACAAGAACATTTTAAGTCAGTTTTCCAATTCAAAGTTGATTTATCCCTAAATATATTTTTGATTGTAATTCATAGTCATATTGAAAATGGATTAATCATGAAATGCATCTAGAATTGCTAATTTAATTTTATAATGAAACTATAAAATAGCCAAAATAGTTCAAAGTAGCCAAGTTTCCTTAAACTAGCTATAATTCAATTTAGAATGTTCTTGACGCGTCCTAAATGGTATCAAGAAAAACATATTAGTGAAGCGTTACCAAGCACTGTGTTCGGGATTTGTTCCAGCTAGGAAGCCGACCATAGCGGCTCAATTGCATAGCGAGAGGGAGCGAGATCGAGATCGAGAGAGGGACCGAACGACGATCAACTGCAATAATAACAACTCTATCAATAATAATGTCAACGGAGGGACTACAACTAATAATAGTCACCACCAAAGGAAGGAAGATCAATCCTCGGTTCCTCATCCTCTACCTCCATCATCGGATCCATCAACGAGTCTCTATCATTCTAGACTTGCTCCCTTTCCAAACTCAGCAGCTCCAATTGGTCCGACATCACTTAGTTCTTCTCCAATCTGTTCTGTCAGCTCTGCACCTATACCTTCTCCTATGGGTCCAACTTTATCTTCTCTAAACCTCGGACCACAATCTATAAGCTCAGCCCCAATTGGTCCACCTCCTATACCCACAATTTCATCAATCCCTCCCTTGGGCCCAGGAGTCATTGGCCCACCATCTTTAAATATTCCTCTTCCTCAAATTATTTCTATTCCTTCTCTGCATCTCCCCTCTGTACCTCCAAGTACCATTCATTCTAGTCAGCATACAGCTACAACATTAAGTAGTTCAATTACTACGGCCAGTTCTTCCATTTACCAACAGCAACCCCTACCATTGCAACCCCAACAACGAACCAACTCCTCTGGATGCACTACGACTGTCAATACCTTGTCGGGAAGCGGAATGATGACCACCCACGTAACGCACTCCATAGCCAACCCTGCCGCTTCTCCGTCTGGTAATCATCATGATGATTATTACATGATACTTTTTTTTTTAAAAATGCTGTTATATTTATTAAAAATAAAAACAAAAACGTTGCAAACTTTAATGAAATTTCAGAACATGCAAATATTCTCATCCTATTTCAAAGTTTTTGTAAGACAAGATCACATCTGAAAATTCTTAAGATTAATTTCACTGAATATTTTATACAGCGTTGATTTAAAAGTTTTTTAAAAAATGTTCTTTAAAAAATTGGAAATAAAAAATCCCATATAAATTCATATAATTGATAGGTCTAATTTCTAGGTATTCAGACAACCAATGCAGGGAAGTCATCGCCACATTTACACGGAAGTCACGCGAGGAGTAAAGAATCACCAGTGAATGCAACTTCAACGCCAACAAACACGATGATTTCAGCGACAGCGATAACAACATCCACCACGCCTACACCTCAACCTGCCTTTGTCAGGCCTTTCGAAGATTCTTTTCGTGCTACGACAAAAACACATCAGAGGTCGATACTAAATAGCCACACTCAAGTTGTTCCCAATCACCTAAAACACCAAGATTCCATGATAAAGTCCAGTGTCTCTGTCGCCCCCTTGATCACAAATCAAACCATGGAAACCTCATCCATAGACGGTTCAAAAACTCGAATTGATTCTAATCATCAGCAAACACCTATGCAACCAATGTCTTATCCATCACCTTTCCACCATCCACACATTCCTGTAACTCACGTCCCAAGCCTCTACAAACCACTACATTTCAGCTCGCCTCCTGCGCATCATCAGCACCATCAATCCTCTAAATTAAGTCTATCTGCACCAAATTCGAATGGAAATGCTGAAATTATTAGTGGAGCTAGCGTAAACAGTACAAAGTCACATAATTTGAGTGAACCACGAGAAATTTCAAATAATTTTCACAAGAATGAAGGTTTAGCGACCAACAATTCTCATCCTGAAAAAGTATTGCCTCCTGCTAATTACTACCTTAATCATGCTACTCCCAGTTCTAAAGTTTCGATTTCTCAGAATAATAACAACAACCTGGAAAAAGAAAACAAAGAAACTAGCAACAATGAAGAGAAGTTTAATTTAGAGAAAGAAAATGGGAATCAGAACAAGTTTCAGAGTCAGAACCTTGGATCGAATCCGACGCCAGAGAAAGCTGTAGCGCCACAAACACTTTATGATCAGTCTAAAGAAGTTCCCTTTCAATCAGTCAATCTGAATGAGAAAGAGTGCAAGAAAGAAATTGATTTGAAGAATCACTACGATCAGAATCCGGCCACGTTCGCGTTACCCTTTCAACCCTCATTTAAGTTTAGTTTGAATGATATTTCGCAAAAACCCATTGATACGGCACAGCTAATGCAAAGTATCAAGTCTGAGGAGGTTTTGCGAACCTGCCAGAACGTGTCGAATGTTCTGTTGCAGATTCCTAAATATCAGGAAAAGCTGTTGAATTTTTCTAACAGTGAGTTAAAGACTGCGTTCTGCATCACTGATAAGTGCAATAATTTAACGGAGATTTCGATGAAGTATGAACCAGCAGTGCTTAACGTACCAGACCTTAGTAAAGCTTTGGTGAAACAAGAAGATGTAAGCGACAAGCCTTTTCTCGTGCCTGAAAATCCTAAAGTATTGACGTCGTCGCTGGACTTGGCAGAGAAAAGAAAAAAGAGGAAAAGAGATAAGAGTAATGGCGTTACTTGTAATACAGATTCGGAAGAGGATGAAGTTAAAGAAGTTGATCTCTGGATAACCAAGGGACCACCTGCCAAGCTCCAGTGTTCAGAAGACAAACTTTCCTTTCTTGCCATGTTCGGACTCACGACTCTTAGCATGAGAAATGGTGATTTCATATTCCTCGATATCTAACTCAAAAATATTTAAAGTTGTAAATAGTTTTATGTTAATCTCTATTGCATTCTTATTTCAGAAATCGAACTTTACAAGGTGGAGAAGAGATATAGATTAAATCCTGATCCACCTGAGCCACCTTTGGAAGTCGAACCAGTGATAAAATCTGCTTTGCCGATTCCTCAAGAACATCCGGACGTTTTGCTTCACTCGTCAGATTTTATGCCCAAAGTTGGATTTCTTAAAAATATTGGCCTTGACATTATGCCTCCAAGCAAACGAGATGGTAAATTCATAAGTTTTTAACTTGATTTATAAATGTCTTTCTATTCCTGGTAGAAACTTATTTTTACAATAAACTACAGTAATATGCTAATTACGATTTTCTTAAATTTTTATAAATTGAAGAAAAGAACAACAACATTTTCAAATTTATTTAAATTTTATGAAAACTTTCAACTGTCACATTATTGTGATTTATCGTATAAAAATATTTCCAATTGGGGATATGAGCTAATTTATTTTTAATATAATTTATTAAATTCAAATGCAATTTCTTACAGAAGCAGAAGTTACATGGCAGTACGTTTTGCAAGACCGCAAAAAGAGAAAAAGTACTAACATAGTGACTGCTTATTGTGATCGGATTGCCAAAATTTATTCGAGTAATCCTCCCGCCGCACCAAAACCACCCCAAAGGATGAGACTCTTGGATAAAATTAAGGTGAAGCACATCCCAGAGAGGCCGCCTCCACTTCCACCTCTGGTTCCTAATATTATATCGATGTATTATCCGGTTCTTCCGATGCCCGGTGAAAATGGAGTGAAACAAAATTATAAAACCACGGAAATTATTGATGAAGCCGATGACGCGGCGAGTGATAAGAGTGATAGGCATAAGTGGTCCGGAATCGAGGATGTGATTCATGCCTATAGAGAATATCATAAAGGTATACTATTTACAAAAAAAAAATTAATTTAAACTTTCATACATTTAAGAAAAGATAGTTTAAAATTACATTAATCAAGAATTTATTGAAGTTGCAAAATCTGTGATATTTTTTAAAACTCTTAAAATCTGGTTCGTACTCAAAATTTAAATGACCAATTCTGAATTATCTCAAATTTGAATAGCTTTATAATTCAAATTTTATTTCACATTCATTAAAACATACACTTTTTTCAGAAAAAGCAATGGAAAAGAAGATTCTAACAGCAGAGACTTCAAAGTTGTTGGCTCAAACTAACAGTTTACGATCCGAAGCTTTGCAGCTGGAACGAAGATGGTATGAGCTGGTGGACATGAGAACAGCTCTCGATTCGGAAAGACGTGTTCTTAGTCAAAAAATAGAAAGGATCAATGCACTTGTCAGGGCCCTTAGGTAGCGATGCGTAATACATACCACGGAAATTCATTCATCTGTGATATTATCAAAGGGTTAAGGGCCATTGGTACATAAAATTGCTTTTAAGGGATAAGAAATTCATCCAATGTACAGCGTTGTTTTCATTTATTGATTATTTTTAATACGTAGTTAATTGCGTATTGATTTGAAATACGAAGGCCAAGCAGCTCGGCTCGAGGCATCTGAAGAAATATCGAGAGAAGGGATACAGCGTTATCTTTTTATTGTTCTCAATTTCTGTTGGATTTACAAAGAAAAGGAACTGGCTGTGAAATGCAATGTTATATAGCACTATTGTGCTATAATTTTTGGGGAGCTCAAGTTGCTATCTTTAAAGTTTCCCTATTTTTAAAAAAAAATTCCTTTTAATGGAGAAAATGTTGGGTTTTAGATCTTATATGAACCAAAAAAGTGTTGTTTTATTTTTAAAGCAAATGTGGGGTTCTTCGATATATCTTCGATGATGCTTCAAAAAGTATCGCGTAGATGGAAAGTATTAGAGTTAATTTAACTTAAAAACCATATCAGTAATGCGAGCATTGTATACAGTGAAATGTAACATGCCTACAAAGTTTTTTAGCCTCGGATAAATAGTAAGATTTTAGTATTTTATAGTTTCCGCCAACGGCCCTTAAACCCCAGATATAAATAATTGTAATTTGTATCATAATATTTTCACGAGAAATATAAACGAAGCACCGTATAACTTATTTTGTTCGCCATAATGTGAACTTTGATATCGAATTGTACTCGAAGGGACATCGGCACTTTTGCAATTTTACCGACAGGTAAATTTGAGAATATAACGGAAGCAAAATGTAAAATTTCGCTTTTAAATAGTCGAAATCTCTGGATAAATTATTTTCTTATTTAAAAAGTGTTCACTATTGCGGATAAAGCAAGCGTTTTTTTCTGCAAATTATGTATTTTGTGAACTCTTCAAAGAGAAAATTTATTCTCTAAATTTGAGAGAAAAATTTTCAATATATGTCTAATTTTCTGGAATTTGTATGAAAAAGATGTTGCCTTTTTGAAATTAAGATAGCTACGTATCTTTCGTTTTGTTACCCTTGTTTCCAATGGAAAACAGAAAGGCCAGTGATCGTATAAGATACATTATGATGAGGTACTTAGGTAATGTGACTTAATTCTTGAGACTCCAAAGGAGTACATTCCACGCTTAAATGCTCGTTGCCCAACCTCCAACATTCCACGTCCAATAACGATCGGATTGTAACGATGTTGAAAACGATTAGATTTACAGACTAGAGCAACTTAAAAGATCGTGTGATTATCAAATCGATAATTGTTAAAACCTTTAACTTTATGTTGAAATTCTCTTTGAGTTTGTTCAATTACAGGAAAAAACATTTGAGTTGTGTCGTTGCAAACGATTTTTCTACTTGAAATGGTATTTCTCAATGGATTTTCTAACAAGTGCGAATAACTGCCCGCCAATATTTTGATTTTTTGTTTATTGAGTGCCTAACATTGTCCTACATTTGTAAATATCATTATTTTTATGTACTGTGTAATAAATAGAGATCGCCAAGTGTTTGTCGGTCTCAGTCTGGCCAAAATGGGAGCCTAGAAGTAAACCATTGAAAATCTTATGTCTTAACTACTTTATTTCACCTTCATTTTCCCTTCAGATACAATTTTTAATTAAATCTAATTTTTTACAATTTCTAAACATCTAAAGTTTTCTCCTAAAGTTTCGAACAATTGCGAGAGTCTCGCATGCTATTTCAATTTATATCTAACTATTGAAGAGAGTTATACAAATTTATTGGAAAAACTGATAAACATTTAATGGATTTATACAATTTCTAAAAATAAGCATGAAACTCGAAGATTTCTATATTTGTAGCTTGTTTAAAAGCCTGTTAATTTAAATTAAACTTCTTTGAGTTAATTTTTTTTTAGGTTGAATTTAAAGAAAATAGGCAAAGTTTTCTGTGAATTCAAATTTAGGTTTTGAACTTGGCACTTAGCTTACAGTATCTTAAATGATTAATTAATCTCTCAATAGCTTGAATTATCTTTTTTTAGAAGTTAGATTCAAAAGCACAAAATTAGTTCATATAATTCAAAGTATGCACTACTATTCAAGCTGCGATGCTTTTATGTTTTATAAATTTTATAAATATATTTATGAGTCATTCCACGGGAGATTTACCCCCTACATTTTTATTTGCTTGAAATATATTTTTTTTCGTTCTTTGTTAAAAAATATTTGATACGTATTTTTTATTTCAATTTGATATGCAAAATTTCCGAGAAATAAATTTTTGAAAATTATCGTGTTAAAAAAAGTAATTGTCTTAAATTTTTTATAACAAAAAGTAATTATCAAAAAAATGTTAAATATTTCATCTAATATGCGGCTAATCCCAAACTTCGAAATGACATATACTGAAAAATTGTTCCAATGAATTTTCATAAATAAATTAGCTATTTTTATAAACAAATAGAGATTGCTGAAAAAGGACCTAATTTTGTTGACTTTTTTTTGTCGATTAATTTTCCTAACACATTCCAGGATATACTGTAAAAATTTGAAAGTGGAGAAATGAATAGTTGTTGAGTAACAAATTTTCAACTAAAGCCGTTTCACTTTTCAAGCACGCGTGCTACCATGCGCGTGACGTACGACTCTCTCAGTGTGATTCAAATTTGGATATACGTAAATACGACACACCAAAAAATGATATGTTTGTTCCCATATTATTTTCTTTAATGAAACAAAATACATACTTATACGTTATGTAACAAACTTCATCTTCAATTTTTTCGGATGGCCTTTTTTTCTGATTTCGTGAAGTTCACAATTTGAAAGTTTTCGAGAATCGAAAAAGAAACACGACGCAAACTCTTTTTTTGCTTCTTTCCAGAATGTTTTGACATGTTAAATGGATTGCAACAACGATCTTTTCTGCTTTTAAACGACATTTTCGTTACGAAGCACGTTGAAAATTAAAGTTTTACTCTGGCAAGTTACGATGTCCAGAGTGCGATTACTTTTAACTAAATTTTATTCCAAAGTCTACATCAGAAAAAAAAGCCATCCGAAAAAATTGTAGATGAAATTTGTTACTTAGCGGATAAGCATGTATTTTGTTTCATTAAAGAAAATAACATGGAAACAAACATATCATTTTTCGATGTGTCGTATAAACAAATTTATTACTCAACAACTATTCATTTCTCCACTTTCAAATTTTTACTGTATATCCTGGAATGTGTTAGGAAAATTAATCGACAAAAAAAAGTCAAAAAAATTAGGTCCTTTTTCAGCAATCTCTATTTGTTTATAAAAATGGCTAATTTATTTATGAAAATTCATTGGAACAATTTTTCAGTATATGTCATTTCGAAGTTTGGGATTAGCCGCATATTAGATGAAATATTTAACATTTTTTTGATAATTACTTTTTGTTATAAAAAATTTAAGACAATTACTTTTTTTAACACGATAATTTTCAAAAATTTATTTCTCGGAAATTTTGCATATCAAATTGAAATAAAAAAATACGTATCAAATATTTTTTAACAAAGAACGAAAAAAAATATATTTCAAGCAAATAAAAATGTAGGGGGTAAATCTCCCGTGGAATGATCCTTATACAACACAAGCATGTTTTTCTCGCTTTTTGACGCTTGTTTTGCGGGCATAAAGTTTGTCATTTAAGCCCTAGGGCGTAAATAGGGATGGAGTGCTTAAAAGTAATCATTTAAGCACCCCCCACTCCCTATTTACGTCCGCAGGACTTAAATAACAAACTTTACGCCCGTAAAACACACGTCAAAAAGCGAGAAAAACATGCTTTTGTTGTATAAAGTACCGTGTACAACACGGGGGTAAGATCATTTAAAATCTCGTGCGATGTTAAATGATCAGCTTTACCCCCTTGTTGTACAATGTACTATTACGTACTTCGGAGAAAAATAAGTAAGATATGAGAGATTGATAGTGATCCGAGGATCTCTAGAGGCATCTTCAAGAAATTAAGATACAAAATTTAAATTCCGGAAAACATGCGTCATGTCGCTGTAATCGTTTTCCGGCAAAATCCCGCGCAAAATGAAGTGATTCGAGCGCCAAGAACACCGATCACCGCGAAATGACATCATTCAGTGTCATTTGGCATTCAACATCCGTGTAGTTCAGTTGTCTTAATTTTCTGATATCAACTAATATCAATCAAAATGTCTGGTCGTGGTAAAGGAGGTAAGTATCATTTTCTTTAAAGGCTTAGCTTTTCTCTCACAGATTCATTTTTAACCAAACCTCTATTTGTTCACAGGAAAAGCTAAATCAAAATCAAAGACGAGGAGTAGCCGAGCTGGATTGCAGTTCCCGGTGGGAAGAATTCACCGTCTTTTGCGTAAAGGGAATTACGCTGAGCGAGTTGGGGCTGGTGCTCCAGTTTACTTAGCAGCTGTGATGGAATATTTGGCAGCTGAAGTCCTCGAATTAGCGGGTAATGCCGCCCGAGATAACAAGAAAACAAGGCAAGTCTATAAACTTTATCTTAGAATTTTATTTCAAAATGGTTTGCTCTGCCAAGAAAATAACGCATAACTCAAAATTTAAAGACCAAGAGTATAGATAATCTTTGAGTCATAAAACATATTTTACAAGGAAGTATATTTAGAGTTTAAAAACTACTAATTTAAAAATCATAATTTCTTAATAATTCTTAATTTTAGTATTTCAGAAGAAATTTGAAATACACAAAAACTTAATTCAGATATAGCTATAATTTAATCTAGAAATTTCACAAAAGAGCGGAAAAGAGCCTATTAGTAAAGGTCAAATGGCGTTAACCGAAATTTTGAGTAGCATCAAGTACAGCTGCCCTCTGTTTATATTCTTGTATAAACGCCTGAATAATTTAAATGAAAAATCAAAATATTTCCTCACCTTTTAACGTTTTATATACAACTAGAATATAAACAGGGCAGTTGTTTTGAAGGTTACTCGAAATTTCGATTGGCGTCACCTGACCTTTTCTAATAAGGCATATTTTTCACTCTTATAGACTTTCTAGATTGAATTATAGCTTAATCTGAATTTAGATTTTATTCAGATCGAATGTGCTCTAAAATAATGAAATTTATAATTATTAAAATATTATTTTAGGGTTAGTAATTTTTTAATTCTAAGATGTATTCTTACAAAACACGACTTCGTTTTCAGAAAACATTATTTATTTAATGAAATTTTTTATATAAATAATCACCAATTTTTTTAAAATTATGGGATTTTAATAAATGAAAGCTTATTTTCTCAGAAAGAAGATTCCTCACAACTTCACCGTGTACAATTTTTGAATACAATTGAATTAATGCCAAATAATATTATTTTTTCAAATTGGTGTTTATTTTTTTTTTATATAAAATAATCTTTCTTCATTTAAAAAATATCAATAATAAGATTGACATTTTTTAAAGTATAATTAAATATTTCTTCCCAGAGATGTGTTTTTCCGCGACGTAACTACCTTAAGCCTGTAAAAAATTGTCAAGTTAAAATTCTTTTATTTTTTCTTTTAGAATAATCCCTCGTCATCTCCAACTTGCGATAAGGAATGATGAGGAGTTAAACAAACTTCTCTCTGGAGTTACCATTGCCCAGGGTGGAGTACTTCCGAACATCCAGGCAGTCTTGCTGCCGAAAAAGACAGGCACCGGAGGCGGCGGTGTAAAGGGTGACAAATCCTCTCAGGAATACTAAATCTGCCAGGCTACCTAATTTTAAATATTATGCTTAATTTAATATTACTGTACTAATTGTATATGATGGTCTAGTTCGCGTTGTTGCTCTATCAATAATAACTTGCATGTATTTAAAAATCTCCAAGAACTCATCATTATAGAAATGATACGAGTTTATTTTCGTCTTCCGTGATTATATAATTTATTTGAGTGTATTCGTCTTGACAAACTATTTTGTGATTTTGTGTCAAATTTCATATGAATTTCGTGTATTAATAAATGCAAGGTTTTTAGTAAAACACAGTCTTAATTTATTTCCTTACACGTTTTTATTGATTCCTAAAAATAAGTAATATCTCATTTAATGCGTATTAAATTATAAAAATAAATTTTTACTTCTAAAAATAGATTCTAATAATTTACTGAAATCGTAACAAAGTTAGCAGTTAAATTATAACATTGATGATTGTGATTTAAATCAATTTAATTTGAAAATTATACTTTAAGGTTCAAATTTCCTCTAGTTCATAATGAAAAATTCTTTAACAATAAGAATTAAAGAATATGCCGGAAATCTATTTCAATTTCCGGCAAAATGGCGATCCCGGCATAAGAGATAGAGCGTCTCAACGTTATGACATCTAGTTTGTAAATTGAGATCACTTTTTAAATACTTTTTATAGTTTATCACATCCTGAAAACACAAATTAATAACATAAAATGTCTTCGACTGATATTGCAATGCTGGTTGACATGGGCTTCAGCAGTTCAAAGGCGTAAGTTTTAATAATTTCATGAAAGCCACGAAACCTAACCTTATAATGTAAACTTTCAACTCTGTATTTATAGAGAAAAGGCTTTGGAAATAACAGGAAACAAAGGTGTTGAGCCGGCGATGGAATGGTGAGTGTATATTATTAAAACTTAATTTTTCCATAATTTCTTATGTTTCTGATATCTTTTTATTACAAAACATACGGATTTTCAAAATCTGCATGTCACTGCATTATCGGTTGTTAAACAATATTCTGATTCAACATTTTGCATTGTCAGAAGAAACACTGTAAGTTTGAACTTTATCTAGTAAGCTAAAGACAAAACATTTCTAATGATCAAATGTTTTTGTCATTGTTCTATCGAAATTTATTTTTGTTTAAGTAACAACTGAAAGTATAATGGCGTTAAGAATAGAATAAAAAACAGCTATGACGCGGATGAAAATTTGAAACGTGTACCGGTTCAAAAAATGTAAGTTTCTTTAAAAATTTTAAAGTTTAATAATAAATGAAATAACATTCATAGCTTTTTACCGTCGCATTTTACTTCCAATTCTAAGTCTCTAAACGTAGAATATCACTTCACAATTGAACGAAAGCATCCACGTTTCCAAAAAATTACTCGAATAAAAATATTTGGGAGAATTTTCAAATTAAACGACATTAATAAAATAAAGTCATAAACTTACTTTCTAAAGATAACTTTTATAATGAAGCAGAATTTTGTAGTAGTTGCAAATAGAAATTTTCATAGTCGTTTAAATTTACTCTTATTATTTTTAAATGTCCCTAAAATTAACGGAATATTGAAAAAGAATCAAAATCAAATATTTGATGGTCACATCATAAAAACTTTTGCACGTGCGCTAAAATATCCGCAAAGGCTTTCGGGAAGTAGCGGCAAATATAAACGTGTTTAATTAAAGTTTTATATTAAAATGTTTTTAATTAATTGAATAATCCTTCTAGGTTGCTGGCTCATTCCGATGAAGCTGAGCCGATTCCTGAACCAGCTCCAGCCGCAGAACCTCCAGTTGCTGAAAATGCATCGGAATCGATTGCTACTACACCATCTCAAGATAGCACAGCTTGTGCAAGTGGCCAAAGTTCACAGTCTAAAGTTGCCAAATCTATGAAGTGTGATATGTAAGTTTCCTTCTTAAAATTCTAATATCTAATTAGTTCAATTTTCAGTAATAAACAAGTCCTAAATTTGAAATAAGTTTTACATTTATTTATAAAAATGCCAAATCGATTCTTATATTTTTCAAGTTGTGGAAAGCTATTCGCTTCCACTCTCGAGATGGAATTCCATGCAACAAAATCTGGACACGATCAATTTTCTGAAAGTGTTGAAGAAAAAAAACCCCTTACTGATGAGGAAAAGAAAGAAAAATTAAAACAGTTGGAAGAAAAGCTTAAAGAAAAGAGAAGAGAACGTGAAGAGAAAGAAAAACAAGAATCCTTTGAAAGGGAAAGACTCAGGATACGTTCTGGAAAAGAAATGACTGAAGCTAAAAAGAAGTGGGTTACGTTTGATGATTAAACTTTAATTCGTAATTTGAATTCTCATCGGAACAAACGAAATAATTAAAATATTAAGAATAATTTTTAATTGTATTTTTGTAGATTGGAAGATATTGAAATGCAGAGGATATTAGAACAGAGAAAACGTGAAAAAGAAGAGGAAAGAAAGGCTCGTCAGAGGGTGAAAGAACAAATTGAAGCGGATAAAGCTGCCAGAAGGGCCAAGGCTGCAGGTATAACCAATTCAGGAGGTTCTCCTGCAACCTCACCTGCAACTTCACCTACAGTTCCAAATCCAGCAGCCACTCCCAGCACAGTTATAAGAAAAGATTACAATCAAACTAAAATACAGGTATGTAAAAATACTAAATTTTGAAAATTAATTGTAAATTCATTCCTAGGATAAAGTATATATACTAATAAATTTAATTTATTTTCAGATAAGGCTCACAAATGGTCAAACCTTGACGCAAAGTTTCGGCTCTAAAGAGCAGCTTGCCGCTGTGAGACTCTTCATTTCGATTAACAGGACTGATGGCTCTGAACCATTCAATTTAATGACAAACTTCCCCAAAAAAGTTTTCACAGACGATGACTATGACACACCGTTGGATGCTCTCGGTAAGAATTATTTTAAAGTGCTTCATCAATTTATACTATTATTTTTTCAGCTTACCTGAAAACGTATATTTATTTTCAGGACTGGTACCTTCGGCTGTTTTGATTGTACAGAAGAAGGTCTAGCATTTGAATACCTTAAATAAGATTTTAAGTAACTTTCCATTCGTAGATTCATTGCTTTTTGTAACAAGAAGTAAATGTCTGACGGTTTCAAATGTAAAAAGAAGTTTTTTAGGGACCCAAAATAAGTTTAAACTTTGAGTTTGATGGTATTTTCGAAAATTGGTTCTATATTTCTCATTCCTTTTCCTTGATATGTATAATAAACTTTTTTAGGATTAAATACTAATTTACAATGCATGGTAAAAATATAAAAATACACATCCTTACTATGTATTCTAAGTCTGTAGATTCTTTTACCAAAGTAGTTTTCATTTTAATAGTATATTTATAAATAGAAGTTAACTAACTTTGCTTTTTTAATTTTAATATTTACAAACTTAATACAATAATTCTTTAAATTTCTTGTGGACGTTTTCGTTTTTTTTTTAATTAAAAGTTTATTGAGTAGATCTAAGTAAATGCTAAATTTTGTTATATTTGAATAACGCTAAACTGTTCAGGTACAGATCCTGGATAAATTACATCCTCTGAACTACTGCAATCTGTGGGAAAGCTGACAATTCCATCGCAATTTATTAAATTAAATTTCTTGTCGAAACATATCCGAATTTCTAAAATGTATTGCTCGTGGGTTTTCTGTAAGAAGAAAGTTTTTAAAATATTTATTTTAATTTAAATTGTCTATTTTTCTAATATACTCAGTTTTTTATATGAAAGTAACTTCATAATTCTTACCGGATGTCTAACGCACATCACTTGACCGTTGACGTCTAAAATTTTGTGAATTCCGTTGAGAATAGTTTCTACTGGATATTGTTTACCAGGATAAATACTTGCTTTAC
The DNA here is from genome assembly GCA_030998225.1 of Diplolepis rosae. NCBI lineage: Eukaryota > Metazoa > Arthropoda > Insecta > Hymenoptera > Diplolepididae > Diplolepis > Diplolepis rosae. The sequence continues at coordinate 8,762,489 of JAPYXD010000698.1, forward strand.
CAAGTACATTTTTCATGTCATAATAATCGAGTAGGTCCAGTCCTTTTTGGAAATATTTAATTTCTGTGTTCATACTTTCGAGAACAGAGGCACAAGTGCCATGTTTTTCCCATTCATGTTTCCAAAACGATGCTGGCTTTAAACCATGTTGCACATCCATCCATTTCTCTTCTAGAGTATGTTCTATACTTTCTAGAGCGGCTAAGTCGAAATTTAAAGTTTTGTTGCAGTATTCTGGAGCAATTTTATGGTACTGAGTGGGCCAAATACCGTGAATGCACCATTCTTCGTTGAGGGGTAAAGTGCATTTGTGTGATTCTGATTTTTCTTTCCATTCGAAACAGACTGTTTGAGGCCAGTGTTGGGTAAAAATAATAAGATCGAAATCGTTATCTGCAGTAGGCTTTGATTTTATATATAATTCTTGATGCGAACGTCTGAAAATGAAGTTTTTGAATAAGATCTCTATAGGAAATACGTTTTTAGAATAAAATAAATGATAAAGTTGATGTAGTAATATTTTCAAGTCAGGCATACATCAAGATTATCTAAAAATAAGATTTAACTTTATTTAATACATTAAAAACAATGGATACAGGGTAATTAAAAAAATCAACATTATAAGGGGTTTTCCCGCTATAAAATGGATTCAAAAAAGCCAATGGCTAAAACTTTAAGTTTTTGCAAAGATCACGTACATGAAATTACCATTTATACGAATTATGCTTAATTCCCATATGCATAAATTATTTACGCCTAATTCATAAAATAACTCCAAAACAAAAATGCATACATTATTAGAATTTTTTCAATTGACACTTTATTGTGGTTTGTTGTAATTTATTGTGAAAATACATATCCATCTCATATTTTCTCTTCATAAAAGTAACATTCAACAATAATATTTTGGAATACTGAGAAATTATCCAGATAAGGGATTGAAAAGATCTTCAGTAAATTTAAACACGATTTCGAGAAAAGTTTCTTTGTATTGAATATTTATTCCAGGGAAGAACAAATAACTAATTTGAAAACATTTAAATCAGCTAATTATTTTACTAGATAAAATATATATTCAAATTAAACAAAGTATGTTCAATTCAAATAAATTAGTTAGCTATAAAATATTTTGTAGACATTGACGTGTTTTGATTATTCTGAATATTTATTTTTCAGGTTAGTTAGAAAACAATAAATGGTTTGCACCTTCACAACACAGATTTTAATTTCGATTGTAAAGTTCTGAGGTGTACCTCTTTTATGTACCTACTTTGTCTAAGAGATAAAATATGAACAAATCTGACAATATTTTTCATCCCACAAATTATTAATTTGACTTTGTTATATAATATTTTAAGCATTATCTCAAGTAGAACAATAATATCACTGACTCACCCACTTGAAAACTGGATCAAAAGTGCTAAGAAAAGAAGATATTTTAATAAATGAAGAAAATCCATTGTCAAAAAATTGAAAATTGAAGCGGTTGAATCACAATAAAAGAATGTAAGTAGCAGCTGACGATGAAGCAACCTGTTTTTGTACTGGCAAGAGAAAAGATTAACAATGTGCATGTCCTCTAATCCCTCTCACTTTAATCCCCTCCCTAGTCTCAGAGTCAGTATTAGTCGTATGTAATTTTAAGCCATTCGAAATTTAGAATAATAGCTTAAAATTTTTGGCAACGACCCATAAGCTGTAGAAAATTTTATTAAAACTTACAAGAAGTTACACTTGTTTTTACTATGATAAAATTATATTTGTATTTTATTGTAAATAAATATTTCCACTAGGAACGTAAGTTATATCGCACAAATTCCTCCGTTCACTGAATTCGAGCTTATTATTTAATTTCCTTTCAATTATAAGAATTAAAACTTGTGAATGATGTGACTAGCCAATTTTAATGAAACATTGCAGGCTTAAAGAAAAAAAAAGAGTTGCTGATAAAATTTTAAATTTGAATTAATAAACTGACGTTTAAAAGTTTTTTTCAGCTGCTTAAAAATTTTAATTTAATAAATGTCATTTTAAGATTTGTATTATATAAAATTAATAAATAATCAGACTATATATGCTCATGATTATTTTTTTTAAATTTCAAAATTTAGTAAATCAAATTAACTTTTGTAATTTGCAGAGATTCAAAGTACACATTACAGTTAAATTGACAAATTTATTGGAGCCATGTTTTTGTGTAACCCGATTTCTCATTTATTAATTATTGTTTGCGCTGTTTTTATTTCCAGAGTAATTATAGATGCATTCAAATCAGTTCATATTTTATTATAATTCATTACTGTATTTGATATTTATTAAAATATTCTTTAAAATTTCTTTTTCTTCCCAATAGAAGATGATTCTTTTAATTAAGAAAAAAAATTGTACAGTTGCTGCTTGATTGGTATTTATTCTATATTATCTATATAATTGAATATTTTTTGTAATTATATTCGTTTATTACAATACAATTATAATAATTATATTATATTCAATCAGGCGTTCAACTTTTTTTCAGAATGCACTGATTTTTACATGACGATTGCGTCCGTTTAATTTTAATCTTATTTCTTTTTAAGCTTACTATGTTTAGATACAATAAGTGCTGGAAGCTATCACAATTAGAAGGGTAATCCACAATTCCCTTACAATCCACCAGATTAAAAGATTTATCAAAGCATATCTTTATTCTGTGCAAGTAAAACTTTTGTGTTTTCTGTGAGAAAAAAAATAATGTAATAATCACTGAAAATCTATTCGGGTTGGATATTAAATGAAGTAAGCGAACGTAAGTGCACTTCCTCTTGTTGATCAACACTTAACGCAATTTTTGCATTTTCGTTTAAAAACACATATTTTTTATACATTTATCAGAACAGAAAAGATGAAAATTACACATTTTTCTTGAACTTAAACTTTGAAATTGTATATTTTATGAAAAAGTTGATCATAAAGTTAGTGTAATGAACAGTTTTTAAAATATAAAATATGTGCATACATTTCAATATTCAAATAACTCCAATAAAAAAATTTAGAAATAAAAAATATTTCTTCAGCTACTTTCTTTTTGGAATCCGCAGATTGTTAGAATAATGCAAGTTATTTCAAAGACATAGTAATTCAATTCACTTTTGTCCGCTTGTTTTCATATAATGCAATTTTAGTTTTACCTCATTTTTCAAACATTCTATTTGACCTTTAACTCCCAAAACTGAATAGATTCTATCAAGAATAGTTTTTACTGTGTATTTTCTTCCAGAAACGATGTTTACTTTTGAAAGTACTTTCTTCATGTTATATTTATCATGTAGGTCAAGTCCTTTTTGGAAATATTTTTTTTCAGTGTTTGTGCTTTCGAGGTTAAGTGAACACGTTCCATGCTTGCTCCATTCGTGACTCCAAAATAATTCTGAGCTTGATCCTGCATGCACATCCATCCATTTAGTTTCTAACTCGTTCCTTATATTGTCCAGAGCTGATGCATCGAGTTTGGATGCATTGTTGCAGAATGTTGGACCATTTAGATGTAATTGAGTTGGCCAAATTCCATGGATGGTCCAACCAGGGTTATTAGGTAAATTACATTGGTTTGATTCTGACTGCAGCTTCCACAGCAAACATTCAGCTTGGGTCCAATGCTGGACGAAGAGAATTACATCAAAGTTGGCTGGACTTGACATTGGCTCATTTTCCAAAATTCTGGAAAGTCATAATGAGTTAGATTTTTTTATTTGAAAAAGAGTCTATAAAATTATTTCTTGTTGTGGGGTTTAAATTTTTGTAGGCAGATACTGTAATTAATTTGAGACTCACCCATTTGAAATTTGAATCGACAGTCCTAGAAAGAGGAAGAATTTCCAACTGTCTAGAAAAACCATTGATGTAATATTTGAAATGGTACTTGATAATATAACGTTTCGAATGATCTATTTCTCACATGATTAATATCGTTGCAAATACAAAATTTTGCCTTCAATTCTAAACTTTATTCTTAACGTGGGAATTTAAAATTATTCTTAAAATATAATTTCTAAAAAGATCATTAAAAGTTCGTTTCTTAACAAAGAAATATTAGAGTGACTTTTTTTGTCACTTGATGAATTCTTCGTTGATCCTATATGCTGACGCATATTTGTTAAATGATAAGATTGATTTAATTGTCAAATACTTGATGTTGCATTTAATATTTTATTATTTTACTCTCATAACTTCAATCAGTAGTTTCTTAAAACAACTTGAGTCAGATAAATTGCTGTTGCACTTTCATAAACAATATTTTTATGGGTCTATAAAATTCAGAAAGCAGTAGAAAAAAGATTTATTGGATATTTTTGAATCTGATATCAATTTACCATTCCACAAAACATTTTGGCACATGATACACAAAATATTTTCAAAATTTGTTTTATCTAAATCTATATCACTTAAGAAATGAGGAAATAAATAAATACGCTAGAATGATTAGATGAAAATTATTAATCTTTCCAATTTCACAATTATAAAGATAAAATTAAATGAATATCATCTCTAAGAGTGACTTAATCGTAAAGGTCACCATTAGTATGTGGTATTGTAATAGATAGATACAAATATTATATTTTATAGTTTTCTAGTATAAACTTGTGTTTTAAAGCAGAGTAGGATAATGAAAGTTACGCTATACGAGTTTTTTTTAGACATATATTTTAGCTCTTTGAGCATCCGATGTATAACGTATCTTGGTTGATTAATCTATGAAATAATAAAAAGTTTCAAGATTTCAATGCTTGATAAGTTTTTATTTTGTAATTTATCATTACATTATCAATGTGATTTCAATAATAGCACATAGGAGTTACTGAATAAAAATATATTATATCTTTCAATACGACTTTTATAATAATAATTTTAAAAATATTAGAAATTAAGGGAAAATCAAAGTGCAATGGTAATTATTCCTAGTGAACTGAAAATTTTTGAAATAAAAATACTTTAATTGAGAAAAATAAAATCAAAATTCATTATTGGTAATAGTACAATTTTCTAAAGTTTCATAAAGTTTTTCTTACACATATAATTGGGAAAATTAGACGTTTTCCTCTAAATTGTTATCTTGGACCTTTCCGGGTACATAAACTACGTCTTGGTATTTGTTACAATTAGAAGGGAAGCCCAAAATTCCATCACAGTTCACTATCTGGAAACTTTTGTCAAAACATATTCTTATTTCGTGCAAGATCGACTCTCCTGTTTCCTATAAGTGAAAAATTTCTTGATCATCAGAACTTAAATTATAAAGATTTATAAAAGTACTATTAATAAAATCAATGTAATTAATCGTTTATAACTCATCAAACATATGGAGATATTTAAAAAATTTACAATAGAAATTGTTAAAAATGAACAATATTTCTGTAACTGCCTTTAGAAAATTTGTTAAAATGAAATAATCTTTTCTTTGGTTTTATATTAATCCAAACATATCTTCAGTTTTCGGGAATTTCTTCCAAATTAAAGAAACTTTTTTTGGCTGAATATAATATATATATATACAATAATTAACTCAATTTCGTCCGAAAATGGATTTATTAACTTTTATTCGCTTACTCTTCATATGATGTGATTTTATACTCACCATATTTTTGCAACATTTAATCTGAATATTAACTCCCAAAACTTGACGAACTCCATAAAGAATAGTTGTCACAGGGTATTTTCCTCCGGGAAAAATATTAAGCTGATCAAGTATATTCTTTGCGTTGTATTTGTCATACAAGTCAAGTCCTTTTTGGAAATATTTTATTTCATCGCTTACGCTTTCGAGATAAGAGGAGCAAGTTCCATGCTTGCTCCATTCGTGTTTCCAAAATGATTCTGAGTTATATCCTGCATGTACATTCATCCATTTAATATCTAAATCTTTCCTCATACTTTTCAGATTTGATATGTTTAATTTTACATTGGTGCAAGATGCTGGACCAATATCACGTAATGCAGATGGCCAGATTCCATGGATAGTCCATTCATTTCCATAAGGTAAATTACATTTGTTTGATCCTAACTTCTGCCTCCATACGATACATTCTGCTTGGGGCCATGTCTGAGAGAAAACAATGATATCGAATTCGGATAAACCTGATTCTGAATCGCCATTATTATTATCATATCCTGATCTTGACAACCTGGAAAAAGTGTTATTAAGTTAGACTTTGTTCCCGAAAAAATGGCCGTGCAACTACTTATTACTTTAAATTTAAATTCATTTAGTCTGAGACTTACGCATTGGATAATTGAATTAACAATCCCAGGAGGAGCAATTTCCAAATATCCAGAAGAATCATTGTTAGAAATTCTGAAACTGCAAGCACCTAAAAATCAGAACATATCAAATTATATTTTTTCTCTTTAACGTCTAATTGGAACAGAAGTTTGATATCTAATTTGAAAATTGTTTCAATATGATTTAAAAACAAATTAATTTGAACTTACCTGTTTACAGGAAGAACTATATAGGTGAAATTTTTGTTTTACTATAAGAACGTGGCATATGGTTGACAAGAAAAATTCACTATTTGAATGCCTGATACTGAACATTTTCTATCTATAGATACCCAAAACGTGAGATGTTAAATGCATTATGTTAGATATGTTAAACTACAATATTTTATTTATATTCTGTGAAATTACAATTGAATAGTAATTATGCTACGTGACACGTTGTTTTTTTACAACGCGAAATGTAATAATGCAACGTTACACGTCATAGGATTAAATTTTTTTGGCAGAATTACAATAGGATTGTAAAATTACTACGTATCGCTTTATACATTTACAACTGCTTTTGTAATTCTACCGAATTATTTTTTTTACAATGTTGTTAAAAAATTAAAGTATGCATTTTATTTTCTGCTTACTTTTTGTTCAGTATGCCTATATGATAAGTCTGATGACATTCTCTATAGGCATCAGATTTTAAAAAATGTATTTATATAATACAATTTCATCCTTATTTCCATGTTTTTAATAGTACTATCAACGAAGAACCTTCCATTTTCCTTCAGCTCCTTGAAATACAAAATTTATAAACATAATTTAGCAAAGATCGCTAGAAATATGGGAACTATGGGAATGATTAATAAAAAAATCGTTGAGAATTGATAGGTTATCTATGCTATTTCATTTGCTTATTTAACATTATAATTTTATTATAATAAAAGTGAGTTATGTCTTATTAAATATTATCCACTCCCAACAGTTACGTGAAAAATTTAGACGAGGAGTAGGTTGGTTAAACAAAGAATGAATTTGCCGAATCGTGGTCAAAAACGTCAAATAGGCATCATAGGTTATGATTATATTGGTCAAGCACATGTCAAGTTATATACATTATGTAGAAGTTGTACTTACTGTGACACTTGCGTGCACCATGATTTGTCATTTTTAGTTCATATAACATAATTTACTTTTATAAACCAAAACTTATTCAAATCAATTGTTCTAAAACGACATGTGCGCATACATCTGTTTATGCGATTATATTTATGAACGCCGGGAACGGGAACACGATCAACCGATCAAGCACTAAAGTCTGCTAAAGGTTAATCGAGGTTAATGTCTATATAATTGGCGCTGAATATATAACTTTGATAAAAAATGGTACTTCCTGCTAATATTTAATAATGATCACATTATTAGCATCTTAATGTCAATAGCATTATAATGTCCGAGACATGAATCCGAATGAATCCGAACCAATCCGAAACCAAGTTTTTTCTTTCCGAATCAATCCGAGCTCGGATTGATCCAAACCGAACTTTCAATCAGAATTAATCCGAATGAATCGGAGGTCGGAATGATTCGGATTAATTCTGATTGAAAATTCGGTTTGGATCAATCTGGATTGAAAACTTGGTTTCGGATTGGTTCAGATTAATTCGGATAGTTTTCTCAGAGAATATCGGATTAGTTCGGATCGATTTATTACCGTTTTTCATCAAACGAGATACTAAACGTTTTTCGAATTGGTTCGGAAATAGTTATGTAGAAATAGTTCTGATTGGCTCGGAATGAATTCCTATCCGATACTTTCGCCAGGGTAACATTTTCATACAACTGTTACGTAACAATAAAATAACAAGCTTGAGTGTCCATTGGGAAGATCTTAAATCAATTTCCATGATCAATTCCCGATATAGGATTTTATATATATAATTTTATTATTTATTGCAATGTCAATACTATATAATATTATTAAAATTAATATATAATATAAAAATTAATATGTAATGTGTATTAGTAATTATAAATTGTATACCATTACGAATTCTATTTTCGAACCCTTTCGAAGTCCGAAATACGTTTTCAATCTTATTTGATGTGAATCAGATGAAAATTAATCCGACTAAATCAAATGCAATCCAATCAGTCCGAAAAAAGATTTCAATTCGAATCAATCCGAGATCTGATTTGATTCGTATTGATTTGAATTGAAAACTTGATTTGGGTTCATTCAGATTGAAATCTCGGATTGATTTTCAACTGATTCGCATCGAACAAGACTCAAAAACTTTTTTCGTATTGGTTCGGAAACAGATTTTGGAATGTCTTGGAATAGCTCTGATTAGCTCGGATTGAATTTCAACTTGAAATTTCGTCCAGGGATGTTATAGGGATTTATCAAAAATCTAAAAATCTGCTTTTATTGAAATTAATTTAAATGAAAATCAACGTTGAAATTTTTATCGTTACGTTTAAAATTTGATTTTAATATTTAATGAATCATGTTATCTTATTTCATCATAATGGATTGTGAAGTCTTTTGAGTAGATAACATAAGTATATATTTGCAATAAATATTAACATATTAATGCAATAATGACAATTTTAATATTGAGTTCTGGTCACAATTTGAAGAAAATATTACTATTCAAAGACAATTTATATTAATAAAAAATAAATAAATTTCGGAGTCACGAGAGTTATTTTGACTAAGATTCTTGAATATAATTTTATTTAATGAAAATTTACTAATGTATGTAAGTTATTTGTTCTGTACCAAATTTTCCTTTTATTTAGTCAAAGCTCATGATTCAAATCACTTTTGCTTCTGAGAATGATTTTTGTTTGTGTTTAATCAGATGTTATTATTTAAAATGATAATTTTTAGAGTGGCTCTATGAATCTAATATGAATTTATTATTCTTGATAGTTTTTACTTGCTTTCTTTAAACACATGAGACATGCAATATTTTAAAAACTGGTTTTATCTAAATCTATATTTGATCAAGACGTGACGAAATAAATGGATTAATTTTCTGAAATAATTGAGAGATAATTAATGAAGAGAAAATGATTGATCTTTCAAATTTCATAATGATTACTTAAAGTCATCATAAGTATATAATATCGTAATAGATAAATAAAGATATTGTGTTTTATAGTTTGCTAGTGTAAAATTCCGTTTTAATTGAGATATTCAAATAGGTAATATATAAATCGCCTATTGTTTGCATGGTATTTAATTATTGCTCACTGCTAAGTTTAAATTTATGAAAAAAATGAGTTACTGATAAAATTTTGAAATTGAAGTAATAAACTGACGTTTTAAAAATTTTCCATCAGTTACTGAAAAATATAATTGAATAAATGTCAAATTAATATTTTGTTCATCAAATTTTTAATTTGCTTTGCTTTTTTAGGTTTAAAACTTAATAGATGTTCGGACAAAATTAATTTTTTTCAAATTTAAACCACGTAAAACTACGTTGCAATTCAATAAATTAACAGCTTTATGATAAAGAAACTTTTATTTCATAAATAAAAGAAATTGTGAAAATTATTATTTAAAAATAATTTATCAATTTGAACGAGAAAAGATGGGAAATAAATTATGTAGAACTTTCAATTTTTTATTATAGCATATTTTGGAAACGATGAATGCATCTGATTATTTTTCCATAAAAAAGTTGTAATTATACATATATTTATCGACTCAGAAAGTTTTCTATTGTTTCAAATGCTAAACTTGAATTATCTTAAATATTTTTCTGAATTTTCCATTTTTCAGAAACCTGGAAATTTTTAAAAATCAGAACTTCAATATTTCTGTGTTCGTCACAAGGCAACTATTTTTTCGATCTGACGTTCTTTAACTAATTTCATTTTAGATATGACTGGGAATAAATTTTCAGTTTTTAAGCATTTAATATATGAGGTATGAATATTTATTTCATAATTAATCATTACATTTCTATTTAGTCTTATTACAAATATGTTACATCTTGAGATCTGCTGCAAGTAGAAGGGAAGCCCACGATTCCATCACAATTCACCAACTGGAAACTTTTGTCAAAACATATTTTTATTTCGTGCAAGAACGACTCTCCAGTTTCCTGAAAGTAAACAATTTTTTGATTATCATAATTACAAACTGAAATATCTAATAAAAATTTTGTATAAAGGTAAAATATTTCTTCAACAGTTAACAGGTTTGTTTTCTAGAAACTGCAACTTAGCTGGAAAATTCAGTGCCTTTTGAACTCATTTTGATTGAAATTAAATCTTTTATTTAATCAGTTATTTTCACTGGAAATAGGTGAAATGAGTAATTCCGTCATAAAAAATTGATTTAAATCTAATTAGTTTTTCACTGAATCAGATTTAGAGAGCAAAGTCCTTTTTTCAATTGAAGAAACGTTTCTTTGCCTCTCCAAAAATTTATTCATTCACTTTTTCTCGCTTGCATTTTATATGATCATCTAATTTCATATTTACCGTATTTTGTCCACAGGTCACTTGAGCATTAACTCCCCAAGATTGATTAATTGCATCAAGAATAGATTTCACGGGGTATTTTTCTCCAGTAACGATATTAGCCTCCTCAAGTACACTCCTAATGTTATATCTATCATGTAGTTCAAGTGCTTTTTGGAAGTATTTTTTTTCAGTGTTTGTGCTTTCGAGGTTAAGTGAACACGTTCCATGCTTGCTCCATTCGTGATTCCAAAATGATTCTGGGTTTGATCCTGCATGCACATCCATCCATTTAGTTTCTAACTCTTCCCTTATACTGTCCAGAGCTGATGGGTCAAATTTGGTATTAGTACATGATGATGGACCCATTTCATGTAATTCACTTGGCCACATTCCATGAATAGTCCATTCAGTGTTCTTTGGTAATCTACATTCGTTCGATGGTGATTTCTGCTTCCATGCCTGACATTCTGCTTTGGGCCAACTCTGAGAGAAAATTATCAGATCGAAATCGGTCGATCCTGATCCTGAATTGTTATTATCATTATCATTTCTCCTCCTCGTAAACCTAAAAAAATTATCATTAATCATACAATTATTTATTGCTTTAAGGTTTACAATTTTACGGTAGTTAAACTGTTGGAAATTTCTATATTAAACTTCCATTAGATGTACTGGAAGTTTTTTTCAGTGACGTATATTAAATTTTAAATACTTCCATCTTAAAAAATACAAACTTTTTTTTAAATTTTAATACACATTTGTATATGGCGCATTCCACATAATATTTGGCAACAAATATTTTTTTAATAAAAAAAAAGAAAAAAATCATGTCCAAGTTTGAAAAAATTTTACTTGTTTATAATATTTTGATTTTTATTATCAAATAAATAATTAGATTGGGTTTTAGTATATTTTATTCTAAAGTTGAGGCAAAGGCGCATATTTCATGTTTGGTATAGATTTTTATATCTTTGTTAGATATTGCAGTAAAAGCGATTGAAAAAAAGTACATTTTTACGAACGTGGAATTAAAAAAAAATTTCTCGAAAATTCTGCGTATCATATTAAAATAAAGAAACACGTATCGAATATTTTCAACTACTAAACCGTAAAAAAAAATTAGGTGGCAAATATTGTGTGAAAGTATATTAATTTTTTATAATATACGAGTCTATTCATTTTAATTTACCATTTGTGTACTAAAGTCAATTAAAATTAATAAGATTTTTAACAGTGTATTGAAATTTATTTAGTTTGAGACACACCCATTGGATAGTTGAATTGACAATCCCAGGAGAAACAGGAATTTCCAAATATTTAGAAGAGCCATTATTGAAAATTTTGAAACTGCAAGCACCTGAAAATCAGATTACAAATTATATTTTCGCAACGTTTGATATTCATTACAAAAATTATTTAGGTGTGATTTGAAAAGAAATTAATTTTAACTCACCTTTCTTCAGAAAGAAGTATATTGGTGTAAATTTTGATTCGTTGCCTTATATATACCTCAATATGCTTTTTTCCATATATGAGATTATTTGTTCAGTAAAGAACATAAATTTAAATGATTAATTCAATTTAATTCGGAATGATAAAATCTTATTCGTCAAGAATTGGGAAAAAAACTTGAATATTTATAAGAACGTGTCATATGATAAGGGAGAAAATTATCTCATACATTGCATTCACCAAAGATAAGAACATGAATTTCATTTGATTAACTATTGCATTATTGTTGTTTTGTTTAATAATAATAAATCATATTCTACTTTTTATTAAGATGAAAACTTAGATATAAGAACGTAAATTTCCTTAAGTTTGAAATTTCATTTGATTATCTATTGCATTATTGTTATTTTATTTATTAATAATAAATCATATTCACATTTTTTACTCATAAAGATAAGAATATATTTACAATAAATATTTACATTCTTATAAACCATTTCTTAATATAAATATACAGAAGAAACCTCAACCTCTTCAGACTCGAAAATCCAACAATTTGTTTTTTTTTAATAAAATTTCCATCACTCTTAATTGTATTTAATTCTTTCTTCAATATTGCAACATTGTTTCTAAATCGAAATAATTTCTTTCAAAGAAAAAATAAAGAGCGCTCGAAACAATTTACATTAAGAAAATTTCAACCACCTGAAGAAAATATATCCAAGGCACATTTATAAAATCCAAATTAGCAAAAATATGTCATTTCCATTTTTCCGATCTCCAATAAATGTTTAAAGCTTCATGGCACACTGGGTTTTTAATACAAAGTTTGACAATCCCTTTCTTTGAGGTGAACATTTTTTATGAAAATTATGAAAGATTTTGCCTTCATATAAAAAATCAGATCAATAGTAAAAACTAAGACTAATAAGTCATTAATTTTCAAGGTTAATTGACTTAATCATTTTTATATTTATTTTTTAATTTAGGATTTTCTCCAGGAGAATTATCATATATTTTTCAATAAAATTGAATTTTAAAAATTTTCTACTTCTATCATTGGATACTGAAATGATTTTTAACAAGTCTGCCAATCAAGTGGAGCGCCTGGAAAGTTTTATTCGGTTGCAATCGTTGTCGCAATAAATAATATGTAAGAGCTCTAAACAAGATCAAAATGATAATCAAGGCAACGATATCAACCCAGAAGACCACGTGTTCCATACCTAAAATATGAATTATTCATTAACTTATGCTGATTATATAATTGCAAAATTAAAGTTTTTACAATATCTAGAGAGATATTATTCCTACCCATAATCCTTAAGAGCTCTCGAGGAACTCTGTACTGGCAATAAATCTCATCTGCTGGACAAGGTAGCTTCTGCCTATCATAACCATAAGTAGCTACGATTAAACCTTCCAATCCATAACGTATATAACTTAAATACATAATAATAGTTCTATAAGTTGGCAAAGGTTCTGCGCTACCCATTCCTTGAACTGCAAATAGCATCAAAGGCACCGACAAAGCTGGTCCCAAAAATATTCCATTCTGCCAAAAATTGAAGTGAATAATATGATTAGATAATTATTCAAATTAAATTTTAAATCATCCGAAATAAATTCAAAACTTCAACACCCCAAAATCAAATACTGAAATAAAAATTCTACTTTCTACTTATTAGCTAATTTCAACTCGCAAAATGAATATAAAAAATTTTTTATATGTATTTCAAGAGTTTATTTATTAAGGGGGTGTTCTCATCGAACGGTTTCAGAAAATCGATTTTTTTTTCATTTTTTCAAAGATTAGGGATCTAAGAACGATTCAAAGATGTACGACTTGTTCTACTATGACAATTACGTCAAGAAAGTTAAACTCAATTTGTCGCTTTTTCTCATTGGAAACTTTAAACGCGTTTTTCTCAAAACTACTTTTTCCAAACTGGTTCCCACGATTTCTATAGTAAGAAACTAGTACACGGATTTTGATAAACTTTTTTTTTAGATGTGTGGAAATGTACTCGCTATCGTCTGACGGACGTTTTTTCCCCTATTGTTTATAAAAAATGTTTAATGAATTTTGAAAGATGAAAAAAAGGTGAAAAAAACGATTTTTTGTTCTATAGCCCGCCATTTTGAAAATTGTTATGATAAAAAAAAGCCTCCGTCAGACGATAACTACACTACCATAGATTAAGAAAAACATTTACTCTTGTGTTTCAGACCAGCCATTTTTGAGATTTGGTGGGAACTATCAACCAACTTTTTTTGGAAGGCCTATGTTCGCAAGGGTGCAGTGGCCAAACCGTAAAAATTTTTTCATACAAGTTTTCTGAATTTTGTAGTCCAAGGGTTAATAAAACTTTTAAAAGAAACCGCATTAAAAAATCAATTATAGTTTTCTCACAGTAAAATTCCAAAAACGCTTCGAAATACGGCCAATCCATGAGAACACCCCCTTAAGCCCAAAAAGTTTTATATCAATATTTATATTAGTAACTCCTAAAAAAATTCTTAAGAATAGCCTTTGGGGGGTGGGGGGGGGGCTAGAGTGATGTGACCCCTTAAATATCCAGTTTCCTCTTTGAATAGCAAAATAGTAAGTAATACATTTTATTTTTGCATAGTTACGACTTGAATTGCACTATTTATCATCATGTTTCATCTTTCGATAGTTAATAAAATGTATTATTTACTATTTTGTCTTTCAGAGAGCAAACTGGCCATTTAAAATGGCACTATCGAAACGTTGCCAAACATTTATATTTTGAATTTAAAAAAAAATAGGTTGTATGGTAAGGTAGTTGATCCACGAAAATTAGACCTCAGGCAAAAATAGATAATTTTGCTTTCAAGAATAGCAATATTGTTATTGAAGGGCTATTTTGGAAGAGAAAAGTTTAATTTCCATGAAAAAAATTTTAAATACAGAAAAATAATTTTATTAATAAATTTTATTGTTGCCCCAACTTTTTTTCTTATCGCTTCTTACCAAATTTTACAAAATTATGCGATTTTAATAAATTACAAATTAATATTTTAAGAAAAAGATTCCCTACAACTTAATCATTTCCAATTTTCGAAAATCAATAAATTATTACGAAATTCAGCAATTTTTTTATAAAAATTTCGTCTTGGAAAATGTTTTTTAATGGTTTCAGCCATTAAAGAATTTATTTTTAAAAATCAGACACGGTGAAGTTGTGGGAAATCTTTTCTCTGAAGAAATGATTCATGATTTATTAGAATCGCATAATTTTTAAAAATTTGGCTCGAAGCGATAAGAAAAAAATTTGGGTCAAAAATAAAATTTATTAATAAAATTGTTTTTCTGTGTTTCAAATTTTTTTCATGTAAAATAATCTTTTCTCTTTCAAAATAGCCCTTCAATAACAATATTGCTATTCTTAAAAGCAAAATTATCTATTTTTGCCTGAGGTCTAATTTTCGTGGATGAAAACTACCTTAAATATGAATTTTTCAAAATTTGGAAACAATGGAGAATGAAAGGTGTTTTTCTAATCAATTATGTCCAAATTTAATCGAGTTTTTGCTTCAGTATTCTAAATTACACAGAACAACTTTATTTAGCATTCAATTGAATATAATTTAATTAAAATTAAAATTTAATTACCACGACATTTAAAGTGCTGCCTATCGCAAATCCCATGCTTTCTGATATTAATGCCGAGATAAGACAAATGCTAAAAAACATCACACATCTGTACGTTTCGAGAGGCTGTCCAGTTATTGGGTAGACCATTGATAAATAAAGTAAACCCAGAATTATCTGTAAAAAATATATTATTAGACTTTCAATTATATATTAAAACTGAGCGAATTATTTATTTTCAATAGAAAAAAGAAAAAATATTTTCTCCACTAAAAATTAAAAAAAATTGTCCTCAATTTGAATGATGGAATATTTTAATTTTTATTATCTAATCAAAAGAGTAATTAGTTTTTTTAATAAACAAACCTGAGCAGGAATGCTTGACAGGGTGAGAGCACAAAAATATGGACTGAGATCATACCATCTATTGAAATGCTCCCTTTTTATGAGATGAACTTCTTGAGGAACTAAAATTAAAATATTTTTAATGCATAGATTTATTTTTAATTTCGTCATTCCCTAATTTAAATGTGTTTTTAAAATAAAATACAATAAAACACAATAATATGGATCACTATAATTTTTTGTAATTACTTAACGCCATGGATCAATCGGACCATGCGACTAAATTATACATTTATTCGTTCATGTAAAATAACTTTTTTAATTAAATTTTTTAACTTCTTTTTAGAACAAATTTTGAAAAAAATTCGAAAACTTATGGACAATTACAGTTAACTGTACAATTTTTTGCAAAATTTTTACTCAAACGAAGTTGATAGACGTTCTTTATCGTTTTCTGTTGTATTTCCCAAATATCCAGGAAGACATTTTGTAAAATAAAAAAGTTATCTTACACAAAATTTCACAGAAATTTGGTCACGTGATCTGCTTGATCCATGGCCTAAAAATCTTTTTATCGGTTGCAAGAAATTACAAACATTTGTAATATACAATAAATTGAAGAACTGATTTACAATGTCAAAATAAAATATTATTGTCACATTATTGTGGTTTTTATTACTTATTGCGTTTATTTATAAAAATACATTTGCCTGAGAGTATTTTTTAGTAATTAATTTTACTAATTGTAAAATAAAAAGATGTAAAATCATGCAGGCAATTCTTACAGTGCAGTAATACAGGCAGCATGGGCACGTAGAGAAATAGAATCAGACATGTAAAACAAAAACCAAAATTGAAGAGAGTTTTGGAACCATCGTTTCCTATTCCCAAAAACATGCCTCCGACCATAAAACCGACGAAAATGTGCAATGATATTTTCAGGTACATGTAATTCTACAAAAAAATTGAACATCATTTTCACTAATTTCTATTTCTACAATACTTAAAATAATTCTAATTTATGTAAAGACGTTTACAAAATATTTGCATTCAATATATAAATTTTCTATTTCTACAAAAGAGTTCTTCAGGAAGAATTGAACAGTCAGAAAATAAACTAGTCGATCCGACTATTTCCTTAGTTCCTTTAAAGGTTTGTTTTCATTTATACACGAAATTTTTTCTACAGAAAGTGTTTCCTACAGTATATATTGTATAAAGATCTTTTTTAATTAGAAACCAAAATCGGAAGAAATCTTCTAAATTTTGGTTCCCGATTAAACTAAATCTTTGTATTTTCGGTAAAAAACACTTTCTGTAGAAAAACTTTGCGTATTAATGAAACCGAATCCTTTTAAGGAGTTTCATCACCTCTGCATTTTCAAAATATAACTTTTTTTTATTGCATAAAAAGGCCCCTTAGGGTCCTAAGAATGATGCCCAATAAGTTGCGGGGGCGGGGCATAGTAGATTAGAGGTATATCAAAATTATAGTTTATTATTATTTAATTATCTAGTGGAGTACCTACGATTTTAAAATTGGTTGACAATTGTTCATTTGTTTAACAAATTATGGTCGCTTTTTGGGCAAAAATCGAGTGTTACATTCAAATGCTCACCATTTCCTCAAAAATGAATATTTTTGGACCTCATTGGACCTCCGAAAAAATTTTTTTTTTGGACACGGTAATACTCAGCCGCCATTTTGTATTTCTTAACAAAAAGAATTTTTTTTTAAAGTTAATATATTAGTTAATAAACTCTATAAATTTCAATTACTTTAAGTTTTGTTATCTTCCTGAAAATAAATCATAAAAATGATACTATCTTTGGAGGCTCAATGGTGATGAAACCCCTTAATTATAATTTTCTTTTATCATTGTTTTTAGTAAAAGTGTGGAAAATTTCGTCTTGAATAGAACGAGTCATTAAAAGTTTGAATAAGGTACAAATCATAGATTTTTTATTGCTGGAATCATATCCAAAACGAGCTAAAAAAACTAAAATTTGTCAATCGATTCCAACCATAAAAAATCTATAATTTTTATCCGATTGAAACATTTTATGGTTCATTTTATCCGTGATGAAAATTTTCTAAACTTTCGCGGAAAAAATTCCATGGCAAAATATTCTAAATGCAAAAATAAAGATTTCTCTAGCTTAAAGCAACTATCTAAATTTGAATCAGTGAAAATCTACTGAATATCAGTGAAATTTGACTGATTCAAATAGCAAAAAAGAGGTTACTGTAGATCAGTCAAATTTCACTGATTATTTCAGTGAAAATTGACTGATTTGACAGTGAAAAATATATTTTTCACTAGTGAATCAGTGAAATTTAACAGTGAAAAATATTTTTTCACTGATGAATCAGTGAAAAGGCAAATCACTGATTCAATCAATGAAAATTTGACTGATTCAGATTTAGAGAGAATAGGAACAATTTAAAAATTCGAAAACAATTTTCAAAATTCTTTAAATTGTTATTATTTTGCTAGGAATGTCTCTTACTCGATTTCTGTATAATTGTAGCATCATTCTCCTGAATAATATTCTAAATTGCTCGCACCAAGATACTTTTATAATCTCCCTCGAGAGCTCCGACTGGAATTGTTCAATTCTGTTAATTGGTACAATTGGTGAATTTACGTCTACATAACTGATCATTCTTTCTACTAAATCAGTTCCATATTCTCCGGACGAAACGTCTATAGCTAAAATTCAAATACAATTTATATTAAATCAAAAGCCCCATATCAACTTTTTCTGGTAATTAATGTGATGTTAATTAAATTCCAGTGATGTCCTTTGTGATTAATAAGATAATTATCGTCTGGACATTAAACAATATGAATTGTTTAACAATAATTGACAAAAGATCAAATTAAATTTTTCATTGAAATTGTTATTTTTCTGAAGAGTAATAAACAAATTAACGAACAAGTCATTTGTTCGTGATTTGCAACGATGACTTGTTCAAAATCTAGTATCTTTGTACAATATAAAATATAAAAAAGATTAATCTAGGAAAAAGCTTATTTATTTTCAGGGAATCAAGTAAAAGTCTCTTCCCAGTGATTTCTTGACATCATATTTATCAAATTAACAACAATTTCTACAAACTGATCTATAAATTGTAAATAAAAATGTATATAAGTAAAATTATGTATTTATTTGGAAAAATTGTTTTGATAATCAATATTTTTTTTTATTTTGAAACACATGACAACAAGAAGTAATTGGCAAGATATTTCAGTTGATTCCTTTAAAAAATGAGACTATTGATAGAAAAAGTTC
Organism: Diplolepis rosae; assembly: GCA_030998225.1. Classification (NCBI taxonomy): domain Eukaryota; kingdom Metazoa; phylum Arthropoda; class Insecta; order Hymenoptera; family Diplolepididae; genus Diplolepis; species Diplolepis rosae. Next base: position 8,781,936 of record JAPYXD010000698.1, read on the forward strand.
AAAATGTGATTTGAAAAGTCACATAAAAAAATTTTTGTTTTTGTTATTGAATAAGAAATATTGCTTTAGTTTTAATCAAATATTGTCAGTTGTTCTTATATCTGGAGACCTTCCACAGAGAAAAATATTTGTCTAAAATTACCAAACTATTTGGAAAGATCTGATAAATTTTAAAGCGAATTACTTTTTTCTAATAATTCACAGTTTTTAGTATTTCTATTATAGAATACGTTAAATTACCGATTAAAATTATTAGAAAAAAGTACGTCACTTTAGAATTTATTATGCGTTTCCAAATAGTTTGGTAATTTTAGACAAATATTTTTCTCAGTGTATAATAATTTTTTAAAAAATACACTAAAATCTCTTGAAAACTGAATTTTTAAATGATTTTTCTCAAGAAAAATGCTTTTTGGTGACATCTAACGTAGACTTACCAAAATCTGCAGGATTGTAATGTTTTGGACATTCAATGCCAATATTTTTTAGAAAAGGTACCACGTTATTGGCCATTCCTCTATAAACACATTGGCCGGCCGCAACGATATAAACATGGTGGAATTTTGAAAAAATAGTTGCACTTGGAGTATGAATCGAGCAAATTACTGTCCTGCCTCCTTTTGCTACCCTCTGAAGAAGGTCTATACATTGGACTGAAGATAATTCATCCAGTCCTCTAAAAAATAAATTAGTTTAAATTCATACTGATTTTAGTGCGATACAGATATATCAAATTAAGGTAGTTGTGCTAAAAATGAAGTATCAGGAAAAAAAAGTTTTTCTATGATCTCCAGACTTGAAATTATATTATTAATGGTCTCTTATAGAAGAAAAATCTACTGTTTCTAATTTTGAAAATACGTAAAAAATCTTTAAATATTGTGATTTAAAAAAAAAAAATTTTGAGTTTCTTGGGCATTTTTTGACATTTTTTGACTTTGAATAAGTTTCTTGTTTTTTAACCAATTGACATTATTCTTTTTTTCATTTTATTCCTTACAATTTGTAGCAACTTTTTGGGTATAGAAAATAAGGTAACATGACAGAACAAAAGTTACAACTAAAATAAAAAAAATATCCCAAAATAAAGAATAAAAATGTTGTAGTTATTTTTTGTAGCTAGAGTGCTTTTCATACTCAAAAAGTTGCTACATATTGTAAGGAACAAAATTTAAAAAATCATGAAAATTGGTTAAAAAACAAAAAAGTTATTCAAAGTCAAAAAATGTCAAAAAATGGCCAAGAAACTCATAATATTTAGTTTAAAAATACATAAAGGTGCTGGAATTTAAAAAAAAATCCAAAACATTTCCAAATAAAGTTGGTGAGCATAATAAAAAAGTGATACGGAAGGTTTAAACTCAAAAATTAAAAATATAAAAGATGGCGGATCCCCTTAAGGGGGTCTTATCGTCTAAAGGTTTTAAAAAATCAATTTTTCTTTTTGTGCATATACATTTTTACAGCCATTATTAGCACAAAAAATGGACAAAAAATTGTTTTCTTTCAAAAATCTGCAATTTTGAGAAATTTATGTATTTCTAAAAAATTGTGTGTCTGGCCATAGACAAGGGGATAACAAATAATAGTTTTGCGGTTTTTTTCTTTAAGATTATCTGAAAGGTCAAAATTCAAAAATAAACAAATACATTCATAAAAACTGCGTCCAAAAATCATTTGTAGTTTTCTCATAGTTGATTTTTAAAAATAGGGCTCGAAAATAAGGTGTTACACGATAAGACCCCCTTAAGTAAAATAGAAACTTACGTGGTAGGTTCGTCGAGAAAAATAAGAGGAGGGTTATTTACTAATTCGAGAGCAATTGAGAGTCTTCTTCTCTCACCACCTGATAACCTTTCGGTAATTGTGTCCCTCGCTCCATTCAGTCTCAAAGTCTCAATAATCTCATTTATCTGGAAAATGAATTTCACCACTTTACTCCAAAATAAGAAGGCTCAATACTTTCCAATTTTATAAATATATTTTCATCTAAAAAGTTTCATATTTGACAATATTTTTTCTCTCTTAATCAAAGTAATAACTGAAATGTGCAATTCTTTATTTAATTATACAGTTTCCATTTTAATTGGTCTTCTCCACTTCACTTTCAATTTTAAGAAAGCGAATTAGCTTTTCATGTAACTTCTTTAACTTTCACCTGTTCTTTATTAAAAGTCTTATGAACTCTTATTGAATTAATCACTTGGATCATAATTCAAATATTAATTATGGAATCGTATTCTGTCTAGAAGGAATATTTAATTACTTGTCAAATTTTGCAAAATTGTTGCAGTTCTAACAATTCCAGTTCTTTTCAATTTTTTCTAATTTTCTACAACTTTAGGACCATTTTGCAAAAAGCGTTCGCTCGTTTTTGCAGAAAATTCGAATAATAGTTATAGGAAATAAAATTGCAAGAAGTTTTATAACATTTAATAAAAATGTTCATTGTATTTTATTGTAAAAAGAGATCGTCGACAGGGTTATTTTTTATTTTAGATGTTTTATTTATTCTGTGAAAGGTACTTGTGATTTTTTAATACAGACATTTTTTTATAGCTGTTAATGGGATACTTTATTCTGACATAAGAGAGATAAGGTATCTATTATGGAAACTAAACCGCGTGTTTTACTCTCTCGTATATAAAATTTTATTTCCAGTGGGAGCGATGAGAGCTCTAGTTTAACTACAGTATCATTTATACTCTACTCTTTTGTGTGCCATAATAGCACTTCCGGTTGCTTCAAAACCGACTTTGCCTTTTATGATGAACACAATCATCTTTAAAGTCAAAAAATCTTTTAAGTCTCATCTAAAACAGAAGCCTCACTCTCTTGAAAAAAGTTTATTTCCAATAAAAATAATTGATGAGAATGGGGTTTTCTAATAAATACATAAATAAATTTATAATTAATAATAAATAAGCTACTATTTGAGAAGAAAATTGTACATTTTTGTAAAACTTTTTAATTCCATTTTGTAATACTGATTTAAATTTTGCAGTGAATTTCTTCAAATACAACTTTTTGCTGGGTTTCGAAGTTTTAGAAAATTTAAAACGTAATTAGGAAATATTTAGAAATTATTCTAATTTTATTATATTTTATAGCAATAAAATAATGAAAATAAATATCAATAAAAATATTTGATTTTTGGAGCCATAGAAATATCCACAATGAAAATCGGGTTTTATAATAAATAAATAAATTACAATATATAATAAATAAGTTACTATCTGAGAATAAAATTGTAATTTTTTGTAAAACTTTGTAATTCCATTTAGTAATGCTGTTTTAAATTTTGCTGCGAATCTTTTCAAATACAACTTTTTGCTGGGTTTCGAAGTTTTAGAAAATTTAAAACGTAATTAGGAAATATTTAGAAATTATTCTAATTTTATTATATTTTATAGCAATAAAATAATGAAAATAAATATCAATAAAAATATTTGATTTTTGGAGCCATAGAAATATCTCCAATGAAAATGGGGTTTTATAGTAAATAAATAAATATATAATAAATAAGTTACTATCTGAAAATAAAATTGTAAGTTTTTGTAAAACTTTGTAATTCCATTTAGTAATGCTGTTTTAAATTTTGCTGCGAATCTTTTCAAATACAACTTTTTGCTACGATTCGAGGTTTTAGAAAATTTAAAACGTAATTAGGAAATATTTAGAAATTATTCTAATTTTATTATACTTTATAGCAATAAAATAATGAAAATAAATATCAATAAAAATATTTGATTTTTGGAGCCATAGAAATATCCACAATGAAAATCGGGTTTTATAATAAATAAATAAATTACAATATATAATAAATAAGTTACTATCTGAGAATAAAATTGTAATTTTTTGTAAAACTTTGTAATTCCATTTTGTAATGCTGTTTTAAATTTTGCTGCGAATCTTTTTCAAATACAACTTTTTGCTGGGTTTCGAAGTTTTAGAAAATTTAAAACGTAATTAGGAAATATTTAGAAATTATTCTAATTTTATTATATTTTATAGCAATAAAATAATGAAAATAAATATCAATAAAAATATTTGATTTTTGGAGCCATAGAAATATCTCCAATGAAAATGGGGTTTTATAGTAAATAAATAAATATATAATAAATAAGTTACTATCTGAAAATAAAATTGTAAGTTTTTGTAAAACTTTGTAATTCCATTTAGTAATGCTGTTTTAAATTTTGCTGCGAATCTTTTCAAATACAACTTTTTGCTACGATTCGAGGTTTTAGAAAATTTAAAACGTAATTAGGAAATATTTAGAAATTATTCTAATTTTATTATACTTTATAGCAATAAAATAATGAAAATAAATATCAATAAAAATATTTGATTTTTGGAGCCATAGAAATATCCACAATGAAAATCGGGTTTTATAATAAATAAATAAATTACAATATATAATAAATAAGTTACTATCTGAGAATAAAATTGTAATTTTTTGTAAAACTTTGTAATTCCATGTTGTAAAGCTGTTTTGAATTTTGCTGCGAATCTTTTCAAATACAACTTTTTTCTGGGATTCGAAGTTTTAGAAAATTTAAAACGTAATTAGGAAATATTTAGAAATTATTCTAATTTTATTATATTTTATAGCAATAAAATAATGAAAATAAATATCAATAAAAATATTTGATTTTTGGAGCCATAGAAATATCTCCAATGAAAATGGGGTTTTATAGTAAATAAATAAATATATAATAAATAAGTTACTATCTGAAAATAAAATTGTAAGTTTTTGTAAAACTTTGTAATTCCATTTAGTAATGCTGTTTTAAATTTTGCTGCGAATCTTTTCAAATACAACTTTTTGCTACGATTCGAGGTTTTAGAAAATTTAAAACGTAATTAGGAAATATTTAGAAATTATTCTAATTTTATTATACTTTATAGCAATAAAATAATGAAAATAAATATCAATAAAAATATTTGATTTTTGGAGCCATAGAAATATCCACAATGAAAATCGGGTTTTATAATAAATAAATAAATTACAATATATAATAAATAAGTTACTATCTGAGAATAAAATTGTAATTTTTTGTAAAACTTTGTAATTCCATGTTGTAAAGCTGTTTTGAATTTTGCTGCGAATCTTTTCAAATACAACTTTTTTCTGGGATTCGAAGTTTTAGAAAATTTAAAACGTAATTAGGAAATATTTAGAAATTATTCTAATTTTATTATATTTTATAGGAAAAACACATTTTCACCAGAGAGATATTAAAAAAATCATTTAATTTTTCTCTAAAGGATCTGATACTTTAAAAGAAGAAAATATAATGTGCGAAGAATTCAAATGTGTTTAGAATTCCCATCTTGGTTGAGTGCCAGAAATTTTATAAAGTGAAGTTTAAATTCTTGATGATATCTACTTAACTTGAAACTTCTGTTCACGCACTTAACCATCAAAATGCAAATAAATGTGCATTGAATCATTTTACCCACTGAGACTTTCAAGATTGTATTTTTATTGGTTGTATTATAGATTTTATCTGATCTAAATATTGTACTTGCTAATTCAACCTTTGCTTTTTCAAAAACAAGATGCTATATTTTGTTCTTAACTACTTTTTAAAATTTTTTCTTCCATTGTAAACTTTTTTTAAAAAATATAGTTCTGCATAAATAAAAATAAAATACTTATTGAATAACTTAAGGACATTCAAAATTTAAAAATAGTCAAAGATGTTCAATTTAGATTGGATTGAAGTATTTTATTTAAAAAAATTTAAAATACATTTTTTGCAAATGTATTCGTCCGGTTTTTTATTTTTTCTGGATCCATTAATTTTTTATTCCTATTATTCCAAGTAGAATTATGGAGTAATCTTTTGCATATTTGTCATGTGAGATCTCATTTTACTACATTTAAATTCTGTTTACGAATTTATGAAATTCGTAAGTATTTTTGGATTCATAATAAAATTATATATATAATCAGCCTTGAAGAATCTCTGCTATGATTTATCATTTTTTTTATTCAAATCGATATAACTTGAGAAAAATCTATTAAACTTACAGCTGCTAATTTTTCGGACTTGTTTAATCTTTTTCCGAGTTTGAGATCTGCAGCAAAGCTCATTGCTTCAAGAACACTAAGTCTAGGCTGAAGTAAATCCTCTTGCATAATATAACAAGACGATCTTCTAAAGTCTCGAAGTTCCCTGGGTTGTCCATTTATGGAAATTAATCCAGTCGCTCCATCACATCTGAAAATAATTATTAAGAAAAAAAAGTATAAAAATATTGATTTCAGAGAAATCGGCAATTTTATTAATCATTATTAAATGTTAATTGATACAAAAATATTTTTTGTTTTTAAATAAATATTTATCATGACCCCAATCATTTTGAAAGGTTTTTGTTGTCTCTGATTAGTTTTATGACATATACAAATTTTATTGACGGCATCGACTTCTGCAGGGCCTAAAAGATTATAAACTCTCGGGTTTTTAAAAAGTAGAACTCCAAAGTGAACTCTGATGCATAAGTCAGTTTTTACCTGAGTTTATTCATTGTTCTTTGAATTTTAACTGAATTTTTCAACCAGAACAAACTTTTTTTCCGTAAAAATCGAAACTCGATAAAGCTTTTGCAATTTAAACAATTGCTTAATATTGAATGAAATAATATTGTTGAAATTGGTAATTTTTCAGGGTGACTTGTTTTTATCATTAATTAGGGGATATTTTACAGGAATTTTTGTTACCCATCTTGATTCCTCTACTAAAAATCCCAGATAGGTTGCGGATAGAACCTATCTATCCGGCCTCTATGAGGTCCTAACAGGGAATATATGGGGGCAATAAAAAAAATATCTATCCAGTTTCTATCGGCGTCTTATAGGGATTTTCATTCCGGGCCCTATCCGGACTCTATCATTTCCTAATTGGGTATATATCGCGGCAATAACAAAAATATCTATCCAGTTTCTATCGGCGTCTTATACGGATTTTCATTCTGGGTCCTATCCAGCCTCTACCTAGTCGTAACCGGGAATATATCGGGACAATAACGAAAATGTCTATACAGCTTCTATCGGAGTCTTATACGGACTTTCATACTGGGTCCTATCCGGCCTCTATCAGGCCCAAATTGGGAAAATATCGGGGCAATAACAAAAATATGTATCCAAATTCTATCCGCGTCTTATAGGGATTATGATTCTGGGTCCTATCCGGCCTCTATCAGTTCCAAACCGAGAATATATTGAGGCAATAACAATAGTGTCTATCCAGCTTCTATCGGAGTCTTATACGGATTTTCATTCTGGGTCCTATCCGGTCTCTATTAGGTCCTAACAAGGAATATATCGGGGCAATAACAAAAATATCTATTCAATTTCTATCGGAATCCTATACGGATTTTCATCCTGGGTATTATCCGGACTCTATCTGGTCTTAACCGGAAATATATCGGGGCAATACCAAAAATATATATCCAGTTTCTATCGGCGTCTTACAAGGATTTTGATTCTGGGTCCTATCCGGCCTCTATTAGGTCCTATCAAGGAATATATCGGGGCAATAACAAAAATATCTATCCAGTTTCTATTGGAATCCTATACGGATTTTCATCCTGGGTATTATCCGGCCTCTATCTGGTCCTAACCGGAAATATATCGGGGCAATACCAAAAATATTTATCCAGTTTCTATCGGAATCTTATAGGGATTTTTATTTCGGGTTGTATCCGGCCTCTTTCAGGTCCTAATCGGGAATATATCGGGGCAAAAACAAAAATGTCTAATATCCAACATCTATCGGAGTCTTATACGGATTAGCATTCCGGGCCCTATCCGGCCTTTATCAGTTCCTAATTTGGAATATATCGGGTCAATAACAAAAATATCTATCCAGTTTCTATCGGAATCCTATACGGATTTTCATCCTGGGTATTATCCGGCCTCTATCAGTTCCAAATTGGGAATATATCGGGACAATACCAAAATTATCTATCCAGTTTCTATCGGAATCCTATACGGATTTTCATCCTGGGTATTATCCGGCCTCTATCAGTTCCAAATTGGGAATATATCGGGACAATACCAAAATTATCTATCCAGTTTCTATCGGAATCCTATACGGATTTTCATCCTGGGTCCTATCCGGCCTCTATCTGGTCCTAACTGGAAATATATCCGGGCAATACCAAAAATATTTATCCAGTTTCTATCGGAATCTTATAGGGATTTTTATTTCGGGTTGTATCCAGCCTCTATCTGGTTTAACTGGGAATATATCGAGGCAATAACAAAAATATGTATCCAAATTCTATCGGCGTCTTATAGGGATTATGATTCTGGGTCCTATCCGGTCTCTATCAGGTCCTAATTGGGAATATATCGGGGCAATAACAAAAATATCTATTCAATTTCTATCGGAATCCTATACGGATTTTCATCCTGGGTATTATCCGGACTCTATCTGGTCTTAACCGGAAATATATCGGGGCAATACCAAAAATATCTATCCAGTTTCTATCGGCGTCTTATAGGGATTATGATTCCGAGCCCTATCCGGCCTTTATCAGTTCCTAATTGGGAATATATCACGGCAATAACAAAATTATTTATCCAGTTTCTATCGGAATCCTATACGGATTTCCATTATGGGTCCTATCCGGCCTCTACCAGGTCCTAACAAGGAATATATCGGGGCAATAACAAAAATATCAATCCAGTTTCTATCGGAATCCTATACGGATTTTCATCCTGGGTATTATCCGGCCTCTATCAGGTCCTAATTGGGAATATAACGCGGCAATAACAAAAATATCTATCCAGTTTCTATCGGAATCCTATACGGATTTCCATTATGGGTCCTATCCGGCCTCTATCTGGTCCTAACTGGAAATATATCCGGGCAATACCAAAAATATTTAGCCAGTTTCTATCGGAATCTTATAGGGATTTTTATTTCGGGTTGTATCCGTCCTCTTTCAGGTCCTAATCGGGAATATATCGGGGCAATAACAAAAATGTCTAATATCCAACTTCTATCGGAGTCTTATACGGATTTCCATTCTGGGTCCTATCCGGCCTCTACCAGGTCCTAACAAGGAATATATCGGGGCAATAACAAAAATATCAATCCAGTTTCTATCGGAATCCTATACGGATTATCATCCTGGGTATTATCCGGCCTCTATCTGGTCCTAACAGGAAATATATCGGGGCAATAACAAAAAAATCTAACCAGTTTCTGTCGGCGTCTTATAGGGATTATGATTCTGGGTCCTAGCCGGTCTCTATCAGGTCCTAATTGGGAATATATCGCGGCAATATCAAAAATATCTATCTATTTTTTATCCACGCCTCATAGGGATTTTGATTCTGGGTCCTATCCGGCCTCTATTAGGTCCTAACAAGGAATATATTGGGGCAATAACAAAAGTATCTATCCAGTTTCTATGGGAGTCCTATACGGATTTTCATCCTGGGTATTATCCGGCCTCTATCTGGTCCTAACCCGAAATATATCGAAGCATTAACCAAAATGTCTATCCAGTTTCTATCAGCGTCTTATAGGGATTATGATTCTGGGTCCTATCCGGCCTCTATCAGGTCCTAACCGGCAATATATCGGGGCAATGAAAAAAATGTCCATCCAGTTTATATCGGCGTGTTATAGGGATTTTAATTCCGGGTCCTATCTGACCTCTATCCGTTTTTTTACGGGTGATGTCTTTTACGCTATCCGGTTCTATTTCTCAAGAATACACTGTATAGGACTCAGTTGGATGCCGATTTTAACTTTGAAGAAAATGAATTTCTATTTCTGTGTTCCGGAAAGATCCCATATAGACCCACATCACAAGATTGCACTTTTTCCAAATACACGATTTGTCTCTTGACCCTGAAAATATTCGGATAAACTCAAATGATTTCCGTATAAGAAATAATTACCCAGGCAGAGCCTGAATAGACCCGTATACAAGGCCTCTCCATTTCCTAACCCGATCTTATCCGGGTTCTATTCTATCCTATCTGGAATTTTAAACAGGGTATTTAGTGCCATATTCATCTGATTATTTTTATCAGAATGCTTTTGGGTTCGATGCCCTGAGTTAGAGTTGCTGAGTCTAATAAACATTATGTACATCTGACTAAAGGAAGAAATCATCAAAAGGTCAAGTTAGGTTAAAACTGATTAATAATTAATCTATAGTTCTTTCTCTTATTGAAGTTTATCATGAGAAATATACTAACAACGTTTTTTGTCTTCTGTTTAGACTAATTTAATGTTTCGACACAATTTACGATTACCATTCATATTATCTCAATGTCAAGCACGAGTAGATAAATGATTCTGTCTTTAAAACACTATTGTTATTCTTTTATTTAATAACAAAACCTCACTTATTTTATTTGACAAATTACAAGATATTATAACAAGTTTACAAAAATCCTTACTTATATCCAGCTAAAATGTTAAGTAAAGTTGATTTTCCAGCACCCGAGGGTCCCAAAATTGCACTTAATTCCCCAGATCGGAATTGCCCACTGACTCCTCTTAAAATCACCTTTGAACCTGAAAACAAATTCAATCTTAAATATTATTAAACAATCATTGCACAATAGTAAATAATAGATCTTGAAGAAAAATTATGAGATGGAACAATTTTTTTTTCATTTTAAAGAGTAAGGGGTCCTACATGTACCACGTGATTTCATTGGGGAAAGGGGCGGGGGGGGGGGGGGGTCAAGCCTGCTCCGCATGGTTTTACAGAGTTGTTTAAAAAAATACAAAATAAAAAAATTTTAAAGTTTGTTGTTTTATTTTTGTTTCACAAGACATAGAAGAAAACCACGTAATTATATAAATTTTGAAGTAGCTGCCTCGTGTAAAAAACAAGTCTCCGGGAAAACATATTTAATTATACTTTTAGAAATTGTAATGTATAAGTTTTGAAAAAGAAAGGGTTATTTTCTATGAAAAGTTTTTAAATGCATGGAATTATATATTTGAAACTTTCAATCTTGGCTGAGCTCTTTTTGACATAAATACCAATTTTTCAAAATTTTTGAGATTTTAAGGTAGTTTATCCACAAATCTTAGACTTCAGGCAAAAATAGATAATTTTGCTTCCAAGAATAGCAATATTATTAATGAAGGGCTAATTTGGAAGAGAAAAGATTATTTTCCAAGAAAAAAGTTTGAAACATGAAAGAATAATGCATTTAACAAATTTTATTCTTACCCGAACTTTTTTTCTTATCGCTTCATAACAAATTTTAAAAAATGATGTGATTCTAATAAATCACAGATCATTCTTTCAGGAAAAAGATTCTCTACAACTTGACCGTTTCCAATTTTCTAAAATGAATAATTTATTACCAATTTCAGAAATTTGTTTATAAAAATTTTGTTTTGGAAAATTGATTTTTAATGGTTTCAGCCATTAAAGAATTTATTTCAAAAAATTGGGAACGATAAAGTTGTGGAGATTCTTTTTCCTGAAAAAATTATTCGTGATTTATTAGAATCGCACCATTATGTAAAATTTGGTATGAAACGATAAGGAAAAAAGTTCGGAAAAAATAAAATTTGTTAAATACATTATTTTTTTCTGCATTTCAAATTTTTTTCATGGAAAATAATCTTTTCTCTTTCAAATTAGCCCTTCAATAATAATATAGCCATTCTTGAATGCAAAATTATCTATTTTTGCCTATAAGGTATAATTTTCGTTGATGAAAACTACCTTAATAGATAAAAAATAAATAAGTGAATTCTCTATAACTTGACTGCGGATAATTTTTTAATACAATTAAATTAATGGCAAACAATAATATCACGTATCCATGACATTTATTACTATTATTTTTATTATAATTATGGTCACTGATATCATTATTATAATAATCACTATTATAACAAACACTATTAATATTCTTAATCTCAAGACTTGGGAATCTTTCTGTCATTAATATTTTTCTTAATATTGATTATTATCAATAATGATTGAAACTGTTTAATCATAAATAAATGAGTGATTTGTAATGAAATGATGGCGTAAGGATTTTTAATAATTAATAACAATTTAATTATCCTTATTATTATCCACATTATTATTGTTATCATAATAATAATAATTATTATTATCATTATTATCATTTACTTATTGCAATTTTATTGCCTTTATTATTCAATGATTGGTAGCTGATGATAATTGTACATATTATTTTTGTTTATTATAAATTATGTCATTATTATTATTATTCTCATATGATTTTTATTATATCCATGACCAATGTAATCAGTAATTTATTTCCAATTGTTAATCAACCGTAACAATAATATTGAATATTTATTAATATTTTTCATTCAAAAAATCGTTTGTTTATTATTTTGAGCAAAAAAAAATTCATTTTTAAAAAGTGAATGCGATTTAGTTGTGAAAAATCTTTCTTTCAAGAAAATAAGCTCTCATTTACTCAAATCCGATCAGGTTTAAAAACTTGCTATCTATTTGCATTAAAGAAATTTAATAAAGGTTTAAGATTGTTGAATAGATCATTTATGCATATTTAGAATATTTTTATAGAAAGTAGTTTTTTTGCATTAAAATGATATCATCAATAATATAATATTACAAATTTTGAAAGTATAACTGAATATTTTTCCCTGTAAACTGTTTTTCAAGGAGGAAACTACCTTACAATGTATGACTTGGGCGAAAATGATTCAACAGTAATACTGTTTCAGGAAAATTACTTTAATCACTTCCATTTTCTGTTTGCAACTTTTAAATCGTTTATCAGTTCTAGAGCCATAAAAGATTGACGATACTTTAATGACATTATTCAGAACACCACAAATTGCACTGCTTGCAACAAAGAAGAATCGTGACACCGTTCTTCTGATTGAAATTATGAAGCAAATTATAGTTTAGTTAATGGAAAGTGCATAAATTGTATGAACAAAGTGTTCTTTTTCTGCTACAATGTAATGGGATTTCTGCTGAGTAGAAAAGTGGATGCAAATTCATTTGATAATAGAGAAAATTTTTCTATTCTTAGAAAATATATTTATTTCTTCACTGCTATGTTTCAATGTCATTTTGAATATTTTTAACTCTCTTAATGTTCATCTTCAATTTTAAATTATGATAGTCAATAAATTTTTGGTCTTTAAATTTATGAATTTAATAGATTCATTTGCCATGTAATGTGAAATCAATTAATTAATTATTCATACGCAAGGATATTCTGAAGGATTTCATTACTAAGAATTTACATTTTTTCTATAATAGTAAAACTCAAAAAAGGTCAAAGGATGTTGATTTGTAAAAAGTCATTAAACCCCGCAGCTGATTATACGTCGTATACTTCAGTGTTTTAGTACTAATGCAATTTAGTTATAAATTCCTATTTTTATATTTAGAGTTTTTGGAAAAAATTATTTTGAAGAATCATTATTTTTGTTTGTAAATTTAGTTTTATTCATTTCAATATTGTATTTTAAATTTGTCCGTATTGAAAATTTAAAATGTCACTCGAAAATGTTTAATTTCAGAAACTCCTCATATCTCAATTTTATAATTTAACAAATTTTATAATTTGTATTTTATATTGATATTAACTAAGTAAATATTGTTATTCGAATGGAATAAAATAAGTATTGTTATATTAGCCACCTTTTGGTGGCAAATTATTAAGATCAAAATTTGCAATGAACAACAATTTTTGTGTTCAGGAAAATTTTGTATTGAAATTTCAACTAAATATTGTTGCAAATAAAGTTGCAAATGCACAGACAAAAATATAGAAATGACAACTTTTTTTGGCTGACCCAATAAACTTTTAGTTTTCCCAACAAAAGAGTTTGTTACTGTTTTTTGCTTAACAAAACTTTTTGTAAGGTTAATTAAAATTTTGTTGGGGCAGCAGGAAAAAGTTTGTCAGTTCTATACTTTTCTCTGTGCATTTGCAACTTTATTTGTAACAATATTTAGTTGAAATTTCAATACAAAATTTTCCTGAACACAAAAATTGTTGTTCATTGCAAATTTTGATCTTAATAATTTGCCACCAAAAGGTGCAAATGCACAGTGGAAAATATAGAACTGACAAACATTTTTTTGCTTTTCCAAAAAAACTGTAGTTTTCCTTACAAAATCTAAAACAGTCTTTTCAAAAACACACAGAGAAAAAAATTGTTGTATTAGCCAACCGGATTGTTGTTATAAAAATGACAACATTTTTTTGCTGTCCCAATAAACTTTTATTTTTCCCAACAAAAGAGTTTGTTATTGTTTTTTGCTTGACAACATTTTATGTTAGGTAAATTAAAATTTTTTGGGACAGCAAAAAAATGTTTGCCACCAAAAGTTGCAAATGCACTGAGAAAAATATAGAACTGACAAACTTTTTTTTTGCTGTCCCAACAACATTTTAATTAACCTTACAAAAAGTTTTGTCAAGCAAAAAACAGTAACAAATTCTTTTGTTGGGAAAACTAAAAGTTTATTGGGACAGCAAAAAATGTGGTCTGTTCTATATTAACAATCCGGTTGGCTAATACAACAATTTTTGTTCTCTGTGTGTTTTTGAAAAGTGTTATAGATTTTGTAAACAATGGGGACAAATTTGAAAAAAACGACAAGTTTCTGCCGGATTTTGAATTATTTTACAAATTTTATAATTTGTATTTTATATGATTATTACTAAGTAAATATTGTTGTATAAATGGAATAAAATGAGTATTTTGTTGAAGTTTCAATTCAAAATTTTCCTGAATACAAAAATTGTAGTTCACTGCAAATTTTGATCTTAATAATTCGCCACCAAAAGGTGCAAATGCACAGAGAAAAATATAGAACTGACAAACTTTTTTTTGCTGTCCCAACAATATTTTAATTAACCTTACAAAAATTTTCGTCAAGCAAAAAACAGTAACAAACTCTTTTGTTGGGAAAACTAAAAGTTTATTGGGGCAGCAAAAAATGTGGTCTTTTCTATATTAACAATCCGGTTGGATAATACAACAATTTTTTTTCTCTGTGTGTTTTTGAAAAGAGTGTTATAGATTTTGTAAACAATGGGGAGAAATTTGAAAAACACGACAAGTTTCTGCCCGATTTTGAATAATTTTACAAATTTTAACAAGTAATGACGTATTTTTAGGAAAAATTAAATTTGTCATGTCATTGGGGCTAATTATGATTTTTTATGTTTTATTATTAAAATACATTTCCACCATAGGTATGTGGAAGAAACCTTACGTCTACTTGAGATTGATAGATACCTATATCTTCTGAAAGAATAATTACCGTGTGAAATGACCAGGACATTTTCGCTGGAAGGTATGACTGTTGGCATCAAGAACTAACAATAAGTGTGAAGAAGAAAATCATGACTCGCTTCTTGATGTGTTGTGCTTTTTCTTTCTTTTCTGTCAAGCGTTACAAATATATGGTCCGTCGAGTATGAAAAAAGAAAATTGTATGCCAAACGAGAATCTAAACTCTATTCCTAATGGGGAGAAACACACCTTCTAATTATTATATCGACAAGTACTTCCTAGAATCATTCAAGCAAGTTGCAAGAAAATGAAGTAACTATTTGTATAAATAGCTGTTTCAGAGTAAATTATATGTTGTTCTTATTCATGACTAAACAAATTGCAAAAGTTATGTTACGCGGTGTTCAGTTAAAATCTAAATATATTAGAACAATATTAAAGTTACGATAAATTTCTGATATTTAATAACATTGGAAATATTTTTAAACTTCTATTCAATGTAAATTTTTGTATTATTTTGGCAAATTATTCAGATAAAAAACGTAAATTACTCTCTAAATTTGAATTAGTCAAAATCTACTAATTATCAGTGAAATTTGACTGATTCAAATAGCTAAAAAGAGGTTACTGTAAATCACTCAAATTTCACTGATTATTTCAGTGAAAATTGACTGATTTGTCAGTGAAAAATATTTTTTTCACTGATGAATCAGTGAAAAGGAAAATCACTGATTCAATCAGTGAAAATTTGACTGATTCTGATTTAGAGTGTTGATATGAAGGCACAAATTAAAATTGTATAAGAATTGTACTCAGAAATCACAGATATCCTTAAAAATTATAAAACCAGTGTTCATGGAATTGAAATCAAATTTTTTTATAATATTTTATACAAAGTTCTTGTTTCGGTTTTTGGCTTTGGTCTATTTTACAAAAGATTTTCTTTTGGTGTTTGAGAAAAACTATAGAAATTTAGAATGAGAAAGTGACTTTTTAATATTATGTGGTGAATATTGATATCACAAAGCTCTTAATTTTTTTATACGCAAGTTCTAAATTTTTTAACTAATCAAAAAATATTATTAAATTTAATATTATCATTTGCTTGATATGTACTTGACTGATTTAAAATTTTTTCGAGTCGGTTTCATTTATACACAAAATTGTTTCTATGGGAAGCTTTTTTTTATAGAAAATATAAAGATTTGTTTTAAACAGAAACTAAAATCTGAAAATGTCTTCTGAATTTTGGTTTCCGATTAAAACAAATCGTTGTAATTTCTGTAAAAACACCTCCTGAAGTAAACATTTTTTGTTTTAATAAAACGGACTCTTTTTTCAATTAATATAAGTTTACCTGATAAATCAGATAATAATAAAACACATCAATTTTTGCAATTAACTTTGCTGATCAAGCACAAATTTTTCATTTTTAACGACTATCAATTATTCAATTCGAAAAAAGTGTCTTGTAAGAAATTTGCACTTTGACATCACGTAAGACGTTTTTTTAATCCAAGAATAAAATCGGAATCATTAACTCCACTTTGTGATAGAATTTTCCCTCACTATCACTTCATAAAAAATTTTAAAAAATGATTACATTTTCATAAATCATGGCTTATTTTTTCGAGGTTTCCAATTTTCAAGGAAAATTTTCAATTGCTAAAATCATTAAAAGAACTTCAAAAAAAAATATTTAAAAAAAATTATTATATTCGAAGATTTTTCAATTATTTTCAAAATTGTAAACAGTAAAGTTGTAGAGAATATTTTCCCCGAAAAATAAGCCATGATTTATGAAAATCCAGAGATTTCTAAAAAATTTGTAAGAAGCAACTCAGGAAAAAAATTCTATTGAAGTCTTAAAATCATAGAAAAATTTTTTTTTCAAAAACTTGATTTTTGGCACATCCATCTTAATTTTGCAAGTGCAAATAGTATAAAAAAATTGTCTTTTTTTTTCATCAATCACATCGTTTTATATTCCTGATAATTGTTTCTTCCAATAATTAGGAAATGGGGAAAACACATAATACTCTTATTAAATGTTCATTAGAGTAATTACTTATTACATTGTAACATTACGTTGTGAATTTGCATCAAATGATTACTTAACAATGATTATGTTTGTCACTATAATGACGCAAAATGACTTTAACCTTTGCCTAGCTCAAGATGAAGTGATAATCAATTAGAATATTTAAAAAATTATATACATCTTTATATAATTTAAAACATTCAAATGATTGATTCAGCACTTGATCAGCTGATAATATTTTGCTGGATTTTTAATATTGATCACATAATTGAAATTTCTCACGAGTCTACCCTTTCCTCATGCAATCTCATTCATTCACTCATTATGTCTTTTCCAAGGTCTTTCAGAATAAATCATATTATTAATTAATAACATTAGTATAAGATATTGCAGTTTGATGACAAATTAATATGTAAAAAGTCATCAGTCAAGTTTATCAAAATATTTTCTTAAGAATAAGTGATTGGTAAACAAATTATAAACAACTTAAAAGTTGAAAGATATTGCAATATCAAAAATTCTTATAAAGCGTAATGAAAAAAGTGACTGATAGAAAATGATTCTACCGCTTTTATGTAAAAAATCAATTATATATATGGCATTTGATTTATTTATTTTTTTGTTACTTCTTCTGATAGTACTGAAAAAATTTACTTTATTATGAATAAAAATTAAAACCGTTTATCTTCTGTAGAAATATTTTCTTATTGAAACAAAGAAACTATTTCCAAAACGTGCTTAAAATTAATAAGAGTAAATTAAGTTTTGAGTTATCGAAATTTTTTAAATTCATTCTTATATAATCACAAATTTTTACATGCGTATCCAACTTTTTAATTTGCACATAATAATAATGAATTCTCACGATTTAAAGAATTTTAATACGTATTGTGAGTTCATTCGAATATTTTTTAGGCGTGTTGTAAAAGTTGAACACAAGTGGGTTATCTTTGGGGTCAAATAACCAGACATCAGCAAGTGACGATGTTTTATTGAATCATTAGAAAAAAGTGATCAAGGGTTAAATTATGAGTCTTGAACTTGACGAATCAAAGTTCGCTTCATACTCCCAATTGACACCTCTAAGTAGTGTTAGTAATCTATTTAACGTGCCGATTTTGTCACTCATATGGAAATATGAATAGAAACAAAATTGATTTCCGCAAATACATTGTTTATATACGGAAACGTATCCGTGCTTACAATTTTTATGAAACAAAGTTTCAATTTACAGAAAAATTCGAAACTTTTGAACAATATAAAAATTCAGGGTTAAAAAAATCGTTGAAACTATTAAAAATTCTAGCAAACTTTACTACAAGCTATATTACAGTTTCAATTTTTAAAATAAAATTTAATATTTTAAATGACGATAATTTTCACTGTGTTAAAGATTGTAAACACTGAGAAAAAGGATTTGATTGAATGAAAGAAAATAATATTTTTGAAGGGCCTTTTTAAATTCTAACAAAAGATTTAATCGAATTAAATAAAATTTGTTTAAATCAAACAAAACATCTTTGGGCCAAATAAATATTTGTTTGAATCAAATTAATTTTTCTTCAAAACAAACAAATTATTGCATTCGTATATGGTGAAAGATATAATTTGTTTGATTTAAGCCAGAAATTTATTTGATTTGAACAAATTTTTATTTGGTCCAAAGATACTTTGATTTAATCAAATAAGTCATTTTTTTAAATCAAAAAAAGTCTTTCAAAAAAATAATTTTCTTTGATTCAATCAAATCTATTTTTGAGTGAACACGAATCTTTTCATTTACACTTGAAATTTTTTAAATTATGTTAACCTGTATCTTTTATATAAATGACAAAAAATTATTTAATTTTTGTTGATAGATATAATATTATTTTCATTCGTCAAATTCAAATCTTTTTTTGTAATGTATTACACATTTGAAACAACATTAGAGATATGGGGAATATTTTTTGTCAGTTCACTTCATATATAAAGAGAGTATTGTGCAAATCAATAGGTCAGTGTATTCTGTTTTGTCGGAGTTCATTTGAAATTTTTTGAAATACTGGTTCAATATTAAAATATTATTAATAAAAATATTTTAAATTCAATTTTCATATTTGCCTTTTCTTCAAATTAATGTAAATATTGGGTATCTAGCAATCCTTTTAAAAAAATTTGATTTCATGATCAAAAAATTAGGTTTTCCGAGTCAATTTTATTTTCTTATAAAACCTAATTTTTTCATATTTCAATGATTCCAATATTTGATAGAAATTTTATAAGAAATTTAAAAATTGATGAGTTTTGAAAGATTTTTAAACTTTCAAAAATGTTAAACTCTTTATGGATTTAAAGATATATCAAAAATTTCAAAAGAATCCACGTAACAGTAAATTTATTTTTTAGTTCATTTATTAATAATTTATTAAAATGTTTTGTTAGAACAGCAAAAAAGATGTTGCATACATTTTTTTCTCTGTGCATATTTATAAAATTTAGGCTACATATTCCACCTAGAAATAAATACTACCATAAAAAGAAATATTAAAAAAGAAAACATACCTTTTCTGCCTGTTGGTACCGAATATGTAAGATCCGCAAATTCGATATCAACGGGTGCCATTTTTGAAAGATGCTGTAAAGGCACAGAGTTGATAGAAATTCCAATTTCTTCGGGATGTTTATCGTCCCTGGAATTATTTCTACTGATATCCATTTTGCTGAAAGTTCTTTTTCAAGAATAATCCCTCTTCTCACGATGAACTCAATTTCAAATAACCGGTTCCACAATCATCACACATGCTGTTTAGTGATTTATTTAAATGTGATCGTCTTGTAGTCCAGCCTAGAAATCGATAAAAAAACAAATTCGTCAGGAAATCATTACAAATTGTATTCAATAATAATTTCATATTTAAGATAATTAAATCTAATTCATTTTGATTTTTTCCACAATCATTCAGTTAAAAATCATGGAAAAAATGTTTCATTTAAGGTAGTTTTTATCCATGAAAATTCGACCTCAGCCATAAATAGATAATTTTACTTTCAAGAATAGCAAAATTATTATTGAAGGGCTAATTTGAAAGAGAAAAGATTATTTTACATGAAAAAAATTTAAAACAGAAAAAAAAAAATTTTATTAATCAATTTTATTTTTCCCCCAACTTTTTTTCTTATTGCTTCTTACCAAATTTTGAAAAATTATGCGATTCTAATAAATCATGAATCATTTTTTCAGAGAAGAAATTTCCTACAACTTCACTGTTTCTGATTTTAAAAAATAAATTTTTTAATGGCTGAAACGATTAAAAAAACATTTTCCAAAACGAAATTTTTATAAACAAATTGCTGAATTTGATAATAATTTATTCATTTTCGAAAACTGGAAATGCTTATGTTATATGGAATCTTTTTCCGGAAAAAGTGATTTGTAATTTATTATAATCGCATAATTTTTTAAAATTTGGTAAGAAGCGATAAGAAAAAAAGTTGGAGCAAAAATAAAATATATTAATAAAATTATTTTTCTGTATTTTAAATTTTTTTCATGAAAATTAAACTTTTCTCTTCCAAAATAGCCCTCCAATAATAATATTGCTATTCTTGAAAGCAAAATTATCTATTTTTGCCTGAGGTCTAATTTTCGTGGATCAACTACCAGATCAACCAGATCACGTGACCAAATTCATGTAAAAGTTCGTGTAAGATAAGTTTTTTTCAAAATTTTTACTAAATAGAAGTTAACAGACGTGCTCTTACGTTTCTCAAATTTTCAGAAAGATATTTTGTAATTTCAAAAAATTATCTTACAGAAACGAATTAATGTTTAATTTAGTCACGTAATCCGATTGATCCATGACCTTAATTTTAATTTCTTTATAATTTGATGCGTAAAGGTGTAAAACCTCCCAATGCCAAAACTTTTTAAACGTGTTTTTTAAGCTTATGTTTACCGCGTTATTCTAACTCGTGTCCCTATAAACTAAATAGCTTCCCAGTAAACACTCACAGTTGTTACGTAATTGTTTCATAACAGTTTTGTAAAAATGTCTTTCCATGGGTGTCGCAGTTACAGAACAAGATTCGTTATGTAACTGTTCCATACCTGTTACATAACGAATCTTGTTCTGTAACTACGAAACCTATGGAAAAACATTTTTACAGAACTGTTATGTAACAATTACGTAACAAGTGTGAGTGTTCAATGGGTTGATTTAGAATCGCAACTTTGGGGGAGGGGGAATAAAATCTTTTAGAAAAACCTCCCAAAAGCCAAACTTTGTGATTTCCTTACTAAAAAAATTTGATTTAAATAGTTTGAATCTAATTTAACTTTAATAAAATTATCAAAATTACGATTAAAAGTG
This sequence comes from Diplolepis rosae, assembly GCA_030998225.1. Taxonomy (NCBI): domain Eukaryota; kingdom Metazoa; phylum Arthropoda; class Insecta; order Hymenoptera; family Diplolepididae; genus Diplolepis; species Diplolepis rosae. The sequence continues at coordinate 8,803,598 of JAPYXD010000698.1, forward strand.
ATTCAACTTTATTGCAATTTTATGCGATTCTAATCGTCATTTTGGCCCACAATCCACAATCAATTTTAAGTTAAATTTGTTTCTTCTTCATCAATTTTGTATGTCGAAAGAGGAAAGAGATTTATAAAGGAAGCGATAACTATTGTGATTTGAATGAATTCATTAGTGACCTTTGTCACTATTCACGATTCACGCGACACTTTGTATTTCTATACCTTTCGCGAAGAACGGATTTACAAACTGTGATGAAAACCTTGGCATTCGATTATAAGTTCAGGTATTCACCTTCTGCATGATTCAAAATTTATCCTGTTCATTTTTAAATTTGATCAAGAGTTTTTCATTTGATATTGCATTGTTATCTAGTAACCAGTGTTGGGTAGTAACTCGTTAAAGGTAACGAAGTTACTTTGAAAATTACGTTACTTGTAACTTTTTCAGTAACTTCATTACTATTTTCCCAGTAACTGGTAACTTTTTTTCAGTTACTTTTTCGTTACTTTATATTTTTTTTATATCTTTCTTTTGATTGCTTTTATACAAAGGATGGGAATTTTAAAAATTGATGTCCAGATTCTAAAGTTTAACAAACATATTATAAGTTGTTAAATGTATTTTAGATATACTATGAAAAGTAACTTCTAAAGTAACTTAAGTATCTTTTATCAGTAACTGTAACTGTAACGAGTTACTTTTTTAAAAAGTGACTCTAACGGTAACAAGTTACTTTTTTGAAAAAGTAACTTTAACAGTAACGAGTTACTTTTTTTGTAAAGTAACTTTAACAGTAACGAGTTACTTGTTTGAAAAAGTAACTCTAACGGTAACAAGTTACTTTTTTGAAAAAAGTAACTGTAACTGTAACGAGTTACTTTTTTAAAAAGTGACTCTAACGGTAACAAGTTACTTTTTTGAAAAAGTAACTTTAACAGTAACGAGTTACTTTTTTTGTAAAGTAACTTTAACAGTAACGAGTTACTTTTTTTGTAAAGTAACGTAACTGTAACGAGTTACTTTTATAGAGGAACTTATCCAACACTGGTATTATCCGTTTCCTCATTTTTTTATTCTCTAAATTTCATCGAGAAATTATCAATAAGAATTCTAAAAAATTCAATTATTATATGATTTTAGGAAACAGTATAAAAGATCAAGAAACGTTAAAAAAGCGCCTGATGCAAATCCCACCCACTCGCAGCTTTTACGTAATCGTTTCGTAACAACTCTGTAAAAATTTCACCTATATAAGTGTCACAGTGACAGAATAAGATACAATGTGTAAAAGTTCCGTAACTGTTACATAAAGTTTCTTATTCAGTCACTGTGACACTTACAAAAGTGACATTTTCACTGAACTGTTACGTAACAATTACGCAACAACTGAGTCGGGATATTTTTAGCTCTCTTCAGATTTAGATGTGCAAATACATTTTATTAATTTTGTTATTGAATCATTCGATATTATATAGTTGTTTGTTATCAAACAAGAATGTTTATTGTAATGTAAGCACTAACTTTTTCTAATCAAACTTATCGCGAAACTCAAAACTCTGAAAGTGATAAGTTTGTGCATCAAGTTTCGAGTTTCATATTGTTTTCTATACCGCAACATCATATGTTGCAATTGGATGCAATTATCATTACATTTACGCAACTTACTTCTTGAGAGGTGGAGACAATTAAAAAGCATTGAAAATTAAGTCATAACGTTTCACGATTCAATGGCAAACGTTGCAGAGAGTAGGTGAAGGAACTTTGCGGATTTGTTATGCAAAATCTGCAAGTTTACTTATATATAATGCATAAAAAGATTTATTACAATAAAAGAACTTTGAGACCAATAGGAAATTTCAAGTTAATATTAGAAATTTGCACTTTTGAATTTTAAATTACATTTCGATCTCACATGACAATTACTTTTATTTGATTTTTCATTTTTACAAGAGATTCGAATTTTTTAAACTACCGATAAAATATGATGAATATTTTCAATGGCATGCGTTCAGATCGGAATAAATATTCGTTAGTCATCTTTTATGCAAACTAATTAAACTTAATTATTGCGAAAAAACCATCAACTAGGAAAACCAAAGAATTGCAAATGTATTAGATCATGAAGCAAATAAGTGAACAACTTCAGAGATGCTATTTTACTTGTATCAGTAGATTATACAGAAAATTATCAGAATCTGTAGATTTATGTGATACCCTATGAAATTTACGTGTACGAGTATATCTTACGTGACTTTAAGTTAAATCAACTAATCTCCTGTGATTTTCATTAAGATTCCTGTATACCACACGCCGACATTTTTTAGACCCTGAGACCAGACTATACTTTTCCGAATCAGAATCCCTTGTAGAAGAAAATAATTGGACCCGATTGGGACCGATTGATCCGATTGGCCCCATTTCAAAAACATCATTAAAACCGATTTATTAATCTGATTCAATCAGTCGAGACCATTTTGAATCCATTTAATAAATCGGATTCAATAATGTTTTTGAAATGGGGCCAATCGGATCAATCGGTCCCAATCGGGTCCAATTATTTTCTTCTACAAGGGATTGCTCCATCATCTTAGGTTATTGAGATATTTTAACCTAAAAGTGTAAAAAACACTGTTTTTTGCTATATTCGGGGTTAAATTACATCGCGAATTAATTTTATTTCTAAAAACTCGTTACAGAATCTGAAAGTACCACTTTTACCCTATAAAATCCTTTTTAAATTTTTCAGATATCTCTTTTTTTCTTGAAGATATCGTTCAATGAAGTTGGTTTGTCCGGAAAGCAGAAGAAATAATGCCCTCCCTCGTAGAAAAAAATAATTGGACCCGATTGGGAACGATTGATCAGATTGACCCCATTTCAAAAACATCATTAAATCGGTTTCAATGATGTTTTTGAAATGGTGTCAGTCGTATCAATCGATTCCAATCGGGTCCAATTATTTTTTTCTATAAGGGCCTAACCTAACCTAAGCGCCTATTTCCTAACCTAAAAGTGCAAAATACACAATTTTTCGCTATATTAGGGGTTATTCTTTACACAGTTAGGAAATTTTAAAAACCTGAGGTGATGGAGAAATTCTGAAGTTGGATCTGGATTTGGCAACCCAAGAAACATAGAAGCGCACTATTTCCTCTGCTTTCCGAACGAACTTTTTTTCGTTAAGGTTGTATTCACGAAAAGCATTGGCGAAAGTATCGGATAGGAATTCATTCCGAGCCAATCAGAATTATTCTGATTCATTCCGATGTCTATATCCGAGCCAATGCGAATCATTCCGAACCAATCCGAAAAACGTTTAGTATCTCGATTGATGAAAAACGGTAAAAAATCGATCCGACCTAATCCGAGGCAACAATCTGAATGAATTCGAGGTCGGAATGTTTCGGATTAATTCTGATTCAAAATTTGGTTTGGATAAATCCGAGCTCGGATTGATTCGGAAAGAAAACTTGGTTTCGGATTGGTTCGGATTCATTCTAATTGTTGTCTCGGATTAAATCGGATTAGGTAGGATCGATTTTTTACCTTTTTTCATCAAACAAGATACTAAACGTTTTTCGGATTGGTTCAGAATGATTCGCATTGGCTCGGATACAGATATCGGAATAGTTCTGATTGGCTCGGAATGAATTCCTATCCGATACTTTCGCCAGTGACGGCAAAGTACTCAACTTCATTGAAGGATATCTTTAAGAAAAAAAGAGATATCTGAAAAATTCAAAAAGGATTTTATGGCGTAAAAGTGATACTTTCAGATGCCGCAACAAATTACTGGAAATAAAATTAATTCACGGTGTAATTTAACCCCGAATATAGCAAAAAACAGTGTTTTTTACACTTTTAGGTTTCGTCAAATTTTGTCGGCCTGTGTAATCTACTCATCCCTCAAGTTATTTATTATAATTATTAAACGACTATGTAAAATTGACGTGCGATAATCATTATTTGAATTAAAATATTAGCGTTTATAAGGAAGTTGATTTTTTACTATGATATAATTGTTTTTCTATCTCTCATTCAGACGTGACAAGATTATAGAGGAATGCGATAAATTTATTTTAGCATCGTATTTTATTTTTCCTTTCAATCTGCACTGAAAAAACTCAAATTATTAATTGATTCAATTAAAAAGCTAGAAAAATTGATTATATTTTCGGTTAATTTATTCAAAAAAGACTAGTTATCTTGCGAGCCAACTAGTCAACTATTTAATCTCACTAGTTTTTTGTTCCATATAGTCTTGAAAAGCTGATTAATTTTGTATTCAAAGAATCTATAATAGCTAACACGTTATAGAGCTTCGCAAAAAATGATTACTATAATATTTGTTGTGTCAGTTCCCTTACAATAAAAAATAAATGATTTTTGGAAATCTGATTAGAATTGATCCAATTTTAAAAGACGTCAAATTTAATCCTACTCTCTAAATTTGAATCAGTCAAAATCTACTGATTATCAGTGAAATTAGACTGATTCAAATAGCTAAAAAGAGGTTATTGTAAATCAGTCAAATTTTACTGATTATTTCAGTGAAAATTGACTGATTTGACAGTGAGAAATATTTTTTTCACTGATGAATCAGTGAAAATTTGACTGATTCAGATTTAGAGAGTATCATAAATTTTGTCCTGGCTTAAGCCTGGCAAGCTTTGACTTCGCATCGAACATTCTTTTCATTCAAGGCCAGGGCCAGGGCCAGTTCAGGAAATTTTTTTACAGGAATACAATATTAGTGTTTATAAAAAAAATTGTAACCAACTCATCGATTATTTCGCTTTTGCATCATTCATTGTTACTCCTCGTAGAGAAATTGCCTGATCTGGCCCTAGTTTGAAATGAAACTCCGAGTCTGATTAGACTAGCCATTAACTAGGGATGCCATGCCTGGGCCATGACAATATTTCTACACTTAAATTGCATCCATTCTCAAAAAGTAAATAATATTGTATGCGAAACAATTGGTGATAAGAATAAATAAAATTGTTGGGATAGATTCTATGAAGAATGAAAGTCATAACAACATAAACTCATAATTATTTGAGTTCATCAACACCAAAGTGACTTCCGTCACCGGAAGTCGAAAGAAGTTCACTCGCGTGAAAACCGGAAGTTTATAAAATTTTTTCCCACATAAATAGAATTGAAAACCGTACCTTGAAGACTCTGCAATGTTCTTAGGTGACAGAGAAATTATAGATCGAAAGAGGGTCACCACCCGCGCAATTGACGGATAAACAAATTATATTCGTTGAGTCTATCTTGTTTCAAAATACATGTAATATAGTCTAGAGTTTATTTTTCGTCTTTGATATTTGTGACTATACATATATAGATACAAATGATGTTACAGTATTGTATCGCGAGAGAGACGGTTCTGCACGGTCTGAATAGTTGCGGCAAACTGAACAGTACTAAGTACTAAGCCTTCTCCACGGTATCAGGATGTAAATGTATATGTGCAATGCCTCACCCGCAGTTTACAATATGTATATACATATACATACATATACATTACATTCAGTCTCTGATCGTACCACGTGCAGGGGTGATTCAGTGATAAAATAGTCACACTCACAATAAAAACCCCTCGACGATCTAAAAAAGTCGAGACCTTCTAGAAACCTCATTGAACGTAAAAATCGTGATCAGAATCTTTAAAGATGGACTTCATGAAATTTTTGTTCTTAAAGAAAGATCATTTTTTATGTTCTTTTTTTTAGAGCATTTTTTATTTTTCGAGTTTTGAGCTTTCATATAATTTTTTTTATGTTTAGTACCTATATTTAGAAAGGTTTAGGGGTTTTTAAAAATTCAAGCACCTTCATGTATTTTATGTCTTTTGGGCATTTTTTGACATTTTTTTACTTTGAATTACCTTTTTTGTTTTTTAACCAATTGGCATGATTCTTTTTTTATTTTTTCCTTACAATGTGTAGCAACTTTTTAGATGTGGAAAATAAGGTAACGTGACTGAATAAAAAGTTACAAATAAAATAATAAAATAAATAAAAATATCCCAAAATATAAAAAAAAATTGTTTGTACACTGTAAAAAAAATTTCGGAAATTTTTCCGAGAATAGTCGGACAGCTCAAAATACAAATGGGTCGTAAATTTTTCCAAAGATATAGTCGGAAATATTTCCGTCATAGAACTGGAAATAGTTTCTACTGTAGGGTCGGAGAAATATCCAGTTTATTAGGAAAAGTTAATATATTTCATAATTTAAGTGGAAAAAGATCCAAAAAAAGTGAACAAATTTCCGTTTTTGTGGAATTATTACCGCTTTTCATGGGAAAAATTTCATACGACTTGGGAGATTTGAGAATGTTCTCACCTTTTTGATATATTTCCTAATAGTTCGGAAATAATTCCGAAAATTCGCTCAATTTTCCTCAAATCTATGAAATATTTCCACTTTCTGTAGGAAAATCTATGCTTCTTAAGGATTTAGGAAAAATTTCCTAATACATAGTAGGAAAATTTACCGATATTTTTTACAGTGTAGTTATTTTTTTAGCTAGAGGGCTTACCATGTACAAAAATATTGATAATATGACAAAGAATAAGTGGTAAAAGTTTCAAATTCCTGTGTCTAATACTTTAGATTTTATTGAAATACATGTTGCAACAAACACAGAAAATCACAACTTGCGGAAAATGGAGTTTAAAGTAAAGTCTTGTAGCCTTAAGGTAGTTGATCCGCGAAAATTAGACCTCAGGCAAAAATAGATAATTTTGCTTTCAAGAATGGCAATATTATTATTAAAGGGCTAATTTGAATGGGAAAAGATTATTTTTGATGAAAAAAATTTGAAACACAAAAAATAATTTTATTAATAAATATTTATAAAGTAGGACTTGTATTTTTATTTTTCCTATTTTTCCTATTTTCATAATTGAATTAATTATTATCAAATACAGCAATTTGTTTATAAAAATTTTGTTTTGAAAAATAGTTTTTTTATCATTTCAGCCATTAAAGAATTCATTTTCAAAAATTGAAAACAGTCAAGTTGTAGAGAATCTTTTTCCTAAAAAAATTAACCGTGATTTATTAGAATCACACAATTTTTAAAAATTTGACTCGAAGTGATAAGAAAATAAGTTTGGGCAAAAATAAAATTTATTAATAAAATTATTTTTTTGTGCTTCAAATTTTTTTCATGAAAAATAATCTTTTCTCTTTCAAATTAGCCCTTCAATAATAATATTGCTATTCTTGAAAGCAAAATTATCTATTTTTTCCTGAGGTCTAATTTTCGTGATCGAACTATCTTAATACTCACTATCAAAACTTCCCTGCTCCATACATGGTTCCTTCTTCATCAATTTTTTTATAAAGGTACCTATTATATGCTATTTCCCATATAGTTCAGAAATATTATTAAATAAATAAACAAACTATTTTGTATAAAAAGCTCATTTTCGTTAAAAACGCATTATTTATGTTCCCAAGAAAAAAAATCAGATTGACCTGAAAATTTATAAACACTCAGAAAAGTATAGAAAATAAAAAATTACATTTTTGGAAAATGTCAAAAAAATTAAAAATATACCAATTAAAGGTGGAGGATCCCCTTAAGTTACTGTCGAGGACTTTGGGACATAGAGTTTTATAAGATGCAGTCACAGAAAATTTCAGTGACTTTCATTAAATAGGGTTCAATTCTTTTTACCATCCAATGAACTTCTGTCATTTAATAAAAATTTACTGAAATTTTCTGCATCGGCGTTTTATAAAACTCCATGTCCAAAAATCTTCGAAAGTAAATTAAATTTTAAGCGACTGAATTTTTCCGTATTCATGTTGTAATCTGGAATATATTAATTTTCAATCAAAAATAAATTCTTTTCTTTTATTTTATTGAGTTACAGTTTCGTAAAATTAAGATAAAATTTCGAAAAATTCCGTTACTTTTTTTGTACATTTAAGAAACAATTTCTTGATTTTCAGTTATAAATAATTTATAAATAATTTCAGTTATAATATAACTTGTAACATGAATAATTTTACATTTTGGGTAACTTAAGTTTTATGCAGTTACATGTAACTAAAATTTTTGTTACAGTTTCGTAATTCTATGATAAATTTTATAAAAATTCTGTGTTTCATAATATTAAGAAAAATTTCAGAAAATTCAGTACATTTTTCGCAATTTTAAGATACTTTTACTCAAAAACATAATAAATATCGGCAAATTTTACGTTACCTTTGTCATTAGTCATCATTAGTAAAAATTTTCATTAGTAAAAATATTTAACTTTGGAAAAACAATTGAAACTGTAATAGAGGTTGTAGTAAAATTTTCTACAATTTTTGATAAAGTGTCAACAATTCTCAGTGTGAAATATTTTTCTCGAAGTGTACTTAACATCGGCTTTTGTACGTGAAAAGCGGTTTTATAATAAAATACATTAAAACGCAATAATATGACAATTTTAATTTGTTGTTGGAGTTTTGAATTGCTTGTTTAATTTAGAGAAAGTGCTCAAAGTTCCGAAAATTGTACCAACATTGTAATAATTTGTTTATGAAATTTTACTATTTTTTTATAATTGTTGAAAGTAATTGGATATCATATTAAAATAAATAAGAATCATAATTTTTAGGAACAATTTTATAAAGTTTAGCAAGTAATTAAACATTTCTACGAAAAATTGATTGTTTATTCATTGTATTTTATTTGATTTAATTATAGATACATATTTCCATCATAAAGTGTCTTGTGACGTAAAAAAACGCATAAACATTTAATATTCTCAAACGTTATCAGAAATAGATAGGGATTTTTTTCTTAGATAATAGTAATGTTTGATTTAATTTTCAATAAAGTTGAATTTTTTTCAGAAATTTTATATTTTTACTCTTAAAAATTCACACTGCTACACATTTTTTTCGGAGATATAACAGGTTTTTATATGAAATTAGTTTTTACAATAAAACTTTTTCAAAACTTAGCAATTTGACAATTGTAATTTTACCTAAAGAATGAAATTACATGTGAAATTTTGTAAAACTGTTCGAAAATCAAAAAATTTCGTTGCTTCTGAATGTTGTGATTTTCTACAACCTGTAACAGTTTATCAAACATCTTTACATATTTTTGTAAAATTTTTTTGAATATTGTCGAAAATTACAAAAAATATTTGGAAAAATATAACTTTTGGAATAACAATTTTACAACATTTTACAAGTAATTAAAAATTTATATGAAAAAAATTATGATTCTTACATTATTGTCGTTCACCGTAATTTATTGCATGATAATCAGCCTTCGGTATTGAAAGAATTAACAATTTAAATAATGTATTGAAGATTATAAATAAAATTAGTGATTTTTAATCACAGTAAGCACATGTGCACCATGCAGCTGATAACTCTTATTATTAGACACAACGTGTTAATAAAAAAGATAATAAACATTAAAGTCTCCGTAAAATCATCAAGTCATCAAAAGTTTTTATCGCAATTGGAATCATTCATAAATTTCAATTTATTTAAAATTTTTAAAAATTCAAAGTTTAAAGTATAGAAGTATAAAAATGATATATAGTCCGTTATAAATATGCATTATATATATATATATATATATATATAATTTATAGTTTTTTAAACTACAAACTATTGTAGTTTCTCTTTGATGTTATTGATAGTGACTTTTTTCTTGTTACGTAAATAAAGGAATTGTAATGATTCTATATTTCTTTTTTGGCACAAGACAAGGAAAAAAGAAGCTATAATTTTTAATTCGAAAAAAAACGTTCGTGTGAACGATTGTTATTGTGGAAATCTATTTAATTTGCAATGCCACTCACGCGAGACACGTTTCTGAGAGGGAGTGAATCGCGCGTGGCTAATGTGACAATTTTATTATTACCGAAAGTGAAATTGCCAATCGCATCGAATATTCACTGCGTTTATCTTTACGAAATAATTACAAGAAAGCGAAGGGAATTTCTGATGCATTATACGTCTCAGATTATGTAAACCAGTAAAAAATTGTATACTTTATTTATATATTTGTCTATTGACATTATAATTTACGTGTACATAGATGAATAGAATTTCAATAAATAATCGTACAAGCAAAAAGTTATAATTTTTTCTTACAGTCTTACTTCTTTCAAATGATTTTTACATAACTTCCATGTAAAAAGGAATGATATTTTGTAAAAGATTATTTATCACCTGAAAATGACAAAAAAACTTAATGGTATAAATAAAGTCTCCTGAAGCTGAATTAGAAAATAAATTAATCAATTCATCATTGACAGTCGTTTTATTAAAGATAAATTTACAATAAAAAAAGAAACGGTGTCTTGCGAGGTAAATTTTTTATTTTTTGATAAAAATATAAGCTATAAAGATCTTAGAAATATACTTTGTAAATAATTTTTTAAAATCGGGAAAATTAGAATCAAATTTAAGTAAATATAATTAATTAAGATGTCATCCTTTATTTTTCATTAGAAGATGTCTGCAAAACCATTTAATTGCTTGATATCTTAATGAGCCTTGTAGAAGAAAATAATTGGACCCGATTGATCTGATTGGCCCCATTTCAAAAGCATCATTGAATCTGAATAATAAATCGGTTTCAATGATGTTTTTGAAATGGGGCCAATCGGATCAATCGGTGCCAATCGGGTTGAATTACTTTTTTCTACAAGGGGTCTTCTTATCCTCTTCTAGAAAGTTGATTGCGACGATGACTCAATTATCTGAAAAATTTTATATCTACATTCTCATAAATCCTTTTCAACGACTATCATCTACGCAAGAAATAAACAAGATTATCGGTTTTCCTTTTTTAGTAATTTTACAAGAAACTACACATTTTTGCTAAACTTTATAAACAATTTCAGAGGAAATGATAAGTTCTAAGATACTCGAAAGTAAATTCGAATCTGTATCACTGCAAACTTAAATTAATCTTAACGGCCAAAAAAAGTATAATTCAAAATTTCAAGAATTCGAAAATTTTCGAACCCTCAAAATATAAAAAGACAACCAAATTTGGAACAAAAATTTTTTTTAAATAGGCGATTATGAGAAACCACCAAAAAAAGAGGGAAGAGAAAAGAAGGCAACCATTTTCAAATTCATCTTAAGGTAGTTTTCATCCACGAAAATTAGACCTCAGGCAAAATAGATAATTTTGATTTCAAAAATAGCAATATTATTATTGAAGGGCTATTTTGAAAGAAAAAAGATTAATTTCCATGAAAAAAATTTAAAATACAGAAAAATAATTTTATTAATAAATTTTATTTTTGACCCAACTTTTTTTCTTATCGCTTCTTATCAAATTTTAAAAAATCAAGCGATTTTTATAAATTACAAATCACTTTTTCTAGAAAAATATTCTCTACAACTTAACCATTTCCAATTTTCGAAAATGAATAAATTATTATCAAATTCAGCAATTTGTTTATAAAAATTTCATTTTGGAAAATGTTTTTTTAATGGTTTCAGACATTAAAGAATTTATTTTTAGAAATCAGAAACTGTGAAGTTGTGGGAAATCTTTTCTCTGAAAAAATGATTCATGATTTATGAGAATCGCATAATTTTTTAAAATTTGGTCAGAAGCGATAAGAAAAATAGTTGGGGCAAAAATAAAATTTGTGAATGAAATTATTTTTCTGTGTTTCAAATTTTTTTCATCTAGAATAATCTTTTCTCTTTGTAAATAGCCCTTCAATAATAATATTGCTATTCTTGAATGCAAAATTATCTATTTTTGCCTGAGGTCTAAATTTTTGTGGATGAAAACTACCTTAACGTCCAAACAAAAATATATCCTGCTGGAAGTAAAAAGATTGGAAAAGATAGGAACTGAGGGATTGGAAAAGATTGAACATTTCTATCTCTGCAACCCATCACTTTGCATCCACAAAACTCTATCTTTTTCTATCTCTGCACTTATCCAGTGTGACCGGGAATATCTATCTTTTTCTATCTCTATGTCTGGTAATATTTATCTTTTCCTATCCCATAGTCTATCCGCCGACTGAAGTAGTATATATCTTTTTCTCTATCTTTCGTAATCGACCACTTGTATTTTTTTCTATCCCTCATTTATCTTCCCATAGTGCAAATATTAATCACTCTTTATATCCCTCAGTATCTATTCTTACCACGAAATGAAGAGTGCAGTTTTAAAAAGTATTATGTCCATTTTACGTAGGCGAAGACTATTGCTTCATTGGCCATAAAATATAATCACCCTTATAGAAAAATAATATAAAATATCTTAGCAGTGGACTGATTTTCTTTTCTTATTAGTCGAGATATAAGGGATAGAGTTTTTAAAATTTATAATAGGGAAAGATAAGCATTGACTAGATTGGTAAGAAGATAGAACAAGATTGTCGTTGATAGATGAAGGATAGAATGAGATAGAAAAGGGGAGATTGAAAAAGATAGACGTGAATTTAGATTGACGAAGAGATAGAAAAAGTTTAAGGTGGATTGATGAAGGATTGGATGAGATAGAGATCAGGTGATTGGAAATGATAGTCATAGACCTAGATTGGCAAGAAGATAGAAAAAAATTCACGTGAATAGATGAAGGATACAACGAGATAGAAAAGGGAGAGATTAAAAAAGATAGACGTGAATTTAGACTGACAAAGACATAGAAAAGGATTCACGTGGATAGACGAAGTATAGGATGAGATAGAGAATGAGAGATTGAAAAAGATAAACGTGAAGTTAGATTTACAAAGATATAAAAAAAGATTGATGTTGATAGATGAAGGATAGAATGAGATAGAAAAAGGAAGACTGAAAAAGATAGACGTGTATTATGATTGACTAAGAGATAGAAAAAGATTAACGAGCATTGATGAAGGATCGTAAGGGATAGAAAAGTAAGTATTGAAATAAGTAAGTATTTGAAATTTTCTCCTAACGAATCAATTGACTCTCTAAATGTTGATTATTTCAAAATCTTATTAGGAATTATACATTAGAATTTTCTTCTTATACTACTTTTTCAAAATACATTTTTTTTCTTAACGCCCAAACAAAAGAATAATTAAAAATTTCAAGAATTTCAAACTGTTCGAACCCTCAAAATATAAAAAACGTCCAAATTTGGACCAAACAAATTTCTTAAAATAGAAGATTATGAGAAACCAACAAAAAAGAAGAAAAAAAAAGAATGCAACCTTTTTCAAATTCATCTTAACGTCCAAACAAAAGTATAATTAAAAATTTCAAGAATTTCAAACTGTTCGAACCCTTCAAATATAAAAAAAGACCAACTTTGGACCAAAAAAATTTCTTAAAATAAACGATTATGATAAATCAACAAAAAAGAAGAAAAGAAAAAAGAAGGCAACCTTTTTCAAATTCATCTTAACGTCTAAACAAAAGTATAATTAAAAATTTCAAGAATTTCAAACTGTTCGAACCCTCAAAATATAAAAAACGTCCAAATTTGGACCAAACAAATTTCTTAAAATAGAAGATTATGAGAAACCAACAAAAAAGAAGAAAAAAAAAGAATGCAACCTTTTTCAAATTCATCTTAACGTCCAAACAAAAGTATAATTAAAAATTTCAAGAATTTCAAACTGTTCGAACCCTTCAAATATAAAAAAAGACCAACTTTGGACCAAAAAAATTTCTTAAAATAAACGATTATGATAAATCAACAAAAAAGAAGAAAAGAAAAAAGAAGGCAACCTTTTTCAAATTCATCTTAACGTCTAAACAAAAGTATAATTAAAAATTTCAAGAATTTCAAACTGTTTGAACCCTTCAAATATAAAAAAAGACCAACTTTGGACCAAACAAATTTCTTAAAATAAACGATTATGATAAATCAACAAAAAAGAGGAAAGAAAAAAGAAGACAACCTTTTTCATATTCATTTTAACGTCCAAACAAAAGTATAATTAAAAATTTCAAGAATTTCAAACGGTTCGAACCCTTCAAATATAAAAAAGGACCAACTTTGGACCAAAAAAATTTCTTAAAATAAACGATTATGATAAATCAACAAAAAAGAGGAAAGAAAAAAGAAGACAACCTTTTTCATATTCATTTTAACGTCCAAACAAAAGTATAATTCAAAATTTCAAGAATTCCAAACTATTCGAACATTTTCGAATTCTTGTAATTTTGAATTATAAGAAACTGTTAAGTTTTATTATAACTATAGGAAATGTGCGATGTATTTTATGATTTGCATGAAAGTTTTTTTTCGGGAAATAATTAAACACCCAATTCGGCGTGATAAAGATTTAAAAAGTCATCGCTGCCTTTAGAGTGGCAAAAGGTCAAGTACATATTACACATATTCACGTGCCTTTTTTACACCAGAGCTGATAGTAATTTTTGGTGTCTATTTTCTTTGGACTTTATCAATTTAACTTGATTAATTAATCATACGTTACGCACTACTTTATTTACATCCGGAAAAACACACTGATATTGTCTTTTTTTCATTGAAAGCCTATTTACAAAGTTACCTAATATCGAGCTAGAACCATTTTTTGATTACATACACTATAAAAATGATTTATGTAAAGGGCCCATGAAACATGAATTTTACACTAAAATAGTAAAAGTCCTTTTTTGTACGATGTTAATATTACCTTGTGAATGTAAAATAATCGACTCATCCTAGCAAACATGTTCTGTAATTTATTGTTCTGGAACTAGTCATAGTGCCTTTAAGAACATGTGTTACATGTTACTGATGGAATTGTTCTGTAACGTAATGGTAACAATACCACAGAATACTGTTACAAATGAGTTACGTAATTATTCTAGAGGAGATTGATGACTTTCTTTTGTAATGATTGTTACATAATTATTCTAAAATATAAGAGTCACAGCAGATCTATAATATTCTCTCCAAATTGGTTATATAATTGTACTGTAAAGGTGTTACGTAGATGTTTCAAAAAACGCCCTTACAATTGAGTTCCACATAAATTTAAGAACTGAATTTAGGAACTGTTCTAAAAAAACTGTTACATAACTATTCTAGAATGAGGGTGTCACGGACCATTATAACATTTTTCCAATTAAGTTCTGGAATAGTGCCATAACGTGGATGTTTTTGAATATATTTGAACGTATATAATTTAAAAAACTTTGCATACTGCATTTTCTATTCAAGACAAGTAATAAATCAGGAAATGTCTTATAAATTGTCTGTTTTATAAAATGGTTATGTAACACCTAAATACTGTCGTCTAATGTATTTTACGTGAAATAATTATACATCGACCGAATAAGTGTTATAAATGTCTCTTACGCTATATTCTTTTTTTACACACATAGAACTGTTTTAGATCTCTCTTAGGCAATATAATTATAAAAAACATAAAGAACTGCGTTACGTATCTCTTATAAAATATATTTATGTGAGACATATAGAACTAACTTATGTTATTTTGCGTTTATTTTGCAGTAATATAACAATTAGGAAATATTAGAACGCTGTTTCGTAACCCATACATTTTCAAAATAGAATTATAACTAATGGAACAGTTCTAGATCTGTTAAAAGCAGTTTTGTAACATAGTTATAGATTCGTTACAGAATTGTTCTAACAGGCTGGGATGAAATTTTGCAACAGAGGTGAATCACCTGTTCTTTACCAGTTCTAGAATATGCTACAATATGTTCTGTAAGAGTTACATAAATGTTTTATATAAATTATTATTTACAGTGTATTCTTTTCTTCGTAAAAGTCAATAAATGAGCCTAAATTAAGCATCTAAAACATAAAAATTAATTTTACATGCCAGAATAGTAAAATGGGAAGAAATTATTCTTAAAAATCGGAAATGGTCACCACCTCGACAATAAATGTCTTTTCCATCTGATTAGAATAAGGATAAATACAATTTTTTCAACTAACGAAACGTCCAAACAAAAGTATAATTTAAAATTTCAAGAATTCGAAAATTTTCGAACCCTCAAAATACAAAAAAAACGACCAAATTTGGAACAAAAAAATTACTTAGAATAAACGATTATGAGAAATCAACAAAAAAGGAGGAGAGAAAAAAAAGGCAACATTTTTCAAATTCATCTTAACGAGATTTTTGATAAATAAAATGTTCATGTCATATGGAATATTTTATTATGCGCATATTAATGCGAGTACTTTCAACTTCAATTTATTCTATGTCTCAGGTCAAGTATTTATTTAAAAATGGAGAAAAACAAAATAATAAAAAATATTTGAGGAAATAATAGATCATGTCAACTTTGTTTACGAAGTTCATTTAAATTATATCAATAAAAATGGAAAACGCGGACCTTTAGCGAGCAAGAGGTTGGAGGTGAATTCGTTATGCATAAAGGGTAAATCTGATCTAAAGACAAAAGCAAGATCTACGTCTGCAATGGATTTTTATTTTTGAGAGGAATAACAAAGGAAAATTTCAAAATGCACGTATTTCGTCTAGACATCATAAAATGAATCATATCAAATGAAATATTTTCTAAAAATAATTGTTAGGAATAACAACTTATAATATTTCATTTAAATGGCTCTTTTGTGACAAATATTCTGAACAAGGAAAGTATTGCAAAATGCAATTTCAAATTTTCTATCATTTTTCACAATTATGAAAAAAAAATTAAAGAAAACAATGATAAAGAAGAAATTATAAGGGGATTATGATAAGAATAATTAATAAAATTTAGTCTTCTAATTTTTAAATTAATTGTTTAAATATTTTACTATAAATTATTCCTATATCTTTTTTTATTGAAATTTTTTCCTATAATTAGTTCTCCATAACTATTTTCTATACTACCGCGGAAAAATCATTATAAAATTACTATAGAAAAATTATGGTTTGTATATAATGAATTTACCATATTTTTCGCAAAGGAATCTTTTACCTCGTTGATGAAAAATACAAGAACAGCAATAGTATATATCAAAAAGCAAAATTCTATTAAAAAGATTATCAATTATGAATTTTTCATATAATATAAGCGTTAATTAGAAATGAACTTACTTTTTATTTCCTATAAAAATTGACTCATTCGTTCAAAGGATCTTTATAGAGTGTATAAAAAAATTGGCCAATGTTTTCATTAACTTTTACAGAAGAGTATATATTTTTAAATTATTAATTAAGTATATATTTTAAGTTTAATTTTTTTAAAATCTGAATGCTCTTAAAAAATAAATATTACAAAGTTATAATTAATATTTTCATTTGGCATAACAACAAATAATATTCCAAAGCAGAAAGGTTTCTCATAACTCTTATGAAAAATGTAACAATAAATAAAAGGAGCATCAATAGTATGTAACTTTAAGACTAATTTTTTTTAAAAAGTACTTTATTTATAACAAAAGTTTATTATAAAACATTGTGAAGATTATGACCATAGAGCGTTGTCGAAATCATTTAGTCATAAAACTAACTTACATATAATAATTATAATTTAAAATCCTTTCTAAGGTTCGCATTTAATATCGTAAGATATCAATAATTTAAAAATATAAGCCGTATTAAAAAAGGGCAAAGAGCTTCGTATTTGAATTAAAAGAAAGCAAATGAAAAATCCTCATCTTACCCTTAAACGTATTTTTTCCTCCAATTCAGATTACTTGTTAAAAAAATATCTAAGTATCTTAAAAATTACAATAAGTAAACGTCTCATTGCAGATTTGTCAGACGGCAGTTGCAGTTGTTTACTCTCGCCTAGTTAAGATAAAGACATTCGAATGCTTTCATTCTTCTACAACGAAGTCAAATACAATAATATTTGGTTTCCGATCTGTGCAATTAACCTGGCAAGATAAACTCGTCCGTGGCCGTCACCCGTGCAAATGTAAAATTTATGTACTTTGCGAGAATCTTTCCGTCTCCATCGCATCTCTAAACTCACAGCCATTGGCAGACGAATTATAAAATAAAGATCACTCGCAAAAAGTCACTGATTAAGGCCCCATTGTGAAAAGACTTCCATCCATCATAATTGAAAAATGCAAAATTTCAAGTATAAAACAATTCAAGACTTAAGATTAAAAAGTCATAACTAGCAGTTTAAAATTTATGTCTAACAGAGTAAAATCGAAGTTCAACACTTTAAGATTTGGTTTTCTTCTTGTGTTCAAAGTGCGTTTTGAACGAGTCATGAAAGGAAAAAAGTAGTACCCTGGATAACGAATAAATTGCTACAAATTACCATGTTCTCTGTTCTCTAAAGTAAGGATAAATAAATTAACGTATTTATATCATAGGAAGTACGCTGCGATACGAAGCGTATCTGTATTCGATCTATAAAACTCTTGCCTAAGATCGCCATTTGAATCTGATCTAAAGCGCAGAATTTCAGACTTCGGTGTCTTCAGCATCAACGTGGTCTTCTGGCACGAGAGTTTACAAATTAATCGCCTCGTGTAACAGCAAATAATTATGCCTTCAATTACTTTAAAACCTCGATAATATAAGAACTTATCGAGCGCTCCTAAGCTTCCAGCGGAGGAAGAGATACGCAGAGATTCTCAGGATTACAAATATTAACAACAAGGCGAGAATATCCAATGTAAAATCTGCGTTAATCATATCCAGGTTCTCTAGAGTTGTTTTTGGGTCTTTGAAATGACAGTAGACCTGAAGAAAAAGAAAATTATTAATACAAATTCCGATGACATTTTCAATTAATCTGCTAATTTAAAAGGGAAGTTTAGGGAGAAATATTTTACCTGATAACACTTTAGTTTTGCTCGTCCAGCGTAGGTGGCCAAGGCTGTTCCCTCGAAACCGTATCGAATATAACTGAGGTAGGTGATCCACCTTAGATAGACGGGAATCGCGTCAAAGCTGACGAAGAATCCTGAGAAGAGAAGGAATGGTACTGACATCACTGGAGCCAAAAAGACTCCGTTTTGAACGTTCATTGCAGCTCCGACTACCAATCCCACAGATTGAGCCACGAATGAAATTAGAAGACAAGCTGAGAGGAACATACTAAATCTCGACAATTCCGGAAGTTGGCTTGTCAGGAAATAGACAATCGTCACGTAAATTATACAGAAAATAGCCTACAAACAACACAAATAATTCAGTATTTACATCCAACTTTAATCATTCAATTATATTTTTAATCTATACTCTTATTACCTGGAAAGGAATATCAGAGACTGTGATTGCTAAATAATAGGCTTTGAGAGAGTACCATCGATTAAAATTTTCCTTGAGCAGTACAGGCATCTCCAGAGGGACTGAAAAAATTAAAATAATTAGACAAGGTATTTGATTTGAAATTTTAGATTTGTTTTGAAACTTACAGGAAAGAATTGTGATGGTCATCGAAGTGTACATAAGAAACAACATGTTGAAGAAAAGAAATCCGAGGTTACTGAGTACTTTAGCACCATCGTTACCAATATCGTAGTAAAGCGCTCCAATTAGAAAACCGACGAGAATATGGGCGAAAAGTCGAAGATACATCAGAGTCTGGAAGTTAGAGATATGTTATGATCATCTACAGTAGCGCTCAAAATTATCCGAACACCTGTTATTTAAGCCATTGGCAGTGTCTTAATTTAAAAAAAAAAATGTTAATTGTATAAAAATATATTACAAAAATCGCCAAATTTCGGCCAAAAACTTTTGAAAATGTTAATTATTTTTAGAGTTATTAACATTTTCCAAAAATATTGAAACTTGACGTTTATTGTAATTTATTTTTATAAAAAAACATTATGCCTTCAACTTGGGATCATTAGATGCAACATTTTATTAACATTTATCTTATTATCGAAAAAGCAATTTAACTCGTTTTTATGAAAATTAAGACATTTCGACAATGGTTTAAGTAACTGGTGTCCGGATACTTTTGAGCGCTACTATATATTGGATATGTGTCTGAATTATTTATTGAAATTATGTTTTGCAAATAGTTGTTCAAATTGTATTCCTACCCAATCCCTCCGACTGAAAAGCAGTGTCCTCTTTAAAACTATCCAGAACTGTGTAAATTCCGAGGTAGGATATCTTTCTGGAGTCACCACAAGAGTTTCGTCCAATAAAGAAGTATTTACATTATCTTTTTTTTCTGCGTCAACGTTTATCGATACATCATCTGTAAGAAATAAATTTGAAAGTATATCAATAATTATGATTTTATATAAAAATAGGCTCAATCCTAGGTAGAATAATTTGATAGCTAAAAAGAGAATCAACGCACTTTGTTTATCAATGTCGTTGCTAGCGTAGTTTGGAATAATTCCACCATTGGTTTCGTTCGCTTTACTGTCCCGAAATTTGTCTTCAATGTTACTGGCGTCATTCTTGTCCTTGGTCTCGGTAATTTTAGCACCAACTTCCACCTCCTTTGGGTTTCCAGAACCGGTATTTGAATTGTTTAAAACTTCTTTTTCTTCTGGAAAAGAATATCCAGCACGAATGTCTCGTTTTCCATTTTTTATTGCGTTTACCAGGTTCTTAATATTGTTTCCGTATTCTCCACATGAGACTTCTATTACTGAAATCAAATTTCGTAAGTTATTTTAAATTGAATTCATTATAAGGATTGATTTTCTGAAGATTTGTTCATAAATTAAAAAATGAATGCAACTTTAAACCATATATTTTAAACAGTGTAAAAGGTTAAGAACCTTGTACTATAAATATTTTTAACAAAAAAAATACATAATTAAAATTAAACTTACTGAAAGAAGCAGGGTTGTGATAACTTGGGCAATTGAGATTGAGACTTTTCAGGAACGGGACAAGCTGAGAAGTGGATCCTTGGTAAACGCACTGTCCTTCTGCCAAGGTATAAAGAGCATCAAACATTTCAAAAAGCCTGGCACTAGGTTGGTGAATTGTGCAGATAATGGTTCGACCACCACGTGCCAAGGTCTTTAATAATGAGATGCACTGAAAACAAGAAGAGGAATCCAAGCCACTAGAAAAAAGCAAAAAATAACACATTATTTAAAGTTATTATTACTCCTTAAAAACATGAAAAATACTTGTTTAAAAAATTATAGATCTCAAGAATGTTTTACAGTTTAAAGCAAAGGCTGGTCAAAAATTCATTATAAAAACAAACATATTCCTTTTTTCGACACAACCTTGAACGATCTCTGGTCATCCTTGGTAAGTAAATATAACTTTAGAGTATTTCAAGGTTAAGTTTTCTGCATTGATGTTTCCTGACTCTCGCTATGAAATAAAATTTAATCTTGAAATACTTTGAACCTTTTATAAAGTTGAAGATATATGTTCATATTGATCTTTACAAATATATTTAAGCTTGAGAATCTTCTGAACTTTGTTTAGATTCAAATAAGCCTCGAAAGAAATTTGAATTGAGTTCAGTTTCGTTTGTCCTATGGGGCAACTAGACCAATTTTTAGTCTGCGTTACGTATTTCGACACAAGTGAGAAAGTTAGTCATCCAGAATATTCTAAAACTCCGTCTCAGAATACTATAAAGGCATTATTTTGTTCGAACCACTAGTTAAGAATACTAAAGCAATGAATTTAAGTTTAACAGTGTTTGCCATTCTCTAATTCTTATAGATAATTATAATTTTATTGCCACCAGTTAATAACAATAGATTGTTTCCTGCTTATTATTTTTCTTTTGAAAATGCAAAATTTCATTTGTGAAAGCTAGGAACTATTGATTAAACTGCAAAACAATCTTTTCTATGTATAGAACGATCTTATCGTTCATTGTTGTGTTGACAAGATAACTAATCATCAAGGCACATAAGATTTTTTAATACAATTTATTCAGTAAATCACTTTTAAATTGACCTGAATAATAATTTAGATGTTAGTTTTTTAGATATTAAAATTATGAGCTCACCTGGTTGGTTCATCGAAAAACATTATGGGAGGATTGTTGACGAGCTCGAGAGCAATGGAAAGTCTTTTCTTTTGACCGCCACTCAAGTTCGAGGTCATGGTATGTCTGTGATCCGCCAATCCCAAAGTATCGAGAATCTCTTGAATCTGATAATAAAGAATAATATCATCTGATTATTAAGTCTTTATGTTTTAACATCTATTTAATTTGATTTGCTACAATTTTTAAAAACAGTTTTAGTACATCAGAGAAGTTAAATTTCAATTGAAATCATTTTTAAGGTGCTTTCTAAATTGACTTCTGGTATCATAGGAAATTAAAATTTTGTGAAATATAGTTATCTATGGTTAATTTTTTTCAGTCATCGTACCATTTCTTCCTTTTCACTTTTAGAAACGTGAGTGCCTAGTTTGAGACTCGAAGCGACCTTCATTGCTTCTTCTACTGTGAGATTTCCGTGAAGCTGATTGTCTTGCATTATGTAGCATGACAATTTTCTGAAAGCACTTAAATTCCTCTCGTGGCCGTTCATTGTAATGCTGCCTTCCGTTCCGGTCGTTCTGAAATTAAAAAATAGAATTGAATATCAGAAATTTCCAAATAAAACAAGTAAACATTCTAACTTGAAAGCTTAAAATTGAAATGCAGTAGAATTTAAAAATCATTCATTTAATGCAAATAAAAAAATTGATATAGCCAATAAAACCAGTTTAATTATTAAAAGCCTGAAAAGGAGGATCGAAAGCGATCCGCTAACTCGCAAAGAAACTTTCACATGTATTTTCTGCATTGAATTCTCTTTATGATAAGAAAATCAGTTCTATTTAGTTCTTCTCTTAAATTGACAAATCTTATTGACATTTTTAGGACAACTCTATGATAAGCCAATAATGTGTGTGTTAAAATATAGATAAAGTTCGACATTTTCTATTTAGCTATTATAAGATAAATATTGTAACTTTAAAACACTAAGACTTTTGTAAGTGAATTTCCTTGTGAGTACTATTTTCATTTTTAAAAAAACATATTTTTTAATAGATGCATTTGAATAACTGAAAATAAGACAGCAATGTCAAGTAAATTACCTAAATAAAAATCTTTCAATAATAATAAGATAAATCCAAAATTTGTCTTCTAAAGAACTAATAAAAAATCTAATGACAAATTAATCTTTGCAATTACTTAACTAGCTATATTTCAAAAAGCAAACTTCAAATTTTATTTACGAGGAATAAAATGCACAATATGAATAGTGCCGAAGGAAAGGTTTAAAGATACATTTACACGTTATAACGTTTTACGTGAATTTGCAGTTTATGTAAATACATTAGGATTTAATACAACTACATATAACTATCACATTAAATTAAGATCCGATGATAGCCATTGGACAATAATTTCAGATAAATAATTCTAAATAACAGGTTTCTACAATTAAAATGAAAGAAGTGAAATTGAATCAATAGAGAAGAAGAAACAAAGGCAGAAAGTTGAGATAAATATATTGTTACGTATTTAACGAGTCACTGTTCGATCTTAAAACTCAGAAGGGGAATCCGGAAGAAAGTGAAATTCTCAGACAAGTTCGCTTGAACTCGTGCCGTTACTTTCTTTTGCTCAAATAACTTTCAAAAAATGACATTGTCGACTGAATTGATTGACAGACGTCCTCTTATTTTTTCAAAAACTTCTGTGCCACCAAAAGCAATTTCTGAATAAGAAATAGGAAAACTAAACTTTTTCATTGACGTAAAAATGAAAGATTTAAATGATGAAATTTCATTTAAATTATTCATCATATATTTGAAAATAGGTAATAAACAAAGAAGAAATAAATCTCGACTTTTCCCATAAATCCTCAATCGGTAAAGACGTGTTACATCCAATAAAGCTGTTTCCTAAGCTGAAGTCCTCTAAACCGATTCTACGCTGAAAAAGATTATAAACAATAATTCAGAAAATTGGAGACCTAGTGAACTGACGTCTCGTAACACGAAGCTAACTGACAATTATTGCTCGTTTATCACGTATTTTTCTATTCTCTGAATGAATGAATCTTCTAAGAACATCTTCAAGATGAAATAAATGAATTGTACATTGCAAAAAATATCCGCAAATATAGGACGTGAAGTGGTCTTATGCAAATCTCATAAAGGAGAGAGTTTCTTTCCATTGGAGAAACAACACTTTGCCAATTGCAAGGAATTACACTCAATCGTAAACATCAACCTCTAAAAAATATTAATTGAGAAAATGTAGTTCTTCTGAAAATATTCAAATTGGTCTCATAAGTTCTAGACAAATTTTCAAATCAGAGATTATTCAATTATATAAATTCTTCAGAACTGTACGAATAAAAAAAATCTGTCTTTATGCCTTAAAATTATGAAATTGTTATACTTTCTTTCGTCATTGTTTTCTATGATAAAACAATAAGCGAGTGCAGCTTTATTTTCAATCAGAAATGTCAAACCGGACTATCTCATGGCATAGTTTGATAAGTAGTATGTAAATGTGAGCTACTAACACAAATTTTGTCGTTACTTCTTGCAGTATTCTTAGTTACATATAAAAGCACTAGATGAGAAATTATTCAGAATTTCAACTTAAATTTCAAATGGAGACTAATATTTACAGTTTTAATCATTAAAAGCAGATATTAATTTTCAATTGAAAATTTATCTTCAGTTAAAGACACAATTTGAAATACTTATCAAAATTATGTTCATAATAAAAGTATACTTGTCACAGGCATTTTTGTGATTTCCTGTTTCCTTGTTACGACGTTTTGATTTTATTTCATAATAACATAACTGAAATTGAGAAATAGCTTACGATACAAAAATTTCAATCGTAAATACGACCTAATAAGAATCAAAAAAATGCTTAAATCTAATTTTGAATGAGGATTTCCAAAAGTTGATTTTTAATGGAAATATTAAACTGATTATTTAAAAACATAATTTAGCGATCTTGAAGCTGTCTAATTCAAGTACTGGATTAATGAAAATAAATATTTAGACCTATATAAAGAACCTAGGCAAGTCTCAAGCGATTAAATGCGGATTTGCAGAGGCAAACATTGACACTGTTAAACAATGCCAATTTGCTCTTTATGTTTGAAGATCAGTCAAGTACTTTGTACACATGTAATGTGTATCTACAAAGCGACATTCCCTGCTTCTGTGTATGAAATATTAAATTGGAGGAAAACGTGATATTTAATTTATATTTTTTTCGTACTGAGATTATCTCTGTAAAATATTTTCATTGTCATTTTTACTCTCTTATCGAGTTTGATTGTTTCTCCAATGATCTTGCTGCTAAAAAAAGGAATTTAAAGCTGACATCATTGTTAACTTTTTTTCTCCTGGAGGTTTTAGTTTAGGCTAGAGAAACTTACTTATATCCAGTCAGGATGTTGAGAAGTGTTGACTTTCCAGCACCAGACGGACCCATTATTGCTGTCAGCTCACCTGATCTGAGCCTTCCACTGACAGACTTGAGGATTGTTTTGACATCTGCAAAAATGAAACAAAGAAACATTTAAGATTTTGAAACATTAGTTTTTGATCCAAAGATATGATGATGTTAAAAGTCTACGAATTTCGTTATTATATATCTAAAAAATTCTAAGTTAAACTAAAGTCGGTAGATTTTTAAATCAAAACTGGATAGTAATATATTTCAAATAGAAATTATCCTCGTTTTTCTCTGTTTTAGGCAAAGTCATGGATCTAATCACAAGTTGCATTAATATAAATTACAAAGCAGAAGCCTCATTCACTCAACTGTAGAACAAAGAGTTGAAGTGCGTTTATTTTGATAGGCGTACAAAGTCCAGAATGAATAAATCCTTAATCGGATAGGAGTTGACTCATTATGGATTTGTTCAAGAATTTGACGAACGAGGAACTTGATCATCCTGAACTTTGGAGTTAAATTATTATATCTGGATTCTCATTTAATTCATATAACGCAAATTTAAGACTCAGAATATATCTGATTTTTTCAAATCTCAAAGTTCAAAATCATCAGAATTTGTTATTTCACCTGATAAGTGTAATTGGTTGAGTTTTATCAATGCTTACATAATTATTTATTCCATAAAATCAGGAATACTTGATAAAAAACGAAATGCTGGATATTGTGTGTAAAATAGAAAGATATTAAAGACGAGAAAGTTTACTTGTCTTTCTATGTTTTACTTTCAGATACAAAGGTCGATTTTTGAATTAAATTATCTGATACTGAATTCAATTTTATCTTTATATTTAAGCAAATTTTTCTAAATTTTATATGAATAAAAAAAGGTTTTCGGAAGATTAAAAATTCTTTTGATTCCAAGAAAATAATAATACAGCTTTACATTTTGTCAGTAAAGCCTTTACGTAAATATTAGTTAGTATGCTTCCATGATCAGTACAAAGAGGAAATACTATGCCTTTGCCTTTAGAGCGGATATCGCAGAACAATGAGGCTCAACGCGTAACTACCTGACGTAAATACATAATTAAAATAACAGGAGATGAAAATTAGTAAGTCTAATGTAAAATTTTGAGCACTTGATTCAGTTCATAGTTTTTGAGTAAAAGTATCTACCAGTGAATTGAAAAAAAAATTGAATTTCGAACACCGATTAAACATTTGATTTTATTTTGATTTGATATTTTTATGTTTAAAGCTAATACTATTCTATCAATAATTCCAAAATTAAGACATATACACATTAAACAATATTTCCACGAGTAGTTAATTTTATGTCTCTTTAAATTTTTCATCTCAAAAACAAACAAAAATGATCATTGATACAATTATTTATTTAGTAACGACATGCTGATTAATTGATGAAATAATCTAAAACGTGATATTTATCTTTCTTATACTTATTTCAAATCTATACGTGTTCACGCGATCCAACTTTAAGATTTTGTAAATTCACAAGATCTCGGTCAGTTTAAGTGATTTCATAAATAAAATTACGTCGACTTGAAGGAATGACCATCAAGAAATCAAAAAATACGAACCAGAATCTAGATATTGTGTAATATAGGATATAGAAAAAAAAAAAAAAAAATTACATGGAAAAAATGAGAAACTCTGATTTGCAAATCTACGTGTTCAAGCTTCATTTTATAAATGAAATCGTATTCATTTGCGTGAGTATATTCGCATTTTAACACACTTTCAGCATTCGCAGATGCTTTGAACAACGATTGCGCAAATTCACAGATAATGGTAAACTCGAATTTATTTTTTATCATTCCTCACTGTACTTAATCAAAATAAAGAAAAATATTTTACTATATGTATTGTTTCTTTACATAATATAAACATAATTTAAAAGAAATATTTTTAATTAAATTTTTTTTCAAATTTTAAGGTAGAAAAGAATTTAGAAGCAAAATGTTAAAACTCTTTTCACAAAATATTTGGTGCAATTTAAAAAAATTTCCAAAATTGAAAAATTTAAGATTTTAAATAAAAGTAAGACTTTATTTAGAATAATTTTTGTACTTCTGTACATTGACTAACACAGATACGTCTCTGAAATATACAGGGTGAACGCAAAATATTGACTCGTATATTGTGAACTCAAATGATTCATTTCCTGATCGGAAACGTCTTCTGCAATGCAAAACACGCAACCTTAGTTTATAATCAGAAAACAACGTCACTCACTGGTCAATTTTTCAACATGAATTCACTAAACTACTTTTTTGTATAAATAAATTTGAATAGCTTACAGAAAATGTTTGCATTTTTTTAACTAAACAAATTCCATTTCAGGAAATCACAAAAACAAAAAATAATTTGAATCATAAATCTGAATTAAGGTCACGTGAAAGTAAAAATTTTAATGAAGTTACTAGAACAGAATAACAATAATATCCAAGATTGCCAGACGTAAGTTATGATTGAAATCTTAATGACTTATATTACTATTTTTTTTAAGACTCGGGTATCTTATGATGCCTGTGATACAGGACGACAAAATTTTACTGCAATGTCTCAACTTGGCCAAAGGTTGGATGAAGCTGCAGGCGACTTGCGTAAACTAATTGCAAAAATCCCAGCTACCATGATTAACTGACCACTTTCTAGAACAAAATTACACTGTTCAATACAAAGCTGTTAGAAAATCAAGAAAATATATTTTTAAACATTCATTAAACCCATAGAATCAGAGTTGAGTTATTTTAATTCTTACAGAGACTTTTTTAGAATATTGTATCAATTAGGACATGCAATCAATGAATAATAAAAGACGTGTGACTATAAATATTAGAATGTCACAAATAAAAGTAAACATAGGTTTATGTTTTAGATTCAAATCTCTCACGCTATTAGGATTTTAAAAAGCATAGAACTTTTGAAAAAAATTTAAAGAGGAAAAAATATGGAATATATTTTTGAATCCTATGACTGAGAGGGCCTTTAAAAGATCTTTTCGAGATCAATAATCACTGCACACAAAAAATCACATTCAGAATAAGAATGAGTAACTGAGAAGAATAAAAAAATCACGTGATTAGTGACAAGACCTCGAGATTCAACACTGAAAGGGGTCAGGGTTTCGATGACTGACAAAGTGTAAGATTTGGCAATCAGATGGAGATGTTCAAATTCATGACTTCCATAAAAACAAATTTATCTATGACCTCAACTAAACATTTTTATTATCGAACCTAAAAGCAAATTATATTACGCGGAAGAGAACATTTCTAGCATGAACTTCAAAACAATACAGAACTCCTAAAATTAAAAAATTTAATTAAAATATGTTTCCATTCAAAACAAACTCTTAGAGTTCTAGAAATCAATAATTGTTGTTTAATAAATGCATTGACGTCTATCGAGTCACCTTATTATTTTATTTGCGGTTGAACGGAAAAATTATGCATATTTGCATGCTGTTTTTTTTACAAATACGTAACAAACAAGATTCCATATAAAGATTGTGATTTGGAAGACTCTGACAATCATCTAAGATAATTCTCTAACGATGACGTTGAGTGTCAAGAGAACATTGATACTGAATAGCAATACTCGGTATAATTACAAATAACAGATTATGTATCATAATTGATGACACTTTCGTATTAGAACAATCTATGAACGAATAGATTTATTTTACTCTCGATACACAATGAACTTTGTCCGATAGATTCTATATAGCTGTATTTCACATGCAATTGACTCAGTTTTTGAAATAACAGATTCCAAACCTAGAATAAAATAATTAATATATTAAATGAGTAGATAAATAAATAAAAATAATCAGTCGTCAAGAAAAATATTATATCAAAATTATTATAAATTTAAAAATTTTATAAATTAGTTCTCAGTAAGGGTTTTATTAATAAAATATTTAAATTCAAAATAAGCATTAATTTTGATTAAAAGTGAAAAATTATATTTTTCAGTATTAGAATAAATAAGACTGCATATAAACTGACATGTGCAGCATGCACTTCTTCGATAAAGCGAGCCATGCACTTTCACTCGGTGGTCAATGTCACCACAAACCAGTTTTCAATCTGAATCTTTAGAATCTTCTGTAAGATAGACGTATGTAGCAAATAGAGCACATAAAAGTGCATATGTGTTTGAACCAACTGGTTCAATTAATTAAGACGATTCAGGCCTATAGCAGATAGTTGAAGTAACTTCTTTAAAATTCGGAAATAAGTTGCTTAGTTAGTTATATGATTGAGTATTCGAAATCAAATTGATTGGAATTCATGTAAACAAAATACGTTTTTTTAATAGTAAGTTACTTTCGAATGTTAATGAACCTGAATATTTGAAGCTAAATAGCGAAATTAAATTTTTTTATTTGAGATCTTGAAACTGCTCTGAAATTCAAATATGAATCCTTCTAAATTCTAATACTTTTCAATTCAGATGACATGAGTTAATTTAGTAAATATTTTAATAAAATTTTAAGAATCTTTGATGGAAATTCAAGTACTATATTTTTATGGTAATTATTACTGACATATTGGCAATGATGTTTTTTTTTTAATTTTCATTATCGATGTCCTGATGCCACTCACGTGTAAGTATGTTGCAACATAATTGTGTAGGTTCAAGTGCGTTCAAAATAAGTGAATAATAGTTATGCAACCAAGACTCTCGTGTCACGGATCAATAATTTTCATAAAGCTGACAAACTTTATGACTTCTAATAAAATACGGAGGTAAATAAACTAAAATTCAAATACAGGCCTCACAGTCCCTTTGGGATAAAAAATAGGGTATATAGGGACCTGTTTTCTTTCCTAAAGGGACCTTTTTTACGCTCATAGGGTACATTTTTTTAACAAAAATTATGTATGAAAGAAAGTTATTAAAAAGAATAAAATCTTAATTAAAGGTAAATAAGACGTAATACTTTTTATTTTAGTAAGTAATAAATATATTCAAATAAATTAGTTGAGTTTGAAAGAGCAGTCGACCGGCAATCGAAAGACCTGGGCTCGAATCCCAGCGTAGTCGAAAGCGTCTTTTTTTCCACAGAAAGATTTTCAAATTCAATAAATATATTCATATTTTTGTACACAACTGCACTTTACAAATTTTCGGACGTGATATTAAATAGGAAATTACCTACATATCACGACTATGTATGTAAGTCTAATTAAATTAAATTTCAATTAACTCTCAACAAAATTTCCTTTTTTTAAAATGTTTTATACTTTGGTTAAAGAATGAATGTTATTTCTTTAAATTTCAGTCTTTTCATTAATAAGTATACTTCTAATAACACAATATGAGTTTTCTTGACTTCATTTTAAGTTTAAATAAATTACTAAAACAATACTACTGTAACGGTTACATCTATGGATTTCTTTTTAAATTCTTAGGTCTTTTAAATTCCAAATGATATTTATAACATTATTGCGATGGTTTTACCTATTACACCTAACATTAACATGTCGTTCGTCGCTAATGTTATTGACTGAGGCAGTGCGTACATCGACCAATCATAATTTCTTGAATAAAAGCGCTCGAATTTTAAATATTATTTAATGACAGTTTCAGAATAGTGAGGTTATTAGAAGAATGCAACATTTGTATACCTCGATTTTATACAAATTTTTAAAAATGCACACTAATGGCTAAAAATAAGGTAATTTAGGGACCTCAACTGAATATAGAGGACAATAGGGGATATAGGAACCAGTCTGTGAGGCCTGCAAATAGAATGAAAATTTTAATTATTGTAAGATGACAATGAACCTCTCCATCGAAGAGTCATATTGGGATGAAGAAATTTAGAAAAACACTGTGTATGTGTATTATCATTTTCATTGAAAGGTTCATTCATGCTAGAATTAAATATTATTAAAATCAAGAGAAAAATTGATTTAAATTCCAAATTCTTTTTACTTATTCATAGAATAACTGCATTAAAAAGATTAATAAAAAAACTGTGCAGATTTATTCAAATTTATACCAATTTTTATTTAGATGAATTAGAAACGATTAAAATACAAATTTATGAATAGGATTTATTAACCTATTATTTATTGTTCTGACATTTTCCTAGGCTGATCAATTTATAAATAATTAGATATTTTTTCAAAAAGTTAAAAAAAATTGTTTTTTAATTTTTTAACGGATGAACAATGAAAAAGAATTTTTTTTAAATGAGTAATGTCTTGATCTTAATTAGTGAGCATTCTTTCACATTTACTTATGAAATATTCAGGTTATCACCTGTCCCTATCAGCAAAATAACGAATAACTCAGATGAAAACTGAAACCACATTTTAAAGTTTGCTTTAACAATAATTTTTTTCGTTATCCACAAGTGTAAAAAATAATTTTTCTACTAGCGGGTAATAAAGTGCATTTTATTACCCCCTGTGGGGCAAACAAACCCATTTTTGACCCCTCAGTAGAAAAAAAAATTGTGTGCAACGCAGGAAAAATATTTATATTCCCTAGTTGCACAATTTACCATTAAAGTTGTGGTAACTAAAAAACTATCAGTGTTGTATTATTTTTATAAATTAATACTTAATTCGTAAATTCCATTAAAATCATAAATCTTTGATATTAAATAGAAAAAATTAATTCTAGCCTTGAAAACTAGTTCTTTCACCAAAGTATCAGTCTCAAATACCTGTTGTGCAGCCACCCAATAAGTAATCAAAAATCAGTTCTGTTTTCATTCGAGTTTGGAATGTCAATTTCCATAATTTTGAAAAATTGTTCAGTGGTTTTGCACGTGATTAGAGAAAGGGAAATAACTAACTCTCGTGATTGATTACAACACATCATTTAGGTATCATTACACCGATTCTATCTTTCAGGTTTCTGGTGGTTTTTAAATGTATCTACTAGATCGTGTTACGCAAAGAATGTTGATTCTACAGATTAAACAAATTACCTATAGCTAGTTCAATATGAAATCAGAAACTTAAAAAAATGTGTATATGAATGCTTGAATTTATTTTTTTTAAACTAGTCTCCAAGTCTAGCACTAATTTTTGCAAATAATTATTTTTTAATTGAAGGCTCGTCGACATCGATGAATAAAAATAGTAAAATTGTATAAAAAGTTATAATTAAAAAATGGGATTACTCACTGTTTTTTCTGCCCTCTCGCACTTTGTAGGTCAGATCGGTAAAAGCCAAGTCAACAGGTGGTCTTTTGGGCAAATGTGTAATAGTTTTGGGCTGAGCAGGCACAATTTGAAGCCGCACAGCTGAATTTTTCCTGGATTGTAACAAAATTCCATTGGAATCATCGTCTCGCGAACTGTGTCCCTCGAGCTTCATCTTATATTCCCTGATCTAATGTCGTGAGGTTTTATATCAAGAGTACAAGCTCTATGAGCGTGACGATCGCGGATGTACAAGATTGAGACTGCGTCTTCTTTTCCTTAATTTATGTTACTTTTTATTAACGCTTTAATCGACCTCACGTCACATACTTCTTTTGCAAGTTGTCAGCCTGCAAATTAAATATTTTTACTTCGAGATAATGACCTTCTGAACTCCAAGGAACGATCTTCAATTAAATAAAGATAGTCATTTCATAATGATCATTTAAATATCAAAGATTTTATCTGCAAAATTATTAAAAAGGATGCAAACCATATTCTAACTTCCAATTCTTGATAAAATATATGAAAAGCAAAAAAAGATTACTTTAATTTAAATGATGAATTGAGAGATAAATCATAAGATGATTAGAAAAATTAACTTTTTCATAATTATAAAAAAGACAAGTAGAAAAGCTGAATTACAGAGTCTTTTCACACAAAAAAATCCAGGGTTTAATTACATTGTTACTACATCACTAAAAGTATTGAAATCTATTTTTATGTATTTATGACATTATTTTTTTACTTCCACTCTAATAAATGTTTTTACACCTTCAATTCTATTAATCAGGCAAATCAAAGTATAATTTATATTATCTGATGAAATAACGGTCAAAGATTTTCTTATCTTAATAATAATTTACAATTTAAACTTACAATTTCAATTATCGACCTTTTTAATCTAGGATATTGAATTTAAAAAAATACGTTATGAAATTCAATTTTGTAATACATTGGAAATGAGATATCAAATTTAGTTGTTTGATTGACAAAAGAATCAATTCATGTGATATTTTAATTGCAGGTTGAAACCATCGAAATAATATACATTTTCGAATTGTAGTGAAAGGCATCATCATGAAAAAAATTAGCTACAATATTTACGGTTTCGACTACAGAAACCACAAGTTCGTCAAACCACAAGGGATATTTTACAGTTTACATTTTCTTTTTCTGCTTAAAAAACGCAGATTTGACTGTACGAACATTTAAAACTTCCAGTTTCACGATTTGAAAGTGTAAAAGAAACGACATTACTTTAAAATATACGTTTTTCAATCCGTAAAAGAAAATTAAAACTGTAAATTTTCTCATGTGGTATGAGAAACTCGTGACTTTAGAAATCGAAACCGTAAATCTTACACTTCAATTGTTGTCGTAAATTCTCATTAGAAAATTATAGCGAATTTATGTAATTTGTTTTACCATATTCAACGTAATATTTCAAATTAACAATGGCAAAAAATTCCAGTCAAAACATTTTTTACCTCTGTTTCCATTTTTTGCTTTTGTGAGATAAATAAAGACTGTCATGATGTGTCGATAATTGACGTATATAGAAATATATCAAACTAGGGGAGAAGAAAAAAATGATGATTTGCATAACTAGTTACAGATAAAATTAAGGATGAAAAATGATTTTGTTCTTGTGAATCAGTAAAAATGACTCTCCAAAAATAAAAGAATTTATAAATTTATCTAGCAAAAAAACCATTCAATATATTCTTTTGTAACCTATCTACTGAAGAAATAAAGACAATTCCAAAGGAATAAAACGGAGTAATTTGTAATTTGTCAATGATGTCATACTCTCGCGAAAGTTTATTGAGTTCAATTAATCAGACTTAAATACCTCTAGTGGTCTATAAATAACGTCTATTATAAGAGCGACAACAAAGCCATTTGCATCCTCCTTTATTTCATTTCTAAAACTGAATTTTGACCATCGAAAGTTCTTGAAGTTATTTTATAATTTGTTATCAATTTAAATTTCTTTAAAATTTCATTTTTTAAAACCTTACATTTTCTTTGTCAACTCCTCTGTCACGAGTCAAAATAAAAAACTGTTAACCGATTTTCGGACTGAATCGATTACAATGATTTCAAACTGACTTTTGAAAGCGCATCGCAACACGTTAAATTACACGATTATGACAATTTTTCGAGAATGTTTTGAATTATTAAGTGCCGAAATCTTGTAGGCCTACTACTAAGAGCGGTCTCAACCTGCGATACGCGCACGATCGCGACTCGAGAACAACTAGTCAACCCACGGTGAGTGTCTTCGACCATCACCATTGACCGTCGATGGTCCCCGGTACCGATCACATCCAGAGGGAGAGACGACCTGTGTCATGTAGTCGACAGGAGCAAAGTCGAGTTTAATCAGAGTCGCTGTAAATCCAAATCAAACCTTGAAATCCCGGGGTCAGTGCTTTTGTAGATTCACAAAAAAACGTAAACTTCCTACATTGTCTTATCGAGGATAACCCACATGAACACAAGATGAATCGCTTATTTATGAAAATCCAATAACTTTATCCAATGATGAAATGAAGAATCCCCTGAAAAATGCATATCTTTTTATAATTCAAAAACTGTAAAATTATCAGATTGTACAGATTTAGACTTAAAAGTACTCGAATAGCCTATTTCATTTAAATTTCAAACTATGGCATAAACTAATGCTATAAGAATGAGTTTAATGAAAATAGATTGAGAAAGATCTATGTTAGTTTTAGTAATACAAATTTAAATAAAAAACTATGTAGACATTTTTATAAATTAGAGAAATTAATAAGTTTAATAAATGAGATAGGATTGTTTGCCAAAGCTTTCTCACAGTCTGAATTCCCCATCCTGCTCTCTAGGTCAGGAAAAATGAAGCAATAAGACTTGAGGGTAGCAAATCTCGACTGATATTAATTAAACTTTGATCGTTAAGTACAGAAAGCAGAGGTAAATCGTGTTTCACGTGATTACGACATGGCAATCAAAGCAGGGGAACAAAAACCGGCAAGAATACGTGCTTTCACATCATTCTGTTTAGTCTAGCTATCTCGGTTGTCTTTATTTAATTATTTTATTTTCTAGTCATATAGAAAGCCCCTGTTTATTAAATAATATTTAATTAGTCTGTTGATTGATATGAAATTGATGCAAGCAATAAATCTCTTCCACTTCTTGTTTAAATTCGATCAAGGGACAAACGTCAATAAATTGAATTATCCAAAATGCAAAGTCCAAATGCGAATAACGTTGTTGAATAAAATTATTGAAAAATTTATTAATATAAAAAACACGAGTAATATTGTCTACACCTTGCCTGTTTGTGTTAAAATATGACGCTCTAGAAAAATGAATTCATGTTGCAAAAGTCTGTCTTTATTAATTCAACCACGCCTTTTGATCTTCGTCAATCGCTTCATTAGAATCAATTCGCAATTTCCGCGTTGTCCTAAGGCTAAATAATTATAATAATTAATTGCTTTGCAAATTATTATATTAATTTTAATTCTTAATTTATGGCCTCCTCATAGAATAAGCATTATTTTTTACTCCCTTACAGATTGTAAAATAATTAATACAATTAAGGAGTTGAATATAAATTTTTGTTCCAATTATTAAGAAGCAAAATATGGATACCTCTAGTTGAGAAATTTTATTTAAAAAACTAATAACTATTTTTTTACAAAGTATAAATTATGAGTTAAAATATAAAGGTTATAGACAATTACATTTCACAATATTTATTTTAAAAATCTCGAATTCCTTAGCAATATATTTTATTCGAATTTTGGAATTTGATTAAGATTTCAACATTAATTAACGGCCACTAGTATGTGAATCTCGTTTTTAAAAACAATGAGCCGTTATTTGAAGCAGAAGGTGTTCCCATTTGTTGCTCGATGACGTACAAAATGACACTTTCGTTTCAAATCAGTCACAACAGTAAAATTCAGACTGCATTATTAATTTAAAGAATATAATCAATCATAAAGAAAATTAATTTATTTTCTATAAAGCGATATGATTATAATTCTTGGTTAGAAGGAAAAAAAAATTACTTCATATGCTAAATGTCAATTTGAACTTTGATGTTTTTGCGATGGTCTTGGCATCGTTTAAAAAGGCAGAGTTTAATATTTCTCTAATTAGCATTCACGAAATGTATTTTTCTGCGTTTTGTAAATGCGTTGAAAACGAATAATCAAAGAATCCTATGGAAAATTTTGCGTGCCTGGAAGAATCCTCGAACCCTCGTTTTGTTTTTATTTTATTTTACATTCTACCCTTCAACCGGTTTTGTACAAGATCAGAGTCACGTAGGCGCAAAAGGTTACTGATCTACACAAGTAATTGAAATAAAATGGTAATATAAAATCAGAAAATAAAATCGGAAAGCGTTTCTAGTAGTTGCATGACGCACTTTTCCTACCTCGACACAATAAACGTAGTACACATTTCCTGTAAAAGTCGTATCATCGCGGAAATTACACAATAAATTCGTGGCCTGAATATACAAGAGTCATATACTTTGCAGCGTATTATTTGTAAACAAATACTTTCGTTTCTTTTTAAATTTAGTGCTATCGGCAAATTCGGATCATAGGAGTAAAAAAATTCCATATTTTCAGTTATTAGATGATTATTTTTTATTTTGCAAAGAGAATCGTCCCATGGTATGGGATTAGAAAATTTCACAGAAAGAAACTT
This sequence comes from Diplolepis rosae, assembly GCA_030998225.1. Taxonomy (NCBI): domain Eukaryota; kingdom Metazoa; phylum Arthropoda; class Insecta; order Hymenoptera; family Diplolepididae; genus Diplolepis; species Diplolepis rosae. Next base: position 8,840,779 of record JAPYXD010000698.1, read on the forward strand.
CAATATGTAGTAACATATGATTGACAAAAGAAAATTAAATTTTTTGACGATAATCAGTTCAATAATCAGAGTTTAAAAAAATTAAATGGTTCGACTCTTCAGTAAATTCTGCGCATAGCAATTGTAGTAGGAATAAAGGTCGCTTACACAAGAATAGCGCAAAGTCCGATCGAGGGAATTACCGGATCATTTTCATTGGTTTGATAACAGAAAAATATCCTCCTACAATGGACTTTCCTACTATCTATTTGGCTCTTAAAAATACTCAGTTACTCAATTTTTACTCTCTTTACAAAATGTTTAAATATAAAAGCGAATCGTAAAATTTCATGCACATATAATCGACACAGTGACAAGAGATGTGACAATTTCTTCGCTCATATATGTCGTATCTTTATTCTTAAAAAAAAAACTGAGAAGCTACCTTAAGAAAACAAAAAAGTCACAACAATTCAATTCTGTAAATAAGTAAAAAAACTTTTTGAAATTAAAACTCTGATTTGAGACGAGTATGTTAATATTGAATTTTGTGAACAGACGAATTTCAACTAAATTTTATATCAGAGATCATTCTTTGGAGTAAAAGTATTTTTCCTCATTGCAAAAATTGTTCTTGGCTTAGATAAAATGGGCACAACGTATAAAGTGACCTGCAATCCTCGGATGGATACAAATTCTTATTCACCTTGCGTGTCTGAGATAAAACTTCCACAAAGTATCCTATTATTTTATATTTTTTTATCATTTGATGCACTATGGTTAAGACTGAAAAGTCTCTTGACTGGCGCAATTCTCGGAAGGTCAAGACTCCAAATGGCAGAAGAAAAATTAAGATTTACTATCTTCATACCATAAAAAGATGTTAAGCTATACATATTTTATACCAACTGTCTTCAATTATGACTAATTACGAAATTACAGTATTATACAATATATTACAAATAAACGACACAAAATTTGCTGTTAAGAATTTTCATGTCAGATATGACATTGAAAATTAAATGATCTGCTATTGATATTGAAGTTTATGAAGGAAATAAATTTTGGTTTATTATATTAGCGCACTGTAATGTAGTGCGCAGATTTGAAAGTTCAGTTACAGATATGAATCAAAGCTTCACACTTGCCTCATTTCACTTTCTTATAAATCTTATCAAATTTGAGATACAGTATCAATCAATAGCAGTTTAAAACAATTTGATGTTCACGAAAAATTGAAATGATTTTGCATGAGAAATACAAAAGTTTAAATTATAAAATTTAAATTACTCTAATTAATTAAATTTATTAAACCATTAATCCCAATCCATATATCAGAATAATTTTATCTGGTATTTTAATTAAGATAATAGTAAACCGAGGACTCGAGCTGGGTTGGTCAAAGTAAATTACATTTTGATAAATATTCCAATTCTGACGGCTGCTTTATGCTGCAAGTCGGAATATTAATTAGTTCTCGAGACGCAAACTCATTTTTATTGTCACTATTGTTAATAAATGAGAATCACTATCTCAGAAAACCAGTTAATTATAATTGTATTTATAAGATAACACTCTTTTTTCTCAAAGATGAAGCTCGAGAGGGTCTGGGTTAATTTTCTTCAAAGGCAATCTGGTTCAAAATTTTAATTGTGCGTGGCTACAGACGAAACCCAGTAAAATCAAAAGGCAGTCGATAGATATTAATTTGTTATTCAGGTCATAATTGTATAGTATTGCACATCGCAGATATGAGGGGTTCTTTATTTTTATCTGCCGCAGGTCTGTTGTTTACATATGTAGATGGTATTTTAAAAGGCAACAGTACTTGAATTAAAGTCTCCTTCTGCAGTAGTTTAAGTTACAATTTACAGTTACAATAACAATAAGAGCTATAAAATAGACACAACATTGCCATTAGCCACGCAAAAAGTTTTTTTGGGATAAAGTTCATAGTAATTTGTCGATTTTTCTTTAGCAAACAGGGAAAGATTTACGGTAAATAGGACTTAATTGTCACTTTATAATTATTATCTTTAGAATTCAAATTGATTCCAGAAAGTAAAAAGCTGGTACAAAAAAATGATAAATTGAATTCATCTTTTAATCTTCAATTGATAAAATACGATAATCACAAAATATTGAATGTGTTGTATCAATGTTAGATAACTTGAAAAATAGACTCCAAAGCGTATGAAAACAAGTAAAAATAAAGAAGGAATATATGATCGCGAATCTAATTTTGAAAAATTACAGTATCGTCCCTCATTTGAAAATAAAATTTGTAAAAAACTTACCCGTTGACTCCATTAGTAAGCAACGCGACCTGTCCGTTATTCAAAGCGTTTTCTGCCATTGACATGACTTTATCGTTTAGTTACTGATCAGCATGAAGTAATCTTCTAATCCCTCACCAAATAACTGAAATACACAACGAATTACAATTCATTATCTAGAAAAATAGGAACCCATTATTTAAATAAAGTAAATAAAATATCGCCTATAAACATGTTGGACTTTTTAAAAGCTTGTGGAAATTTTCTCATCATTTCTTTCAAGGGTAAAAAATACAAGCGAACATGTGGGCCTTGAACTTCAAGCGGATGATAAATCCTGCAATAAAAAAAACAAACCTCACAGCAATATGCGCTGGAGCGTTTGACGTCACAGGATGCAAAACTTTGTGTAGATTCTCCGATTAATAACAATCATTGCCTACTTCCCGGTTTTATCTGCCTTAACTGATTTATTAACTTTTCTTATAATTGAATTGTAAATACCTGTCCTGCAATGTTTCTTGAAAATTTTTACACATAATTTTAATGCTGTTTTAAAAACTATCTTCTACGCGTAAAGAATTGTCAAGATATTTAAATCACATATCATTTGAGCTTTTTTAATTTTGCATAATATTAATATAATAACAAACATCGTAATAATTAAAAATTATATTTTAGAAGGATATCAAGATGTTAGAAATTCTATGCAAAAATATTTAAACGGTCCAATAAATCAGAGTTTAAATCCATTTACATTTGAAAATTTTATTACATACTCCCAATTAATGATAACAAACAATAATGCATTTTCAAAAATTAAATACAATTAAAAAAAGTTGACAACCAGAAACTTGACACTTCGGAACTTTGTAGAACCACCGCTCTTTGATTACGACAGTTAAAAAAAGGAGGGACAACAATAATTAAAAGCATTTACAAGTTTTTAAAATAATTTATGCCAGATACACTATTACCTTCAAACTATAGAAGCAACAACGAAGTTATAATGCTGTTCAATGACCGTTAAGAGCGCTCGAGATCTTGACTTTCCAAATGACAGAGAGAAAAAGAGAAAGAGTTGTTCAACTTGACCGTGCAAAGGCGATTCCACTTGCGCGATACTCACGTGAAAGGATGCAAGAAAGGTTGTTGTGTGGATAAATGCACAGAAGCTGTTAAACACTTTTACCCGACGAACTGGCTTGTTTTTGTAAAAAAAGATGAAATCAAGAAAACACGATTGTACAGCTTTTGCAGAATGTCAGGCCAGCTCATGCCCAACCAAAAGACAATCGTGCACTAACCGCTCAATCAGTTCATTAAGTCCTAGATTCAGCCAATCGCTTAATTAAATTATATCAATCATCAGTAAGCGATAACAACGGTGATTCAAGAAAGCTGGATTGGTCATCAATAAGGTTAGGGCGTCACAGCTCGGTGGCAGACTTTAACACTGTTTTTTTTCTTATAAAGTTTGTTCTCCTTTTTATTTCCTAGTGATAGATTGCAGTGGCACGTAGGATTTTCTATTGCCCTCATTTGTCTACAAACTTGTATTTGTCCGTGAACTGTGACTCTAATTTACAATTGATGAAAAAACGTAAAAAAACTATACTCTCTGTTAGTTGCTGTGACTCTCTGAAAAACAAACATGGCTGAAGCTGAACATAACTTTACTGTCATAGCTGCAACCTGCAACGCACATTAGCAGACGATATACTCAGTGATACTCAGCTGATTGTTCAGAGGATAATGCAGATCTCAATGCAGGTGAGGGCATCACTGCTAAGCGGGCAGTTCAAACTATTTCACTAGACAATATGTAAAAAATTATTATAAAATAACTAACAGTTTTATTAAATATGTTTCGATAAATATTAAATTAAACTTTATCATTTCAACGTGTTATTTGCATCGTGTTGAAATTTTTCATCAACAAAATGAGTTTTTGACGTATAATTACCCAGCTCTGCATACAGGGGTTGCAAGTGTATAATATTTATACTATAAAAGAAAATCATTATAGATTCATGATGATTTTTTAATAATTTTTCATGAGTAATATGCTAACCGATTATGCCACATATAGTTTTTTATATATGACACTAAAGCTAGTCTAATATTAATAATAATAAAAATATATATTGCTTACAATATTGTTTAAATCTAAATTTGTTATGAATGAATTAAAAACGTCATATTAGTATTTCGATTTTTCATTTAATAAAAAAATCTCCTCTCCTTTTTTCAATACATAATGTTTTTACATTAAAAGCTACGATAACAATTCACAATGCGATTTTAGTCATTTTTCGCTGTTAAAGCAAGTCTAATTCTTCTTTTCATAGCAAATCCGCTTTATAGGCCTAATAATAATATTCGAAATTACACGTCGATATAAATCAATTATTCTCTGAATAAAATAATTGCACCAAATATTTTCACACATAATTCGTAAAGTACTGAATTTCCTATTGCATTCGCAATTAAAAAGCAAATGCATAGGCACCCAGTGATTGGTCAGGTGTAATGTGTGAGCTCGTTATAATGCAAAATTTTCAAATAAAGATTCTGGAATCTATTGATTAATCGTTTCGAAAATGCACAGGCATTTCGGCAACACGTAAATCTAAATGATTTCATGGCAGCTTTGAGGAAATCGCATCGAGTTTTTTTTAATTCACTCAGAATTTAGTTCTATTGTGTACAGTTCATAAAGAGTATGAAACATAAAAAAATTACCAACTACTTTTATTAGGATTTAAAATGCCTTGGTATATAATTAAATATAAACATTTGTGGACTAATAATTTTCTAGATACTATCAACTGGTTTTGAAAACATTCAAGTATCAGAATACATGTTTAAGATTATGCATTTCAAAATTGATATTAAAATATAGAACTAATCAATTGTAAAAAGAAGTTTTAACTTCCCAAGGCATTTTTATTTTTTATTTAATACATTTCGATTGTTTAACGTTATAAAAATCTGAGGCTTGTAAAAGGGAAAATTTGCTGCTGGCAAATGAAATCTACCGCAGATAGCGTAGCGAAAATGAAACGCCTCATCAATATTTACATATATTTCCATACTTTATTATGGATTAAAGATTATCACGAATGCAAGTTTTCGATTAAAAGGTAATAAAAATGTTCTAGAGTCTAATTCGTACACTTTGACGCCATATCTGAAACGGGGCCTATGCGAAAAATCATCGCTATTTAATATTGGAGGGAAATAAGTCTTGAACGGGTGTAAGACCCTTTGGCGAGTTAGTTTACTATTTACGTGATTAGCTATCAATTTTTTTTATCCTTTAGTCTAAAACTGGCGTTGCGCAATGTGACGTTGTTCGTTAAATTTTTAACCGATAGTTTACTATTTTAAAATGAATTATGTTTATCAAAAATTTCAGAGGTTCATACTAACAATTTTTCATGTAAAAATTTGTTTTTGTAAGAAAGGTTTTTTAATTTGAATTTTATTTAATTTATTAAATGTCTATTTTTAATTTTTTAAACCTTTTATTAGATTTCAATTCGCATGACCCTCTGAAAATTCGTATTAACTTACATATGATTTGTTGTCTGAAGAAGTTTGTTTTGATTCCTTATTAAAATCTCATTCAATTATCCTATCTATACCTTATCCTAGACATTATAAATCTAAAATAACCATGTTTTCAATGACCCAAACTCTTCATAAAGGCATCAAAAAAAATTCTATCTGACAACTTATGACGCAGTAACGATTTTTACAAAATTATACTAAACATTCGTTAAACTAAACCCCTCTCCGAGTCTGTAACGTCTTTTATAAAAATTTATAAAACCCAAAGGTGAAAAAACATCGTTTCGTTTTTTAATAAAGCTGAATACTCAAGGTAACTAAGAAACCTCGAGTTTGAGTCCAAATGAAAAGAAAACTTGTTCGAAAATATTTCACACTCGCGAAACTGGGTACTTCAGGATTTATTTTTCCATTTGGAAAATCGATTATATTATCTGGTCCGAAAATATTGGGCTCTCCTGAAGTTCATTCGATCTTCAATTTCTTCGCAGGAAGTTATTAACCTCTTGTGATAATTGATTTAATACTTATAAATTCAAGTTAGAATTTTAATTTAACGTAGAGATCGAAGTTTGAGCCTTAGAACAAAGTAGGCGATGACCCTAAGGCCAATCAGAAAACTAACGAGAGCTACTACATCGATCCAATAAACTGCATCGACCATTGACATTTCTTCTAGGAATTTTTGTGGACTTTTGAAGTGGCAGTAGGGCTCCGAACACTTCAATTTTGCTCGATTATATCCGTAAACTGAGATCATTGCTCCTTCAAATCCGTACCTGATATATGAAACGTATGAAAGGAATTTTAGGTACGTTGGAATCGCTTTGAATTTAACGAAGAAACCAGAGAAAAGGACAATTGGTACCGACGTTACTGGACCAATAAACACTCCAGTCTGAAAGTAAAATTACATTAATATCAAATACAGAAAATGGTTAGATTGGTTAGATTTAAAAAGATGAAAATAAACTTTTCATTTACCTCTACACTCATTGCTGCACCGATAAGTAACCCGATTGACTGCGCGACGAGTGAAGTTAATATACAAATATTTAAATACATTAGAAACCTTTCCATTTCCAAAGGCTGCGCAGTCATGAAATAAACTATCATTACATATGCTATTGAATATACTATCTGCAAAAATAAAATAAACGTTATTCCCTATTTATTTAGAAAATATTTATAATTTTTTAAGCAAACAAATTTACTTGATTAATAATTTGTTTGAAACTTAAAAAAAACATTAAATCAATTATTGACAAACAAATCCCTCTAAAAAAACCAAAATAAACTTACTTGAAATGGTATATCAGCCAAAGTCCTCGCGAGGTAGAAAGCCTTCAGCGAATACCAATAATTTAAATGTTCCCTCACGAACACAGCCATTTCTACTGGAACTGAAACCCAAGTTAATATATAGAATAGATAGCATGTAACATCTAATTTATCATATATAAAATAAATAAGTGAAATATAAACTAGGAAATAGTAAATAAAAATGCCGTTAATGTTTGAAGGGATCAAAAGCGGTTAAGGTGTAAAGAAAAATATTAACTTACACGTTAAAATCGTAGGCATCATAGCGGTGAACATGATAAACATCACGGTAAAGAAAACGCAGCCAGCGTTACTGGTAACCACTGAAGCTTCATTTCCAATTTGATAATAAATAGCGCCAATTAAAAGCCCAACAATGACGTGCGAGATTAGCCTTACCCTCGTTAGTGTCTGTAAAATAAATTAATCTCGATTAAAATTTCATTCGCGATAAGACCAACATTTTTTAAGTTTAAGTTTCTAAATCACCAAGTTATCAGGCATTAAGGAATTAATTTTCTAACCGATTTAAAAAAAAAGAAGTACATTAGTTTTCTTACCATGTCCCTAATCTGTGACAAGAACGTACGTTTGAGAAGAATCCAAAATTGAACCCACCCACTGGTTGGGAACCCTACTTGTTGTTCTATACTTTCCGCACTATCCAAAAGCGAAGTTGTGCAAGAAACTGGTAAATTAATCACAGCTGCTCCACCAGGTCCTTTGGCAACCCCATTTGGTATTAAGGATGCTTCTTCAGACTTGATCTGATCCTGTGGTGGCGGTTGTTTAGAAATATCATTCGAAAGTGCTTGAGCTGCTGCAAAAGTTGCTTGATAATGTTGATAATTATTGCATTTTCCGTTATTCACTGCCATCACCAATTTATGAACACACTCGCCGTGTTCACCACAAGCTACTTCCATAACTGGAATTTAAAATTAACAAATTAAAATAATTTCAGGTATTTCTTAATTCACCTCAATTTGTTTAAAAAAATTAATATTTTAATTCAGAAAATACAAAAGTATATTTTAAATAATGCAATAAATTTTTACCATAATCAGCAGGGTTGTGGTAACTTGGACAATCGAGACCCATTGAGGATAAAAAGGGCACAAGTCCACCTACATTTCCTTGATATATACTTTGTCCTTCTGCTAAAAGGTAGAGATGATCGAACATCTCGAAAAGCCTTGCACTGGGTTGATGAATGGTACATATAATGGTCCTTCCTGAAAACAGATTTAAGAACATAAAATAATCAATATTAAGTTCCATTTAACTACAATTAAATAATAATGTTGAACATAGAAATATTAACGTTGAATTATGATAAGATTAAGAATGAGTAATAATCATTATAATTAATTTTTATGGAAATTAACCTCCTCTGCTTAGTGATTTCAGGAGACTGAGGCACTGGAAGCAGGAAGAGCTATCAAGACCGGAAGTGGGTTCGTCGAAGAACATCACGGGTGGATTGTTGACAAGCTCCAAAGCAATCGACAATCTCTTCCGTTGACCACCGCTAAGAGAATGAGCCTGAGTATTACTTGCATCGCTTAGGCCCAGTGTTTCAATAATTTCTTCGACCTGAATGATAATTAAATTAAGTATTATTTATTAAGCCACAGGCTCAAGACTAAGACAAATTGAGATTTTCCAATTTTACAGAATAGACATTAATTTTTAAGACTTTTATAAGCCAACACTTGAGTTCGATTTCTGAAATAAATTCCTATCAGAATTGAGACTTTATTATATGTTCAAAAACTAAAAAATTAATGAAGATGTATATAAATTACTTACAACAACTTTTTTGGCAGCTGCGCTTATGTCTTTGCCTAATTTGAGATTCGCCGAGACTGTCATTGCCTCGTATACCGTTAAATGTGGCAGTAGACGATCGTCTTGCATAATATAACAAGACATTTTTCGAAATCTGCGCAGATTTCTGTCCTTTCCATTTATTAGAACAGAACCACTTAGGTGTAAAGTCCTAAAATCATTATGAAATTCAGTATTATTGATAAGCTTAAAAAATATAGCATAAATAATAAAAATCCATTGATGATCAAAAAAATTGGACTCCAAAAGAAAAGAACAAGGTGATCGAGGTGACGAGGCCCTTAAGCCCTCGTTTTCTTTCAATATCAACTGTGACTTTAGTGAAATAATTTTTTCAAAGCAATCCATCTTCTCCTACTGAGAAAATAAATTGTAAAATAAAATAGTAAGAGAAAAATTCTTAGAATCTAATTTGTGTTTCAGAGGAGACAAATTTAATTTGATATCATTTTATCACATTTGTTTTTATAATTGTAATTAGGAAAATAATTAAATGTTTAATTACTTATAACCGGCCAGGACGTTCATAAGTGTGCTTTTTCCTGCTCCAGATGGTCCCATAATAGCTGTGAGCTCTCCTGATCTGAATTTTCCGTTGACGCATTTTAAAATAGTTTTATACCCTGAAACCAAAATGCATTATAAGCTCAACTTTATGACTAGATGAATATTAATTTTTATGGATAACAGTTTACACCCGAAATATTATAGTTCAACCTTATCACTAATTAAATACTTTCCCTAAGGTCAAGTTGTGCAAAAATTTAATAACTACTTGTTTGTGTGCTTTCTACGCTTTTTGCTAGTACGTGATCTTTGCTGTTTATGACTTCACTAAAATAGTCTGACCACTGATGTAGGAATCTACAAGATTTAAATCTGGAATACATTTAAAATGTAGTGTTGTGTTTTGAATAAAGGAGCATTTTCTTTACATTGTTAGCATCCATTTAAATTATTTTCTGTTTCAAGGCAGCAATTGTTCCATTAAATACAACATTAACATTTTACAGCTGAAGAAAGTGCTTTAAAATAACTTTCAAAAGGTTTAATTGCAGTAAAAAATAATTTTAAAACTAATGAAAAACGTGATTTTAAATCCACAATGTAATTTAATTAATAATTGTACCTGTAGTAATTAGTGGAAATATTGACTTAGGATCCGTAAAAAGTTATTTTTTTTAATCCTAAAAAATCGATGGATGTACAATTCAAGGACTTATAAGATGTCTCTTTTTCGATTTAGATAATTTTCCTTCTATAATTTATATTTTAAACATATATGCGAATACTTGCAAAAAGTTTATAAACTTTTATACATTATACATTATAAATTCTTCACCTCTTTTTCAAACTACTTTCAAGTGTTTTATTCCAAGAGGGAAGTTGACAAACAAAAAGTCAATACTTGTATAATTCACGTTACAAAAACTTAGTTCTCTTCTTTTTCCTATGTATGTATACAATTCATAGCTTTAGTCCATCATATTTTCTCCATTGTTATAATTCCATATAAAGTTTAAAAAAATTATCATTGATATTTTTTGCATGCAAGACAAGATAACAACCTGGAATTATGAAAGGCCCCGAGTGTTCTAGGTGCACATGCACTCGGAACAAGGTGCATCTGCGCCTAGAAATGGAAGCATCTGGGTGCATTTCTATCGATTCTTTCGAGCAGGTTATTCCCATTTGTCGCTATCCGTATATGAAAAACCTATGGAAGGAAAACCGCTCGTGTTTTCTATAGTATTCTAATTGCCATTCTCATCTAAAGTCATTGACTTCGTATTTCTATCCTCACTTGATCACTTCAAGATATCCACCTTTAACGAAGCATTTATATCCTCCTCAAATGTCTACGTCAATAGTTTTATGACACCTAGAGAAATTGGAGCAAACTCGTAAAAACAAAACAATTTTTTCTTAAAATAAATCTCACCTTTCACTTTTCTTGTTTGGCTAAACTTTTTTAGAAAAGTGTAGTTGAATTTCAAGAAAATAAATGGTTGAAATGTTTATTTAATGGTTTTTGAAAATTCAATGATTAGCTTTAGTTGTGCCTTGAGCAAACAATTATTATCTTTTCTTGTTGGGATATAAATTAATGTACTCCGAGCTCAATAGTTAAGATTAGATTTAATCTGAGAAATAATCAATGATGCATAAGATAAGTATAACAATTAATTTGGATTATGATCCTACATTTTGGTTGACTGTGATATTTCTCTTTTGTTATTTATATCTGTACTAATTACTCCAAATTAACTTTTCCGTTTTTATCTATTCAAATTTAGATTTAAGAGTTTATAATCTCAGGATTCATATGACTTTCATAAATAAGGTTATGTGTCACATCTTGAGTTTGCTCATCTCTTTATTCTCTACAATCACTTGTAATGTTCTTTTACAGTATTCGTTTATGACTGCTGATTATTCAAATGTCCTTTAAACGAAGCGAGGTCCGCAAAATGTTTAATGAAAGTGTGTCAGATAACATTTAAAGACGCAGAAATATTTTAAGCCAACTTTGTCATCATTTTAAAAATTAAAAAATGTTTAGACAAATTTTCTAGTTTTTCCTTTTTAGATAGTCTTCGACTTACCTCTCTTTCGACCTTCGGAAACGCTGTAGGCTAAATTTTTGAATTCTATATCAACTGGTGGTCTTTTTGGCAAATGTGTCAGTGCAACCGTGGGTTTTTTATTAGGTTGTCCTGGACTAGCACCAATATGATTAGGCACCTTCCTTGCTAGGACACCACTCGAGCAAACGACACCTGCAGTTCCATTCGTGGCTGCACCATTACAGCTGCAGTGCAGATTGTTTTGCGAACCTCTGGAACAGATCGAGTAGAAACTTGTTAGATTTATTGTGCTTTAAACATGTCGTAGTCACAGATAAGTCTTGACACAAGGTCTATTAAATCAGGAAATTAAAGTAAATAAATACAAATATTATTACGACTTACAATAAAAAATGTTGTGACTATAAATTGATCATAATTTCAATGCCAAGAATTCAAGATATTTAACAAAAATCTGCACAGAGTAAAGAATCAAGTTCAAATTCGAAATTGAATGGAAGCCAAGAATTGTATAAATTTTGCGGATATCTTGAATTGCATAATTTAGAGATCAAGGTAGTTCAGTAGTCAAATTTTAGCTTATTATAATTCTAAAATTTTTAACCAAAAAAGAAGAAAAGTCTCAAATATTATTTTTTTCATTCTTGTTACAATATATATATATAATTCACTCACAATCTGCGAATGTGTATAGCAAATCGAAAGTGAACTGTGTTAAAACTTGGACAGGTAAATGTCAAGCGAGGCAATCGACAATAACTGACCATAGCATGGTTAATTCTTTTTAACAGTACAATCTACATTTGCTATGTTATTATGTATGAAATTGAAATTATATAAGAGACTACCTGTTTTATTTCAACCTCATATTGATTTTGAAGCTTTATGTCCAAAGTTTTGATGTAGTTTCATCTTCTAAATGAATTTCCTTCTATCAATTTTTATTGGAGAAATAAAGTATCATAATTGGGCCTTTATTGAGAAAGTTTCATAGAAAGTATTAAGAAAGTAAATGAACAGTGAAAAATGATGTCTTTATATTTGTCCCTTAAAGAAGTTCACACGCGGTCTTATTGATTCAAGTTCCTACAAATAGTAAGATAAATTCACTTTCTAAAAAAATATATATTATTCAACTGTAAACTTAAACTCAAATGTCATTCTGTATTTTTTTGCCATGCTACGATAAAAAAGGACAAATGATGATTCAAGTTTGAGTTTGATGATGATGATCATGATTATCGAGTTTAAAATTTATGAAATTAAACAAAAGATCTGTCAACTCTTAAATTTTTATAATTAAAAAAAACATATTTTGAAACAAAGTCTTTTTTTAAATAATAAAAATATAAGAGTTGACATACTTTCCTTAGTGCCTTTTATTTAATTTCGCAAATTTTGAACTCGTTTTCTCATTTTGCATAGACATGAGTTCACAGACAAAAATTCAGGTCAGGTAGGAATCGAATCATATGATCGAGTTGATCCACGGCCTTAAAATGTCACTTTACATTTCTAGAAAGACTTCTTGAACATTGATTAATAGTCTTGCGGTAATTATCCAATTAGCAAATTAATTAATGAAGCTTTGATCTCAACTAATTTGATGAATTGAACATCAAGAGCTTTTAGTTTGCTCCAAAATATTATCTTTATCAGAATATTACAATATAAATTTGTATTAGAAAAATACATGTGTATTAAACAACCTTCGGGAAATTCCAGTTAAGATCATTTTTTCACATTCTTTATCGTGTGTTATAAGTTCTCAGTTTTTCCTGACATGAATCAAAAAACAGAATCATGAATAGAGAATTTTTTTCTGAGTTTTACGTATCATTATCTTGTCGTCTCTATAAAAAAGAAAAAATATCAAATTTGTAAACGAATTTTTTTTGTTGAGAAACTGACAATCAGTCATGGAAATACAAAGTTACTTTTAGCAACAGAAGTTAGAATTCTTGATTAAAGGTCTTGCTAATCTTTTTTAGCCTTACATCATGCAGAACTACTTTCCATTAATATCATCATTCATTAAACATTCTGCTATCGATTACGGAATTACCTTTATCGATGAGTGAAGAGTAGAATATGGTACAATGTACTACAAGAAGGTTAAGATTAAATTCTTACACTATTAAAAACCTTATCTGCTACTACTTCACAATAGGCTGATAAAAGCAACAGATGTGTAGATATAGAATTAAAATAAATCTAAGAAATTTATTTCATTCTACCTTCATCAAAAATTCTTGCTAAAAAAATTTTATCATACTTAATTCTGAATGCTATGTTTTGAAATTGCCTCTGTAAAGAACGCTGAGCTGATAAACTTAATTTGCTGTTTAAAAGGTTCGTAAAATCACCCAGTTATGTGAACTCTGACGACCCCTGAATTTGAAATTCTAAGTTCTCTCGTGACACTTTACAGCAATTCTTTTATATTTGTATCCAGGGGCGCAGGTTATAAAATACATAATTACCTTGTTTGAGCGTTGGTAAAAATGATTTTGTCCCGAGAATGAGGTCGGTTATGAATGACAATCAATTGATCGAATGATTTGGTTTTGATTTCTGGTCACGTTGACTCAATTGGATCTTGGATTTGCTGACTGCTTCATTGAAACAGTATTTTATATTCTTTTACCTTGTGGCATATTTATAATGAAATATCATATTAAATTTCCTCCATTTCAACCGACAGGGCGTGAAATACTGAGAATCTCTAAAAGGTTCTTTGCAGACCTTGAATTGATCGATCATGCATGATTGCCGGACATGGAAGACTCCCTACGTGATTTTCATGGAAATCGGATGCGTCGAATCTTTTTGTCATTATTGAAGTTTATATTCATTTGACAATTCTTTTGTTATTTTTAAGAACACATAATAGATTTGTTCTTTTTATTTTTTTAAATTATATTTAAAAACGGGAGAAAATCAATTCAATCAAGTGGCTTTGTTTTAAGCACCCATATCAAAAGTGTAACAGCCAATTTCGATAAGACAATTGAAAAATCAACAACAAAAGATGACGAATAATTCCCTGGGGTTGTTTTGCCTCATTTTCTCATTCATTTAGTTTTTTTAGCAAAAAGGGGAAATTCAAGATTTTCCATAAATTATTATATTAAGTAGAAAACTGGAAAGTCAGAAAGAATAGTTCACAGGATGACTCACACGAAATGCAAAAAAAGTGTAATACTTTTGGAAAATTAAGAAGCTGACTAAATATAAATTCTTAATAACTATTATATGGTTTTAAGAGATTATATTTAAAATATACAATTAGCAGATTTTATTTTCAAAAACAATAATGTACTTTTATTTCAGTAAATAATTTAATACGTTTTTCCATAACAAAAATCAAGCCATATAAGAGAACTAAATTCGGAAATATTTTATAGTTTGTACTGTTATTTCATCTTATCATATATTCGCCTTAGTCTTTGGTTATTTAAAGTCATTTTGCATGTCCTATTTTCTTTTTTGGAACTGCGAAAGTATAATCCGTACAAACGTGAAGTGAACAAATCCTACAGGATGCTGAAAAGAATATTCGTGTCAAATGTTATGCCCAGTCGATAAAGTTGTCATGTATAGTCCCTCGACTCTTTATTCATAATGTCCTATAAATATAAAATTAAACTATATATTCGTGCACAAAAATAGATCACTATTTTATCCATTTTCCTATTCCGTGAAGTTCTTCAAGCTTTCATATGTTAATCTCATGTGATTTAAAATTCAGAGCGGTTTGCAGACAAATCAGACTCTAAGTTGCTCAATTACGGAGAGACAAAACTAATTAAAATTGTGTTTTTTCTTTGAAACAGCCTTTCTTAGGCTAAACTATTTTCTTTCTTAGTACAAATTCTGATGAGGAATGAATTTTTAGAATTGTCAAAGTACTTTGTGAATTCAAATGAATAGTGGAGCGGAAATCTCAATAAAAATCTTTTGAATAATATTTTCGATTTAAATTTGTATCAAGAAATACAAAAAGTTAATTAACCAAAGAAAATTTAATAAAAAGTATTGAATCAATGACGTGAGCTCTGTAGATTCTCTAGTAGAATTTTTTAAATTACAATCTGAAATCTTTATCTATTATGGCTTTTAAATACAACCTTCGTGATCCTTTCAATTAATATCAATCCCAGTAAATTATTACAGTTACGTGTCACAATTATAGTCACTCGATTCTAAATCTCATTAGGATCGTCCTCATTTCGCAGCAATATTAATTTATAAAAATTGTAACAATTATTTAAAAGTTTTGTGAAGCATCAATTTGTACACCTATCTCTTTTAATATCTCTTAATATAAGAGAAATATTGACTTCTGTGAAAGCCTATAATTGGATTCAAAGAAATTGACAGAAGAATTAAAGTATTTTAAATTGTGCAATAAAAAACAATTACCCGAGCACTGCATTGTTAAGATTCTCGAGATGTAAAGTTGGTGGCGGAGATCTAATTGAAATTTGATTATCGCCTTGATTACTGGGACTAGCAATAAATTGCACTTGATCGAATCCAATGAATTTAGTTCCACCGCCGCCTCCATGTGTCAGATTCTTCAAATCTGCCATCATCCGCTAATCCTAATCCTGGAAATGGAAGATACTTTAATTAATGTCACCTACTCAAATCCACAGAAATTATTTAAGTTCATATAGGATGACCCCGAGTGGTTTGCAGGACATGCTATTAGTGCAAGGAAGTCAAACTAACCACCTGACCACTATAGGAAGGTTTTTTTTTCATTTGGTAGAAATATTAAAATTTTATTGATTCCGTGTGTCGGACATTTTTCTGTCTAGCAAAATTTTATGTTGCTTGAAGTCTCGTTTAGATAAGAATCACTCCCATAGTCACACTTGCTTCTATAGCCTTTTTCTGCAATACACTCGTGTCCAATCTGTATAATTAGGTTCTAATTAAATAAAGTGAAGTAACTAATAACACAATTGCAAAAAAGTATAATTCGTTAAATAATTTTTTAAATCAAAGAATGAAGACTGTAGTTACTGTCTTTTTAAATAGTGATGAGATAATGGAAGGCACACTGAGAAAAAAGATTTGATTGAATCAAAAAAAATAATTTGTTTGAACGACTTTCTTTGATTTAAAGAAATGATTTGTTTAAATGAAACAAAATATCTTTAGACCAAATAAATATTTGTTCGAATCAAATAAATTTCTGCCTTAAATTAAACAAATTATATCTTTGACCATATATCAATGCATTAATTTCTTTGTTTTGAAGAAAAATTCATTTGATTCAAACAAATATTTATTTGGTTCAAAGATATTTTGTTTGAATCAAACAAATTTTATTTCATTTAAACAAATCATTTCTTTAAATCAAAGAAAGTCGTTCAAACAAATTATTTTTTTTGATTCAATCAAATCTTTTTTCTCATTGCAATGAATATTCTTTAGATGCTACCAAACGAACTTACTGATCTCTATTTTCATCCAGAATTTTTTGCTGCTTTTAAAAAGAACTTAGTTCTTAAAATTGAAAAGAGATTGACATCTCAAGAGAGTTTCTGAATTCTCTTCACACAATCGACTTATGCATGTCGTATTAAAATCGTGAGATCGAATCATAAAATATTCCCATTTACAATATTACTTTTTAAAAAAGTAGAAGAAAAATATTAAAGCTTCAAAATAGTAAGTTGCCTTTCAGTGAAATGAGATAAACTAAAATATTTGATTTTAATCAAATGAGGTGAAGCTTTGGCTCCTTTTACTGTGTGCTATTCTTTAACGAGATATTTTTAGTACTAATTCGCGAATGCCAAAATAGGAATGCCGAGGCAATATGTAGATTCAACTATAAGACGATATCGATCGATTACATTTTTAGCTCTGTATATACTATACGATTAATAAATTCAGGTGTTTAGATATTTAAGAATCAGTAAATTGCTTTGAAAGCGTTCCATGTTTAGTGATCGAAGTAGAACTGAATTCACAAACAATACAGTCGATTTGAATTTATTAAGGCAAAATGGGCTGACTCTAGAGTCGCGAAATAAGTATATATGCCTTGAGGTAAACGGACTTTGAGGCCCTAATATATGTTAACGAGCAATTCAGGATCGTGACTCACGTTAGTCTGCAACCACAGAGACAAAAGCTGTCCAGCACTTGAAGCAAGCTCATTGAAAGATTATATTTATCGATACATGTGGGATTCAAGCATTGATATCAAAGCATTTTTGAACAAAAGAGCTTTTTAATCATACATTTTCGCGAATTTCAATTTTGAAATAGATTATTTCTAAAGTTATAATAAATAATATGTAAGATAAAAATGTTAATATAATAAATATGATTTAAAAAATCCAGATTGAAGGTTATCATTATCTTTCAGACGTTCGTATTCATATATTATGTGAATATTTTATTTTTCTTGACTTCTGATGAGTTTCATAACTTTATTTGCTTTTTGCAGAAATAACGTTACAATTTAGATACATCTACATATTTCATATGGACTGCGAGCTACGTAAATATATCGAGACAAGAATTTATGAAAAATTTTGCTTGCAAATTTAGAAGCTTTCAAACTAAGGTGTTGTGTGTTATAGAGTTTTAAAACTTGTTAAAGATTTATTAATTTTATTTAAATTTAATGCGTGAATTATTTAAAAAGAATTATCGTCATAAAAAGTGTAGGTAGGCAAAGTGCAAGATTTTAATTCAGTCTTGTAAGTATTTCTTGTGTCCAACCAATTTGCAGCTTTCTTAGTTTTAATTTAGAGCTGTTAAGATTTTTACATTTATCGTAATCAAATGAAAATTAAATAATTTGACAACTGTTTCAGGAAGTTCGAAATAAAATAAAAAACAGTTGATTTAAATAGAATATCTGTAATGGTTTCGTTATGCATTCATTGTCAGAGATATAACGCCAATCTTGTTGATTTAAAAATTAAACATGACAAAAGTAAACATTGAGAATACAAATGAAAAAACATCAACAGATAAAGTAATGCTTGTTCTAACCATTCTTGATGCATTCTATTATTTAAATGGCTAATTTTTCATGATAAAAAAAAAATTTCTTAAAGTATTTTGTAAATTTAATGCAAGGTTTTAAATAATTTAGTACATGATAATTAACGTTATCTATTAAATTAAAGGTTCATAATTATTACAAAATATATTTTCTATGAAAGGAATTTAAAATAAACTTTGTTAAATATTAAAGAATTGGCTAATAATCGATCATATACAGAGTTTGGTAAGCACACAGAAAACTGACCTACATTGTCAGGCATAATTCTCGAAATTTAAATAAAATTTACATATTTACAACACTTTTAAAAACTTCAACTTGCATAGCTTATTAAAAATAAAAAATTAATTAGACTGGAATAACAATTCATGAAATACATTAACTCAAAGAAAAATTTTATTTTTATATGAAAGTTTTGAAATTAGAATATTTTACAACATAAAATTTTGGAGCTTTCAAAATCGAATTTTTTCAAGTAAGAAATGTAAACAAATAAATTTTTATTTCTTCAAATCCTAGTTACCATAAGATCTATAATTAGTTCAAAATTAGGTTTAACTTCATAACCGAAAACAATTCCTAGATTGGTGACTAAAATTTGAAATTTTATAATTTATTTTACAATTAGGATGGTAGAGTTGAAATGTCACTGTCTAATTTATCAGGACACAAGTTTCGGTATCAATTAGGATAATTTCGAAAGCGTCTCTTTTTCCACAGAATGATTTTAAATTCTTTGAAAATTTATAAATTATCCTCGGCTAAGAAATTTGTGAATATGTACTCAAATTTTTTTATTTACTTTGTAATTTTCAGTCATTAAAAATCTTCTGGGAATTTCTTCAACCAACAAAATTAAAAGATTGAGGAAAATTAAATTGAAAAATCTCTTAACATAAAACTTGAATTTGAATTCTGGGTATATAGAAAATTATAAAAGTAAATAGTAAACAGGATAAAGTTAAATTTTCCTCACCTCTCTTGTAAAGGCTGACCAAAGTCACTTAAAAAATCCGCAGTCATACCACTTCGAGAAACAGGAAGATTGGGAATTAGCCTGACGTAATATTGCTTGCACTACTCAAGTTTCTTCACTTGTGTCACGAGTCAAGCACAAAGGGTAAATTTCCAGGTTGCAAGTGTCCTTCTTCGCTTATTGACCTCAGGGGGATTGCACATACATAGCCATATCCAAATCGCCACTCGCAACTTTTGTCACAAACTGCAAATTTTAAGATCAGTCAAATACAAAATTTACTTGGAATTAAGTAATATCTATTAGAGATGAGCAGAGTTTCAAATAAAAAATAATCAATTGAGTTTGCTTTGTAAAAAACTGATCGCAAAATAAATCAATATTTTATATAGCTAGACAAAATTGCAGTTAACACATTTCTCCACTCATAAATTTTATTTATTTGGCAAAAATACACTTAATAGTATATTTTCAATGTTAACGTGAATTTAAATCAAGGTAGGGGTATATTTTATAGATAGTTCATTTTAATGACTTTAAAATATGAGTTGAAAGAAGCAAATCTTTGACAATAGAAAGCAAAGGTAAATTTTATGGTAATATTCTATTGTCTTGAATCTGGGTTCCTGAAAAACCTATACGCAGTTTTCAGCTTTACCTCTTTCACAATATATTTTCAGAGAAAGAAAACTTTCAATTAACCACCGTAAACATCCAATTCAGTCTTATTAACTTGATATTCTACAATTGCACTATGCTCCAATTTGTCAATTAACTGACAATTATATGGTGAGCTTTTGTCTCTCAGAAATTACGTTTTAAAAACAACAGGCATCTACTCACATATTTTAGTAAATAAATAATTCACGTCATGTGTTAATTGATAAATAAAGTTCTAATAGTACTAGGCTCAATACAATTATATTATTTAATTAGAATCCTAAATAAAAAGGAAGAAATTGAGATAAAAAACAAATCAATGGTAGACTGTTTTTCTACTCTTTTATGTTTTGGTTTTTATCAAAACAAATCCATTTTCCCCTCGTCGCAAAAAAAGTACATATTTCTTAGCATTTAAAAGTCCTTTAGATCCTCTCAATATTTCCACAAAGACAAGTTGATTTAATTTTTAAATTATTTTAAGTATAATCTATATTTATTCAGCTAAACAAAATTATTCTATTTCAATGCTACTTTTATTTCTCTAAAAAATCATTCCAACGAGATTTCATCTCCTCAAAATAAAGTCCTCCTTATGACAAAATTACTCTCTGCTCATCTCAAACTTCAGGATCACGAAAGACGACATATAGTCAGGAATCACTAATTACGTAGACATATTAGCCTGATTATTTGGCTGCTGTCTACATTAAATTCACTAAGAGGATACGTTGTACCACTGAACACAATCTAGCACTCGCGTACTCTCCACTTGAAAAATACCAGTAGACAATGAAGTCAAGGGAAAGGAACAGGACAAAATTGTTGAGGTATAAGAAAACAAAGGGAAACGCACATCTGAACTAAGAATGATAACTTGTACCGATCACGAGCGAGCATCGCCAGAAGCGTGCATTCACTGCCGTCAAAATCAGCTGCAGAGCTACGCTTTTGCTCGGTACACTGGCTGAAATATAAGCTGAGCAATCCTCACGACTCAACCAGGAACGTAGCAGAGTTCCCAACACCCTGGTGCCCTCCACTCCCACTACTATGAATAGAAGTAGAGATAGCTAACGGTAAGCTAATCCTTTATAACTGCTAATGATTTGTAATCACAGATGAATCATAATGTAAATAACCCAATTTAAAAACAAAATTACTTGCTTTCTTTAAGTTTCGAATAAATCATTTATAATTCTAAATTCTTAATTTCATTATTTTCAGTAAATCGTTCAGCTCAGACAAAGTAGAATCTACCCAGCAAACGTTGATATAGAACACTTATGCAAATGTTACAGAACAGATTGTAGCAAATTTTGAAACTGGTGAAGAACAGATGATTCACCTGTCGTTTCAGCATGATAGAACAATTCTGTAACGAATCTGTAAGTGTGTTCCAACGCTCCTTGTAACATCCTTTCAACTGTTACGTTACATTTATAGTTCCATCGAAAACATTAAAGAATTGCACGTGTGGCGGATAAACATTGTGGTAAAAACGATATAAATGAATTATACATGTGAAACTATAAAATTAGTCTAAATAACTAAATTTGCAAAAAAAATGAAAACTGTACAAAATAGTTTTCCTATAAAAATACAAAGGGAAAAAAACTTTAAAGTTTGCACGTGTGACCGATAAACATTGTGGTAAAAATGATATAAAAGAATTGCAAGTGTGAAACTATAAAATTGGTCAAAATATTTAAATTTGCAAAAAAAATGAAAACTTTACAAAAATTTTTTTGTAAAAATGCTAAGTGGAGAAACCTAAGAAATTGCGCGTGTGACGGATAAACATTGTGGTAGAAAAACGGTATAAATGAATTGTACATGTGAAACTATAAAATTGGTCTAAATAACTGAATTTACAAGAAAATAAAAACTGTGCAAACATTTTTTCAGTAAAATTACTAAAGGGAGAAACTTAAAAAATAGAACGTGTGACGGCTAAACATTGTGGTAAAAACGATATAAATCAATTGCACATGTGAAACTAAAATTGTTCTAAAATAACCAAATTCAATATATTCATGCAATGCCGTTATAGCATTGTTCTAGAACTTAATTCAAATGAATATTACAAAGGGCTGGGACACCTTTTAGACAGATTTTGTAACTCATTTGTAACAGTATTCTGGAACACTGTTACCATTACGTTATGGAAAACTTCTGTCACTAGCATGTAACACGCCTTATAAAACACTGTGACCTTTAAGTTCTAGAATAATTACAGAACGTGTTTGCTGAGTAGAACTCTATCCTTTCTTAAGAATAGAAACCTACTTTCTATAAAGATCATCAAAATTTTCAGATCTTTCACCAGTTATTTTCATAGCCAATTCCATGAATGCGTTTATTATGCTACCAATAAGAAACAAATATAAAAGTACTTTTAGTAGATTCATACTTGCTTGCTTAACTTTGCGTCTTTGACATCTAAGAGAGAAAGGAAGCAAATCTGCTTTGGAGCATAACGAAATGAGTACTTAAATAAAATTCTCGGAAAAGCGCTTGTTGGAGCAATCACGGCAATTTTATATAATTGACACATATCGCTGTAAGACAGGACGCTACTTCGCACGAAAATTACATATTAGTTTCACGAACGTTGTAGTTAAGAGTCATCCTGCTTCAGAAGAAGAGGGAAATTTCTTCAAGTTGAAGAACAAATAACTTTGAAACTAAGAAACGATTTTCCGGTTGTAGAAAAGAGAGATCCTAATGAGCTAAGATTGTTCGTACAGCAAAAATATCTTCCCAGCTTCAAAGGCCTCCTGAATTTCTAGATCTCGCAAAATGTAATCCAATCAGAAACTCAAGACTCCAAAACAAGGACGAGGACCAGAATTATTTCAGTCTTAACAACTACTTCAAGGATTTTATAATTCCCGATTTGTGATAACTCACAAAATAAAACTGAATTAATTCACTGGGAGGTAAAAAATTGAAAATCACATGTTTATAATGAATGTAATAAAATGATGGATTCTTAAGAGGAAATTTTCTTAGCACTTTGAGCTTCATGGGCATATCAATAGACACAGTAGAAAAATAAATATTAAAATGAGAAAATTTGATTAAAAGGTAATTTCTCATGAAAACAAATTTGATGAGATTGAAATCAAGTAATTTCATAATAGGTTTGTTTTCAACAAAACTATTTCAAATAAAGGTTTCAGTTTCGCTTGCCATCTCTGCTCCAAAATCAAATCCAAAACAATCAAATAAAATAATGCACTGAAATTGTCTGAACTCGAAAATTTGAAATCGAAACACATGGAGCCGATTGACATAGTTACGTCGCTGGTTAAGGTGGCGCATGAACGACAAAGCTGTCAGAAAAGTAGAGGCGAGGATTCTGCGACCGGTTGTAGAATAGTCGACCTTAGCAAATCGATTCGAGAGGGGATAAGCAGCCAAGTAGTGCAAGTGGGACGAGGTAGGAAATAGCAAGGTCGATGTGAGAAAGAGAGATGAACGGAAGAGAATGGACTACTCTACCGCATGCTGCGGGTCGATACTCCAGCACCAAAGAGTGAATCAGCTAGTCTCGGTACATGTGCCCTCATCAGAGTGCGTTTGCACCAAGTGAGAAGAAAAGAGAGAGTTGGGTAAGACTTTAAGTATCAAAGAAAATTACAGAATGAGAGAGAAAAGCAGATCAAGGGACGACGCGTGCACTCGTTAAATGAGAGATTGAACGTTGGACCATCCAATGAAAGTGGTAACACTTTTTTTCTTCATTCTTCAGAGTTCTCCAGTTCATCTTCAAATTCTATTCCGGTTCTGTAGGTACCAGGCTAGATATGACTTGATCCGTGAAGAATTCCTTCCTCAGGTTTATTACTCCAATCATTTTCTGAAATAAAAATTATCAAATGTTAATCAATACACTTTTTAAAATTATTCAAATAAAGAATTGACTTTGTGATTTTTTTGTAGTGAAAGGCTGAGTCATCTAGAAAGTTTGTTTTGAAGTTATAATGGAGAACCAAAAACAAATAACAAAAAGTTATTAATGCTTTGATAGCATCATCAACAAATTCCATGAATTGCATTGCTAATCAGAAGACTAAAACAACTTTTTAAAAATAATGAATTCGATTAGTAGAGGTGGAAAAGATAGAAGAAAGGTGTATATTTTAACAAAGGATCGATATTCTTTTACTGACAGGCCGATAATTTTTGTGATAGATTCTTTGAAAAATTTCTCAGCTTCGATTTTATTGTATATAAATCATCAAAAATTCAGAAACATTTAGGATATTGAGTGTTATAAATTCAGAAGAATAATATATCATAAGAACCAATATGTAATTTTAAGATATTCTAATTGTATGCGAAAACTCACGAAAAAGGATTAAAAACAATGGAGACAATCAGAGTTGAAAAGAAGGTTTCATTGGTCTTGTGAATAATTTTATAAAAAATTAATCTCCTTTATTTAGATTCAAAGAGGAATGGTTCTAAATAAGGTGAGGCATCTGAGTCAACAAATAAAGGCTTAAAATTTATTTTATCATCACAATCTCCAGTTTCAAAGTAAAAGTCGACGATTTCTGGTTTCTGCTTAAGGTTCGAGATCATTTACTTGTGTTCTGCACAATAACCCGGATATTTCTGTCGCACTAACTATACAATACAATTGTGAGGTCAATTGATTTTAGCAAGGCTGAAACAAGCCTAAGACTCAAGTCTAGATTCTTAATTAAGAAAATGAGTAGATTGGGATATTAAAAATATAGAAAAATTGTATGTGATCAAAGACTTTTATAAACCAAATATCAACCTAATTTAAATATCCACACAACTTAAAAGTGGAGAAAGTATTTACAAAAATGTATATAAAGACAAAGGATTGCAGAATGACTCCAATTTAGAATCATCAGAGAGATGAAAGTTCAAATATATTACATATACAATGTTAGATGATAGCTATGACATCACGTACACTTTTTTTCATCAATCGTTATGATAAGTATGAAATCCGTCATTAATAATGAGACGGATAAACAAAACGTTTTTTGTACCCGAGCAATGGTTTTTATTACTTCAGTAGAATTAATTATTAGAAAAATAAAAAGTGAGTGATGAAAATCACATGTGTTGTAAATTATTTGTTCATAAACATAAGTTATATTACATACATAGATACTCAACATATTATAGTTGGGGATTTTATTACTTATTAAATATTTGTCTAAAAAATTGTTTCGTAAAGTAAACCAAATTTAGATTTTTTTTTTTAAATAGAAAATATTCTCTGAAATGAGAACTATTTTTTAAAATAAATTATAAGTAAAACAAAGCAGGTTAAAAAATATAATACTCTTAAGAAATGCTAAATAATTTGATAACATCTTCGGAAAGAATAATATTTGCGTTGCGTTTTAGATGTGAAAAACGTGGCAAAGATCAATTTCTGCAACATACTCTGTGTAAACGTTTTAATGTTTTGTTTCCAAATGACGTAAACTCGTCATCTGAGACGGATTTCCGATTATCTATCCCACGCAACGGAAGTACAAAGTAAAAGTGTGAGCAGTAGAATATGTTTTCCCTGGTGCATGAGCACTTATATTTCCAAGTGCAATTATCTCCACATGCCAAAATATGCAGTAATAGTCTAATCTTGCAGACGCAGCACATAGACCTACAATTTTATTACATAATTAAAACTTCTGCAACTGTCGGCTATTTTGGGAGGAAAAGCCCCGAAAAAATATCTGTAGATTTTTATCAGCAGTAAAATTTAATTATTTAGTAGAACAAAGATTAACCAATATTTGCAAAGAATTTTTTTTCTGAATTAATGAAAATTATAATTATATAGTATAATATAATTTAAATAATTTTATAATAATATTCAAATGTATAATTTTTTTATTTGAACTTGATATAGAAGCTTAGATAGCTTACTGTTATCGATAATTATGAAAAAACACATTACACATTACAGCAAGAATTTACTATTGCTGGAGAAACACTTCGAAGTCCACGTAGATCGCATGCAATTTATGTTCAATGATCGGGAGTTTTTTATGCAGCTATGAAGATCGTTGTCGTTGTTGCACTGAAAAGATATTGTGAGTGCATGTGCACTCGAAGGCTAATACTTTATAAGTGTTGCAATTATCTGTTCCGTGAAAATTATGTTCCTGGCTCTTTTGAAATCTTCTGGATCAATTAAGAAATTACAGAAATACCGTATATAGAAGTTTATGTTTTTACATTTTTTTTGTAACAATATCTAAATTATTTAATAAAAATAAACATTTGCAGGTCTAAAAATTTATTTTAAAGTGGAATCTACAACATAATGTTTTCTATTTTGATGGAACATTTCAAAATGACAATCGCATTCACATAGAAACAATTCTGCGAAAAATAATTGAAAGGTGAGCAAAATCGTAACAAAAATCTTAACTGGCAAGCAAGTCTAACTTTGACAAGTTGACCTCGTGTAATAGACAGTATTTTATTATAATAATCTCAGCTGACACAGAACTGAAGTGATTATATTTTAATAATATATTTTAAATTTGTTTCTAAATACTTTAAAAGGTTTAGTTTACAATTGGGAATTTTACAAAATAGCAATAAAATTCAATAATGAAACGAGTTCAAAATTAAGTTGCGTTATTACAAGTTCGAAAAAGGAAAAAAAATCTATCGAGCGTAGAATTATTCAACAAGGATAATAAAAGATATTAAAAGCGATGAGACTGACTTTATTCCACAACGCAGAAAGTCAAGGAGAACTGTAAACTGTTATTAAGTTATCTGGGACAAATAATGATTAAAAAAATCCCTGCTTACTCTTTATATTTTATCATTTATTAAGATCGATTCCTAGATGCTAGAAAAACTAATATTTTTAGCTCACAGACTCTTAGAAGCTTGGACATGTATCTAACACTTACCCACGTGGCTCTGTATGATACACAATTCACCAGATGTATCACTTCGAGTTCAGTTGCACTTAGTTGCATTTGCAGCAGGAGCAGATAATGCTCAGAACAAAGAAAGTATGCTTTATTAGTCATCCATATGAAGGAGAATTAATTGATCGGAAGACAAAAGTAGCCTGGTTTCAGGGACAGAGGGAATATCTCTAAACATTTTGCCTTCGCTGTCGTCTTGAATATAATAATTCTTCTTATCAATAGGATCTATATTTATTTATCCTTACATATAATTGCCCTTCCTACCAGCTTCTGAAACATGAAACTTTTGCTTAAAAAGTTTGCCCCTTTACATTTTCTTCAACAAATGTTTATTTTATGGATCTACTCTTTTTATTGACAGTGGTATTAAATAATGCAAAAATCACACTTATGGAAAATGATTAATGTTTTATTCCTTTGTAAACTGTCTCAATATCCCTTGCAATTTAAAAAAATAAAAACATTTGGTTGACTTTAAAGTTCAATTTCTTGAAGTCGATCTTATAAACAAAAAGATATAATAATCAAGAGCATCAATTATTATATAATTTTACAATTAAACTGATTAAGAATTCAAACTTTCTCCTTTAGACTCTTTGATGAAGAAATCGATTCATTAAAAAGAAAAAAAAATCGTAAAACATGTTCGAAAATAAAAAACTTATTTTGAAATAAAAGGTTAGGTTTCATTGACAAATTTTTATGAAGAACAAATCTCTGCATTACTGGTATCTGTATTATTTCATTAACTACTGATATTAGTCAATTTCACTTTTCACTGTCTCAAGGGCAAAACTTCACTTTATTGATGATGAAAAATATGAAAAGACACATTTATGGCTACATTTAAAGATTTTACAAAGCTTCGAATTTGACTAAAAAATTAAAAATCTATGGAAAATGTAAACAAAAGTGATTGAAATTTTGAATGCTTACGTATATTGACCCGCTAAAACGAAAAGCGCTTAAAGCGCCATCTCGAAAATAAATTTAGAAGTCTTAACTATTTTATCGACCGATGATACACTTTTATAAAAACGATAAAAACCATAAAATCAGCTGACTTTGACGGATCAGCCAACAAAAATCGAGGTTAGCTTTACAAGAATAAATCAGTTTTACTAATTTCTCGATTGCTGCGTAGTCAAAACAATTTAAATCATAAAGTAGAATGTAAAATTAAAACGTATAGTATTAAAAAACCTATTTTTTGTTAAACCAGGTAGATATATCTCTTTACTACATTTTTTTAATTGTTTACTTTTGTTATTTTCTGGACTGAATGGAATATATTTATCCAAAAAGGTGGATTCGAATCATGAATTTTTTATATTTTTTTTCGTTCCTGTAAGAAAGATTATAGTTGAATGCTGATGTACGTACTTATAGTATTTGCCTCAGTGGAAATATATTTTTTACAATAAATTCTGCAAAAAGATATAAATTTAATGCTTTATCAAGAATTCCCAATAGCAAGAGATTTCGCGAGATATCTCATTTTTATTCCAGGATATCCCGGAAAATCCCATTGCTATGAGAAACTCTATTGAAGATTTCAACGTTGAAATAAATATTCGAATCAACGTTGAAATTCTGTTTCAAATTCTCATATTTATATTAATTTGGGAAATTTCAATAGGGCAATTGTAATAAATTATAGAAAATTACATCATTACATACTTTAAAAATTTATATTTTTTGCAAGAATTCGATAGATTTCAAAAAACGTAACAAGTTGCTACAAATTTCTTTCTAAAACTGCAACTGGCACATTATTGAGGTTTATTGTAAAAATACATTTTAAGCAGAGGGCATATATTTATATCTATAATTGTTTAATTTCAGGAAAAATTATAATTTTCTGTTAAAATGTCGAATACATTAACGAGTCCAAAAGATGAAATACAACTAGATGAACCCCTTAATCAAGAAGAGTTAAATACAAAATGTGAGTCTCCTAAAAGAGGAACAACTCTTTCGACCAGCACTAGCAGTTTCGAACCTCTGGACCCTCATGATCCAAATCTCAGTCGACTTGCAAACAATATGTTTCAAAAAACTAGTGAATATTTGCAAGAGGAATTAACTGCCACTCACGCCGATTATCGATTATTGGAACGATTAAATCAAGAAACAATTTCTAAATATTCTGAACTCAAAACCATTTCTACAAACGTTTTCCAATCACTCGAGACGCTGAACCAAAAATACAAAAGTCTGCAGCCTGTTCTTGATAATATTAATCAAATTGACGATAGTGTCAATAAATTAGAACAAGCTGCTTATAAATTAGCTAATTACTCCAAGAGATTAGAAAGCAAATTAAAAGAGCTTGAAAAAGAATGTAAAAATTGATTCCAAATTGACATTTACTGGCAACTAGGTTCATTTGCTGGGTCAATATTTAATTATAATAAATATAAATATGTATAAAGTTATAAATCAATTGCATTTCGAATTCAAGAGATTAAATCAATGGGAGTGTTTATATAAAAATAATTATTTCTATTATAGAAGTGAATCAGTGATAGCTATATGAAATAGTTCATAAATGTTTACTATAGATGATACACAAGTTCAATTGAGAGTAGGAAAGGTATCGTGAGAAATACACCACTTACTTTTTCAAAAATTGAACTATTAATTATTTATAATTATGACATAAACCTGAATATTACAAATTAATTTTTTCATTGAAAAATCCAATAAATAATCTGTGGAATTTGATTGATTTAAATAAATTTCGTCCAATATAATATTCCCTTCCACAAACAAGAATAAAAATTTCGCATCCAACTTGTGCAAAAATGCTATTTTATTAAATAACTAGGCAATAAGACGCCAACAAAATTTAATCAGTAAAATAATTATTAAACAACGTTCAAAATAGAAAATAAACGCCTTTTATACGATGCTAGGTTTTATTTAAAGCTAGTATATACTTTATAAATATTTTTAACTAAAATTGAAATCTACGTGAATTAATCGCTATCGCTATTAATTGATATCTAGCTAAAGGCTATTTAAACACACATCGTACATTGGAATTAATTTTCTACTTTGAATATGAATGTATTACGTATATTCCAGAAAAATCTAGATTCAAAAATTGCATGTAAGTCTCTCATCAAACACTCAAATTTAATTACTCACTTAACCCTTTAATACGAAGGATGTCTAAATAAAACCTTGTTCTTCACATTTAATCGTCTGCCAGGTAACGAAAACATTTTCCTGCTCATTATTGCATACTAATATAAAAACCAGTGTTGTTGCACAAGTTCTGAGTTGCAAAACAAAGTCAAAGAAACTCAAAAAATAATTTCCAACGATCATCCTTTCCATGTGACTGTGTAAGGCAAATTAAAGAATCTACTATCACGAATTATTTTATGTCGTAGCTTATACAATTTTCAAAGAAAAAGATTTCTACTTCAGACCCAGTAAATTAGATAATTGGACTATAATCAATTCCAGGTTGAAACCAAGTTTTGCATAAAGGAGTTTAATACTCGGATGTAAACCTTGGAATAGCAGATAGTCAAGCCAATCAGGTCTTCACAGATTATTTTAATCACAAAGTCTTTTTAGCCAAGCCAACATGTTCTGAGCTTGTGTATTCGAAACAGCGAGGAGCTGAGTTTCTTCTCTTCTGGCTGATTTTAGTTTCGTTTCTTCTGGCTGATCTCAGTTTCCATTTAGCAATCCAGGAAGTTTCCAGCCATGAGTAGTTCAAGAGCTATCTCGGGAGCGATCGGGAATTCAGGAATCTCCGTGCTGCTGTTCGTGTAGCGTACTTTGTAGGTGAAGTACATGCAAACCTTCTGCAGTACATGGGAACTAAAGATGAATTTTAATTTAATTTTTCGATTATTTGAATTAAAAGGCATATTTAAAAATTTTACCAGAAAGGGTTTCTGAATAATTTTACATGCTCCAGAAACAATGTGAAATACTTACGGAATTTCTCGAAAATTGACTTCGTTCGCTTCGTTCTCTGCAAACTGACCAGGACCACTAAGCATGGCCTTGATCGTCCCACTTGTCAACGCGTGTTCCCGTTTCACAATGAATTCATGACCATCACTGCTCACCAATTTTACATACATTGCATCTGGACCCTCACAGCCTCCGTACACTGGTCCAGACTCCTGCTGGTAATATTATAATTATCTAGTATTCTACTTTTTTATTTGAACTGTACTGATTTCAAGTCACAAACGAATAACCATTCAAAGCCAAAAATGTATACATATGTAATGCTTAAAGATCTCTAGCATTTGTCCAATTAAAGAAAAAGAACTACTCAGATGATTTCATATAATAAAAATATTTTAAGAAAATTAAAATGAACCGTGTAAAAAGAAATTCTTTGAATATATTAAAGGTTAAATCGGATTAAATTGAATTTTGGAAAAAACTATGTTTTACACGTTTATTAGAATACTAATGGTTTTTAAGTTTCTAGAGGTTTTCCCACAGGTTAATTATACATATAAAGCGTCAGTCAGGATTTGAATGGAAATGATAGGTACCACATGCAAGTCACTAGAAGATGTGCCCCCTTCTTCCTCAGCTCTACCGTCACTTTCTTCTTCGTAAATTGAAAGCTTGGTACGAATAAAAAGCAACTGTTAATCGGTACATTAATAGTATTACTTTTTATCTAGCTATGAATTACTAAAGAATGATTAGTTTTTTAATAAAAAATTAGCCGAAAGGGTTGTACAGACCAAAATAATGAATAAACTTCGCAATTTAACCCAAAACTATCATGCAAAAGTGCTTACATGCATTATTTCATTTTTGTGCCGGCACATACCTTCTCAGCTTGCATGTTCACGTCCGAAGACATATTTCAGCTTTTCTATTGACTTATCTGAAAAATTTAATGTCATAGATATAGAATAGTTTCTCGACAAGAAATATTATTTATCATTGCTTCTAGCGTTTTTAACTGCAGTTTTTATTCAATGATATTATCTGAATTTTCATTTCTCATAATCAAGAATCTAGAAGTTTAATGATTAAACAAAAATTTTCTTTTATGATTTACTAAAAATCTTTAAATTTATAATAACCTGGCAAGTATTACAAAATTCTATAGTTTATTATTACGATTATTACTCATCACTTTTGAAAGATAGAGGTTAAGGTATCCCAAACTGCCCAAACTTTAATAAAAAGAAACTTGACAAATTGAAATCTCTCATACTAACTCATACTAAAGAGTCATTGCCAACAACTAATAATATTTTTTATCAGATAATTAATTTCGATACGTTGAAAATTAACAAGTAAACAATGATTGATGATGAGTTAAGACTCAATCGATTGAAGTGACACATTTTAGTAAGTAACTAAGTAAGTTTTATAGTTTTCATTTCATTTTTTATAGTTGAAAAATTATTAATAGTTCACGCACCTTAACAAAAAACAATGGACAGAAATCACAGCTCTTGTGATTTTCGAGAAATTTGTTAACCTCGACAATGCTTTATAGATAAGAGAGTGAAAATATGTGCGAAAATGGCATAACATGAAGTACGCCAGCTGACGCCAGATCAACCTGATTATTTCGAGATTTCTCGAAAGTCGAAATAATTTTTTGTGATTGGCCCATTAAGTTACGCGGGAAAAGTATAACGTGAGCTGTCATTCTAGCAGTGGCACATTTTATCATGTTTTATCACTTTATTTATTATGTATAGACCAACATTAAATATTTGTAATTTGATTAACCGAAAGTGTATAAGCAAAACTCTTTATGATATCAAAATATTGGAAACAAGTCTCTGTATATGCGTGAAATGTGCTTTTAAGTTTTCGATTTCACACCTAACCTAACTAATTTATGTCTGATATATACACAATGGATAATTTTACTTCAGAGTAAGTCTTCCTTAAAATGTTATATTGGCATTATCTATCTATTATACATTTATTCTGTTTCAAAGTATGCAAATGAAACATTTATTCATATTATTAGTTGTTGTAAATTTTGAATAGGGAATTAATTATAGTTAATACGAACTGGAAATTTTATTGATGCGTCGAAAGTACTTATAATTCTAAAACTTTTAATTGATATTTATAGATTAAAACAAATTATACATTTAGTTAATTATATCATTTAAAAATATAAATTAAAAACAAAAGGTATATAAACATTGATATTTAATGTTTAGGTCATTAAGAACAGACGAGGAATTAAGTGAAATATTTGCTTTAGCAAAAATAAATGAATCGGATTTATGTAATGTTACACAAATTTTATACTCTAAAGATGAAAATGATACATCTAATATGAAATTAATGGAATTAGACAAACATTTGTTAGAATCAATAACAGAAGGTGATAGGTAAGATATTTTTCTTTTTATCTCATAATATTTTAGATATGTGGTAAAAAATAAATAAAATACTTTAAACAAAAATAAAAATAACATTTCTCAAAATTATAGCTTATCATTTCGTGGCGAGAATAAAGAATTCGTAGTCTTGTGTACAAAAAATCGAACTTATGAAGTGAGAGATGCTGAAACATCAAACTCGATAATTCTCGTTCCAAATTTAAAGTTTTACACAGAAATAAAAGATTCTGAATCTAGTAATAAATCAATAGAGGAACAGGAAGTTGTGGGAGTCTTTCACTCTTACTTTGAAGTGAGCTGACACAACATAATAAAGTCGTTGAACATAATAATAAGAATAATAATTGCCAATTAAACCTTTTTAGGTACGACAATGCAAACCTAGATTAAGTAAACTTTGTTTAATATTAGCTGAAACTGCCTTTAATGGAATCGAATATGAAAAAACTATTGACCGAGAAAAATTATACGACTGGGATAGGCTGCGATCCGAAATTCAAGCAAGCGATGAAGAATTAAAGAAGGCTCTGTCTCAGTATTTAATTGCAAATATCGATGGTAAGACTTGTGTCAACATTTTATTCTCAAACCGTACTAGAATTATTTTTCAAATTAACGGATCGCCAATTTTAAGGATTTCAATATTTTATATCTCTGATAATAATTAATATTCAAAAGGTTACTACCGACTTGTGTCCTTTGAATATGAGGCACGGGCAGTGACCCAAATGTTAGATTTTCTCGTAGAAAATTCGTGGGAAATTAACCAAGTGGACAGAGAAGCATCACTTGAAGCTCTAAAAGATTTAATTCCTGAACCAGTATTTAATACTCTTTTTGAAAAGTATGCAGAACCAAATGAAATGTCGACTGAAAGTGGTTCGACTTTACGTTTCAGGTATAATGAATATATATATGCAATATAAATTTCTGTTAGCAAAACAGACTTGATTAGGAAAATTAATTTGATTTTTATTTTAGGTATAACGAAGCAAAAATTTGTCAAATGCTCGCTAAGGTTTTACTTACAGCTTCTCCAGTAACAGCCTATACCGGATTTATGGAAGCTTGGAATATCGCAGTTCCCGACAGTAAGATTTATTTTTTAAATACCTTAATTATTTAGGCACTTTTCCGCTTTTAATAAAATTTGATTCTTTTAGACTTGACGCCAAAAGAAGAATATTTGTACGGTTTAGCAGTTATCAAATGGAACAACGAAATGAATAGAAAAGAAGTAGTTTCTTTTCCAGAAGAAAATTTACCTGATAGTATAGAGAAGAGATTTGAGGAACTTTTTAAAGTAAAAGATAAATGGACTATTGAAGAAATTACGCCTTATATTTCGTGAGTTAAAAAAAGAAATGCACAATAAAGACAAAATTGATTTTTGAAAAAAAAAAATTTAATTATCGCTCTCATTTTAGGAATTTAGCAACAGAGAAAGTGAACGTGAACGCTCTCTTAACTAAGTACGCAAGATCATGGGTAAAAAATGGAGTAAAGTATTATAGTTCTAAACACGGAAAATAAATTTGTTTTCGTAAAATAATAATTCCGATGAAATCATACGCGTAATTTATTTTGTAATCATATTACATAGTTACATTTACACAAATTTACAAATATCTGTTAATTGAGATTACATTTAGCAATTCTGGCTCCATTTCAGGACAGAAAAATGCATTAATTGTGATTATAAGTATCTGCAAAGAATATTACAGTCATCTTGATGGCTAAAGGTAGCATCAATTGAATTTGCCACAGCCAACTCAATTTTACAAAATATATAAACGACGTTCAACTTTAACTAATGAAGTAAAAAAATCTTATTTTTCTCAAAGCCTAAATTTTAAAAAATGTATATAACGCCAAATGAAGTGACCAAACTTGTCTCTTATAAATTCTAAGTAATTTTTTCTTTAAATCTTGATATGACTACTTTTCAAATTACTTTTCTTATCTAAATGGCAAAAAATATGTTGATAACATTTCGTCAGGGACTATAAATTTCCTAGAATCAATGAATCTGGAAAGTCAAGAAGTAACGAATATATATATAAAAATTCGTCTGAGCAAGTAAAAACTCAAAAAATGACTTCTGTATCTTTTATATCGAAAAGTGCGTGATCTAAACGATTTCGAGTACTGCAGAATACATATCTTTTTCTGAAATCGTGGAAAAGTTTTGTTTTTCCAATTGATCATACTAATCGGATCTTTAAGTTGTAAATGGATTAGGAAATGAACTATTTACATCGTATGAAGTTTATGAAATTTTCTTTTGCAAGATAGCATCGATATCTTTAGAGTTAGAAAAGCGTTTAATCAGAAAGGATGCTGCAATTTAGTCTTTGATTTTACTTATACAGCTAAATTTCTGTGTCTTGGCATAATTACTGTGTTCTAAGGGTGCGCAGCGTATTTATTAAAGTTGGTTCAGCTTTATTAACACAGTTCTCCGCATTTTTCTGTGGTTAAGAAACCAATTCAATTGAAAAAAAGAAGAGTAAAATCATAAAAAAAAAAGAAAGATAATTGTATAAATAAAATTTTTGAGAAAAATGAGGAGTTACCGTGATATTTCTATTAGCAAAATACTAACCGCCAAGTACGAAAGGCGTCTTAGTCAGGAACTTATAGTAAATCTGTGATCTACAAAATGGAATAGCGTTTCTATAATTGCTCATGATTATTGTGTAAGGCTGTTATAAAGTGTAATGATTTTATAAAACACCTAAAAATATCTTGTAGGAACTGACACACTAAAATACGATGTCCACATTTTACAAAACATTCTGTATAAACGCCACAAACTTGTACAAATTGATAAATAATAACGTAATTAAAAATAACATTCAGTCCCACTTTTCGCATCTCAATCTCTGCTCACAAACAAAAGAATAGAATAAGGAAAAGGCGATAGACTATATAATTGTCAATGATAGCTGAAAACTCAAAAAATTTTACGATTAAATTTTCTGCAACACAAATCCATAAATAGCAAGAGTCACTAAAGCGTTGGCTTTTGTGTTTTTATTTATTAACGTGTTTCTATTATTAGTGATAAACGATGGCAAAAAAAGGAAGGAAGGAGTTACGATTATCGCCTTCTACTTCTTTTTTCTTTATGGATTTGTATCGTAGTGTTTAGCTTTTGTCGAAATTTAACTAAAAATTCCGCAAATATAATTTTTTAACAATAAATTTCAACTATCTACAAGAAACAAAATGATGCGTCGATTAAATATACAATGTATATTGTTTTTTTTTTACTTTTTTTCATAAATATCTAATATAATCAATCATCTACCTACGAGATGACACAGACATCTTTCCGGGAATCATAAAACTTTCAACGATAGCAACAGTTTCTCGTAAACTCTTCTTGTGGAAAACACAGGACAGTAAAAGTTTGACTTGCCTCCATTTACGGTTCACAGATATGTAAACGACATTCGTCTGCGTCACCTCACGTTCGAGTTTGGTGTATTGTAACAAATATTAACTTTATCCTAAAGCTTTGGAGTGTTGATCTCGATACAGTGCTAGTTTAACTTAGTCTACGATACGATCTACAGTTAACGAATACTGTCCTATTTATAAGTACGTTTGGAGAAATTCTGACGAAGTGATAGAATTAGAACTCAAGGTCAATTTTCGCAAGTCGGATTCTCGGAATTTATCGCAAAAAGTTTTTTATCCATTTAGAAGATAACTAGAATCCTCGAAACCTCTTCTGTGATATTTAAATTGAAAAGCCAGCGTAACTCAATTATATATATATATATATATATATATATATATATATATATATATATATATATATAAATCTAAATTGTACTCCGTGAAAGTTCTTATCGCAGATCTGTCGTGATATTGAGAGGGAAAATAATAGAAGACAAAGCACCTTAATACAACTTTCCTTATTGCTAGCTGTCGTTTTGCGAATCATTATTAACTTTGTTATTAGCGAAGACCGATTGTGCAATTTCGGATGAGATTGTGGTATTTGGATGAATAATCGGAGCTTTTGTTTGGATTATGTTACAAGAGACTGGAACCATTGGTGGAAGATTAACGGAATTACCAGAGCCTATTGAGAGCGAGGGACGTTTTCGTTCGAGGCTGTTGGTTGCTATTTGTCTTCGAGCTGTTGAATTTCTTTCGAGACTGTTTGTAACCATATGATGTCGCCTTTCTAGACTTGAGGCAGAGTTTGCTTCAGATTGGCCACCCTATAAATAAGAGGTTTGCAAAATTTATAAAAGTTAAATTAATAGGATTTAATTTACCAAAAGTTAAAATTAAATATACCTGCAGTGAACGATCGACAGACTGTCCCATTCTGTGCAAAATGTCTCCGCTTTGGCTTTGTCTAAACGTCGAACCTTGTCTCTCACTAGATTGACTTCTCATGAGAAGGTGTTCTCCAGATTGACTGGGACGAATTTTATTTTCAGAAGTCGAACCTCGAATAACAAAAGGGTCATTTTGCTTCTGGCAGATTTGGTCATTCACATATGGGTGTCGAATTCGAATTGAATCAATGACATCAAGAAGATTCTTAGCGTCCATCGCGAGGACATGAGCTGCTGATAACATTCCTCTGCAAAAATAAATAAATAAATGATTCCTTAACAATTTATAATTATTTATGGATAACTTTTGAAGTAATTTGACTTACTTTCGATATTCAGCATCAAGGGTGGTTGCACTATAGCTTTGTGCAAGTCTCATTGCGGAAACAAGTTCAGCCATGTCTTTGCTGAGAACTTTGTGTGCCATTTCAACCTCACGATGAGCAGAAGCTGGAAGAATTTCGACTAGAGTGTCCACAGAGGAAAGCAGATCTCTTAACTCGATTCCTACTCTCTTAACTAGCTCCAAATATTGGTCTGCTTTACTTTGCTGTACTCCTGTGTCAGAAAATGAATATTATTAGAAATCAAGAAATTAAATAATAAGAAAAAAAACATACCTTGAGATAAGGACATTACAGCTCTCACAACACTTGTTGTACAGTCATAAACCTTATCGTTGGTCCTATCAAGATCTGCTGTTGGAGTTGGTTCCATTTTCTTTATGAAAAGAGTAATAAATTAAATATTTAAAAAAAGTATTCTAATCTCAATGCTCATCAAAATATCAAAACATAGATATTTTTTTCGTTTAAATTTA
The DNA here is from genome assembly GCA_030998225.1 of Diplolepis rosae. Classification (NCBI taxonomy): domain Eukaryota; kingdom Metazoa; phylum Arthropoda; class Insecta; order Hymenoptera; family Diplolepididae; genus Diplolepis; species Diplolepis rosae. The sequence goes on from JAPYXD010000698.1 coordinate 8,879,555, forward strand.
AAATGCTCATATTTGAGAAATATTTGAAAAGCTATAAATAATTGAAATTAAATTACCTTCACGATTATAACTTTATCAGATCCCTTGTCTGAACCAAGAGAGCCTGTGTTTGTCGTATGGGGTTCATGACTAGGAGATTGAGTGACTGACCGAGGAATGGGTGGACTTGCGCTTTCATCTCCACTTGTTGCAATCGAAAGACGTTTCTAAAAATTTATATAAAGTTGAGAAAAAGGAAAGCCTATCAAGATGAAAATACAATTACTAAATAATTGGACGGGAAAGGAAATGAAAAAAAATTTAATTCTACCTCTTCTCTTGCAAGCCATCGACTATCCTCTTCTGACTGACGCTGTTGTTCTAGTAATCTTTTTTCCAAAATCTTTGCCTCTTCTTGTACCCCATGATTAAAACTATCTCCACTACATTCCAAAATTTGTGATTGTGCGTTTCTCTGAAAATAAAAAAATTAATGTTTTCCATTATTCTTCATTATTCAATTCTCATTGGTGTTTAGTTTCATGTAGACAAATTTTATGAAGTTAAGGTAAATATGAATATATTTATTTAAGATATCATCTTTGTGGAAATAAATAAATCTAATTATTTTTTTGAAATTTGCGTAAACTGAAACTAAACGTGAGTGTGACTTAAAAATAAACGATTAATCTAAAATAAATAAATTCAAGTCAGTATACGACAATGTGAAATTAATAATATTATGTGTAATATATACAGGGTCGTAAATTAAAGAGATGCATAATTCCTTGCAAACCAAGTTCGAAATAAATAAATATATATCATCTAAGTACATACGTTATGCATGCATACGGTGTGGTTATAGAAATTATTGTATTACGGCTATATGCAGTGTGATGTTCATTCTCCATGCTTGAAACATCCTGTCAAACCATAAAAGAATCAACAAACTAAGTGATACCGACAGCCCTACATCTAATAACTAATAAAAAAAAGAAAAAATCAGCCCTTCTTAGTGCACTAGAACTTAACCAATCTTGTCAAGTTCCAAAAGCAAACTATCTCTCTAATTGAGCGAGCACTCAAAAAATTAAAAATTCGATTGAAATCCGAATAGAAAATATGATTTTATGAATTCGGAATTATTTTATGGAAATCAAAAATACAATTAACATATAGAGTTCAGAGATGATGAAAATTATTCAATGACGGAATATAATTAATCAATGTCAATCGTCCATCAACCCTGGTGGAAATGTCTTTTATCAATAAAATATTATAAAACACAATAATTTTTTATTTATTATTTGCAAGAAACTACAATTTTCACTCGAATTCGAAGTGTTTTAAAAAATTATAACTTTATTTATTTTTATTTATTTTATTACAAATATTTTACAATATCACAAATTTCTACAAAAGATTACTAAGATTATTGTGATTTATTGTATTTTAAAGTAAACATTTATTTTCACCAGGGGAACTAAACTCTCAAGCTCAAACTCTACTTATTCCTAAAATAGAATAAACTAAAAAAGACTCTCTTTCCCAATTTGCCTAATCCAGATTATATGTTAAACATTTTACTAAATTACAGAAACAATTGTCATTCAAATAAAGAAAAATAATTAAGTGTCATTCTTAAGAGCACCTTGAAATATGTACATTCGAAATCGGAGTGCTCGTCACATATGAGGAACAGAAAATGAGAAATAAAGTGCATATTCGGGTAATAAATAGATGCTTTTTTGTCATTCCTAGGAGGCATTTGCAAACCTGGTCTTGCTGGACCTCCTCTGTCATGGAGCTGGTGGATGACACAGTTATATCGCTGACAGCCGACGACACCAATGACCCGGACAGCGTGCCGTCGGTAGAGGTCGTCAGTAGTTCATCCGGCTTTTGTGCCACGAAGGTTGTAACCTTGGCAACACCAATTGCCATCTGGGGAAAATTCTGTCTGCTAATTGGCACCGCAACTTGCTGAGCGGGAACACTTTGAACACAAAACTGACCCTGCTGACCTAACATCTGAGAATTCGATGCTCCACTCTGAACTTGAAAACCTTGAAATTTTTGCGCCTGAACTACGCTAGTCGGAGTGACATGAACTGTATAAATAGGAGCCTGCTGGGGATAAGAAACCTGAGACTGAAGAGAATTCTGTTTTTGAATAGGTTGCGCTCTGCAAATGTACATTTGTTCCTGTCCAGGGATATTAGAGTAAATCTGTTGGTGCTGGTAATTCTGAGGATACATCGGCTGAGACTGCAAGCTCTGAACCGGTGTAGGACTATAAACCCTGGCATTCTGAATATGAGATACATTCGGAGGAGTTGCAGATTTTATCTCGTTTTGATTCTGAGCAGTATGAGCTCGGAATTTCAGAACTGGTCCATACAGACACTCTACTCCAGAGGAAGGAATCGCGATGTTAGCTGAAACATGATGGTAACCAGAAGCATTCTGAGATGAACTTTGAGAGGGGATTTGGCCTGTAAAGGACTGACTCATAACATTAGAAGTATATTGACATGGAGCCTGACTTTGAGGACTGATACTACTCAAACTAATCTGGTTCCCATGATTTCCAGGATTCCCAGGATTCTCTCCGAAATTTCCCCCAGCGCTGGGGCTTTGACTAAGATTCCCAACAATCGCAGAGCTCTGGGTAAAGTTAACAACAGGTCCGTAAATTTCCCCACAGATATTGGTGGAAGCTGGGACAAATTTTTTAACTGAAGAGTAGAGATCGCCAACGTTTCCAGCGGTTTTGGAACTGATGGCGTATAAATTTTGCATCTCTTTAACTCTTTGGCTCCTAGTGGCAGCTGGAGAATGATTCTGAGTGGAGTCCGAGATGTTGAGGCTGGACATGAAAGGAGACATAGTATCGGAGGATTCAAGGGAGTCAAGATTGGTTTCGGAGAGGGTAGAGTCTGTTGAGTGATTTTCGTGGGAGGCGGAGGGTTCGGAGATTGTGGGATCGAAGAAGGGCAAGTCTGAAACTGCGGCGGTTGTCAGGACTTGGTCTTCGTCTTGGAACTGAACGGCGAGACTATTGAAGGCGGTTGCTGGAGTTGTGTAAACTGAGGGACATACCCCCCGAGCCTGGTTATCCTTAAGGAGTTGAGCCAAAACCTCTGGACTTTGGGCTACGATGTAGGTTGAAACTGGAGCTATTTGTGTTGGGTCCATATTTTGAGGCTGGCGCGAGGGTTTTGGTGGAGGAATATCATCAGCCCCTGAAAATAAATTCCAAATATTACAATTTCGTAATTCATCATCAACTTTCAGCTCATTATTATTATTGGACTTTCAATAATTCTTTAGAAGTTTATAATTAGACAACTGAAATTTACCCCATGACATTGCTTGCACTCTTCTGTTTTCTCTCCTCATAGTTTCCTGTTGTTGATGCTTTTCGTCCAAGAGAATTTCACTATAAATAAAAAATAGAATTCATAGGAAAATTCATGATAGATTTATATAAAAGTTATAGATAAAACAAAATAGTAGGACTCACTGTAAGGTTTCTCTGATATCTTTGAACGTCGGTCGCTTACTAGGTTCATAGCTCCAGCACTGAGACATTAAAGAATACAATCGGGGTGGGCAGTGATTAGGTAAAGCAAGTCTTTCGCCGTTCTCGAGTTTGCGAATTACTTCATTGTTCTTTACACCCTGGAAAGGCTTGACACCCAGCATCAGAATCTCCCACATACAGACGCCTAAATTGGAAATAGGAGAGTTGCAGAAATTCTTCTACATCCGTAAAAATAATATTTGAAAAATAAATAATAATTATCTTGAAACCTACCAAACATCCAAACATCCGAGGATGTCGTAAATCTACGGAAATTTATGCTTTCTGGTGCCATCCACTTAATAGGTAGTTTACATTTACTAGCAGTATAATAACTCTGGTCTTCCACCCATCTGCTCAGCCCAAAATCCGCAAGCTTAACACAGTTATGAGAAGAAACGAGAACATTTCTGGCAGCAATGTCCCTGTAATGGAAATTCAAATATAAATAATTCTTAATTCAATATCTTAATCATTCAAAAGATTTAAAAAACGGATAACGAACCTGTGTACAAACTTTTTGCTTTCAAGGTACGACAAAGCAGTGCTGAGTTGAAAAGTATAAAGCAAAAGAGTAGCCAAATCAAGTCGATGTTTATTTGACTGGAGATAAGCTCGCATTTCTCCAAGCCTCGCTAATTCCATAACCAACCAAATTGGTGCTTCTGAACATACACCGATCAGTCTAATAATATGTGGATGCTCAAACTGCTGCATAATATCTGGAAATAGAAGTTTAAATAGTAACAAATACAGAGATGAAAAAGAAATCAGTGGAATTTAAATATAATTATTCTTACAAGCTTCTTCAAGAAACTTTTCTGCAGTTGCTAAATCTGCATCGACCTTGCAAGTTTTTACAGCTACCGCAACTGTTTGACCATCTCGTCCTTTGTATGAACCCTTATGCACGTTTCCAAATTGTCCTTCTCCAATAATTTCCCCCAATTCAACATGGTTTCTAACAATTTCGTAATCTCTCGCTGCAATAGAAATCTTTATTAATGTCTGAAACTTCTAAAACTTAGTTGGAAAATTTCTTTGTAATCAGTATTCGATTATTTATTTTATTTTCATAAATGAACTCACTTGCTGGAGTAGAATAATCTCCTTCTTCATCAACAATTTCCGCGTAATCTTCGGACAAAATCGTTCCAGTTTTTCCAGCATTTTTTTCTGGGCTGTCGTTGCTTTCCTGCCGATACTTCGGCGGATGTGCATCTGAAACTTAATTCATTTTAGTATTTACTCAATTGTGAAAACATTTTTTTAAAACTATTTTTAAATTATAAACTTTTCAGCAGGTGAACCGTATTTTGATTTTAGAAGATACAAACCTTTGCAAGGGCAGGGATAATTTTTCCACGAGGCAGCTTGGAATTATAATGAAATTGTTTTTATTTTAATACTTGATTAAAATGATCAATATAATATTTTATTCGAATAAAAATTAATATTTAAATTTTCAATTTATTATAAAATATTCTACTATCATTTTGAAGGTTCATGAAACTGACTTACCTTTTCGATTCCAGAGTGAGGTGTTGCTCCCCGTGACTAATCTACAATAGCCATCAATCAAATCTGCTAAACTTTCGGCTTGATCTAAACTAGAACAAGTGATGCTTAGCGTTTCAGCTGCTCCTGCGACTCTTAATTTTATGCACGCTTTCGCGTGTTCTTTGCAATCCGACACAAGGGTTTGAATCGACTGAATCTGAGAGAATTCCGCCATCCTCGTAGGCTGGAAAGATGAAATAGTTTTATGTTAAGTATCCTCAAAGAAAAAGATTGAAAGCTTTAAATTTCAAACCTCCAAATTATGAAAATTATGTATCTCTTAACTTACAACAGTCCCGCCTCTGTGAGCCATATACGAAATTCCAAGGTCAGGACCAATGACTAGTTCTACAGGAATTGACCAACTCGACTAAAAAATAAAAAGGTTTATTAAAAATAAAAATTTTTATTTCTAGGCTATATACAAGATATTATAAAGTAATTTTCTTACCCCCAGAGCACATATAAATCGCTCCTGATCGAATCGGTAGTGTGAGCGTAAGAGATCAAAGAACTTAAACATGCATTCAAGTTCTGAAAGGGCTGCGACTTTTTTAAAATGCTGCTGAATCAGCTTCCTCAACGCCTTGGGCTTCATGCCATTAAGGACTGAGCGTGGTAAGAATTTGTGAAGACCAACCTGAAAAATGATATTTATGAGTATTAATTATGCATTCATTAGCATCAAACACAAATGGTCTATCAATAAAAAAAATATTTTACAGAATACAGGATCCAGTTCAGGAGTTAACAACGAAAATTGTAATAAACTTAATTTTTTAATGAAAGGCACACATTTTTTTAACGAATAAAATTATATCCCATCGTTAGATGTTGAATTTCCGTGGCCTTTGAGAAGAAAGAAGAAAAAATAGTTCTGATTATGAAGTATTTCCCTCTTTTAATACGTTTGATTCTATAAGATTGTTTTATGATAATTATTGGAAAAAGAAATTGAAACGTAAGTACAAGGGGAAAAAGCGATAAAATTCTAAAAGGTAGAGATTTTAAAGGGGTTTTGAGTAAAACAGTAGACTGGAGGTGAGTGCTGACTGATGTAGACAATATTAAAATAATTATAACGAACCTCTCTTTCCAAATATTCCAAATTGCTCTTTTTATCCAAAGCAATTTGGGGCATGTCTTTAAAAAAGTATCTAATTTCTAGACAGCATAACTGAACTGCAACGTCCTGGTCTAACGTCGAATGATTCGCATTCAGGTAATCGTTTCGTACCTAAAATAATAAAAACAGCATTATTTTATTTTGTAGATTGTTTTTGTGCTTTTGTATATAACCATTTACTAAAATTCAGAAATATTACCTGATCGTAATAGTAAAAAAATGTGACTTTGTCTTTTTCATAAAGGTCATTTAAATTCTGAGGTAGATATCGCACCCTTAGTTCGTACCTCCATTCACTATATGGGTGCTTCTTTTCATATTTCTCCTGAACCTATAAGCAAAAATTGATAATTTAAAGTCAGTTTCTTTGGTAAAAAATTAATAATTTTTGTATAAATTAAATATTTACACTTACTTGGTACATTGTAGTGTCTTGATGAAGCCAATAACTTTCTCCAGAGCCAGGATGATGGAGTCTCATTGCATAGAGCTGTTTATAATGCCTTGTACCGACAGCGAGTCTGCTTGTCACCAAAGAAATAATGCCTTTGACGTCAATCGCATCTCCAAATTTAACTACATTGAAGCCTCCTAAAATAATATTTTTATCAAATGAAAAATTAGGAAAAGCCTTATTATGGTATTTCAAAACTCTAATAAAAATTTATTCAGAATAAAACATTGCAAGAAAATTATTTTTCAAATAGTTGGAAATCAATTTAAATTTAATAAATGATTGGATGAAAATATGATTGAAAAAAAACGGGAATTTCAGTTGTCAGACAATTAATTCTGATTTGAGATATGAAATGAGAAATGTGGAAGCAAAAAGGGTCGTTGTTAATATCTTATGATCAGTATGAATATTTTATAGAATAACTCATATACCATTAGGTAAATGAACTTTCAGTGTCGCTTTATCCATTGGGGTGGGTGACCCATGTGGAGGAGTATTTCGGCCCCCACCCCCTCCTTGGACTCCACCTCCCCCGCCTCCACCACCAACTCCTCCAGTGCTCATCCCCTCATGGCTGTAACAAAAGTAATAACAATTCATTAATTAAATGCAATAAATAATTTACACTAAAATAGAATTAAATTTATTTTCCTCAATATAAATAAAAAATAAAATAAAAGTTCAATTTTTCCTCGTTTTGTCTTAATTTTGTATTCATAGAATAAATAAACACCTGTTGGATAGAGAGTTATCTATAGGTACTTATGACATTAAACGAGAAAGCTTAGACTGTTACTATAATAATAAATTTTAAAATGTCGATTCGATAGCTTGTTGATCTTATTGAAATGCGGATTTAAATCTAAGTTATAATCTTGTAATCATAAGCTATAGTAAACAATTTCCAAACTTTTTTATTTGCATGGAAACACTATTATTTTCTATGAGATCATTCTGAAAGATATTCATTCACTCTCACGACTTCGTCTATTCGCGTAGGCGTCCTCTTACAACTTCCTGACAAATATAATGAATTAGTACTTATTTTGCAATTTGTATTTTTAAAATAAAAATAAAAATGTACTAAAAAAATGCGAAAATATTTGATTACAAAATGTATGAAATTTAAGGAGGATCCTAGGTTTTAAATAAATACATATATTATTTTTAAAATTTCTATACAAATTTTCGTTTATTATCATAATTTTTATATTTTGGATGTTGCAGTAGTAATAAATAAAAAAAAAATTATTAGAATAATATTTTTATACTTATATGTATATGATCAGAAAACAAAAATGCTGAAGTTAAAAATTTATAAATAGGGAATTAATAATAATGTTTTGAAAAATGAAGATTTCAATAAAATTTCAAAATCTTCTACTGATCCAAAGATCCAATTTTCAAGTTTCTCGAAATTCTAATAATTTTCCATTCCTTAATATATGGATATTTTATATTCAAGTAAAAAAAATTCTACCTATAATTAAAACAAAAGATTTATTTGATTCAAAAGTATAAAAATATTTTCAGTCGAGATTTTCTACAAATAAATAAACATATATCGTATTTTTAAAACAATAAAGCTGTAGTACGAGAATATTTTTTCTCTCTGATGCAAAGAGTGTTAAATGAAAGAACAAATACAAATTTACACTCTTCGAAGGATGATTTGTCACACATTACGGTATTCTCATTAGTGAAGGACAGTGATGTAAACGTCAGCACGATGATCTAATAAAAACTGTCGATTTGTAACTTTCCATGAATGAACTTTGAAGAAATAGAATTGTAAGTATACGTAAAAACTAATATTGCTAAGAAAGCAAAAAAAAATTCAGAGTGTGGAAAAAAACTTTTACTCCAATCAGAGTTCATAAGCGGTCAAGAGCATTAATTATAAAACAGTTTTTTCAATTGTACCGGACTCTCTAAATTTGAATTAGTGAAAATTGAATCACTAATTTAATTTAGTGAAAATTTCTAATAATTATTTGTCATTTTTCTCATGATTACCTTTCCAAAACTTTATAACTACTAACGAAATTAGTCGAAAATGACTAATAATTAAAAAAATCTTCACTCAGGTGAATTAGTAGCTCACTTTCAACTAATTCAGATTTAAAAAACATATTTAAAAACAAATTAATTCTAATTAATGAATAAATATTCCCATGATGGAAAAATGATTTGTAAAATTTCAGTTATAGTGGACTCTCTAAATTTGAATTAGTGAAAAGTGAATCATTAAGTCAATTTTGTGAAAATTTCTAATAATTATTTGTCATGTTTCTTATTATTACCTTTCCAAAACTTTATAACTACTAACAAAATTAGTCTAAAATGACTAATAATTTAAAAAAAATTTTATTAAGGTGAAATAGTGGCTCACTTTCAACTAATTCAGATTTAGAGATAATAAACTAATACTTATAGTCATCTTTTAATAAAAAACAGATTAATTCTAATTAATGAATAAATATTCCCACGATGGAATCAATACACGCAGAAAATGATTCGTAAAATGAACAGGAAGTTCAGTTTAATCAACAAATTTTCTCTGCATTTCACCAATATTCAAGTAAAATCTACCAAACTAGTCATTTTTCCTATTTTGAAGATTTTACAGTACGGTAAGGTAGTTTTCATCCACGAAAATTAGACCTCAGGCAAATATAGATAATTTTGCTTTCAAGAATAGCAATTTTATTCTTGAAGAGCTATTTTGAAAGAGAAAAGATTATTTTACATAAAAAAATTTGAAACACAGAAAAATAATTTTATTAATAAATTTTATTTTTGACCCAACTTTTTTTCTTATCGCTTCTTACCAAATTTTAAAAAATTTTGCGATTCTAATAAATCATAAATCATTTTTTCAGAGAAAAAATTTCCCACAACTTCACCGTTTCTGATTTTTAAAAATAAATTCTTTAATGGCTGAAACCATTAAAAAAACATTTTCCAAAACGAAATTTTTATAAACAAATTGCTGAATTTGATGATAATTGATTCATTTTCGCAAATTGGAAATGGTTAAGTCGTAGGGAATCTTTTTATTGAAAAAGTGATTTGTAATTTATTAAAATCGCATAATTTTTTAAAATTTGGTAAGAAGTGATAAGAAATAAAGTTGGGGCAAAAATAAAATTTATTAATAAAATTATTTTTCTGTATTTCAAATTTTTTTCATGGAAATTAATCTTTTCTCTTCCAAAATAGCCCTTCGATAATAATATTGCTATTCTTGAAAGCAAAATTATCTATTTTTGCATGAGGTCTAATTTTCGTGGATCAACTACCTTAAGTCTCAAATACACTCAATCGATGTGTCTTCTTACTGAGAAAATTGTTTCTCCCTATCGTGTAACACTTAGGAAGTAGTGTTATTATAATTTTGAATTTTGAATCTACTGAATATCAGTGAAATTTGACTGATTCAAATAGCTAAAAAGAGGTTACTGTAAATCAGTCAAATTTCACTGATTATTCCAGTGAAAATTGACTGATTCAATCAGTGAAAATTTGACTGATTCAGATTTAGAGAGTACCTTAAGTGAAACCTACACAAAATCTGTTAATTGAACTGAACTTTTTGTAAAATCTACTAAAAGTTCAAGTTGTAAAAATAATTACCAAACTTCCAATAAATTTTACGAATCATTTTCTGCGTCTATATTAATCCTACATTTTTTTCCAAGCCACCTCTAATTTTACGTGAAAAAATGTATATAAAATACTTTTATGAAAGTTTATAAAAATTATTAGTACAAAACTCAATGTAGGTCTGAAAATGTTCCGGTTTCTTTGTTTGTTAGCGACACCTTAATAAGAGAGAGAAAGATATTTTCTATTGAATTGTGACTTCTATTCAAGTCAGATTAGACATGTGTTAGGGCTCGTAAAATAAAAATCGAAACGAATGAAACTGCGCAGTCCAGGGACTTAAATGGGCCGTTACAATTAGTCCTTGCACGCATTAAAGATTTTCCCTCTCGAGCAAACGGGAGTGTTGTCCTTTCAAAAAGCATTACAAAGGATCCGCGAAGCGTGACCGACAAATGGAGTCACGTGTGTTCACTGCTATTGACAATATCCACATGAATCTACAAAAGCATCACCTCATATATTACAACCAACGGATATGGCGCTTCTGATTAGCCAATTTCTTCATTCATTCAATTTTACTCGTTTCGATTTCAAAACCATCTACGTAACAATCCTCAAAATTAAATCTATCCTACACTGCTGTGCAAAAGTCGCCGGACACTTGTTTTTAACGATTTACATAAAAGCTTCTAATTTATAAAATACCAAACAATTAATTTTTTCCATAGTAACGAAATTCTGCATTTAAGGTTATTAATTCACGAAAATTAAACCTCAGGCAAAAATGGATAATTTTGCTTTCCCAATTTTTATAAATAAATTCCTGAATTTGGTAATAATTTATTCAGTTTAGAAAATTGGAAACCCTTGAGATATGAAGATTCATTTTCTTGAAAAAATGATTCGTGATTAATTAGAATCGCACAATTTTGTAAAATTTGTTAAATGCATTATTTTTCTGCATTTCAATTTTTTTTTCGTGGAAAATAATATTTTCTCTTTCAAATTAGCCTTTCAATAATAATATTGATATTCTTGAAAGCAAAATTATCCATTTTTGCCTGAGGTCTAATTTTCGTGGATGAACTACCTTAATGACACCAAAACGAAATATTTTAGTTCATTGTTAACGACGATTTGAAAAAAAGAAAAAATTCAAAGTTTTTTAAAATTTTGAAAAACTCTTGAAATAATCAATATTTTTTAAACTTTTCTTGACTCATTTCAAAATGAGATATACTTAGAAAGTCAGTAATGTGAAAAGTGAATTGTAATCATTTTTTCTTAAATGCAGCCAAAATCTGAGCTTAGAACAAAAAAGTTGTAATACTTTAAATTTGTGAAATTATTTATGAGAAAAATTTAAAAAATAATTTTATTGTATTTTTTAATGATGTTTTGTATTTTTTCACATTATCAATTTTTATAATATTCTTAAAATCCACTTTTCAAGTATGAGAATCCTTTCTATTCTCACAGCTTTGTTTTTCTAAATTTTAACTGTAATAGTATCAAAAAAAATCTATCAAAAGATTTTTGATACGTTGCTTACAATCTAAGCAAATTTACCTTTATTATAAGCTGAGAAAATTTGAAATATGTTCATTGTTTCAAGAGTTGTTTAAAATTCAAGAAAACTTTTGAAATCTTGACTCTTTTCGCAATATCTTCGTTAGTAATTGACTAAAACACTTCGATTTGAGGTTATTAAGGTAGTTGATCCACGAAAATTAGACCTCAAGCAAAAATAGATCATTTTTCTTTCAATAATAAAAATATTATTATTGAAGGACAGAGGGACCATCCATAAACCGCGCGGGAAATTGGGGGGGGGGGATATATATAGAAAAATTCTACGCTTGTCCACGAGGGGGGTCGGGGGAGTCGGGCTAGAATGCACGTTCCCCTAAGTCTGCGAAAAACATACTGATATATCTATATTTTCACAAAATATGTCCCCATGGACATAGTGGGGGGGGGGGGGGGGTCAAAAAGTGGTGAAAAATTGTTTACGTGGTATATGGATGGCAACCAATTTGAAAGAGAGAAAATTATTTTCCATGAAAAAAATTTGAAACATGAAAAATAATGCATTTAACAAATTTTATTTTTACCCGTACTTTTTTTCTTATCGCTTCTTACCAATTTTTAAAAAATTGAGTGTTTCTAATAAATCACGGGTCATTTTTTCAGGAAAAAGATTATCTATAACTTAAGCATTTCCAATTTTTTAAAATGAATAATTTATTACCAATTTCAGAAATTTGTTTATAAAAATTTTGTTTTGGAAAATTGATTTTTAATGGCTTCAGCCATTAAAGAATTTATTTCTAAAAATTGGGAACGGTAAAGTTGCGAAGATTCTGTTTCCTAAAAAAATGATTCGTGATTTATTAGAATCGCATAATTTTGTACAATTTTGTATGAAGCGATAAGGAAAAAAGTTCCGTAAGAATAAAAATTTGTTAAATACATTATTTTTCTGCTTTTAAATTTTTTTCATGGAAAATAATCTTTTGTCTTTAAAATTAGCCCTTCAATAATAATATTGCTATTCTTGAAAACAAAATTATCCATTTTTGCCCGAGGTCTACTTTTCATGGATGAATTACCTTAAATGTCGAATTTTCTTACCTTCCATATTATTCTATGGAGAAAATTCATTGTTTGGTATTTTATAAATTAGAAGCTTTTATGTAAATCGTTAATAACAAGTCCCCGGCGACTTTTGCACAGCAGTGTAATGACACAGTGTAAATACATGTAGGAAGACATGGAAGTTCCTATATGGGATCCTATGTCAAAATCGTTTTGTATGTTCTACGAAACCTACAAAATTTTTCATTTCCTATTTAATTGCCTGCAAAGTAAAAAAGTTCGAGTATAATACGAAGCAATCTGAAAAGTCGCAAAAAAGTACTGCGCAGCCATATATGTGCCATAGAAATTAAATGCGCAGGGTTTAAATTCTTTGAAAAAATATACGAAAACCCATAGAAGATTCTGTATATGAAATTTAATATATTTTTTTACAAATTTCATTTGGTGAATCATTCATAGCTTTTCAACCAGTCAATTGCACAGAATGTACTGAGGAATTAGTCAAGATCACTGAACTAAATTGACGGATGAGATTCATTGAATAAAATTAGTAAAAAACTACTGGTTGAAATTAAAACAATTATTTTTGTGCTTATGACCCATTTTTATACGCGTAGTTGTATCAGATTCTGTGCAAGAACCCATATAGGCTCCCATATGGGTTCTGATCTGCTTTCTAACCCTAAATCATTGAGAATTTGTAGTGAAATAGTTATAAGTTGCTTACTAATTGCATTAATAAAAACTTCTTCTAATAATTTGTAGAAAACTATTAAATTGCATTGAATGCTTCACTAATTTAATTCAATCAACAATAACTTTACTAAAGTAAAATAGTAAACAAAATTAATAAACGATTCATCTTTTACTATCTAATGTCATTGAATTGAATCTTCAGTAAGGTTCACTGAGAAATAAGTCAAGATCAACTAATAACATAGACAATTTTTTCTAACTATAAAAAACTTGTCGGTAAAAATTACAAGAACACTCTCTTAATGTTAATCAGCATTTGTTTTTACTAATTCCAATCAATGACTGGATACTAGCTACACAATGAGTTGTTTTGAGTCATATTAACTAATAAATTAGTTCAAAACAACTGATTGCAAATAATACAAATTTAACAGACATTTCTGTAATATTTATCAAGAGTCTCTGATAGTTACAAAAACTTGATAAATTATACTAAAATATCTCTAAAATTTACAGAATCAGTATGCTGTAATTATCTGAACAAATTTATTTTGTACATACATGTGCACATTAAATTACAATATCAGATATTCGATAATATGATCAGTGAAGAAGAATTTCACTACAATATATTATGTTTTATGGATAAATAAGATAATAAAAAGAGGGTCAGAATTGATTGGAAGCATCTGCATGTTTTCGTGTGGATGAGGCAGTTCTTAATGCAAATGCAAGTTGAGAATATTGTGAAGAATGTCGTCGGTCAGGGACAAATCATTCATGTCTGAGATCCCATTTCAGTTGCCTCTAGGCGTATATATAATATAATAAGATGATGTACAACCATCAGCTTCCGTAGATTTATCAATAAATAATTTATCAAGTGGAGCAGGCCCACCATTCGAGAAATTTATTTCTGAAGTGCCTCAAGCAATAGTTATTTCTATTCCCCGTCTCTTTAAATTTATTCTCTTCTAATTGCTCTTTTGCAAATTACATTTCGAATGAAATATTCAAATGTTTACTTAATTTTATTTTTTCAAGGGGAGTTTAATCAAATTCTACTCAATTTGTCTGCATTCCAATAAATTGAAATAAATTAAAATAAATTAGGAGGTCTTCTAAATAAGGTCATCCAGTTTTTTAAACGTTTATATAGTAAAAAAAATGTTTTAATTAAAAAAACCCGTTTATTGCAAAAGTGTACGGAAAGTTTTCACTTTTCGCATAAAATAATGTGCAGGAATGAAGACATTCCCGCATAGATTTTACAGTTCATCATAAGAAATCTGTCATTTTGCGCACATTATTTTATGCGCGAAAGTGAGAGTTTTGCAAAAAATATTATACGATACGGTAAAACGAAAAATGTCAACATATTATTACCTTTTTTTCATTATAAGAAATATTTTTCAATCTTAACAAATTTTTTTTTCTAACTCAAGAAGATTTCTTTGAATCAAAAAAACTTTTTGGATTTAAAAGAAAAAATGTCCTTGACATATCAAAAGGAATTTTTTTGCTTCAAAGAAACTCTTTTCTGAATGTATGTAAATAAATTCCAGGGAATTCAACTAAATCAAATTAAATACAAGAATTACATTGAACTGAAATTAATTCTAATCAATTCAAACAAATTTAATTCAGTAAAAACGGTCGTTTGGTGTTATGCCGCGTAGGTTTTAGTTTCACTTAAGAAGATAGTATTGTTTTGACATTCTGCTATTCCTTCATTTCAATATATATATATAATTAATGCCCGCTGGTCAATGACTAGATCACATCAGATTACTTAAAATTTTAAAATTATTAAAGCATTCAAATTTTAATGTATAAAAATAAAGCAGAGTTGATTTTTGTAAGACTATCTCACAAATAATAAAACAGCTAAAAATAAATGACTGAACGAAATTCCTAAAAAGCTAATTAATGAAAGTAATAAAGTTTATTGCTGAGAATTCAGTATACGGAGAAATCAAAGTTTAAAATTGCTAAATTTCCAATGCTCGATTTTTCTCAAGTTTCTACTATTTTTTAGAATTATCATTGTAAAATAAAACCTATACCACTATAAAGTTTCTCCATCTAGATCGATATTTTGAAAGCCCACTTCTTCCGATTACTACAAACCCTAAATTTATAAATGACTAATTGCACCAATTATACGAAGAAAACTGAATTATGCAATTTCATAAGAAATATCTTTCTTCCGCATTGAAACCTAATCTTAATCTTTAGATCTAAGATTCTCATACATGTTCGTTTTAAAGCAAAGCTACCCTAGTAATTATAATCCAAAGAAGCAATAGATTAAACCTAAAAATTATACATTCAAGGAAGAAGCTTGTCGGGTACTTAACGCTTCGTTAATTACAAGACTAGCCCTAACTGCATTACTCTGAAATACGTGGAAGTAAAAGTATACAATATACGATATATATAGAAGGCTCATATTACCAATATAAACCATTCAACTGTTACCAATTCAGCATACCCATATAAATTACCTATCACGATTTCAAATACGTCTCATATGTAATTACATAATAATAAATTACAACCTCAATCGTCTCAAATCGGTGCTCCTTGTAATAACCACAAAAGCCACATCCATTAAATCATTAAAATATCCAATAATGGCTAATTTTGTAATAAGTATGTATGAAAACTGAAATAATAATCCTCGAGATTATTTTTAAGTCTATGTATTTAGCGGCATCGTGAATAAATCGTTATTAAGATGCAATAAGAAAGTTAAAGCGATTACAAATTTTAAATCGATGCTCTTAGCTCTGAATGGACATTAATAAATAATAAACTATACACTGTTAAAAATCTTATTAATTTTAATAGACTTTAATATAAAAGTGATAAATTAAAATTAATATATTTGTGTATTATGAAAAATTAATATACATTCATATTAAATTCAATAAATTTTCAATTAAAATATAATTAATTTAACAAAGATTATTAAAAATTATACACATGTATATTAAAATTTGTATTTTCTAAGATGAAAGTATTTTAAATTTAACATTGGAGAACGCAGAGCTACGAGACGCCGTCTATAATTCCAATGCGGCTAAAATGTGGACTAACACAAGGGGTTAGAATCGTTAGAATGTTTAAAATGAATTTTAATTTGTGTATAAAGGTGATTTTACGATTGTTTTGTGAAGTTCGGAACAATAAGTGAATGATAAAAATAAATATTTATTGCACACAAAGTGTTTCAGATAGAATTTTCATCGTATATACAGAAAAAACAGGTTTTCTGTTTAAACTGTTTTACTAAAAAAGAACAATTATTTCACTATATTATGTAAGTTTCAAGAAATTAAAAGCTTAAATGAACTTATTTTAACGTAAATATTAACTCTAAGTAATTTTTTATAATTTTATAAATGAAATAGTATCTAAAAAAGTGTAACCTAAAAGTTAGGTTAGACTTCGTATTTCAATTCTGATCGTCTATTATACATTATTTTGCTCATTTTCAGCCAAATTTCTCTCTGTACACAGAAATGAAAGTTTATCTTAGCTTATAGTGTGTTGAAACTTACATGGCATGGTAAAATAATTGTTTTTTAAGAAAAGCAGTCTTAACAGAAAACATGTTTTTTCCCTGCATACAATGAAAATTGTATCTGAAACACTTTGTTTTCAATAAATACTTATTTTTATTATTCATTCATTCTTCCGAAGTTCACAGAACAATCGTAAAATCACTTTTATCCAAAAATTAAGATTTATTTTAAACATTTCACCCTCTTGTGTTAGTTCATGACACTAGCGCACTCTAGATATCAGATCCCAATACATTACTGAAAAAACTTTTATTACATGTGTAATGGAAGTTTAATACAGAAATTTCTAACAGTGTAGATATATTTCTTTCACCGATACACATAGTAGTCTTTAAATCTGAATTAATAAAAAATGAATAATTGATAATTAAGTAATTTGTAGTAATACTCTACTAATTCAAATAGTAATAGTTCAATTTCTACACGGATAAATAATTTAAAAAATTCTTTATTTTGTAAAATAATACTTATTTCCATAATATTTATCGTCAAGTCTGTTATGATTCCGAGAAAGCCGTGAATTGTACTGAAATGAATTTACAGAAATTTTACGCTTTTACTATTTTAATTTATAGACTCAGTAAATGTAACAGATTTTTTTTCATTGTGTGCCAATTCATTTGGTTATGATTTGACTAGCACATAAATTAGTGAAAATTGAACTGCTACTAACTGAATTATATTGGTAGAAATGCTCACTAAAGCAATGGGAGAACGATTTCGCACCATTTCAATTGGTCGTTTTTTACTAATTCAGGATTAGAAAGTATTGTTGGGATGTTAAATTCTAAACGTAAAAAAGTTCCAAAAAAGTTAATTATTGCCCATAGAAGTGACAGTCAAGTAATTAATTAAACATGTTGTGCTGGCATTTTTTTGAAGTGATTCCAAAATGTCCAATAAATCAAGAGTTAATAAATTTCACTTGAAAAATACAATTTATGTACCTTTTTGTGTTTGTCAAGGTTAACTTATTTATCCAATAGTTTTTTTCTTCAGAAATATAACAAAGTATTTATTATAATGCACAATTTTGTAAGCAAATAATTGTTTACCTTAAATGTTCAAATGTGTTTCACTGATTAAACTGTAAGAATTTAAAAATAATTAGTGGCATTAAATCAGATCTCTAAACCTGAATCTGTCAGATTCTCACCAAATTGAAATCAGTGACCCAGTTTTGGCTAAGCAATCAGTTATTTTTCACTGGTTTTCATTGAAAAATTACTGTTTGCTCAGCCTAAACTTGTTTACTGATTTAATTCATTGAGAATTTCACTGATCAGATTTAGAGAAAGTAACTTTATGCTGAAAATTATCAGTGACTCTTTTCTAGCAACTCTCTTAATCTAAATCAGTAAACATTTGACTGACTCCAAATTAGTGACCCTTATCTGCTCACGCAATCAGAATTATTCCGATTCATTCCGATATCTGTATCTGAGCCAATGCGAATCATTCCGAACCAACCCGAAAAACTTTTTGTATCTCGTCTGATGAAAAACGGTCAAAAATAAATCCGACTTAATCCGATTAATTCCGAGGCATCAATCCGAGTGAATCCGACCCAATCCGAATCATTCCGACCTTGGATTCATTCGGATTAATTTGGATTGACCTGGATTGAAAACTTGGTTTCAGATTGGTTCGGATTCATTCGGATTGATGCCTCAGAATTAATCGGATTAAGTCGGATTGGTTTTTGACCGTTTTTCATCAAACGAGATACAAAACGTTTTTCGGATTGGTTTGGAATGATTCGCATTGGCTCGGATACAGATATCGGAATGAATTGGAATAGTTCTGACTGACTCGGAATGAATTTCAATCCCATACTCTCCCCAGGGTGAAAATCAGAGGAAGAAAACTGATTTCACTCTCAAAAGGAGTCACTGATTTAAATTTAGTGAAATTTCTCACTGATTCAAACTTTGAGAGCACACAAAAAGTTGTTTTTAATCAACTGATTACATACCTTAAATTGAGTCACTGATAAAAATGATTATATAAAAACTTCTGATTAAAATTTATAAAATTGGGGTGAAATCAGTGAAGTACATTTTAACAATCAATTCCACACTTGCACTGCAATTCAGTGAGAAAGTACTGACAGAATAGTCGAAAGTTCTTCACTAATTTTAAATCAGTCAACTTGCGACTGATTTTATGAGATTCAAAATGTCTATGAATAATCTGCAAGTGTCTGTAAATAAGTGGTGCAGGTATATGATATAATAATAAGGCCCATAGATGAACAACTGCGGTACAGGTGTCCGCATAGTTATGTCGACAATGATTAATGAACATGCAGTATCGCATTACAGAAAATATGAGACGCGTAACTCGGTATACAGTTTGTGGTGAGAATGTATAACTAATAGATAAACGTGCAAAACGCATAGAACACGAGCACCGGTTTCTGTGTTGAAGATCGACCTAATTACTGTGCGTTTCACGTGTTTTATTTTTTCTAATTAGTGAAAATGCTAAGGCGATGCTAATGAGATCGAGAAGGATCTGATTATCACAGCAAGATATCTGCGATTTTTATACCTCTTTTAATTATTTGTAGATTCTTGGGTAAACTGTAATAAATTATTTATTGATTTTAATGGATTACTTGAATTGAAGTTAGTTTAGTAATTATACTCTCTAAACCTGAATCAGTGAACGGCCACTGATTCGCAGTGACTATTCACTGATGGCAGCAGCTGTAAGTCTTTGACTGAGAAACAGTGAAGTTTGACTGATGAATCAGTGAAATAGATTGAACTAACTTATTGTATCAGTGAAATCTTAAGGTGGGAGTAATAAAACCAGCAATATATTCTAACGATCGATGAACTCGTTTATTTTAGGCTAAACAACACTAAAACGAAATTACGTAATTATTATTATTTTTAAGGGACGATAAATCAGTAAAGTGTAGATGAAAGTTTTGAATTCGCGAATTCAAAAGTTATGTTCACGCGACGCGTTCACTGATTCCTCAGTGAAATCAAAGCAGGGCACTGATTCATCAGTTGATATATTTTCACTGATTGAATCAGTGACTATTTCACTGATTCAGGTTTAGAGAGTGAAATAGTCACTGATTATATCAATGAAAATATATCAACTGATGAATCAGTGCCCTGCTTTGAATTCGCGAAGTTTCTGTGAACGATTAGAGTATAACGATGGATCTTTAATTTTTAATTATACATAATATAATTATACACAATAATAATTACAATATATAATAATAATTACGTAATTCCTTTTTAGTGCTGTTTCACCTAAAATAAACGTGTCTATCGACCGTTAAAATATATTACTGGTTTTATTATTTCCACCTGAAGATTTCAATGATTCAATAAGTGAGTTCAATCTATTTCACTGATTCCTTAGTCGAAATTCACTGATTCTTAGTGAAAGACTTATAGTTGCTGCTATCAGTGAATAGTCACTGCGAATCAGTGATTGTTCACTGATTCAGGTTTAGAGAGTAATAATTGCGGAATAAAGTCGTGCAATATTATAAATTTTCGGAAATTTTTATTTTATAAGATTAGCATGAATGTATCTAACATTCAAAATACTTTTCAGAGAACTTATCCAAAACCTGCGAAAAATTGATTCGACTTTCCGAAATTTGCCCCAAAATGACAAAAAAGTAATGTAACACAGTCACATGTAAATGCACAAACCTTTAGTTAAGGTAGTTCATCAAGGAAAATTAGAACTCGGGCAAAAATAGATAATTTTGCTTTCAAGAATATCAATATTATTATTGAAAAGCTAATTTGAAAGAAAAAAGATTATTTTTCATGAAAAACATTTGAAACATGAAAAATAATGCATTTAACAAATTTTATTTTTACCCGAACTTTTTTTATTATCGGTTCATATCAAATTTATAAAAATTATGTGATTCTAATAAATCACGGGTCATTTTTTCAGGAAAAAGATTCTTTACAACTTAACCTTTTCCAATTTTTTAAAATGATTAATTTATTACCAAATTCAGCAATTTGTTTATAATGAATTCATTTCCAAAAATTGGGAACTGAAAAAATGATTCGTGATTTACTAGAATCGCATCATTTTGTAAAAATTGGTATGAAGCGATAAGGAAAAAAGTTCGGCAAAAATAAACTTTGTTAATTACAATATTTTTCTGCATTCCAAATTTTTTTCATTAAAATAATCTTTTCTCTTTCAAATTAGCCCTTCAATAGTAATATTTCTACTATTGAAAGCATAATTATTATTTTTTTGCCTGAGGTCTAATTTTTGAGGATAAACTACCTTAAACATGTAACTTATTAAAGCTTTCCAGTTTTATAACATTTTGTGTTTACAAATTATTCTTGTAAATTTCTTTACTATTTTCTGATGATTAATGATAGTCACAACATATGAATCAATCAATTTATATGAAGCAGAATAATATTAAATGTAAGATACGTATAGTCTTAATTTTAAATTACTTGATGGAATGAAATGTCACCAGAGATTCTTGAGACCTTATCAAGAGGGAATAGAAATGTTTATGCAGCAACTTTAGAGCGATGCAAGATTTCATATTTTAAGACGCCTGACTGCAAATAGATCTTTTGCTGTGGTGCATTCCACCTGCTAAATATGCTGCAATCCGTTATTTCACAGCAGAGAAAAAGATTTAAAATATGTGTCTTAAATCATAAAATATTCTTTTAGTGGAACTAAATCATTTCAAATTTGATTTGTAACATATTTGTAAATTTTCAAGTGGAAATTAAATTTTCTGTTTAACAAGAGAAAATCTTTCAAAGAAATTGAACTACTCTCTAAATCTAAATCAGTCAAATTTTCACTGATTGAATCAGTGATATGCCATTTCACTGATTCATCAGTGGAAATATATTTTTAATTCTTAAATCAGTTAATTTTTACTAATTCATCAGTGGAAAAAATCTTGTTCACTGTTAAATCAGTTAATTTTCACTGAATTTGACTAATTCTCAGTAACCTCTTTTTAGCTATTTGAATCAGTCAAATTTCACTGGTAGTCAGTAGATTTTGACTGATTCAGATTGAGAGAGTACTTCACGAAGATCTTAACCAGACACGTCGTCCAGAAAGTGGAAATTGCGTGGGCCTGAGTAAATAGGGGCAAGACTCAATATGTTATTCAAAATCGACAAATTTACCCTTATAAATGAAATAATAAATAATACATAATTTTTTTTGCAATTTTTATCACTCACATTACAAATTTTACGATTCGCATTGCAAGTTTTTCTACTTGCATTGCACTATTTACCATTTGATTTCGTTTTCATTTCGTTTTTTTTACGTTTCGTTAAATTCACAATGTGAATGGCAAAACTTGCACCGTTAAAAATCTTATTAATTTTAATAGACTTTAATATACAAGTGATAAATTGAAATTAATAGATTTGTATATTATGAAAAATTAATATACATTCATATTAAATTTAATAACTTTTCAATGAAAATATATTAAAATTAACAAACATTATTTAAATATATACACATGTGTATTAAAATTAAAGTTTGTATTTTTTAAGATGAATTAAAAATTTCAAGAATTTGAAATTGTTCCTACTTTCAATATATAAAAAAACGACCAATTTTAGACCAAAAAAATTTCTTAAAGATTAAAGATTAAAGACAAAAGAGGACGAAAGAAATAAAAAGAAGGAAGGGGTTTTGGAAGGTTGCCTTCTTATTTGTTGGTTTCTCATAATCGTTTATTTTAAGAAATTTTTTTGGTCCAAATTTGGTAGTTTTTTTAACTTCTGAGGGTTCGAACAGTTTCGAATTCTTGAAATTTTGAATTATACTTTTTTTTAGACATTGAGATGAATTTGAGTTTGTAGTGATACGGGTTCGAATTTAGTTTTGAATTTTAAGATTAAAGTATTTTGAATTGAATATACATTACTGAAAAAAACTTCCATTAGATGTAATGGAAGTTCAATACAGAAATTTCTAACAGTGTAGATATATTTCTTTTATCGATATACATATAGTAGTCTCTCAATCTGAATTAATAAAAAATGAATAATTGATAATAATAAACAAATTATATTTTTATTTGTTATGAAGAAGGAATTTTCAGGATATGAGTTCAAAGTAATCTAAGAACAACATAGGATGTGTAGAACTTTGAGTATTTGATGTCATCATAAGACTGCACAGTGGCAATTTTTATCGATTACGTGACATTCCTGTCCCGTAATAATTAACAGTGACATTTGAAAAGGTTCACTGAACATCTTTACCGTCAGGATACAAACCAAAAATTTCTATCTACTACACTTTTTTCACGCTATTCGGTCAGAAAATATATGAAATATTAAAAAATCATAATAAGATTTAAGAATTTTTTTGATATCCGAAAACTCATGCGAAACACTCGAAAACCTTACTCTCTAAATTTGAATCAGTAAAAATCTACTGATTATCAGTGGGATTTGACTGATTAAAATAGCTAAAAAGAGGTTACTGTAAATCAGTCAAATTTCACTGATTATTTCAGTGAAGATTGGCTGATTTGACAGTAAAAAATATTTTTTTCACTGATGAATCATTAAAAATTAACTGATTTAAGAATGAAAAATATATTTCCACTGATTCAATCAGTGTAATGACATATCACTGATTCAATCAGTGAAAACTTGACTGATTTATATTTAGAGAGTATAAGATATAAGTCTATTCGAAAATTGACCAAATGAAAAAATATTACTAGAATTAAATTCAATCAAATTTAAAAAGCTTTAAGTTAATTTGAAACATTTTTAAAAATTGGCATTCTAAGAAATTTCCAAATCGTATAAATTTAAAAAATCACATTTTGCCATGAAATAGTAAAGAGAAAATCACATGGGGGAAAAAAATCTAGCAAACAGTAGTATGAAAAAGTTGTGCATTCATAATCATTTGAATTAGTAAAAAGATTGAAAATTGGATGCATAATATCTGTAGACATAAAATAAAATTTTGATACATAGAAAGCGAGATGATCCACCCCTCACGAATAATACGCACCTGCATTTTCGCCCACATGAATTACCTACGTACCTTTCACTATGTCACTTTCTCTATTACGATTTTGTATTTTTTATATAAATAAAATAAAATCGAGTTTGTAATTTCTAAATAATAATTACAGATTAACATACATAATGAGAAATATAAACTAATCATAAATCACAATTCGCATGTTTCTTGTGACTTGCCCACCTGACTTAACGATTAATGAGGAAAAGGTGGTAGATTCAATTACAGTAATTAAAACGACAAAAATGAGTAATAAATTAACGAAAACCGGCATTAGTATTGCAATTTATAATACAACGCGAGCAGCAACTAATCGCTAATTATTTCTGAACACGAGTATTATTTTCGTTTTTTACAGATGCATACACTTTTTATCTACAAATTGTAATAACTATCAACTCGTAAGAAAAATCATTGACCAAATGAAATTCGATCAGTATTGAGTAATTATTCTATTTTTAAACAAATTATGCTTTTAATTTTAATTTGTCGATGAAATAAACAAAGACATGATTTTGAAAAGTTTGCAAATGAGTTTTAAATATTTTAGAATCAGGTTTTCTTGATAAAAAAATTACCTTTGACGAGAGACCCTGTGAAATTTCCACGTGCCTAAAGTGTCAGGGCTGTAATAATCATGGCAACCAAATTGTCCCAAAGAGCAAAGAAAACCTTTGCTATTTCTTTTCCATTTCTTCTCTCGAAACGATCGACCACTTTTTCTTCTGAAAAAACAGGCATCTTTCGGATCCTTGCCGAAATTTTCCAAGCTTGGAGTGTGATACATTGTCGATGGCCACAAAATGCCGTTGACTTTGCATTCGACGAGCTCCAGCATTTTCCCATCCAGTTCTCATGTATATTTACGACATTTTTATCTTATCGAATTGTCTTCAGTCTCCCTTGTCATCTCGAATTTTATTTTTCGTCAATTTATTATACTAAAAGGGGTTTATTTAATAATATTAGTAATTATCCATATTGAATTATTCTTAATTATTTTTTACTTGCATAAAGTACATTTTTATCGAATTATAGAATTCGAAATTGGACCAATAGAACATTTGATGTTAAACCGAGAAGATAAAAAAATGTATATTTGTTTAGAAATCTTGAATCGAATACTTTCATCAAATTACGTTAATTCAATAAATTAAATTTTGTCCTGTGGATTTAAAAATTTACTTCACTTTATCTTTATTGTCATCGCTCATTGATGTCTGACATTAAATTAATTTTGCCAAAATTTGAAAAAAATCAAGGATGAAAATCGCAATTCCGTAGCTTGGCTTTTACTACTTAAAACAGTAGTAAAACTCCATTATATCAAGACAATATTTAAAATTCGAATTAAATCATTTTTGCCAAATCCGAAGGAATTAATTTGAATTAAAAATTATTTTCATAAGATTTGTAGTATGTTTACTAATTTCTTCAAATCAAATTTATAATTATATTCTAGAGTTGAAAGTAATTTATCCTCTCCAGAATGTTTATGACTGCCAACAAAGTCTGAATCGCAAATGCTTTTCAGATTGATGGATGCTATCAACGATCTCATGGTGTCAAAAGCGCAATTAATTAACCCATTAAGAGAATTATCTGCACAAGAAGTTTTACTTTCCAGCAAGACAATAGTCGTTATCGATACGTCCTATATAAAATATAGCTGGTGTTTTATTATTTTCTTGCAAACTCCTTGACCGGCGTGACATTTTTAAAATAGGCGCCAAGACACAGTAACAACTTTTATCGGTCAGCAATGCATATTTTTCTCTAAACGTGGGCGTCGCGACGCATACGACAGACAAACACACCTGGGATCACTATATGATTACAATATTGCCTGGATGTGCGTAAAATCAAGATCAAATAAAAAACACATGTTTGAATTAATTAACAAAGTATTACAGAATTTTAGGCATGCAATCCAATTCTGATTAGGTTCATAAAACACTGTTATTTAAAAAATGTTATTAATAAAAAATTAAATTTATTTAAACAATTGAATTTTAAAATATTCTTAATTAGTATAATTATCATTTACTGGAACTCTTATTATTTTTGACAAATCTTTCATTAGAGCAATAAATAATTATTATTTTATAAAGTGACTAATAAAATTAAATCTTTCTTAAAAATTGAAGACATTCACTCACTTTTTTAATGAAGTATAATTTAATTATTTTAGACACATGTTTAAAATAAATTAAGAAATTCCAATTGCTTGGGTAGACACTTTGATAAAACACCAAACTGTCACTGAAAATTCAAGAGCACTGGTGCAATTACACTCCCGGGCCGAATATTCAGATTAATTAAAAGCGATAAGTAAAGAATGTAGTTAATTACTTTTTATTAAGTTTTTCACATTTTGCACGTTCACTCGATAAAGCGAGTGTACTCATTCGCTGTCAAGCAGAAACTGATCAGCCACGAAGAGACAACCTGCGATTCTCACTCTCTTGCTATCTGTCTCTCTTTCTCACTCTCTCTTTCTCTCAAACAGACTTTTTTCTTTTCCTCTCTTGTCAATGATTGTGTGGGATGCAGCGCTGCTGCTGCGGATTTCCGATCTAACGAATGTCACCCGGGTCATTGTTTCTTGAAAAGTGTTTTGACTCATTTCTATAAAATAATTACGACTGAATCGTAATTATATGCATAAAAATAAATTAGATGAATAATGCTGGAGAAGAAAAATGTCCAAATTGTAATGCTTTGGAAAGCGCATGCATTTTCATTTACGTGTTTCATTAGAATAAAAAAAATTTTAAGTTTGACAAAAACAAACTATTTATGGACTAACACGTTAAACTATCTTGTAAAATAAAAAAGAGACATATATATGGACTTCGGTTTTTGATTGCAGTCACATAAAGTTACAATAAAGAAAAAAGTAAATTTGAAATTGAGTTTGCAGGGTGAAATCAAAATTTGCAGTTGCTTTGGTCAAACTTTGCTAATTTTGGTTTTGCTCCGCTATTTCAATTTTTTATTATTTTTTTTTATTATTATAACACTATGTGACTGCAATAAAAAACCGAAGTCCATATATATGTCCCTTTTTTATTTTACAAGATGATTTAACGTGTTAGTCCATAAATAGTTTGTTTTTGTCAAAAATCACTATTTTGCATATTTTTTATCTTTTTGGAGATCACACGACGAAAAAAAAAATTCGTCACACAAGACGTCACAAACTTTAGCCCAATTATTTTTTAACAATTATAATTTCGAAACCAATAAAATAATTAGAAACGTTTTTTAATCAGTTTTTAAATTATGTTAAAGACAATTTAATTAAATTTGATAAGAAAATACCATTAAAGGCGAAGATTACAGAAACCGAAAGTATGAACTATGAGACTTTATTAAGTATGTGTCTGTCCTTGATGCCAAGAAAACCAGTCTTATTATTGTATTTCTGTATTTTTGTATTTCTGAAATATTTCAGCAGCGAAAATAAGAAGATAGAGTTAGACTTTGCAAGAAACGCAGCATATTTAACAGCTTTCCATTTATATTATATTTCAGAGGGGAATCTCTTCAGCTCAGTGGCGTAATTGGAAGCTTCACTCGAGAACTCTTCACTGTGAATTTACATACTTACTTTTTTTTTAATCCTCAAAACTGACTATACTTTTATACCCGATGGATAAAAGTCGTATGTAATAAAAAAAACTATGCAGCGTAAAAATGATATTAAGACTCTCGTATTCTGATAAAACTTGTGTGATATATTTCTCAATTAATAAAATTGTGAATGGCAACGATAGAAATTTTGCATAAATTAGTTTTATTATAAGATATAAATTACTGATTATAAACCCAAGTTGAATTTTCGCTAGAATAACCCAAAAGTCCTTTCGATAAAGTTCCATCCATAAAACGAGTTAGGATAGTAAAATCAAATATTTTTTTGTTTCTTTTTATCAAGTATAACAGGATTTTATGGAACTAATTGATTAATGTTCCGATACAGTTATATGTATAGATAAAGGCTTCTAACCGCTTTGCACTACTATAAAAAGTGTTAAAAGTAGCAATTCATCAAATAAAAACAAAACTTCTTTAACTTAGATTTCCTAGAATTGATTTAAAATCAGCAGGAAACTTGTTAACCGTTAATCATCATATTCGGACTAAACTAAGTGATAATTAATTATATCTAATTAAAAGTCGAATTTCACAAAAAAGATGTTTTCACTTTTATGAAATTTGACTTTTATTTAGATATTTTGACAGATTCAATTACTAACTGATTTTGTCCCTTTTTATCAGTCATATTTAACTATTTCAGATTTAGAGACTACTTCTATGATTCTTAATCGAAAATTTCAAAACTTTTGAGGGCTAAATATTATTATAATTAATATATGCTAATTATTAATATTAATAATATTTGAAGAATTTGAAAATCTTTCTGTGGAAAAAAAGACGCTTTCGACTGTGCTGGAATTCGAGACCAGGTCTTTCGACTGCCGGTGAACGTCAGATAATGTAGGCAGTGACAAAAATTTCAAACTCACCTAATTAATTTGAAATTAATAATACTATTATTGATTTCTTTTAATTTCAACTAATTGTATTTTCACTACTTTGAATAAGTGACTCAATTATGTAAACAGATAAATTGTCTGATTTCCCAATCAATATAACACAAAAAATTGATTTTGCATTTAAAAAGCAGTCGCTGATTGGAATAAAATAACACTAGTGATTGTAATTAAAATATTAAGAATATAAAAAATGGATTTCTCTTTGTTTTAATTAGTAGTTTTTTTACTATCCTCAATCAGTGAGTCAATTATGGCATTTTTATTCTTTAAATATGAACCAATCAAAATTTGACTGAGTTAATATATGAGTGACCCACTTCTGGCTTTGCAATTAGTATTTTTAATTACTATTATTTTTATTCTTTCACGACTAGTGGGTATGAAAATAATGAAATTTGAACTAACTTTGCTCCTTTTCATCAGTCATTTTTAACTATTTCAGATTTAGACACTACTTCCATGATTCTTAATAAAAAATTTCGAAACTTTTCAGAACTAAATATTGTTATAATTAATAAATACTAATTAGTAATATTAATAATACTATTATTGATTTCTTTTACATTCAATTATTCGTATTTAATTTTAATTAAAATATAAAGAATATGAAAAATGGATTTCTCTTTGTTTTAATTAGTAGTTTTTTTTAACTATGTACTTTTTGAATTTGTAAAATATATCAAAAAGTTTCTTCTTTTTTATTATTTTTCCTGTAATTCGTAAATAGAACATTTAACAATTTATTATTGCGTTAATTAAAGCAATTATTCTCGCTGAGAGTCAGGGTCCTTAAACTGATTAAAAGTTTAATTCCCACACCTGAATGAAAGGACTTACGGTCTGGATCGACTACATGTTTAAAGCTCTCAATCAAATTTACGATCTGGTAAGATTCGAAAGGTCGGAATGTCTTCTGCAATCGGAATTAAGGACGAGCAGCGAATTCACGCTTTTCAGGTTGAAAATCGTGAGATTCACGAACTCGATTGTACGAATTTTCGCCTCGAAACTTTCTCTCAATTTAGCCGAAGTTTTCTGTTACTGGAAAGTCAATAAGTAATGATAATTACGATCCAACTAATTCGTAATAGGCAACCTTTTTGTTCTTAAATGGCACATTCCGCTTATCTAGAACTTCTAAATGTCGCACTTAATGCTAGGAATTGCTAAATTCCTCTCTTTTATGAGACATTAAATGAAAAAATAATAACAATCACTTTCAATAAAGAATATACAATCCTCAGAACATGAAATATATGTGTTTAAATTAAGAAGAATCTTTGACATTTTTATCTTGAGAATTTCACGGGTTTAGTTTAGAATTTTTCGTTGTACAGAAACATATTTTACAATTTTTTTTTAGATTTAGAGTTTTTTTCAGTAAATATAAATATCTGTTTTAATTAGAAACCAGAATCGGAAAATATCTTCCGAATTTTGGTTACCGATTGAATTAAATGTTTGTATTTTCTGTAAAAAACACTTTCTGTAGAAAAAATGTTGTGTATAAATTAAACCGACTCTTAAAAATGTTCGAAAATTTTCATAATTTTTATGTTACAAGGGTAACGTAAAATTTGACGATATTTATAATGTTTTTGAGTAAAGGTATCATAAAATTGCGAGAAATGTACTGAATTTTCTGAAATTTTTCTTAATATTATGAAACTTAACTGAATACTCAACACTTTGTAACTGAAAATTAAGACATTTTTTCCTCAATTTACTAAACAGTAACTGAATTTTCTGAAATTCTATCTTAATTTTACGAAACTCTAACTGAATAAAACTTCAGTCACATGTTCCGGTAAATTACGCTAGAAATTTCTAACAGTGTAAATTTTCCCATTCTTCAAAAATAAAAAATTTTCTTTTTTAATTATTCAATTCGATAGAAGAATTTCAATCACTGATTATTCAAAAACTATTCGACGTTGAAAAAAAATTCCTTCTAATAAAAGGTTGTTATTCGTATGAACTTTTCATAAAAATATGAAAAAGAAATTGTTGTTGCTATTTAAGCTGCAAATTTTTTCGGACTAAAAATGTTTATTATTGTGTAAGAAAAGTTGTACACAATTGTTACATTCTCATCATGAATGAGAAGGTATTGGTTTTATGTGAAAAATGACTTTCGAAATTTTTATCAAATCTTTACGTTTTGAGACCCCCTGAGTCAGAAAAAATGGTTTTTACGAAAGTGTCTGTCTGTAGGTCGTGTGCGGCATAACTCTCGATAGAATTATCAGATTGAATTGAGCTTTGGTACACTTTATCGGTGCCAAAAAAGTAAGGACAAATTCGTTAACCAGCCACATCCAATCAAAATTGAGGGGTTGAGCACCACTTTTGTGTTTTTGAAAATAATTTTTTGAAAAAATCAAAAATTTCAATACTGGTTTTAGATAGTGCTCATAAATCTTTAAAAATTATCCTGATAACATTTTGTGATTAAATCAAAATTAGAAATATTACAGCATATTCAAATTCGAAAAAAGTCAATATCAAAATTCCATTTTCCAGTTAAATTATACGAGATACGAAAAAACGTTATGATACAATATTATTGAATAAATAAAGTCCTACAAATTTGAATTGTAACATTTTTTTCATAAGATGCATATTTTTCTTTTTAATTAAAAAAAAATCTATTGAAAATCCAAAATTCAATTTTTTAACAATAATATGTAAAATAAGAAAAAAACGTAAGAATACAAAGTTGTTAATTTCAAAAAGATCTACAAGTTTTGTCTCACACAGTTTCTGATAAAACATATATTTTTCGTTTCAATTCCAAAAAATACGATTAAAATTCAAAAATTCCATTTTTTAGACAAAATATGTGAGATTCAAAAAAAACTTTGAGATGAAAATTGTTTGGCTAAATAAGGTCTACACATTCTTATCGATAAATTTCTCGACAGGATGTATATTTTATGTTTTGATTTTTAATATTAAATAAATTCGATTTTTTTCACCAAAATATGTGATACGAAATAAGCGTTGTTACAAAAATGCATACAGAAAATCGAGCGCGAAGCGCGAGTGTCATGATGAGAATGTGTTCCTTAAGGCCGATAGAGCCTTAAGTAAATTGAATTTCCTGTTTCACTTAATCTGAAAAAGAAACTTAGTGAATTTGAGAAAATGACTAATTTACATCATCTTTAATATCATTAAGTTGGTTTGAGCTTCAGTATTAAATTATAAGAAATAAACTTAAACGTATGCGAAGAGCACAAGACCGAGCGCGAAGCGCGACGTTCAAGAATTTCATACGATTAACAACCTTTTATTATCAGGAATTTTTTTTCAACGTCGAAGAGTTTTTGAGTAATCAGTGATTAAAAATTGTTCGTTTTTTCTAATTTCAAAATTTCAAAAAATCATATCTTGTAAAAAAAAAAATTTTTCGAAATAAAAAAATACGTGTCGATTATTTTGATATAGAAAATGCTAGAAAAAATGTTCGTCAATATTAAAATTTCAGTTGTAAATCTGATATGGAATGATCAATATATTTATTATATTTTTTTCGTGTCGTAACGATAACGGTTACTGGGTCTTTTTAAAAACTAATTTAACCATAATTAGTGAAAACATGCTAAAAATGTAATTAAAGTAATTTTATTTTTACTAAATACAAAAATGTATTTCACTTTTAATTGTTATTTATCTGTTAATTCGGAAACTAACTTATTTTCTTAAATGGTAAAAGTAAACTTTACTTGAATCAAGAAACATTTTTATGCAGTCAAAAGACAGATAAATTTTTATCTGACGTGAATAAGATTTTTCTTTCGGTGTAATAAATATCTCTGTAATGCCAGGAAATAATACCTACTCGAACCTCGCATCTGGAAAAAAATGGTGGATGATTATCAATGGTAGTTGGGCGATTAATCGTAAAGTGTAGTGGATGAGTCAATGTCTGGCGGTAAAATTTTATTGCGAGTTGAGAATAATTTTTGTGCATCTATGCACTCGAGTCAACATTGTACGTTTATATTTGTTCAAATACCCAGAAGAAGAAAAAAAAAGGAAAAAAAACTTGTTGAACTGACGGATGTTACGACTTACCAAATTGCCTGTTGCGACACCTGCTTTACAATTTATTACATTTCACGAATTATTATCCCAATGCCTGAACGATATAAATAAATAATAAACATAAGTGAAATAGAATATTAATGTAGGGTTTCAAGTAATAAATTCATTATTCTTTAGAGTTTTTTTTGAGCTTTTTTATTCTATTTTGAAATAACTTTACTTTTTGATTAGTAAAATTAATCATGTTTCTAATTCTAATAATTCACCAAAAAAATCTAAAATTGATCGAACTTATTCTTGGTTTGTAAAATATGCCACTGCTAGTTTATTGGTTGGCACAACTTTTTTTTCGCTTGATATTAATACCGAGTTTCTTTAAATAATAATACGGATAGTAACATCAACAAAAAATTGTTGTGCCAACCAATAAATCAGTATTAGTATTTTTTCCAAACCACAAAATCGTTGGACAAATTATTATTATCTACGTGTATTTTTTTTTTATTCATATAGAAATTCATGTAAATTAGTAACAAAAAATCTTCACGCTTCGCGGGTACATTCTCATCGCGCGCTTCGCGCTCAATTTTATGTATACATTTCTGTAACTTTCTAATAATTTACATGATTAAAAAAAATGTATCTTCTTTCAAATATCTAAAAAGGACAAAAATTCATAGACTGTTTTTAAGCAAACGGTTTTTTATTTTAACGCTTATTTTGTATCTCATATATTTTTGTTAAAAAATAGAATTTTTAAATTTCAATCGTATTTTTTGAAATTAAAATGAAAAATATACGTTTTATCAGAAACTATGTCAGACAAAATTTGTAGATCTTATGGAAATGAACAATTTTGTAAACTTACATTTTTTTCGTATTTCACATATTATTGTTAAAAAATTGAATTTTGGATTTTTAATAGTATTTTTTTTAATTAAAAAGAAAAATATACATCTTATGAAAAAATCTTGCGATTCAAACTTATAGATCTTTACGTAGTAAAAATTTTGTATCATACATTTTTTTTCGTATTTCGTTAAATTTAACTGAAAAATGTAATTTAGATATTGACTTATTTCAAGTTTTAAAATACTTTAACTTTCCT
Organism: Diplolepis rosae; assembly: GCA_030998225.1. Classification (NCBI taxonomy): domain Eukaryota; kingdom Metazoa; phylum Arthropoda; class Insecta; order Hymenoptera; family Diplolepididae; genus Diplolepis; species Diplolepis rosae. The sequence goes on from JAPYXD010000698.1 coordinate 8,913,532, forward strand.
AATTTTAGTTTAATCGAAAAATGTTATTAGGATAATTAGTAGAGATTTATGAGAACTGTCAGAAACCGGTATTGAAATTTTGGATTTTTTCAAAAATACAAAAAATGCTCCTATTTTGTCAATTTTTGTCGGATGTGATTGATTAAAGAACTTGTCTTTACTTTTTCAGCTCTGATAAAGTGAAATCAGAGGGTCCCAAACGTAAAGATTTGATAAAAATTTCGAATGTTATTTTTCACATAAAACTAATACCTTTTCATTTATGATGAGAATTGTGAGATTGTATTAAAAATTATTCAATTTATCCTCGAATCATCTTAATCTAACGATTGTCCTCCTCCAGATAATTCGAATCAATTCAATTGTTATTAATTTTTTTAAGTCATAGTCACTGAGAAATTAGTTAAATAAAACAGATTACATGGTTAACATCAGTCACTGAATAGAATTCGTAAAAAATACTACTGATTAGAGTTAATAGAGTTGCTTAATTAAAGTCAAGATTCAATAAAATGAAATCAAAGTTACGTTTGGATAACAGAAATAGTTTCCTCAGCGTGGGAGTTTCGCTTGCTACAAATCGGAGATTTTTATCCGAGATTTTTTCCGTGCAACTTTGCTCGATGTAATATAATATGATCCGGTGTGATATTTCATACATTTCGTATTATGTGACGCATGTTCGTTCGGATCGCTGGAGGGATATTTAAATCTTCGACTGTCAAAGGTGTTTCGCTTCTGCGCGTGTCTGTGTCAATTATATTATTAAATGAACAAGGTTGCGAATGCTTTATATAGCGATGTTTTAAAGCAATCAATCCCGCTCACAAGCAGGAAACAACCTTGCCTTATTCGTGACCACCTGGTAAAACGACAAAACAAAATCACACTGGTAGAAAATCTTATACATACTCTCTTAATTTCTATCAGTTGCTTTATTTGCTGATTGCAATCAGTAAGACAATTCCAGCTATAAAGTCAGTTGTTTTCAATCACTTTTAACGAAATATCATTTCAATTAGACTATTTAAATTGCTGGAATCCAGTCACTAATTCAAATTAGTGAAAATACGAATAATTTAAGTTAAAAGAAATCAATAATAGAAATTTCAAACTCAACTAATTAATTTGAAGTATTATTAAGATTAATAATTAGTATTTATTAATTATAACAATATTTAGCTCTGAAACGTTTCGAAATTTTTTATTAAGAATCATGGATGTAGTCTCTAAATCTGAAATAGTTAAATATGACTGATAAAAAGGGACAAAGTCAGTTCAAATTATACTAATTAAAAATACTAATTGCAAAGCCATAAGTGAATCAGTGATATATTAACTCAGTCAAATTTTGATTGGTTCATATTTATAGAATAGAAATGCTATAATTGACTCACTGATTGAAGATAGTAAAAAAAACTACTAATTAAAACAAAGAGAAATCCATTTTTCATATTCTTTATATTTTAATTAAGATTAAATACGAATAATTGAATGTAAAAGGAATGAATAATAGTATTATTAATATTAATAATTAGTATTTATTAATTATAACAATATTTAGTTCTGAAAAGTTTCGAAATTTTTTATTAAGAATCATGGAAGTAGTGTCTAAATCTGAAATAGTTAAAAATGACTGATGAAAAGGGACAAATTTAGTTCAAATTTAATTATTTTCATACCCACTAGTCGTGAAAGAGTAAAAATAATACTAATTAAAAATACTAATTGCAAAGCCAGAAGTGGGTCACTCATATATTAACTCAGTCAAATTTTGATTGGTTCATATTTAAAGAATAAAAATGCCATAATTGACTCACTGATTGAGGATAGTAAAAAAAACTACTAATTAAAACAAAAGAGAAATCCATTTTTTATATTCTTAATATTTTAATTAAAATCACTATTGTTATTTTATTCCAATCAGCGACTGATTTTTAAATGCAAAATCAATTTTTTTGTGTTATATTGATTGGGAAATCAGACAATTTGTCTGTTTACATAGAATTGAGTCACTTATTCGAAGTAGTGAAAATACAACTAGTTGAAATTAAAAGAAATCAATAATAGTATTATCAATTTTAATAATTAGCATATATTAATTATAATAATATTTAGCCCTCAAAAGTTTTGAAATTTTCGATTAAGAATCGTATAAGTAGTCTCTACATCTGAAATAGTTAAATATGACTGATAAAAAGGGACAAAATCAGTTAGTAATTGAATCTGTCAAAATATCTAAATAAAAGTCAAATTTCATAAAAGTGAAAACATCTTTTTTGTGAAATTCGACTTTTAATTAGATATAATTAATTATCACTTAGTTTAGTCCGAATATGATGATTAAAGGTTAACGAATTTCCTGCTGATTTTAAATCAATTCTAGGAAATCTACATACTTGCAACTTGATTTTGTATTGTAATCGGAGTTTTTAAAATGAAAAACTTTTGGTAAAGAAAAATAACACTAAACTTGAATTTAAAAAAATTAATTAATACATATAATTAAATTATTGTATGATTAATCAAAATTTCCTCAGAATCTTGTCAAAAAATCTCCCAAATGTAAAATACAATTAATCGATTTAAATAAAAGTAATTTTTCTATTGTTCTTTCTAGCTTACAATCAAATATCAAGATTAGTAAATCTTGAGAAAGGCGTTCACGTTAATATCGAACAGTTTACGAATTGCTCAGATTAAATCAGCAAATGTGGCAACGGAGTTGTGCGGTAGTCTTGCTCCGTAATTGAGTTTCTCACTCTTTCTTAATTTTTATTTACGAGAGAAACATTCGAAACGTATATATTCAAATACAATAGGAAAATGTTCATTCGTTTTTCATTCATGGTGATTTTTATCAACTTTCTCTTGATACATTCAGAATGTTCAGTGACCTTTTCCAGAATGAAAAAAGGGGAGAGAATTGAGAAGCGAAAAGTTCGAGAAATACCAGAGCTTGAAGATTGGATAAAACCAATTGGGAAGATTAAACCAGAACTACTTAACATTCAGGCTATAATTGTAAAAGATGAGGAGCTAACGCAAAATTGCATGCAGGGTTCCCCAAAATCGTGAGAAACCTAACATTGAATTATTTGAGAAAAAAAAATTCTATTTCTGATTAAAAAAATATTTTAAACAAATTTCCAAAAATATTTAAAATTATTTACAATAAGACATTCCTCGTAGTTTTTATCATTTTCAATATTATTTTTATATTATATATTTATCAATCATCACACATATATATATATATATGATTTTATATTATTTTTTATTATTGAAAAATTCAAGTGTCTTTTTGGTTATTTATAGACAAAAGAGGTACTTAATGTGCGCTGGTTCAATATTGAGCCAACGGCACGTCTTAACTTCCGCTTCCTGTATTCATGAAGCCACACATATTAGGTATGATTCGATACTTATAGGTTCAGTTTCTCAAGGTTTCAAACACAAGTCAATTTAACTTGACTTTATTTTTTCAAATTTTGCATTCCCTCTGGAATTGAATCAAAACATAACTTTAAAATGTCATTTAAAAATAAAAAATTTCAATTCCACTCTCTAAATCTGAATTAATGAGAAGTCGGTCACTAATTTGCTTTAGTGAAAATTCCTACTAATCATTAGTCATTTTTCACTACAACTTTAGGGAAAAATTTTAAATTACTAAATGAAATAGTGAAAAATGACTAATGATTAGTAGAAATTTTCAATAAAGCAAATTAGTAACCGACTTCTCACTAATTCAGATTTAGAAAGCAAGGAATAAAAAATGTATCAGTTTACTGAGAAAATAGTTTCTTTGATATACGATGAAATAGATTTGTTTACACTAAAGAAAATTTTTTTGAATCAACAAAATTTTCTTCACTTCAAAGAGATTTTTTTCTTTAACTGAAAGAGAAACTATTTTCTGGGTGTTTAATGCAAACTATGCGATTTTTCAATTTTTAGACATAATTTAAAAGCGCCACTTGCTGTGGTAGTTGCTTTTTTAAAAGCAAGTCTTCAGGTGATTAAGTTTAATGATTATAAAGTGCATCCTTCTCATATTGGAAATCCTTACCACAAAGACCACACAAAGCATAACATTGCCATAATTAGACTGGCCTGCAGGTAAAGTGAATTTAATTAATATAAGCAATTGACTAAAACAAATTTTTAAACAAATTCCATACTCTCTAAAAATGAATCAGTCGAATTTTCACTGATTGAATCAGTGATTTGCCTTTTCACTGATTCATCAGTGAAAAAATATTTTTCACTGTCAAATCAGTCAATTTTCACTGAAATAATCAGTGAAATTTGACTGATTTACAGTAACCTCTTTTTAGCTATTTGAATCAGTCACATTTCACTGATAATCAGTAGATTTTGACTGATAATCAGTAGATTTTGACTGATTCAAATTGAAAGAGTACCTATTTCTACGTAATTGTTGAGAAAAAAAATTTATTTAAGAAATTTACAATTTTTTATTTAAAAATAGGATATTTGATAGAAATTATTGATGTGAATTTTTATCTTTAGTATTTCAAAAGAAAATTTACATCCGATCGTGTTTCCAAAAGCTCCCTATACAGAAGTTTGCAATTCTGAAAGTTGTGATATTGCTTTGCTTAGAAGAGTTGGAAAAGTAACTAAAATTTAAATTTAATTTATCCTATGCAATAAATATTAATGAAATATTTTCAAAATTCAATTTATGATATTCAGACAGCGGTTGTGATTTATGAAACTCGTCCAACGATCCCTTCATCCCTAAGGAAACGAAGATCGATAGAAATGTCTAAAAAAGAATTACGTAACGAAACCACTATTGAAATTTTATCTGTCAATCATCAAGAAAAATCGAGGGAAATGTGGAAAACTTCACATCCTATTTCATTCCTCTCAAGAAAAATTCAAGAGTACGAAATAGATTCTCCAAGAAAATGGAACCTGTCAACACCCAGAGAAATTAAAAAGCAAAAACGACAATTGGAATTCAAAAACGAAAATGAATCTTCAGAATACAGTAATTATTCTCAATTTAAATTTTTTCACACATATTTTTTCACATTATTGTAACTCTAAAAAAATAACATTACGTAATCTACATTAACAAAACTAATATAAACAAATAGGCACTAATTTAGAAGATATGCCTTTCGAAAATTTGGGAATGCTGATTTCTGTCAAGAAAACAAATTCTGAGCCAATTAAAATTATAAACAGAAAACAAAACGGATCAAACACTTTAGATGGTAATTTTCTAGTTAAAGGTATTCTCACACGGAGAAAAAATAGTATTGACAATCTTGTTTTTAGTGTCCCAACAAAATTTTAGTTCTCCTTACAAAATGTTTTGTCAAGCAAAAAACAATAACAAATTCCGGGTGCAATTCCGAAAATGACTTACCTCCGAATTATTTGAAACTAACTATACCCACGTATTTTGAGGCGCTAATTACGAATATGATGATATAAATATCCAAAAATTTTATTTTCAAGGTCAAATCTAAAAAAAAATGTTTTTAATAAGTTTTTTCATTTTATGTCGATAAATATTGATATAGGAAAAAATACTTCCTACAAAAGTTGTAGGGGATAAAAAGATCTATTTTTAATGCTCTACATATTTTTGCCTTAAAACCATTATTTTTCGAAAAAAATGAGATTTGAAAAAAAAACTGCCGAAAGCCATTAAGGGTGCAGTTCCGAATAATTTAACCTTCCGATTTTCATCAAACTTCTCATTTTTACGTATTTTGACGCGCTGATTACGAATATAGTAGTAGAAATTGCCGACTAGTCGATTTTCATGGTGAAACCATTAAAAAACTATAAAAATCATGGTCGTTTGTGTTTATCTCAACCAATATGCAAAATTTCACAAAATATTCCAAATATAACTTGCAGACCTCATCAAGATGCACATTCTTGTCACATGCATTTTTTGCTACGATTGATAGTTTCCGAGAAAATTAATGATATATTTGATATCGAATTTAAATACCTAAAAATAATACAAGCTACACGTCATGTACAACCAACTACTTTTTGTCCGCCGTACACCATAAGTTAGCCTTGTTGGTGTCGTTTTGGGCGCAGAAAGTTGATTTTCCCGCACTGGTGCGGTAAAATCGTTCATATCACGTGCGGAACGTATTTAATTTTTAAGTTTGTTTTAATTTTACGCACACTTCAAATTTTACCGCACTAGTGCGGGAAAATCGACTTTCAGCACGCAAAACGATACCGCCAAGGCTAACTTTCGGTGTACGGCGGACGAAAAATACATTGTCTGTTCGATTCCACTTAATAGGGGATGATTTGAATTGAGAAAAACTCCCTATCGTGTGCCTGTCTGTTTGATTCCATTTAATCTCATTTTTTTCGAAAAATAATGGTTTTAAGGCAAAAATGTGTAGAACATTAAAGATGAATCTTTTTATCCGCTACAACTTTTGTAGCAAATATTTTTTTCCTGTATCAATAGTTATCGACATAAAATGAAAAAAACCTGTTAAAAACATTTTTTTTTAGTTTTGACCTTGAAAATAAAATTTCCGGGTATTTTTATCATCATATTCGTAATCAGCGCCACAAAATAAGTGGGTATAGTGAGTTTCAAATTAATCGTAGGTAAGTCATTTTCGGAAGTTTATCCCAAACTCTTTTGTTGATTCAACAAATAGGTTTGTTGGAAAGACTAAAAATTTTTTCGGACAGCAAGAACATTTTTTTTTCCCGTGCATTAAAATAATTTTGGTGTGAATTAATAATAAATTGAAATATTCTTTCGCGATTTTAGAAATTTCAACAACCAGCAATGATATCATTGATCAATATATTTTCGAAGGTCTTTCTGACAAAAATAATAAAGCAAGATCATTCTCAACAAGAGCAAGTGATGGCTCCAAAGGATGTCCTCTTTCAGGAACAGCTGTTATGCATCAAAGAATTCAAGTAAATTGTGTTTTGGCATCAAACTCTAAATCCCCCTTGAACTTATTAAAATTGCAAATTTATGTCTGACTAAAAATGTTAATCTCTTATTCAGGCGGCTTTGGTATCAGTGTCATGTGATGACAGGCAACCAGCAGCACCTTGGAAGTTTACAGATATTTTACCGAATTCTGATTGGATTACTTCTGTGATGAAAGATTGGTCGAATGACTCAATCCTTTTGCCGACACCTCTCAGAAAACCAGAAGACTTTACTTCAATCGGGAATTCTGACAACAACAATAACGGCTGTAATACTTGTATTTACAACTTCTTCATCAACCTGTCCGAAGATTATGTCAACTGTGATAATCTTCCGAATGATACAAAAAAAATGTCAAAACCTTGTAATCAAATACACGAACGAAAAATGATAAATAATTACACCCCAATTTCAAAAATAGGCAATCATAAATACACGAATCCTCTTGATGAAAAAATAGATACCGAACAAAAAAAATCTCGGATTGATGATATTAAATTGAAATCCAAAAAGATCAATTTTCCATTGGCAATGTATGATGGGAAAAATCAGGTTACGGAAAATACTAGGATTCATTTGGTAAAAGAACCTAAAAAAGATATTGTCAAAGATGTTCCCCAAGATAAGAGTAAAGATTTTCATTTGGATTTGCCTAAGAATTTGAATAAAGGTTTTGTGAATAAAATGAAGGAGAATCATCCATTAAGGAAAAAAGAAGAATTAAACATGAATCGACTTAGGAAATCAGCATTTCGAGATGATTACGGACAAAAAATATTAAGGAATGAATATCGAGATTTGAACTCTTCTAATATTGAATATCAACCACTTTTTAAGAAGTTCCATAAACTTCAAATGCTTTTGGCTCGGATTCAAAAATCAGTTCCGGAGAGGGATGAAAAAAAGGTTTTATTCGCGGATCAAGAAAAAGTTGTGCCTAAAGGGTTACTCCCTGATTCAAATCAGGAAACGAAGTACATCAGAGACGAAAGGAAGCAACCGATTGCGGATAGTCAATATGCAGTTTATATTCCAGATAAAGAAACAGGAGCAGAAAATAGTTATAGTTTACCTCCTGGATTTAATAGCTATTTACTATAAAAACCTTTCAACTTGTTATTTCAAAAATAATAAATACTAAAGTAAAATGATTTTACTACAAAAAAAATTTCCAATTGAAATGTCATTCCACCTGCAAAGCTTCTAACTTGAAATTGAAATTATTTTCCTAACTTAAAGGATCACACCTGTTTGAATTTTCGATAAAATAAATTTCGTTTATTTGTTTGAATGATGAATAAACATCTCAAGAATGATATCTAATATTTATTATAAGTGGGGAAAAGTTTTAAATGATCCTCGGAGCTCAATTTCTGAAACACTTCCGGGTTTATAGTAAACACGTTTTGAAACTTCAAACGCGTTTTTTTCGAAACGATGTTTTAAAAATCGCTTGGCAGCAGAACTCAAACAATTTTTATCTAATCATCTTGAAATTTTATCTAAAGCTTCTTAGACAAATTATCTAGAGAAGTACATCCGATCACTGAAATGGGTCAATAGATTTTTTTGATATAAAAAAATGAAAGTCAATTTTTTATGAAAAATAAATTTTTTTCTAAACTGGCCTAATTTTGCGAAAAATTTACATTATTTGACAAATTTGTGTACTTCTCTTGCAAATCTAATGCAGTTTACGAAAACAAATTTTTTGTTGCTTTAGGTATTGATTGAAGGGATTTCTACTGCCTTTTTGAATTTTTTATCATCAAAAAGAATTTTATTGTATACCTTAAGGGGATCCACCACCTTTAATATTTTTATTTTTTGAGTTTAGACCTTCCATATAATTTTTATTATGTTTAGTACCTTTATGTAGATAGTTTTTGGTTTTTTTTTTTAATTTCAGCATCTTTATGTATTTTTAAACTAAAATTTTGAGTTTTTTAGATTTTTTTTTACTTTGAATAACTTTTTTGTTTTTAACCAATTGTCATGATTATTTTCATTTTATTCCTTACAATATGTAGCAACTTTTCGGTTATAGAAAATAAGGTAACATGACTGAAAACAAAATTACAAATAAAATAAAATAAATAAACAAATATAAATCAAAATATGAAAAAAAAAATCTGTAGTTATTTTTCCGGCTAGAGTGGTTTCCATATCCAAAAAGTTGCTACACATTGTAAGGAACAAAATAAAAAAAATCATGACAATTGGTTAAATAACAATAAAGTTATTTAAAGTAAAAAAATGTCAAAATAATGCCCAAAAAATTCAAAATTTTCAGTTTAAAAATACATAAAGGTGCTGGAATTTTTAAAAACCTCCAAATCTTTCTAAATAAAGGTACTGTACATAATAAAAATTATATGGAAGGTCTAAACTGAAAAAATAAAAATATTAAATCTCGAAGCTTCCCATAAAACCTTAAGAGTAACAAACCCTCAAAACAAAATTTCGTAATCTAAAAAAAATGCCCCAAAAAGGCCTCATTTTTTGACAAGTCAAACAGGTATAACCCCTGAAAGACCATCAATTAAAAATATTTTTATTAAAAAATAAACTATTGTTTATATTAACAAAATAAATAATGTACTTAATTTATCAATCAATAAGAATGGGTTTCCCTAAAAAGAAGTTTCTTGTCTCTATCTTAAAAAAAAAATTCAATTGTACTTCTACCCTAAGAAGTTTCATTTTCATATCTATGGAAAATTGTTGTTCTTTATAATGAATTGCAAAGTAGCCACAGTTAATGAAACATATGCTTTGTATTCATTTGATAACTACATCGAAGTCCACTGTTCTTTGATAGTAGGATTTAAATCGCCTAATCGGGTTTGTTAAAGGCTCTTTTCCAGTAACTCTATCGCAGATTGACGATCGTTTAACCGCACGAACACAAGAAGAATGTAAATGTCTGTCGATACCGAGGAATCAAACTTCCAACGTTTTAATGACCAATGATTAAACTCTCGTTATTGCTCGAGGGTAGCACGATCGTTTCATGAAAGGATAGAAAAAAAACATCGATTAAAAATGCTTTAGAGAGAAACATATATGTGAGCAATGCAAGCCTTCATGCGGTTAAACTTCGCTTTTCTCCAGGCTTTCGGTGCTTCTAAACTCGTTAACTATTAATTGCCTTTCTCAGTATAGTTGCAGAAAAGTACAAAAAAACGACAATCATGCGGCTCAAACTGTTACTCTTTCTACTGTTACTTGTAATGCATTCCAGTTTCTCAAAAAAAGTCACTAACAGTATTAAACTCAATGGGAAATCATTTGAAATGACGAGTTCAAATTCTTCGAGAAATGGTTTTTCCGAAAATAAGGAAATTGAAGAAAAAGAGAATCTGCAGGGATCAACTCTTGGCCGTTTTCGAAAGGTATTGATCATTTTTATCGAGAGAATTGTAAACGCATAAAAAAGATTCGTTAAATTTACAAGAAGTTTGGTACTTATTTTCACAACTTAACGTTTTAATAAATTTCATAAGGAGATCAGTTTAAAAAACAGATTTTCTGGTTCAGTAAAATCTACAAAATACAAAAAAATCCAAGTTATGTAAATTTTACAATTTTTTGTTGCCTATAAAAATTACAGATAATAATGCTTGGCAATAAACTGTTAAAGTTCAGATAATTTGCAAAACTCTTTTATTAAATTTGGGGTATTTATCACAATTTGTTATTCTTCTAGATTTCAAATTCTCAAAATTCTCTTTCTCTAGATTCCAACTTTTTAAAAATTCTTGATAAAGAATTCAAAATTTTTACCTACAGGAAGATAAATTTTATGAACTTTCTTAAAATATATTCCAATTTAAAAGTCGAATACTCTAAATAACTTAATTGAAATTTAATAAAAACAACAAAATTTTAAATAGAAATTTAAAAATTTTCAGGATTTTTCATCATTTTTACCTGCCGAGAAAAATGTGACACGTGAAAATTGCTCAATTTGTCAATGTCAAAATAAAAAACAAGGCTTAAAATCCATTAATTCTACGATTCAAAATTTTAAAAACCAACAGAACATGTCATCATTGCTTATAAAGAAGTTGATATCTGATCGAAGATACAAAGAAATTCTGAACTCTGAACGTGACTTGAATATTCTATCAACTTGGTTGATGAACCGCAAACAATTATTAGTTGAGAAGCCGGAAAAGCCAGACCGGAAGCGAAAGAAGCGTAAGAGATCGAAATTGTGCACCGTTAGTGTCAATGAACTTGGGAAGAAGAATCAGCTGCAAGAGAATGCTATTTCTCGTCTCAGAACAAAACAAAATCTCAAATGGAGCAACGAGGGTGACACAATAGTGGGAAAAAGAGTTAAGAGACAATTACAAAAACTGTGGATTCGGAGAGATTTTATAGGACTTGATGACGTTCTTAGCATGCATGCATTCATTATTCGAGATGAAGACATCCCACAATGTCCAAACACTGCCAGCAAGATCACGTAAGTCACAATAATAAGTGAGGAAACTCCTACTAGTGGAAAAAATGTTTGCCGTACACCGAAAGTGAGCCTTGTCGATTTCTTTTTGCGTGCAGGAAGTTTATTTTCCCGCACTAGTGCGATGAAATTTTAAGTATACGGAAAATTAAAACAAACTTAAAATTTTCCGGCACTAGTGCGGGAAAATCAACTTTTCGCACGCAAAACGACACCGACTCGGCTAACTTGCGGTATACAGCGGACAAAAAATATCGTTCGTATAAAGAGCGGAGGGTATTTAACCGCGCGAGCCAGTCGTGACTCGCTCTTACGTTAAAATACGCCTTTCCGCACTTGATACGAAATATACTATTTTGTACGCCATACGCCGAAAGTTAGCTTTGTCGGTTTCGTGTTTCGTGCAGAAATTTTACTTTCCCGCACTAGTGCGGTGAAATTTTAAATGTGCGAAAATTTAAAATAAATTTAAAATTTTACCACACTAGTGCGGGAAAATCAACTTTTCGCACGCAAAACGACACCGACTCGGCTAACTTGCGGTATACAGCGGACAAAAAATATCGTTCGTATAACATGCGGTACGTAATTAACCGCCCGAGCTAGTCTTGACTCGCTCTTACGTTAAAATACGCCTTTTCGCACTTGATACGAAATATACTTTTTGTCCGCCGTACGCCGAAAGTTAGCTTTGTCGGTTTCGTCTGTCGTGCAGAAATTTTACTTTCCCGCACTAGTGCGGTGAAATTTTAAGTGTGCGAAAATTTAAAATAAACTTAAAATTTTACCACACAAGTGCAGGAAAATTAACTTTTCGCACGCAAAATGACACCGACTCGGCTAACTTGCGATATACAGCGAACATAAAATATCGTTCGTATCACGTACGGAACGTATTTTAACGCGCAAGCGAGTCATGACCTGGGCCGAGCCGACACCAGGAATCTCGACCTTCGTCGCAACTCGCTCTTACGTTGAAATGCGCCTTTTCGCACTTGATATGAAATATACTATTTTGTCTGTCGTACACGGAAAGTTAGCTTTGTCGGTTTCGTCTTTCGTGCAGAAAGTTTATTTACCGCACTAGTGCGGTGAAATTTTAAGTGTGCGAAAAATCAAAATAAACTTAAAATTTTATCACACTAGTGCGGGAAAATTAACTTTTCGCCCGCAAAACGACACCGACTCGGCTAACTTGCGGTAGCGAAGAAAAAATATCGTTCGTATCACCGTATCACGTGCGGAATGTATGTGCCTTTCCGGACTTGATAAGAAATATACTATTTCTCCATTTGGAAATATTTTTTTCCACTGAACAACTAAAATGTTCGAAGAGAGAATTCCTTTTTGGAGGTTTATTTATCTCAATATTAGAAAATTTCAAACTCCTATTAGTTCGCTTGCATTATGGCAAATCAGATAAGTTAAATACGAAAAATCGAGATAATTTTCAATGCGAATTTTCAAAAGTTCGAGTCTAAAAAGATACTTGTATTACATATTTGTTTGATGTTTTTATTTTTAGATAAAAGTTACGTAACTAAATTAAATTAGAAATATTATAATTTCGATTTTTAAATTCGAGATAATCAAATTCTAAGATGTTAATTACTTTAATTCTGGATGTTTACCAAATCACATGAGATTGAAACAGATTTTAAGGTCATGGACTAATATGGCCACTGACTAGATTCCTACCTTACCGGCATTTCGGTTTATCTAACCCTATTTTCGTATAAATTAAGATACCAAGTTGAAAATTGATGAAATTAAATAAAATGCACTAAGATAGGTCTGTCTGATCATACATTTTTTATAATTATACAATTTTTTAAATCAATATCTCATTATGCATGAAAATGGAGTTATACAAACTGAAACGCCGGTAAGGTAGGAATCTAGTCACGTGCTCCGGTTGGTCCATGGCCTTAAGTCAAGATTTTTAAGAGATTGCACGCGATTATAGAACATTACATGGAATTACACGAGAATGGAAAAGATTATATCGAAGTCCCAAGAGATTGTAAGGAATTATGTTTTCTAAATCTAAAATAGGTGATGATTTTAACTAATTATTAGTAACAGATATTCAATAATTAGTAAGAATCATAACCAATCAAATTAGTGGCTGATATTTCGCTTTTTATCCGTAATTTTAAAATATTTTTAATTTACAAAAAGCAGGAATCGCAAAAGATTCAGATATTAGAAGGGATTATATCAGATTACAAGAGTGTTTAACCTCTTGTTAATTAAAGTTTAATTTTTTTATACTCACTAGAACCTTGAACAATATAGATTTGAAAGTACAACTCACCTGAAACAAAAAACAAAAAATTTTCTTAAAATTAATTCTTATTCAATTAGTAATAATAAATTATAATTAATAAATTAATAATAAATCTTAAAATTCTTAAACATTGATTATTTTTAGGAATACTCGTTATTTTATGTGTACTGGAGTAATTTTGACTAAAAGGCACATACTAACTACTGCCTCATGTATCCACTTTGCACACATTTATGAGTAAGTTTCTCTAGATAATAAAATTGTCATAAATGAAAAAAAAAAATTATTATTTTATTTTCTCCAGGCATCATATTGAAGCTGAACTTGCTGTTTTAATTGGTGCCGTATCTAATGCAACTTATGTGATGAAAGTAATAAAATATGAAATGCATCCAAAGTACATTTACAATTTAGAAGCAATGGAAAATGTTGAGCACAATGTTGCCATTCTTACAATTGGTTGCGGGTGTGTAATTATTTATTAAAAAAGTAAAAAGAAACAATGTTCTTTAATTGACAAAAAGTAACTATTTTTCAGAATACCTCAAGAATCTCTTTTTTATCCAAAATGGCCCACAGATTTTTATCACGATGTATCCCATTTTTGCTGTTCAAAGTTTTGCGCATTGTTAACAGTTCATCAAACACCAGGCGTGAGTAAAATAGATAAATAAATTTTATCTACATCATTAAACTATCAAAACAATTACAAGTATATTCATAACTATAAATAAATAACGCTTTATAAAAGTTTTGTTATTTCACTAAAAAATTCCGTAGAATAGACACAGAATTCAGCTTATGAAAGCAAAGTACGTTCCAGAAACAAAACATAACAAATTTAAGTCAGCTGAAGAAAGATTTTTTGATCGATTTCAAAGAGAAGCACCAAAATTGGTGGAAAAAGTTAAAAGAGACATCAAAAGACTTGCACCTCCACCTTTATTTTTCAACGGAGAAAGTCAATTACCAGAAAAAAGTGGGCCAAAGCTTTCTACTATTATTAAAACAAATGTAATGAAAAATTAATGTTTTTAATGGAATATTTTTATTTGTATTTTAAAATTTTAATTTTCAGACCCTTTAAGTAGAAGACAGTTTAATGAATCTGTAATAAACTCAACAACTGGTAAGTTAAACTCTAAAATCAAGAATTTTAATAAATTTATAAAAAAAAAATTTGTCATATACTAAAGTTTATTAAAATATCTGAATAATTGAATTGAATAAATTTTTTTAGAGGAACCCAATGACGCCGTAAGTTCAATATATAAGGATCTGATAGAACAAATAACAAATCTCGATTGGACCAAAATACAAAACTCAGCGAGTCCTCAAAATTTGTCCCCTATAAATAAGCAAGCCATTCAAAATTTTACTAAGGAAATTGTTGAAGCAGCTATACAACAAATGCAAACACTTGTAGCAGATGAAAAAAGCTCCAATGTGCAAAAAAGCAGTTTTGGCAATCAAGCTTCTTCGATTTTAGGCCAAAATTTATCTCAAACTGATTTGAAAAATCTGTTCGCAAATGCCATTTTGTCAGCAACTTATTCAAAACTGAATCTTTCACAAAATTCTACTATAGAAATAATAGGCTCTGCCCTACCTGATCCAGACGATAAATATTACAACTGTCCACCATTAGGGACACCAGTAATCGTGAACCAAACACTGGTAAATAAAAATGCTTGATTTCCAAAAATTTGTCCTTCAGCTAAAAGTTTAATTCTATTAAGGGGATCCGACACCTTTAATATTTTTATTTTTTGAGTTTAGACCTTCCATATAATTTTTTTATGTTTAGTACCTTCATTTAAGTCTTTTTGAAATTCCACTACCTTTATGTATTTTAAAATTAAAATTTTTGAGTTTTTTGGGCATTTTATTGACATTTCTGGACTTTGAATAACTTCTTTGTTTTTTAACCAATTGTCATGATTATTTTCTTATTTTGTTCCTTACAGCATGTAGAAACTTTTTAGATATGGAAAACAAGGTAACATGACTGAAAAAAAGTACAAATAAAAAATTTGAAAAATTTGAAAAGATATCCCAAAATTAAAAGAAAAAATTTTGTATTTATTTTTTCAGCTAGAGTGCTTTCCATACCCAAAAAGTTGCTACACGCTGTAAGGAATAAAATAAAAAAAGAATCATGACAATTGATTGAAAAACTAAAAAGTTATTTAAAGTCAAAAAAGGTCAAAATAATGCCCAAAAAACTCAAAAATTTAAATTTAAAAATACATAAAGGTGCTAAATTTGTTTAAAATCCTCAAAGGTACTTAACATAATAAAAATTATATGAAAGGTTTAAACCCCTTTAATTAAAAATATTAAAAGTGTCGGATCCCCTTAATTAAATGATAAAATAAAATTTGTCTAGGTTGGATTGGTTGCCTATACTTGTGATGACATGCAGAGTTGGGTGCCATGGAAATATGTGGATATTACCATGAATATGGAATGGATTTTTCAAAAAATTTATATGAAAAAAAATGCTGGTGAAACGATGAGTCCGCATAATAATGATAATAAGTACAAATCTGTTAAAAAGAATAACAAGATGCCAAATAAGCTTCAAGAGACGAAAGAAAGGGTTTTGAAGTCAAGAAAAAGCTCGGATGATTTTATTGACTCAATGAATCCTAGATTCAGTAATGAAAAATCCCCAACAAAAACTTTACCTCATGTGCAAAAAATTATCCAAAATTATGAAAACCAAGAACGATTAGAAGATCAAGGTTCATTGATGAATTCAAATTTTGTGAATAAAATCGACTTTGAGAACTCTTATGATGCTGTAAACAACTGCTACTTAAATGAAGACGGTATTGTTATTTGCCAAAGTCAAACACATACTGAAAAATTAAATTGATATATATTCATCAGTATATTCATAAAATTTTATATTTCGTATCTAGTGCGGAAAGACGTATTTTAACACAAGACCGAGTCGCGACTCGCTCGCGCGGTTAAATACGTTCCGCACGTGATACGGTGATACGAACGATACTTTTTGTTCGCTGTATACCGAAAGTTAGCCGAGTCGGTGTCGTTTTGCTTGCAAAAAATTGATTTTTCCGCATTAGTGTGGTAAAATTTTAAGTTTTTCTTAATTTTTCACACTTAAAATTTTACCGGACTAGTGCGGGAAAATCAACTTTCCGCACGCAAAACGATACCGACAAGGCTAACTTTTGGTGTACGGCGGACAAAAAAATATAAATGACACGAAACTAAGCACCCAGAAAAAAACATATTCGATCTAACCGAACCATAGTGTTGCATAAATCGACGTTTTTCGTTATTTTGAAAAAAAATTTCGTTTGATTTAAACAAATTGTAATCAAATTTTGATTAGCTTGATTAATTAACTTAAACTTTATTTGAATTGAACAAACATTTGGTCGAATATATATATTTCCGGAATCTTTACGGTCCGATTGAAAAAGAATTTTTTTTCAAAAATTTCCCATCCCCTTCCCCCTCCAAATATTTATAAAAATGGTTAAAATTCATTTTTTCAAAGGTATATGTTTATTGTAAAGTTTTAAATAATTGTCTTATTGCCAAAACGACATAATTTAGATGGTAAAAAAGTTATAAATAAAAACATAAATAGATAAATATTGTTTAGAAGATTTTAGTTAATTGTTTTAATAGGTAATAAGACTGTTGAGATATTTATTGAGTTTTAAATTATTCCGAAAGATAGAATTCAGTTCATAATATTTTTAAAGTTTTTTCATTGGGTCTGAAAGAATTAAGTATTGGAGGCGCATTTTTTTGACCAAGTGAATTGGTCTGAATGTGAGTGAATCTATTTGAAATCTTTTTTAATTACAAACATCTGGATCCAAGTGAAATTCTATTTATAATAATGGGGTAAACTTCATATTTTTATTAATTTTTTTTGCAAAAGCTTACATTAAAATAAAACCCAAAATTAAAAGTTATGATTATCATAAAAGTCAAGAACTCATTTCTAAATTTGCCAAATAAAGTGAGGCAGTTCATTAGCGAACACTCAGGAATGATACAATTTTAGATCCTGATGTATATCAATACGACGGTAAAAAATTAAAGATAAAATAATGTTTATAGATATTTTTTATTTTTTTATCGATCGGTTTAAATCGCAACTTATTAAGGCCATAGAACAACAGGAACACGTAATTAGATTCCCACCTTACCAGCATTTGCAATTTGTTCAACCCCATTTCTATAAAACATGAGATAAAAATTTGAAAATTTGTGAGAGTAAATCAAATGCACTAAGGCAAATCTGTCTGGTCATAAATGTTTATAGCTATAAAAAAAATTTTCAAAGAAATTTTATTCCATAATTATGAACATTTATGACCAGAAAGACCTATATTAATGTATTTTATTCAATTCTGAAAATTTTTAGTTACCTGTCTCAATTTTTTTATAGAAATGGGGTTACACAAACTAATATGCCGGTAAAGTAGGAATCCAGTCACGTGATCAGGTTGGTCCATTGCCTTAAGGGCATGTAACACTTGTGAAAAGTAGCAAGTTCATGTAAACAACTTGGTCTTGTTTCTACATGTTTACGCCCAAAGTACATAAAATTTGGGAAATGATAGAGAAGATAACATTAGACGTAGATAGACTAATTTTGGTTTAGATAATAAAAAAAAAATTTCGATAGATTTTGCTAAAATTGAATTTTGTTTTCATTTTTCAAACCAAAAGAAGTTTATCTACGTCCGCTTTTATCTTCTCTACCATTTCCAAAATTTTGGAAACAAAATATTATGAATTTTGTACACAAACATGTAGAAACCTAAAATCAATAATATTCGCTAATTTGCTAAGTATCACATGCCCTTAAGTTGTGTTCTTTTTATCATTATATTAATATACATCGGATTCTGAAACTTCATTTTCCATGAGATTTCGCCAATAAACTGCTTCATTTTGTTTTGCAGGATAAGAAATGAGTTTTTAATTTTTATAGTTTTCACAATTTTTAATTATTGGACCTATAACTTAATTCGTGCGGTTTGCAAAGAGATGGCGTAACTTGATTATTATTCCATCGTTCCAATATTCCGAACATGCGTTGGAAAGGTACTGTCATTGTTCATATTTTTCAGTATATGTCATTCATTTGAAGCGTGAACGACAATAATTTTTTTTCACTCAAATATGTCGAACTCTGTGCCTGAAAAAGTGTTTTTGCGCGGAGTTCTTCTTCATTACTTCAATATGAAGAAAACTGCTGCCGAAAGTCATCGTATTTTGGTGGAAGTTTATGGTGAACATGCACTAGCTGAGCGAACGCGCCAAAAGTGGTTTGCACGATTTAAAAGTGGTGATTTTGGCTTGGAAGACGAAGAACGTCCTGGGCAGCCAAAAAAGTTTGAAGATGAAGAACTGGAAGCATTACTCGATGAACATTGTTTCCAAACACAAGAAGAACTCGCAGAATCTTTGGGAGTCACTCAAGCAGCCATTTCAAAACGTTTAAAAGCAGCCGAATACATTCAAAAGCAAGGAAATTGGGTTCCACATGAACTCAAGCCCAGAGACGTTGAAAGGCGGTTTTGCATGTCCGAAATGCTGCTGGAACGCCACAAAAAGAAGTCATTTTTGCATCGGATTGTTACTGGTGATGAAAAATGGATCCATTACGACAACCCCAAGCGCAAGAAATCATATGTGAAACCCCGCCAACCAGCCAAATCAACAGCAAAGCCGAATATCCATGGCGCGAAGGTAATGCTCTGTATTTGGTGGGATCAGAAAGGTGTGCTGTATTATGAGCTGCTAAAACCGGGTGAAACCATCAATGGAGAACGCTACCGAACACAATTAATCCGTTTGAAGAGAGCAATAGCCGAAAAACGCCCGGAATATGTGACCAGATACGAGGCAATAATTTTCCACCATGACAACGCTCGGCCCCATGTTGCTATTCCGGTTAAGAACTATTTGGAAAACAGTGGATGGGAAGTTTTACCCCACCAGCTTTATAGCCCAGACCTTGCCCTTTCTGACTATCATTTGTTCCGGTCGATGCAGAACGCCCTCACTGGAATACGGTTCACATCAGAACAGGGTATAAAAAATTGGCTCGATTCATTCTTGGCCGTCAAGCCGGCGCAGTTCTTTTGGGATGGAATCCACAAATTGCCAGAAAGATGGAAAAAGTCATAGCTTCAGATGAGCAATACTTTGAATAATACTATTGTACATTTTTTTCTTAAATAAACGTTCACATTTTGAAAAAAAACCGCACGAATTGAGTTATAGATCCAATATTTTTAGATGTTTTCATATATTCTTCGAATTTATGACACTAAAGAGAGCCCCATATGCGGTCGAAACTTTTGCCTGACTTTTATGTTTTTTTCCGGATGTATGCTTTTAGAAAAACTTT
Organism: Diplolepis rosae; assembly: GCA_030998225.1. NCBI lineage: Eukaryota > Metazoa > Arthropoda > Insecta > Hymenoptera > Diplolepididae > Diplolepis > Diplolepis rosae. Next base: position 8,933,687 of record JAPYXD010000698.1, read on the forward strand.
TTCAAACAAAAGGAAAAAACTGACCCCATTTCAAAACAAAAAAATCAACAAAATTGTGTATTCATAATATTTTTAAATTTCATGCATATTAGAAGCTTTATTGCAATTGACTGGAAATTCTTATAAGAAACCTGCAAAAACAGTGAATTTCAATAAAGAATTCTGAAAATCTTCAAAACATTTTCCATGTTTGTTAATAATTGGTTAAAACGTATCGAAAATACTTACTCAGAGGTTTCGAGGTACTGAAAAACCCTGTAGATGGGTCGTCGATACATGAAGAGGTGACCCTCGACACGTTCTACCATCATCCTAAAATCCTCTTCATTCGAAACGTTAATTCACTTTCTATAATCCACCTCCTTTGGTAAACTTATCGATCACATTAATTTGCACAAAATCTAAATTCAATTATCAATTCCATTAACAAACTTCGAGTTTCCAATAGGAGGTGTAAGTTTCAGTATTTTCGGTGCTTTTTCCTCCTTTTGTCTCCTCTTGGTCTGTTATCTCCGTGGTTACTGCATTACAGGAATGGATCGATTACTCGCACAAGACTGAACTTCGGTTCGATAGGTCCATGAACTGATTTTCTCGCAACCGACAAACACTCACAAATTCTATTTTATTTATGTTTCTTTCACTTTATCAATTTCAGGACGAATGTTACATGTCGAATCTGGCACTGATTTATTGTACTGTCGTGGATTTTTCAGAAAACCACTTTTTTCACCACTTGTTATAGAGTTCCAGTTGAGAGATCACAGAATTTTAATTACTTCGTAGTAGACACTTAAAGGCATTCTATAAAATCAAATGAAATTTCCAACTTTAGAGTTAATTAATAACATTATTCAATAAAGTTTGTAAGAATTAAAAATTATCGAATAAAGCTAAAGAGTCAGTTTATGTGAATTGAAAAAATGGTTTTCTTTTACGAAATTTGTACATTGATAACCAATAAGTCGTTGGTGAAAAAGTATTTTATTAAGTTGGTCTAAAATAGGCTGAACTCTTTCTTTTTATATCGTTTTCGTAATAAATATAATGGGGCACTAATCACCCTATTAATGCGGAAGAAAAAAAATTCAACGAAATCTCAAGTAGAGCCACTCCAGAAAGCATGATAAGGGCGTCGTTTTCTTTCCTCTTGAGTTTAAGGTCACTGGCTAAAATTTCTCTCTATATTCTTGCAAACTTTCTCAAGTGCTTTTGAAAGTTTGCAATTCCACAAAAAGTTTCTTCTTTTAATCAAAGGCCACACCCAAAAAAGAAAATAGCTAAAAGTGCCATTTTCAATGGTCAGTTTACGGTTTGAAAGACAAAATAGTAAATAATACATTTCATTTTTACAAGTGTTACCACTTGAATTAGACTATTTACCATTTTTTAACAGTTGAGTGGCAAATAGTGCAATTCAAGTGACAAAAATTTTCAAAAATAAAATATATTATTCACTATTATGCCTTTTAGAGGGCAAACTGGTCATTTAAAATGGCACTTTTAGTTATTTTTTTTGCGTGGAGCTTGTTGGAATAATTTTGGTTCTTGAAAAAATGGCACAGTACATGTGCAAATTAAAAAACTGAACGTTTTCAGCTTGAATTTATTTAATATCAAAATCACAGTTGTATTTATTGATAATAAAAAACCATTCCTTGCAATAATTTCCAATTAAAAATCAGTTTAAATAATTTCGACTAATCAGACTTGTTTTCCAGAATAAAAAACGTCTTGATTCCCAACGAATTTAATACTTTACATCAATGAAATCCAACAACTATAAATAATCTCTCTGAATAAACGTCTTCTCAAAAAATTCAAAACATATGTAAATTGGACTGCAAACTTGTAATTTTAAGAAATTTCTCACTAATAAATAATTGATTCAAACAAACGAACTCGTTTCTCCAAATAAAACACCTTTTTTTCCAACCATCTAAATCAATGTCGCAATATGTTACCAAACCAAATCTTCCACATTACTCCAATGAAATTCCTCACTATACAATCAAATAACCATAAATAATCCCATGCTCTGAACTAATTTCCCCGAAAAATTCGAAGCATATGTAAATTGGCATTAAATTAATTGACTTTGGTCAGGGCTACTGTTGTCCTTAAAATATTGCGCAGTGACTCAGCGTCTGGAAACGTAATCTAGCGTTAGCTTCCGGTTTCAATTGACTTTTAACTCAACTATTCGACGCCCGAGGTAATTTTTTTAAAACTATAAATCCCAACCATCCCCCATCAATTAAAATCACTTTTACAGACCTGATCACAGAATACTTGTCACTGTGGAAAATCCACTATAATATAAACAGTAGGACCGTAAATTTTCGGAAGTTTGGATTCTTGGGTAGTTTCCAAGACTGGTGACCTTTATCGGAATGACCTTGGCTCGGTAGGATAATCGGCTAGAGTCTAGACTGCTCGAGAAAAGGTTGGATCTCGCGTGGACGGACTAGAAACTAGAAGGTTTGCCGGGAAAACAAGCACCTAGCAACAGCGTGGCTCAACTAGCAACCATCTACTGCCGGTATAAGGGAGCAGGCGCTTTGCTGGGTGCGGCAAGCTGCGCCGCGACGCCCGGCGTCCTTTCACCCTCCAACCCTATCTATTTACTCACCCCTCGCTCACTGCGGCACCCCTGAGAAGTGCCAGAACCGGCTACAAACTACCCCCCCCCCCCGCCCGGACCCGTCATGTCACTCTTCTCTCTTTGTCACGCTATGCGAAAAATTTGGGACGCATGAATATTCCCCGAGTTCTACATTTCATAATAGTATATTACGCAACTAGAGAAAAAAGAGTCTTTATACTGGCGGTTCGAAAAGTGGATTTCAGCGTCCCTTGCGAGGCAAACAAATCCATCTTTTGACCCTCTTGTAGAAAAAAATCGTGTGCAACACGGGAAAAACGATTATTTTCCCTAGTTGCACAATATATTTTTTGTCCGACGTACACCTCAAGTTAACCTTGTCAATGTCGTTTTGAGTGCGAAAAGTTGATTTTTCCGCACTAGTGTGGTAAAATTTAAGTTTTTTTTAATTTTGCGCACACTTAAAATTTTACCGCACTAGTGCGGAAAAATCAACTTTTCGCACTCAAAGCGACATCGACTCGGCTAACTTTCAGTATACAGCGAACAAAAAATATCGTTCGTATCACGTGCGGAACGTATTTTAACGAGCGAGCGAGCGAGTCGCGACTCACTCTTGTGTTACAATACGCCTTTCCGCACTTGATACGGAATATACAATTTTTTCTACTACCGGGTCATAAAGCGGATTTTATTTTCTTGTTCGGGGTAAAAAGATCCATTTTTTGTCACCCTAGTAGAAAAAAATCGTGTGCGACACAGGAAAGACATTAATTTTACTCGTGCGGTTGTTACCCTCGCTTTGCTTGAGCATCAAACTTCACACTCGCAAAATAATTTTTTTTTCCTTGTTGCACAATATACTATTATTATCCGAATGTGAAGTTTGATGCCCGAGAAATATGAGGGCTACAATCACAGGGGTAAAATATTAGTACATTGTGCAACTAGGGAAAACAAAATTTATTTTGCGAGTGTGAAGTTTGATGCCCCAGCAAAACGAGGGTAACAACCACGCGAATAAAATTAATGTTTTTCCGGTGTCACACACGATGTTTTTCCTATTAGGGGGTCAGAAACTGGATTTGTTTTCTCCGCACGCAGCAATAAAATCCACTTTATGGCCCGCTCACAGAAAAAATGTTTTTCCCGTGTTGCAGACGATTTTTTCTATGGTTAAACCAAACAAAAATATTAGATTATATAATAAAATGGTTTCCTTAGATCAAATAAGAAAATATGTAAAAAACATAATGCTACAATTATGAAATTCAAAATTTTATACTTAGAATAAGAAAAATAATAAACACTTTTCTTTACAATAAAAAGTGAACATGGCATGCAACACTGATCAGCTTTCTCAAGCGTATACTTAAAGATTAAAGATAAAGAATAAAGGTGCAAATCGCAATTCTCTTATTCAATGGAAAAATTCCAAAGCAAAAAAAAACAGGATATAATAATAACAGTTTCCTAAGGAAGTGATAGTGGCTTCAAAATACAGAAATGAGTTCTTGATTGAGGTCCTTAAATATGAATAATATATTTCGAAACTTCTGTAAAGCTTTTTTTCATAATTAAGAACCTCTTTTTTAATTAAACCTGACACATTGACAAATTGTAAGAGGAAAAGAAAGTTGAAATACAATATTTAATGTAATAAATATAGGGGTGATGCCGAATTTGTAAACAGGTCGACTATTTTTTCTATCTCTTTCTATCCGTACGTATATTTCTATCGGGTACGTATTCAGGAACGTAATCAGAACCCACATGGGTTCCTACATATCATCCTTATAATTGCGTATAAGAAACTAAGTTCATATAATCATAAAGAATCCAATCTAGGAACCCATATATATATATTTCATAGTCTTTACTACGAAAATTTATCAACAGAATACATGGGAATTATTACCCAACTCTGGGCTTTTATTGTATTTTATATGTATACAGGTATATGCAGGTATGATGAGTGAAATTCTCGGAGTGACCAACGGCCACTTTAGTCACGATATGGAACGAACGGTCTTCCTGTTTGCGTGCATGCCTCTTTGTGGTTCGCATACGAATAACTTTCCGCTAACTAAATGAATACATGCATTCGATTAAAATCATTGTAGGGTTTCAATTATAATTTTCATCTGAAATTACAAACTCTAGAGTTATTTTATTTCAAATATAAATCCATTTTAATTTCGATTATTATTTTCTCAATTTTATTCAGTGAGATATGACTGGTTAAGTACTTTCGTGAAAATAGCACTGAAAAACAGTGAAAATTTCACTGAAAAACAGTAAAATGCCATGATTGTTAGTGAAATTTCACTGAAGCGAAATAGTAACCCATATCCAGGTATTTTATTGGTGAATGTTAATGGTGTATTAAATGTCTACCTACAATTTATTCATGAAAGGGAGATAATTAAATTTTTTCAGTTTATTTGTCTATTGAATTTTGGAAAAATGAGTTCTTTTCATTTTCCTTGAAATTCGCATCTAAATTACAGTTCCATATTGAATTGTTCGTTAAGATTTGATACATGTGTACAAAGAGGTCAATTTAACGTCTTCAGAACGAAAGGCTTGGTTCGTCTTGCGCGTAATTTACCACATGTATATTTGCTAACTCCAAGGATCCTGGCAAACCTGTTTCTCCTTTCAATCCTGGCGAAACTGGTTCAGCCTGGATTGAAAAAGGATTAGAGCAAATTTCCTAGATAAAATCATGTTAAAAGAAAAAAGTTCATAAGTTCATAAGAATCCGTCATTTCAGAAGTTTTATTTAAGGTATTTTTCTTTCCAAATAACAGATTTTTGGAAACAGTAGTTTTTCTATGATTTTAAGAATTGTAATGGTGTTGTTTATAGTGTCTTATGCAATAAAAAAAAGAATGTTCTTTATAAATAACTTAAAAATTACGAAAAATATTAATTTCAATAATCCTATTTGCATTTAAAATTTTTCCTACTACCCCTTTGCAACAATTTTTTAAAAATGGTCAAATTTGAATAAATCGTGGCCTATTTTTTCAAGAAAAAGAATCTCTACAAGATGACCATTTCCAATTTTTAAAGTAAAATTTTCAGTGGCTAAAATCGTTTAAGGAATAATTTTATTGAAATTTCTTTTAAACAAATAACTTTATTTGTAAATTATTGTTATTTTTTTAATTGGAAACGGTCAAGTTGCAAAGAATCTTTTTCCTGAAAAAATGAGAAAGGATTTTTTGGAATTCGAGCATTTTTCAAAAATTGTAACAAAACGGTAGTAGGAAAATATTTGATTTGCAAAAAATATTATTAAAATTAATATTTTTAAAAATTAAATTTTCTTTTTCATAAAAAATAATTTTTTTAAAAATAAGATTTTTAAACTTCCACAAAAAAATATTTACAGTCAAATTCAATCGTAAAGATTGAAACTTAAATGTTTGCGAAAAAATCCCTGGAGAATTTAGAACATTCCAGAATATTCTGAAACATCGTTAAACGTTCAAGATTTTATGTTATGTTTCAGAATATTTAATGTTACAAAACATTATAAATGGGAATATTAAATAATTGCAAGAAAATTTCAAATTTGGATAACATCTCTTGAAACATTTCGGGATCATTCGGAACATTCTGGAACATTAAAAAAAAACTTTATAATATCAGAAAAAATTATCCACAATAAAACAGAATCTTTCAGAATTATTCGAAATGTTACAAAACGTTCTAAATCATAAATCAAAAACATTCTATCAAATTCCATAAAATTTCCAAACAAATTGAAACGTTTATAACGATAAAGAAATCCATAGATTTTAAATAATTTGATGATCTAATCGGTTAAAATAAACAGTTTCTTTAACATAAACGAAATATTTGTTATTGGAATTGATAAACAAATTGCGCTGACCCGAAAAATCTAAAAAAATCATTTACTTTGCAGTGAATTATTTTAGTCTTTCATAACAAAATTGTCTCTTCATAAAACTCTCGAGGACTCTAAGGTCGTGTATTTTCGTCAAAACTCAAGACACAGACGTTAACTTGGAGATATTTCCTCATACAAATTTTTCTCTCGTGAAGTTCCAACCCCAAAGTAGAATCTCTTGTGTGACAGAAATATTCGTAGGGATCAGTAAGGCAAAAACGACCAATTGAATGGGATCTGGGCACAAAAAGTAGAAAGGACCCCCTTGGTTTACGACGAATGACCCTCTAGTCAGGGACAGTTTTCACTTCAGAAGCTTTATTACAAACAGGATTTGTAAATGTGATTTTCTCTATAATTTATCAACACAAAAGGGAGATAGAGTTCAAACGTAAACGTCATCAATCGAAACTATTCCGAAAACATGAGTAACGATCAGTCTTTAATTTTCAGACATTCATTTTTTGAGAAAAATCTAACGCCTCTAAACTGGAATTTCGAAGGAATTTGAAAAGTTTCAAATTTAATGACAAAATAAAAACAACAAATGAAAATCACGACAGTCATTAAATGCTTTAAATATAAAGTAACTCTCATAAATTTAGCCTCGAATAAATCCCCTAGTAAAAAATGTAATTTACATGACAAAGCATCCCATCCAACCAGATCCTGTTTATTCAAGCAGCATATTATCTTTCTAAATATAAATAAATTGAAAAACTTGGCTATCAATTTATCCTGAGAATCAGAATGCAAATAAAAAAGAAATATCTAACGATTGATATTGATTTTGGTACATTAATGGTTGTGCGAAGTTGAAATGGAGCGCGACGTTTGACATAAAACATCCGACGTGGTTGACTCCTATAGAAATCCGGCTCAACGGTAATCTATTATTTATCTATAGAGAGCCAAGTTCTGAATAGAAGACGACACTGATCAACGCGGTGATGCATTCAAGCCCGCATATAGCAAAAAGAAGGGACAGGGAATTACATTTTAACACCCCAAGTTTCTCTTTCAGGGAATCTTCTCGAAGGAGTGTTTTAATTTATTATCCTCACAATGTGCCGACATTTCTTTAATCCCAACTTATACTTGTATTATATATTTTACAGGTACAATTCTCACGAGATTTGAAAAATTGAGGTATTAGAATGAAATGTAGAAGAACTTGTAGGAGGAAGTGTAAGTGTTGAGATATAAAGATATATTTGAAAGAAGCTCAAATTCTTAATATCTGAATGCTTCCTACAAATTGGGATTTTGGGACCCACGTGATGTGAAATTTGGACCTGATAGATAAGTCATTAAAAGGAGTTAAAAAATAAAGGGTAACAATTCGATAAATATTGATCTAGGAAAAAAATATTCCCTACAAAAGTTGTAGCCGATGAAAAGAACAATCTTTAATGTACCACACATTTTTGCCATAAAATCATTATTTTCCGAGAAAAATGAGATTAAATGGAATCGAAAAGACAGGCATGCGAGGGGGAATTTTCCTCAATTCAAATCATCCCCTATTGAATGGAATAAAAAAGACAAGCACATGATGGGGAGTTTTTCTCAATTCAAATCATCCCTTATTAAATGGAATCAAACAGACAATGTGTTCTTTGGGTCCCAAAAAGTGGAGATTTTAACCCACATGATGTGGAATTTGGGCCTGGTAGATAAGTCATGAAGAGGAGTTAAAAAATAAAGGTTAACAATTTGATGAATATTGATCTCGGAAAAAAATATTCCCCACAAAAGTTGTAGCCGATGAAAAGATCTATCTTTAATGTAACACACGTTTTTGCCCTAAAACCATTATTTTTCTAGGAAAATGAGATTTTCAAAAAAAAAATCTGCCCGCTTTGCGGGCACATTCTCATTGCGCGCTCTGCGCGCAAGTTTGAACGGGCCTACGGCGCGCTCCGGAATTTTTGAACGTCGCGCTTCGCGCTCCGTTCTTTCTGGACCTCGCGCTTTGCGCTCGGTCTTGTGCTCTTCGCATACATTTAAGTTTATTTCTTATAATTTAATACTGAAGCTCAAACCAATTTTATAATATTAAAGATGATGTAAATTACTCATTTTCTCAAATTCACTAAATTTCTTTTTCAGTTTAAGTGAAACAGGAAATTCAATTTACTTAAGGCTCTATCGGCCTTAAGGAACACATTTTCATCATGACACTCGTGCTTCGCGCTCGATTTTTGTATACATTTCAGTAACTTTTTAATAAATTACATGATTAAAATAATTTATGTTCTTCCAATTATCTCAAAAAGTAAAAAAAAAGTAGACTATTTAAGCAAACGATTTTGCATTTAAACGCTTTTTTCGTACCTCACATATTTTGGTTAAAAAGTGGAATTTTTTCAATATTAAAAGTCAAAACATAAAATATACATCCTGTCCCGAAATGTCTTGATGAGAATTTGTAGACCTCATTTAGTCAAATAATTTTTCATCTAAACGTTTTCTATGTATCACATATTTTGTCTAAAAAATGGAATTCTTGAATTTTAATCGTATTTTTTGGAATTGAAACGACAAATATATGTTTTTTCAGAAACTGTGTCAGATAAAATTTGTAGATCTTTTTGAAACGAACAACTTTGTATTTTTCGTATTTTACATATTATTGTCAAAAAATTGAATTTTGGATTTTCATTAGTTTTTTTTTTAATTAAAAAGAAAAATATGCATCTTATGAAAAAATGTTACAATTCAAATTTGTAGGTCTTTATTTATTCAATAATATTGTATCATAACGTTTTTTCGTATCTCGTATAATTTAACTGGAAAATGGAATTTTGATACCTTTTCATCCATGATGAGAATGTAAAAAAAAAGTACCAAAACCCAATAAGGGTGCAGTTCCGAATAGGTGAACCTTCCGAAATTCCATCATATTCCCCATATTTACGTATTTTGTCGCGCTGATTATGAATATAATAGTTAAAATTGCCGACTAGTCGATTTTCATGGTGAAACCATAAAAAACCATAAAAATCATGTTTCTTTGCGTTCCTATCAACCAATATGTAAAATTCGCAAAATTTTCCAATTATAACTTACAGACCTCATCGAGATACACATTTTTTGTTACATGCATTTTTTTCTATGATCGATTGTTTCCGAGGAAATTAGTAATTCCATTTAATAGGGTATGATTTGAATTGAGAAAAATTCCCCATCCTGTGCCTGTCTGTTCGATTCCATTTAATCTCATCTTTATCGAAAAATAATGGTTTTAGGACAAAAATGTGTGGAACATTAAAGGTATATCTTTTCATCCACTACAACTTTTGTAGGAAATATTTTTTTCCTAGATCAATATTTATCGACATAAAATGAAAAAACTTGTTTAAAACATTTTCTTTTAATTTTAGCTTGAAAATCAAATTTTGCGGGTGTTTTTATTATCATATTCGTAATCAACGACTCAAAATTAATAATTTTAAAACTCAACTAATTAATTTGAAATTTTAAAAATAATAATAGTAATCTACGATAATGAAAAGATATTATAAAGGTATGTTGATAAAAATGTGATAAAACATAACAATTCTTAACAATGAATTCTTACATAAGTAAAATTGTAATATTTGTTCTATCGTTTAGCAGATATTCGATACATTTATATACGTTTTCAATAGTAAGAAAGAGTAAAAGAATTTTTCGTCACATGTAACTACACTCAGAAGGAATTTGTTTTTTATGAACAAGTTTTTTATGGATATACAGAAATTTTAAGCTAATTTGGAAAAATGTTGGTTGATCTACTCATTTAATAAAAATTTCAGTTAAATTAACAAACTTTGGTTGGTATTACCCCACATTTTGTTTTTATACGGACAACAAACATTTTGGTTTACACCAAATATTTGTCTTGGTCCTACTAAAGATGTGTTTGATGCTTTCAAATAAATATTTTAAACTGACCAAAAAAAATTTATTTATTTACAATTTTTTGTAGAGTTAACAAAACATTGCAACTAAAAGCTTTGATTTACTAGAGTAATGAGTTTAGTCAGATAAATAAAAATTTAATTCTTTCAGCCAAAATATTTTCTAAAATCAATTATAAATTTTTTCTGGTAGAACCAAAATTTGATTGATCCAAAGATATTTCATGATTGATTCTACCAAATTATTCAATCTACGAAAAAATCTAAAACAACCAAAGATTTAGTTAAATCTCACGAAATATAATAGTATTGAACAAATCTTCGTTAATCTAATCCCAAAGAATTTATTTGATAAACTTTGGTAAGAAGAAACAATTTTTAAAGTAAATTTTGTTCCGATTCATGAAAGTTTAATTAAATCAAGAAAAGTATTTTGTTCACTCAAATCAATCTCGCGAAATAAACGATTTGATTAAAATAGACTTTTTATCCCGAGTGAAGTTCTCATTTACATAGGAATTGGAATTTAATTGGTAATTTTAAATTGAAGTAAATACTCTTTACGTTCTGACTTTTGAATTTAAGATGGGACGTGCTAGAGTTTTAGGGAAAGATGGTTGCAACATTAGTAATTAAATCTTTCTCGTTCAGACTTTCCTCGAAATGTCGTCAAGTGTCAAATAAATAAAGTGGAAATCCCATATTGAAAAGTACGATAACATTTTCGACTAAGAAGTTCACTGACTCGAGTCTTTCGTATAAGGAAGAATCTGGAAGAAGCGTCTCACGAAGTGCAGCCTCTCTGATTCAAGCACCTAAACGTCTCAGCTTCGACTTTTATCTCTAATGGCTAGAGACGCGAAAGGAAAATATTCCTTCAGATGTTCAGATACACTTTTCCACGTTTAAGATTTTCTCGGCATTAAATTAAGGTTTTTGAAAATATTATACTTTCATTGTAAACAATTTCTGTAAAAGTTCCAAAATACATTTTTTGGAAATTTATTTCCGAAAGATAATTTGAGAATACATTCTCTAAATCTGAATCAGTCAAATTTTCATTGATCGAATCAGTGATTTGCCTTTCCACTGATTTATCAGTGGAAACAATATTTTCCACTGTTAAATCAGTTACTTTGCACTGAAGTAATCAGTGAAATTTGACTGATTCACAGTAATATCTTTTTAACTATTTGAATCGGTCAAATTTCACTGGTAATCAGTAGATTTTGACTGATTCAGATTTAGAGAGCATGTAATAAAATTGTACGTTGTTGGAAAAAATTGTCTTTAGGGTCCAAAAATGAGTGATTTATACTTAAATTTAAACCTGAATCTGCAAATAAATTCTTTGGTGCGGAGCAGAATTGAAAGAGCTTGATTAAGGACATTAGGGCTTTTTTGAACTATTTTACCTAAAAAACTATTTTGAAACTATTTTGAAAAAGTTGTTCAATACAGCTTTATCTGAGTCGAAACGTCTGATTAAATCGACCTAATCATTTTTGGACCCTAAAGCAAATTTTTTCCAACAACGTACCATTTTATTAAAATTAAGGGTCAATATAACTTACACTACTTTTAATACATGTAATTCCTGGCGAAAATTTCGGAAAGGATTTCAATCCATGTGAATCCGAGCCAATCCAAAATCTGTTTCCGAACCATTCGGAACAAATTCGAAAAAGTTTTAAATCCTATTCAATGCAAATCGGTTGAAAATCAATCCGATTCAATCCAAGACTTTAATCCGAATGAATCCGAAATTTTTACCAGGGATGTACACCGAGTTATGAGAGAAAGTGTAATTTCAAACGGATATGTTTCCTCTGAGATACTTATTGAAAATAAATAAACTTTTATGCTTAATGTTTAATGGATCGTTTGAATAACATATTCTTGAGGCTTTTTTACATAAAAAATTTCTTTTAAATCAGGAAGCTAAATCCTCCATTTTTTAATGATTCCTTAATTAATGATTGTTATTACAATGGACATATCAACGAAATAGTATTTAGCGATTTCATCATTTAAGTCACTTCAGCATAATTCCATAAAGATTATTTGAATTATAAATTATATTTAAACAAAATCCTTTTAAAGAATTTCAATACATGTGTTGTAAAATTGTAATAAATCCATTGTAATTTCACTTTCCATTATATCGTGAATGAAATTTTACAAATTCATCGTAAAATTCCAAACATTTTCAATAGTCTTTTAAAAGTTTTGCCATTTACATTTTAAAAGTTTTTATCGCGCAAACATACCGCACACAAGACATTTTATTGAATCAATTAAACTTTGGGTAAAGAAACCCGACCTAGTATTGTTTTGATTAATGAAGGTATTGGTTTTATGTGAAAAATGACTTTCGAAATTTTCATCAAATCTTTACGTTTTGAGACCCCCTGAGTGAGAAAAAACGGTTTTTACGAAAGTGTCTGTCTTTTTAATTTAAAAAAAAACTATTGCAAATCAAAAATTCAATTTTTTAACAATAATATGTGAAATACGAAAAAAACGTAAGAATACAAAGTTGTTCGTTTCAAAAAGATCTACAAATTTTGTCTCACACAGTTTCTGAAAAAACATATATTTGTCGTTTCAATTCCAAAAAATACGATTAAAATTCAAGAATTCCATTTTTTAGACAAAATATGTGATACATAGAAAACGTTTAGATGAAAAATTATTTGCCTAAATGAGGTCTACAAATTCTCATCAAGACATTTCGGGACAGGATGTATATTTTATGTTTTGACTTTTAATATTGAAAAAATTCCACTTTTTAACCAAAATATGTGAGGTACGAAAAAAGCGTTTAAATGCAAAATCGTTTGCTTAAATAGTCTACTTTTTTTTTACTTTTTGAGATAATTGGAAGAACATAAATTATTTTAATCATGTAATTTATTAAAAAGTTACTGAAATGTATACAAAAATCGAGCGCGAAGCACGAGTGTCATGATGAAAATGTGTTCCTTAAGGCCGATAGAGCCTTAAGTAAATTGAATTTCCTGTTTCACTTAAACTGAAAAAGAAATTTAGTGAATTTGAGAAAATGAGTAATTTACATCATCTTTAATATTATAAAATTGGTTTGAGCTTCAGTATTAAATTATAAGAAATAAACTTAAATGTATGCGAAGAGCACAAGACCGAGCGCGAAGCGCGAGGTCCAGAAAGAACGGAGCGCGAAGCGCGACGATCAAATCGCACGCCCTAGGCGCGCTCAAACTCGCGAGCTGCGCGCAAAGCGCGCAATGAGAATGTGCAGATTTTTTTATATAGATTGAAGGCTTTAGTTGATTAAGAATTAACCATTTGTTTGAATTAACTTGATAATTTTGTATACTCAAAAAAAATGTTGCTGTAATAAAACACATTTTTTTCTAAATCTATGTAAAATTAATAGAATGTATTTAATTTCTGGTTAAAAGTGTATTTGAAGAATTATATTTTATTTTGAAGATTTATTTCCCTGAATTGATTATTTGTAAGAGGAAATCGTATATCACACATATCACGGTTCAATTTTTCACATTTACTGGAGCAAAGAGAAACACTGTTAACTCAAACTAAGAAATGCATTCTTATCTTCATGCGTACATTGCGCCTCTACGTTATGCTTTTAACGACATCACAAGCTCCGTTGTCTATGTCATGCATACATATGTGTAGTTCGATGAACTTCACGATACTTTTGTTTCAGAATAGAACATATAGATGTTATTATTTCTCTTTATACTAAATCTATATCTTTGTTTTTTTTCCAACTGAATCAAAGTAATTAATCAACTGCTCGTTAATTTGTAGCAATTTTCGAGATTTAAAAATCATCCTTTATTCTTAATGCTATCAATTTACTGTTGCAGCTGTTCACAATCAACGTTTGATATCCGGTCTTATTGTTTTTTGATAACTTGTACTTTTTATATTAAAAAATTCCTTTATAAAGAAAAGGAAGTTATGACGCAATAATGAAAAAATAACAAATTTTTATAACAAAAGTGAAAATTGTTTTTTTTACACTCATCAATATACATTTTATGACATGAAGTAAAAGAAAAATAAATCAAAGATTCATGCGAAAAAATTAAGATTTTTTAATTTAAATAAGAATAGTTTATAAATAATTTTATAATGGAAAATTTCTCAGTTTTGCGAGAATATTTTCTCTTTCTGTAAATTTCGCTAGCCCGAAATATATATTGTGAAATAAGTTAAGACTTTGAAAACTAGAAATTGGTGAATAAAGATCTCAGGAAATTTATAAAATTAGGACTTCAAAAATAGGAACATAAAAAATGAGCAATCCCCAATGAAAAATTAGAAAAAAAAATTGCCTATCAATACATTTTACAACACTGAAAAAAACTATTATCTTAGTGAAAATTTTAATTTTTTGATATAAATAGATAATTTATCAAAATGTTAAAATAAAAATAAAATTACTATAAAATTGATCGATTTTACTCAACAAAGTTGATAAACTTGGAAATTACAAATCCAAAATGTTGATAAGTTAAATTTCAATGTAAAAAATAAAAAAGAATACATTTATCTACTTAACCGATAATTACACTCTAAAAACAAGTGTGTTACTTCTACACGTGAAATACGATATTAACTTTTTAGGCATTTGAAGTGTGTATTTTTAATACACATTACAAACGTAACGTTTAATTTTCAAACACTTTAACGTTTTGTACCCAAAATGTGTGTTAAAAATACACACTTCAAATGCCTAAAAAGTTACTATCGTGATTCACGTGTAAAAGTAACACACTTGTTTTTAGAGTGTATATAGACCAATTATTTTCAGCAGGGGATAACTATTTACGATAATTATTAAAAATAGTGACAATAGTCATATTTTATGTTAAAATAGCAAAAACAAAATATCGTTTCCTCAAAAAAGTAATAAAGAGTTATAATAATTGTTTCCACGGAGGCCTTGTATTTAATTCAATGTAATATCTATTCGAGGTGAAGAAATTGCCATTCTATATTTGAAAAACAAAAAAGTAATGTACACTACAAGAGCAGCGAATGCAGTGA
The DNA here is from genome assembly GCA_030998225.1 of Diplolepis rosae. Taxonomy (NCBI): domain Eukaryota; kingdom Metazoa; phylum Arthropoda; class Insecta; order Hymenoptera; family Diplolepididae; genus Diplolepis; species Diplolepis rosae. The sequence goes on from JAPYXD010000698.1 coordinate 8,949,183, forward strand.
GTGTAAGAAGTTGGTGTGAGAGCGTCAGTAAGAATTCTCTTATCCATTCCGAGCAAAACTCTCGGTCGGTATTGTCTTATTATCCTTCATTCCCCGCGCCATTGTCTAGTTCTCTGCACTGTAACTGGCAAAACAAAGCTTTTGTTTACCATGGCTTTGAACTTGCGGATCTGCCAAGTGCATAGTGCACTTAACGATTTAAGTATACAGTAAGGCATGCACCATCCGGTCGGCGAGCTTCTTTTTCGAGCCAATTAACGCATTATTCTCTCCTCTTTGCCCTCCTATCAATTCCCTAGAGAAATTTATACCCAATCCCCTCCATTAACTTATTTCGCGCTTCATGTGAAAGGAAATAACAAATGATTTTAAAAAAGTGAAGAATCTTAACATATTATTTATTCACCTGGGTAGAAATTTATAAAGTAGTCATGGTAAATAACTAGCTACTTTTAACTAGTTACTTTTTTTGGGTAACGATGGTGGTAACCATTTCCTCTTGTGAATAAGTAACGAATTGGTAACTACACTAGGTTGCCAAGTTATTATACTCACTTTCTTTTTGTTAAAAACTAAATTCGAACCCGTATCACTAAAACTCAAATTTATCTTAACGTCCAAACAAAAGTATAATTCAAAATTTCAAGAATTCGAAACCGCACTGAGAAAACAGTTTCTTCGAATCAAAGAAGCATTTCTTTGATATATGGTCAAGAAATTTTTTTTTAAATTAAAGAAAGTTTTGCTAATTCAAAAAAATTTTTTTTTGATCCAAAGAAATAGATTTGTTTAAATTAAAGAAATTTTTTCTTTGACCGTATATCAAAGAAACTGTTTTCTGGGTGCGTTCGAACTCTCAAAATTTAAAAAACGACCAAATTTTTACCAAAAAAGTTTCCTAGAATCAACGATTATGAAAAACCAACAAAAAAGGAGGAAAGAAAAAAGAAGGCAACTTTCCAAAACCCTTTCCTTCTTTTTCTTTCTTTCGTCCTTTTTTGTAGATGGTTACGGGTAGTAAAGATAAAAAAGAACGAAAGAAAGAAAAAGCAGGAAGGGGTTTTGGAAGGTTGCCTTATTTTTCCTTCCCCCCTTTTTTGTTAGTTTCTCATAATCGTTGATCCTCAGAAATTTTTTGGACCAAATTTGGTTGTTTTTTGTATTTTGAGAGTTCGAACGGTTTCGAAGTTTTGAAATTTTGAATTGATTTTGTTAGTCGCATAAAATCTCATAATATTGACAGTACACATATTAAAATTTTCCCTTGAAAATAACACGAAAGACGTCGAAATTGTGCATAAAACGACCTCAAGATGATGTGTTTTTGTTAATTTTTGAGAAAGATGTGGTGAAAAAAGTCCAAATTTCAAGCTTTTTTTAAATTATACATAACTCCCGAAATAATTGAGGTTTTCAGATGTGTTCCCACTCATTTTAAATGTAAATTAATTTAGAAATAATTAAATTATCTTTACAAATTGGATATTATTTTTAGTATTTTTTCATAAATAATTTTGCAAGTTTGAATTTTTACGACTTTTTGTTCTAAGTTTAGACTTTTTAAGAATCTAGGGGAAAATTATTATAATTTCTTAGCATCTTTTTTATATTCTACGTAAATTTTCCTTCAAAATGAGTCGATGAACATCTAAAAACATCAATTATTTCGAAAATTATTTATAATTTAAGAAAATATTGAAATTTGGAAATTTTTCACAATATCTTCCTCAAAATCAACAAAAATACTTAATCTTGAGGTCGTTTTATGGATAATTTCATGTCTTTTATGTCAATGCTTGTTAAATTTACATAATAAGGAGATTTTTCCAAAGCTTTAATCCATGAGGCATTTTTAAAAAATATTTAACGGTAAATTTATTTTTTTTAAAAAAGCGATGAATTGCAAGAGTTTTTTTTTTCTCCGTATGAATACAAAACTATAATTTTGGAAAAGAAGATTTTATATAAGAGTTCGGAGATAATCAAGAATTGATGATTAAACTTTAATGCGGTTCCCGTTGCAGAGTTTCCTGTCTGCTTGTATGCAATGTGACACATGCATGTAATTAGATGCACTTCTGGACACATATGCTTAAGCTGTTGGCTTGAAAAATGCAGACGTGCCATCTATTGCACCTGCACCTTCATGATTATGCAACCCGCATGTTATGCACCTGATATTGACTACCAAATAGGTCAACTTGATCCGTTGCCTGCCAGTGTCTTTATTCGACTTAATGATTATCAATTCCTCTATCTTCCATATATGTATATATTTGATTATTTCACAAAACAGTTTCATCGAATCCTACAAATTTTGATTAGTCAGACTAAATTCTTCACTTTTAAATCTTTTACACTTAAATTTAAACATTAGAAAAAGGCAAATAAAAAAATGTTTAATGAAAATTTTACATTCCAACAAGTCATGTCTTATTGTAACTTTTAGGGTTGTTTAATTTCTATTCTTCAAAGAATCGATTTTATGCCACAGAAAATCGAGTTTTTGGACCGTTTTTTGATAATTGATTTTTTTATGCGCTGTATTGTCATTATGACCATGTAACTGCCGTTTGCAACGTTTATAGACAAAAAGATAAAATTTGTTTTCAATTATGATTTGTTGGTTTTTAAATGATTGACTGATTAATACTTTTATTGGCATTTTGAAAATTCATACACGAAAATATAAACTGTTCGTAAATTATTTTAAATTTTATTTGCAGATGATGGAATTTTGGTTTTGTATTTTCGTTTATAAACGTTGCAAACGGCAGTTACAAACCAAAAAAATAAACTTCCACGTTTCTACTTTCTTCAAAGACGTATTTTTATAATCTTTGATTGAAATAAATTTATTAATCGTTTACATATTTCGGCTTTTTTTATTCTTTACAATTTTTGAATCGATTCTTACAAAAATCGATTCATTAAGCGAATTTAATATCCCTAGTAATTTTTAATTTTTCTCTAAATAATTGAAAATTAAAACAGGGGAATTCAACAACATCAAAAATATGAGACATTTGCAGAATTAAAATTTTTTTACACGAGACACTTTAAAATTCTTTAAATCGGAAGGATTAAAAGATAAAAGAATTATAAGAAATATAAATTGAGAAATTAGCGAAAAATTTTGAAAATTTCTAAAAGTCGACTGCTCTGATTATATTTTCAAGTTAATCTTTCGATGGGATTCGTCTGGATCCTAGATTTTTTAATTAGCGAGCCTTCTGATAAGTTTTCCTTTTTCTATTTAGAACCACCCTCGAAGAAATATGTGGAACAACTTTTTCCGAGTTTTTCGAGAATTTTATTTATAGAAAAGATTTATGAGAGGGTTGAGATCAAAGCATAGGAGCCCAGGGCAAAGTATAATATGATGATGATGATAAAGAAGAAAAGGGAGAAAAAAAGGAGTGCGATAACCGGCGATGTCAAAAACTTAACGAGGTACTGGCAATTTCTGTACCGACGGCTTTCAAGATTAAGCAGCTTTGCGCTAAATCTATGCTCACTGCTACCTCTAGAGGATGGTTACTTGTTTTGCTACCGATTTAGAATTCAGGAAGCTAAGAAAATAAACGGTCAAAATGAGACCAAAGTAAAGAGGCGTCACCTAACTTTTAAATGTTCATTATATACAATACATACACGTGGGTCCTTTTGTGGAAATACGATACCATTAATTTTTTATAAGGCAAGGGATTTCCTTAATTCACAAACGTTGTTTAACTTAATTGAAAAATTGTATTCCCAAATAATAATCAAAGCGTCAGTCGTTGTATAACTGTAATAAGAAAATTTAATTTCGAAAAATTTCAAAATATGAATTTATTCGATTATTTCCAAAAATCATGTCTAATAAAGGCAAATATCATGATGTTACAAAATCGAGACTTTGATAAGAAAAATAATCATTGAATTATCAAAACTAATATGATGATAAGAGAAATGATTTATTTGATAACTTGAAAAGACAAAGCTATATACTTTCTTAAAAGTATTTAGTCGAGCAATTTCAATTACCTAAGAAGCTTTTCTCATTATTGATCAATTATACAGAAAATTCAATATTAAAAATGAAGATTATTATTAGTTTTCCGCTCTACACACTTTTGGTGATAATGGATACTTATGGTAAATTTTATCAAAATTTAAAATATAAAAAAAACTCCATATTAGTAGTGATGGTACATAGTTATTCAAATATAAATAACAACAAATATTTGAAAATGCAATTGTTTTTGTAAATAAAAATATAATTGCATTTTTTCAGCTCATAAAAGTTTAGCAAGTAATGTGAAATGTATAAAAAATTAAAATTGTGGATTTAAAGAGGGTAAAGTTAATAAAAATCATGATATTTTATATAATTATTCCACCTGATTTTTTACTTGGCTCATTTTATGAATTCTCTATGTTTTTAGCATATTTTAACAAACTTTTTTTTCAAATAAATAAAACATCATTCTAAATATTCACATATTTTCATGATTGCGAAATAAAGAGCTATTTTGTTTTCAGTTTATATTAGAAAATATAAAATAATATTGTCTTTTACAGAATCCAGTTATTCTTTACACATGAAAGGGAAAATATTTGGTGGAGTGAAAGTTAAAGCCACATACAAGAATTGTATAGCTTCTTTAAGACATAATAACAATCATTTTTGTTCTGGTTTTTTGATATCTCAAAACGATATGTTAACAGCAGCTCGATGTCTAGAAGAGTTTTTAGTGCACAAACAGATTCCTGCCTTTGACCCATATAGCGTTGTGATTGGAGATGTAAATACATTATCCATAATTCGTTCAATTGAACAAGTAGAGGTTCATTCAGATTTCAATTTCAGTAAATCCGATTCTCCTCAAAATATTGGACTTGTAAAGGTACATAATTAACATGATTTTAAGCCATTAAAAATACCTTATCACCCACAAAAAAATTTACTTGATCTAACTAAACCATTTTGTTAACCCTTTGATCATGTATTTTTCCTCTGGTTCAATGGACTAGAAATTTGGTACTCTGGGGTTTTTGGGGTCGCTGATTACGAATTTGACCTATGATCCCAAAAATCCCTATATATCTATTTCTATACTAATAGGATCAATCTTTTTTCTCTACATGAATTTTTCTATGGAATAGACCATTTTTTACAATTTGTTTATTTATATAACAAAATTCACATACAATTAACGATATATATATGTTGACAAACATTGTTTGAACCCCCGCTCAAGTGAAATGAAAAAGTGATAAAATGCATCATTTGGCGTTCGAAAAACTCGATAATTGACCATTTTTAGTTACATTAAAGAAATTATTTAATTGATCTAACGAAATTTCGGTTGGATTAACTAAATATTTTCCTTATTGAATATACATGGCCTTTGTTAAAAGAAACTTTTTGATCAAGTACAATATTTGTAGTAGCTTAGGTTTTCCAAAATTTTAACTATAAAAGTATATTTTTTTGTGTTTTAGTTAAAAGCGAACAGGCTTCGAAATTTCTCTCAAGAATACATTAATATATCAGAAAATTTGCTATATGATTCATCAGTAAATGTAGCAGGATGGAGTATAAATAACAACGAACTTACTAATAAAGTTGAATTCATATTAAAAGAATTCTCAGTAGAATTAAAGAGAAAAGCAGATTGCTTGCTGCATTCCAAATCACCTCTTATTTGCACGTTTCTTCATAGACGCAATGAAAATCTTGGTCCGGTAAGTAGCATATCTAATGAATAATTTAAAACACATATTTTACATTGTGAAAATCAGTTGCGTGAATAAAACGCTTGAAATTCTTCAATAAATTTTAGGAAGACATTGGAACAGTGTTGATCCAGAATGGCAAAGCCATAGGAGTTCTTTCCATTTCGCCTCAAAAGCCAGGAGACCCAGCCATTTTTGTTAACTTAAGTAAATTTCTAATTGCAATCAGATGGATGAAAGAAACTCGAAGACTAAAAAAAATGAATACGATTCCGCGTAAAAGAGCTAGGTTCGAATGGGCAAATAATATAATTGGAAAGAAATAAAAAACTTCATAGAAATTTCCTAACCCTTTGTTAGCTAGGTACTTTTCTAATAAATAACAAAAATCTTGCAATATGAAATTTGAGATCCAAATCTTGACTTTAGGATCTAGAATCAAAAAGATTGAATCGTTACACAAAATTAAAATTGCGGAAAATTCTATCTCTGAAATTATATGAATGCATTTCAATTTATCAAGATATAATTATATCTAAATTTAAAGAATTTGAAACTTTCGAATTGAAGCATCTAATTTGAAATGATTAGATCAATTGCAATTAAATTAATCCAATAAATAATGCATATGAATGTAATTCATTTATCAACTTAAATAACTTTTATAACTGAGTAGGTGACTGAATTTATGAAAAATGTTTCAATATTATAAAATAATTTAAGTTGTTACCAAAAAGTTGTATAATAATAACTTCATGATTTTTTGGATTAAAAAACCAGCTTTAATTAAAATTTATTTGTGAGATTATGGATTAATCGGATCACGTGAATAAATTATATTGGATCTATAACTTAATTCGTGCGGTTTGCTAAGAGATGGCGTAACTTGATTATTATTCCATCGTTCCAATATTCCGAATATGCGTTGGAAAGCTACACAGAGAGAAATTTTAGGTTTCACTGACCAAAGTTTTTTTGTTAAAATCGTCTTTACAAAAATTTTAAAGTTCTCATGACAATCATGGTAGTGGCTGTCATACATTGGAAAAGTGTTTATTCCAACTGCAAGGAACGTTAAGGGGACCACGATTCTGGTACTTGAAATACCATAGCGCTGCGGTTATAGGAACCAAAGTCCATCGTAAAGCCGCGCATAGAGTTTAGTTAAAATGACTAAGTCTACGGACAGTAAATACCCAGCCAAAATTATTTTTGAGGTTATAGGTATGTTTCTCTTAGTTATCAAAATACGAATTCAATTTGATTAGAAAAAATAAAGTTTCACCGAAAAGATCTAAGAAATATAATCCGGTATAATGATATTTATGATAACTTTCGCCGATTAAGTTAAAAAATTGTCACTTTTTTCATCACCATAAACTTTTTTTGACTGACTATAGTTTTGACAAAATACGACGAGACAGCAACATTGGAACGCATTGCATTGTCCCCGAACAAAATCGTTTATCATTTAGAAAGAATTGTCAAACTATATTTATAATAGAATTATTTACCTGATAATGCTTGGCACGGTGAAATATAGTCCAGGAATCGAGAACGAGAATTGGCAGGATTCAACTTAGGCTGCATATCTTTTTGGAAGTAACTACTTATCTCCAGTACAGTGCAAGTTAAATTGTGTGACTATTACAAGATTTAATAGTTGTCACGACAGGCTTACCTCGTTGTAAAAAATGAAAGTTATACTTGATTTGTCTAGCGCAACAGCGAACGCTGCGGTTGTAGTAACCAAAGGAGCTTGGCAGTACACATAAAGAAAATGTACGTGTACTAACCGTTGGGGTACGTATAAAGCTCATTCTAATCATCAACTTTGGTCACAACAACCGAATACACAAAAAAGTCCAAATTACTGTCATGATAACTATAAAAGTAGTAGCTTCTCTCAACTTTTTCGGTCAAGGCAACTACTGTACAAAAAATTTATGTGCTATGTGCACAGGAACCAAAGCCGATTTCTCTCAGTGTACTGTCATTGTGCGTCTTTTTCAGTATATGTCATTCATTTGAAGCGTAAACAACAATAATTTTTTTCACTTAAATATGTCGAACTCTGTGCCTGAAAAAGTGTTTTTGCGGGAAGTTCTTCTTCATTACTTTAATATGAAGAAAACTGCTGCCGAAGGTCATCGTATTTTGGTGGAAGTTTATGGTGAACATGTTCTAGCTGAGCGAACGTGCCAAAAGTGGTTTGCACGATTTATAAGTGGTAATTTTGGCTTGGAAGATGAAGAACGTCCTGGGCAGCCAAAAAAGATTGAAGATGAAGAACTGGAAGCATTACTCGATGAAGATTGTTGCCAAACACAAGAACCCAAGCGGAAATCATGACACTCTGCCGACTGTGACGATCGGTTAAATGTTGGTCCGATGTAGGAGATCGACTGTTGATTACCAACCTTGGTACAATGTTGAGAAACAATTGGCCCAACCTTATTCCGACTGTGGAAAAAGTAATTTACCGACAGTGAATGTACAAGGTCCATCCAGTGTCTATTCAGCCCCGGTAGTCGACTGTCAAATACTAGCGTCTGTACAATGTTGACTGTACAATAGGCCCAACCTTCTTCCGACTGTGGAAAAAGTTATTTTCCGACAGTAAATGTACAAAGTCCACCCAGTGTCTAATCGACTCAGATAATTAACACTGTATAATACCAGTGTTTGTACAAAGTTGATTCGACACTGGTAGACTCTAAAAAAAGTATTGATAGTGAAGTCAGGTTCCTTTCAGAATGCATCCATTGAAATTAAGCAGATTTCTTTTGTCTATAAACAGAATCGTTTTACTGTTACAGTAAAACCCCGTTTATCGCAACACCTTCAAATCAAATGCCTCCCGTTTATCGCAAAAACGGAGGGGTTCCCACTTCTTCGTCACCAGCTTGAACAACTGATTATCAGCACATGCGCCTAAATGAATAGTTTCACGCGCTTTCGCTGTTTATCATTGTTTACAGTCGTGTTCCAATAACCTCGAATGCGTTTTTTTATTGTCATTATATGTGCAATTATAAATGAGTGAAAACGTGGAACCGAACGATGGTACGTAAACGACTAGTACAAACAATACATTTTAATTACTTTAAAGCTTACATATTTCTCTCATAATTTTCGAAAGCATGATTGAATTTTTTCAGTAGAAATATTCCCGCATTTTGTAAAACAATTGATTCGCAATTGGTAAAGCGATTGCTGTACTAGGCACAATTCATACTATAATTTGTCATAATAATATGCATTGACATGTGAAAAATTTATATATTTTTCTGTTACATATAAAACACAAATATGTAGCAATATATACATAAACGATAGTTTCATATCATATAAACGATATATTTCATATCTCCCTAATATACGAAAATTCATATAAATATATGCATCACAAATTTAAAAGTGAGGGGTATTCCCGCCTATCCTTAAGAATCACGTGACCACTCCTTCTACTAATAAGAGGGAGAAAAAAATGGTAAAGTTTATTGCGATAAACGGGAGAGACAAGTTGCAATAAACGGGAGTTGCGATAAACGGGTGTTGCGATAAATGGGGTTTTACTGTATTGTAGTATTGATGATAATCGATTTAATATTGGCATTTGTCAAAGTTTGAGCTTATGTACATTTCTAATATTTATATTAGATAGGTTATATCATACTATTTGCTTTCTTTTATCCTCGAAATTATTTTTTTCCTGTACGAGAAAGGCTTTCATTTCAAGAACAAAGGAAATACTTTGACAGTAAAAGGTTAGCATTTGAAACGATAATTGTTCAACCGCTAAAGAATTTCCTCTCATACCAATTAAGAATATTAAATCCTTTAATAGTGGAGGGAATCGTTTGAGAGTTAATAGTCTGTTTTTAGTGTTTAGATTTCTTTAAAAAATGTCTTTTACCGTAAAACATGGATTTAATAATAAAAGTATATAACCAGTATTTTAGAAATGTTTACAGCCAGCGTTGAAAATATGTTGGTTACCAGTATTGATGCAACGTTGGAAACTGGTGTTGTACCAACGCAGTACATCGTTATCATTTCGACTGTCTGCCGGCAGTCGGATTCCGACACACTCAAAAAACAGTATAGCTAAGAGAACTATATTTTGATCCTCAGAACCAGAAAATATTGCTATCAGACCAATGCTACGGTATGGTCCTCAGAACTATACGAGTATAGGTGAGACAGCTATACAGGTTCGTTGATATGACCATACCATGTACAGTAAAACCTATCGTAGCCGACACTCTCCTAACGAACATCCCACTCTGACGCTTCACATTATTGGTCGAGAAATGTGCATGGTCAGGGCCGTCTTAAACACCGTCTTTGGAGGCTCCTCATATTTTTGTAAAAAATCTTAGTAATTTTTTTTTTCAATGAATATTTAAAATGAAACATTGATTTAATTAATGATTATATTTGAATTATTAATTTTAATTACAATTTAACTTCGAAAAAATGGAGAATTTTCATAACCAATTATATTTCAACTTATTAAGATCTTAAATATGTATGTACAGTCGTGCAACATAACCTCAACTGTCATCTATACATTTTCCACTAAAAGCACTAAGTATTCCTTATAGTTTTTTATCGACTGAATTTATCCATGAAATTTTTAAATTATCAACAAAAATAACTGATTATTTTTCAAACTAACTTTTACTCACCTTTTTGCACAAAAGTAAACACAAAAAATAAGTACAAGCCGGTACATGTGTGTTACTAAACACAAGGGCACCTGTTGCCACAGCACTGAACCAAGCTAGTAATAAGTCCCTAGCAATTATCGCATGTCATTGGTACCCATCGTAGCCGAACTTGTCTCCCATATGTGTCGGCTACGATAGGTTTTACTGTATAGCGATCGTAAACAAAATATTATGCTTGATCCTTCAAAGAAAGAAAAAATGCTCCAAACAAATCGACAAACGCTTCGAAAAAATGACAATTCTTTCTCATTTCGAGGTTAGAGTCACGTGCATGCGAAGCAATGTATAGGTCGCGCGGCAAACCAGTATAGTTGTCTCACCTATACCGCATGGGTCGAGACACTATATACCGGTATAGGTCGAACAGCTATACTGTTTTTTCCGTACAGTCAGAAGTTGGTATCCAACGTTGGATCGACGTTGGTCCGATTGTTAATTTCTGCTTGGGAAGAGCTCGCAGAATCTTTGGGAGTTACTCAAGCAGCCATTTCAAAGCGTTTAAAAGCAGCCGGGTACATTCAAAAGCAAGGAAATTGGGTTCCACATGAACTTAAGCCGAGAGACGTTGAAAGGCGGTTTTGCATGCACTGATAGAAATGGTTCGGGAGTTTTAGCCATTCGCTTGTAGGTCGGGAATTTATAATTGTATTTATAAAATAATATGTCTCTCTGAACAACGCAGGATGTTGAATACAGAAATCAAAATATTGTAAGTGAAACTGGTCGAATCAGAAATATAATATGGGAAGGCGAACAATACATTTTTCCATAGCAACCAATAATATGGTTGATTCGTTCATATTTATTCAGTTATAATCGGATGGTTAAAATACAAATCTCATATTGCTGTATCTATGCCAGCAATAAGGTAAGGTTAAATTAATCATAAATATCTTTGTAACAGCCATTCCTTTCTATCAGTGTGTCCGAAATGCTGCTGGAACGCCAAAAAAAAGAAGTCATTTTTGCATCGGATTGTTACTGGTGATGAAAAATGGATCCATTACGACAACCCCAAGCGGAAAAAATCATATGTGAAACCCGACCAATCAGCCAAATCAACGGCAAAGCCGAATATCCATGGCGCGACAGTAATACTCTGTATTTGGTGGGATCAGAAGGGTGTGCTGTATTATGAGCTGCTAAAACCGGGTGAAACCATCAATGGAGAACGCTACCGAACACAATTAATCCGTTTGAAGAGAGCAATAGCCGAAAAATGCCCGGAATATGCGACCAGACACGAGGCAATAATTTTCCATCATGACAACGCTCGGCCCCATGTTGATATTCCGGTTAAGAACTATTTGGAAAACAGTGGATGGGAAGTTTTACCCCACACGCCTTATAGCCCAGACCTTGCCCCTTCTGACTACCATTTGTTCCGGTCGATGCAGAACGCCCTCACTGGAATACGGTTCACATCAGAACAGGGTATCAAAAATTGTCTTGATTCATTCTTGGCCGCCAAGCCGGCGTAGTTCTTTTGGGATGGAATCCACAAATTGCCAGAAAGATGGGAAAAAGTCATAGTTTCAGATGGGCAATACTTTGAATAATACTATTGTACATGTTTTTCTTAAATAAACGTTCAAATTTTGAAAAAAAAACCGCACGAATTATGTTATAGATCCAATAAATACATTAATTCGTTCATGTAAAATAACAGGAAATCGAGAGCGAATATCATGATGAGAATGTTCCTTAAGACCCATAGAGCCTTAAGGGAAATAGGAAGTTAAAAAATCGATTTTTTTTATTGCATTTTTCAATAGCATTACTATTCATAAGGTAAATGCCAAAGTTTTAAATCATTTAGATGAAAAAATGAGAGACTAAAAGGCTGAGCGCTTTTCGCAAAAATTGACGGGCCGCAGGAAATAGAAGCTTATTTTATTTTTGTTCCGTTTTGCAGTGATTGCAAAAAAACGGAGGTTCAGATCGGTTTGAAAATTTTTTTGCTTTCACAGAACATGTTCCTTTACGGGCTGAACCTCCGTATTAAGCTGTAAAAATTTCTGATTTTGAGACAAAAATTCGTAAACATGAATTTTTTCTGAAAAATTTTCTTGCAGTTTTTGAAATTTTGAAATTTTTTTTTATTTAAACAGATTTAGCCCAGAGAGGGAAGTATTACGAACACAACGCACTTTGAAAAATTCAATTCCCATTGTTAGAACAGAAGATATTACTGCAAAAAGTTTTTTTTGTTAAATTGTTTATTTAATTATATAATTGTATATTGGAATTTTTCAATAAAAAAATATTTTTTGTACTCTATTCAATTGTTATGATTAACCCACGAAAAAAAATTATTTATATCTTGATATTTACTTTTTAGTTAGACTTTGAAAATAGGATTAGTTTGACATTCCAGTCCCCTTAAGTAAATTGATTTTTATTTCGGATTGGTGTGCGTCCCTATTGATCAAGCAAAAGATTTATCAGGCTTAGAATATTTACAGAAAAAAGTGACGTCTTAATCGTAAACAGCCGGTAGAGACCAAAATTTGAGTATTCACGATTAGTTTTTACAAGCTGCTTTAACATTGAATGTGTTTTCTACGAAGTTTATAAGTGATATAAGTGATAAATTTGTTTCTGTTAAAAATTAAATTAATTTTAAGCAGTAGCTTATATTAAATTGCAATTGAGTAATACGGTGCAAATGGATTGTTTATATTAATATTTGGTCCAAAAAAGCTTCAACTATAGAAAAGTAAAGTAGACTCAACTTTCAAGAAGATCCAGTATCAAAAATGAAGATTCTTATTATTTTACTACTATATATTTGTAGTGATTATTACATTTCTACTCATTCAGCTGGTACAAGAATTACTTTTTTTAGCTTTTACTCTATGAGTATTCTAAATTAATTTCTTTCATTATTGTATCTACAAATTTATTATGGAGTGCTGCCCGACCGTTATTAAAAAAATTAGTTGAGTTCGAAATTTAAGTTTTTTCGTATTTCACATATTATTGTTAAAAAAAATTGAATTTTGGATTTTCAATAGTATTTTTTTAAATTAAAAAGAAAAGTATACATCATATGAAAAAATATTGCAATTCAAATTTGTAGATCTTAATGTAGAAAATAATTTTGTATGATAACTTTTTTTCATATCTCGTATAATATAAATGGAATTTTGATATTGACTTTTTTCAAGTTTTAACATGCTGTAAAATGTCTAATATTGGTTTAATCAAAGAATGTTATAAAGATAATTTGTAGAGATTTATGAGGACTATCAAAAACCAGTATTAGAATTTTTTATGTAATTAATATTTGCAATGTTATAAAATTGACTTAAGTTTCAGTATCAAATTACAAGAAATAAACTTGAATGTATGCGGAAAATATAAGACTGAGCGCGAAATCCAATCAGAACGGAGCGTGACATATCAACGAATATTTTAGTAAAATGTGGACAGAATGATATTTTCCGAATTTTTAAAGCATTAAAATGTATGAACTACGAAAAATCTCGGTAAATTATCATCTTAGAAAAGTTTTATCCATTGAAGACGTAAAAAGGAAGTTTGGCACGTATTTTTGCTAAACTTTTGGTAAAATCTACTAAAAAAATCAAGCAATTAAGTACCAAAATTTCTGTGAATTTTACCAACATTTTTTCTGCAAATAAAAAATTGAATTTACAAGAAACAAATTATGTCCGGGAAGTTAGCACCGCCATTTTGTTTTTTCAAAAAAACAAAAGTTGTGCTGAATTGTGCTAGGTTTGTGCTGAATTGTGCTGCAAAAGATTTTTGAAAAAAATGAAAATTAGGGCTAAAATTTTGAAAAAACGATTTTTTTACCAGCACCGCCATTTTGTTTTTTTGAAAAAACAAAAGTTGTGCTGAATTGTGCTAGGTTTGTACTCAATTGTGCTGCAAACGATTTTTGAAAAAAATGAAAATTAGGGCTAAAATTTTGAAAAAACGATTTTTTTTACCAGCACCGCCATTTTGTTTTTTTGAAAAAACAAAAGTTGTGCTGAATTGTGCTAGGTTTGTGCTGAATTGTGCTGCAAACGATTTTGGAAAAAAATCAAAATTAGGGCCAAAATTTTTAAAAAACGATTTTTTTACCAGCACCGCCATTTTGTTTTTTTGAAAAAATAAAAGTTGTGCTGAGTTGTGCTAGGCGAGAACAATAAATCTCTTCCTCATCAATTATCTCTCAGACGCATCATTTTCAAAATAAATACATATTTGTCAATTTCAAAATTTGTTTAGACATACAATTTTCAAAAATGCGAATTTCGGAAAAACAAAAGTTGTGCTGAGTTGTGCTAGGCGAGAACAATAAATCTCTTCCTCATCAATTATCTCTCAGACGCATCATTTTCAAAATAAATACATATTTGTCAATTTCAAAATTTGTTTAGACATACAATTTTCAAAAATGCGAATTTCGAAAAAACACAAGTTGTGCTGAGTTGTGCTAGGCGAGAACAATAAATCTCTTCCTCATCAATTATCTCTCAGACGCATCATTTTCAAAATAAATACATATTTGTCAATTTCAAAATTTGTTTAGACATACAATTTTCAAAAATGCGAATTTCGAAAAAACACAAGTTGTGCTGAGTTGTGCTAGGCGAGCACAATAAATCTCTTCCTTACCAATTTTCTCTGAAACGCATGTTTTTCAAAATAAATACATATTTGTTAATTTCAAAATTTGTTTAGACATAGAATTTTCAAAAATGCGAATTTCGAAAAAACACAAGTTGTGCTGAGTTGTGCTAGGCGAGAACAATAAATCTCTTCCTCATCAATTATCTCTCAGACGCATCATTTTCAAAATAAATACATATTTGTCAATTTCAAAATTTGTTTAGACATACAATTTTCAAAAATGCGAATTTCGGAAAAACAAAAGTTGTGCTGAGTTGTGCTAGGCGAGAACAATAAATCTCTTCCTCAACAATTTTCTCTGAAACGCATCTTTTTCAAAATAAATACATATTTGTCAATTTCAAAATTTGTTTAGACATACAATTTTCAAAAATGCGAATTTCGGAAAAACAAAAGTTGTGCTGAGTTGTGCTAGGCGAGAACAATAAATCTCTTCCTCAACAATTATCTCTCAGACGCATCATTTTCAAAATAAATACATATTTGTCAATTTCAAAATTTGTTTAGACATACAATTTTCAAAAATGCGAATTTCGAAAAAACACAAGTTGTGCTGAGTTGTGCTAGGCGAGCACAATAAATCTCTTCCTTACCAATTTTCTCTGAAACGCATGTTTTTCAAAATAAATACATATTTGTTAATTTCAAAATTTGTTTAGACATAGAATTTTCAAAAATGTGAATTTCGAAAAAACACAAGTTGTGCTGAGTTGTGCTAGGCGAGCACAATAAATCTCTTCCTTACCAATTTTCTCTGAAACGCATGTTTTTCAAAATAAATACATATTTGTTAATTTCAAAATTTGTTTAGACAGAATTTTCAAAAATGTGAATTTCGAAAAAACACAAGTTGTGCTGAGTTGTGCTAGACGAGAACAATAAATCTTTTCCTTAACAATTTTCTCTCAGATGTATCCTTCTCAAAAAATATTCTTCTCAAATAGTTCTAAAAATAAGTCCAAATACATTTTATTCTGAAATTTAAATTCATAAAACTATGGTACTTCAAAGTATTCGAATAATTTTTGTAAATTTCATTTTCAGAAGTCCCAAGAGTCCTGTTGAGAGTTCTGTATTCAACTTAAATAGTTCTACAAATAAGTCTAAACACATTTTGTTCTAAAATCGAAGTTCAAGAAACTATGACACTTCAAAGTTTTCAAAAATCTCGGTTTTAAGATTTTCAAGAGTTCTGTTTAGAGTTCTCTATTCGAGAAATCTTTAATAAACTTCTCATTGGAAGTTTTTTCAACTCTAAAGTTTCCTCGATACTTTTTCTCGGCGAACTAAAGAAACATGTTTACCGACTGGGCTCAATTTGCCATTCAATATTCTATTATTAGACAAAAAGGGATTTTCAGGTTTTTGATGACATTGCCGACATCACTAGACCTGGTGTGACCATAATTGATTTTCGAAAAGTAGGACAAAAAGGTTTGAAAAATGAGGACAAAGTAGGACATAAAAGTTTGAAAAAGAGGACAAAGTAAGACAGAAAAGTTTGAAAAAGAGGACAAGATAGGGCAGAAAAGTGACTATTTTATCGAATGTTATCAACGCTTAAATCTTATATTTTTATTTTTGAACCTTGTTGCATTTTAATTAATGATCTATTGAGTTGAAAGATTATTTATGAGTTGTTGAAACTTGCCAATTGACGAAGAAATCGTTAGATGCCATTGAATGATAAAATTTGGTACAAGAAAAAATCCAAAAGTTGATTAAAAAATAAAAATGTATCTTTTGAAAATCCACACAAAAATCCGGACTGAGTCGAAAATCCTGTAGGACAACTCACACAAGCACTAAAATGAGGGCATGTCCGGGGAAATCCGGACGGATGGTCACCCTAACTAGACCATACATTGTGTGCATGCCAAATTTCAATCAACTTAAACAACATTTGTCCAAATTAGGACGATTCATATTTTATGTGCCACCAGCGTGTAAACTCGTTTTTTCGCTACAGTTAAAAGTAGCGCAATGTAGTATATTGCGCTACAGAGGAATAATAAACATGTATTTATTTTGAAAAAGATGCGTTTCAGAGAAAATTGTTGAGGAAGAGATTTATTGTTCTCGCCTAGCACAACTCAGCACAACTTGTGTTTTTTCGAAATTCGCATTTTTGAAAATTGTATGTTTAAACAAATTTTGAAATTGAAAAATATGTATTTATTTTGAAAATGATGCGTCTGAGAGATAATTGATGAGGAAGATATTTATTGTGCTCGCCTAGCACAATTCGGCACAACTTTTATTTTTTCAAAAAAACAAAATGGAGGTGCTGGTAAAAAAATCGTTTTTTCAAAATTTTAGCCCTAATTTTAATTTTTTTAAAAAATCGTTTCCAGCACAATTCAGCACAAACCTAGCACAATTCAGCACAAACCTAGCACAATTCAGCACAACTTTTGTTTTTTGGAAAAAACAAAATGGCGGTGCTAACTTCCTGGACATAAACAAATTTGATAATCTAAGAATCCAAGTGCATTTATGAAAGTACTTTGAAATCCACTGAAAATTGAATACCGGCAATGTTAATCCTAAATCAAATTAAAAAACGTAAAAAAGTAATTGAATAATGCAAAAATGTCTAAAAATGTGCATAATAATAATACAGTAAATAATTCGAAAAAATGTAATGGTTGAAAGAATCATCTTACAGTGTTGCAAAAGGGTGAAAGGGTGTGTTGTACGTGAAGCAGCTGTGTGACTCATAGATTGCACAACTGCGGGAATATATTATAAACACCAAGAGTGACATCCCACTTCGAAACCCATCTGTAGAGTAGAAAAAAAACACTCTCCTAGCCTTTACTGAACTATACATATATAGTCCACCTCTCAGGCACCCCGCTGCGTTGTGAAGATAAAGTAAAGATATAAATCTTTACCTGAACAGCACACAAAAATACAAGCTTAGTACTTTTATTATATTTATCTAATGAACTAGGAACACTAATATGAGCGTGCAATCTAGGTAAAAAATTATACTACTACAAATGTTCTGAAACGATAAAATTAAAAAAAAAACAGGTAGAGTGGGTGATCAAATTATTATGATCACTGTGACAGTTTATATTAATGAGATTTAACAGTCATAAAACAAAAAAGTTAATCATTAATTTTGAAAAATATTCGATTACGTGAAACATAGATGAGCTGGTGCTTTTAATATTAAATATACACTGTTAGAAATATTTTGAAATTAATTAAACTTACAATACTCTTGAGTAAACATATCTTTAAATTGCGAAAGGTTGACTAAAATTGTCGAAATGTTTCTTAAAATTACGAAACGAATTTTTACAACTTGATGTTTTAGTAGATTTTACAAGAAGTTCAGTTCAATCATGTACTTACAGTTCTGAACGTTCATTGAACGATGACAATTTTTTTTCTGTCAAAACAAAATTAATGATTATGTTTATATTTATGGTCCTAAAAATATACAATTTGTCATAAAATATATGGGTCATTCCATATTAGATTGACAGTCGATGTCGCAGATTTGAACGAGATAATTTTTTTTCGGTTCTTTATCAACAATAAATAGAAACGTATTTTTTTGTTTGGCCAAAAAAAATTTTTTTACAAGTTACGATTTTTCGAATTTTTTACTTTTAGCGCTAATAACATACGCCCGGTAAAACGCTCGCCGCGTGTGTAAGCACCCGGATTGCGCGCGAGGCTCATCAAAAAAAAAAAATTTTCGAAAGGGGCCAAATTTGGAAAAAAGCGATTTTGCGTTTATTTATTAACTTTTGTATGTTAAAAAATATTTATGTGCCTCAGCCGCGGAAACTCGTTTTACCGTTACAGCTGAGAGTAAAGCAATGTTGTATATTCCGTTACAGCGGAACGCAATCTATTTCTTATTCTTCTTCTTCTCACTTCTTCTTCGTACAGCGGGACGCAATCTATTTCTTATTCTTTTTCTTCTTCTCACTTCTTCTTCGTACAGCGTTAGCACTGACTACTACACAAGACCGATAAAATCAAAATGGCCGGGATTAGTCGCCAATTTGCGCCCGCTTTGTACAACTAGCGCAGCAAACAACTACAATAAGTACTAGATTAGATTCCAATGTACGCATAAAAACTCGTATCCGCACCACAGTCACATAAAATAGAATATGTGCCAATGCACACAATTCGGGACATTGCGAGACTCGCGACAATGCTCGCAGGACTGATCGCGCCTCGGATTCGTCTCCGTTTTGTCTCGGCTTTGCCTCAGCTACGTCTTGGCTACGCCTCGACTACGCCTTGGCTTCGATCTTCTGTGAACATTGTCGCTCGTCACGCAATCACCCTCATTGCGTGCCTAGGCACATAATATACTATTAAACAATTTTTTCACAACAATCTTTGTAAAGAAGAGTCAAAACTCTAATTTTCGAAATTTGGAAAATTTTTTGTGCGAAAAGTTGTTTTCAAGATAAACAGACTTGAAAGTGCGCTTGCTATATCAAAAATATCATTTTTTAGAAAATTCGAAAAATCGTAACTTGTAAAAAAATTTTTTTTGGCCAAACAAAAAAATACGTGTCTATTTATTGTTGATAAAGAACCGAAAAAAAATTATCTCGTTCAAATCTGCGACATTGACTGTCAATCTAAAATGGAATGACCCATTTGCTACTTTTGACTTTACTGAAGCAAGAACTAATCATTTATTATTAACTAATTTATTAACTAATCATAATCATTCAAAAAAAATATTCTCCATCGTTCAATGAACGTTCAGAACTGTAAGTACACAGTTCAATCAACAGAGTTTTAGTGTATTTCACTTAGCACCCAGTAAAATCTACTAAATTTGAATTATTTCTGTATTTTGTAGATTTTACTAGACGCTAACTGAAACCTAGAGAAAATCTATAAATCCATAAAATTGTCGAATCTGCTAAAATTTTAAGTAAATAAGTACCGAACTTCCTGTAAATTTTATGATTTTTTAGTCTGCGTATGTGGCTGATGAATCCTACGTATTTCTTTCAGTACTGATAGGAATTTTAAGCAGCTTTCTAAACCTTGTTCAATAATGCATTTTAAAATGATTTTAAATAAATGAATATATTATGGGTAATTCGAATATAAAGTCAAATAGAGCGCGAAAACAGACATTTTTACGGTTTATTAAAAAAATGTTATCGCTACTCTATATATTTATTAAATAGTTATGAAACTTGTTTCCCTGTGTTCATTGAAGTCGGTATACATCTTCATTTATACAGAACCGCAATTTATTTTTGCTTTAGTTTAGATTGAAAGTACAAAATTATATTATTTTTTACAGAAGCTAACTATTCTTTACCAATGAGAGGGAAGATATACGGTGGAAAGGATGTTTATCCTGAAGACCGGAATTACATAGGTTCTTTCAGATATATTTCCGTCCATCTTTGTACTGTAATTATGATATCTAGAAAACATGCTCTAACAGCAGCTCGATGTTTAAACAATTTTTTAATGAACGAGGAGATTCCTGATTGCCGCACATATGATGTTTTAGTTGGAGATTTAAGTACTATATTTGAAACAAGTTATCCAATCGATCAAGTGGAAGTTCATGATAAATACGAGTATAATCCCAACGACAAAACCTCTACTTACGATATTGGAGTTATAACGGTGAGCAATTAATATACTTATAAGTTATTGTATTTATACCTAAATCAATTTAATTTTAACTGCACTTGCCCAAGTAAAAAAAAAATACAGAAATTCTGCAGAATCCCTGCACAATGCAGAATTTATACAGAAAAATGGACAGACAAATTTTTGAAATAATTATGTTAAAAGTAAATTTTGCTCAATTTTTCTGTAAAAAGAAGGTACATAGTAAAATTTGTGCATATTGAAGTCAGGAGACAATAATTCTTTAAAAAAAGAGATGGGAAAATTGTCCAGAATGCACATTGCAGAAATTCTGCATTTGTTTTTACTTGGTTGACAAAAATTTGATCAAACAATCATATTTCCACACAAGATTGTATAATTTTTTTAAATTTCCACAACACATTGGGTACCATGCAATACCACTTTTTTTATAAGAATGAGTTTTTATTTTCGGAGCAATATTTCAATTAAAATACTTTCAGATAAAATACAATATTTTCTGCTCAATTTGAATTTGATTTAAAATCATTTCTTTGTTTTGTTTAGTTGTCGTATAATATAATTATAACACGTTTTGCAAACTGGATTGAAATGGCAGATGAAAACACAGATTTTTCAACAGCAGATATAGTAGGATGGGAAATACATTGCGACCAATCTTCTGTTCTTATTAAATTCTTTTTAAAAGAATTTAAAGTTCAAATAAAAAACAGAGGGGCATGCGAATCATTAAATACTCAACCTTATCTTTGCATATTTCTTACGGATTGCGAAGGAAATCTTGGTTTGGTAAGACGCATGTAAACACACAGAAAAAAATGTTATAAAATTCACAGAATGTTCAGTACTTTTTTTTACAACTTCAAGTTTAGGTTTTACAAGAAGTTCAGATCAATCAACAGATTTTCTGTAAATTTCACTTCGCGTCCAGTAAAATTAATAAAATACGAAAAAAATCAATTTTTAGTAGAATTCACTGGACAATAGGTGAAACGTACAAAAAATCTGTTGATTGAACTGAACTTCTTGTAAAATCTACTTAAACGCCAGGTTGTAAAAGTAACCATCAAACTTTCAGTACATTTTACGAATTTTTTTTCTAGTGTAGCAATTAATTTACAATTTACGTTTTTCTGTATAAAAAAAAATTAATTACAGTGAGTGACAACATTTAAAAGTATTTATTAATTTTAGGAAGACATTGGGGGTCCATTGATTATTGATAAAAGAGTCGTAGGAATTCTTTCGACCCTACCAGAAGAAGAAAAACCTGCTATTTATACTGATGTTTTTCAGTTAAAGGAAAAGATAAATTATCTAAAGAGTCCCCATTTAGTAGAAAAAACGAATCAACTTCCTCGTAAAGGAGCAAGGTGTGATTGGTATTACAGTGGAATTTTAATTTCAGGTGACTAAACCTAATAAACTTAGTTTTTATTTCCCCGATGAGATAAAGGATCTAAGTTTTCTGGCACGGTATTCAAGAGAATTTTTTTAAAAAAGGTAAAAAAAATGAATTTTTGCACTTTTACAAGAAGAAAGAAGACAAAGATTTAGGAAGTCTTCTTCCCACTTACAAAACGGAAGTAAAAATGGCTCGAAACATTCGAAGGTCTTTACGACGTCACATTTGCTTTCGTTTTTAAATAAAAAGGTCTATTGAACCTAGAACAATTGTTTCGCTAATTGAGATTAATAAAAAAAAAATTTCTATCTTCAATGGTTTAGTGCGGAATTTTATTATTTTTAATTCTCATAATAATTATTTCTAAGAAAATTTTAAATGGAAAGAGTCAATCCAGGTGGATTTAACTATAATACTTGGTACGTTTGCATTGGCTTTAGGGTCCATAAATGAAAAGGTCTATTTAATCAGACGTTCGGCTCTGATCGGAGCCCTCATCAGTGATATTTATTAAAATCTACAAAATACAAAAAAGATGCTGTCACTAATTTCACATATTTTCTCTGAATAACTAGAGTACTAAACGTATTATACAAAAAAAGAGGAGGAAAGTTTGGATATATTCTTTGGTGCGAAGCTGAATGTAAGTAGTTTGGTCTAGACTATTAAGGCTATCTTTTGACTATTTTTTCCGAAACTATTTTGAAACTATTTATTAACTATATAGAAGAACATTCACATTTTTTTAATGTCTAGTCCATATTTTGACTGAACAACACATTTTTAAACTATTTCTAAAAGGTTCTATAACATATTATACCAAGGGGGGGGGGGGGGGGGTACTTGACATATTAAATGAAAAAGGAGGTTTGGATGTATTCTTTGGTGCGAGGCTAGATGTAAAAGGCTGGTCTAGATCATTAAGGCTATCTTTTGGCTATTTTTTCTGAACTATTTTAAAAGTATTTATAAACCATATATAATAAAGTCTGATTAAATAGACCTTTTCATTTATGGACCCTAAAGCCAATGCAAACGTACCAATTATTATGAATTAAATCAAGGGTCAATACAATTTACTATTTTAATTATCAAATTATGGATTTAACTATAATTGGGGAAAAGACATATGAAGTTTAAAATTTAATATGATCACTAATTATTAGTAATCTTCTACTAATTTCATTAGTACCTGTAAACTTTTTAAAGAGTAATTATTTTAAAAATTGTAAAAATGTTCACTAATCTGAATTAGTGGCTCACTTTTCACTAATTCAAAATTAAAGAGAAGGGACAGAAAAATCTAATTTTCTAAAAATCCAATGAACTATTAACAAGATAATTGATTTTCCAAAATTTTTATTCTAATTTAAAAACACTGATTTTTTAAAATTCTGATATTAATTTCCGGATGTTGCTGTTTTCCCGGTTAATGGACACCTTGATTTGTGACTAAAGTTGGGTTGACAGTTACCCAAGAAAATTATATCTACCTTGTAGAAGATTAAATCAGATTATCAAATTATGGGTGCGTGTATATGGTCGGATGGCACGATCATTGATTCCAAGGCTCTCAATGAAATACAAATGACTTCAATCAACTTTCTGCCCACCATTCTTAATTCTTCCAGCAGCCACACAAAACCGAGGAAACCGTATTTAAAAATAGATCGACACTCAATTCCGTATCCCACGTGTCTAGATAAGTTTTCTATCGCAAAAACCGGATGCTCCATTCCAGAAAAAAAATTGACTCAACTGAACAGTCGTAATGGCTGTTAAATATCACACAAAAATATTTTTATTGTTTATAAAAAAATTTGAATTAGTCCATTTTAACCAATTAAGGGTAAAATTTACTAATTATCGTGAATTCGTTCACTTTCAATTAGTAACAATATCACTCTAAATTAGTAAAAATCACTTTTTAATTAGTAAAAATGTAACTAAAAATTAGTATATTTTAATAGAAATCATTAAAGTGAGCAATTAGTCAAAACGGTTATAATTTTAACTGAATAATAAAATTAGCGTTTGAATGGACATTTCATGGTCGAAATGTTATAAAAACAGCTAGATTTACACGATTTACAAACAGACGACATAAGAGACAAGTATGATGCAGAGATTGGTTTTTTTGGATGATAGTTGGCCTTTGGCCTTAGACTTGAATAAATAATGATCATCGATCATTTGCATGAACAATGCAATTGAAGGACTGAGGCTTCTTCACTCAAGTTCGCTTTCATTAAGTTACATAGGATCATTATAACTGCGCTCATAAATCAATGTCAAATTTGATGCTAAACACTGTTATTATATGAAGTAGGTTCAATTTATTCATCCTAGATAATAACCCTTTTTGTACTATTTCCTACTTCTGGAGTACAGTATCAATCTTCAACCTTGTCGTATTAAAATATTGCATTTAAGATAAAATTATTACAGGGAAATATTTCAAATATTTCAAATATTCAGAAATATTTCTGAATACCATATCAGGAATACTATCTAAAAAAAGACTACAATTTATATAAAAAGCACCAATTTCATAAAAACATATAATCTCATGAAACAAACTGTTATTGTAACTTTAAGAAGAAATTTTGAGAATCGATTGAGATAAGAGGCGTGCGAAGTCTCAAAGGGTTTAGTATTGTTGATGTTCTTTATACTTCACCGATTGGCTGATGCAGGTGAATGAATTCAGCCACTTTCTCACGGTTCACGTTCATCTCTTTAGTCTGTTCGTCGACCCTAACTATCTATTTATATACAAGTACTCTTCCCTCATACTCGAAAGCTGTACATAGATGTATGTTAAATATAAGTAACACGTATAACATGTCACATAACAACGTAATAAGTCGAATTAGTATTAAAGTTTTGTTGAAAACTTTCAGATTTTAGGTTTTTTTTTTATGACAAAAGATGGAAAATCTATCAAGTCTATAATCTGAATCATCTTCATGACTGCAAAATCACGGTAAACGAGAAAGAGTTCATGATCATAAGAATGTTCATAATCAAAGATTAGATGAAGTAAACTGAGAATCGTTTTTCCAAAACTTGAAATATATAATTGAGAACAATAACAGATTCACCGAACCATGTAATTTATGATAATGAGATGGTTTTAATATTCCCTTATAACAAAAATATAATTTCCACTTCTCTTAAGGAGGTTCGATTGCGGCTAGGAAACTCTTGAAAAACTTAATTATAATAATTACCACTGAAAAATATTTGAGTTCTTATACAATACATAATATTAAAGAAAAATGTTTGCTTTACCGTGAAAAAATTGAAAAATATTACAAATTTCTTATTTAATAACAATTACTGTAGGTCAAAGTTCAAAGCAATTTTTTCCAAGTTTACTTTTTAATATTGATCGAATTTTAGGAAATGATGGCACATTTTCTTTAAACACTTTTAAAGAACTCCGCCATCTTAGATGTTTTAATTAATCTCTGATTTTTTAACTGCTAATAAAAAATTTTCAAAAATTAAATAAGTTTAATAAGCAAATAGCCGTAGTTAGAAAATGAGAGATGAATTTGAAATTAGGATGGTTGAGTTTGAATATTTCTAATTCTACAAATTAATTTAATACTTTGCGGTCGAGCGTTTTTCCAAGTGCGCTTCTTGCTGGGTCTAACAAATTTTGTTGAAGAAAGCGATATCATGTACTAAAACGTTAAATACATGGTCAATTGAAAAATATTTTGTTTAAGGTAGTTCATCCACGAAAATTAGATCTCAGGAGAAAATATATAATTTTTCTTTTAAGAATAGCAATATTATTATTAAAGGGCTATTTTAAAAGAGAAAAGATTATTTTCCAAGAAAAAAATTTAAAAGACAGAAAAATAATTTTATTAATAAATTTTATTTTTGACCCAACTTTTTTTCTTATCGATTCTTACCAAATTTTAAAATATTATGCGATTCTAATAAATCACGAATCATTTTTTCAGAGAAAAGATCCTCCACATCTTCACCGTTCCCAATTTTTGAAAATAAATTCTTTAATGACTGAAACTATTAAAAAAAAATTTCCAAAACAAAATTTTTATAAAAAAATTGCTGAATTTTATAATAAATAATTGATTCATTTACAAAAATTGGAAAAGGTGAAGTTGTAGAAAATCTTTTCCTTGAAAAAGTGTATCATAATTTATTAGAATCGCATAATTTTTTAAAATTTGGTAAGAAGCAATAAGAAAAACAGTTGGGGGAAAAATAAAATTTATTAATAAAATTATTTTTTGTGTTTCAAATTTTTTTCATGGAAATATTAGCCTCCTAATATGGTTTCCCCCCTTAATTAAGTTTTCCAAGGGCTTCCCATCCAGGGTTAAACCTCCTTAAATTGACCTTCGAATGTAAAATAGTACGAAACTAATTTCGAGCCCTGTATCTCGAATGGGTGGAATTCGGTTATTTTTTATCGTTGGAACGTGACGGACGTCTCTTTGATAACTTCTTTGCATGCGTACATAAAACCTACTTTGTTCGAGACATAACGCAGAGAAGTAAGCATAAAGTAAAGGTAAAAATACTCTCAGTATTTTTGGAATAGCTTGTGCCACCCCGTTGCACCGCGTCCACAACCAATCGTTACCATATCTCTTCACCACAATTTTTCATACGTCATAAACTAAAGTGTAACAGACTTCTTAATTTCTAATCACGTGACTTCGAAACATTAAAACTAGTTACAGTAAAAAAAACTGATAAGGGAATTTAATTAAGAATTTAAGTAAGTTTAAAACAAAAAACAACATGCATTGTTTCAAACTGTGGCTGAAAGGATGTCCAGTTTAATTAACTAAGTATAATAAATCGGTAAGATTATTATTCACGTTCTCTACACCATACACTAAAATTAATTACGTTTATAACAAACATCCATTTCATAATTTTGACTAAAATTTATCGTGTTTCATTTTCTAAAAAATTTCTATATCTATTTCTTTTTGTAAAAAAATTTGTTTAGAGCCTTGAAAAGGATTCTAGTTAAGGATCGAAACCAGTTGGTTAATTGAAAATAAAAACATTGAATATCAAAACCGTTATCTTATGCCTTAAATTTATCCAAATTACTAGAATTCAAGTATGATTCATTAATTTCCCTGATTATGTTAAATTGATTTATCTTAGACGAAAAGATTATCTTATAACAATTGTTTAATGGTTTACCGCAAAGTTATGGGTAATCCTCCCAAATTTTAATTCACAGAAACTAAGAATTAAACTAACATGTAAATAAAACTATTTGCACCTTGAAATAAACAAACATAGATAAGAAATCAATTTTAAGTATTTTATCCATTATGGATTAGGTTTCCACGATTAAGTGACACAACACAATTATCGATGCACATCACAGGGAATCGGAGAGCAAAAAGGAAACACGCTAGAATTGCAATTCGAAGGGATGAGCAGAGATTCGAGACAAGTACAACAGATAACCGAAAACTGTAGAGAAACAAAAGTGGTACTCGGAAAAAAGGTTCAAGTTTGTCCTCTCGCCTCGATGCGAGCGGGCTTGTAGCGAACAAGCGACTGTCTCTTACTCTCTATGAAGCTACCGTTTCACATACGCACTTCTCGATACTTTCTTCTCTTTCTATTCTTATCCGATTCTCTCCTCACTCTCTCACGACTTACCCCTTCCCTATAATCAATCTCAAATTGCATAGAAAATTAAAAATTCTTTTGATACACCGAAAGACCTGCGTTTTCAATTTTGATTAATCTACATTTACCCTTACGGAGAAAATAATAAATATGTCATATTAACTCGGAAAAGTTATGTTAAAATATGTGGGATACCAGGAAACGAAAAAATGTAAGAAATTACTATTGTCTGAGAGAATTAGAATCTCTCAGTTTTTTACCTACATACTGTATTACATTAGATTAGTTCATTTTATTTTAAAATTCAAAATTTTGATGAGATTGGAAAATTTAAATATCCCATTGTTAGAACATATGCTTTTTCCATACAATTAATATTTGAAGACTGGCATTCTTATGAGCAATTCATTTATATTTTATACGTTTATGTTTCAAGTTTATGCGGTACATTTCAATTTTTTACTCTAAATGATTATTTGTGTGTTTTTATCAGTATTTAGTATTTAGTATATTATATATATTTAGTATTTTGACTGCAAAAAATTTCCAGTCCAATAGGAATAATTACCATTGCACCTCGATTTTCCCTAGATTCTTAGTATTTTTTAGATTTATCGTTACAAAATAAAACATATATTGCTATGAAAAATTTCTCCGTATACACAAAGTTTTTCCGTGTAGTTTTTTATTATTAAAAAAATATTTGAACACTAGAATTCGTTTTAGCAATTCTTAGCTATTTTTTCATAAATAATCTTTTGTAATTTTATACTATATATGTACGTCCATCTATATCTTTAGTAACATTTAGAAACTCTCTAAATTTGAATCAGTCAAAATCTACTGATTACCAGTGAAATTTGACTGATTCAAATAGCTAAAAAGAGGTTACTGTAAATCAGTCAAATTTCACTGATTATTTCAGTGAAAATTGACTGACTTTACAGTGGAAAATATTTTTTCCCTGATGAATCAGTGAAAATGAACTGATTTAACAGTGAAAATTATTTTTTCACTGATGAATCAGTGAAAAGGCAAATTACTGATTCAATCAGTGAAAATTTGACTGATTCAGATTTAGAGAGCACGAATATATACTAGTTGTTTAGTTTAAGTATCTCAAAGTTATGTGTTAGAATTTTATTGTTAATCCTAAAGAAGTTTCAGGAATTTTATCGATCTTTTCTGTACAATTTTATGTAAATGTTCTTACATTTTTACACATTACCAAAGTTTACTCCAAAATAGGGTATGTGCAATATTTTAGCTACTTTTCTTGATATTTTAGAAATAAAGATCACTGATGAGGATTTTGATCAGAGTCGAAACGTTTGAAAGTATGTAACCTTCTGAGTTATTATTTCTGGAGCCTAAAGCCAATTATTAAGAACAACATCGTACGAAATTTATTATTTGAGGGTAAATACAAGTCCTATTTCATGAATATTTGGTGAATTCAACCAAAATTAAGTTAGACCAACCAAAGAATTTACTCATTAAAAAGTTGACTAAATTTTAGTCTATTGAACCAAAAAATTTGTTTAATGTAACCAAAGATGGTTTGTTTTGATACTATTTGGTTAAATGAAACATATATTTTAGGTGATTCAAGTGGAATTTGGTTGACTTAACTAAAAATCTTGGTTCATTTGACAAAATGGTTTGGTTGAATCAATCATAAAATCGAATTTTCAATAGAAATGTTATGAAAAGTCGTCGCCTACCTCCTCTCATCACGCAATATACTATTACGGGGTGTTAAGAACTTCTGGGGAGAAATATTAATATTCAGAAAAATAATTGAAGCTTCAACATGGTTTGTACCAAGTTTCTATATATCCTTTCGCAAAGTTTCAATTGTTTAAGTAAACTTTAATATTATTTTATATTAAAACTCGAAAATTGGGATCTCTCAGTCTAAATATGAACACTACTTATGAGTGTTTTCGAAATTTATATAATTGTGTACGAAAAGAAAACATGAAAAAAAACTACTATCAAGATGCCAATCCGTATTTGAAGACTAAAATAATGTTAGCTGGTGTTTCAATACAAAAAAATGAGTACCACTATTTTTTTTCTCCATTGTTATTTTGAAGAATCATTAATGCATTTGCTAACTTATTTAAAATTTAACAATAAACGACAGTAAATTAATGAACTGTTTAAATTATAAAATCGCATGCCCAGAACTGAAATTTTGGTGTATCAAATTTTTGAAACTCTTTTGAGCTCTATTTTCAGGTTTTTAAAATTAAAAGCTTATTGCGAAATTCGACCCTGATATTGTTTGATGGCGTTATAATGATAGCCACGAAACCAATTATTGGTCTACCAAATTATGTTAGAAATAGAAAAAAATAAGTTATAGTTTTAAATAAATATAACAGAGACAGATTTTTCTTCAACAAACGTTAGGTATATATGAAAAGTGCCTTCGATGCATAATTTCAATTTAACATAGCTCTTATATCGTGATAATTAAGCCTAACATTAAAATTCTTTGGAAAAACTGTTGCTTTTATCTCGGTTTGTACTTTAAAACTACCTGGAGAGCAAACAAACCGAAATCACCAACAAAGTAGAGAATTTCACACGCCCTTTCACTCTTAAAAAAATATGTACTAAATTTAGTATACATCAAATGGAAGCAGGTATGCACAACATGAAATTAAATTTACTATACCGGAGTATAATAAATTTCATATACATGTATATGAAAATTAGTATACACATATTCTAAATTTAATATACAAGTATGTAATTCTTAGTTTGCTTGAATTAGACTTAAGACAACGGGACACAAGCCAATATGTTTTAGTTTTTCTAAATCAAAAATGTTTGTAATTTTTCTTGAAGTTGGATCCTTTTTTTTTGTTTTTCTCCCTTTTTGCCTCAAAATAGACTGAAATGTCTACTTAAAGATCCTTGAATACACTGTTAAAAATCTCATTAATTTTAATAGACTTTAATATACAAGTGGTAGATTAAAATTAATAGATTTGTATATTGTGAAAAATTAATATCCCTTCATATCAAATTTAATAACTTTTCATTTAAAATATATTAAAATTAACAAACATTATTAAAATATATACACATATATATTAAAATTCAAATAAAATTTTGTCTTTTTTGAGATGAAATTATTTTAAATTTAATATTAATATTTAATGGAAGTTTAATACAGAAATTTCTAACAGTGTAGCAAAATGTGGTTTTTTATTGTTTTCAAGAAATTGAATATCGAGTTCGTCGATGCATTGATGATTGAGATACACAAGATACTCGCGCTGCGAAACGTTTCCAAGATAATGTATCGTGTCAAATATTGTGGTTTGTTATCAATAGAACTCTCACTTTAGTTTGTATTGAAAATGGGATTTAAATACTTTATATTACATAATTCTGAAAAGTGTAACTGAAAATCAAAATATTGCATATACTGTAATCATCAAATTGTATTGAGGTAGTAAATCCAAAGGAAAACTTAATTTTCTTACAATGCGAATAACAAATTCTCTAGTTTGATATTTTTCTAATTTTTATTTATTTTTGTGATTGTTCATCATATTATTAACATTTCAAATTAATTAGGTGAGTTTGAAATTTTTTTTTTCCACAGAAAGATTTTCAAATTCTTTAAATATTATTAACATTACTTTTAATTTTTTTAATTGTCCTTATAAAGAAAATACTAATATTAATTATTTGAGCTACCTTCTTCTGTACTCCATTATTTTCAAAGTCTAAAGTAACTATAATGCCGACATTAGAAGAATAAAATGTCAGTCTCAACCATGTGAACTGCAGATAGTAGTCCTATTGATAACAAACCACAATATTTGACATGAGAAATTATCTTGGAAACGTGCGGCAGCGCAAATGTCTTGTGTATCTCAAGTGGCACTGATACATCGAGTAACTGGATATTCAAAAGTTCTAAAAAACAATAAGAAACCAAATTTTGCTTTCAAGGATTATAAACCAAATTTGTTTTTAATTTTTAATAAAAAAGGAAATTAATTAATTAATTAAATAAGTGAGGGTACTTTCGGCAATGTTAATTTGAAATAAAATTGGCTAGATTCACAAATAAAGTAAATGTTTATTAAAATTAGAATCACTTCGAATACAGGGTTTACGGTTTTACAAATTTACTAGCACCTCTTCGAGTCTAGGTGCTCTTCGAGTCGCGGTCAACGATCTTCTAGAGTACCTACCTACCCCTCTAAGGAATCCTCTGTACCTCTAGCCCCATTCCCCTTCTCCTATTTATTATTGCCTTCTTACATCTAGGTACTCCTTTCGAGAGAAGTACGGTCGCCCTGGACCCGCTATAAATTAAAGATTTGTAAATAGCTCGGCCCCGACAAATTCTAAATACTAATCCTCGGGAAAAACCCAAACAACGTATCCCTACAATCTAAGTTTATAACTACGTTCTTCTCTAAACGACTATTCACACACAAATCTGGAAATATTACTACAACTTCGGCCATATGACAACTTGACGCCCTCGTCAAAGGTTTTACAACAGAGTAACTTATTTAACTCTAAATTACACTCCGCTCGCCCACACTCATTCCATTGCACTTTGTTTTTTTTTTTTTACCATTCTTTTATAATTCTAATCTTCGATTACATTTTTTTTTTTTCACTTAGGATCTAATTTCTTATTATCTAGTTATCTTACGACTACCCCCTTTATAATATTTCGAGTTCTTCACGCAGATTGCTTTGGAATCAACTCTAGACGTTCGGCTGATAATATCCCCTCGTATGGCTTTTGGCTTGCACGTTCTCCTTCGATATCCCGAATCAAATACCGATCATTTCCCAAAACCTTAACTACTTCGTAGGGTCCCTTCTTTTGCCTACTTAATTTCCGACTCTCTCCAGTAGCCGCGGAACTACTACTTATAACCATGACCAGGTCCCTAGGTTGGTACTCGTAAGCAATTTTTCTCTTTTTATCAAATTGTTCCTGCATTTTGGCTCGATTTGCCTCTAATAATTCCCCGACGGATTCCTGCTTTTCTTCAAGCCCAATATCCCTATTTAGTGCAACTATTTCTCGCGTTAAAGGATTATCTAAGAGCCCTACGTTTCTTTGAGTAAATACTACCTCATACGGTGTTCTTTTTATAATTCGATGTACACTATTATTTATTGCCCACTGAACGTCCAGTAATTTTTCGTCCCAATCCCTATCCTCTTCGTCTTCGGTAATCGTCGCTAAACACGTCGGGAAAACGCGATTTTGTCTCTCTACTTGTCCGTTTCCTCGAGGAGTTCCAGCTGCGATTTTTACATGCTGGATCTCGTATTCTTGACAAAATTGGTTAAATTCTAGGGCAGTAAAAGCAGTTCCCCGATCACTAATAATACGCTCTGGTCTGCCATAATGTGAGCAGAATTCCCTCACCATTCGTACGGTCTCGGCTGCACTCACGCTTTTCACAGCTTTTAACACTGTGTATTTGCTAAATCCGCAAATTATTGCACACACGTATTTGTTACCGTCTTGAGTCGTCACAAACGGTCCTGCGTGGTCTATATGAACGCATTGAAATGGTGCGTTCCCCTTTTCGAGTGGATGTAAAAAGCCCGGCTTCTTACCACTCGGTTTTTTATAGTAAAGGCAGTTAATGCACCGTTTAACGTACTGCTCTACGAATTCGCGCATTTTTGGGAAATAGTACGTCTCCTTCAATTTTCCGAGAGTCTTGTCAACTCCAAGGTGTGCCAATCCGCGATGGGCTTCCGCGACCAATTCGTGTCTC
This sequence comes from Diplolepis rosae, assembly GCA_030998225.1. NCBI lineage: Eukaryota > Metazoa > Arthropoda > Insecta > Hymenoptera > Diplolepididae > Diplolepis > Diplolepis rosae. The sequence continues at coordinate 8,982,755 of JAPYXD010000698.1, forward strand.
AAATCTATCGGTACATATAATCTAAATTTTCCATTATTGACCCGATACACGCGTGCATTGATCATCGTGAACTTTTTATGTGTGAGTTGATCACCTGCTTCGAGTTTATCGCGAATTTTCATGATTTCGTCACTACCCCTTTGCATCGCGGCGATCCAATCCGTAGTGATCTTTACGCTCATTACCGGCAACCCCACAAGTTCCATTTCCTTACTCGATTCTACAGGGTTTCGACTTAACCCATCTGCTACTGAGTTATTAACCCCTTTTAAATACTCTATCCTGTAATTAAACTCTGATAGTCTAACAAACCAGCGCCCTATACGAGGGCTCAAGTCTCGCTTTCCTTCTAACATTTTTAAACTGTTGCAATCCGTTCTAATAACAAATTTTATCCCCAGTACATACACGCGAAAACGTTCTAAAGCACAAACTATTGCCAGCGCCTCGAGCTCATACGAGTGATATTTAGACTCGTCTTTCGTAGTTTTGCGACTATAATAGCTAACCGGATGAAATTTGTTATCTTCTTGTTTTTGGATTAATACCGCGCCTAAGCCTATCATACTCGCATCGGTATGTACTTCCGTTTCGGCCTTCGGCTCGTACACAGCGAGTACGGGCCTTGCTAACAAACGCTCCTTCAAATATTCGAATGCCTTTTGTTGTTCCGGACCCCAAGCAAAAGGTACCTGCTTTCCTGTCAAATCTGTTAACGGTTTCGCTATAATCGCGTATCCCTTTACAAATCTTCGACAAAAATTCGCTGTTCCTAGGAAGGATCGCACTCCAGTTACATTGGTCGGTGCTGGAAAATCCCTAATTGCATTTAACACACGTTTGCCCGGAGCAACTCCCTTCTCTGACAAAGTAAACCCCAGATATTCTACACTAGATTTTAAAAAGTGACATTTCCCTAATTTTAACGTTAGATTCGCGGCCCTTAATGCGTCGAAGACTTTCCGCAAATTCGCTAAACCTTCCTCAAATGTTCTCGAAGGCACAATCGTGTCATCGAGGTACGTCATCGCCACCTCGTTTGGTACATTCTCTAGAACACGATACATCAACCGTTGAAATACAGCAGGCGCATTACAAAGCCCGAAAGGCATTCTTTTAAATTGATAGTGGCCGTCAGGCGTTACAAACGCCGTCTTTGGTCGCGAATCTTCTCGCCACTGGTACCTGATGGTACCCGCTATGTAAATCTAAAGTGGTAAAATACTTCTTACCCGCCATACGATCTATAAGATCGTCAATCCGTGGAATCGGGTAGTGGTCCTTCACCGTCAATTTGTTGAGTGCCCTGTAGTCGACACACATCCGCATCTCTCCACTCGACTTCCTTATCAGAAGTATCGGACTAGCATATGGCGAGTGGCAATCCTCCACCATGTCACTGGACTTCAGTTCCTCGATTAAGTCCTTAGTCTGCTCCCTCTCGCTATAAGATAGCCGATAAGGTCGATAAAAGACCGGCTTCTCGTTCTCCAGCTCGATGTGCATTTCCATACGACTTGTACATCCAAGTTGACTCATATTACGAGCCACCAGGTCTTTATATTCATTTAAAAGGTCGAGTAGGCTCTCTGCTTTCTCGCCTTCAAGATCCGTGTTCACCTCGTCCAAGGTGACCGGGATGACATTAATTTCGCGAGGCTTCATCTGTCCTTCCTCGCATTTTTCGCATCGAGCTACCGTGCTTCCTGGGACCATCTTCATTTCTTTCCCCGACAAGTTCAACACCGGTATCAGGGCTTCTCCTCGTTCGTCCGTCTGAATCACACACCGCGGGAGGTGATGTCCGGATTCACGCAAGCCTCCTTCCACGAATAACTTTGTGTTTTTAAAGTCCGATTTCACACCAATGTGACCCACATGACTGTTTGGCACTATCACTGAGTCGTTGACACGTAAAACTGTTTTTGTAGACTCCACCACAGCTTCTGTAGGGACAGAATCGTCATTTGCACTAATGAGTAGCCTTCCATCTCTGCTGGTTATCACGACATGTCGTTGTTCGGTGTAAGGATGACCTACCAATAACGGTACCTCCTGCACTTCATCAGGCACCACATGTCCGTCCACCCAAGCACCAACTCCATCGATAGTCAAAAATGCCTTGAAAACTCCGATCGGTTTCACGACTCCGTGTCCGTAACCCACGAGCTGTTCAATATCTCCGGTTGTATACTTCAATTCTATACGTTCTGCGTCTCCTTCACGTATTGCGACGGCACCGCTTCCTAAATCCACGTAGCTGGTCAACGGGTGTCCATCTAGTACAGCCTCTTTAAAATATTTCTGATGTGTGTTCCCAAAAAAGTTCACAGCTTTTCGACTACCTGAGGTCGTACTCACGACATTCGATGACCCGGTGTCGCTAGTTTTTTCGCGCTTTTTACCACAGTCTCGCGCAAAATGTCCAGTTTCTCCGCACTTGAAACATTTTCCGGTTTTTAACTTTGGACAATCACGTTTAATGTGTCCGCTCTCTTTGCAGGTATAGCAGTTCAGCCCTCCAGAATCACTTTCCTTTTTGTCACTTTTTCTGAAATCGTCACTTTTCATCGGTGGATTATCCCGAATGTGGAAACTTCCAGCCTTTAAATATCTGTTGTTATTTAACCCATTCACAATCCACTCTGTCGTTTCTTCACTATCCATTTTTGCCTCATTGCAACGAGCCAGTTTCTCGTAAAAGTATTCCACGATGCTCTGGTTCGTTTTCTTTTTATAGTTTTGAGCCTCAAGCCGCAAACTCAAAACGTTCTTTTTGCAAGGAAAGTTTTTCTCCAACAAAATTTTCCAAGCCTGCCAGTCTCTTCCATCATCTCTGGAAAGACTGTCCCTCCATCGCCTCGCCACGCCAGTCAACTTTGCTAGTCCGAAGTGTCGGATCGCGACATCATCCCATCCATATATCTCTCCGCACTCTTCGACTTTGCTGATCCATTGTGTGATATCAATATTCTCTTTTACCGGATCGAATTCTGGAAGCAACTCCGAGATATCCCGGAACGACCAACCAATACCACTTCCATGTGTCTGCATGTTCTCTCCTCCTGTAGACATCTTGTTTCGCTTGTCACAATTCCCGTCAACAATCGAACACCGTGCACCAGTCCAACCGGTCACAAGTCTCACCAATTCCGGAACAATAACGACAGCACACACTAGCACTAGGTCTCCCGTCTCGAGCTTTGAATTCACCCGCGACCGCGTTTCAGGTATATTAACACTCGCGTAAATTTGACCTGTATCCCACTTCTGAAAAATTGAGGGTACTTTCGGCAATGTTAATTTGAAATAAAATTGGCTAGATTCACAAATAAAGTAAATGTTTATTAAAATTAGAATCACTTCGAATACAGGGTTTACGGTTTTACAAATTTACTAGCACCTCTTCGAGTCTAGGTGCTCTTCGAGTCGCGGTCAACGATCTTCTAGAGTACCTACCTACCCCTCTAAGGAATCCTCTGTACCTCTAGCCCCATTCCCCTTCTCCTATTTATTATTGCCTTCTTACATCTAGGTACTCCTTTCGAGAGAAGTACGGTCGCCCTGGACCCGCTATAAATTAAAGATTTGTAAATAGCTCGGCCCCGACAAATTCTAAATACTAATCCTCGGGAAAAACCCAAACAACGTATCCCTACAATCTAAGTTTATAACTACGTTCTTCTCTAAACGACTATTCACACACAAATCTGGAAATATTACTACATAAGATTTCTTATTTTAACGCTTATTTTGTAACTCACATATTTTTCTTAAAAAATGGAATTTTTGATTTTCAATATTTAAAATCAAAACGTAAAATCTTGTCAAAAAATGTACTATTGAAAAAATTGTAGACCTCATTTAGACCAATATTTTTTTAACTCAACGTTTTTTCGTATGTCACATATTTTGTTTAAATAATGGAATTTTAAAATTTTAATCGTATTTTTTTAAATTAAAATGAAAAATATACATTTTATCAGAAACTATATCAGACAAAATTTGTAAATATTATTGAAACGAATAATTTTGCAAAGTTACGTTTTTTTCGTATTTCATATATTATTGTTAAAAAATTGAATTTTGGATTTTCAATAGTATTTTTTTAAATTAAAAAGAAATATACACATCTTATGAAAAAATGTTGCCATTCAAACATGTAGGTCTTTATGTAGTAAACAATTTTGTATCATAACTTCTCTTCGTGTATCGTATAATTTAACTGAAAAATGGAATTTCGATATTGACTTTTTTTAAGTCTTAACATACGTAACTTTTCTAATTTTAGTTAATCGAAAAATGTTATTAGGATAATTAGTAGATTTATGAGAACTATTAGAAACCAGTATTGAAATTTTAGATTTTTTCAAAAACATAAAAAGTGCTCCTATTTTGACCATTTTTTCGGATATGGCTGGTTAACGAACTTGTCCTTACTTTTTCGGCCCCGATAAAGTATGACAAAGCTAAATTCAATCAAGTAAATCTATCGAGAGTTATCGAGTATACGACCTACAGACAGACAGACACTTTCATAAAAGTCGTTTTTTCTGACTCAGAGGGTATGAAAACGTAAAGATTTGATGAAAATTTCGAAAGTCATTTTTCACATAAAACCAATACCTTCTCATATGATGAGAATGTAAAAAAGGATCTAACTTTAAAAAGAGGCACAAAAATGTTTGATTCAGAAAAATGAAGGGTGAATTTTAAATTTTGAAATTTGGGTTTGACTCCATCATACAGATTATGAAAAAATTTATAAAATCGTTTGAATCAATAATATTCTTTCATCTCATAGGAAACTTGTTATATACATCAGAAATACAGGCTATTTGAACGAGCTCCAAAAATTCAACCCCTTTCATCTCGGCGAATTTTTGACGAAACTGATTAATATTTTGAGTGTATACTTATAAGAAGTTAATTATACTCGAATATTTTAAATTATACCAAATTAAGTGGTTGAGCTCGAAATTTTTTATTCATATACTAAAGTTTGTAAATTTAATATATCCATGTATACAAAAATTACAAATATTTCTAAATATGAATTGCCCGCTTCAAAAATTTTTAAAACGACCTATACGAAACTAGCCTAAAATAGCATGTTTAAAAAATTTAAGTATATAATAAAAATAAATTCAAAAATTTGAAGAAACGCAGCTTTAATTCAGAGAATTAAATCGAAAATTATATTTCTGGAAATATAGATAAGTTATCACGCTATTGTCACCATAAAGATAAAGTTACCTGAATATTAAATATACGAAATTTGGTTCTGATATTATTAAATGGTGCGATAGCGATAGTCACGAAGTCCATTCGTCTACCGAAATGTGTTAAAGAATAAAAGAAGATAAGTTAGTTTTAAGGAATCTAATAGCAGAAATGATGACCATTATTATCTTTCTGCTTTGTGTTATTACGATGGTCGCGAAAAGTTTTGGTAACTATTTAAAATTTTACAAGCAACTATTGTTCATTAAAAAAACGTTGAGCTCATAAGTATAAGGAGAGCCTATTTTCACGGTATAGAATGAGGTCATTTTTAAAAATTTCATTAAGAAAGCATAAGTGATATTCTCAACAAATTGATACTTTCATAAATACTTACTTTATTTATTTTTCTATAATTAATGCTTTGTATCTTAAAAATAAAAGCAAATCAACTCACTGCTTCAAAGAAAGTTAATCATTTTACAAACAGTTCTTCATTTAAGCAAATAATTTTTAGCTTACGCAACATATTGCGTGAGATTGAGATCTAAATAGTTGTGATTTCACTATAGCCTCAACTCACATATAACCAATATAGTGCGGCAATGCAAAAAAATCCAATAAACATCTTTATATTTACTAAAGAAACTAAAATAGAGTCTCATTATATACGATAAATAAAGCTCATGACAAAAAAACGATTGATTTACTTTTATCCAAATAGATACCAAAAAAAAAATTCCAAAATTTGATACTATGTTGTTAATAAATTGGGTTTTGGTCCAGGAATGGTAACTCAGAAAGTCACATACTTTTAAGCGTTTAGCATAGATTTCCCTACAGAAAGTGGAAATATTTCATAGATTTGAGGAAAATTGACCAAATTTTCGAACTTGTTTCCGAACTATTAGGAAATATATCAAAAAGGTGGGGACATTTCACAAATATCCTATGTTGTAGGAAATTTTTTCCATGAAAAGCGGAAATTATTCCACAAAAATGGACATTTGTTCACTTTTTTTGGATCATTTTCCACTTAAATTGTACAATACGAGTATATTAATTTTTCCTAATAAACTGGATATTTATCCGACCAAACAGTAGGAACTATTTCCAGTTCTAGCTCAGAAATATTTCCGACTATATCTTTGGAAAAATTTACGACATTTAATAGACACAAAACAATCAAAACATGTTTTTTATAACGAATATTTTAAATACCATACTTGGTATGAACAATTCTCAGCTACTCATGTAATTACATCTATATTTATAGTAACTTTTATATAATAATATATTCTAGTTTCTTTAGCTTAGGTATTTTAAAGTTTATATGCTATAATTCAATTTTTATTCTATTCTAAAGTATTTTCATCTGTTTTTTATGAAAGTTTTTTTAAATAAATACAATTAATAGTACACTGTAAAAAAATTTTCGGAAATTTTTCCGAAAATAGTCAGACAGCTTAAGGTAGTTTTCATGAAAGAAAATTAGACCTGAGGCAAAAATAGATAATTTTGCTTTCAAAAATAGTAATATTATTATTGAAGGACTATTTTGAAAGAGAAAAGATTATTTTAAAAGAAAAAAATTTGAAACACAGAAAAATAATTTTATTAATAAATTTTATTTTCGACCCAACTTTTTTTCTTATCGCTTCTTATCAAATTTAAAAAAATTATGCAATTTTCATAAATTACAAATCACTTTTTAAAGAAAAAGATTCCCTACAACTTCACCGTTTCTGATTTATAAAAATAAATTCTTTAATGGTTGATATTAATTAATTCATTAATAATTAATATATAATATATAAATAATTAATTAATAATTAATTTTGATATTTTATTAATACTGAACGATCAAAACGTTTTTTGTTGGGACACATGTTTTTATTCAAAATATATTTGAACACTAGAAGTCGTTTTAGATTTTAAATATTGTTTATTTTTACTCGCATCTACATCTTCAGTAACATTTATACCAAAATATGTTCTAAATTTTGGCTGAGGCATTTTAAAGTTTATATGCAACAATTCAATTGGTATTCCTAAGAATTTTCATGTGTTTTATCGAAGTTTTCTGTATCATTTTATGTAACTGTTGTCATGGTTTTAGTTTTTCCACACTGCCAAAGCCTAACTCAAAATGTGCAATATTTTAGCAAATTTTCATGATATTTAAAAAATAAATATTATTGATGACTTCAATCAGAGTCGAAACGTTTGAAAGTATGTAACTTTCTGAGTTATCATTCTGGATCCTAAAGCCAATTATTAAAAACAATTTCAAATTAATTAGTTGAGTTTGAAATTTTTGTCACTGCCTACATTATCGGAGGATCACTAGTCGCGTATCAGATAGGATACGTTGTCGACAGGTGTCCTCGTAGACAATTTCAAACTCTTATATCGCAGTGTAGCTCAGTGGTTAGAGCAGTCGACCGGCAATCGAAAGACCTGGGCTCGAATCCCAGCGCAGTCGAAAGCGTCATTTTTTCCACAGAAAGATTTTCAAATTCTTTAAATATTAAAAACAATATCGTATGAAATTTAATATTAAGAATCGATAAAAGTCCTATTTATGTATACTTCAAAACTAGTTTCAGATTTTTTTTTCATCTTTTTAAAACATATATTAAGAACAGCTTTGACATAAAAAGTGGTAAAACATTGTACTTGTATTTAATTTTAAATCTCATGCTACGATAAGGGTTAAAAAATTCGTTAAAATATATTCAAATGTCTCTCACAAACAAGAAATAATGTTTTTTTACAGAATATAACTATTCATTACCTATAGAAGGGAAAGCATTTGATGTGAAAAAGGTTCCATCTGGATACAAGATTTACATAGCTTCTTTCAGGCATAACGGCACTCATTTGTGTACCGGAATTTTAGTATCCGAAAAACATGTTTTAACAGCAGCTCAATGCCTGAACGAATTTTTGATACACGAACAGATTCCGAGCTTTAAGGAGTATAGTCTTCTGCTTGAAGATGCAGAAAAATTAACGACAACTCTATATTTTATTGAAAAAGTGCAAGTACATCCACAGTACATTCCTAACGACCCAACAACCTTTCTTCATGATATTGGAGTTATAACGGTAAGTTAAAATTACATTTTTCAATCATTATTTGCATACCCTGGATAAACACTAGTACTTAAGGGCATGTGAAACTTGAGAAAAGTAGCAAGTTCATGTAAACAATTTGGTCTAGTTTCTACATGATTGTGTCCAAAATACATAAAATTTTGTTTTTAAAATTTGGAAAATAGTACTCTCTAAATCAGAATCAGTGAAATAGCCACTAATTATATCAGTGAAAATATATCAACTGATGAATCAGTGCCCTGCTTTGATTTCACTGAGGAATCAGTGAACGCGCCACGTGAACATAATCTTTAAATTCGCGAAGTTCCTGCGAACGATTAAAGTATAACGATGGATCTTTAATTTTTAATTACACATAATATAATTATACACAATAATAATTACAATATATAATAATAATTACGTAATTTCTATTTGGTGTTGTTTAACCTATAATAAACGTGTTCATCGATCATTAAAATATATTACTGCTTTTATTATTCCCACCTGAAGATTTCAATGATTTGTCAGTCCAATTTCACTGATTCTCAGTGAAAGACTTATAGCTGCTGCCTTCAGTGAATAGTCACTGCGAATCAGTGGCCGTTCACTGATTCAGGTTTAGAGAGTAGAGAAAATAAAAACGGACGTTGATAGATTACTTTTGATTTTGACAATGAAAAAACATTTTCCGATATATTCTGCTAGAATTGAACTTTTTTCCAATTTTGGAACCAAAAGTAGTCTACCTACGTCCGTTTATATCTTCTCTACCATCTCCCAAATTTTGAAAAGAAAATTTTATCTACTTCAGACACAAACATGGAGATTTCTAAAATCAATCAAAGTTGCTAATTTCCTAAGTATTATATGTCCTTAAGACCATGAACCAACCGGATCACGTGACCATATTTCTACCTTTATAGAAAAATTTCATGACGCTGACCAGCACCAGACAAGACTGTCTGGTTTCCAGTTCTGGCGCTGACTATAAAGCTTGGTCTGGGGCTGGCCAGAAATGTAACGTTTTTGTACGATCAGCCGCTAGTCGGCGGCTAGCTAGCAACAAGCCATACACGAAAATAAATGTGTAGCTATCAGAAGGATTTTTTAGGCTATATCAACCATATTTATGGTGAGGATAGTTGATAATATAGCTGGAACAGCGATATGTTTCTTTGTACAATATACACATTTTTTTGCGTGTAGGTTGCTCATCATCAAGCCAGCGGCCGGTCAGACACTAGTCAGCGGCTAGCCAGTCACTAATTGGTGGTCAGTTAATAAAGTTTTGGTTGAAAAACCATATTAATTGAACATTTATCGATTTCGATTAAAAATCCTAACCTCTCGAAATAATTCAATCTTTTCTTATATTCTTCTTTATTAGATACACGGGGTTTGTACTTACCTTTTAATTAAAAAATAGATCACCGTTTGACAAGAAACATTCCACTTTTCATGCGTCAAAAAATGCAGTTAATCTCTTGCTCAGAAACTTTTGACAGTTTATTCAATTTGTCAACACGTTTCAGCGATGAAGACTAAGAATATGACGCGCAAAGTCTCAACTTAATCTTCGCAATTTTTGAAATCAAAAAGTAAGTAGTAGTAATATTTGCAAGAAAGAGTTACTTGGTTCCCCGTGCAGAAATTTTGGTGGGGCTCCGATCGGGCACCGATCGGAAAAAATGTGGCCCCGATAGGGTAATCTGTCTGGCGCCAGACCAGTAATGAAACGCCCTACCCAATCGGGCCCAGATCTAGGTCTGTAAAATGGGGGCCGGATCTGGTCCAGATATGGCCCCTTCTAATTTTGTATTTCTACAAATAGTAAAATTTAAAGGCTTTTCGTTTAATAACAATAAATAGGAATTTGAACATTAAAGTGAATTAAATCAATAAAATTATATTAAATTAAATCAAATTATAATACCGGTAACAACATATCCACAAATAAATAGTTGGTTCAAAAAATGTATTTCATAAATTCAGATTAGTGATGCAATAGTATAATTGAAAGTATAAAAAGAGTATAATCTTCTAACCCATCTTCGTAGTCTGTAAACCTATTCGATTCTTCTGAATCTAAAAATAAATTACATTACCAATAATTTTCTTTCTAAAAAATTCACTTTGGAAAATTGAATATACGATATAAAAAATAATGAAACATAATAACGTTCTACACTTAAAATTATAATTTTCTTTTTTAAATTACTGTTAATAAAAAAATATTTCAAGTAATAATCTAGTTCATTACAATGTTAGGATTTATGTAATGCGGATGTAAGAAATCTCACCAACGATTCTGCGCTTCCGAACTCGCCATGTACTTTTTGCTTTTGGCATTTTAATATTAATATAGTCACTACAATATCACGATCACACTACAAAATTTGAAAATAATCTTGTCTATCATAATCCGATGTGGTTCCAACCTGGGCCACACCATGTGCCCCCTGCGGCCACATATGGAAAATCCGATTGGGCCCGGATCGGAACTTGGAAACAAAGTGGGCAATTTCTGCACGGGTCCTGTGGCGTAATAAATGTTTCTAAAAACTTGTTAATAACCTATGAATTTTTCGAAATTTATAAAAAAAAATTTCCTTCGCACATACAATATTTTTTGTCATGGAATGCTGACCTGCGCCAGATCTGAGCTAGACCAGAACTTCCAGACTAGCCGGTCTGGACATTTCCAGACCTGGGCCAGATCAGACAATAGACTGACATGAAATTTTTCGACACGGGTTATTAATATTTTCAATTTATGTAAATCCATGTCTGTAAAAAAGGAGATAACAAGTTGAAAATTTGTGAGAGTAAATCATCATAATTATATAGATTTATGATCAGGCAGACCTATATTAATGTATTTTATTTAATTCTACAAATTTTCAGTTACCTGTCTTAATTTTTATAGAAATGGGGTTACACAAACTGAAATGCCGGTAAAGTAGGCATTTAGTCACTCGGCCAGGTTGGTCCATGGCCGTAACAAATCGGGGGAAGTATTAAGAAAATGTGATACTCAATTTTGTTTTCAACATTCTAGAAATGGTAGAGAAGATAAAGACTGACATACTCGTATTTAGACTACTTTTGATTTGTAAATTGAAAAAAAGTTCAATTTCATTATCAAAACCAAAAGTAGTCTACCTACGTCTGTCTTTATCTTTTCTACTATTTCAGAAATTTTAATAACAAAATTATATTTATTTTTGATGTGAACATGTTGGAACTTGGCCAAGTTGTTCACACAAATTTTATACTTTCATTGAGTATCAGATACCCATAAGTACCATAATTCGTATGGAAAAAGCTTTTTCAGTTGGTAATGCCGGTAAGGTAGGAATCTAGTCACGTGATCTGGTTAGTCCTTGTCAGTTTAAAGTTAGTAAAAATAAGAAAAAGGTGAGCTTTTTAAAAATGTCAACTTTAAAAACATTTCTGTTTCTTTTAAGTTGATGTCGAAAGTTATTGGAGATGATTCTAAAAAATTGATTCAAATGTCACAAGATAGAGCACAGATTTTAGTAGCAGATATGTACAAATGGGAATTAAATGAAAACGAAGATAATCTTAATTCGAAATTCTCAATAAAAGAAGTTCGTATGAAAGTGAAGAAAAATACTTACTGCAACATTTCGTGGCGTCAACTTAATTTACTTTGCGTATTTCCTGTAATCGGTAGCGGAAATACACGGAAAAAAATGAAATGTCTGCTACTGCTAACTGCAGTTAGCTGTCGACTAGTTAATTGTGATTGATAAAAAGTTTGCTGAGAGAGCTAACAGTTTGCTGGGACAGTTAAAAAATGTTAGCTGCAATCGAAGTTGAAAATTTGCATTGGACTCCTTAGCGTATTAAGAGTTGTAGCTAATCATTTGGTTGTTGCTGCTAAAACAGTTTACTCTCCTAGAAAATCTCAAAATTCGTACTCGTAGCTTTTAAAATTTTGCGCTGATATGTAAGAAGTTACCAGCGGTTGCTAACGGCTGCTTAGACATCCCGCGTTTTCTGTGCTGCTCATGCGCACAAAGCGCGACTAGTCAGATATTCTGCTGTAAATGGTAAGTTGTACACCTGTCGCGTTGTTTTAAATTTAATTTATAAATAATTCGACGATTCGCGTTAATTTATAATGCAAATGACTGATTTGTAACTGACCTCTGAAGATTGTATTGTAGGTTTTGTAATAGGTTCTTTATTGTGCTATTTATTATCTTCTTACTGAGGTTATATTAATTCTAAGTGTTGTATACTTGTACAATTTTTGAAAACATTATATTGGACTGGCAAGTAAGTCGCTACTGTTCCCGGTAATGTTTCTACTTGTAGCTATAAATTTGGTTATCAAAGCAGCTCACGTTTTATTCTTATTCTTGAAAAATTATGCTGTGATTAAGGTTAGAACTGAATCAGTTTTTTTTCGTTTTTAATTTTGCAGGTTACAATATGTCGCAAGAAATTAGTTGTTTTGATATAACTTGCCAGCAGACTTTTGTGAGTATAAAAGGGTTACGAGATCATTTTTTTCTTAAGCATCCAGGTGTAACTGTATTTAAATGTAGGTTTGGAAGTCCAAAATCAATGATTTTGAGTGCTACCTCTATTTTCAGCAATTGCTAATAAAATTAACTAGTACTTCAAACGCTGTTAGAACAGGACGATAACACGACCGATAGGCTACTGCTCACAATCGTTGTTACCAGTGCTAACGTAAATTAGCTGGCATCGCTAAAGTACTGTAGCAAATAGACGTTAGTATTAGCAGCTAAGAGATTTGCTGTCCGTATATCAAGTAACTTTCTTAGCTGTGGTAGCGAATATTTAGCTAATGCAGCTAATTATTTTTTTCCGTGTATTGATAAGGTAAGTATCATCCATTACGGTTAACTTGAAATATATATTTTATTCTGTATATAGAAGTACTTTTAGTAGTAGTCTTTGCTAAAAATCGCGCTATATTTTACTATTCTCACTCTGAGAAGTAGGGATAAAAATAAAGTGATTTTTGTAATAGTTACTATAGCCGGTAGTAATTTTGAACTGCTTCGATTGTAAGCTGTAAATTATAAGAGTATAATTTGAAAAAGAGAAATAGTAAAATTTACTATGCAGTAACAAAATTCCAAATCATCTTTAGTTTCTCTTTGTAAAATTTAGTTATACAATGAACGATAACGTTTAAAGTTTTGTATTTATTTTAGGATGATATTGGAGCACCATTAATGCAAAGAGGCAAAATCGTCGGAATCCTTTCTGTCCCGCCAAAAAATCGAGAAGACTTTTCCATTTATATTAACGTTAGTAGATGTTTTCGAGTAATCAAGCTAATGATAGCACAGAACCGCTACCAAAAAGCGTGTACATCATTACCACGCAAAATGGTTAGGCATGACTTGAAATAAGAGCAATAAAGAACACGTTCGCTAATTATTATATATAATTGTGTAACAGAGTTAGTAAATAATTAAAATATCATATACAAAGTATTCCATGGGTTTGAATTAGGAGAATTTAAAAAAACTAACGGTATGTTGGCTGCTAGATTATATGTGATATACACAGAGAGAAATTTTAGGTTTCACTGACCAAAGTTTTTTTGTTAAAATCGTCTTTACAAAAATTTTAAAGTTCTCATGACAATCATGGTAGTGGCTGTCATACATTGGAAAAGTGTTTACTCCAACTGCAAGGAACGTTACTGAGACCACGATTCTGGTACTTGAAATACCATAGCGCTGCGGTTATAGGAACCAAAGTCCATCGTAAAGCCGCGCATAGAGTTTAGTTAAAATGACTAAGTCTACGGACAGTAAATACCCAGCCAAAATTATTTTGGAGGTTATAGGTATGGTTCTCTTAGTTATCAAAATACGAATTCAATTTGATTAGAAAAAATAGAGTTTCACTGAAAAGATCTAAGAAAAATAATCCGGTATAATGATATTTATGATAACTTTCGTCGATTAAGTTAAAAAATTGTCACTTTTTTCATCACCATAAACTTTTTTTGACTGACTATAGTTTTGACAAAATACGACGAGACAGCAAAATTGGAACGCATTGCATTGTCCCCGAACAAAATCGTTTATCATTTAGAAAGAATTGCCAAACTATATTTATAATAGAATTATTTACCTGATAATGCTTGGCACGGTGAAATATAGTCCAGGAATCGAGAACGAGAATTGACAGGATTCAACTTAGGCTGCATATCTTTTTGGAAGTAACTACTCATCTCCAGTGCAGTGCAAGTTAAATTGTTTGACTATTACAAGATTTAATAGTTGTCACGACAGGCTTACCTCGTTGTAAAAAATGAAAGTTATACTTGATTTGTCTAGCGCAACAGCGAACGCTGCGGTTGTAGTAACCAAAGGAGCTTGTCAGTACACATAAAGAAAATGTACGTGTACTAACCGTTGGGGTACGTATAAAGCTCATTCTAATCATCAACTTTGGTCACAACAACCGAATACACAAAAAAGTCCAAATTACTGTCATGATAACTATAAAAGTAGTAGCTTCTCTCAACTTTTTTGGTCAAGGCAACTACTGTACAAAAAATTTATGTGCTATGTGCACAGGAACCAAAGCCGATTTCTCTCAGTGTACATGCAATTATTATTTTAATCAGACAACTAATTGATGATTTTATTATTCTTAAGCACTTGCATGAACTTTCTCCTGTTTATAGGGAAATCAGCTTAACCCTTAACGTGCATTGGGGTAAAAAATACCCCAAAAAATTTTTGTGCTCAAATTGAGCCTACTAAATTAAATAAAATGGACCATATGGCGACATGTAGCAGTAATTGACATCACTAACTAAAGGTACAGTGGGCTAGCATAGAGCGTCGAGTAACATTATACGCTGGGCAGTCGTTCAAAGTGGAGTCCAAAAGTTCTGGGGTATTTAATACCCCTTGTGCCGTCAGTGTATAAAAAAGTAAATTTAAAAAAAAATTACTAGTTATATTAGTGATTTTCGTTCATTTTCCAACGTGAGTATATCATCTATTGCAACCAATAATATGATTGAATCTCCCATATTCATTCAGTCATAATCGGTTGGTTAAAATACAATCCCTACATTGCTGTATCTATCCCAGTAATAAAGTAAGGTTAAATTAATCATATATATGGTTGTAACCGTCATTCTTTTCTATCAGTGTAGTTTTTTGCTTTTCTAGATGGCTTATAATTTTCGGCCTCGCTTGCTGCGTGAAGAGAAGAGAGATGGCACAATGTGCCATAAGCACCGCGCAGGTATTTGCATTGAATGTGCAAGTGAAGTTTAAAACGTTACAAAGCAGCTTGCAAAGTTAAAAAACTTTTATTTATGTTTCTTCTTTATTTTTTCTTATTTTTATACCTATTTCAATCAATTTACAATCAAATAAATTGATTTAAATGTGGAAAAATATGATGTTTCATTTTACCAAAAATCCGAGTTTTCATTCTGCAAAATAAATACCTTTTTTGGAAGTATCAATATTGCAGTAATTTTTTTCTTAAATTATAGTATCTCAAGAATGAACTCATAAATTATTAGGCAAAAATATTTAAAATTACGTGAGTTATGAATTTTTAAGTTAAAAAACTCATTTTTTTCGTTTTTTTTGTTTAAATAATTTTTTTAACTAACTTACATTTAATAAATGGCTATAAAACCTATTTCAATTTAAAAAACATATCCTAAGCTACATTAAGTAATTTTTTTATACAAAAATATTCAATACTGGCTGCGCAATATTCATTTTAACACGTGGGCTAAAAAATAGCCCTTATGCCATGTAAGCATGTATTTCGAGTATTTCATTTCCGATTTCATTATGTCCATTTTTCTCCGAAAGAAGGAAAGTTGTTTGCAGTATTTTTCTAAAAATGGCAATACCTTAGGATTAACATTTTTTTTCTACTAACGGGTCAAAAAGTATCTTTTTTCAAACAAATCCATTTTTTGACCCCCAAGTGGAAAAAATCGTCAGAAATGTTAACTGAAAATTTTTGGTAAAGTCCTATGCATTAAAAGCAATTGCAGTTGTCACTAGACGTGTTGGGAAAAATAACGTGTTACACTCGTGGAGAACAAGCGATTGTCAATTCATGTTGTAAACTTCACTCTCATTCGGAATTGATTGTTTTCCTCACTAATAAAACAAATAGCTAATGCTTATTCCATAAATTTTTAAAATGCATGAAATTAATTTGTAATTCTTATTATATATTACTATACACTGCTACTAGGCATTCATGATTGATTTATTATTGAAAATTGTATATTACATTGTTTACTACTAAATAACTATATCATTTAATTTTTACTTTAATAGAAATGTTTTACCAGGGGTGATAATTGAAATTTGCCGGTTTTACTCATAGATGTCGCTAGAGATATGTATACATTTCTATGATTTGGCATCTATGTCATATTTTTCTATGGACAATGTGACGTCCCGAGATGTCTTGAGCGAACATTTCCTTCTCCACGCGTCTTAGGTCGAGGGATGCAGAAGGATAAGCATTTATTAACCTAATTAATATATTTAATAATTATTTAGAACATATTATTGTCTGTAATGCTTATATCTACATATACATTTTAAGCCTAGCTGTAAGTAAGTTTTGCACAGAATATTTTGTTAACAGCATAACAACCGTAATTTAGGCCATGAGATTTCTTAATTGATTTAACGTAAACCTAAAGGTATTGACTAGCAATTCTGTGACATGGTTGGTTTTTCCCCATTTACTGCTGCACTTTCCCAATTCCTTTCTTTCTCTTTCCTTTCTCTGCTATAATAATTTATGCCGCTGGCTATAAATTGGGTTTTACCCTATTGAAACTGTTGAGTTCGGAAAACATTAAGACGAGACACCTTTGAGAGCTGGCCCTAAGCTCAATAAAGATTCATTAAGTTATAGGCTCAATGTAAATTTCAAAGAGCCTTAAGCAATAGGTTTAGCCTAAGCAAATGTAGAACCGTAATAATAAGGTTGTCAATCGCCGTTCCCCCGAACCTACAGACAAGAGAGCAAGGGATAGCAATTAGGGTTTTTCCCAAAGGCTCTAGGAAATTTGCCCCGGCACATAATTCATTTTCTTCTCCCTCTACATCCTTTACTCCACCATTTTGGGGCCCAGTTAGGAGTGGGGAGATAGCCTTCCCGACGTCACAGCGTCCTTCGCAAATTTTCCGAGTTTTCAAGGCGTCAGTTTTTCTCCTCAGTTTTAAGTTTGAACTCGACGAGGGCCGCACTCGAGGCACGACCTTCCGCGATTTTGCAGCTCCCGCTTGGGCTGAAAACGCGTTTCAGGATAACAGTTTAAATTCCTCGAGTGGTGTAACTTGTAAAACTATCTTCGCCCGTGGCCTAAACTGCGGTAGTTTTAAGGAATATATCAGTCAACTCTGTCGATCTGCGTTCAACTTCGGAGTACATCATTTATAAGATTATAAGTTTGAAACATATATATATACATATACTCAATTAAACCTATGTAGTTCTATAAACATTGTCTTGTTATATATTTCACCCTTGTAACCTTTCCTCTCCCCATTTTCTAGCAAAAGCAAGGTGAGTTTTAACTCTTTAGACCAAGCGAGGCCCGCGACCCAATCTTTCAGCCGCTCGGAAGATTGGAATACAATTTATTTCCTTTTACATTTCAACGGCACAAGCCGTGACGTAACAACAATAACCTTCAAAAATACACAATTACATTCTGCCAAAATAATAGCATCATAGTTGTTTAACTCAGTGAATATGTCGAGTTTCGTTCCAAGTAAATCGCATTTGTGGCATTCGTTGCTTTTCTTATTTCATCAAAATAAAAAAGCAGTTTAAGCTCATCGATTGCTGGTAGAAACTTATGGTGAACATGCTTCAGTGATTAGAACATGTGAGACACGGTTTCGTCAATTTAAAAGTGGGGATTTCGATTTAACAGACAATGAACATCCTGGTGCAGCGGAAAAGTTCGAAGACGAGGAATTGCAGGCGTTATTGGATGAAACCCCAACCCAATCGCAACAACAATTGACACAAACACTAAATGTGACTCGAGGAGCAATTTGCCAACGTTTAAAAGCCATGGGAAAAATCCAAAAGTATGGAAAATGGGTACCACACCAACTGAACGATAGATAAATGGAAAATCGAAAAACCATTTGTGAAATGCTGCTTCAACGGTTGGAAAAGAAATCTTTTCTGCATCGAATTGTCACGGGGGAAGAAAAATGGATTTATTTCGAGAACCCGAAGCGGAAAAAATCATGGCTTTCACCTGGTGAGGTCGGCCCATTGACTCCAAGGCCAAATCGCATTGGCCGTAAGACAATGCTCTGTATTTGGTGGGACCATTGTGGTGTGGTGTACTTCGAGTTATTAAAACATGGTGAGAGGGTGAATACGGATCGCTACCGACAACAAATTATCAATTTGAATCATGCGTTGATCGAAAAACGGCCGGAATGGGCCCGAAGACATGGCAAAGTTATCCTACAACATGACAACGCACCGTCTCATACCGCTAATGTGGTGAAGAACACATTAAAAGCATTGAATTGGGAAATATTATCGCACCCGCCGCACTCTCCAGACCTCGTCCCGTCCGACTATCACCTTTTCGCATCGATGGGACACTCACTCGCAGAGCAGCGCTTCGCCAATTTTGAAGAAGTCGAAAAATGGCTCGTCGAATGGTTTGCCTTGAAAGAGAAAAAGTTTTATTCGAATGGTGTCCATGATTTGCCTGAAAGATGGGCAAAATGTGTAGAATCCAATGATCAATACTTTGAATAAAATTTTTTTGAGATTCCCTTGAGAATTAAGTGTTTTCTTTATTGAAAAAACCGGCAAACTTCAACTAACACCCCTGGTATATTCATAGCATAAAATACATTTTTTGATGTCAAGAATATAATATATAAAAAAACACTTTGTAAATACGATCGTCGCCTGTTTTTTTGTTTGTTATTTTATCTAGAATTTTCAGTTGAACTGACTGAAATTTGCTGAACACATCTTTTCAGTAGTCGTAACCAAACTTTTCTTCTATCGTTAAAATTAACTGAACCACTTAAGTTAATATTACTTAAATTTTCTCTCAGTGCAAGGAATTTTACAATCTTGCTCGTGTGAATACGTCATTATCATCATTTTAAAAAAATGTTATCAGAAAAATGAAAGTTACGAAATTAGTCCTTGAAATTATTTACTAAAACACATTCATAGGCATAAAACCAACTCATGTACTGAAATGTGATAAAAACAGAAGAAGATAAGTTAGTATTACAAAAACCTAACATCAGAAATGAAGATCGTTATTAACTTTGTGCTTTGTGCCATTACGATGGTCACGAACAGTTTTGGTAACTATTTAAAATTTTACAAGCAACTATTGTTTATTAAAAAAACGTTGAGCTCATAAGTATAGGGAGAGCCTATTTTCACGGTATAGAATGAGGTCATTTTTGAAAATTTCATTAAGAAAACATAAGTGATATTCTTAACAAATTCCTACTTTGATAAACACTTACTTAATTCATTTTTGTATTTGATGCTTTGTATCTTTTAAATAAAAGCAAATCAACTCATCATTGCAAATTAAGTTAATAATTTTACGAACAGTTTTTCTTTCAAGTCAATTGTTCTAAGCTTACGCAACATTGGTGTGTAAGATTATAATCGAAATAGTTGTAAATTCACTGTAGCCTTAAGTCACACTCTCTAAACCTGAATCAGTAAAATAGTCACTGATTCAATCAGTGAAAATATATCAACTGATGAATCAGTGCCCTGCTTTGATTTCACTGATGAATCAGTGAACGCGCCACGTGAACATAACTTTTGAATCCGCGAATTTAAAAAAGAGGTTAGATTTTCGACGCGCGCTATAACATAATCGTAAATGTGCTTTGCTGATTGCAAGTGCTCTTTGCAATCACATATAATTATCAAGACAATCAAAAGTATTCAATGAATACTTGCCGGATATAGTGTATGTACAGTAATTATTTCTTACGATCAAATTGGTAAGTCATTATAACCTTAAATTTTTTCATCGATTCGATCGATTTTTTGTTTTTTTTTCAACGATTTAAATGTTAAAATCACAAGGTAAATGGAGCTTAATTGATAATTTTTGGTCAAATAATAATATAATCAGAGTAAATATATGTTGTTAGAAATTTCGATATAATATATATTCCACTCCTAGCAAATATTTTACTAACCTTTAACAAAAGAATACCTCATGCTTCATCCAAGGAGATGGGTGGTTCCTTATTCCTCCATTATCATCGCCTGTTTCGGCTTCTGATCTTGTTCAAAGTCTATTACGTTTTCAATCTCCAATTTCCAAATTCGCTCATTAACTTTTTCAATTTCTTCGCGAACTATGTGTATGGCATCGATTCCATTTTTATGAATTCTGTTTCATCGCTCCACAACAATACTAATAATTTCAAAAATATATCGTCGGAACCATCTACTTCAAATGTAGAAAGATAATTACAATGCATAAGAATAATTACGCAATTTCTTTTTAGTGTTGTTTAACCTTAAATACACGTGTTCATCGATCGTTAAAATATATAGCTGATTTTATTATTCCCACCTGAAGATTTCACTGATTCAATAAGTGAGTTCAATCTATTTAACTGATTCATCAGTGGAATTGCACTGATTCTCAGTGAAAGACTTATAGCTGCTGCCATCAGTGAATAATCACTGCGAATCAGTGACCGTTCACTGATTCAAGTTTAGAGAGCATATAACCAATATAGTGCGGCAATGCAAAAAAATCTAATAAACATGTTTATATTTATCAAATAATTTAAAATAGATTCTCAGTATATTCGATAAATAAAGCTTATGACAAAAGAACGATTGATTTACTTTTATCCAAATAAATACCAAAAAAAATTCCAAAATTTGATACGATGTTGTTAATAAATTGGCCTTGGGTCCAGAAATGGTAACTCAGGTCACATACTTTTAAACGTTTCAACTCTGATTGAAGTCCTCATCAATGATCTTTATTTCTAGAATATCAAGAAAAGTAGCTCAAATATTGCACATATAAATCCTATTTTGGGTTAAACTTTGGGAATGTGTAAAAACTAAAAACATGACAACAGTTACATAAAATTAATCAGAAAACGTCGATAAAACACATCAAAATTCTAACGAATAACAATTGAATTGTAGAACGTAAACTCTTACTCCTGAATATGGTTTGTGTCTATAATATTCTCACTATACGTTCTTTTGACATTCAATAAACACAAAATAATTAAAACATGTTTTTTATAACAAATATTTTGAATACTAGACTTTGTATGAGCAATTCTCAGCTATTTATGTAATTACATCTATATTTATAGTAACTTTTATACACTAATATATTATAGTTTTTTTAGCTTAGGTATTTTAAAGTTTATATGCTATAATTTAATTTTTATTCTATTCTAAAGTATTTTTATGTGTTTTTTATGAAAGTTTTTTAAAATTCAATTTATAGTAAATTTTCACAAGTTTTCCAGATTACCAAAGATTACTTCTAATTATGGTTTCTATCTGCTATATTCTGGCTACCGTATTTTAATATTTTATTCATACTCAACGACCAAAACGTTTTTTTGTTGGAACACATGTATTTATTAAAAATATATTTGAACAATAAAAGTCGTATTAGGTTTTAAATATTGTTTATTTTTACTCGCATCTACATCTTTAGTAACATTTATACCAAAATATGTTCTAAATTTTGGCTGAGGCATTTTAAAGTTTATATGCAACAATTCAATTGGTATTCCTAAGAATTTTCATGTGTTTTATCGAAGTTTTCTGTATCATTTTATGTAACTGTTGTCATGGTTTTAGTTTTTCCACACTGCCAAAGCCTAACTCAAAATGTGCAATATTTTAGCAAATTTTCTTGATATTTAAAAAATAAAGATTATTGATGACTTCAATCAGAGTCGAAACGTTTGAAAGTATGTAACTTTCTGAATGATCATTTCTGGACCCTAAAGCCAATTATTAAAAACAATATCGTATGAAATTTAATATTGAGAATCGATAAAAGTCCTATTTACGTATACTTCAAAACTAGTTTCAGATTTTTTTTATCTTTTTCAAACATATAGTAAGAACAGTTTCGACATAAAAAGTCGTAAAAAACTATATTTAATTTTAAATCTCATGCTAGGATAAGTATTAAAAAATTCGTTAAAATATATTCAAATGTTTCTCACAAACAAGAAATAATTTTTTTTTACAGAATATAACTATTCATTACCTATAGAAGGAAAACTACTTGATATCAAAAAAGTTCCATCTGGATACAAGATTTACATAGCTTCTTTCAGGCATAACGGCACTCATTTGTGTACCGGAATTTTAGTATCCGAAAAACATGTTTTAACAGCAGCTCAATGCCTGAACGAATTTTTGATACACGAACAGATTCCGAGCTTTAAGGAGTATAGTCTTCTGCTTGAAGATGCAGAAAAATTAACGACAACTCTATATTTTATTGAAAAAGTGCAAGTACATCCACAGTACATTCCTAACGACCCAACAACCTTTCTTCATGATATTGGAGTTATAACGGTGAGTTAAAATTACATTTTTCAATCATTATTTGTATACCCTGGATAAAAAGTATCCAAAAAGAGATCACTTGACTAGATTTCTATCTAACTGAGATTTCAGCTCCTTAAACTACATTTCCATGCAAAATGAAGAAATTTTGCTTTATCAGTGAATGAGATATTGAATGTAAGAAACCGAAAAAATGTGACTAAACGGACCAATATTAGAGCATTTTATTTTATTCCACAAATTTTTAACTTGGTATCTTATTTTGCATGTGACCATTGAGAAAAGTAGCAAGTTCATGTTAACAACTTGGTCTAGTTTCTACATAATTATGTCCAAAATACAGAAAATTTTGTTTTCAAAATTTGGGAGATGGTAGAGAAGATAAAAATGGACGTAGATAGAATACTTTCGGTTTTCATAATGAAAACACATTTTCCGATATATTTTGCTAAAATTGAACTTTTTTCCAATTTCAAAACTAAAAGTAGTCTACCTACGTCCGTTTTCATCTTCTCTACCATCTCCCAAATTAAAAAAAAAATTTTATCTACTTCAGACACAAATAAGATAACAAATTGAAAATTTGTGAGAGTAAATGAAATGCACTGAAACAAGTCTGTCTGGTCATGAATGTTTATAATTATGAATAAAAATTTCTTTTCAAATTTCTTTGTTCATAATTATGTTTATAATTATGAAAAAAAAATTCTTTTAAACATTTTTTGTTCATAATTATAAACATTTATGACCTTACAGACCTATATTAATGTATTTTATTCAATAGTTTTCAGTTTCAAGTTTTCAGTTACCTGTCTTAATTTTCATAGAAATGGGCTTACATAAACTAAAATGCTGGTAAAGTAGGAATTTAGTCACGCGACCAGGTTGGTCCATGGCCGTAATAAGTCGGGGAAAGTATTAAGAAGATGTGACGCTCAATTTTGTTTTCAACATTCTAGAAATGGTAGAGAAGATAAAGACTGACATCGAT
Source organism: Diplolepis rosae (assembly GCA_030998225.1). Lineage (NCBI taxonomy): Eukaryota > Metazoa > Arthropoda > Insecta > Hymenoptera > Diplolepididae > Diplolepis > Diplolepis rosae. Next base: position 9,006,699 of record JAPYXD010000698.1, read on the forward strand.
AGACTACTTTTGATTTGTAAATTGAAAAAAAGTTCAATTTCATTATCAAAACCAAAAGTAGTCTACCTACGTCTGTCTTTATCTTTTCTACTGTTTCAGAAATTTTTAAAACAAAACTATATTTATTTTTGATGTAAACATGTTGGAACTTGGCCAAGTTGTTCACACAAATTTTATACTTTCATCGAGTATCACATACCCATAAGTTCCATAAGTCGTATGGAAAAAGCTTTGTCAGTTGGTAATGCCGATAAGGTAGGAGTCTAGTCACGTGATCTGGTTAGCCCATGTCAGTTTAAAGTTAAAGAACATAAGAAAAAATTCCCACTTTAAAAATATTTCTGTTTCTGTTAAGTTGATGTCAAAAGTTGTAGGAGATGATGATTCTAAAAAATTGATTCAAATGTCACAAGATAGAGCAAAGATTTTAGTAGCAGATATGTACAAATTGGAATTAAATGAAAACGAAGATAATCTTAATTCGAAATTCTCAATAAAAGAAGTTCGTATTAAAGTGAAGAAAAATAGTTACTGCAACATTCCGTGGCGTCAACGTAGTTTCATTTGCACATTTCCTATAATCGGTAGTGCAAATATTGATAAGGTAAGTATCATATATTACGGTTAACTTGAAATATATATTTTATTCTGTGTATAGAAGAACTTTTAGTAGTATAGTCTTTGCTAAAAATCGCGCTATATTTTACTATTCTCATTCTAAGAAGTAGGGATAAAAATAAAGTGATTTTTGTAATAGTTACTATAGCCGGTAGTAATTTCGAACTGCTTCCATTTTAAGCTGTAAATTATAAGAGTATAATTTGAAAAAGAGAAATAGTAAAATTTACTATGCAGTAACAAAATGACAAATCATCATTACTTCGCAATCCATTTTATTAATTTTTCGATCATAAGGTTTCTCTTTGTAAAATTTAGTTATACAATGAACGATAACGTTTAAAGTTTTGTATTTATTTTAGGATGATATTGGAGCGCCACTAATTCAAAAAGGCCAAATCGTCGGAATCCTTTCTGTCCCGCCAAAAAATCGAGAAGACTTTTCCATTTATATTAACGTTGGTAGATGTTTTCGAGTAATCAAGCTAATGATAGCACAGAACCGCTACCAAAAAGCGTGTACATCATTACCACGCAAAATGGTTAGGCACGACCTGATATAAGAGCAATAAAGAACACGTTCGCTAATTATTATATATAATTATGTAACAGAGTTAGTAAATAATTAAAATATCGTATACAAAGTATTCCATGGGTTTGAATTAGGAGAATTTAAAAAAACTAACGGTATGTCGGCTGCTAGATTATATGTGATATACATGCAATTATTATTTTAATCAGACAACTAATTGATGATTTTATTATTCTTAAGCACTTGCATGAACTTTCTCCTGTTTATAGGGAAATCAGTTTAAAAGAACTAAAGGTAAAATTATTTTACAGAAATTCCAGTAATCAGTCCCAATTTCCTTATGTCTATTTTTCTCCAAAAGAAGGAAAGTTGTTCGCAGTATTTTTCTAAAAATGGAAATACTTTAGAATTAAAATTTTTTTTCATAGCACCTCTTTTGAAAATTCGATTTTTAGTACCTGCGAAGCGGGTTGAAACTTTAAAGGTTGGGTTACAAATCGCAGTTTAAACCCGTGAAGTTTAAAGCCGAAAGGCAGTTCCGCGGGTGGTGTATTGGTTCCAGAGAGGGGGTTTTTTGGTTTTAACAGGTATGCCTAGACCCGTCCTAGAAGAGTCCTGTACAACGTCTATAAAAGATTTTGCCATTTTTCCTCCTCACCATAAAAAAAAAAAAAAAAAACCCGCTCTACGCAGTTACATCAAATCAAATTCTCAAAACAGTTGCTATGAAAAATAATATGCATCACTCGAAAGCAAACACAGCGGATGCAATATATTTTGAATATTTTTGATCAAAATGAGAATTTTTTTCTCTCTGCCACATCCATTATTGCACGAAGCTGCTTTGTCCATTTAATATAAACAAATTAATTAATAATATTTGACTATTTTTCATATAGTGTTGATGGATCTGTAACGTCCTAGAATAACTTTCTGGTACCTACCTATACCATTATTTTAATTTATTCCACGTTTTAGATCGCTAAAAAGATCAGAAGGATCTTTAAACCGAAACTGGGTCAGGGATAACAAACAATAAAAAAGGACATAAATATAACACTACACAGAATATCGTTTATTAACTTAAATTCATAGAAACATGAGTCGAAATAATAATTACAGGGGGGTAAACAAGAGTACATGAATACTTCTAACTTTATTGAAGATATATTCCTTGGTTAATAGAGGGTTCGGCCTCCTTCCCTCAGGGCTCTGGGTGCTTCCAAACTTTAATTCTTCCTTTAAATCTCAACGGAGTTCCACTTTCAACGAAGAACTGCACTGTATGTTGACTTTATCAACATCACTGGAATCCGCGGTGTTGACGGAAAACTGAAGGGAACTGGTAACACGGGCTTGACTGATTGAGGAATACTCCACGAAGATTATTCGAAGACTGACTGAAGACTACTCGAAGACTATTCGTTAACTGACTAAGACTATTCGTTAACTGAACTTAAGAATACTCGAAGACTGTTCGTTAACTGAACTGAAGAATACTCGATGAAGACTATTCGAAGACTATTCGTTAACTGACTAAGACTATTCGTTAACTGAACTGAAGAATACTCGAAGACTGTTCGTTAACTGAACTGAAGAATACTCGAAGACTATTCGTTAACTGAACTGAAGAATACTCGAAGACTGTTCGTTAACTGAACTGAAGAATACTCGATGAAGACTATTTCAAGACTGACTTCTTTTGGTGAATTGGGGGTGTATTTATACCCATAAGGAATGGCGTTCTTCAAGAAATTGGATCGATATCCCTGTAAAATTTGCTCATTTCTAGGAAATGAAACCCCTTCGTATGGGTCAGTCTTATTAAACAAGTTCAATCCCTCCTAGCTTCATAAGGGGTGCAGTCGTCCTTTCTTTTATTGGTTAAATATTCGCGAGACATTCCTCCCATTCATTTACCCTCGATATCCCCCTGCAATCAATACTTTTGAGACTTGTTGTTTCTCGCGTTACATTCCAGCACATGATTTCATTACATGTTCTAATTGACAACTACTTTCAATATTATTAACACAATTGCATATTACATATTTTTAGTGTTCCACATCAATTTATATGAAAGAATCGATTACATATTTTCAAACAGTTCATAGTTAACAATAAACATTTATAATTGTCACAGGACGTGACAGATCACCGTGGGTTCCCAAGCCATATGATTATATTTGTAGTGATCATTTTATTGGAGGCGATAAATCCGAAGAGGAGTCAAGTCCTAGCTACATTCCTACGATATTTCCTTCAATCTACAAGTCTAAAAAAAACATTACGTGTTCTGCTAGAACGAAATTTTTACCTTTAATTTTCCTTTGTGCTTGAAATTCTATTGTATGTGTAATTGATTGAGAACCTGTTTTAATAATTATATCCATGATAAATTTAAATCTGAAAATAAACAATTAATATTTATGTACTCAACAAGTACTTAAAACTGTCATCATGAAATGACAATTCAATTCTTTATTATTTATTCCTTGCCAATATTTTTTTTCTAGTCTGTTTTGATCTGTCATTAACTTAACCTTATATTTACTGGTTTCTATATCATTTTTGTTATGATTAATACTTACTTTTTATTCATGATTTCACAAAAATACTTCACAAGGAAAAACAATTGAATTTTAAAGTGAATTAAATTGTTTTTTTGTTTTTTTTTATTGATAAACATTTTTATAACTAAGCCCCACTATAATGCACTGTATAAGCTCTCGAACAGCCTCCTTTAGTTCACTCATGCTATGGCGCTGCAGTCACGCACAGAGCGTATATCTGAATTTTTCCTTCAAATGGAGAAATTATAAGTTTTAATTGATTTAAGATATACTAATGAAAAAATTCATTTGTTAAGAACATCATACATTAATTTAATAAGAGGTCGTTAAACCATTATTTAGAGAGAATCAACAATAAATATTTTTCCTAACACGTCTAGTGACAATTGTACTTTCAGCGTCTTTCTTGAGACGGGAAAATGGCTGATTTCACAACTGTTTTCCCACTTGTGAGTAAAATAGCTATTTACCCGTCTCAAAACAGAACAGAACAGACGGTTAAAGTACAATTGTCACTAGACGTTTTGGGAAAAATAACGTGTTTAACTTGTGGGAAACAAGCGATTGTTAATTCGTGTGATTGCAGGATTCACCTTCGGCTCGTGTTGCAAACTTCACGCTTATTCGTAATTGCTCGTTTTCCTCACTAGTAAAACAAATAGCTATTTCCTAACACGTCTAGTGACGATTGTACTTTAACCGTCTGTTTTATGGCGGAAAAATGGCTTATTTCACAACTGTTGCTATTTTCCCGTCTCAAAACAGACGGTGAAAGTACAATTGTCACTAGACGTGTTGGGAAAAATAATGTGGGAAATAAGCGATTGTCAAGTCGTGTGATTGGAGCAATCGCCTTCGGCTCGTGTTGAAAACTTCACGCTCATTGGCAATTGCTCGTTTCCCCCACTAGTAAAATAAACAGCTAATTTGTGCTCCATGAATTTTTCAAATGCATGAAATTAATTTGTAATTCTTATTATACACTACTATACTAGGCATTCATGATTGTTCATTATTGAAAATAGTGTATTACATTGTTTACTAAATAACTATATGATTTGATTTTTACTTCAACACTGAGAAAAAAGTTTCTTTGACTCAAAGAAACTCTTTTCTGGATGAATGGCAATGTTTTATATTTATAGTATAAAATACATTTTTCGATGTCAAGAATATAATATATAAAAAAACACTTCGTAAATACGATCGTCACCTGTTTTTTTGTTTGTTATTTTATCTAGAATTTTCAGTTGAACTGACTGAAATTTGCTGAAAACGTCTTTTCAGTAGTCGTAACCAAACTTTTCTTCTATCGTTAAAATCAACTGAACCACTTAAGTTAATATTACTTAAATTTTCTCTCAGTGCAAGGAATTTTAAAATCTTGCTCGTGTGAATACGTCATTACCATCATTTTAAAAAAATGTTATCAGAAAAATGAAAGTTACGAAATTAGTCCTTGAAATTATTTACTAAAACACATTCATAAGCATAAAACCAACTCATCTACTGAAATGTGATAAAAGCAGAAGATAAGTTAGTATTACAGAAACCTAACATCAGAAATGAAGATCGTTATTAACTTTGTGCTTTGTGCTATTACGATGTTCACGAACAGTGTTGGTAATTATTTAAAATTTTACAAGCAACTATTGATCATTAAAAAAACGTTGAGTTCATAAGTATAGGGAGAGTCTATTTTCACGACATAGAATGAGGTCATTTTTGAAAATTTCATTAAGATAGCATAAGTTATATTCTTAACAAATTCATACTTTGATAAACACTTACTTCATTCATTTTTGTATTTAATGCTTTGAATCTTTAAAACTTTCAAAATTTCATTAAGAAAGCATAAGTGATATTTTTAACAAATTCATACTTTGATAAACACTTACTTCATTCATTTTTGTATTTAATGCTTTGTATCTTTAAAATAAAAGCAAATAGTTTAACCTTTCCATTTATGAATGAAACACAACATCATCTAAATGACTGCCACGGCTGGCCTTACAGTACCTCATTCGATCAACCCAATTTTGCAGTACATTTTCTATTGTTTGGGCTTCAATCCCATGAATTGCAACTTCGATTTCGTGTTTCCAGGCCTCAATCGTCTCTAGTTGGTTAGCGTAACACTTATACTTCACGGCTTTCCACAAAAAATAGTCCAACGGGGTGAAATCACAGGTCTGAGGCGGCCAATTGACATCAAAATTTCGGCTGAATATTGAATTTTCGAAAACGGTGCGCAAAAGATCGATTGTTACGTTAGCTGTGTGGCAAGTGGCCCCGTCCTGTTGAAACCAAATGTCGTCCATGTCATCCTCTACAATTTTTTGAAACAAAAATTTGTTGAGCAAAGCACGGTAACGCTCGCCATTGACCGTAACGGCGGTTCCTTGTTCATAAAAGAAGAAAAATGGCACAATGATGCCACCGTACCAAACAGTCACTCGTTATGAGTGCATCGGCTTCTCAATGATGACGTTTGCATTTTCTGAGCCCCAAATGCAACAATTTTGCTTATTGACCTTATTGACCTTTTGCCCAAACAATCGAAAATGTACTGCAAAATTGGGTTGATCGAATAAGGTACTGTAAGGCCAGCCGTGTCAGTCATATGAATGATGTTGTATTTAATTCTCAAATGGAAAGGTTCAATCTTTCTAATAAAACCATACTTTTGAAAAAATATCCAAAATTTTCTTTTTATAGCCGATTCAAATTTCAAATGTTAGATGGCCCACCCTGTAGATATAAAAAGAAATTTTCATAATTTGTTTCAGATATTTTTTTCATGTTTCTTAAACATATATTTATAACAGTTTTGACATAAAGAGTGGTAAAGAACTGTATTCAATTTTAAATCTCATATGCTAAGATAAGGGTTAAAAAATTTATTAAAAGATGTTCAAATGTTTCTCACAAACAAGAAATAATGGTTTTTTTATAGAATATAATTATTCGTTACCTATAGAGGAGAAAACACTTGAGGTGGAGGAAGTTCAATTTGGATACAAGATTTACATAGCTTCTTTCAGGCATAACGGCACTCATTTGTGTACCGGAATTTTAGTATCCGAAAAACATGTTTTAACAGCAGCTCAATGCTTGAACGAATTTTTCATACACGAACAGATTCCTAGCTTTAAGGAGTATAGTATTCTGCTTGAAGATGTAGATAAATTAACGACAACTCTACATTCTATTGAACAAGTAGAAGTTCATTCACGTTACATTCCTAACGACCCAACATCCTTTCTTTACGATATTGGAGTTATAACAGTAAGTTAAAATTACATTTTTCAATCATTATTTGTATACGCTAAATAATAAATTAACCATAAAGGGATATTTAGTTTTTAATAATAAAAAACATGGTTTTTTTCAAAATTTTTTATGGGAAAGTCAAAAGGCATATTATAACAGTTGCGGCTGGCAGAATTCTCATGTTTCAACTTCAAAGAAAAATAGTATGCGAGGAAGTTTAGAGTTGAGAGAACTTTCCTCGAGAAAATTGTTCAATAGGCTTTCAGGCAGTTTTTTAATATATTTTGAGATTTTTTAATCCAAAACTGCGGTCAGGATAGGAATTTATTTATCGATCGAACACAGGAGAAAGCGAGATGCACCCATGAGGAGAGTATGCGATTTGACAAAGTTGCAACATCATTTTTGCCAATTCGTTTTCTTTATTTATATCTATTCTGTAAAAATTATTTAGAAACACTCTAAACGAATGGGAAGAAATGATATATGTATATGGGTCATTCCATATCAGATTTACAACTCAAAAATTTTTTCAGATGAAACATGTTTTAAAATGTTTTTTAAGCAATTTAAATCGATACGTATTTTTTATTTCGCTGTTATATGGAAAATGTCATAGTTATGAATTTTTTTCGTTTCGCAGCATAAAAAAGTTACTTTTTAAAAATATTTTTATTTTGTCCGATCAAATGATCAAAACAATTTCATTTTACCCATGGAAGTTCACCATTGTTTAACTTTTTATACGACTATGAAAAAAGTTATCTGATAAATTTGTTTATGTAGAAAATGTGCTTTTTTATAAACAAATTCCATTATCTCAAAACCGACCTAAAAAAAATCGAATTTTTTTCTATGTAATTTTACGTAATTGCCCATAGAATATGTCCTCAAAATTTCAAAATGGAGAATTGAGTAGTTTTAGAGATATGACCGATTATGTTGAGTCGCGTCAGCTCGGAGCGCAGTACTACGCACTGACTGTTCATTCCAAACGTATGATTATGATGGGTCGCACAGATTTATTTGAGATAAATTCGGAATTTGATACACTTTAAACTAAAAAAAGACATTTCGGGACAGGATGTATATTTTATGTTTTGATTTTTAATATTTAAAAAATTCGATTTTTTTCACCAAAATATGTGAGATACGAAATAAGCGTTGTTCTGCAAAATCGTTTCCTTAAATAAATTCTACGATTGTTTTTTATTTTTGAGAGATTTGGAAGAAAACTATGTCTCAATTCAGGGAAATCGTGTTATAATGAGAATTTTTGACAGCGAAATACTGAAATTTAGGTAACCCATATGATCATTTACTCTGGATTGTATACCAGGGGTGTTAGTTGAAATTTGCCGGTTTTACTCATCGATGTCGCTAGAGATATGAATATATTTCTATGATTTGGCATCTATGTCATATTTTTCTATGGACAATAATCTTCAAAAATACACAGTTACATTCTGCAAAAATAATAGCATCATACACTGAAAAAACAGTATAGCTAAGAGAACTATATTTTGGTCCTCAGAACCAGAAAATATTGCTATCAGACCAATGCTACGGTATGGTCCTCAGAACTATGAGAGTACAGATGAGACATCTATACAAGTTCGTTGATATGACAATAATGATCTTTCAAAAAAAGAAAAAATGCTCCAAACAAATCGACAAACGCTTCGAAAAAACGCCTCGAAAAATGACACTTATTTTTCATTTCAAGGTTAGAGTCGCGTGTATGCGAAGCAATGTATAGGTCGCGCGGCAAACCAGTATAGTTGTCTCGCCTATACCGCATGGGTTGAGACACTATATACCGGTATAGGTCGAACAGCTATACTGTTTTTTCCGTGTAGTTGTTTACCTCAGTGTATATGTCGAGTTTCGTTCCAAGTAAATCGCATTTGCGGCATTCGTTGCTTTTCTTATTTCATCAAAAGAAAAAAGCAGTTGAAGCTCATCGATTGCTGGTAGAAACTTATAGTAAACATGCTCCAGTGATTAGAACATGTGAGACGTGGTTTCGTCAATTTAAAATTGGGATTTCGATTTAACAGATAATCAACATCCTGGTGCAGCGAAAATGTTCGAAGACGAGGAATTGCAGGCGTTATTGGATGCAGACCCAACCTAATCGCAACAACAATTGGCACAAACACTAAATGTGACCCGAGGAGCAATTTGCCAACGTTTAAAAGCCATGGGTAAAATCCAAAAGTATGGAAAATGGGTACCACACCAACTGAACGATAGACAAATGGAAAATCGAAAAACCATTTGTGAAATGCTGCTTCAACGGTTCGAAAGGAAATCTTTTCTGCATCGAATTGTCACGGGGGACGAAAAATGAATTTATTTCGAGAACCCGAAGCGGAAAAAATCATAGCTTTTACCTGGTGAGGTCGGCCCATTGACTCCAAGGCCAAATCGCTTTGGCCGTAAGACAATGCTCTGTGTTTGGTGGGACCAGTGTGGTGTGGTGTACTTCGAGTTATTAAAACCTGGTGAGACGGTGAATACGGATCGCTACCGACAACAAATTATCAATTTGAATCATGCGTTGATCGAAAAACGGCCGGAATGGGCCCGAAGACATGGCAAAGTTATCCTACAACATGACAACGCACCGTCTCATACCGCTAAAGTGGTGAAGAACACATTAAAAGCATTGAATTGGGAAATATTATCGCACCCGCCGTACTCTCCAGACCTCGCCCCGTCCGACTATCACCTTTTCGCATCGATGGGACACTCACTCGCAGAGCAGCGCTTCGCCAATTTTGAAGATGTCGAAAAATGGCTCGTCGAATGGTTTGCCTTGGAAGAGAAAAAGTTTTTTTGGAATGGTATCCATGATTTGCCTGAAAGATGGGCACAATGTGTAGAATCCAATGATCAATACTTTGAATAAAATTTTTTTGAGATTCCCTTGAGAATTAAGTGTTTTCTTTATTGAAAAAACCGGCAAACTTCAACTAACACCCCTGGTATACAAATTTTTATATAGTTCATGATATGTCCGTGGTCAAATTGGCGTAAATAGATTCTGTGAGAAAAGTTTTGTGGAACCTCCGTAGCTCAGATGATAGAGCATTCAACCGGCAATCGAAAGGTTTTGGGCTCGATACCCAGCGGAGTGGAAGCGTTCCTTTTTTCACAGAAAAAATTATTCACATATATTGCTATTAAAAGTTTCTCCGTGTAGTCTACCTACGTCCGTCTTTATCCTTTCTACTATTTCACAAATTAAAAAAAAAATTATATTTATTTTGGACGTAAACATGTTGGAAGTGGGCCAAGTTTTTCACACAAACTTTATATTTTCATTGAGTATCAGGTACCCATAAGTTCCATAAGTCGTATGGAAAAAGCTTTGTCAATTGGTAATGCCGGTAAGGTAGGAATCTAGTCACGTGATGTGGTTAGTCCTTGTCAGTTTAAAGTTAATAAAAATAAGAAAAAGTGAGCTTTTTAAAAATGTCAACTTTTAAAATATTTCTGTTTCTTTTAAGTTGATTTCAAAAGTTATTGAAGATGATGATTCTAAAAAATTGATTGAAATGTCACAAGATAAAGTAAAGATCTTACCATCAGAAGTGTACAAATGGACAATAATTGAAAACAAAGTTAATCATAATGTGAAATTCTTAATAAAAAAAGTGCGTATTAAAGTGAAGAAAAATAGTCACTGCAACATTCCGTATCGTCAGGGTTCTCTTATTTGCACATTTCTGTGGAGAGCTACTGAAAATATTAATCAGGCAAGTATCATATATCACCTGCTTCGATTATAAGCTGTAAATTACTTAAGAGGGTCTCCTTATCCAGAACCTTAAAAAAAGGCACTTTTTCCCAATTTTATTTGAAGCAGAAAATAAAAACACTGGTCAATGATTTTTCGCATATATTTAGGTACATATTTGAACTTGTTAAAAAAAAATTTTCATTTGAAAACAAGAAAAAATCTCGGACTTATCGAAGATCCCGCGCAGCGTCTCACCACGGACAATTAATTTTGCGTGCATGATATTGTCCAAAGTTTTTATCTGAAACACATATATATTTGTTTTTTTTTATTCAGAAGGGTCTTCCGCTTATAGTGAACCTAAAAAATTGTAAAAAAAAAAATTTTTATCGATCTTTTAAGTTATTTTCCAGAAAAATCAAATTTTTCACCGTTTTTTTTGTTTAAAATGCGTTATTTATAATGAAAATAAATACTGTATCATGAAAACTAAAGGTTCACTATATGCGCATTTTAATTACCTACAAATAAAAAAAAAGTTTATAATAATAGCTTAATTGGTTCTCCTTTAATCGTGCACGCAATTTTGAAAAATGTGGTTTTGAGAAAACGCGCTTTAAAGTTTTCAGACGGTGAAAAAAACCTTCCGCTCGCTCCGCTGCAAACCACTGCTCGGAACTCTACCATCTAAACTATTCCGATATGGACTGTAAAATTTTGCGACAATATTCTCGGATAATAGATCCATCAATTGAAACAAAACAAAAAAAATCGATTTTTTGAAAGTTCTGGATAAGGAGACCCCCTTAAGGTAGTTGTTGCGCCAAAAATCAGTCTCTGGAAAAAGAAGTTTTTCTATGATTTCAAGACTGGTAATTATATCATCAGCCGCATTATATGTAAGGAAAGACACTCTTTTTAATAAAAAAAATTTAAAAATTACGAAAAATAATATTTTAATAATGTTTTTTGTAATAGTATATTTCCTTATTATCGCTCCGTACCAAATTTTCAAAAATGGTGCGATTCTGATAAATCATGAATCATTTTTTTAGGAAAAGGATTCTCTACAACTTTACCGTTTCCGATTTTTGAAAATAAATTCTTTAATGGTTGAAATCATTAAAAAACAATTTTCCAAAACGAAATTTTTATAAACAAATTGCTGAATTCGATAATAATTGATTCATTTTCAAAAATCAGAAATGGTGAAGTTGTAGAGAATCCTTTTCCTAAAAAAATGATTCATGATTTATCAGAATCGCACCATTTTTGAAAATTTGCTATGGAGCGATAATAAGGAAATATCCTATTACAAAAAACATTATTAAAATATTATTTTTCGTAATTTTTAAATTTTTTTTATTAAAAAGAGTGTCTTTCCTTACATATGACACGGCTAATTATATAATTATCAGCCTTGAAATCATAGAAAAACTTCTTTTTCCAGAGACTGATTTTTGGCGCAACAACTACCTTAAGTACAATTTGAAAAAGAGGCAGAGTAGAATTTACCATGCCATAAAAAATGCCAAATAATATCTTTACTTCGAAACCTATTTTAGTGATTTTTCTATCATAAGGTTTCTCTGTGTAAAACTTAGTTATACAATAAACGATAACATTTAATGTTTTGTATTTCTTTTAGGATGATATTGGAGCACCATTAATTCAAAGAGGCAAGATCATCGGAATCCTTTCTGTCCCGCCAAAAAAACGAGGGGACTTTTCGGTTTATATAAGTGTTGGTAAATATTTTCGAAACATTAAAAAAATAATGAAACCCGTACATTGCATAACAAAATCGTGCATATTATTATCAAGGAAAATGGTTAGGAACGACTTGATATGAGAGCAATAAAGAACACGTTTGCTCATTATTATAAATAAATGTGTAACATAGTCTGTGCATAATTAAAATATTACATAAAAATTATTCCATGCGTTCAAATTATAGAAGAATTGAATAAATTTGAAGGTGTTTCAGCTGCTGGTATTTGTGTGTGTCAAGATTGTAATATTTTAGTAAATTAATTTCAACTGATAGGCAGGTTTATTAAAATTGAAAAACATCTGTATTTAAAATAAATTTGCATTTGTACATTAAATTTAATAATATTTTCAACAGTGTAGAACTTGTTATTGATGCCTTCCTTTTTGTATTCCGAGTACCAAATTATTATACGGACAGACGTGGAATTTTGACGAACACCCCTCCTCCTCTCCACCCTGTCCACGTGGCCATATTTTATAGAAATATAGATATTATTGATCTTCAAAAGCAAGGAGGCCAAAAGAAGCGATGAATTGACTGAAAATTCGGATTTACTTGAGAACGTGAGTTTAAACAAGGTTTGAAGTCCAAACAAAAAGTCGTGAAAATATTCTTAGTTTTTGATGTTCTCCTAAAAAAAGATTGCCGGAATGAAGATTTCAGAGGAAACACAAAAGTAAAAATTAATACTTTATTTTTAAAAATTAGTTAAAAACATGTCACTGAAAGTATTTTCCATCGTTTGCCACTACTTTTTCCCATCTTTCTGACAACATATGAATTCCACGTCGGAAAAACGACACGTCTTTTGAGTTTATCCAAGAGCCAACACATTTTTTGGGATCTTCATAAGAATAGAAATGCTGCTCAGCCAGGCCATGTGTCATCGATTGGAACAAGTGATAATCAGTAGGGCAATATCTGCTGAATAAGGCGGGTAGGGTAGGACTTTCCATTTAAGCAATTCTAAGTAGGTTTCCACCGATTTTGCAACATGTGGCCGAGCCTTGTCATGCTGCAAAATCACTTTGTCATGTCTCTCCTCGTATAGCAGCCGTTTTTCCTTCAATGCTTGGGTTAAACGCATTAATTGTAGTCGATAGCGATCTCCCGTGATGGTTTCGTTCGGTTTGAGGAGCTCATAAGCTCAAACCGACCGTTAATAAAGTACACTCAGCTGATCCCACCAAATGCAGAGCAGAAGCTTACACTGTAAAAAATATCGGTAAATTTTCCTATTAAGTATTAGGAAATTTTTCCTAAATCCTTGGGAAGCATAGATTTTCCTACAAAAAGTGGAAATATTTCATAAATTTGAGGAAAATTGGCCGAATTTGCGGACTTATTTCCGAACTATTAGGAAATATATCAAAATGGTGAGAACATTTCACAAATCTCCTAAGTTGTAGGGAATTTTTCCCATGAAAAGCGGAAATTATTCCACAAAAACGGAAATTTGTTCACTTTTTTCACTTAAATTATGAAATATATCTTTCTTTCCTAATAAACTGGATATTCCTCCGACCAAACAGTAGGAACTATTTCCAGTTCTATCTCGGAAATATTTCCGACTATATCTTTGGAAAAATTTACGGCCAGGATTACCCCACGATTTCCTATACGCTTAGGGTTATCTTAGTGTATCCAATTTTCATTGCCAGTCACGATATGATCAAAAAAACTTTTCTTTTCTGCAATTGAAGCAGCTGTTCACGCGTAAAAAGACGCCGTTCGACGTCTCTTGGCTTCAACTCATACGGCACTCAATTTCCTTCTTTTTGAATCATTCCTAATGCTTTCAAACGTTTTGAAACTGTTGTGTGATCAACTCCTAATAATTCTGCAAGTTCGGCTAGCGTCTGACATGAGTTTTCATTAGGCAATGCCTTCAATTCTTCATCTTCAAATTACAGGGTTTCCCAATTATATGTTTCATTTTGATTTATAAGAAATACGCGTGTTTTTTGTGGGAAATCATTAAATTCTTATTTCATACAATAGCGGAAGGTTTGCCATTAATAATGAAAAAAAATATCATTCATATGGCCTCTACACCTACGTTTATAGGACCATACTCTTTTGATGAAATTTTCCATTACATTTTCGCACATTTGGGGCTCTATTTCGTCGATAGCGGCACGAATCTTTTTTTTGAGTTCTTGAATTGACTGAGAAGCATTAGCATAAACCCGAGTCGAACTATTGATTCTCTATTGATTCTCTAAGATGCTCCATTTTCGAGGACTTGAGAGAATCAAAAGAGGCGTTTTAGCTGTTTAAATCAATGTAATTTTGATCCTTTGTTGACGCTCTTCTCCTGTAGATATTTCCGTTTCTGCACCTTGGAGGATCTTAAAGAGTAGCAACGAAGATTCTCCTTACCTCCTCTATGATTCTCCATTTTTAAAAGTATATAATTCGTAATGACGTCAGGAATTAGCAACTGTTTATTATTATTTATATTTATCGTGTTGATTAAGAGAGAAACGAAAATATAGTACCAGACTTTTGGAAAATAATGAGGAATGTATCAAAGTATCAATGTCTGGTACATGTCGAATTTTGTTTTGAAAACATTAATTTTGAAAAATTTTATTTTTCGATCCTGTCCTAATCAACCCGATGAATATAAATAATATAAAATGGTTGGTCATTTGTGACGTCATTACGCATGACATACCCTCAAGTACCAGAATGAAAAGGGTTCAACAAAAGCGAGTCCTCGATTTTTCGAAAACTATTAGAGATTTTAAAACGTTTTGTTTTTTTAAAATAAAAGTACTCTCAAAGGACTACGGCGCTACTATCTAATAGATAGTCCAGTCCCCATCGTTGTCCAGAATGGCCTGGCACCTTTTCGGCATGCTTTCCACTAATTTTTCAGCGTAGTCCGTTGGTAATTCTTGCCATATCTTCCTGATTTTTTGCGAGAGCTGTTTCAGGGTGAACGCACGTTTTCCCGTAAGCTTCCTCTTTAAAACACTCCAGACATTTTCGATTGGATTCGCATCGGGGGACTGTGATGGCCAGTCCAAAGTTGTAATGCCATTTTCTGTTTTCCAGGCGGTGCAGAGACGGCTTCGATGCTTCGGGTCGTTATTTTCTTGTAAGATCCAATCGGCCGTATCGGCCTAAAACATCTTTGTAGCAGACCTTAGAAGACCACGTTCATATATTTGGAACATTTTCTGAGCATTCAAGTTCTCGGTGAAGAGCTCTGAACACCCAAAACCGCGCTGTGAGAAGCATCCCCAAACATGGACCTTCACGGGGTGTTTTTATTGGCTTTATCAGTGATCCCAGAACGTGGGAGCTGGCGGCCCCCACCGTAGATGCCTCGAGCTCATTGTGTCTTCCTCACTCAACCAACCTATGGCAGTCGAGCGAGGAAGAAGCCATGAGCTGGTGGGGTCTATGGTGGGGGCCTCCAGCTCCCACGTTCTGGGATCACTGGGCTTTATAACGTTCAACCCACTTCTTCACGAACGATTTCGACTTTTTGATGTATTTAGCAGCGGTTGTATAGGACATAAGTGGTTCCTTTGGATGGGTACACAAGAAGAGCGCTTCAAAACGTTTCGCGTACACAGAACTCATTATGACTCACGTCTGCTCTCTCCGACGATTCGAGCGCTACTAAATCGCTTTGGTAACTGCGCCGTAGTCCTTGAAATGTACTTTCGTTAAAAAAAAAAAAGTTCAAAAATCTCTAATAGTTTTCGAAAAATCGAGAATCCAGAAAGTATCAAGAGAAGCAAAAGAGAATCAAAAGAGTATCAAGAGAAGCAAAAGAGAATCAAGAGAGTATAAAGAGAAGCAAAAGAGAATCAAAAGAGTATCAAGAGAAGCAAAAGAGAATCAAGAGAGTATCAAGAGAAGCAGAAGAGAATCAATAGTTCGACTCGGGAACCTTATCTTCCACGCAAACCCAAAGGAAAAAGTCTAGAGGTGTAAAATCGGATGATCTCGGCGGCCAATTGTAATCGCCGTTTCAAGAAATCACTCGGCCTGGAAACTTTACACGCAAAAGACCGATGGTTTCGTCACTTGTGTAGCAGGTAGCGCTGTCTTGTTCGAAATAAACATCGTCCACATCTATATCTTCCAATTCTGGCCATAAAAATTCATTAATCATGGTTCGATAGCGCAATCCATTCACCGAAACAGCCGCTCCAGCTTCACTTTCAAAAAAATAAGGCCCAATGATCCCTCCTGCCCAAAAATCGCACCAAACAGTTACACGTTGCGGATAGAGAGGCTTTTCAATAATCATTTTTGGGTTTTCCGGGACCCAAATGCGACAATTCTGCTTATTAACGTAGCCTCAAAGGTGAAAATGAGCCTCATCGCTCAAAATGATTTTTTGGTGAAATTCAGGTTCATTTTCATGCATTTTTGTAGTGAATTTTAACAAGTTCAATGCGTTCTTGAAGCGTGTATCGTTCCATTTTTATTAATGGCATACTTTTTAGTTGTCATCTGTCAAAAAATGACACCTCTTATTATAAAAGCTGTCCAAATAGCGGGCTATTCAAAATGAAACCTCTAATTAGACAATCCTATATCCCGGTGCGCCAGAGTGTTTTTTATCTTCAACATCAAAATCATTACTTTTTAAGGGTCTAAACCAATTTCTACATGTTGTTTTCGACAGAGCATGGTCGTCGTAAGTTTCAGGAAGAATTTTGTGTGCTTCAGCTGCAGAATGATACACTTAATTTCGAACTTGCTTATAGTACTTTTTTATAGATGGATTACTATCTTAAACTACACGCCCATGAAGTTCTGGTAGCGCCATCTGTTGAAAAACAGCGAGAACTTTTCCACATCTCAATAATAAATTATTCCCACGGTCGTATAGACAGGTCTGGCATCTCCCGTGGTGGGGGATGTTCCCTTATCGTGACGAGTAATAGTTTCGAAAATAACCGCTTGGGTAGCGCTGCAATCGAGTAGTTGAAGGAATACCCGTGGTTTACAGACAGCTTTCACAGCTGACTACGTTCTGGGTATATCTATATACATACATGCTACGGTGCGGTCATTCGGGCCACTACTCGATACTAGCGCTATCCGCGGCAAAAATATGAAACATTCTGTCTACAATAAGGGAACACCCCCCACTACAAGAGATGCCAGACCTGTCTATACGACCGTGATTATTCCCAAACCAGTTGCATGAACTCTCTTCTGTTTATAATAGAATCAGTTTGAAAGAACAAAGCGTTAATTTTTTTAATAGAAATTACAATAATCAATCCCGATTTCCTCATCTCATTTGTGAAAGTAATAGTTTTTTCCATAAATTTATTCTTGTAGAGTAAATTTTGAAAATGTTTGTTTATAGTATGATTTCTCTTATAAAATTGATGCATCCTATGCAAAAGGAACTAAAAACAGTTAAGAAATACTAATGGTTTTTCCCAAAACATTTGAAAGATAACCACAACACTATTCATAAGAAAATAGTTCATAGTTAAGGCATAGTATTTTTTTTACCACAATTAAGTACTCAGAAAAAAAATGATAAATTGTTGAAATTTATGAAAAGTGATTGAAATAATTGATTAGATGAACATAATTTTCGAGTAAAATTATACTCCAAGAAAGTGAAATTACACTCAAATACAGTAAAATTTCCCATTAGAGTGAAGAGACCACTCCAAGAAATTTTAGAGAGAAACTCGTGTGAACATAATGTAATTTGTTTATAAATGATTTATTCTTTACTAAAATAAACGAAAAATACATATGAAATTCAATACGTAATGCTAACATTTCTTTTAAATGTTATCAGAAAAATGGAAATTACGAAATTAGTCCTTGATATTATTTACTAAAATAACATTTATATGCACAAAGCCAACTCGTCTACCGCAATATGATAAAATCAAAAAAAGATAAGTTAGTTTTAAAGAAATCTAACATCAGAAATGAAGATCGTTATTATATTTCTACTTTGTGTTATTATGATGATCACAAATGCATTTGGTAAGTGTTTCTAAAATTTTACATGTAACTGAAATTAATTTTAAAAAATTCTGACGTAATGTAAGTATAAGAAAAGTTTATTTTACGGTATCTAGATTAAATGTGACATAACCTACACAGAGAAAAATAGTTCATGAAAATTTATTCTTTTCACGGAAAATGAGTGAAATTGTCACAGGAATTAATCGGTAAAATCTGTTTTGCTGATTGAGTTTACTAATAAACTTCAATGAATATTTCGCTGTTTTTCAGTTAAATACCATTGATGGTCTGTAAAATTTATGATGAAGTGAAAGAGTAACCTATTTCTTGCTATTTTATTAGTGAAATTTCACTGATTTAAATTTAGAGAGTATACTGAGAAAAAATGCTATTGAATCAAAAGCATTTCTTTCCAAAAGTATGTATATTATCAATTCATAAAAATATACTACAAAAACCAATAAATATGTTACTAATTCTATAGCATATTGATTTGAATCCATGATATACATACTTTTGGAAAGAAATGCTTTTGATTCAATAGCATTTTTTTCTCAGTGTAGTTCCAAAGAATCACGCTCTGAAAAGTAACTAAATATTCCTTCCTTATGCACGATTTTAACAGCGACAATAAAATTGCCTAAAAACCAAGTACACTGAGAAAAATGGATTATAAAATGTAATATCTACGTCCAGTGACTATGGGACAGCTATTTAGATTATAAATTCTATAATTTAGATTATAAGAAGTATAATCTAGATTATAAGTGAAATAGCCTACAATTTTTTCTATATTTTAACATCATACCGCTTATAATCGAGATTATAGCTTTTATAATTCAAATGGCTGTCCTATAGTCACTGTACCTGGATATTAAATTTTATAAGCCATTTTTCTCCGTGTACTAAAATAAGATTTAGAGAACGGATTTACCTACTTTGTTCTAAAACTACTTAAAGATTGACTGATATAATCACTTTATGTTTCGAGAAAAATATTAAATCATAAAATCTGCTCACAATTATAGATCAAACAAAAGTTCTTGGACACAGTGAACATGTGAAAATGTAAAGTGTCAAAAGCAATCAAAAATGTTTTTAAAATACCTATAACATGCTTCAGTTAAGATAATTGTAAAAAATAATTTCTTCACAGAAACTAACTACTTCTTACCTTTGAAGGGAAAAATATTTGGAGAAAACAAGCTTGAACGTGGACACAAGAGTTATATTGCTTCTTTAAGGCATAATGGCCATCATTTTTGTACCGGAATTTTAATATCCAAAAGACATGTTCTGACAGCAGCTCAATGCCTAAAAGAATTCTTAATAC
This sequence comes from Diplolepis rosae, assembly GCA_030998225.1. Lineage (NCBI taxonomy): Eukaryota > Metazoa > Arthropoda > Insecta > Hymenoptera > Diplolepididae > Diplolepis > Diplolepis rosae. Next base: position 9,026,523 of record JAPYXD010000698.1, read on the forward strand.
ATCCTTGGATTCCTAGATTCGAGGATTATACCATTTTGATTAAAGATGAAATTTCGTTAAACACATCGTTGCATTCCATTGAACAAATAGAAGTTCATTCTGCGTATAAACATAACAATTCAAAAAACTCTTTTCACAATATTGGAGTTGTAACGGTAAATTTCCTGCACGCTATCCAAATATTATATAATAAATATCTAATTGATCGAAAACAACCTAATTCTCATTGCACTGGCAAAAAAAAATAATTAGATATTTTGTGTACGAGTACAACACTATCACTAATTTTCTTAAACTTTCACAACAAAAGCAGATACCACAAAATTTTAATTTTTTCATAAAAACAGTTTATATTCTTCAAAAGAGATAAGGACCAGGATACTTTTAGATTGAATACAGTCTTTTTAGTTAAAATTTCCAAAAAATTTAACCTATGAAATAATAGAATTTTTTACATTCTCATCATATGAGAATGTATTGGTATTATGTGAAAAATGACTTTCGAAATTTTCATCAAATATTTACGTTTTGAGACCCCCTGAGTAAAAAAAAAATGGTTTTTACGAATGTGTTTGTATGACTGTCTGTAGTAGTAGTAGGTCGTATACTCGATAACTCTCGATAGAATCACAATAATATATAATATACAAGAAAAAACGTAAATTTTCAAAATTGTTAGTTTCAATAAGATCTACAAATTTTGTCTGACATAGTTTATAATAAAACGTATATTTTTTATTTTAATTTTAAAAAATACGATTGAAATTCAAAAATTCCATTATTTAAACAAAATATGTGACACTACGAAAAAAACGTTGAAATGGAAAATTATTTGTCTCAATGAGGTCTATAAATTCTCATTTGGACATTTTTCGACAGGATGTGTATTTTATGTTTTATTTTCAAAAAACACTATTGAAGATATAACTCATTTTAACTGAAGTTTAAAGAACATGTGTATTTATTCCAGAAGTGTTCATAATTTTGATATCATTATTATAAAGGAGAATAAAATTAAAGACGGATGTACATTAATTTTTCTAAATTCATCTTTTCATGATTTTCATATTAAAATCTCCATAGTGTTGAGTTGATATAGTTTGAACATTGAACAATGAAAAAATTTGTCTTTTCAAAACGAAATTTTTTGCTATATAAACATAATTTTTTGTTACCAAGTTAATGGCGGCTATTACGGAAATAGACTTCGTAGAAATAATTGACTTATCACGAAGTAAGCTAAAGATTTTACCATCAGATGTACATGGATGGGACTTAATTGAAAACGAAATCACTCATAATGAGGAACTCTCAGTAAAAAACGTTCAAGTTAAACTAAGAAAAAAAACTTTTTGTAACATTGTGCCACAGAGTCCTCTTATTTGTTCATTTTTTGTCAATCGCTCTGAACATTTTGTTCCGGTAACTATAATATATATAATAATATATATATATATATAAATATATAATATTTAAAATGCATATTTTATCCTGTAAAACCTGGATACAATGGACGACAAAGTTATGAATTTTGTGTTTATTTTAGGAAGATATTGGAGCACCATTGATTCAGAAAGGCAAAGTCATAGGAGTTCTTTCCATTGTATCGCAAAATCCAAAAGACCCTTCTATTTATTCTGAAGTTTATAAAGCGATTGGTGAAATCAACTTAATGATGAAATGCCGTGCAATATTGGCGAGGGCATCATTGCCACGTAAAAACGCTAGGTACAATTGGGCGACTGAACAATCGTATGAGAACATTTAGGATGATATTTTTATACAACAATATTATCGGGACAACAAGTTTATATAAATACTAATAATGTAAAAATAAATTATTGAAATCTCGAAAACCGTTGATATTTCCATTCTTTCATTTTTACCCACGCACACTCAGAAAACATTTTTTATATTAAAACACATTTTTTTTAAATTAAACGAATTTGTGCTGCACTGTAAAAAATTTGGGGAATTCCCCCCACCCATTATTGGGGAAAATTCCACATTTTAGGGTAAAGATACTTTTCCCCGAGGAATTGGGGAATTTCCCCCCAAAAAATGGATAAATTCCAGAAAAAGTAGGGAATATTCCTCAAAAATTTAGAGAATAAGTAAATCACTTATATTCACAAATTTTGGTGTAATATGCGTTACTAACATTTTGGGGGAAATTCCCCAGAATTTTTTTTACAGTGTACTATAGGCCCTAAAAATCGTTTTTTGTAAGTTAACTTTCTTTTTTCCAAAGTTCAAGAATCATTAAATTATTTAAAACAATAATTTTTTAATTTAAAAAACCACTTTCGTTGGAAAAATCACTTTGGCTGTATCAAAATAATCTATTTAAAAAAAAAATATTTCAAAAAAGAATTTGTTCCATTCAAATTTGTCATTTCTAATAATCAGTCAATTTTTTGTAACATTTGGATGAATTCAGTAAGAGGGGCGGATTAAGACAAGTCGCCGCCCTAGCGATATATATATATATATATATGATTCATTTTATGGGAGGTTTACAGTCAAAATTTGTTTTTCGACGAAATATTTTTTTTTGCCTTCTTACTTCGAAAATAATCGACACGGTTTTTTTCAATGTGATACTTGAAAATTTCGAGATATAATTTTTTTAAGTTTGGCACTCGGGCAAATTTTTTTTTCCAACAGCTTACTGTAAAAGCAGTTTTGAATATAAAATGTAACCCTTGCACTTGAAATGCGCGACAGAGTACAAGCTTTCAAAAAAGTTATAGCACACATTTCGTTGTTTTTTTGTAATAACAATATAGTACATTTTTGTGCTATAATTTTTTTGAAAGCTTGTACTCTTTCGCGCATTTCAAGTGCAAGGGTTACATTTTATATTCAAAACTGCTTTTACAGTGAGCTGTTAGAAAAAAAAAAAATTTTCCGAGTGCCAAACTTAAAAAAATTATATCTCGAAATTTTCAAGTATCACATTGAAAAAAGAAACGTGTCCATTATTTTCGAAGAAGGCAAAAAAAAAATATTTCGTCGAAAAAAAAATTTTGACTGTAAATCTCCCATGAAATGACCCTATATTGAAACAAAAAAAATAAAGTTCATTTGTAGTGATTTAAAAATGTATAAGGCTTCTACGCTTTCACATGAAAAGTTCTGTTTTGAATCATTTATGTAGCATTATATCTAGTGTAAGCGATCAAAATTTTCCGCCCCTGAAAATTTTCTGCCCTACACGGAACAAAATAGTTCAATAAAGTTTATAGAACTATTCAGAAGTTGGGAATATAGGCATTTGCGGAACCGAGATCTAGAAAATTTAAAGAACTTTTCATGGGTGATTCAAAATAGGACTTTTCATGTGAAAGCGTACAAGCCTAATATATTTTTAAATCACTTCAAATGAACTATATTTTTTTGTATCAATATACATATATATATGTATATATATCGAAACGTTAAAAAACTAGGTAAGTAGGAGGTGAGGGAGGGGCGGCAATTTTGTAGCTGCCTAGGGCGGAGAATTGTCTTAATCCGCCCCTGTTACTGAATTCATCCAAATATAAATAAAATGGATCGTTTTCATCACTTTTGGAATTTTCTGATTTCTTATCTTATTTCAAAAATAGAAGTTAAGGCTTGAGAGGTGGGGGAGGGGGGATATGGCTCTTCCCTTGAATACGCGGCTAGTTTTATAATTGATGTAAAATTAAAAGTTCAACAGCAAAGAGATGTTAAATTTCAAATACCGAAATTGAAATAAGGATGTGAACTCTAATGAGTTGCCACGTCATTACCTTCATTTGAAAAGATATAGCTACTTAAATATACATAAAAATGACAAAGTTCCTCCCTGATGTTGTTAAGTGATGCGATAGTCACGAAACCATTTTGAAAACCGCGAGATATGTTAAAAACAGTAGAAAATAAGTTAGTTTTGCAGAAATCTAACATCAGACATGAAGATCGTTATTCTCTTCCTATTTTATGTCATTATGAAAGTCACAGTTAGCTTTGGTAACTATTTTCAATTTTACACGTAATTATAATGAATTTTAAAAGAGTTAACCTTATAATGCGAGTATAATGGAAATATACACTTACAAAACTAAGAAGAAAATATCATAGTGGTTTATTAGCAAGTTTTTTATTCTTACTCAAGGCCATGGATCAATCGGACCACGTGACTAAATTATACATTTATTCGTTCATGTCAGATACTTTTTTAATTTATAAAGTATCTTTCTGAAAATTTGGAAAACATAACAAAAGACAATTCTGTACTCTCTAAATATGAATTTGTCAAATTTTCACTGATTGAATCAGTGATTTGCATTTTCATTGATACACCAGTGGAAAGGATATTTTGAACTGTTAAATCAGTTAATTTTGACTGATTCACCAGTAGAAAAAATATTTTTCACTTTTGAATCAGTTAATTTTCACTGAAGTAATCAGTGAGATTGGACTGATTCACAATAACCTCTTTTTAGCTATTTGAATCAGTTAAATTTCACTGATAATCAGTAGATTTTGACTGATTCAGATTTAGAGAGTAGTATTTCCAAATTTTCAGGAAGATATTTTGTAGAATAAAAGAGTTATCTTACACGAACTTTTACAGGAATTTGGTCACGTGATCTGGTTGATCCATGACTTTGAAGAATAAAATATTGTAAGCATTGTTATTTATACTGTATACAGTACAATATAGAAAATTATTTGTTATCCAAAGAGGGAAAATATTTGGTGATGAAAAAAATCAATCTGGATGTAAGAATTAAATTTCTTCTCTGAGGCATATTAACGAACGTAATATATGTATCGAAGTATTGATATCTGAAATAGATGTTCTAACCAGCATCTCAATGCTGGATAGATCTTTTATCATATGAATCGATTCCTAGTTTCAAGTTATATAGAGTTCTGATTGGAGATATAAATTTAGAACACACAACGTCACATTCTATTCAAGAAGTAGAAGTTTATCAATGCTGTAGAATCACTGACTCAATCAAATCTAGTTACTATGTCGGAGTTATAACGGTAATAAATTAATTAAAATCAGCCTAGTTCCCACTGCACTTGACAAAAGGACATATCAGACACTTATTTATCTGGATAAAACTATTATGGCTAATAAGATTATTTCACGATTTTAAATAAAATAATTTTCAAAGAGATGATTTTAAACTAAACATAGTGTCCAATAGTAATCTCAAACTGAATAAAACTGTTTAGAAACCAGAGGAAACAGAGAAAAAATGAATTCCAATCAATTTCTGAATTTTTTTTTTTTAAACTTAGCTTTTCTCTAAATTATTTAATTATTAACAGTTATTTGAAATTATATATTTATCCTTAACCCCCCTGTATGAATAAGGAGATCTTCCTGTGGAGAAGGAGATGTCGGACGCCAGTGTAGCTCAGTGGTTAGAGCAGTCGACCGGCAATCGAAAGACCTGGGCTCGAATCCCAGCGCAGTCGAAAGCGTCATTTTTTCCACAGAAAGATTTTCAAATTCTTTAAATCTTAATTTTTATTCAGTATAATTAAATAATAGCTCATTATGGTCATTGGAACATTTTTTACATTTCTACTCATTACGTTACTCTCCTAGATACTTATTTTACAAAATACACACTCTACTTTATTTGTTTATTCATAAGATCATTGAAAAAAATTATTTCAAATAATTTAATGTGCAGAATTTTAGAGAATGTATCAACGAATAAAATGATTCCTTGTTTATTCAGATTAAATAAACAACAAAATAAGTTACAGTAAGGTTGAGAAAAAATATAAAAATTCAAATAATTAATTATGAAAAAATAATTGTAATCGAAACTAGTCTATATAAATATCTATATAGCGATGATCTATATATAATAAGCGATTCGTTTTTAATATAAATTTGTAATAAAGTTTCGTACAATAAAAGTTCAATCGATTGGGTAAAGATTATAAATTTTTACACAATGTCTAATTTTAATCATAAGAACATAGTATGAATAACTGCCACACTAATTGTAAACAGGAAAGAGAGGCTTTTGTGGTAAAACGTTATTGAAAATATAATATTTTACTACGGAAAATCTCTACTGTTCTAAAAATTCTCAACACTATCAAGTACTGTAAATTGCTTTGTTCATAAAAACACTTTATATTTTTTTTTAAATATTAAATACAGCAAAAAATCTGTTATCTATAATATATTTAGGTTCACTTTATAAACCATAAAAATTGAATTTTCGACAGTTTAAGCAACAAATTATGTTTTGAAAGAAAACTATGTTTTATTCAAGTTAGAGTGGATTTTTAGTACTTCTAGTGAATTAATTAAATTAATTTTGTAAAATTAATGTTGATTAGATACTGATTATCATTTTTTATTTATGATTATTTTATTTTAAAGGCAATTTTCACTTTTACCTCAAAACACATAAAGTAAGTGGCTGACTAATTTTTTCTGTGGATACGTAAGCCAAGGCCATTTGAACAGCAATTTTATGTCAAAAGCAAAAAATATTAGCACGCGATCCTCACATAATATCCAAATAACATGAAGATAACACAATTCACTATGTGTTTATATCAATTAATTATTTCTATATTTCGGAAAGTTAAAAGCATATTCACACGCAAAAGACCAGGCGTTATATTTACCAAAATTATATGGTAAAATGTAGATTTAATACCAAAATCCGAATAAACATAACATCTAATTTTTTCTATGCAATTAATTCTACGAAATGAAGAAAGCTTGAATAATTTTAATATTGTTTTTATCGATTAATTTTCTCCAAAGCACAGAATGATTTTTAAAAATTTTCTGAATTTTTCAAAAATTACTTGAAGAATAAAAGTGATAAAGTAATTATTTTTTCTCTACCTTAATGAAGACGAATGGAAATATCCATATGAAACACTTACCTGAAACAAAAAAAAGAATAACTGATTAAAAGTTCAATCTGCGTAAATAATATGGCTACAACTAATTATTAATGACTACAGTATAATTTATGGGTATTGAATTTATCTTCTTTGTACACAAACTGAAAATTATTGCAATTGACACAAGAAGTTTTCCATTTTTTAACCAGAAATGAATGTCGTATCTGCTTACTGAAACATTTCAAATACTGTTCATAAATACAGTATTTACGGATGTTTTCCTTCTCAAATGAGATTGATAAATATATAGCATGATAATCTCTGCGGGAGGGAGAGAATATGAAGAATTTATAAGCCGTCAACTGCAGAAAGAGCCACACGCGTGACGAGTACTTGCAAAAAATAAAAAAAATAAAAATAAAGAAATTAAAATGTTACTCATTCCTCTCTTCTTATTCAAGGAAACCACACAAAATAAAATACGGTTTAGAGAACAAACAAATTTTAAAACGAATTGAGAAAAATTATTTAAAAATCTATCAAAAAATGAGAAATGAGTTATGAACCTACGTTCATCGTTAATTGAAATAACTAACAAAAAATACACTGTTAAATATTTTATTAATTTTAGTAGTCTTTAATGTAGAAATGGTGAATTAAAATTACTAGATTTGTATATTATGTAAAATTAATATACATTCATATTAAATTTAATAACTTTTCAGTCAAAATATATTAAAATTACCAAACATTATTAAAATATATACACATGTGTATCAAAATTCAAATAAAAGTTGGTATTTTTAAAGATGAAAGTATTTTAAACTTAATATACGTTATTGAAAAAAAAACTTAGGCTCCAAATTAATTGTGTCAAACCAAAATGGATAGAGGAGACTAGGAAAACTTGTAAATAAACAAAGTGAATAATAATGAAAATGAAATATCATTCAATTAGAAAATGAATAGAGATGATGCATTTTATACATTTCTCTACATGAAAAAAATGTCTAAGAAAAAATTAAATCTTCATTTCTAATTATTTTTTTTGCAAGAATTTATAAAAGTCATTCCTTGTCTGTCTCATAAATCAAGATTCGCGTAATGCTGTGAAGAGAGCAAAGAACGGTGACTCTAAAACGCGTGGGATTTCCTAAGCCATTACTTACAAACTTCCTTGACTTTCGTGTAACCGACCAGATCAGTTTGTTTACATTACTTCACCTAAAAATATCTATTAAAATCCACCAAAGAGAAGTTTCTTCTTGCAAGATAGAAATTAAAATAATAAAATAGAAGAACTTGACTCTAAAAAAAATTGATGGAAGATTTTGTTCAGCAAAAATTTTAAAATCTGATTTCAGATGATAAACAGTATTGTAAAATAATGTATCATTAAATCACGAAACTGTAACAACATTTTCAGTTATATGTAACTGAATGAAACTTCAGTTACCCAAAACGTAAAATTACTCCTGTTACATGATTCAGAATTTCCAGATACAAGTATCAGAATATTCAACACTTAGTTACTGAAAATTAAGAAATTGTTTCTTAAGGGGCTATACCAGTGTGACACTTTCAAAAAATTGATTTTTTTTTGGCTTATTCGACAGTTTGCACTTTTAAGAATATTTTGTGAAAATTTCAAAGTCGTATCTGTAATATTTTTTGAATGGCAGTCTTTCAAAGAGCGTAAAATCGATAGGTAAATCTTTAAACGCGTTTTTCTCAAAATGAGATTTTTCCAATTTGCGGCCATTCTAACTCGAAGACTAATTATCCGATTGACTCGAAATTTTAACTGACTACTCTTGACTATATTTGCCATACAGTGAACTAGGATATTTTTAATCGGATGAAAATTAAAATTTTAGCAGATAAAAAACCGACCATTTTTTAATCAAAAAATAGACTGTTTTCTTCATATTGACGCTATTTTGTTCGATTTTGGAATTTTTCAAAAATCCTAGTTCACTGTATAGAAAATACCTTCTAGTTTAATGCCTTTTTTTTCCATTTCAGTTACTCAATCGACCGGAATCGTGGCCGCAGTAGGGGAACTTTTTTTTTCGCGTTTCCGAAGACAGCGCATAACTCGCTTAATTTTCAATATTTTTTAATAAAAATTAAATGTAATATTCATCAATTATAGCTAAATACATTGTTAATTTTCAGAAATATTTAGTTTAATAGTTTTCTTTAAAAAAATTCCCAAAAATCACTTAAATTTTAAGCTCTAACACTGGTATAGCCCCTTAAATTGACCAAAAGTAACTGAATTTTTTGAAATTCTATCTTAATTTTACGAAACTCTAACTGACAAAAACTCCAATCACATGTTTCGGGAAATTACAGTAGAAATTTCTAACAGTGCAGAATATAATTTTAACCGGAGTCAAACGAACGAAGAAAGGTGCCAAGATAGCAATGACTCCGACAACCTGATTAAACGACCAATTAAGAGGTTTGTAAACTCCTTGACAAATTGTCACTAATATTATTGTGATGCTTTAAAATTTTGCTAATAATTATACGTGCTATGAAAATATTCGTAAAATGATGCTAACATCACAATGATGTCCAGGGTTGAGTAATTTTTATGAAATAAATAACACCCACAAGGAACAGGCAACATCCGTAATGAGGATAGATAATGATGACAAAGAGTGGCGATAGAAGAAGAGCCACGTGCGACCAACAGTTTACATCAATTGTAAGCTGGCCATTCTAAAAAGGATGTTCCTGATGATTACATCGGAAAAACGGTTCACCCGCGAAGGGGTCAAGTAAGTGGCTGAACTTTAAATAACATAATCGCCAACGTGGGATTCGCAATTTCCCTAGAAGACTCACTACAGAAAAATGAACATTGAGATTGTAAGTTATAAGGAACTATAAAATTACAAGACACTAACGTCTTAAGGTAGTTGATCCACGAAAATTAGACCTCAGGCAAAAATAGATAATTTTGCTTTCAAGAATAGCAATATTATTATTGAAGGGCTATTTTGAAAGAGAAAATATTATTTTACATGAAAAAAATTTGAAATACAGAAAAATAATTTTATTAATAAATTTTATTTTTTAAAAAATAATTTATAAAAAATTATGCGATTCTAATAAATAATGAATCATTTTTTCAGAGAAAAGATTTCCCACAACTTGACCGTTTCTGATTTTTAAAAATAAATTCTTTAATGCTGAAACCATTAAAAAACATTTTCCAAATCGAAATTTTTATAAACCAATTGCTGAATTTGATAATAATTTATTGATTTTCGAAAATTGGAAATGGTTAAGCTGTAGGGAATCTTTTTCTTGAAAAAGTGATTTGTAATTTATTAAAATCGCATAATTTCTTAAAATTTGGTAAGAAGCGATAAGAAAAAAAGCGGGGCAAAAATAAAATTTATTAATAAAATTATTTTTCCTTTATTTTGAATTTTTTTCATGGAAATTAATCTTTTCTCTTCCAAAATAGCCCTTCAATAATAATATTGCTATTCTTGAAAGCAAAATTATCTACTTTTGCCTGAGGTCTAATTTTCGTGGATCAACTACCTTAACTCTAAACTATTTCGGAAAACTGATCTTTTATTTTTCATTTCTGCAGCGAAGATTTCAAAAGTATATAGTGAAATATTCCTAGCTATATATAATCACTCGTTTTGAGTCAGATAAACTGATTGAGTAGCTAAAGAGCAGTTAATAAACGAAAATATTTTTAAAAATCTGTCCACTTCGAGGACATCCCGTGTGGAAAAATTTCATGGCAGTCTATTGTCTGATCTGGCCCAGGTCTGGCAATGTCCAGATCGGCTAGTCTGGAAGTTCTGCGATGTAGCTCACATAAGGCGCTGGTCAGCATTCCATTCCAAAAATGTTTTTATGTGGCGAACAAATTTTTTTTACAAGTTTCGAAAAATTCATACTCTCTAAATCTGAATCAGTCAAAATCTACTGATTATCAGTGAAATTTAACTGATTCAAATAGATAAAAAGAGATTACTGTGAATCAGTCAAATTTCACTGATTACTTCGGTGAAAATGAACTGATTTAACAGTGAAAAATATGTTTCTTCTTGTTTTTTCTTTTTTCGCTAATGAATCAGTGAAAAGGAAAATCACTGATTCAAGCAGTGACATTTTGACAGATTCAAATTTAGAGAGTAGGTTAGTAACAAGTTTTTAGAAACATTTATTACGCGACACGGGATATTCACTTTGATATTCACACGCGCATTTTGTGCTCCGAAATGTGTAAACTTGGCGCATTATGCTCGGTGTTCTATGTCATTTAGATACAAATTAATAAATTTGTTTTCGATTTCAAATGAAAAAGGAAATTTTATTTACCCGATCGATTTTTATTTCATATCTATTTGAGCCACACTTGTATTTAAAAATATTTGTCATTAATAGACAAAAGATATCAATATTTTAAAGAATTTGAAAATCTTTCTGTGGAAAAAATGACGCTTTCGCATGCGCTGGGATTTGAGCCCAGGTCTTTCGATTGCTTGTCGACTTCTTTAAAATATTAAATTTATTTGCATTATTTGCGATATAAGAGTTTGAAATTGTCTACGAGGACACCTGTCGACAACGTATCCTATCTGACACGCGACTAGTGATCCTCCGATAATGTAGGCAGTGACAAAAATTTCAAACTCAACTAATTAATTTGAAAAGATATCAATCTTAGGAAAAAATAGTCAACACCAAAGTTGTAGATCTTCTTGAAATAAACAATTTCGTTTCTTAACATTTTTTCCATATCTGGTATATTCTGGCGCAAACATTGAATTTTTTATTTTTACAAAAACTTATTTGATAAATAAAAGGAAGATGTAACTCCTATGAAAAAATAGTCAATAGTAAATTTTTAGATCTTTTTAAAACAAACAAGTTTGTTTCTTAACATTTTTTTCGTATCCCGGAAAGATTTGGTCCAAACTGGAATTTTTCATTTGTGCAAAACTAAATTCGAACCCGTATCACTATACAAACTCAAATCCATCTCAACGTTCAAACAAAAGTATAATTCGGAATTTCACTAATTCGAAATTGTTCGAACCCTCAAAATACAAAAAAAACGACCAAATTCGAACCAAAAAAATGTCTTAACATAAACGATTATGAGAAACCAACAAAAAAGAAGGCAACATTCCAAAACCCCTTCTTTCTTTTTCTCGTGGTGGGATGGAAGATGACAGGTCAGGAATATTAATGTTTTAATTACAATTTATTTTTTTAGCTTTAGCTTTTTTTCCCCCTTTTTTGTTAAGTTGTATTTTGAGGGTTTGAACAATTTTGAAGTCTTGAAATTTCGAATTTTCATTTGTGATAACGTTCTTTCCGATTAAAACGAAAACTACGTGTCCGATCAAAAAATAGTTCGAAGTAAATTTGTATATCTTCTTGAGATGAACAATTTTTTCCCCAAATTTGTTTTCATATCTTGTACAATTTTTTTTGGAAATGAAAGATTTTTATTTTTAAAAACTTTTTTTATTAATAAACAAGAGACATAATTTAATATTTTCCCCGTATCTTGTATATTTTGGCAGGAAAATTGAATTTTTGTTTCTTAGAAAAACGTTTTTTGTAGATAAAACCAGAACAGGTGGTCAAACATGGCTGCTTAAAAAACTCATCCTTTCTTTTTGGAGCCTCAAGAAGTTGTCAAATCTCGATCCAATCCGATAATTCTTCTGAAAGTTATCGTACTTACAGACGACGACAGATAGACAGACAAATAGACAAACACTTTCGTAAAAACTGCTGATTGAAATTGAAAAAGTAGGTAAGGTTTTAGTGCCGAAATTAAGAAAAACGACACTCAGTCAATAATAGACAAATTTTTCTTTTCATTTATAAAAATAGTTTGCTTCAAACAGTAATAAATTTTATCAAAAATTTGAGTGTACATTAGCAATTATATGCCTACTTTTTGTTTGCTTTTGTAACCATGGTAATTGAAATTCTAAAAATCTTTCAACTCCGTAGAAAAACATAAATGAAAGAAAGACATGGAATCATACATTTTTTTAAATAATGTAATTATATTTCAAATGAAAAAATTCGTAACACGTTTAAGGATAATTTAATTTTATGAAAACGCTTTTGTTCGTATTAAAAAAAAATGCTTATTTATGTGTATTATCTTATCTAATATCAAAATTCGTCTGTGATTACGAAAATCAGTGAGGTAATAATAGCCACGAAGCAAAGTCGTCTACCAAAGTGTGTTAGAGGCGGAAGAAAATACATTAATTTCAAACAAATTCATTACAGAAATGAAGATTGCTATTATCTTATCACTTTATGTTATGGTCATAGTCACGGATAGTTTTGGTAAATAATTTTCAAATTTTAATGTAATTATGATTAATTTAAAAACTGTTGACCTTCAATACGAATTCAAAAAAATGTTATGTTCACGGCATGCACAACAAATTCAGTCAAATAATATATCAAGTCAAAAAGTTTCGAGATCAAAGAAAAGGCTGTCAAAGTCTCAATTGTTGAATTTATATAATTAAAAAAAAATGTCTTTCGAAAGAATTTTTTTTTTTTATTTAAAAAATCTGAGAATAGACAGAGCTTCCTTAGTCGCCTTTTTTTGATCTCACGAATTTTGGACTTGATATCTTATTTTGCATGGACAAAAGTTTACAGAGAAAATAATCACCATATCGATCATATGGTCCGGTTGATCCATGGCCTTAAGGCTATGTACGACGTAACCGATCCCAACTTTACCGTCACTTTTTATTGTCCGCATTTCCACATCAATTGAGTACTTAAAATTTTAATTAAATATCTCAATTAATGTAGAAATGCGAAGGACGATAAAAAAGTGTCGGTAAAGTAGGAATCGGGTAAGTCATACATGGCCTGGAGGCCATGGATCAACCAGACTACGTAACTAAAAATACCTTCCTGGAAATTTTTCATTATAAATTATAAACTTTTCATTATAACCTGTAGGTACTAATAATTTTTTTTAATACTGCTTAAAATACTTTCAAAACAAAAAAATACAAAATTTTAAAATATTCATGTGAATTGAAAAAAAAATAGTTACAGGCACATAATTGAGAAGAAATTTTTTTATTTTTCACAGAATCTAATGAATCGTTACCTATAGAAGGAAAACTTTTTGGTGGTCAATCTATCGATCCCGAATTCAAGAATTACGTGGTTTCTTTAAGACATTACGGCTCTCATTTTTGTACCGGATTTTTGGTATCTAAACGACATGTTCTAACAGCAGCTCAATGCCTGCGCGAATTTATTTTAAACGAGTGGATTCCTGAATTCGAGCCATATACCGTGGTGATTGAAAACGCAAATTTAAATTACACAGAGTCATATGCTATCAAACAAGTAGAAGTTCATAATCGCTATATAACCGACACTCCAAGCAGCTCTCATTATGATATTGGAGTTATAACGGTAGATTACTAATGCGTTTTTAAAATATAAAATAAACGATAAGTCAATTATAAGCAACATAACCCTTATTGTATTACACAAAATGATTATTAGACATTCCTTTGTCTGTTCAGCACTACTTGTGCAGAAATGTAGGCATGGTCCAGACTGGGCCCAGACCTTGCAAGCGGCTTGGGCCTACACGCAGAGAAAAGATCAGTAAAATTTACAGAAAGTTCGGTACTTATTTGGACAACATGACTTTTCAGTAAATTTTACCAGAAGTTGAGTTCAATTAACAGATTTTCTGTACGTTTCACTCAGCGTCCAGTAAAATCTACTGAATACGAAAAAATCCGAGTTAAGTTGATTGTACAGTACGCTAAGTGAATTGTACACAAAATCTGTTGATTCAACTCAACTTCTTGTAAAATTTACTAAAAAGTCATGTTGTCCAAATAAGTACCGAACTTCCTGTAAATTTTACTGATCTTATTTCTGTGTGTAGTTTGGCAGCCAGACTTGTCACCTGCTCCAGGCCAGGCTGAAGCATGGCTCGGTATTTCATTGCAAGCTAACGCCACACTGTTAGCAATCTTATTAATTTTAATAGACTTCAATATACAAATAGTAAATTAAAATTAATATATTTGTATATTATGAAAAATTAATATACGTTCATATTAAATTTAATAAATTTTCAATAAAAATATAAAATAATTTAATATACCTGTACACTGAGATAAGTTTTCACATTGCCATAGGAAAGATTTATCGAACAATTGCAGAATTTAATTCTATTCTTAGATTCAATTCTGCACTTGTTTTATAAATCTTTCCTATGGCAATGTGAAAACTTATTATGATTTGCTTGATAACCCAAAATTTCTATAATCTATAGGAGTTTCTCAAAAAAAAGTTTTCAATGTACGTTATTGACAATAACTTCCATCACATGTAATGGAAGTTTGATAAAGAAATTTCTAACAGTGTGGCAGTTACCTCTTTTAATTTTTTTGTCAGGAATAAGTTCATATTTTCGAATAGAGATTATGTTTAGAGAATCTTTAGATTGAATACAATATTTTCAGTTGACGTTTTAAAAAATTTGTTTAAAATTAAAAATTAAAAAATTTGCATTTATTTAGTTGATGACAGTTATTGAGAACACAAAGTATGTAGGATGGATTGAATTGTCAAAGAGTAAAGCGAAGAGGATACAAACAGAAGTAAAAGGATGGAAAATAAACTACAACGAAATCACTTATAAAGTTAATTTCTTTTTAGAAGAAATTAAAGTAAAATTACTGAATAAAATAGAATGCAAAATTTTTATGCAAAATTCTCCTTATATTTGCTCTATTTTTATGAATACCAGTGAAAGCCTTGGTCCTGTAAATATCATATATAGCAATTACTTTATAATAAATATATCATTTTGTAAAATTAAGTTACAGTGAACAATAACGATTAAAATTTTTTAATTTATTCTAGGAAGATATTGGAGCACCATTGATTCAGAATGACAAAGCCATAGGAGTTCTTTCAGCTGTACCGCAAAAGCCAGGAGACCCGTCGTTTTATGTTGATATTAATAGAGTTTTAACTCGTGTCCGGCAAATGATGAGACCCTATCTAAGAAGAAGATTTATGCCACCACCACGTACAAGGATTAGTTACGATTGTGCAACTGATCAGATATAGGAGATAGTTTTGAAGAGACTTGTCTTATAACATACTATATTGATAAAACAAGTGAATATAATTGAGCACCTGGATTCTAAAACTCGCCGCGCTCTCGGAAACAGGTAAAAGTATTGTCCACTGGGTCAAAATGAAGGTTTGAAAAAAATATTTTTTAATAAAAAAAATAAATATATATTCGAGTAGAGCATGTTCAGCCCCATATTGTTCCTAAGTGAAATTTTTTTATCCGTTCATTATTTTCTTCAATAAAAAATAAAAACACAAAATTTTTCCTTCGAGAAAAAGTGGTTTTTTAAACATTTAACTCGTCATTTCTCAGCAAAAAATGTATGAAATGATTTGAGACTTCCAGGACTTATGTAAAACATACCACTGAAGCCGGTAAGATCCTTTAAATAAATAAAATATGCAATTGTTTATAGATATTTAATAACAAATTGATGCGCACCGTATTTCGTGTTTTTCTAACTTTGCCGACAAAAAGTATCTGGGGAAGTTTAACCTACAAAAAAGTTCCAGCGAGAAAGTTGTTCCCATATGTACAAAGAAATTTTTCTGAAAATTTGAGATTATTCGGATGAAAACTACAGGAGTTCTATGGATTATTATTAAAAACTTCTCGGCAGCCGCATCTCGCCTCGGGCATCGACCACGTGCCAAAGTGCAAGTTACCGGTCGCATCTCCTTTTTTCAACGTTTCTATTTACAGGATCGTTACCTAGCGTGTAATTTAACAAAACAGTAAAACCTGCTTCATAGCCAATTTCGAAAAAGAAAATCTTTTAAAAAAATCCTGGTATCTCTTATCCTTTGCTATGTTAACGATTCACAATGGATCTGTTAGGATAGTGGTAGTGCTCCAGCTTTGTAATTATTCGAAGTTGCGTGCTTGATACTCGTTGACTGCATTATTTTTTTTTTTAATTTTATTTATTAAAATGTTTATTACTTCACTTTTCTGATAAAAGTTTTTAGAATTATGCAAATATAATACTTTTTAACACTAATTTTTTATTTTAAATTCGCTTTTTCGACTATTTTATTACCTTTTCGCAAAAAATCTTTTCTCCTACTAAAATTATTCATTCTGTTTTTGTAATATTTTGTAATATTTGTATATCAATAAATATTTTTAAAAATAAAACAAAAAATAAAATGCAGTCAGCGAGCATCGAGCACGCAACCTTCCACCTAAAAGGCTTTTTTTAATCGAACCTTGTAAGGGTTATTAATAAAGTAACGTTGATTCAAAATTCAACAAGGATTATATATTTATTTCTCGTTTCTACAATAATTTTTTTTGCATTGCTTACTTTCTAAACTGGAATCCGAACATTCCTCTTAGTACAGTTTCCCAGAATGTGATATGTACTCCTTTCCCTAGTAATTGAATATGTATTTATAACAAACAGTTGAAAATAAAAACAATTCCAACAATAGAAACGCTCACCTCGTTTTTGACTTTTTTAATAATATTCTTTTTGTAAGAACTTTCATTTCTAGTTCTTTTTTTACCATAAAACTCTTTATCATTTATATCACACATCGTAAATAATTTATAAATAAAACATCTAAAACAACCGGACAAATGATTGCAAAAATACTGCGAAACGAATACAATTTGTAGGAGCCGAAAAAAACATGATTCTTCAAAATAATGCTTTTATACTCTCTGCTTCTTTAAAAGTGTCCTTGAATGTATGTAAACAAAAACATCAAAACAAAAGAGATGCGACCGGCAACTTGCACTTTGGCACGTGCTCGATGCCCGAGGCGAGATGCGGCTGCCGAGAAGTTTTTAATAATAATCCATAGAACTCCTGTAGTTTTCATCCGAATAATCTCAAATTTTCAGAAAAATTTCTTTGTTCATATGGGAACAACTTTCTCGCTGGAACTTTTTTGTAGGTTAAACTTCCCCAGATACTTTTTGTCGGCGAAGTTAGAAAAACACGAAATACGGTGCGCATCAATTTGTTATTAAATATCTATAAACAATTGCATATTTTATTTATTTAAAGGATCTTACCGGCTTCAGTGGTATGTTTTACATAAGTCCTGGAAGTCTCAAATCATTTCATACATTTTTTGCTGAGAAATGACGAGTTAAATGTTTAAAAAACCACTTTTTCTCGAAGGAAAAATTTTGTGTTTTTATTTTTTATTGAAGAAAATAATGAACGGATAAAAAAATTTCACTTAGGAAAAATATGGGGCTGAACATGCTCTACTCGAATATATATTTATTTTTTTTATTAAAAAACATTTTTTTCAAACCTTCATTTTGACCCAGTGGACAATACTTTTACCTGTTTCCGAGAGCGCGGCGAGTTTTAGAATCCAGGTACTCAATTACAAAAGACAGGGTGGGCCATCTAACATTTGGAACTTGAATCAGCTATAAAAAAAACTTATGGGTATTTTTTCAAAATTATGTTTTTATTAGAAATAGTGACATCCTGTTTTTCGTAACTAAGTTACGGCCATAATACTTCTTCCTCTTTGAAAAATACAAATATTGTAAGGCTTTTTAATTGTATTTATTGAATCGTGGAAAATTGTATTCGTCAATTAAGAGTGAAAACCTTGATAGTGATATTGATATTTCCTTCTGGAATGAGATTGAAAAATACACAGCTTAATAATCTTTGCGGGCGAGAGGTTATACGAAGAATTTATAAGCCATTTACTGCAGAAGGGGTTACACTCGTGACATGTACTTATTACAAAAGAAAATAGAAGAAAAAGGAAAGATATAGGCAACTGTTACCCATCCCTATTCTTGTTTGTCAAGGGTGCACACAACATGAAATATCGTTTTTAAGATAAATAAATTGCATTAAGTCAAATAATCAATTTTTTTTACATTAATATTCCTAAAAAGTCAATCTAGATCCTTCAAAAATGACTCTTGGAAGTTAAAAATATACGAGTTCACTCACTCAGAAAAAGGATTTGATTGAATCAAAGGAAATAATTTATTTGAAAGACTTTTTTTGATTCAAACAAAAGATTTGTTTTAATCAAATAAATTGTTCTCCAAAAGAAACAAATTATTGCATTCGTATATGGTCAAAGATATAATTTGTTTGATTTAAGGTAGAAATTCATTTGATTTGACAAATTTTTATTTGGTTTAAAGATACTTTATTTTAATCAAATAAGTCATTTTTTTTAAATCAAAGAAAGTTTTTCAAATAAATGATTTTCTTTGATTCTATTAAATCTGTTTTCTGAGTGCTTTTCTAAAAATGATGTTCTTGATGATTACACCGAAAGAACAGTTCACCCGCGAAAGGATCAAGTAACACGTGGATCAATAAGTCCCGGGACTAACTGGGAAAAACACATTTTTTTGGCAAAAGTCGACTTTATTCATCAACATAGTCTCCTTCAAAAGCAACACAATCAGTCCAGCGCTTCTCTAACATTTCAATACCTTTCTTGTAGAACGATTTATCTTTGGTCTCGAAATAAGCGTTCATTTCGGTGATGACTTCCTCATTGGAGTAGAATCTCTTTCCTTGGAGCATTCTTTTGAGGTCTGCAAACAGGTAGTAGTCGCTGGGGGCCAGATCCGGTGAATATGGTATGTGCGGAAGCAATTCGAAGCTCAATTCATTCAATTTCGCCATGGTAGCGAGCGACTTGTGACACGGCACATTGTCTTGGTGAAAGAGCACTTTTTTCTTCTTCGTTTGGAGCCGTTTCTCACCGATTTCGCTCTTCAAACGCATCAACTGGCCAATGTAACGTTCGCTATTGATCGTCTTACCTTTTTGAAGGTAGTCAATAAACAAAACTCCATGAGCATCCCAAAATACTGAGGCCATAACCTTACCGGCCCACATTTGCGTTTTTGGCCGCTTTGGACGCTTCTCACCGACTGCGGTCCACTCGGCTGACGACCGCTTTCACTCCGGAGTGTAGTGATGGATCCAGGTTTCGTCCACTGTCACATACCGACGCAAAAAATTCGATTTACTTCGGCGAAACAACTCCAAACAGCGCTCGGAATCAACGACACGTTGTTGTTTTTGATCCACCGTGAACAAACGCGGCACCCACTTTGACAACAGCTTCCTCATAGACAAATGTACATGCAAAATAGCGTACACACTGCCGTATGTCATCTTTAAGGTGTCAGCTATGTCACGCAATTTTAATTTACGGTTTTCGAAAACGATTTGGTGGACTTTTTTTATGGTTTCCGGTGTAACTACCTCATTTGGCCGGCCGGAGCGTTCAGCATCTTCAGTGTCTGTACGACCACGTTTAAACTCAGCATACCACCGACAAATGGTTGTTTTTGATGGAGCAGAGTCCCCGTAGCACTTTTCAAGCTATTGCTGCGCTTGCACTGTGTTTTTTTTTCATCAAAAAGCAATGGTAAATCAACACAAGAATTGTTTCGAATCCATTGTTTTGAGAATATCAAGACTAGCGTCACTTAAATCACTGTAACTCGTGGTCCAAACATCAGAATGTCATGAAATTTTGACAGGTATCTTTTGAAGGTTCGTACTCATGAAAAATCATACAGAACTTTTATTGGTACTGCCATCTATGTGTCAGTCCCGGGACTTATTGATCCACGTGTTAAGTCACTAAATTTCACATAACATAATATAATAGTCTGGGATTCGTATAATTTCCCTAAAAAAAACATACTGACCAATAAATGAATCTTCAGATCGTACGTTATAAGGAACTATAAAATTATAAAATACTGAAGTGTTAGCTCCAAACTATATCGATAGACGGATCTTTTATTGTTTATTTCTGCAGCGAGGATTTAAATAGTACACTGAGAAAAAATTTTCTTTCAATCAAAGAAACATTTTTTTGATATACGCACGGTCAAAGAAAAAATTTCTTTGAATTAAAGAAAGTTTTGCTAATTCAAAAAAATATTCTATGACCCAAAAAAATAGATTTGTTTACATTAAAGAAAATTTTTTTAAATCAACAAAAATTCCTTCAAATCAAAGAAATTTTTCTTTAATTCAAAGAAACTGCTTTCTGGGTGCATGAACAGCCGACCAAAAATGTATTATTTTCTTAACTTTATTTGCTTTTTTTGCTATTTTTCTTTAATAGTTAATTTACAGCTGTATACAATTACTCATTTTGAGTCAGATAAACTGTGTAGATAAAGACCAGTTACTGATTGAAATAGTTATAAAAAACTGACAAATTAAATTAATAAAGTAGGTCAACTTATAGTTCCAAAATTAAGAAAAGTAACACTCGGTCGACAATAGACAAAATTATTTTTCTAATTTGTAAAAATATTTTGCTTTAAGAATAAAAAAACATACATGAAATCATGCATTTTTTAAGATAATTTCATTATAATTTGCGAGGAAAAATTCGAAACAGGTTTAAGCACAGATAAATTTATTGAAAATCATTTTGTTCGTATTTAGATAAATAAAATACAGACTCATATGTTTTACCTTATCTGATAACAAAAAATGAGACAACCAGTAAGTATAAAAATTGCGAAATTGGGCCATGATTTTGATAATCAGTGGTCTGCTGATAGCCACAAAGCAGACTCGTCTACAAAAATCTGTTAGAAGCAGAAGAAAATAAATTAATTCCAAAGAAATTCATTACAGCAATGAAGATTGCTATTATCTTATTACTTTACGCTATGGTCATAGTTACGGATAGTTTTGGTAACTAATTTTTAATTTTTTATATAATTATAATTATAATTTTAAACTCTTGATCTTCAATACGAAGATATAATATTGACAATACACATATTAAAATTTTTGCCTAAAAATAAAATAAAAGACGTTAAAATTATGTATGAAACGACCTCAAAATAAAGTGTTTTTGGCAATTTTTTGAGACAGATATTGCGGAAAAAGTCAAAATTTCAAAACTTTTCTTAACTTATAAATGATTCCCGAAAGAATTGATCTTTTTAGATGTTTCTCGACTTATTTTAAAGGTAAATTTACGTAGAGTGCAAAAGCGTGCCAAAAAAGTTATAATAATTTTCCCCTAGATTCGTAAAAAGTCTAAACTTGGAAGAAAAAAGGCGTAAAAATTCAAACTTGCTAAATTATATATTTAAAAATACTAAATATAATTGTATTCCATTTTTCAATCAACGTTAACAAACTCCTGTATTTTTAAAATCCTTTTTTACGAATTTAGGGGAAAATTATTATAACTTTTTTGGCACGCTTTTACATTCTACGTCAATTTACCTTCAAAATAAGTCGAAGAACATTAAAAAACATCAATTATTTCCGGAATTATTCATAATTTAAGAAAAGTTTGAAATTTTAACTCTTTCTACAATATCTTTCTCAAAAATTGACAAAAACACTTCATATTGAGGTCGTTTCATACATAATTTTGACGTTTTTTATTTTATTTCTAGGGGAAAATTTTAATATGTGTACTGTCAATATTAGGAGAGTTTATGCAACTAACAAAAAATAAGTGAGTTTAATAATTTGGCAAGCCACTTTAAATAAAAACAAAAAAACTTAGTTTAAAAAAAAATATGTAAAATAAAGAAATAGTACATTGTTAACACGTTCCGTGCCACGTGGGGCGTATACGACCCACGCTGCAGCCTGAACGTAATGACTTCAAAAAGTCCGGCACGGAACGTGTTAACCAATTGGGGGATTTAGAAGGAAAAAACAAATGCTGGGAAATTTACATGACATAGTGCTCGACTTTCAGATACGTTCAAAAATTACTTAAAATTAGAATTAACGTTTTTGTACAGGGTGGGCCATCTAAAATTTGGAATTTGAATCAGCTATAAAAAAAACTCATGGATATTTTTTCAAAAGTATGGTTTTATTAGAAAGATTGAACCTTTCCATTTGAGAATGAAATACATCATTCAAATGACTGCCACGGCTGGCCTTACAGTACCCCATTCGATCAACCAAATTTTTTAGTACATTTTTCGATTGTTTGGGCTTCAATCCCATGAACGGCAACTTTGATTTCGTGTTTCAAGGCCTCAATCGTCTCTGGATGGTTAGCGTAACACTTATCCTTAACGGCTCTCCACGAAAACGGGGGTCAAATCACAGGTCTGAGGCGGCCAATTGACATCAAAATTTCGGCTGATTATTCGATTTTCGAAAACGGTGCGCAAAAGATCGATAGTTACGTTGGCTGTGTGGCAAGTGGCCCCGTCCTGTTGAAACCAAATGTCGTCCATGTCATTCTCTTCAATTTTTGGAAACAAAAATTCGTTGAGCATGGCACGGTAACGCTCGCCATTGACTGTAACGGCGGTTCCTTGCAAATTAAAAAAGAAAAATGGCCCAATGATGTCACCGTACCAAATCCGCACCAAACATTCACTCGTTGTGGGTGCATCGACTTCTCAATGATGATGTTTGAATTTTCTGAGCCCCAAATGCAACAATTTTGCTTATTGACCTTATTGATCTTTTGCCAAAACAATCGAAATATACTGAAAAATTGGGTTGATTGCCAGCCATGGCAGTCATTTGAATGATGTAATCATGGGAATTGGAAATCGACTAGTCCCCCACTGGGTTAACATACTATTTTCTTTTTTATATATCGCAAAGGGGAATGCGATTTCAGGACCTGGCGCAAAATAGCAAAGATGATCGGTTCAACGATTGATTGATACAACCTGATGCAACCACGATATCAACAAGTGCGTGGCATTTCTCTTACGCAGAGTATTGTAAACTAACAATTGAAGTTGGAAGTCGAATATTACCAAACTTTCCCGTCACTAGTACAGGAAAGTAAGTTTTATCATATGGACTCATCATCGATCGTGGAATCGATCATTTTTGCAGTTTCGCGTCAAGGACTCAAAATCGCATTTCCCGCGCGGATATCAAAGGAAATAGTTTTAATCAGATTAGTAAGTATACAATTTTTTTTCACAGAATCTAATGAATCGTTACCTATAGAAGGAAAACTTTTTGGTGGTCAAAGTGTCGAAGATGAATCAAAAAATTATGTGGTTTCTTTAAGACATAACGGCTCTCATTTTTGTACGGGATTTTTGATATCTAAACGACATGTTCTAACAGCAGCTCAATGTCTGCACAATTTTATTTTATACGAGTGGATTCCTGAATTCGAGCCATATACCGTGGTGATTGGAAACGCAAATTCAAAAAACACAGTGTCACATGCTATCAAACAAGTAGAAGTTCATAGACGCTATGTAGCCGACACTCCAACCAGCTTTTATTATAATGTTGGAGTTATAACGGTAGATTACTAAAGAATTTTTAAAATATACAATAAACGATAAATTAATTATAAGCAACATATTCCTTAAGTGTCATTCCATTTCAGATCGATCGGGCTATTCGGGTCGATGTCACCGTTTCTCGTCAATGTCGCAAAATAAGTTCTACATTAAAATGTAAGAGACACGTATTTTTTTCTTTTTGCTCAAAAGTTCAATTTTTCTGAGTTATTGCGATTTTAATTTTGGTAATACGTGTCTCTTACATTTGGATGTAGAACTTATTTCGCGACTTTGACGCGAAACGGTGACATTGACCCGAATGTCGAGATCGTTCCGAAATGGAATGACCCTTATTGTACTTCAAAAAATGATAATTAGACATCCATTTGTCTGTTCAGCACTACATGTACAGAAATTTCGGCATGGACCCAGGTCTAGCCAGCTAGGTAATGGCATAACACGCGAAACCAGGCCTAGGCCTAGTCTGGTAGACAGGTTTGCCAACCGGCCCAGGTCAGGCTCAAGCATGGCTCGGTGTTTCATTGCGAGCTGGCCCCGGGCCTGGGAATCTTTGCACGGGTAATCATAATTTTCCTAATAAACTAACACTAGAAGGTACCTCCTTTAATTTTTTTGGAAAAAATTAGTTCAAGGTCTTCAAATAAAGATTGATTTTAGAAGATTTTTTAATTGGAACCAATCATTTCAGTCCACGTTTCAAAATATGTGTTTTTATTTAGTTGATGGCAGTTGTTAAGGTAACAAAGCATGTAGGATGGATTGAAATGTCAGACCAAAAGCTGAAGAAAATACCAGCACAAGTACGAGGATGGAAAGTAAACTACAACGAAATCACTAATAAAGTTAATTTCTTTTTAAAAGAAATTCAAGTTAAAATACAAAATAAAATGGAATGCAATGTTACTTCGCAAAATGCTCCTGTTATTTGCTCTTTTTGTAGGAGTACCAGTGAAAACCTTGGTCCTGTAAATATCATATATAGCAATTACTTTATAATAAATATATCATTTTGTAAAATTGAGTTAAAGTGAACAATAACGATTAAAATTTTTTAATTTATTCTAGGAAGATATTGGAGCACCATTGATTCAGAGTGGCAAAGCCATAGGAGTCCTTTCAACTGTACCGCAAAAGCCAAGAGACCCCTCGTTTTATGTTGATATTAATAGAGCTTTATATTATATCAAGCAAATGATGGAATCCTATGTAAAAAAAAAAAGAAGTATGCTAGCACCACGTAAAAGGGTTAGATACGATTACCCGGTTTTTTGTCGAATCAGTTTATAATGAAATAAACATAAGAATAATAAAATTTTTCTGTATCGGCAAGGTTCGAAACCCTATGTAAAATTTTCATTTTTAGGCCGGTTTGTGATGGGTTTAGTTTGGGAAAACATTGATTTACAAAAATATAAAAGCTTCGATTTTTATTTCGTAAAATAATTGCTTCATCGAAAAACCTTTTATGAGAAAAATATGCATATTTATGAGTATCATCACATCGTATTTTTTTTTTCGAAAAAATTCGTTTTTTTTGACGTCATAAAAATGTCCATAAGGCATAGTTTATTTTCGAGCCCGAGCGCTCGGCGAGTTATTTGATCCAGACACTCAACTTTCCTAAAATTTATCATAAAATTACGAAATTGTAACAAAAATTTGTCGATTTACTTCCGTCTTTATCTTCTCTAGTATTTCCAAAAATTTTATGTACTTTGGACATAAACTAGTAGAAACCTAAAATCAATAAAATTTGCTAATTTCTGAAGAACCATATCCTCAAGAAGACTAAAGACTAGGAGAGACAACTCCCGTGGTGGGGATACACTTTTCGTGGGACGGTATAATGTAACTCGCGGTGATCCCTTCTCTTCCACGATTGTTTGCGCAGTAGACCCAAGTCGGCCCGTTGCGAATCCTGTAAAGTGCTCAGAGCTGTCAGAAAAAATCACGTGACGAAGAACGTGCGCAGTAGCATCAAAATGTCTCACTGCGCAAGGCAGCGGAATCAAAAGGGGAGAAAAAGTTACTTCACTATGGCATCCCATCCCCACCACGGGGGTTGAATCTCCTAGCCTTTAGTCTTCTTGCATATGCCTTTAAGGCGTCGGGGGTGGTGGATAATATGTGTGGGGGACTGTTCTTCAGCGGTTGTCGCCTCTGTAACACAGCTGTAACCAGAGCATCCTAGTTAGTGCTACACAGGCGTCCGACATCCCCATCACCACAGGAAGACCTCGTTATCACGAGTTTCATGATTTTGAATAATTTTACAATTTTGATGGTAGAGTTGAAATGTCACTGTCTACTTTATCAGGACAATAAGTATCGGTATCAGATAGGTTATGTTCCCGACAGGTGCCATCACAAAAAATTTTAACTTTTAAATCACACTGAGAATGTAGATGTGAAGGGTTTTCCAATAGGGACATAACAATTTCATATCATTATATGAACGCACCCTTAAACTTTTTTAATGAACTGTCAATGTCAAAACGTTAGTTAAAGTCAACATTTTCATAATGGTAAAGTTCAGGAACCAGCAACATTTGGAAATTATCAAAAATTACTACCGAAATTCTGAGTCGGTGGTCGCAACTTTAAGAGCGCTTACTCCAATTTTCGGCCGTAATAATCGTCCCACCCGACAGGCTGTGCGTGCTATAGTGGATAAATTCGAGACCAAGTTTACACTATTGGACGTTCCGGTGCCAAAAAGACGTCGTATTGCTCGAAGCGAAGAAATAATCGCTGCCGTAAGTGCATCGATTGAAAATGAGCCAAATCAGTCGATTCCACGTCGTTCTCAAGAATTGGACATCGCTCAAACGACACTGTGGCGTATTATGCGAAAACATATTGGCCTACATGCT
Organism: Diplolepis rosae; assembly: GCA_030998225.1. Classification (NCBI taxonomy): domain Eukaryota; kingdom Metazoa; phylum Arthropoda; class Insecta; order Hymenoptera; family Diplolepididae; genus Diplolepis; species Diplolepis rosae. The sequence goes on from JAPYXD010000698.1 coordinate 9,053,676, forward strand.
TTCAAGATTAAAGTGATTCAAGAACTAAAGCCACTTGATCATTTGAAACGCCGAAACTTCTCCAATTGGGCTCTGGCAAAGCTTGAAGAAAATGAAGAATTTCATCGAAAAATCATCTTCAGCGATGAAGCTTATTTCTGGCTCAATGGCTTTGTTAATAAGCAAAATATGCGTTATTGGTCAGCTACAAACCCAAATGTGCTTCTTGAGACACCGTTGCATCCGCAAAAAGTGACTGTTTGGTGCGATTTTCATGCTGAAGGTGTGATTGGGCCGTATTTTTCGTGGATAAAAACGACCGTCATGTTACCGTCAATGGAGAGCGCTATCGTGCTATGTTGGAAGATTATTTGTGGCCAGAATTGTATGAACTTGACAACAACGATATGTGGTTTCAACAAGACGGTGCCAGTAGCCACACAGCACGCGTCACAATCGATTTATTGAAAGGCAAATTCGGTGAACGTGTTATCTCGAGAAATGGTCCAGTCGAATGGCCCCCTCGTTCATGTGATCTAACGCCATAGGATTTCTTTTTATGGGGCCATTTCAAGTCACTGGTCTATGCCAACAAGCCAGCAAATTTAGACGACCTCAAAGACAACATCCAACGCGAAATCGCCAACGTTCCGGTTGAAATGTGCGCCAGAGTGGTGGAAAATTGGTTCCAAAGCATCGATCGCTGTAAACGGGCTCGTGGTGGTCATATGACCGATATCGAATTTCATTTATAAAATGTAATGCTTGCACTACATCCACAATAAATTTGAACTCAATATCTCAAATATTTTTGCGTTTTATTCATAGATAAAATTGTTATGTCCCTATTGGAAAACCCTTTATAAGGCCAAAATTTCGAAAATGCAAGACATGAAAAGTCAACCAAAAATATATTGCTTTCTTAAATTTAGCTGAATTTTTCCCTATTTTTATTAAGTAATTAATTTCTAACTAAATACAATCACTCGTGTTAGTCAGATAAACTGAATTACTAATTTGAATGTATTTAAGTAATTGAAATGTAGACTAATATTTTTTATCTTATCTGCCCGCATTAAATTTTTGTTGGTATAAAGAACAAAGTTTCTAAATTCGTCCATGATTTTGATAACTAGTGGGGTGATGATAACCACGACGCTGACTCTTAAACCAAAACGTATTAGAAGCAGAAGAAAATAAATTAATGTCAATGAAATTCAGGACAGAAATGAAGATTGCTATCATCTTATTACTTCACGCTAACATTATAATCACGGATGGTTTTGGTAACTACTTTTACATCTTTTACATAATTATAATCAATTACAAAACTAGTGACTTTTAATACAAAAATAACAAAAAATAATTTAAATTTTATAAAATTTAAAATCTTTCTGTAGAAGAAGAGACGCTTTCAACTGTGCCAGGATTCGAGGCCGGGTCTTTCGATTGCCGGTCGACTGCTCCAACTAATTGGGCTACACAGGCGTCCAACATTCCTCATTTCATAGGAACACCTCGTTATATCGCTTTTTAGCATTGCCTTACGGCTGTAATAATATAAAATTAGATAGCGGTCGACCGGCAATTGAAAGCGTCTCTTATCTCATGAAAGATATCAAATTCTTTAAAATTAAAATTTAATTAGCATTATTATATTTTATGTTTTTATATTGTAATTATATAAGATAGACAGTGTAAAAAATATCGAACTCGATCATCTTATTTGAAAATATGAAATAATCTCCAACTTGTCTATATGTCTCAACTTTGCTTAAAAGTTGAGTAAAGTTCCTCGAACTATTTTTCTTCATGTGTTTACAGCATCCACTGAAAATTCAGTAACTGAATAAAATGATTTAAAAATTCAAATATTAATGTGCATCAAATCTAAATTAGTTAAAATTGGACAAACTTTATCATTATAAAGAATTCACTAAGAAATTAGTTCATCAATTCATGTTGTACTAATTGATAATTTGATATCCGATTATAACCTGTAGGTGCTAACGACCTTTTTTCAATTACATTATTTTATACAAACTCCTGGATTGTTGAATGAGCTACTTTTCCTATAATGTTGTCATTTTGAATAAACCAGATGGCCGCGAATGTGTTGCAAAATAGTTTATGATTATGCAAATGCATGCTGCTCAAAATTGTTAATTATATGCAAATTACATAATATTTAGTTGCATAATATTTACAGAATCTAATAGTTCGTTACCAATAGAAGAAAAAATTTTTGGTGGTCAAAGTGTCGAAGATGAATCAAAAAATTATGTGGTTTCTTTAAGACATTACGGCTCTCATTTTTGTACTGGATTCTTGTTATCTAAACAATATGTTCTAACAGCAGCTCAATGCCTGCACGAGTTTATTTTATACGAGCAGATTCCTGAATTCAAACCATATACCGTGGTGATTGGAAACGCAAATTTAAATAACACAGTGTCACATGCTATCAAACAAATAGAAGTTCATAGACACTATGAAGCCGACATTCCAACCAGCCATTATTATGATGTTGGAGTTATAACGGTAGATTACTAATGCGTTTTTAATAAATACAATAAAAAATAAATCGGCCTGGAAAGATTGGCAATGACATAAAACGCCAAACCAGACCTATGCCTAGTCTGGCGGCGAGGTTTTCCAACCGCCTCTGGCCAGGCCTAAGCATGGCTCGGCATTTCATTGTGAGCACAGTGGGTCCACTCATATAGGAGAAAAGGGGAACGAATTGTAGTGTTTGCTATCAACAAGTGGTGGCGCTACTGTCGCTACCGATGTTCTTTTTAACCTGTTGTAACCATAGCAACCATTGTTTGATATTCTTTTGTTAAAATCAGATGGTATAAATAATTGATTCATGTTTAAAAAAGGTCCGCTCTTTAGAATATACCTAGTAACAAGGTGGGCATTAAATGGCATTGAAATGTCAAAATCTGGAAAGAAATGGAATCGAGAAAGGGACTTTTCAATGCATTTCAATTCCTAGGCATTAAAAAGCATTCAAAATTTTCATTCTCGATTATGTTTTTTTTTCAGATTTTGACATTTCAATGTCATTCAATGCCCACCTTCTTAATATAATATATATATACTATAATAATATAATAATTCTTGCCATCAAAACTTGGCGGCGCTGATGCTCATTTTCCCTTTTTTAAGTACCCTCCTAAAATACATGGTAGTGGACGCACTGTGATTGTGAGCTAGTGTCAGGCCAGGCAATTTCTACAAGGGTACTAATCATTTTCTCAATAAACATTCACAGCACTAGCAGGTACCTTTTTTAATTTTTTTGCCACAAACAAGTTCAAGGTTTTCGAATAGAGATTATGATGAGATTTTTAGATTGAATACAATCTTTTCAGTTCAGATTTTAAAATGTTTGTTTTTATTTAGTTAATGAAAGTTGTTGAGGAAACAAAGCATGTAGGATGGATTGAAATGTCAGACCAAAAGCGGAAGAAAATACCAGCACAAGTACGAGGATGGAAAGTAAACTACAACGAAATCACTAATAAAGTTATTTTTTTTCTAAAAGAAATTGAAGTTAAATTACAGACTAAAAAGCAATGCAATATTGCCTCCCAAACAGCGCCTGTTCTTTGCTCTTTTTATTCGTATTCCAGTGATAATCTTGGTCCGGTAAATATCATATTTTATGTTTACTTTCTGATAATTATTCCATTCCGTAAAATCCAATTACAGAGAACAATTACGATTAAAAGTCTATTCATTCTAGGAAGATATTGGAGCACCGTTGATTCAGAATGGCAAAGCCATAGGTCTCCTTTCATCTGTACCGCAAAACCGAGGAGACCCTTCGATTTATGTTGATATTCATAAAGCTGCATTTCAAATCAAGTCAATGATGAGATCCTATATAAGAGCCGGATCTATTATAGCACCTCGTAAAAGGGTTAGACACGATTCTGCACCTGATTATTACTTATGTTAAAAAATCAAATCAAGTTTCAAGTCGGGTTTGGAGTAATTTTTGAATTATATTACTTTTTCAAGTTGCTCTTCGATTATATTGAAGAATTTTTCCAAATTATGCTTGAGAATATGCTTTTTTTTCTAAGACTGGATTTCCTCGGGAAGTTGCATTTTCAACACGTAGATTCAGGATTCCAGAAGTGACCTGAAGGTGAAGCCCAAAATATGCCAAATGTCCATGAGAATCTGGTCTTAACCCTTTCGCTACGGCGGGCCTCGCCGCAGAGTCCCTAGTGTGGAACGGAGGAGCGTGCCGAAAGCGGGAACATAAGCACGCGCAATCTTCAGCATTCGAGGCCAAGACTCTTTGCATTGAAAATAACTTTGGTGACATTACTTTTAGAAAAATATTCCGTTATACCTTTGTGTTGCTGTATGTCTGATACATTATTTATATAAATTTGATATGTTTTGTGGCGGGTGACTATAGTCACCCGTAGTAGCGAAAGGGTTAATTGGAGAATAATGTCGCAACCAAATTTGTTACAAAATTTCCATAAAGTTTGTGCGTTTCTATAAGGAAACTTTAAGGAATCGATTCCGTAGAAATTTTTCACATGGGTATAGAAGACAGTTTTGATGAGACCTGTTTTATAATATACTAAACTTGTCAAGACAAGTGAACATAATTACAAAACATATAGAAAGGAAAGATCGGAAACTGTTAACACGAGATAGAATTTAGAAACCGCGTAAAATGTATTAAGGACGTTCTCTTGCCCATAGATGTGCTCATCCTACTCTATCATAGGTAGTGGGATTACTGTTAAGCTTTCTAACCGAATGAGTTGAGCACCGTTTATGCGCAAAAGTAACAAAATGCGTCATCTGCGTCGATTTGTGCGATTTGAAAACACCGCTTTCCTGTCTTTCTCATATCGAGTCGAAAGCATATGGTGTGAGAGAGGTTATATTATGAGTTTATTGACAGTTTGTAAATACTAATAAGATGTCTAATAAATTTCGCAACAAAAATGGATTTTTTATTTCACAAAAATCGACGAATTACAAAACCTTCACGATGCAATAGCGATGTTAGAATTTTAGACAAAATTGTTCATGCTTCCAAGAGTGAAAAAAATCTCATAAGCTTTCAAGTCTTATTATGTATGTTACAATGAGATTCTGGAGAGTAATAGAGTTAATTTTAATTAGCAATTTTTGAATAAACTACAAAAGGCATAATTTCTCTTACATTTTTAAAGAAATTGGCTAAGCATAACATTACGTATAAACAAATATTTTATTTATATCAAAATAAAGGATCAGAGGGCATTCATGCCATGTTTACAGAGAAAAATAATAATAAAATCAAAATTACGAAAAACCAAAAAGTTGTATCTAGATTAGTCGAATTCTTGAAGACTGAAAAAACAAATGATTTTTGAAAAATTGCTGCTTATTCCTAAGCTAAAACTGAAAAGTATTATAGTAAAACGAGCTTTATTAGTTTTGTATCTAATTATAAATTTTGACTTCATTAAACATTCATCTTTTTATTTTTAAGTATTTTGTTTAAAATATTTTCAAAACAAACATCATAAAAAATTGAAGAAAGTAAGCGAGCTTTATTACTTTTTGTAAATGATTATAAACGTTATAAGTAAATACAATAAGAGTTTATTTTTCATTCTTGTTGTTTATTCACAAGCTTCTAAAATTTATTTCACCTGTATCGATTAATTGCAACATCATTCAATTTACATAAACGCCTAACTGCGAAAATAAGGCATCCGTACGAATCGTACGGCTCGCGGTAAACGTACACGCGCGCTGTTGATGCGGTGTTGCCAAGTCACCATATTTGCTTCAGCAAGCCGGCTAAGAATTTGTGCAACTGCGAATTTCAACAACGTATATCTTTAAAAGTAGTCCCGGTACGCGTATTTTTTCAAGAGAACGTCCTTAAGACAGGTGATCAGTTTGTTTACAATACTATTCCTATAAAAAACCAACTGCGACCTCCCGAAACCTACCTTTTATAGATTTTTGAAATATACGAACTTGCTTTTCTAAAAAAGATGCTCCTGCTAATATCATCGAAAAAACTTAAATTAACATATAATGGTAAAAATGGAATTCGCGATTTTCCTTGAAGACTCACTACAGAAAAATGAATCTCTGGATCTTCTATTTTTTATTTCTGCAGCGTGAATTTCGATCAGCAAGTTGTATAGCTAAAAATTAGTTGATTAATGAATTTTATTTTTTGTCTACAGAATTTGAATAATTTAGTAATAAAAAATCTGCCCGCTTCGCGGGCACATTCTCATTGCGCGATTCGATCGTCGCGCTTCGCGCTCGGTCTTGTGCTCTTCGCATACGTTTCAGTTTATTTCTTATAATTTAATACTGAAGCTCAAACCAACTTAATGATATTAAAGATGATGTAAATTAGTCATTTTCTCAAATTCACTAAGTTTCTTTTTCAGATTAAGTGAAACAGGAAATTCAATTTACTTAAGGCTCTATCGGCCTTAAGGAACACATTCTCATCATGACACTCGCGCTTCGCGCTCGATTTTCTGTATGCATTTTTGTAACTTTTTAATAAATTACATGATTATTGATAAATTTATTTTCTTCCAAATCTTTTAAAAAGGAAAAACAATCGTAGACTTTATTTAAGGAAATGATTTTGCAGAACAACGCTTATTTCGTATCACATATTTTGGTGAAAAAAATCGAATTTATTTAACATTAAAAATCAAAACATAAAATATACATCCTGACGAGAAATTTATCGATAAGAATGTGTAGACCTTATTTAGCCAAACAATTTTCATCTCAAAGTTTTTTTAGAATCTCACATATTTTGTCTAAAAAATGGAATTTTTGAATTTTAATCGTATTTTTTGCAATTGAAACGAAAAATATATGTTTTATCAGAAACTGTGTGAGACAAAACTTGTAGATCTTTTTGAAACTAACAACTTTGTATTCTTACGTTTTTTTCTTATTTTACATATTATTGTTAAAAAATTGAATTTTGGATTTTCAATACTTTTTTTTTTAATTAAAAAGAAAAATATGCATCTTATGAAAAAATGTTACAATTCAAATTTGTAGGACTTTATTTGTTCAATAATATTGTATCATATCGTTTTTTCGTATCTCGTATAATTTAACTGGAAAATGGAATTTTGATGTTGACTTTTTTCGAATTTGAATATGCTGTAATATTTCTAATTTTGATTTAATCAAAAAATGTTATCAGGATAATTTTTAGAGATTTATGAGCACTATCTAAAACCAGTATTGAAATTTTTGATTTTTTCAAAAAATTATTTTCAAAAACACAAAAGTAGTGCTCAACCTCTCAATTTTGATTGGATGTGGCTGATTAACGAACTTGTCCTTACTTTTTCGGCTCCGATAAAGTGTACCAAAGCTCAATTCAATCTGATAATTCTATCAAGAGTTATGCCGCACACGACCTACAGACAGACAGACAGACACTTTCGTAAAAACCATTTTTCTGACTCAGGGGGTCTCAAAACGTAAAGATTTGATGAAAATTTCGAAAGTCATTTTTCACATAAAACCAATACCTTCTCATCCATGATGAGAATGTAAAAAGAATATTTACTTAAGAATTAGTTTATTAATTTTTGTCTTAGTAAATGATACATTGGATCTATAACTTAATTCGTGCGATTCTCTAAGAGATGGCGTAACTTGAATATTATTCCATCGTTCCAATATTCCGAACATGCGTTGGAAAGCTACTGTCATTGTGCTTCTTTTTCAGTATATGTCATTCATTTGAAGCGTAAACAACAATAATTTTTTACATTCTCATCATGGATGAGAAGGTATTGGTTTTATGTGAAAAATGACTTTCGAAATTTTCATCAAATCTTTACGTTTTGAGACCCTCTGAGTCAGAAAAAATGGTTTTTACGAAAGTGTCTGTCTGTCTGTCTGTCTGTAGGTCGTGTGCGGCATAACTCTCGATAGAATTATCAGATTGAATTGAGCTTTGGTACACTTTATCGGAGCCGAAAAAGTAAGGACAAGTTCGTTAATCAGCCACATCCAATCAAAATTGAGAGGTTGAGCACTACTTTTGTGTTTTTGAAAATAATTTTTTGAAAAAATCAAAAATTTCAATACTGGTTTTAGATAGTGCTCATAAATCTCTAAAAATTATCCTGATAACATTTTTTGATTAAATCAAAATTAGAAATATTACAGCATATTCAAATTCGAAAAAAGTCAACATCAAAATTCCATTTTCCAGTTAAATTATACGAGATACGAAAAAACGATATGATACAATATTATTGAACAAATAAAGTCCTACAAATTTGAATTATAACATTTTTTCATAAGATGCATATTTTTCTTTTTAATTAAAAAAAAAACTATTGAAAATCCAAAATTCAATTTTTTAGCAATAATATTCGAAACACGAAAAAAACGTAAGAATACAAAGTTGTTAGTTTCAAAAAGATCTACAAGTTTTGTCTCACACAGTTTCTGATAAAAGATATATTTTTCGTTTCAATTCCAAAAAATATGATTAAAATTAAAAAATTCCATTTTTTAGACAAAATATGTGAGATACAAAAAAAACTTTGAGATGAAAAATTGTTTGGCTAAATAAGGTCTACACATTCTTATCGAGAAATTTCTCGACAGGATGTATATTTTAATTTTTTGATTTTTAATATTGAAAAAATTCGATTTGTTTCACCAAAATATGTGAGATACGAAATAAGCGTTGTTCTGCAAAATCGTTTCCTTAAATAAAGTCTACGATTGTTTTTCCTTTTTAGATATGTGGAAGAAAGTAAATTCTTTTAATCATGTAATTTATTAAAAAGTTATACTGAAATGTATACAGAAAATCGAGCGCGAAGCGCGAATGTCATGATAAGAATGTGTTCCTTAAGGCCGATAGAGCCTTAAGTAAATTGAATTTCCTGTTTCACTTAAATTCAAAAAGAAATTCAGTGACTTTGAGAAAATGTGTAATTCACATCATCTGTAATATTATTATAAAATTGGTTTGAGCTTCAGTATCAAAATATAAGAAATAAACTTAAATGTATGCGAAGAGCACAAGACCGAGCGCGAAGCGCGAGGTCCAGAAAGAACGGAGCAATTGGTTTATAAAAATTTCGTTTTGGAAAATGTTTTTTTAATGGTTTCAGACATTAAAGAATTTATTTTTAAAAATCAGAAACGCTGAAGTTGTGGGAAATCTTTTCTCTGAAAAAATTATTCATGATTTATTAGAATCGCATAATTTTTTAAAATTTGGTAAGAAGCGATAAGAAAAATAGTTGGGTCAAAAATAAAATTTATTAATAAAATTATTTTTCTGTATTTCAAATTTTTTCATGGATCCAAAATAGCCCTTCAATAATAATATTGCTATTCTTGAAAGCAAAATTATCTATTTTTGCCTGAGGTCTAATTTTCGTGGATGAAAAGTACCTTAATTTGTTTTTAATTGTCACTAAAGCTTTTGCGAGAGTGAATTATCACTCATGCTATCACTCCAAAAGATTAAATTACCTGTATATATAAATATTACGAAATTCATCCTTGATGATATTTAGTGGTGAGATAATGATAGTCACAAAGTTAACGTGTCAACTGATGTTTATTAAAATCACCGTTAGATAAGTTTGAGTCGAAGAAATTCAGAAGCAAAAATGAAGTTCGCTGTTGTTTTTCTGTTGTATGCCATTATGATGGCCACGGATAGTTTTGGTAACTATTTTCAAATTTTATACATGATGCAGCTTGTAACTTTTTATTTTCATGTACATACTTTTTGGTGCTTATTATAAAAAATTTGAAAATTATCACCAGCATTTTTATCAGCATTGATATATTTGACAAAGTTTGACTGAATAGTATATTGTGTAACAAGTGAGGGAAGCATTTATTTTTTAACAAATATAATTATAATTAATTCATATTTTAAACATGAACCCGTATCACCACTGACCCGGACTCTTCTCAACGTCCAAACAAAAGTACAGTGGTGGGTAATAAAAACAAAGGAGGACGAAAGAAAGAAAAAGAAGGAAGGGGTTTTGCAAGGTTGCCTTCTTTTTTCTTTCTTCCTTTTTTCTTTGTTTTTCTCACTGTTTGTTTTCTAGTGTTCTGTTGAGGTGTAATTCATATTTGTTTATACAAATGAACTATAGAGTCAAGATAATATAAAGTGGTTCTATATTATTAAACCATTTCATAACTAAAATCTGTTTTTCTTACTTTTACATTCTTTATAATTTAAATTTAGCGCCTTTTTTTGTACTATCCATTTCCGCGCGAAATTTAAATAATGTCATTATCATTTGAGTAAGTTTCGATAAAATTAGCCGTTTATGTATTTATATATTCAAATTAAACGTGCAGAATAAATTGGGACACATATGTAATTTAAAAGTGAATAAAAATCCTAAAGTTAATGGATCAAGTGGACCACGTGACGTCGCTAATTGCAATTACAATATGTAAGATTATTCGAAAAATATTTAGTAAAATGGACTTTCCGCACTAGGCGGACATGAAAAAAAGATCTATGAAGATCTGTCTAATACCAAAAATCTATTTTAGTTAATAAATTGTGAATAACCTTACAAACTGTAATTGCAATTATCGACGTCACGTGGTCTTGTTGATTATTATTATTATTCTAATGCACAAAATGAGCTCTTATGTTTATTCAGATCGAATAAACATTAGAATTCGTTAAAGGTAGGTTTAGAAAAAATATAAGATGTGAAATAACTACTAATAATCAAATCATTTTGACATAAACCCTTTTTAAACGAAAATCATATCATTTTTATTTGAAATTCATATATAAATGTAACACGTGGCCATAATTATTCAAGATTTAAGGTCAAATTACACTGAGAAAAATGTATAATCAACAGTAATTAAAGAAATATAAAACAACATGGCTTTAGTTCAAATAATTGTATAATTAGAAAATACATTTTTTACAGCATCCAATTACTCGTTGCACATGGAAGGAAAAATTTTTGGTGGTGTGAAATTTTCATGTGGCCATGAGAATTACGTGGTTTCTATAAGGCATAATAACAACCATTTTTGTACGGGATCTTTGATAACCAAACAACATGTTTTAACAGCAGCAAAATGCCTTCATGAATTTTTAATACATTATTATATTCCTAGTTTCGAACCATATACTGTTCTGATTGGAGATGTAAATTTAAATCACACAAAGTCCCTTGCTATTGAACAGGTAGAAGTTCATAAACGCTATGTACCAGACGACCTAACCACCATTTATTACGATATTGGTGTCATAACGGTAGATTATTTATACCATTTTAAAAAATACAATAAATAATAAATCTTTTCAGATTATTTTATAAAAATGTTACTTTTAAAATAATTTTGTTTTTGTTAAGTTGATGCAAGCAATTGAAGAACTACCGTTTGTATCAATAATTAAAATGTCACGAGAGAAACTAAGGAAATTTCCAGCAAGAGTACACGCATGGGAAATAAACAACAACGAGATTACTCATAAAGTTAATTTCTTATTAAAAGAAGTTAAAGTGAAATTGAAGAATAAAACTGAATGCAACATTACGGTGATACAAGCTCCTGTTATTTGCTCACATTTTGACAAATCCGATGAAAATCTTGGTCCGGTAAGTAGTATATCTACACTGTGATACAAAAGTCTGACTTTCCGCCCGAAAATTGACTGACTTTTAGATGTTACCATTTTCAGCCTGCTGTTGCTCCTTTATAATCGATTAAGGCCATTGATCATCAAAAGTTTCCTACCTTACCGACATTTAGTTCCTGCAACCCTATTTCCATTCAAAATACGAAACCGAGTTGAAAATTTATGAAGGTAAATAAAATTGACTAATATAGGTCTATATGGTAATAATTTGTATAATTTGAGAAAAAAAATGTTAGAAGAAAAGTTTTATTATAATACTCATAAATATTTATAAACATACAGAACTATATTAGTGCATTTTATTTAATTTTGCAGATTTTTAATTCGGTATCTTATTTTGCATGAAAATGGGGTTACAAGAACTTGAATGCCGGTAAGGTAGGAATCTTTATGTAATCCATGGTTTTAAGGACATATATCAACTAAACAACGTGGCGTCGGTAATTAAAATTACAGTTTGTAGGGTTATTGAAAAATTAATGATTAAAATGAATTTTTTATACAAAATGGAAAGAAAAGAGTAAGGAAGGTCTGTATAATACAGGCACTCTATTTTGCATACTAGTTTTTGAATAACCTACGAGACTGTTATAACCCTCATTGAGAAAAAAGATTTGATTGAATGAAAGAAAATAGATTGTTTGAGAAGCTTTTTTTGATTCAAATAAAAGATTTATTTCAATTAAATAACATTTGTTTGCATCATTCAAAATATCTTTGAGTCAAATAAATATTTGTTTAAATAAAATAAATATTTCTTCAAAACAAAGAAATTAATGCATTAATATATGGTCAAAGATATTATTTCATTTAAGGCAGAAATTTATTTGATTTGAACAAATTTTTATTTGGTTCAAAGATACTTTGTTTGGATCAAACAAATTACATTCAATTCAAATAAAGCATTTCTTCAAATCAAAGAAAGTCTTCCAAACAAATAATTTCCTATATACTTACAGTTTTGAACGTTCATTGAACGATGACTAAATTTTTTCTTTCAAAACAAAATCGATTTTCAAGTCTATATTCAGAGCTTTTCGAAACATACAATCTGTTACTAAATATACGCTATTTTTTAAATGAATAAGAAAGAAATCAATCAGTTAGTTTTAAACAAATCTATTTTTAATCGTTCAATGAACGTTCAAAACTGTAAGCACATTAATTTTCTTTGATTCAATCAAATCTTTTTTCTGAGTGCTAGCAAAAGTTTCGAAAAGGAATTCAATCTAAACGAATCTGAGCCATTCCAAAATCTGTGTCCGAAACATTCGGAATTATTTGAAAACAACCCGAATAATGTTTTGTATCTCATTTGATGAAAATCGATTGAAAATCAATCCGACTTGTTCCAACTTAATCTGATTCATCCAGCTTCAACCCGAGGCATTAATTGGAATGAATCCGAACCATATTTTTAATCCGAGTCAATCCAAATCAATTTGACCTGGAATTGGTATAAACCGCATTTTCAATCCGAATCATTCCGACCTTGGATTTATTCGGATTGAAAATCCTGTTTAGATTCGCCAGGGAACAATTACCCACGTCATATATGTGAGCCGGTTGATCCATGGGTTCAATAGTAATCTAAAATGTTTTAAACAAATTTTTTATTTTAGGAAGATGTTGGAGCAACATTGGTTCGGAGTGACATAGCTATAGGAGTCCTTTCCATTGTACCACAAAAGCCTGGAGACCCTTCCATTTATATTGATATTAGTAAATCAATTCATTACATCAACCTGATGTTGCAACCTCGTGTAATAAGACCGGGTGCAACTGTACCACGCAAAAGAGCTAGGTATGATCAAGCGCGTAGAACTGAGTAATACAAAAAGACAGTTTTAGTAATAGAGATGTCAGGTTGAAAATTTTCATTTTTAATATCATGAAATTTCCAAATAGATATTCGTGAAAATTTTCACCAAAAAATTGCATACAACTTTTTAGTTTATCAAATTTCATATTATCGAATATATGATTTAGAAGAAGCTGTCGCATATGCAAATGGACATTATATCAATTATTTTTCTTTTTTCAATAAAAGAAAGAGAAAGTTAATGCTGAACATTTTGTTAAAATTAAACTTTTTTCAACTAATCAAATAAAAAATAAGCTGTCTATATTTATTTTCATATTTGCTAAAATTTCCCAAATTTTAGATTAAAATATTCTATATTCTAGCTATAAACTTACAGAAACTCAAAACCTAAAATCAATAGTCAAAGTTTTTCCTACCTTATCGGGATTCCAGCTAGTGTGATCCCATTTTCATGCAAAGTGAGATACCAAGTTGGAAATTTTAATCATTTATTTCATGACAATAGAAAGATCATTTTAAAATATAATTTCTGAATACTCTAAAATGTAATTCAAAGTTATTCTTACAGTCAGAAAAAAGATTTGATTAAATCAGAGAAAATTATTTGCCTGAAAGACTTTCTTTGATTTTAAAAAATGATTCATTTGAATTAAAGAAAAGGGCCTAGCCCGATAAGCATTTCCAAAATGCCTTTGGCTGAAATCAGATTCTAAATGAGTCCTTTTGTAGGACTTGAAATTATAAATTTTGTCCCATTTTTTCATTTTTTTCTGACACATTTGTGTAATACAAAAATCTGAAAGAATTTTAAATTAAAAAAATTTTTTGTAGTAGTTTTAAAATTTTTCATAATTTAAAGGTCATCTTATGTTCCAACTTTCAGAATTTTTTCAGATTTTTAATTGATATGGGCGGCACTTTTTTGATATAATAGTAATAATAATAAATAATAGTTTAATAATGATGATGTTTATTCATTTCAAAATATTTTCAGCGAACCGTCATAAATATTTTTAATACTGCCTTTAGTATATATATTTCTATTTTTCTTGACTAAAACTTTGCAGATAGTTTCATTTATACGCTGAACTTTTACGTCAATATCCCAATTACGACTAGCGATTCATGGTTTCTCCGTTTTTAGTTAAAAATTGGTCAAAAAAACTGTAAGCATGATATATAAATTAGATACAATTATCATCTCGTCAAGTAGACGCTGATAGCACTGTAGAAAATCTTTCACGTAATAAACGAAAAGTTTGGTTTGTTTGTTTCAAACAAATTATCTTTGAACCAAGTAAAAATTTGTTCAAATTAAATAAATTTCTGCCTCAAATCAAACAAATTTTATTCATGACCATATTTACAAATGCAACAATTTGTTTATTTTCAATACAAATTTATTTTATTCAAACAAATATTTATTTGGCCCATAGATATTTTGTTTGAATTAAACAAATGTTCGATATATGTGTAAATTGGCTTTAGGGTCCTATTAAACAAATGTTATTTAATTCAAATAAATATTTTGTTTGAATCAAAAAAAGCCTTTTAAACAAATTATTTGTTTTCATTCAATCAAATCTTTTTTCTGGGTGCAGGTTATTAATTATCGGAGAACCTAATTGAAAAGTGAATTGCCAGGGTCATGAACTTATTGATAAATTATCACTTAAATCTTAGTGATTCTTTCGCATGTTGGTAATCATATGTGCCATGAAAATGTTCTAGCAGTGGCGCTGACATCACAATGATATCCAGAGTTGAGTCATTTGTATAAACTAAAATAACACCCACAAGAGACAGGCAACGTCCGCAATAAGGACAGATAATGATGATAAAGAGTGGCGATAAAAGAAGAGCCACGTGCGACTAACAGTTTACATCAATTGCGATCTTGACTGTCTAAAAATGATGTTCCTTATGGTTATATCGAGAAAAAAACATATCAGCGAAAGTGACAAGTACACTCAGAAAAACATTTGGTTAAATCACCAACATTTTTGTTGATTTAACGCTTAACTATAGTATCTTGTTGTTATACGAACAACAAAATGTTTCTTTGTCCCAACAAAATCTTTCGGTTAGTGAAATTTAGTTTATTGAGCCAAAAACTTCGTAGATCCAACCAAAAATTTTACTTACACCCAACAAAGCCTAGTAAAAACAATCAGAATTCGGATTAGGGCATATTTAACAATCTTTTCTAGTTATTTCAACCAGATTTTCTCCTTACATTTAAAAAATCTGAGGAAATCCAGAATTATAGTTATTTTAAGCAGAAAAAAATATGTACTTACATTTCTGAACTTCATTGAACGATGAAAAAAATTTGTTTTTCATAAGAAAATTATTTATTATGTTTATATTTAAGGCCCTCCAAATATACAATCGTTCATGAACATTACACTATTTTTTAATTTTATGGATCAAAAACTAATGATTTAGTTTTGAAAAAAAATATTTTACATCGTTCAATGAACGTTCAGAACTGTAATTACATAAAAAAAAAATTAAATATGCCCTAAATATAACTCAGCTTATTTCAACTAGACGTTTTTTAGTGTACTTTTAATAAAATTCAGGTATTTATTAAATTTAACCAAAAAACTTCACTGAGAAAACAGTTTTTGATATACGGTCAAAGAAAAAATTCCTTTGAATTAAAGAAAGTTTTGTTAATTCAAAAAAAATTCTTTGATCCAAAGAAATAAATAGTACATTGTGCAACTAGGGAAAAAAAAATTTATTTTGCGAGTGTGAAGTTTGATGCCCGAGCAAAGCGAGGGTAACAACCACACGAGTAAAATAAATGTTTTTCCCGTGTTACACGATTTTTTTTCTACTAGCGGGTCAGAAAGTGGATTTATTTGCCCCGCACGGGGCAATAAATTCCACTTTATGGCCCGCTAGTAGAAAAATAAAATACTTTGTGAATTTGACAAAACGATTTTGTTCGATGAACAACATTTTTTTATGAATGTATATGTAAGAGATTAAATATTAATTATTAAACCCTAACTAATTAGCCCCATAGCCTTTAAAAAGAAGCAAACATAATCTTTAGAGAATTTTTCATTATTTATCATTTATCATTCAATATTTAATGTTGCTGATCAATAATAAAACTTAATGAAAATTGAAATTACATTTATCCTGAATTGCAATTGAGCAATTCTTTTACAGACTTTTATCGAGAGAAATGTAATAGGATTCCAGAAATGTGAGGAGAATTTTAATCGAAAAAGAATGAAAAGTTTCTATGTGGAATTTGCAATTTACGAAAGCGTGAATAGTCTTTTATACACAATTCACTTCATCCCTTAGGGGGCAAGAGCCTAACTGCCACCCTCAGGATTTTTTATGCTCGATGCCACGTCAGTGACCTGAGGGTCCTTCACATCCCTGATTATGGTTTACTTCGACCCTATCAGACAGTTTGCACTTGCTGTGAGAAATGCACTGGATCTCAGAGATTATGAATTACTTTATTACTAGATTAATTTTCAAAGAAAGAAGAATAGTTCCTGATCCACTTTCATAAATGGCATTCCAAAATGATTTAATATATCCTGAAAAAAGTTTTAATGAATTCGAATCAATCTTAAAATATTCTCCAAGAAGTATCAGTATTTCTTTGAATATTTATAGGATCTGAAATCTTTCTGTGAAAAAGAGACGCTTTCGACCGTGTCAGGATTGAAGCCCAGGTCTTTCGATTGCCCTTCTAAATTTTTTCCAATTCATTTACCACATTAACAAGATTGAATTTCAAAATTTCTTTTAAATTTCGTTTCAGTTTCCTCCCCAGCATTTTATTCCATTTGAAAAATAGCATAAACACCCTTCAAGTGTTTAAGGCGGCGTTTCTCAAAGTAATCGAAATGCAGAGAAGTCTTCACTACTAGTGAGAAACAAAAAGGGAAAATAAAGGAAAATGGGGTGTAGGGAAGCAGAAGAAAACCAGCAGAACTGAATGTAATAAGTAGCCTAAATAGCTCTAGGAGACAGGCTCGTTGCATTCTTGTTTCTCGCCTATCTCCATCCATGAAGTGTTGAGAAGCATGCATGGAAGGCAGAATGAAGGAGGATAAAGCTGGTTGTGGTGGATCACACGTAGAAGGTGGTTGAAGGATAATATAGTTAACGCTAGTGGATGTAAACTACCTTGTCTATGTGTGTACAAACTCTGCCAGTCTTCGAGAAACGAAGAGCCAATTTAGTAAAGTCTCTTATTATCTCCAGGAGAAGGAATTACATTACCTCCGACACTGAATCTACACTACCCAGATAGGGGCAAAAATTCTAACAAAAATCTATTCAGTCACCTTAAAATACTCTCCATCCATTCGCTGATCAAGCAGATTGGATTAATTACACACTCTGATAGATTTGCTATTCTCTAAATATCAAATGAACTCTCTCTTTTTCTTCAACTTCCAATTTATAGATGAGTCTAGCATTTCGAAGATAACTTTAAATTCAACTTGAGATCGAAAAATAAGATAAATGCTGATTTTAAAAGTGACTCTAAAACCGAAAAATCCAGAACTGAAGCGAAAACTAATTTCCGAGGTTAGATACTTTTCCAGTTTGAAATATACCAGGGGTGTTAGTTGAAGTTTTCCGGTTTTTTCAAGAAAGAAAACACTTAATTCTCAAGGGAATCTCAAAAAACATTTTATTCAAAGTATTGACCATTGGATTCTACACATTTTGCCCATCTTTCAGGCAAATCATGGATACCATTCCAAAAAAACTTTTTCTTACTACCCTAGTCGAAAGTACGTGGTTTCGGCACCAAATTCACGGCAGAAAGTCTAACTTTCATGCATTGGTCAAGCTATATGCGCGCCCTCTATAATAGCGGGAGTAAAAACGTCGATAACCTCAAACGTCAAAATTTGTCCGCTCTCTGCTAATGTTTATTAGTGGCAATGAGTGGATATTATTTAGAATGTAATAGTAATGACTGAAGTGTAACAAAAATAAAAATAAAAAAATGAATGACATATCATCTGATGAATCGACAGATGAAGAAGAAATTAATAAAAACTTTGAAACTGAAGCTCAATTAATAGTAGAAACTGACACCTTACCCAAAAAGTCCGTTGACAGATGCATGCTAGTCTATGATAATTACCAAAGATGGAAACAAGGAAATAGAAATCTAAACCTTAATTTATAGATGTATTTGATGCCTGCCCCCCCCCCCCCCCCGACCAGCAGCACTCGCTCCGCTCGTGCCGCAAATGTCGGGGCAGGCATCAATATATTCCAATGGACACATGCAATTATTTTCGTACTTTCGACCGGGTAGCAAGAAAAATGGTATACACTACATGGGCAGAAATTTGAGAGCCCTTGTTATGTAATATACTATTTCTCTTTCAAGGCAAACCATTCGACGAGCCATTTTTCGACTTCTTCAAAATTGGCGAAGCGCTGCTCTGCGAGTGAGTGTCCCATCGATCGAAAAGGTGATAGTCGGACGAGGCGAGGTCTGGAGAGTACGGCGGGTGCGATAATATTTCCCAATTCAATGCTTTTAATGTGTTCTTCACCACTTTAGCGGTATGAGACGGTGCGTTGTCATGTTGTAGGATAACTTTGCCATGTCTTCGGGCCCATTCCGGCCGTTTTTCGATCAACGCATGATTCAAATTGATAATTTGTTGTCGGTAGCGATCGGTATTCACCGTCTCACCAGGTTTTAATAAATCGAAGTACACCACACCACACTGGTCTCACCAAACGCAGAGCATTGTCTTACGGCCAAAGCGATTTGGCCTTGGAGTCGATGGGCCGACCTCACCAAGTGAAAGCCATGATTTTTTCCGCTTCGGGTTCTCGAAATAAATCCATTTTTCGTCCCCCGTCACAATTCGATGCAGAAAAGATTTCCTTTCAAAGCGTTGAAGCAGCATTTCACAAATGGTTTTTCGATTTTCCATTTGTCTATCGTTCAGTTGGTGTGGTACCCATTTTCCATACTTTTGGATTTTACCCATGGCTTTTAAACGTTGGCAAATTGCTCCTCGGGTCACATTTAGTGTTTGTGCCAATTGTTGTTGCGATTGGGTTGGGTCTGCATCCAATAACGCCTGCAATTCCTCGTCTTCGAACATTTTCGCTGCACCAGGATGTTCATTGTCTGTCAAATCGAAATCTCCATTTTTAAATTGACGAAGCCATGTCTCACATGTTCTAATCACTGGAGCATGTTCACTATATCTCTAGCGACATCTATGAGTAAAACCGGCAAATTTCAACTAACACCCCTGGTAGAAGAGGTTGTCACCTTTCATGTGAAAATCGTTAGCTATGAACTTGAAACTCCGGTGCTTACGTTAGTAAGATGATATCAGTAATTTTACCACGGTAATTAAATCCGACTGGATAGAAGCGTTGCACCTTCTGACAGTACGGCATGTCTTTCCGGCAGGTGTAATACTTCGTGAGGGAGAAATACTCCTAATTGTCTGGATAGCTCGTTATTACTCCAATAACTAATCACCTTATCACCCTTTAGATCGCTTTAATAGATGGCAAACAACTGAATCTCAACAATCAACTCAATAGATGCGACGCCCTATTAATCATAGACTGTGATCTTCTCGATTGAACTGTATTCAACAACTTGGCTCAAACACTCCAATAGATACGTAATCATTTTCCAGTCAATAAAGTTATCATTTTAATCCAATCAACTCTCTTCTATTACTTTATTTCGTTTGAAAAAGTATCTTAAATTAATTTTAATTAGTAAACATTAAAATATTATTGTAATCACCTTCAAGTACCTTTTGATACGAGGTAAGCCATTATTGCACAGATCGAGTGATTTTTTTTATGACCTCAATTCTGGCGTAGCAACAAATAGTTTATCATTCATAGAATGCATTAAGGTTATTAGCATCATAAATCATCGAGGAATGCGACACTCGATTAGTTGCTGTTATAAGTTAAAATTCAAATCCTCACATTTGGCGAGTGTCACTTATTATGCTGGAAAAGTGTTAATTGATCTGTCGATATCAATACTTTTGTCTGCTTGAGTGCGAAGGCCTTGTCACCTCGATAATAAATCTTTCCCAGAGCTGAATTACAACGCAAGCTGGTTCTTGCAACTGTTTTTGTGATATTAGCACACTTTCAATTATTTTTTAAAAATATTAATTTGTCTTGCACTATCTTGACGTTTTGAAGCATTTGGGATAATTGACATTATTATTGAATCTCGGGTTTAGGTGTTAAGTTTTAAAATCGTCTTGAACTATATATCACCTTATCTATAGATAAAATTTCAGATTGAGTTATAAATTCAAGTACTCCAAAAAAACCCAGTAAAACTTAAATCTTTTTAAAAAGTAATTATTGAGCAGTGAAGATATATTTCTGTCAAAGAACTGATTTTGCAAATAAATCTAAAAGAATGAGGAGATAAAAACCGTGCGGCATTTAATTATGAGAGCGTAAAGAGGATAAGATAAGAGACTATCTGAAAGGACAAACGCTGCAGACTCTAACAATACGAACACACGTTGAGCTTCCGTTTAAACTTGAGTATGATGCAGTCTCTGATAAGAGGTTTTGTTTGGTTAGCAACCAAAACTTCTTCTTTATGAACATAATGAACATTTTCTATCAATAGATTAAAAGCTGTGGTAATGGCATCAAGAAGAGTTTAATAGTTAATAAATAATCCACATTTTCTCGAAACAGATGTTTTCGTGATAGAATATGATTTGCAAAGAGAATGAAAATCAACTTCGTTGAGGATGAGTTCGTACGATAAATTTTATTTTACGAAGTTTGCGTTTACTTGCTCTTACTGCCCAGTTTAGTTTCTGGCAGTTTAATTTATAGCTCAGAAGGAACGAGTCTTGAATCCCCGATGACTTCCTTTCTTCTGACAGTGTCGAAACGCTACGTCGATTAATTAAAGTAGAGGTAATCGCGTGACCGGAAGAAGTTACGAACTACTGGCGACCACGTTCACTCTTCTCTCACTGCTTTCTGCGTGTAGGCTCTGAACTTTTTCCAACTGCTTTTTGCATCTCTAGACTCATTGTATTTTTCCACAAACAAGGCCTAAAACGAAAAGCTTCAGAAAAAAGGTTTATTATCACATCTTAAAATGAATTATAGTGTAGAAAGATAACAAATAAGATGAACATTTTATCTCACAGATATCAAAACTGATTGTGATTTTTCAGGAACATTTCAAACTATAGTAAAATTCAATTCCAAAGTCTAGACATTTTTCTATATAAGATGTGAATCGAAAATGCAGGTTTGGATATACATAGTTTCTTAGGTTTGGGGTAACTGAATCGATTACAGAGCCAAGAAAGCATATCGAATTTTTAGTTTGGGTCTTTGAAGACGAGGTGGAATGTCTTTTCGATTAAAGGAAGCCGATCGAGACAAAGTGAGTCACTGCGAGAGTCGGTGGGTCAAGTATTTAATAAGAGCGAGTCAGAGAAGCTCTCGTTTCATAATTCGAGTCCAGTAGCTTCTTACTTTAAAAGCAGTCTTTATTTCTAATACTGTAAGGTTATATTATGAAATATTAGAGTCGATAATTAATCAAGAAAAATAATTGTGTCTATCAATAAGGCTAATGAAAAATCTAGACCTGATTAAATTTTCATTATTGGAATCAGTTTAATTATTTTAACATATTTTTCAGTCCCTTGGCAATAAACTGTTTGTGAGCAGGAGATCTAAAGACAAACAGAATAAGCAGAATTGCGAACGAAATTTCAATTTCAGTTTGCAATCAAAAGCGTGATCCTGTTTTCTTATTTCTAAACGCGTTTCTAGATATATAATTTAAATGATTCATTATAATAATGTAATCGAAGATAAAACTTTTTTATTCAAACCGTAATTAATTATCTAGGCACACCTAAAATTAACTTGAAAATTATATTTAAAAAAAATCAGTACTCCTCATTTTGCATCACGACGTATGAAATAATCAAATCAGATAAAGGCGTGCCTAACCAAATGTCGGCTGAAAACTAACTTTGTACTAGGAATAGTTCATTAGAAAAAGCATGGCGTTGATAATAGGAAAGTATATCTGTAGAAGACACCTTAACGAGGTGCAAAACAGCAGAACAATGCACATATATTAATTTATTCATACCCATGAGGGTTATTTTCAAATGTCAAGCTATTATACCGTCAAGCCATAAGAGCATTGCATTGTGAGAAAATAGGTATTTTATCTTATCACGCGATCAAAGACATTTCTATTGCACTAAAAGTGAAATGATTTAATACCTTAAGAACAAAGCATTTCGATACTTCTGGAGATCGTGACCTTCAATTACGAAGGACAAAAGGTAGTTTTTGTTTTATTATTCCATATTCATCGAGATTTTATTTCTTAATGACAAATAATTCATTGAAATCCATAAATATTTAGCAAATTCATAAATGAGCTTGATTTAGATTAATCAGGAAAACATCTAGTTATTTATTCTATTTCAATCTTGGGTTCGAATATTTTGCTTATATTTTTTGGAGTAAAATAAATTTAATTTAAATGTTTCGAAAAATATACGTATGAATTTTTAAAATTATCAATGACGTATCTACAGTGATTTATTTTGAATTTTTAACCATGCGGGAAGAAAGTTTTAATAGGTTTTTTTAAAACGTCCACCTTTGACGAGATTTCTAACAAAACCTAAGATTCTTTTTCCCTGAATTTAATTCTTTGTTAGAATCTGTAACAATCTTAGAAAGGAGGTCGATCACGTCCCGGTTACTTCATGCTATTCATTCAAAATCAATCAGTGTCTTCCCCCACTTTGAAGCCCTTTAACCAACCGCTACCTGCCGCAACCTGTTTAGAAGTACAAAAGATCACTGGCACAGGTAAAAAGATCCCGACTTTAAGGGAGACAAAAGAAAAGTATTCTAGAGACAGGAGAACGTAACATTTTACGTAACATTATTTCCGTAATCATTCAATTTCTTCCTGGTTTAATGGGCAAAGAGATCAAAGATGGCCCCGATTCTCTATCTCTTGTCAAAATGATAAACCGCTCGCCAAAAAATTCGCAAAGAAACGAAAGAACACGTCGATCAAACATAAGATTTTTTTCTAAATATAATCAGCATTACTTACATTAATTACAGCAACCGTGACGTTCAGAAGATTCTCTGATGGGCAAAAAAAAGACCAAAAAATCTGCAGTCCCAAAGTTGATCACTCAATGCACCAGAAAGAAATCACTCACTCGCGAGGAATCACTAACGGTTTTACAAAAATCTGTAACTTGACGAAACGCGACTTCGATATCTTAAAGGATAGAAAACAATTTTTTACGAAAGAGAATGAAAAATAGTTTATTATAAGATGAATAACAAGCCCGGAACCGCGCACTCGTTCCTCTGCAATCAGTTGTCATAAACACTAGTCGCCATATTGGAAAGCACCTGTCAATACTGAGACTCAGTGCCGCCATCTTGTGATGTAGAATAAAAGCCGCAGTTTCAATTGGTAAGTTTAAACTGTTGACCAAGCAGTTCTCTTCAACGGTTTTTCGACGGGTAAAGTATTTCACATCTTTCGTATTCTTAAAGTATTTTTATCGACATTATGGAAATTTCATTCAATCCAAGCGGTCGATAGTGTAGTGTTTGTTTCTAAGCTTCATAAAAAATCTACGATATTGTAATCTCTGATATTTTTTAAATTTAGATAAATTTAAAAGAGATTTACTCAGGTTACTATATTTTCCTATATTCAGCGACATTTTGTTTGAATGATATACTTAGGCTTATATATTTACCTTTATTATTCGAAATGAAAGTTTAATTTTCATATACGGAAACATTCTAATCAAATCTTCCTTCTCTTATAACCGTTTTTTCTCTGAAGCTTTTGGTTTGCTATTATTGAAGTTTACATAAAAGTTTTAAAATATTTTTAGAGAAATGAGAAACAAAGTCAAACGTGTGGTATTGTAAAATACATATGTATGATTTATTATATGGACAAATGCTTACAGTGTTAGTTTCAATACAGAACGATACTCACTAAGTGGTAATAAATAAAGGACGTGCAATGGATATATAATATAAAAAGAGAGAATAATCAAAATTATGAATATGAACACACATCACATATCAAATGGGCAAACTACGCATGTTTCTTAAAATAACGATATTTAAATTAATAAATGGTGTACTATATATACTGAAGATAAAATGAATAACAAATGTTTTAAATGCGTATGTTTGTATGAATACCATTTTTCAAAATTATTTTATATTTCAATTTTTCTATAAAAGATTTAGAAACATAATTCGCCAAATGCAAATGGCATTATCACCTTTACTCTGAATACACAAAAAAGCTAATTTATTCTTATACAAGCAATGGGTTTTATGTAACAGTGTACAAAAAATATAATTCTTTTCGCATTATCATAAATTTCTTAAATCCTAAGTATAAAAGTTTAGTCGATTTTCTCCTAATTAATATTTTCTTTGAATTAAAAAAAAAATAAAAAACGGCGATACGTAACATGATTTTTTATACATGTGTTTTAAAATTTTTGGGGAACGTAAATAATGTCTCCTTAAAACAAAATCCTTTTTATCAATAAATATTATAAAAAGAATAATTTTCATATTTTTTACTAAAAAAATTTAAATAGCTAATAACTACATCATCAGTCATTGATTTTTTACAAATTTTGAGTCTAGTATTTTCTTTAAAAGAAGATTTTGTGAAAGGGAGAAGTAAAATCCCAATTTTGAACGAATCGCTTTTTGGCACATCATGATTGTCCATTGGTCGATCAGAGGGACATTCTTCCATTCATAAGAAAAATAGTAATAAATTAAGAAAGTCGTAGGCATCTCAGATCGCATGGGTAGGAATTTTCAAAAATCCTTTCCACTCTATTTCATTTCTCACTTCAATTGTCAGGCATCATACCCAACTTTTCAAAAACTCGCAAGACTTTAAAATGATACAAAGTCCCTTTTCTTGCATCCCAGCAAATACAATTATATTACAATTCTATAACTTTAGTGCAAGAATAATTTATAATATCTACAATAATTTAAAAAATTTAGTGATTGATAAAATCCATTTGGAATTCTAGACTCTATAAATTGCGTAAATTTTCATGCACATGTTATATAATTGGTACTAATTATTTTGCTGTTGACAACGAGAGAAGTGTTTCAGGAACAAGTGTATTAAAACACAGAATAGTGAAATTATCGAAATCTTTTTCTCAGTGTGATGCCGATAAAAAGCAATAAGCAAGATCATGAAAACTACGCGAGGGGTTATTTCTCGCAGTCAAGGATCGAACTTGCTCGATTGATTTGCTTCACTGGGTCAGCTTGTTCAATGATCGATCGTACAGGGTGATTTAATACAAGTAATTTTTCGGTTCTTCAGTTGGTTGACCGCAGACTCCGAGATATCGTTTTGTCACATGATTCCTACTGCGACAAGTTTCGATTTCTAAGAAACATTCGTTGCTATATGTCATGTCATCAGTTCCGCATACTGGGTCGTAATATGGTGGACAAATCTTCTGACATCCTCGAAACAGGAAGCCTTGTACACAGCGTTTCATTGGCACCACATAAACATGTTTCCTGTAGATATAAATAGATTAAATTAAAGAAACAATTACTATTTTCCGAAGTATGAAGAGATTAATTATTTTGGTATCTCAAATATCCTAATATTTGTAGAGGGTGCCAAATGTCTAATTAAAGGGGCATAACTAGGTTGAAATTTTGAAAATTTCGATTTTTTTTGTACATTTTTTAATAGCCCAGCAGGCGCTTTTCGAAGAAAAGGAAGGTGAATTGTATGGGCCTGGAATAGCAGATTAGCTCTAGGTATGATACTTAAAAATTTATAACAATGAAATCAGTACTTTTATTTTTAAACGCGTTTTTCTTGAAACTACATTTTTCAAATTTGCTGCAGCTGTAACTCGATAAAAAATCATCCGATCGACTTGCGTCTTTTTTTAGCTTATTGTGTATTTGTTTTTCTATACAATGACCCTCCAGTTTTATGATTGGATGAAAAATATAATTTTGCCACACCAAAAACTTCATTTCTTCAATTCGAAGTAAAAACTCCTTTAGTTCAAATTTTAAATGAGTGAAATTATTTTTTTAACATTATTTATTTGAAATTAATTAGGTGAGTTTGAAATTTTTGTCACTGCCTACATTATCGGAGGTTCACTCGAAAGACCTGGGCTCGAATCCCAGCGCAGTCGAAAGCTTCTTTTTTTCCACAGAAAGATTTTCAAATTCTTTAAATATTATTTATTTGATTTAAAAAAATATTTTTTCGAGTCAATTACAGTACTGGCAAAAACTTAAGAAAAAATTTATTTAATTTTATTATCTTTGAATGAAGACAATTTTTTCTATTAATTAAAGAAAATATTTCTGTGAGTTACATTACGTATATACTATGCGACTGCGCAGACATTTATTTCTTTAATTCAAAGAAAAAAAACAATCAAAAAATTTCTTTGAGGGGAGAAATCCATGTAAAAATTTAAAAAAATCGTACAGCTCGCAAACAGCAGCAGATTGAAGAAAATCAGTTTTTTGAAGACTCAGAAGGACTATTGTATGGACCTGGGATTGCAGATTAATCGATAAGTAACTAAAACTGGTCGTTATACTGTACTAAAACTTTAAACGCGATTATCTCGAAACGGTATTTTTAAAAACTGCTCTTGTTGTAACTCGAAAAGTTATTGACCGATTTGTCTGAGATTTTGAGATGCTTTTCTCTACATTATTATCGGAAGGATAATCATAAAATTTCAGATATTTCGCGTTAATAAAATACTTTTTGGGGGTCAAAAATGTCGAAAAAATAGCCCAAAATTCTAACTTATTTTTCAAAGGCTTATTTTATATTGAATTTTATGTTTTTTAAGTGTTATAGGTTTATCCTTCCTGTTAATACGTTATAAAAAGAAAGAAATTTAATTTTTTTGTTTCAGATCAATGGTTAATGTGTGATAAATAGAGCACTTTTGGACCTCGCGCCGAACACGACAGACGAAAAATTATCCTGAGGCGCCATTTTGGAAGGAAATAAAAAATAAAAATTTGTTTATGCTTTAGAAAGGTTAAATAAAGTTATGTTAAAAATTTAAAACAAGAAAATTATTTTATCACCTTCAAAATCATTTTTAAAATATGGCTGATTTTGAGGCGTTTACATGGACTTTCCCCCTTAAATCAAATAAACTTTTCTTTGAGCGTATAGCAATGCACAAATTTGTTTGAATCAAAGAACCTATTTTCTGGGTGCGCATTTCTTAGAAATTTTTTTCGGGAATGCTTAGAAATTCTGTTGAAATGGATCAGTCTAGGTTCTGAATAATTGTAAAAAAGTTTCAAATTACCCGCAATTGTCTCTCTTCATCTCACATTCATTGCGGTATAGTTTATTGTCGGATCCGCAAACAAACTGACGTTCACCATTGCAGATTTGGTTACAAAGAGCAGTCGTGCGGCAATGTTGGTCAGGAACTTGAACCACTCTTTGACCACAAGTCTCACGCTGCAGGTGACACAAAGATCTACAAAAACAAAGCAGTTTTCAAATATTTTCATATATATGTTTTAGAAAATGAGTGTAGAAAAAAAGTCTTCTCAACTTAATAAATCCTTTAGCAAAGGAACATTGACTTTTTTAAACAGATTTTAATACCAAATAGAATTTTAATAAAGAATAATCATTTTCATTTTAATCTCTAGATTAAAATATATAATTTCTGTGTAACAGTTATAAAAAAACTAGAGATTATATTTCTAGCATTTTTAACCAATCTTGTATTTCAAGTTTACTGAAGAAAATGGAATGAAGTTAATCTCCAAAAAGAAGAAAATTTTCATATTTTTAAATATTAACTGAATATTTGCCCTTATCATAATATAAGATGACACAAGAAAGAAGATTTTTAATCCCAAGATTTGAATCTTGATAATCTGTAGTAAATCACTCTTTTAATCACCGATAAACGTTTCCGTCGCTTCCACAAACTGGTTCTTCGGACATATCACTGCAATCTTCAGGGCACTGTTCTGTTTCCTTCAAGGTCGTACAGTGTCCAACATGGGCGAATTGGATTCCTTTTCTGCAATTAAAGTTATAATCCGACTTTTATTTGCTTATTACATCAACTTAATCAGTTTCTAAGATTTTAGTATTCCATAGTAAGGGTGTAATAAAATTTCAATTGAACTTTATTGTTTTTAATTTTTTTAGAAACTTACAAACACGAAGCCACGTTGAGGAGACATTGATTTGAATACGTATTTGCATCACTTCCACAAACTGGATCCACTTCATTTCCACATCGAGATTGTTGTTTCATACACTTTGTAAGACGATTCTTGCACTTGTCGAAATCCACCGTACTTACTTTTCTTCGAGCTTGTCTGTTGATTTTGAAGAAAAAGTTTCAAATTACTCAAGACGGGAAGATATATTTAAAAAAATTATCGTGGAGAAAATTGGCAAAAATAATAATCTCCAAAGTTTGCATAAAAGTCCCTAATTTTTATAATTGTTAAATAATATTGTTAAATTTAAAACATAGAATAACAAAGTTGTAAAAGTTCTAAGTATTCTCAAACTTTAAAAATGGATTTTTAAAATCATGAAAATTAATTATCAGGAATAAAATACTAAATGTCACTAAGAAATACCTTAAAATTATTTTTCATATTTTTTTATAAATGTTTTATATATTTTTTTTTCAAATTCAGATCTTGGTAGCATCCAAGAAAGAATTGTTACAGTTTTTTTGTTATATTTTTGACATCCTATGTAAACCTTTCTTTAAAATAAGCAAACAAAAGTTTTAAAAAGTTCATTATTTCGCGAGTTATACAAAAATTATGAAAACTGACAATTTCATTTTTTTGCGGTATCTTTGTTAATAATCGACAAAAAGAGTTTGCTTTAAGATCATTGAATGCGAAACTTTATTATCTTTTATTTTATTTTAAAGAAAACAATTTACTTCATCTATTACAAGAATGAGCAACTTTTATGTAAATGCCAAGAAACAGGTATATTGATACTATCTGGCAGTTTTTCAGTGAAAATGTGAAAAAGTGTATCTTGAATAAAATGAGCCATGAAAAATTTAAATCGAATTAAAATTATAGATTTTTGACTGTCAGAATCGTTATACAAATTACAATTTTCTTTAGTTCTTCTTGGATAATACGATTTTACTAAAAATCTATAATTTTCATTTGATAAAAGAAAATTATAAATTAAAAAAAACTAAGGAAATATTCAGTCCGACAAAATTTTTTCCGGCTGTCCATCCAATTCTTCCTTAAAAATAATTGATTTCTTTTATCAGGGACTTGAAAGTGATTTATTTTTATAACTAAAGTATCTTACCCGCAATTAAGCATCTGCATTTCACATTCGTTTCGATAGATAAGTCCGTCCGAGCCACAGATGGACACTTCTGGTTCATTTTTACAGTCGAGAGGACAGGCTGTACTTCCTGAAGTTCTCTCTCGAGATACACAGAATGACATTGGTACTTCAAATACGTGCTTCCTAAAACAGTATTTCAATTTTGAATAGTTATTTATTTTCCATCCATTTGTGTTCGAAAAGTAAAGTGCGTTCTATAAGAGAACACTGAAGTGGTCCTTATGCGACAAAGGAATAAAACACCTGGCGTAATGAAGGGCTATAATCTCATCATAATCTCCATGTATAACTAAGTAAATTAAGAAACTGAAGGGTTGAAGGGAACTCGAGTAGTTTGCTGACAAGCATCAAGGGTTAAAAAGGGTAAACTCAGGACTAAAGAGACTCTATGGACTTTCTATGCAGGGTAGACCGGGGCAAACTTGTCGGGATTAAATTCATTGCTCTCCAAAAAGTTGATAGAACGTGTTGTTGATGTATTCTTTTCTTATTCCGATTCCCAAATTATTCTACAAGATATTTTTGTGTGTAATTATTATTTCAAACCGACAACTAATTCTTAATTTGATTATTCTTAACCAGTTGCACGCAGACAACTTTGCTCCAGTTATCGGGGCGAAGTTGTTCACAGTATTCTTATAGAGATGGAAATATCTTAGGATTGAAAAATTATAATTCTATTCATTGCTATTTTATACATTGTAAAAGTAATGATTAGTTATATGCAACAAGAAATATTAAAAATTAAAATTAAAAATAGTATTTTGTTAGAAATAGTTAAATCTGTTATTCATTGAGTTTTTGTCAAATATTGATTACAGGCGCAGGTATCTTCCGCATTGGTACGGAATATCTGCTTTATTTTTTATAAAAAAACATAAATTATTTATTTATTCGAGTTATCTAAGAAGTTGGCAAATATTTCTTTTTCAAAACTATGCCCCAAATGTGAAGTCACAGTTATTATCTAAATTTAAAATAGTTTGGTCTCGAATCAAGCCTAATTTTCATAATTACGTGACAGAATAATGTTGTTAATTTTTGTATTCCTAGCCTTGAGAAGAGCCGTTGGTAAACGCCGAAACGTTGGCTAAATAATTTATTCATTTTTAATTCCAATTAAAAGAGGATGAAAGAAAGAAAAAAAAGGAAGGGATTTGGATAGTTTCCTTCTTTTTTCGACTAGAAATTAATTTTGATTGATTTGATTGATGCTTTCTTATATATTTCAATCAGATTTTCTCAGCTTTCTAATTCAAAATTTTAAGAATTCGAAACCATTTGAACCATCAAAATATAAAAAAACGACCAAATTTGGACCAAAACGATTCCTTAAAATGAACGGTTATAAGAACCCAACAAAAAAGGAGGGAAAAAAAAGAAGGCAACATTTCAAAACCCCTTCCTTCTTTTTCTTTTTATCGTCCTCTTTTGTCTTCATTTGTGTTATTTTTAATGTAGATCGTTGTGGGTAATGAAGACAAAAAGGACGAAAAAAAGAAAAAGAATAAAGGGGTTTGGAAGGTCTTTTCTCTCTCCTCCTTTTTTGTTGGGTACTCATACTCGTTTATTTTAAGAATTTTTTAGTCCAAGTTTGGTTGTTTTTTGTATTTTGAGATTTCGAACGGTTTCGAACTTTTGAAATTTTGAATTATACTTTTATTTGAACGTTAAGGGGGATTTGAGTTTGTAGTGATACGAGTTCGAATTTATTTCTAAGTTTTCTAATTCCACTTTTACGAAATTCGACTAAAATATAAATAAAATGTTCTGTTATTTAATTTTTCTTTTTTTCTATTTTTGAAAAGGGCTCTTGGTAAGCACCGAAACTTTGGCTAAATTATTTTTAATTCTAATCATAAGAGGACAAAAGAAAAAAGAAGGAAGGGATTTGGATGGTTTCTTTTTTTTTGTCTAGAAATTCGCTTTGGTCCAAGTTTAGTCGTTTTTGTTTTCGTGTTTTTGTGTTCGAATCTTTTCAATTTTTTTAGGAGTTTTGAATCGCTCGGAAATTTCAATTATAATGTTTTTTCTATCAAAATATCAAGTTTTCATACTTTGAATATATCGACTCATATCACACATTTAATTTTTAACGTAAATTTCCAATGTTTTTTAAAAATATGTTTCATCTTCTAAAATTGATTTATCCTTTACGAAAAAAAACTTTGCCCTGATCTAGCCTAAGTCCATTTTAAAACACAATATTAAATGACAGGATAAAAAAAAGGTTCAGAACAGCAGGGAGAAAGAAAGCAGAAGAGGTTGAAGTTTCAAGTGCTTCAAGTGGTCGCCTTACCCGCAGTTTTTTGCTCGCATTTTACAAGTGTTTGAGTAAAGGATCCCATCACTTCCACAGGCAGGCTTGGCACCTCGCCAACATGATTCTCGGCAATGCCTCGTTGTCTGACAATGTTTTTTATTCGTTCGTACCACGCCCTGCCTGTAATAAAATAAATCAGAAAATTGATAAAGAACATTCACTTTTAATTTGGTAGTTATTAATTACTTCCTCTTTCTGATTCGGAGACTAAATGTTTTCAAATCAGCTTGAGTGTTAGACATGATTAATTTATATTCCAAGTAATTTTGTGACATGTTTGTATTAATTTCTTTTGTTTTTATATTGATCCAAATTTAAAGCGTTATATTATTTTTATGTACCTCCGGCGCGTAAACTCGTTTTTACCAGTTTTTACGCTACAGTTGAGAGTAGCGTAATGTTGTGTATTACGATATAGAGGAATGTAATGTAAAAAAATGAACTGCGCATGCGCCTATAGCCATACAGCGGAACGTAATCTTCTTCTTATTCTTCTTCTTCGTACAGCGTTGGCACCGTACTGACAAAGCCTTGTACATTTGAACTGCGCATGCGTCTATTACAATACCCTACTACTACACAAGATCGAGAAAATCATAATGGCCGGAAGTATTCGCGAAATGTCAAGTGATATGGGAGATAATCACGGCAATTTCGACCTTTTCAGATTGGATTCGAGTGTACACATAAAAACTCGTATACGCGCCGAAATCACATAATGAGGGCTATTACGTGACGAACGACAATGCTCGTAGGAGATCGAAGCCAAGGCGTAGCCGAGACGAAGCCGAGGCGCGATCAGTCCTGTGAGCATTTTAAGCGAGTCTCGTAATTACCCGAATCGTGTGCATTGGCACATATTCTATTTTATGTGACTTCGGCGCATATACGAGTTTTCATGCGTACACTCGAATCGAATCTGAAAAGGTCGAAATTGCCGTGATTATCGCCCATCTCACTTGACATTTCGCGAATACTTCCAGCCATTTTGATTTTCTCGATCTTGTGTAGTAGCAGCATATTGTAATAGACGCATGCGCAGTTCAAATATACAAGGCTTTTTCAGTATGGTGCTAACGGTGTACGAAGAAGAATAAGAATAAAAAGAAGATTGCGCTCCGCTGTATGGTTATAGGCGCACGCGCAGTTCATTTTTTACATTACATTCCTCTGTATCGTAATACACAACATTACGCTACTCTCAAATGTAGCGTAAAAACGAGTTTACGCGTCGGAGGCACATAAAATAGAATATGTGCCACTGCACACAATTCGGGTAATTACGAGACTCGCTTAAAATGCTCGCAGGACTGATCGCGCCTCGGCTTCGATCTCCTGCGAGCATTGTCGATCGTCGCGTAATAACCCTCATCATGCGCCTAGGCACATAATATACTATTGTATTGGCATTGGGTCAGCTCATTTCCATTAGGAATTAATGATTAAAGAGGTTTTTGATAGAGTTACACAGACTATGACTTGTCTGTGTCCGTGAAAGAAAAATTGATTATCAGAAATAATGAGAAATACAGTGAAATTTAAACTTGTTGGTCTGAAGAAGCGTGAAGTTACTTTTGTATTGCCAACAAGGTAAGAAGATATTATCGCTTACCCGCAGGTGAGCAGCTTCATCTGGCAGGTGGATTTGTAGACATTTCCATCGCTTCCGCAAACCGGTCCATCTAAGGGAGCGAATTCACAGGAAACTGGGCAGTTTTCTCTGTGAGCTGAGATGTTGTTGCAAGGACCCAAATGGGAAAGTTCGATTCCCACCCTGCAAATTTCCACCCTCAGCATGCATTTGTTTAGATATGTCCGACCATCTGTACCACAAACTGAGTCTTGATCACCCGGGCAACGGTGCTCGCATTTGCTACCTGATGATCTCATGCAAGCCGTTTTCTCTGTTGCCACCGTTACTCCTTGAAAAAAAGAGGAAAAAATAAGTCAAAGTATATCAAAATGAATCTTGAGTATTTCGAGTCATTGTTCTCTGTTTGTCTGGGTGAAAATTGCTCCATCGTTTTAATAAATTTAGATGCAAAAGAGATTTTGAAATAGTTTTTTTAATCCTCTATTTTTTCTGGTACATGGAGAAATTATAGGAATATATTTTTTATTTTATGATGATAATTCTAAAAAACAAGAATCTAGGGAAAATCGAGGTGCAATGATAATTATTCCTAGCGAACTAGATATTTTTCGGAATCAAAATACTAAAGATTCGAAAAATTATAATAAATGAAACTTTAGTCTAGATTATAGTAATGTTTGACATAATTTATTGTGAATTATCATATAGTTTATCTAAAGTTCAGTATTTTGCTACAAAAAATTCTCACTATGACATGTTTTTTTCCAAATTGGAAAGTGATTTAGCAAAAATTCTAAACTTGGGTTTCTCCGTGTATATTGCGACTATTTTTTACAAGTAATTTAAAACAAATAGTAATGAATGATGTCATGTTATGATTATCTATAACATCTATAATTATCGAAATAGTTTTCTTTTTGTTGAAAAATACAAAAGAGAAAAGACAAACAATGGTGATAATGAAGCTAAATATAGGAACAATGAAATTCTTGGAAAATAGACAATTGGCTTCAATTAAATCTAATTACGACTTATTAAAATGTTTGTACACACTTATTACTATTATTGTGATATGAGCAATGCTTGTCTACTTTCTGTAGTGAGAAATATTTTTTTCCTTATTAAGGCCATGGACCAATCGGACCACGTGACTAAATAAAATTATAGTTAATATTCAAGAAAGATAACTCTTTTCTATACGAAACATATTTCTGAATATTTGGAAAATATGAAAGAGACTTGCAGAATAATGCCCTCCAAATTATCCTTCTTATTAAAAAAATTTACTCTACCAATTGTCTAACATTAGATTTGATTGTTGCTTTCTTATAAATTTCAATCAGATTTTTTCAGTTTTCTAATTCAAAATTTCAACAATTCGACACTATTCGAACCCTCAATATATAAAAACAGGAACAAATTTGGACCAAAACGATTCCTTAAAATAAACGAGTTTGGGAACCCAAAAAAAACTAAGCAAAATTTCAAAACCCCTTCCTAATTTTTCTTTCTACCGTCCTCTTTTGTCTTTATTTGTGTTATTTTTAATGTAGATGGTTGTGGGTAATAAAGATAAAAAAGTACGAAGGAAAAAAAAATAAAGAGGTTTTGGAAGGTTGCATTCTTTTCTCTTTCCTCCTTTTTTGTTGAGTTCTCATAACCGTTTATTTTAAGGAATCATTTCGGTCCAAATTTGGTTATTTTTTTATATTTTGAGGGTTCGAATAGTTTCGAATTCTTGAAATTTTGAATTATAGTTTTGTTTGGATGTTGAGATGAATTTGAGTTTGTAATGATACGGCTTCGAATTTAGTTTTAAGTTTTCTAATTCCCCTTTTTCGAAATTCGACTAAAATATAAATAAAATTTTCTGTTATTTGTATGATGTGGTGGCCATATTTAGCGTCACAGTTCTAAGTAGACTGTACTTTCTCGTTGGAAAATCATTTTAAGTGCACGATTCTCGCAAAGTAGGCTCACTGGCCTCCTTAATAGAAATGCGAAGAGGGAAGAGTGCCTTGTTGACCCTTAAGTACTTTCACCTGTCAATGACTATAACCGTGATGAATCACGTACTTCAATAATCAAACAAATCTCATAGGAGAACAAACACTAATTACAATTCGTTGCTTCAAAAATGGTATCTTCTTCATTGTAACCCTTTCATCTTTTATAGAAAGTATTTTCTTTGTCGTCTTGAGAGGTAGATGTAAATGTAAATTGACTTTACTTTATTCAAATTGACAACTTTTATTTGATCCAATAAAAATTTTCAAAGTACCTTTGAAACTACATTTCCTAAAAAAATACGTATCGGTTTCTCGGTTTATCGAAAACTTCTCGGGTTATAAACAATTCTTTATGAAATTTTACAGTTGAAAATCAAAAATAAATTTTTTAATCGATTTTTGTTATTTTTTGCAAATAAATTTATGATATTTATAACGTATACTGTCAGTCAAACAACAAAAAATCGTATCGCAGTAATTAAATAAGGTGCAATTAGACTTCTTGTAGAACGTACCCAAGGTTAGGTTGATTCTTAATTATATTTATAATTAGTACTCTCCTCTAATTTTTATTTTTTCATTCCCTCTCTTTTTCTTTACCTTTTCCGCACATCTTTTTCCGCATTTCGCACTGCGAGGCATAAATGACATCGTCGCTTCCACATACTGGTTCGCCACTTGGTGGACAAATCCGTGGACATGCTCCAGTCACGTACTCTGCAAGAAAAAGATAATTAAGAATTATTAATTGTTCGTGTCACCATTCATGAGACGCTATGGCTAATTAAAAAAAATTAGGTAGTTAAACTACTAAAAGCCGCTAGGTAGTTACCAGTCTGGTCGAACAGGATGCTTTACAGTTTCTGGTATATTTTCATAATAAGCTAACCGTGAAACTTAATCTTTGATATAGTAACCCAGTCAAGAAATGATTAAAAAGCAAACTTTTTCTTTCAGCTAAAAATAAAAAAGGGAAATGAAGATATAGACTCTAAAGAACATTATCAGGGATATTAACTTTATGCATGTGCATGATTGCACAATTTTTCAAAATCGATAAAAGTGATTAAATATTAGTCTTTTAAAATGTTTTGGAACCATTTCACCCAATTTTGAAGCCGCATAATATCGCATAATCCGGGTCAAGTTACAGCATAATGGGGCTTTTCGCATTCACGTATGTATGTCGCTTGAATCGACTATTTTGGGACATCCGTTGGATATATATTCTACCGCGACAGGTTGAATTAATTTTTCTTTGGTGAAAATTCATAATTGTCGCCTTCTACCTGTCATGGCGGTCGAGATTTGTTTACAACTTTTCATAAAAAAAAGAAAAAAAAGAAAATTCCATAGAAATACCCTATACACGGAAAAAAAGTGTTATATTATTGTTATATTAAATTTAATATACTTTCTTGATAATTTTAATAATATTTTGCATTAAACTCAACGCATACAGTACAAAATTCCATATCTAGCAGCACCTAACAGACGATTTTGCCTTAAATTCAGCCGCCCAAAATGTACCACATTATACGTGGTGTGATAAAGAAAATGAAAAGAATTTTAATTTTGTCAGAAAGTATGTATTTATTCTTTAAGGTTTATTTAATCCCCTTCGAAATCATCCCCCTGTGATATTATGCACTTATTCAAACGTAGCTTCCAATCTAAGAAACATTGATAGAACGCCTCTTTAGGTATCGCCTTGAACTCGGCCTGCGATTTCGCCTTAATCTCATTTATAGTTGAAAAACTTTGTCTTTTGAGTGTCTGTTTGAGTTTTGGAAATAGGAAAAAGTCACAGGGGGCTAGGTCTGGAGAATAGGGTGTTTGCAGCATCACAACAGTTTAGTGTTTCGTCAAGAACTGTTGGATGAGTAACGCGATGAGTGCCGGTGCGTTATTATGGTGCAAAATCCATAAGTTTCATGTTTAAAACATTAGTAAAAATTTCTTCGCATGAGCCATATGAAATTCTTATTCTTTCAGCAACGTCTCTAATAGTGATTCTACGAGGTCTGTCCGGAAAGTATCGGGCCTACCTTTATGTCTCCGCGCTGGCGTTATTCTTTATCATCGGGCGGGTGGCATCCTTCAAAGTAATCCCCACTTGATTGAATAACACGGTTCCAGCGATGTATATATATCGGCCAAATGTCCCCCGAGACTTGAGCCAAAATGCGCCTCATCAGAAAAGATGATTTTTTGATGAAAATTGGGATAATTTTCAATTGATTCCAGAGCCCAATCCGCGAACTCCCGACGCAAACGATGGTCATTAGGCTTCAGTTCTTGGGCCAGAATCATCTTATAGGGATGCAGGCCAAGATCCAATCGCAAAATACGCCAGGTAGTCATCCTGGACAGGCCCAATTCCTGAGATCGGCGTGGCACGGACAATTCACGGTACGGCGGCTATATTCTGTGTAGAACGTGCGGTACGCATACCATTTTTAGGCTTAGTATCCAATGGAGTAAATTCACTCTCCAACTTATCGATTATTCGACGAATTGAGAGCGCGGATGGAGCAGAATGACGACCATATTTTGCACGATATGCTCTTTGAACACCGACAAAACTTCTCGAATTTTGATAAAATAATTGGACAATTTCCAAACGTTGTGGAAGCGTGAAACTACTCATGATTAAATCGCAAACCTTACTGGTGACAACTGACAGCAGACGTCAAAAATTTCAGTTCAAATGAGCCCGATAGGGACATTCAAAATCATATCACCCCTATTGGGAAACCCTTTACTTCTCGAAACAGTCCTAGAACTCACTTTTTAGAATGGCCTTCAGCTCGCGCGTCGCATTACTCTGAATCGTCTTGATGTCGTCGAACCGCTTTCCTTTGAGCACCATTTTCAATTTTGGGAACATCCAAAAGTCGCAGAGAGCTATGTCAGGACTGTATGGAGGCTGTCGGAGCTGTACAATCTTGTGTTTCGCCAAAAATTGCTGCACAAGATTCGATGAATGCGCTGGCGCGTTATCGTGGTGAAGAAGCCGGTCACCGCACACACGCGAGTCATTCCTAAAATCTTGTTCAAAATTTCCCAAACAGTAGTTTTCGGTATTCCGAGATCATTTTCTAGTTCACAAATAGTTCATCGACGATCACCTTCAATCGCAAGTCACACCCGCTCAATATTATCCAATGTTTTTGCCGTTGAAGGTCGGCCAGAACGAGAATCACTATCAACAGAAGTGCGGCCTCCTTTGAAACGATTATACCACTCATTTATTCGTGTTTTGCTCATACACTCATTCCCAAAGACCTTCTGCATCATCTCAATAGTTTCCGAACTCGTTTTTTCGAGTTGAAAACAAAATTTGATGCAAATTCTTTGATCTTGTTTTTCAGTCATTTTTAACAATCACAAAATCCGCCGAACTCAAAAATAGCTTTGTAAACAAAGACATGCTGCGTATGAACTATACGTCCGGCAGATGTCAGCAAGCAACAGATAGGTTCGTGAGGCTTTACTGCTGACGTTCATGCCCCGCAGAGGTCGCTCGAACACTATGGCGAGGAGATATAAAGGTAGGCCCGATACTTTCCGGACAGACCTCGTACAATTAGAAAGCACAATCGTTTTAATTTTTTCCACTTTTTTACTAGTGATGGATGTGCTCAGGCGCCCAGGCCTTGCGTCATCTTCGACGTCGTCTCGTCCTTCCCGAAAGCGGTTGTACCACTCATAAACTCGTGGTTGTGACATCGCATCGTCGCCAAAGGCCTTCTTTAATATTTTGAACGCTTCGCTGCACTTAATTCCGTTTTTAACGCAAAATTTCAGACAAATTCACTGATTCGACATTTCGCCACACAAAAAATCGCCAAACAGACGTAAGTACGTCTTGCTTGTCTGCTCGCTAAACACAAATCATGTGTCACAGTTGGCTGACAATTGACACGTACGTCACTGACAGAGCTGCCTATGTACAGAAAAAAAATCAAATCAATTGAGAAGATACAGTGCACGCTATTCCAAAATTCTCGTTACTTTTTTATCACTTCACGTATATTATATTCAAATTAAAAAACTAGGAATCTCAACAAGAGCCTTGTCAGATCCCTATTTCCGATAGGGCAAGGTAGTGCATTTTCTGCATGGGCGAATGCTGTGCAGCTCTTTATATCGATAGAGCATCAGATAAAAGTGAGTGAGTTATATATAATAAAAGTAAAGAACAATTACTCGTTTGGTATCGATCGTAAATAATCATTGCTTATGGATTTAGACGAATCATTCTTATAAGGGCGTAGATGTCTAGGTAGACATATTGTTCACAAGAATAGTGTTTAGCCAAGAAGAAATTCTCCTTACTTAAAGAAGATCCTTTTTCTCGAGCGGTGTCTAGTTAATCGGGTTCGCAACATTGATATCCCACAAGGAGGCCGCTAGTCGGGCCAGAAAGAGGAAAAAAAGAACGGATTGAAAATGATCTTCACTGTCGATAGTCGCACGGTACGATACATCTTCTGAAGATTCTGTCGAAACCATAATTACTTCCGGTTGACCGGTGGAGTTAAGATCTACCGCGCTTGGTCTGCATGCTTGTTTCGGTCCAATGATCACCAGGTCAACAGCACTTTGGATTTACTACGCTCGTTCCGTACCGGATAGCATAATAAATAATGAATAATAAAGTCAGACTTTACAGTTAGAATTAATCCAAGATTAGAAGAAGATTCTTCTTTGGTAGGCTGAATCAGAACTCTGCTGCGATAAATCTATAACGATGATTCCGTAGATACTTAATAGTTACAAAAGGCCAATCATTAGTCAAGACTTTTTGAAGATTAGATTGGCTGATTGGTAGAGATAATATTATTTGATTCAATTTTATTTATTTGAATTAGCGCAGAGAATTTTGATTTTGGGGTGGTGATGCAACGTCGAAGGAAAACATTGATACCTTCGATTTATCGACAGAAAATAATGAAAACATCGGTAAACATAAACTTTTTTTAAGATACATTTCACTTTAAAATATTACTGATGTTTGATTCAAAAAAATTTGTGCATTTCTATACGACGAAAGAAAAGTTTCTTTGAATCAATCCCCTTTGTTCTAGGTAATAAAATTAAATGAATTATTTCTTAAGTTTTTGCCAGTTCCGTATTTGAATCAAAGAAATATGTTTTTAAATCAAATAAAAAGTGTTAAAAAATTAATTTTCTTTATTTAAAAAAGGCTAAAACGTGATTTATTAAAGTAAAATGAATTTATATTTTTCCTAAAGGTGTTTTTACTTCGAATTGAAGAAATGAAGTTGAAAAAACGATTCCTTAAATTTAAATAAAACTTTTTTCTGGGTGTATAATAACCTTAGATTTATTCAGAGCTTTTATTTAAGAAAATACAGAATGGATCATTTTCTTTTGATCTAGAGGATAATTTATCTTTTTTGATCAATTCTTTTTTTAATGTGAATTAGTTGTTTATGGTTCGGTAAATTAAGCTCAATTTTATTTTAATCGATAAAATGAATTATTATCATTAGGGTTAAATGTGTTGTAATGCAGAATCCATATCTTGATACATGATATCGGTTATTACAATCTGTTTACAAATAAGGCTTCTTACTGGCATTTCACTATAACTCGACATCCCTGAGAAGCCTTATGTCTTGTGTGCATCTTTAATTAAGCGAACTAATTACTTAAAGATAGGAGAATTACCGCAAGATATAATTTCTTAAAAATGAAACATGCAATCAATCATCTCATTCTTATTTCCATAATTCAGTTTAAAAAATCATCCATGTAGGGTGCATTAGTTTATTTTAGTAATTTTGCATTAATGATTTTATCACGCAGAATAACTGGAGTAGGTT
Source organism: Diplolepis rosae (assembly GCA_030998225.1). Classification (NCBI taxonomy): domain Eukaryota; kingdom Metazoa; phylum Arthropoda; class Insecta; order Hymenoptera; family Diplolepididae; genus Diplolepis; species Diplolepis rosae. The sequence continues at coordinate 9,095,463 of JAPYXD010000698.1, forward strand.
AGTTATCATATCGTTACTGGACCTTGGAAGTTACGCTCGACCACGTAGAATAATTGAAGAATTGCATGTGAGTAGAGCATTATATAAGAATTATATCGGCTCAACGCTCTTCTTATAGTCAATCTTTTAACTTTTTCAAACCTCCCGGAAGACTCGAGAAATCTTTTCAACTGTGAAATATTAAATATTAAACTATTATCAATATTTAAGGGTATGTGATACTTATAAAATTAGCAAATTTGATTAATTTTAGGTTTCTACATGTTTACGTTGAAAATACATAAAATTTTGTTCACAAAATTCGGGACATGGTAGAAAAGATAAAAACGGACATAAATGCATTACTTTTGGATTAGGAACTGAAAAAAAAGTTCAATTTCAGTAAAATTTTCTTTAGATACCAAAATCCAAAGTAGTCTATTTAGGTCCGTTTTTAACATTTCTACCATCTCCCGAATTTTGTAAACAAAATTTTATGTTTTACAACGTAAAGACGTAGAAAATGTTCCAAGTTGTTCACATGAACTTGATACTAATCTCAAATAAAATTCAATCAATAAATTATTATGAAGGCATAAATTGACTTTTATCGAGCCAACTGATTTATTATGAAACGGAGTGAATACTTATAAATAATATTATTTTTTCCTTCAATTAAAAATTTCGAAGATTTGTATTTTATTTAAAGTTGTTATTTCTCCATTGGAGCGAGAGAGTTCCTATCTAGGAATGTGCAACATACGTACTTCGGCATTCGGTTATGGTCGTTAGGAACTTAAGTTCCTGGATCGTTACTTTCGTTTCTGTTTCTCCTCATGAGAGAATTCCTAACCACAGAAATTCTTAAATTTTTCTCTCCTCTTTTTTTGTCTCTTATTCCGCGGTTGAAAAACAAAAATAAATTTAGCACTTCCATTAAAAAAAACTTATAGGATGCAACAGTCATGAAATAATGATTGCATTCTGTTCACCGACCCGCATCGCCTTTTGAGGCGCCCATTGAGCATCACTTTTGTGTTTGCTCACGTGTTCACGTGCGTGTTCCGAGACTCGAGTTCATATGGACGAGCATACAAAAAATCCTGTCGACATAATTTGATTTGCATTGTTCGCTCTTAACGCTACAGACGAGGTTTATTGGCATAATTGATTCTCATCGAAGCGTGGGAGTAAAGCCAACGGTTTTAGTTTCTTGACACTGACATTGACGTAAACACTGTCTATTATTATTTTGTTTCTTTTTTGCTACTATTTGTGGTCTAAACTCCAATAAATATCATAATTAATAATTAATTGAGCATAAACCCTCTTCACAAAAGTTTAAATAAAAGTCAATCGAGGGATTCACGACTTGAACTTTAAGTGAAGAAAAAATTATAAGATTCCGAAAGACTATGTAGGATTGTAAGGATCTGCAAAATACTGCAAGAGATTATAGGAATTCCATAGGATTGCCAAGAAGATTTGAAAAATTGAAAAGCCTCGATAAACACTTCATTTTAAATGCTCGGAAACTGTATAAATCTGTTTAGCGCCTAAGTCTATTGAATTCAGTTTATAATGTAGACATTTTAATAAATAGGAATAGGTGCATCAGCCAAGCGAGTTAGCATTCTTGTACCTAATCTACCTTTTACTTTAGTATAACCATCAATACGGAAATTTCCAGCTTCTTTCATTCCACGTATAGCATCGAGTAGAGATTCTAACGATTGCTATAACACACGCAATTATGCAGGTATACTTTAACTTCAGCTCTTAAGAGCATCAAATGCCAACTGGTTCTATTGCTACTTCAATGGCTACTGATCGCCGATTCAATCGTCAAGGATCATTGCCTTTTTGCCACCAAGGTTGTATCATGACTGAAAATCTTCTTGCTAAAAAAAAATTAATTTACGAATTTTATTAAAGGGTGATTCATGGAAAGTAAGCACATATGAATGGACCTTAACTCTCATTTATGGCCAAGTTTAGGCTAATGTGATGACGTATTTTGATAGTCTGATATTTAACAATTTCAATCATGACGCCGTACACATCAGCCACGAGTGCAAAAATTTCGCGCTTCACGTGAATGACCCGTAAATTGGCCAGCAAGATCGTGTGATTTGACCCCTTGTGACTTCTTTCTTTGAGGTTTCTCCGATGGAGTTTATGTCAATGCCCCACAGACTATACTGAAGCATTAAAAAAAGAAAATTCGAGCCTATATTCGTCTGATAACACCGAAAATGTACCAAAATGTTATAAAAAATTACAATTATCGTTTAATTGTCTGTAGAGCAGGTGTGAACACAGATACGCCCGAGGTTATGTTTCACGTATAATTTTAAAGGACCAAATTTTCAAAATAAATAGACAATACGGTTGAAATTATACAAAATATGGGTTATTTTTCCAGTCAAAATCTGTTTACGTTCTATGAATCACCCTTTATATTTCCGGAATAAAAACTTGTTGGGTTAATATTTATCGCTCTCCAAAAAGTTAACAGAACGTGTTATTGATGTATTATTTTCTTATTCCGTGTCCCAAATTATCCTACACGATATTTTTATGTGCAATTATTATTTCAATCAACAGATTGTTGTGGGGACACGGATAAATCCATTTTTTATTGTCTGTTGGTAGAAATCGGGTCCTGTATTTATACAGGTTTTTCAAAAAATGTCTAATTTCTTACGTGGTGGCTAAAATATCGCCTGCGCCAAGCTCAAAGCCGTACGCAAAATGTCCCGCAAACAACGTGTTAATTATTTCCAACCAGTTGCATGCAGACAACTTCGCAGTATTTTTATAGAAATAGAAACATCTTAGGATTGAAAATTTTATAATTCTATTCATTGCTATTTTATGAATTGTAAAAGTAACGATTGATTATAATATTAATTAATATATTCGAGTTACCGTCCAAAACTTTGTCAAATAATTCTTTTTGACAATTTTGCCACAACCGTGAAGCCTCAGTTATTCTCTAAATACAAGATCGTTTGGACTGGAACCATTATTGCTTGAAAGAATAATTTTTCGTTGTTGTCAAAATATCAAGTTTACATACTGTAGACATATTGATTCATATCACTAACATAATACTATATTCCGGTCAGCGAATCTTCCATTCTTCCATCATTAAAACTGTTTTTTCCATGGATATTTTTTCGTAACGTAAATTTTCGAAATGTTTCTTTATAACACGATTTCACTTGTAAAGTTGATTTATCCTATACGAAAAAAAACTTAAAATAGTTCAGAAATACAGGGTTTTCCAATTAGAGATTTCATTTTGATTTATAAGAAAAGCGCGTGTTTTTTGTGAATAATCATTTGATTTTCATTTCATTCAATAGCGGAAGGTTTGCCATTAATAATGAAAAACAATATTATTCATATGGCCTCCACGGCTACGTTTGCAGGACCATGTTCTTTTGATGAAATTTCCCATTACATTCTTTTTGAACTCCAAGTTTTTCAGACTTTTCCCACGAACCAAATTTCGGCGCCTTGCTGGTATTTCGGCGTTTTTTCGGTATATTATTGGTTTACCAACGTTCTTTCAGTGCGTTTGCGGTCTTTCGGCCGATCTGCGTAGTTAAATATTTTAGCCCGAGTTATTCTTTATAAAGGGTTTTCCAATAGGGACATAACAATTTTATCTATGAATTAAACACAGAAATACTTGAGATATCGGTCATATGACCACCACGAGCATGAACGAGGCGGCCATTCGACCGGACTATTTCTCGAGATAACACGTTCACCGAATTTGCCTTTCAATAAATCGATTGTGACGCGTGCTGTGTGGCTAGTGGCACCGTCTTGTTAAAACAACATATCGTTGATGTCAAGTTTATCCAATTCTGGCCACAAATAATCTTCCAACATAGCACAATAGCGCTCTCCATTGACGGCAACATGACGGTCGTTTTCATCCACGAAAAATACGGCCCAATCACACCTCCAGCATGAAAACCGCACCAAACAGTCACTTTTTGCGGATGCAACGGTGTCTCAAGAAGCACATTTGGGTTTGTTGCTGACCAATAACGCATATTTTGCTTATTAACAAAGCCATTGAGCCAGAAATGAGCTTCATCGCTGAAGATGACTTTTCGATAAAATTCTTCATTTTCTTCAAGCTTTGCCGGAGTCCAATTGGAGAAGTTTCGGCGTTTCAAATGATCAAGTGGCTTTAGTTCTTGAGTCAATTTAATCTTGAAAGCATGTAGGCCAAGATCTTTTCGCATAATACGCCAGTGTCGTTTGAGCGATGCCCAATTCTTGAGAACGACGTGGAATCGACTGATTTGGCTCATTTTGAATCGATGCACTTACGGCTGCGATTATTTCTTTGTTTCGAGCAACACGACGTCTTTTTGGCACCGGAACGTCCATAGTGTAAATTTGGTCTCGAATTTATCCACTATAGCATGCACAGCCTGTCGGGTGGGACGATTATTACGGCCGAAAATTGGAGTAAGCGCTCTTAAAGTTGCGACCACCGACTCAGAATTTTGGTAGTAATTTTTACTAATTTCCATACGTTGCTGGTTCGTGAACTTTACCATGATGAAAATGTTGAATTTAATTAACGTTTTGACATTGACAGTTCATTAAAAAAAGTTTAAGGGTGCGTTCATATAAAGATACGAAATTTTTATGTCCCTATTGGAAAACCCTTTATTTCAAAACCATAAATCAAATTTTTATCTCTTGCTTCATTCTTGATACTTATCACACTGAGAAAAAAGATTTGATTCAATCAAAGAAAATAATTTGTTTGAACGACTTTCTTTGATTTAAAGAAATTATTTGTTTAAATGAAACAAAATTTGTTTGATTCAAACAAAATATCTTTGGACCAAATAAATATTTGTTCGAATCAAATAAATTTCTGCCTTAAATCAAACAAATTATACCTTTGACCATATATCAATGCATTAATTTCTTTGTTTTAAAGAAAAATTAATTTGATTCAAACAAATATTTATTTGGTTCAAAGATATTTTGTTTGAATCAAACAAATTTTATTTTATTTTAACAAATCATTTCTTTAAATCAAAGAAAGTCGTTCAAACAAATTATTTTCTTTGATTCAATCAAATGTTTTTTCTCAGTGCAGTTTTTTCAGTCCCCTAAATTTGGCAAGGTTCAGATTTGAGGGTTTTGCTGATCATCGCTTCGATAAAATTTCCTGGTAAAAAATATGAAACATCTTAAAGGCAATCCTTCATAATGACATCATGAAGATGTGAATCGGACAAGTAAATCCTTCATGTGGTCGATAGCGTCAAAATCGAAGGGTCGTTAATTCTCGGTAGTGAGCTCGTGCTCTCTTTGCATGGATGTTGTTGGTTTCCATGGGTGCTGGCCTATCGGCAAAACCATCTCATTTCCTCATAGCGAAGCATTGTCCCGCTATCATATAGAACTGGTATGCTGGGACTGCAAGGTGAATCGCATGAGGCAACGACGGTGGCATGCGGCAGCACTCAACTGATTTATGACTTTTACCTCCTGGCACACGCGACACCTTCTTCATGTTCTTTGACAGAGACTTGTTATGCTTTAATCGTTAGAGCAGCCCATCATGTGATCCTGAGAGCATCATTGGATCAAAATAAATCAAACATGCGTCATCATGCGTTAAATTATACTTATTATAAATTTTATTTACATCCAGAAAAAAGTTTCTTTGATTCAAAATAAATTTCTTTGAATCAAACAAATTTGTGCACTGCTATACGACCGGAGAAAAGTTTCTCTGATTTTAAGAAATTTCTTGATTGTTTTTTTTTCTTTGAATTGAAGAAATAAAGTTAAAAAAACAATTTCTTAAATTTAAATAAAACTTTTTTCTGGGTGTAGAAGATATATTAATTTATACTCCAGTAGACTATTCACCTTGTAATTATAATAGTCGTAATTTATTGATCCGATTTCATCGATATAGAGTAAAATGCCCTATTATTGGCATCCTTCCAATGATTGGTGTTTTGAACGATTTTATATTGATGAGTGAGAGAATATTACAGAAACATCTTCTAATTTTTCTGATAAAGTTCTTGAACCTTATCAAAAATTGAAATGAGTTAAAATTTTCAAGGTGGAATTAGCAGATCAATTTTTATAAGAATATCACTTCAGTTTATTGATAATTTGAAATATCCATCATGGAATTTCAAGACTTCTTTCAATTTTTTCATGTTTAGAAGCTTTTTATTGATTATCCTTGACATCTTTGATATTATAAATTTGAAAAGACACGTGCCAGTCACTAGGTCCGTTACTTTATTGTTTGAGAATTTTCATACCAATTTAAAATTAAGAATCTTTTTAAGGCCTTCATTGAGGCGAATACTGACTAGATTTTATTAATAAATTTTATTTTTGACCCAACTTTTTTTCTTATCGCTTCTTACCAAATTTTAAAAAATTATGCGATTTTAATAAATCATAAATCATTTTTTCAGAGAAAAAATTTCCCACAACTTCACCGTTTCTGGTTTTTAAAAATAAATTCTTTAATGGCTGAAACCATTAAAAAAACATTTTCCAAAACGAAATTTTTATAAACAAATTGCTGAATTTGATAATAATTCATTCATTTTCGAAAATTGGAAATGGTTAAGTTGTAGAGAATCTTTTTTTTGAAAAAGCGATTTGTAATTTATTAAAATCGCATAATTTTTTAAAATTTGGTAAGAAGCGATAAGAAAAAAAATTATTTTTCTGTATTTCAAATTTTTTTCACGGAAATTAATCTTTTCTCTTTTAAAATAGCCATTCAATAATAATATTGCTATTCTTGAAAGCAAAATTATCTATTTTTGCCTGAGGTCTAATTTTCGTGGATCAAGTACCTTAAGAAAAGGTGTGAAAATCCATTTAAATATCATTTACTGTATATACAGGATGATCCACAACTCATCATACATATAGATTCCTTGTATAAAGCCAAACAAGAAAGTCCCATTACAAAATATTGTACAATCAATAGATTTTGAACTATTGATAGATAAGCATCATGTACCAATTATAGAATATTCACGGGAAGTTTACTGTAGCTCAAACTTCCTCGCTCACTTTTTCGGTCCGAAGCTCGAAAAACATAGTTTTTTCTTCGGATTAAAAAAAAAACCATTTAACAATGAGCAGAAAATTTTTTTGCAAGCACTGTCGCCTCCACCAGAGATTCACGAGTAGAACGCAAAAAATTTCGCAATCTGTTAATTAATGAATTTTTCGAGGCGAGTGGATTGAAATAAAACATGGTTTCTATGCTTTAAAACCAACACACTTTTTATTAATTTACTCAAAAATTTGCAACGTTATACAAAAAACTGTAAGGGGAAACTAACATTCATTTTTCACAAGCTATAAAACCATGTTTTTGGTTTTTTTCGAATTTCGATTTTCAATTTTTGACTATGACATCACGAGGCGGACAATACTTTTACAGGATTTCGAGCGCCTGTTGCCTTATTGAATATAACTCCTCAATTTCAGTCAAGAACAAATGGTGTCAATATGTTTTGCAAACTTCACACTGCATTGGCAGTTTGTTTTTCTATTGTTTTGATATAAGTCGTGTTTCAAAGTTTGCGTCTAATTTTTGTTAATTTCTTGTTATTTTGGCATAGGGTCAGTTTCATCTTATTTTATTTGATTAAATTTGTGTCAATATAATACTAGACATGTTATCAAGCATGCCACTTTAAAATTTGCGTCTAATGTTTCATAGAAGCGGGAAAGTAGTTAACTCTCGTTGATTATTTTCAATGCTGAATGGTTTAAAACTGATTGTTCATACAACATTTTGTCACAGAACTTTTTTGTTTTGTTTTATACAAGAAATCTTAACATATATACCAGAAAAATTATGAGTTTTGGATCACCCTGTATTTATGTAGGATTCCTATTCCATTTAAAAAGCTCGATCGTACAAAAGACTACGATATATCGAGCACAAGTGAGAATTTCTTTATTCGCTTTGGAAAGGCCAGCCGCCTCGTATATCAACCGCTTTAATTAGGTTTTTGCTCTTGTTTGAAATCCGATAGCAGCTCGCTTACAGTTATAGCAGAATCATGCCGAACCGGTACTCTAGACGGTGGATGTTATTCCTTTGTTTTCAACAATTGCGATCGGATATACATTAGTTACATTGCATTCATATACAGGGTGGGCCATCTAACATTTAGGATTTGAATCGGCTATGAAAAAAAAACTTATGGATATTTTTTCAAAAGTATGGTTTTGTTAGAAAGATTGAACCTTTCCATTTAAGAATGAAACACAACATCATTCAAATGACTGCCACGGCTGGCCCATTCGATCAACCCAATTTTTCAGCACATTTTCGATTGTTTGGGGAAAAGGTCAATAAGGTCAATAAGCAAAATTGTCATATTTGGGGCTCAGAAAATCCAAACATCATCATTGAGAAGCCGATGCACCCACAGTGAGTGACTGTTTGGTGCGGATTTTGGTACGGTGGCATCATTGGGCCATTTTTCTTCTTTAATGAGCAAGGAGCCGCCATTACGGTAAATGGCGAGCGTGTTACCGTTACCGTTACGAATTCTCGTTTCCAAAAATTGAAGAGGATGACATGGACGACATTTGGTTTCAACAGGAAGGGGCCACTTGCCACTCAGCTAACGTAATAATCGATCTTTTGCGCACCGTTTTCGAAAATCGAATAATTAGCCGAAATTCTCATGTCAATTGCCCGCCTCGGAGCTGTGAAAAAGCCAGAAAAATAACATTACAATGAAAAACTGCTGGATGAAAGTGGCGCAACACCTAGTGGCAGATTGAGGAACTTCTACACATTTCATGAAATACGTTAAGGTAACAGTGTCGTCACAGCTCCCGATTTTTGGGGATATCTTCCGATTTATAGCCTCTTCTCCCGATATACCGATTTTTCTGTCAAACCTCCCGACTTTTCCAGATTCTGATTAAAAACCGATATTTTTTAACTTTAAAACTATTTTTTTTTCTCATTTAGGCGCTTAAAGTATTGGTAGTTCTGTAAACCTCATGTCGTATGTTTTTAATAAAGAATAAATAATTATTCTGAACTTTAAAATTTAGATATTTATGTTTTTTTATGTCAGAAATATATATAAACTTTCTTCAACCAAAATTTAAAAAAAAGTAGAAACAGAACTTCGAACTGCATAATGATGGTTCTAAAAGTAGTAGTTCCGTCACGTGATTAGTTGAAGGCTGTAATAATATCTAGTAAATTACACACATATTGTCTAGAAAGTGAAAAGACATTTTTTAAACTCATTTTATACTATGGTGATAAAAAGTAAACAATACCAGTGATTTTGCTATCAAAAATTAGTAAATATTACAATATTATATCCCGAATTTTCATTACTCTCCCGGCAAGTTTATAAATATCCCGATAGTCATTTTTCGTCGGTGGCAACACTGAAAGGTAGATGAAAGCGACTTTCAAAAAACTTTTTGGATCCGAGTGAAAGAAGTCAATAGGAAAGATAAGGAACGAAAAAAAGTCCACTTTTGGTCTGACGAAACAATACACACTCGTTCTTGGAAATATTTTTTTAATACAAACGTTATAAAATTTTTCGAAATTGCTTTCTTCACGTGAAAATTCATGAGAGAAAACAAATTAGTAAAATTTCACTATTGCTATACTAAGTAAAAAGTTTATTTTAATCCTAATAATAAATGATCTAATTAAGCTTCAGAGAGTAAGCATGATATTTCAATCTACTTTTCTAACTTATTTTCATGACTTTCACGTAAACAAGAAACGAATAAATCTAAAAAAGTGTGTCACCAATTTTTTTCTAATTTATATTTTTTCTTTATTTTTAGTGAGATGAGTTTCCGCGATCGACTTTTACCGAAGAGCACGTGGTGTTGAAGCAACCGGTGGTATGTGTGTCGCGCTCGCGAACACACAAAGTCTCGTCCCATAAATCGTGCAATCGGTTAAGTGGTAAGTGGAGTACTAGGGCAAAAAACCACCTCCCAGACTCTGGCATTTCTCACGACGTTGGAACCTTCGCTAAGCCCGGAGGTATTGATCCGTTAGATCGGAGAAATTTTAATCGAGTAATGCGTGCCAGCATGTCTTTTCGCAGTCATCTCTTTCACTGTAAGTTGTTTTTTTTTCTTCCATGCGAACTTGCATCATGACATCTTTATCGGGACATCCCCTTGAAGGATTTTAAATGAATGAACGTCTATCAAGAAAGTTTCTACTTGCTATTTCATTTTTTTATGCGCATATGCACGCCTAGTAAGAATACTTGCATTAGAAAGTATTTAAAATTTCGAATTCTCTTACACGCAAAAAAGAAAATGCTGGTGATCAGTAATCGATTGCTGATTATCAGTACGTCGGCCGGTCAGCAACGGCATTTTTTTTGTATTGTGCACTGTAAAAAATTTCGGTAAATTTTCCTACTATGTATTAGGAGATTTTTCCTAAATCCTTAGGAAGCATAGATTTTCCTACAGAAAGTGGAAATATTTCATAGATTTGAGGAAAATTGACCGAATTTTCGGACTTATTTTCGAACTATTAAGAAATATATCAAAAAGGTGAGAACATTTCACAAATCTCCAGAGTTGTAGGGAATTTTTCCCACGAAAAGCGGAAATTATTCCACAAAAACGGAAATTTTTTCACTCTCTAAATTTGAATCAGTCAAAATCTACTGATTATCAGTGAAATTTGACTGATTCGAATAGCTAAAAAGAGGTCACTGTAAATCAGTCAAATTTCACTGATTATTTCAGTGAAAATTGACTGATTTGAAAGTGAGAAATATTTTTTCACTGATGAATCAGTGAAAATTAACTGATTTAACAGTGAAAAATATTTTGTCACTTATGAATCACTGAAAAGGTAAATCACTGTTTCAATTAGTGAAAATTTGACTGATTCAGATTTAGAGAGCACTTTTTTTGGATCTTTCTTCACTTAAATTATGAAATATATCAATTTTTCCTAATAAACTGGATATTTCTCCGACCAAACAGTAGGAACTATTTCCAGTTCTATGTAGGAAATATTTCCGACTATATCTTTGGAAATATTTAGGATCCATTTGTATTTTAAACTGTCCGACTATTTTCAGAAAAATTTCCGAAAAATTGTTTACAGTGTGGCTCAGTCCGTGCACATACTGAAGGCCAGTTCGAAGCCTAACAGCATCACTAGTCACTACGAGTCAGTAAGAAAATGCTGCTCAGCAGCAACTCGCATTCTGAGGTGCAGAAAGGCGATACCTAATATTATCAACTACGATTCACTGACCCGCAGTTCGAGTTATAACTAAATCAAAGCATCTGACTTCCACTTTTTCAGTGAATGGGTCTCTGAATATATGAAACAAAGTACTCAGGGACAGTATTTCTTATTTCGCGATACTCGAGTGCTGCGTTATGACGAGCGAGTTGCTGCAAAACTGCATTCAGCCTGCTGTATTGTAGTAATTTAAAAAACTTCTAATTAGAATCGAAGTTACTCTACTTTAGAATTTTCCCTTGCGAAAGCAAAATTAAGCATCTCCGTTTCTGCTGAGCAGCACGAAAATGCTGATTATTAGTATTTACTTTTTTGCGTGTAATTCCCTTTTTTACTCAACATTTTAAAATCCATGAGCAGAAATTCAAAAAGGTTTCAAATTCAATGTTTTCGTAGGGGTGAAGTACAATTATACTGAATATTCCAACGTTGGGTTTAATGTAGAAACCTATGTTGGAACTAATGTTGGACCAACATTTGTTCCAACGTTGGTGACCACATGGAGAAAAATGGATATCGAAAAGTAGATATTCAAATAGGAGATATTTATCTATAATATCTAGATATTGACACGCAATATTAAATTTTTTTTTCAATATATAAGATTTTTCCAAGAAGTAACATTTGATATTCAGATTCAATAGTTTAGATATTGAATCTAAGATTGACATGCTTCCAGCTGCTTGCAGCGTTCCGGAAAGATAAATTTTGAAAGTTTATTAAAGTTTCCTTAAATTCTAATAAGTGTTTCTAATGGAATAAAAGTGATCGGGCCTTTAACGTGAGATGCAGTAAGTAAAACATATAAGTTTATATTTTCTCAATATGTGGTTTATAGCTGAGAATGAAATCTAACCTTAGTGTTAAGGTCAAGTTTCTAACAAGAACATTAAATTAATTTTAGTCACATGCCAGATAATGAAAATTTGGTTCAAACATCTACATTACCTTTACAGAAAAGAACATAATAAAATATAATTTGACTTTTTTCTAAAAACTGAATATGTAGTTATTTTATAACCTTTAAAATAATTTTTTGAGTATCTTAGACATTGAGCTGTAACATCTATAACATACCTTTTCAGTATACCCGATATTGATGTTAAATATCTGAGATATTCAACTCTAGTACCTCAGACATTCAAGTTTACTAACGAGGATATTCAGAAGTTTAGTATCTTGAATATTCATTCTTAATATCTGAGATAATCAAGCTCAATATCTGAGATACTGGTGTTTAATATCTTTTTTTCAATATCTGCAGGCATTGAAGTAGAATATCTAAATGTTTGTCACATAGTTGAATGCTACTGACATTATGCCTCAATATCTAGATAGTATGGGTCAATATCCATTTTTCTCCGTACATAGGGGAATTTCGGACAGGTAATTTATTGGAAATGATAACACAGCCCCACAAAAAAAGTGTCTTGAACTAGAAACGAGACCAATTATTTCCTATGAATTTTGACCCGCTGATCACGAATTTGAAGACCCTTTTATCGTGTTGTCCCTAGTATTCACATAACCTCAAAATTTTCGAATTTTGAGAGAACATTCTTTTTTTTCTGAATGACGTGACTTTCTTGAATTAAAAATAAGTAAGAAGTACAGTTTAACGTGTTTTGTGTTGAGTTTTTTAGAACAAGAATCTATTTAGTTCAATAACTTTAGGCAAATTACTGAAAATACCGATATTCATGTTTTTTCGAATGTTACTGTAACATTAAACAAGTTATATTCAGCAGCAACTTATGAAAATCTTTTTACATCGTAATTAGAGTTTAAAAAAACAGTATGTTATGTTTTATGTTAATTCATTAACATAAAAAGCTACTTGGAGTAGCGAGCTTTTTTACTTTCAAAACTTCTTTTCATCGGCGCTCTTGTTCTTTTTTGTTTATTTGATGGCATGTCTCTTATGATTGTCCAACAATAGTCGGCGATCATATTGATATCCTACCTTCCTTGGTATCTGCGCTCCATTCCTTTTATATCCTGATGCAGTCTTGCTCAATCATGGAATTGCGGTGAAAAGTAGAAAGCATCTTAGCAACATATTGCTACAACGCTTTTTTTCTCATCTAACTGCACAAGGACTAAGCCTTATAGAACTGTCTAGTTAACGACCTTTAAACTTCGGACAGAAGCGTGAGTTAGCAACTGATATAAGGAATAAGATTCTTTTGCAATTGTCAGTGATAAAAAACAAATTGTACGATTTGTGTAATTTAAGGTAGTAACTGTAAAGTTGAAGTTGAAAAAAACATCAATATCGGCATTTTCAGTAATGTGCCTTTAGTTATTGAATTTAATAAATGGTTGTCCTGAAACATTCAGCACAAAACGCGTCAAACTATTCTTCTTGCCTATTTTTAATTTTTAAAAATCACGTGAATCGAAAAAAAATTTTTTTCGCAAAATTCGAAAATTTTGAGGTTATGTGAATACTAGGGACAATACAATAAAACGGCCTTCAGATTCATAATCAGCGGGTCAAACTCCATAGGAAATGATGGGTATTGTTTCTGTCTCAAGACACTATTTTTTTGAGGGACTGTATAATGGAAATACTGTAGAATTGTTTATTTGGATAAATATCAGCACAGCGCATAATTTTTTGTTGCAAAATGACTTTTCCCAAAATATTATGAATACATTATGGCTCAATCCTTCATGTTGCAGAATTTTACTGCCATAGAAGATCAAAAATTAATGAAAATAGAAAAATGAATTTCCCTGTCCAAAATTTTTCTGTGGTCACGACGTTCGAACCAACGTTGGTTCCAACGTAGGTTCCTTCGTTAAGCCCAACGTTGGAATTTTCAGTAGGAAACCTCAAATGAAAGAATTAAGAATTTTTATTTTCTGTAAATTTTTTTTTTCTGTAAAATTTGATAAGATTGTGCATAAAACTACATCACTAAGTTATTAAATACTCAACTTATTGGAATTTCATCAGTATAAAAACTATAAAATTGTGAAGAAAAATATTTTTTTTTAATTTTATTCTAGTTGTATGAGAGGAAGGGAATCTTGACAATGTAAAATTATTAATATTGTGTTTTTCACCTGATCATTATTCGTAAATTAGTAAATACAAACAGAAAAAGGTAGTGAATATAATTTCGAACTTATGTTTTACATAATTATGGTTGATTTGTGAAAAGTCATCAAATTTTAATTCGATCTTAACGGTTTTGTAGAACCAGACCGACTAAATCAGTTTAATTTTGAAGATTAAATAAGGTATGTAACTTCTTACTTAACTTGAAGAAACACCTTCATCTTTCTTGCAAAGTAACTTGAATACTGTTCTCTAAATTGTTCTCAGTTAGTTCCCTAGTGGAAGAAAACGTTCTTAACTGCTTGTACAGTTAAGGTAATTCGCTTTAGTTTTAAGCCGGCAGGTATGCATATCCTAAAGTTGCAATAAACTAAACCAAAAAATTCATTGTTGATGATTTACATTCACAACTACGACGAATAACAGGAATCTTAACCATACTCAATATTTCAAAGTTTAAAGGAATCGCTTTTAGAATTTAAATTTAAAAGATAGATTGTGATAGGATAAGCTGAAATTCATTGGGTTCTATTGGTAACTGAAATACTTATGTTTGTTGATTTATTTCTCATTGTGATGAGCTAGTTCGAGTTAAAAAGTAGGGACCTTGACCTCAAAAAGTTACCTATTTCTTCTCTTTGCCTATTCAATGCTAATTTTAGAAAAGTTTAGATAGTTCAGAATAGATACGTGTATTCATAGGTCTTTTGTTCTCTATTGAAATTACTTTATTAATGGTGACTAGACGGGTTGATTGAGTGGCCTCTAGAAATACACGATCACTTTTCATATCCTCATTCTATAGTTATTATCCTACATATTCTTTCGCTAAAACTTTTTTTATTTTCTGACACGTTTCAAAACACAATTTCCATTTTTAGGGCAAGAAAAACAACCGATGAATGTAATAATTATGATTGAAATAATGATTTTTACAAAATATTTTGAGCACTAAATAGATTTGCTACACAAACATTTTGAGAACAAAATTGGTTTGATAAACAAACATTTTGTAAGGCTTTGATTGTGTTCCAAATCTGCTTTTAAGGGCATGGATTAAGTGAATCACGGGTTCAAAACAATAATTTTAGTTTGCCCAAAATTCTTCCTAAGTGTGATCAAATTGGAGGTACTTTTTCCAGTAGGGTTTTATTGACATGTCACGCGTAACTACTGTCAAACTAAATACACAATTTTATTCAGTTTTTATTGACATTTCATCATGGAAAGACTTACGCCTCAACAACGTTTACAAATCGTACAATTATATTACGAAAATGGACGCTCTGTGAAAAGTGTTTATCGCGCGCTCAGGCCAATTTATGGTGTACGTAATCGTCCTACCGAACGCACTATTCGGCATACCATCAGCAAACTCGAGAATAATTTAACATTATTGGATGATACTCGACCGATTAGACCACGTACAGCCCGAACTGTAGAGAATATTGCGACTGTAAATGAGAGTTTAGCCGAAGACCCGGAAGAATCGATTCGGCGCCGATCTCAACAACTTGACCTATCTTATAGCACTACTTGGGCGATTTTTGATGCCGGAAATTGAAGCCCGTAATCTCCACGACATTTGGTTCTAACAAGACGGCGCTACATGTCATACAGCCCGTGAAACAATGGATTTACTGCGTAGTCGTTTTGGTGAGCAATTTATCTCTCGTCTCGGACCGGTGGATTGGCCTCCAAGATCGTGTGATATCACACCTTTGGACTTTTATTTGTGGGGGTATGTAAAGTCTAAATGTTTTGTGGATAAACCAGCTACTATTGAGGCATTGGAAGCCAACATTACTGAAGTTATTAGCGAGATACCGACCGAAGTCCTCGATCGAGTCATTCAAAATTGGTGTTTACGGATGGACGAATTAAAGCGCAGTTGCGGCCAACATTTGAAAGGGGTTATCTTTAAAAAATAAAAGTCGTGAATGGTTTTACACAAAAATAAAAAAGATTGCCCTATCAATTTGAATTTTCGTTGTTTTATTTGAATTTAAAATCCTATACCTCTAAATTGATCACCCTTTAAAATAAAAATTACTCTTTACGGATTTAGTCTCGTGTTCGGACTTCGAAAAATCGATTTTCTTCATATATTTCGAAAGTATAATTAATTCAGAGTATACTGTAAAAATTTTATACCAAAATATTAAATATTTACAAAGCTATAGTACATAGTCGAAAGTATACTGAGATCGCACGTTGTGAACCGCGCGCCAACTGCAACGGTCTTACCTCTGTATTGTCTATTATGAGGGCGGGGAAAGAAACGTCTGATGCTTCAAAAATGGCCAGGTCATCTCTCAGAACAGAAAAATTAGCTGAAAACGATGTCTATGAAGAAATGGAAGAATTACTTTATGCATCAAGCATAGCTGATAAGTGAAAGTATAAATTTTTTATAAGAAATCTAAAATCAAAACTTTAAACGCATTTTTCTCGAAACAACATTTTTGTAAACGGCGCGGGTAATTCAAAAAATTCTATCTAATCCATACACAAGATAATAATAATTTCTTTTTTTTCATAGATTTTCAACAACAAAAAATCACGTTTTTTTAATTGTTTTTTAATAAGTCCGCCATTTTGTTATGTATTAATAAAAATGTTTACATCTAGTACTGGACGGAGCTACAAGCATTCAGAACAATAATCAATTTAATTTTTTTGTTTTAGATGACTCCAAGTGCCGTAATCATCCGCGCCACCCACCTGCCTTCTTTTAAAGGTGTCTACTTTAGCTTAAAAAACAATTATAAAATTGTGTAAAATTAAGTAAACATTTTTTTTTATAATTTACGATGTCAATAAAAACACGTAAAAAATTGAAATGGTTGGATTTCATTTTGTTATTAAAAAAAAATCCTGAAATAAGCTTCCGACACGGGCCTGAACACGAGACTACATCCTTAAGAGTAAAACAGCAGCTTTTACCTCGTGATCTTGCCTATCTATAATAATACACCTGTCGATGGTGTCGATAATTTAATAGGGAAACCGTGGACTCCTCTTTCACGGACTTTCTTGCCTTTCCTATCCGATTTCTCCGCTCGAAATCTTGGCACTTGTTAAAGTAAAAAGCACCCAGAAGGAGCTGGGGAAGTGGTTGTTAGTAAGGAATGTTATGGAAATGACATCAGGTGAAGATTATCATATGGGTTACTTACTCCGCGGCGTTATGGAAGTGCAGATGGGAAGGAAAGCTAATTGAAGCCGAGCCGTGGAAGAGAAACTGAAGATTATTCATGCCATGCACCTAATAACCCATAAGGAGTTCGGATTATAAACCACTACGCAAACTTGATCCTCGATTCAAGTTAAATTCAAACTCCGAGTAAATATCCAACATTATCCGTAAAATGCCCATGGGCTTCTTTAAGCGATTTGTAAAGTAGGTATAGAGGTGAGATCGAGGTCATCTTCGTGGGTCTCAGTTGCAGACAGGATCATTATCACCAAGTGTGTCCCTGGAAGGACGTACAAGTGCAAATTACAGGCATCAACATTTTAATTTAGATGTGAAATTCATAGCTTCCAGGAATTAATGTTCTTTAGTTTCGAATCATTTAAAGTAAATGATCCCAGGGAAACTTTCTGATTCAAGTACTACAATCATTTTCTATGATGGGGTGTATTTGTTGATTATTTGTTGATATATTCTCATCTAATTGAAGTATGCGACGAAAAATTTAATTCCATTCATTTTTGACATGTGATTTTAGATCAGAAATGGTTTTAAATCCCAAAGCAGAAATAATTAAAACAACAAAGAACTGTTCTCTTATCTATTATCATAAATCAGAACCTAACTTTGTCTACTTTTTCCCCACATATATATCTTTATTCTTTTTAGGCACCTTATTAATTTTAAAGATGTAAAATTTAAGGCTTATTGAAAATGTCCAAATTTTGGCATCTAAATAAAATAAGCACCCCTGAATATCTTTGAACTGAAAAATTGTATTTTTCCGTTGAGTATTAAAAAAGATGTTCAATATGTTTTTAGTTAACCTGAAAATGTGTTCTTCTATATTGTACATAAAAAAAGCGAGATTATTTTCTATGTGCAATTTTATGTTAGTAGTAATCATGCTTTAACTTACAAATACTTTATTAATTATTTTTAGACAATTCAATAAAAAATTTTCATTCATATTTCCAAGCAGTTTTCCAAAAAAAATATTTTTCCAGATGTAATTTCAATTTTTTTTTTCCAAAGAGCCTCATATGAAATCTTATTCTTGGATTTAGCATTAATTCTATACGTTCATTATAATATTTTCGATCTAAGTACAACTCCTAAAAATTTCTTCACCTTAGTATCTGTATGTACATTTTAAGTTTTGCCTTTTAAAAAAAATTATTTTTCCACATTAAAAGGATAGTTCATGCGCGCAGTAGTTTAAGGTTTTGTTTTTTGTATTTCTAGAAACATAAATTCATCGATGAGGACTCCGATCAGAGTCGAAACGTTTGAAAGGATGTAACTGTGTTTCATTATTTTTAGACCCTAAAGCCAACTTAAAGCATTAACAACGATTGAAAATTATTATCAGAGGGCTGATACAATCCTATTTACTATTAATAACAGCTTTTAAATTCCCAGAATTTAAAAACTTTAATTTTATTTCATAATAACTATTAGGAATAATGAAGATGGTCCCATATTTTTTTTTTAACATAGTTTAATAGATTCTTTCAAATTGAAATGAATGTTGCAGAATTTACTCAAGAAAAGTGCTCCGATTGAAATTTATCAATTTTTAAAAGGGAAATTTTCAAAATGAGAGACACTTTTCCAACTCCAGGGTTAATTGTCTTTTAAGCACTTTCCGAGTCGTGAACTAGATAAAAATTCGGATGCACTTCCGAAAAGCACTTACTTCTGTTTAATTTGAAACCCACTATACCCACGTATTTTGAGATGCTGATTATGAATATGATGATGAAAATATCTGCAAATTTGATTTTCAAGGTCAAAAATAAAAAAAAATGTTTTAAACCAGTTTTTTCACATTATGTCGATAAATATTGATCTAGGAAAAAATATTTCCTACAAAAGTTGTAGCGGATGAAAAGATCGATCTTTAATGTTCCACACATTTTCGCCCTAAAACCATTATTTTTCGAGAAAAATAAAATTTAAAAAAAAAACTGCCAAAACCCATTAAGGGTGCAGTTCTGAATAGGTGAACCTTTCGATTTCCATCAAACTACCCATATTTACGTATTTTGACGCGCTGATTACGAAAATCATAGTGAAATTTGCCGACTAGTCGGTTTTAATGGTGAAACCATAAAAAATCAATAAAAATCATGGCTGCGTTTATATCAAACAATATGCCAAATTTCGCAAAATATTCCAAATATAACTTGTAGACCTCATCGAGATACACATTTTTTGTTACATGAATTTTTGTCTACAATTCATAGTTTCCGAGAAAATTAGTGACACATTTGATATCGAATTTGAATATCCAAAATTAATACAAGCTACCTGTCTGTTTGATGTCTTTTAATCTCATTTTTATCGAAAAATAATGGTTTTAGCATGAAAATGTGTGGAACATTAAAGATCGATCTTTTCATTCGCTACAACTTTTGTGACAAAATTTTTTTTTCTTCGATCAATATTTATCGACATAAAATAAAAAAAAACTTATTAAAAACAGTTTTTTTACTTTTATCCTTAAAAATCAAATTTGCGGGTATTTTCATCATCATATTCATATTCAGCGCCTCAAAATACGTGGCTATAGTGAGTTTCAAATTAATCGGAGGTAAATGCTTTTCGGAAGTTTATCCAAAAAATATAAGAGACTATTATTCGATTCAAATAAAATTTTACATTTGTATGCAAAACATATTCTTTTCCTAAAATTATTAAAACTGCAGAAGCAAAGAATTGTTTATAATTTCTAAAGACATTGCTACTTAAGATTTGAATTTACTCTCACTGTAAAATATTTCATTCCATTTTGATTTAAAATTACTTAATCGTAGTCGTGAGATAGTTTAATTGGTGAAGTTGTCCCTATTTTCTGCAGCCAGTCTAACATGTTTTTCCGCGAGTGATTATAACCAGAAGCAAAATTACTTACGAGCTCAAGAAACGGAGAGAGTAAGGAAGAAAGAAAAACTGAAGCTCAGTTCCTGTTTCTGGGTCATCAATCCACTATGCCGTGTAATTTCTTAACTAAAATTACTAACATTGTTAGATACCTCCCTTGTTAAACTCTAGTAATAGTAAATGTAGGTTCTGTCTTTCGAGAAGGATGGAAACGTTTGGAGTTTTGTGTCAATCATTATTGGAAAATAAATACAGTTTCGCACAACTTTCGTGCTGAAAGAAGAAACTTTTACATTATATAGTATAGGCCAATAGGCTAATTCTCCAATCGTGACTAGAAACCTTTGAATGCTTTTTCTCATATTTTTGCCACTTCTTCATCTTCATATATTTACCTTTCTTGTAATAGGATTGTAATGAGGGTTATTCAAATTTCACAAATTACTGTTAAAATCCAAATTATTTTATTTCCATCAGAAACACAGAGTTCAACTTCATGTCAAGGAGATTATTTTTCCGAATAATACGGGAATTACGTGTCACGACTTACATAGGAAGGCTTTTTATCAAGAAAGAAATAACAGTTTCGTGATTTAAATGCGGATCAGTTTCGTCTTGAATTCAGAACTCTATTATGCGAGACATTTTTGAACAACGTCATCGATAAACTTTGCAAGTTTGAAATCCAAATCACCTCTAAATACGTGCGATGAACTTTCAATTTGGTGGAATTCTATTCTGGTTATTCGGAGTAAACTGAAATTGTTATTTTCTCAGTCTTTGGAGTAATTTAAGAATAGGTACTCTCTAAATTTGAATCAGTCAAAATCTACTGATTATCAGTGAAATTTGACTGATTAAAATAGCTAAAAAGAGGTTACTGTAAATCAGTCAAATTTCACTGATTATTTCAGTGAAAATTAACTGATTTAACAGTGAAAGATATTTTTTCACTGGTGAATCAGTGAAAATTTGACTGATTCAGATTTAGAGAGTAGATGAATGAGAATTTTTGAACTTTAAATTTCTTTGAGGTCATGGATCAACCAAATCACGTGACCAAATTCCTGTAAAAATTCGTATAGGATAACTTTTTTATTTTACAAAATTCTTTAAAATTTTATCAATAATACCATCTAAGTGTCATAAGTTTTGCTGCACTGGTCTAACACTGTTGGTAATTTCGTTTGCGAATTTGCTAAAATTACTTATTTTTATAAAAAAATGTTGATATCATTATCAATATTCAAGACATAAGAGACCTGTCTCAGTAATTTTTAATTAATTTCCCAAAATTTCAAGACGATATTTCCTTCTACGTGGAAATATAGTTACAGAACTATAATTGCCGATAACACTTCAGTTTGACATTTTAGAATTTAAAAAATTGCAGAATTTTTACTAAAATGAAATTATTGTAACAGACGTTCCTTATTATCTTCTGAAACATTTGCCAAATTTTGGGCAAGATATTTTATAAACAAAAAAGTTATCTTACGTGGTTGGATTAACATATAATTTTTGTCACGTGACCTGCTTGGCCGATGGCCTTAAGTTGAAATTTCTTTGCTTTTTTTTAGGTTTCATGTTAGGCCTTTTATTTTTTTTTGTTTTACCAGGAAATACAAAGTAAGTGCGATGTATCAGTATGGCAATTTCTTTGGTGTTAACGATTCAAAATGCGAGTTAAAGAGAGTAATGATCCGACGAAAAGAAACAAGGGGCGTTATTGCAAAAAAAGCATTGCTGAGAGGCATCCAATTAAAATACAGCAGAACACGTTCACTGGGTCTTCAGGTCAGTTAAGTAAGTCAACCACGGGCTAGCACTGACCATCGATATCTACCGGAATCAAATGTTGTTAATTGTTGTATAACCAGTTGTCATTTATCGTCTTCTCATACAATATTCTTCTCAGATATCTCCAATTTAGTCTCCAGATAATTAAATTGCAAACTTGGACTAGATATTTAATATAGTTTGAATCCTGACAAAAGCATCTACGATACAAAAGTCGGAAATTTTTTATTGTTCTCTAGAAAATTCTAAAATTAAAGTTGACAAAGATATTTCTGAAAATTTGGAAAATATGAAATAATACAATGACGAACGTATTTGTGGATCGTTTTAGTGAACATTTTTCAAACCATATAACTGGAAAAGTTATTGGCAACTAAACCCTGGCGAAAGTATCGGATAGGAATTCATTTCGAGCCAATCAGAACTATTCCGATTCATTCCGACATCTGTATCCGAGCCAATGCGAATCATTCCGAACAAATCCGAAAAACGTTTTGTATCTAGTTTGATGAAAAACGGTAAAAACCGATCCGACCTAATCCGATTTAATCGGAGACAACAATCCAAGTGAATACGAATCAATCGAAGCTTGGATTGATCCAAACTAAATTTTCAATCAGAATTAATCCGAATCATTCCGACCTCGGATTCATTCGGATTGATTCTGATTGAAAATTCGATTTGGATTAATTCGAGCTTGGATTGATCCTGATTGAAAACTTGGTGAACATAATGAATATAATCTATAATTTAGTCACGTGATCCGTTTGATTCATGGCTTTAAAATAAAAAGGAATTGTTAAAAGTAGAATTTTACTGCAATGAATTAGGCATTATTTTAATAAAGTTTTAACAAATAAATTGTTGGTGAGATTATTTCCTTCGTGTATAATATATTAATAAATTATAATTTCGCTTATGAATTGTAACTAATAAATAGTGATTCGTAGTTAATTTAAAAAATTCTTGGTCAATTTTAATTTAAACATTTTTTAGATCTTTTTCGAGTAATCAATTCTACATTATAACGTTTCTTCGCATCCCGCATAGTTTGACTGGAAAATTGAATTTATTTATTGATATTTTTCAACTTTTAAACGTGGATATTCGTTGATTTATACCTTCTCATATATGACGAAAATGTAAAAATCGTCCCGACAAAGCATATCCATGATTCTTCCAAATAAAATACTCATAGCAAATTTTTTTATTCCTTGAAATTCAATATCATAAATCCTTGTATTCTTCTACATTGCACAATTATGTTCAAAGAATTCTTTATTTATAATGGTATCAATTTAGGAGCAAATAACCTGTCAAGTTTAAAGTTTTTTTTTCAAAACACCTGTTTGGTGTAATACAGTTGAATCTTAAGAAGTAGTTGAGCAACTTAAAAAAAAGACTAGGTTGCGATCATTCAATAGTTAAAGGCTTGAGGTGATAATTATGTAAATAACCAGAGGCTATCTACTACACAAGAGATGATAAATGAGCAATTCCTTCTGACGGTACCTGTCGTGTCGCTGTAGGACATTCGATTAATAGCTGATTCCAATAGGGAGTATCACGGTTGGTGATTAACTAATGGTCAGTGTCAAGAGCGATTTTTAAATCAGCAATAATTACTGGTTGTGTTCCTTTTTTAGAGAAACTGAATCGAGAATGGCGTACGAATTAATTAATATTTTTGACGACAACATTCCATCTTATTAAACTAAAAAAAAGTATCCTTAAGGGGAAAGTCGAATCATTTTTCTATTTATTGATCAGATAATGGGTTTTTATTATTTTTGAAATTCTAACTTCTCTGCAACGTTGTAATAGGTTTGTAAAAAATATGCGATTAATAGTATTCATTTTCAAGGTTTAAATCGTAAGAAAAATTGTTTTTTGAAAGTTAAACATTTAATTACAAAAATGAATGTGGTGCTCGTCTGTTTATTTCTGGATTTTGTCAAAAGTTGGTGTATATAAAATCTCTGATTATTTTCCTAGATCTAACTTATCTTTGAAAATCGATTAGAATTGGTTTAAAAGAACAAATTTTCTCTAACAAATTTTTATGTTGCAAAAGTAACGTAAAATTTTAGGATATTTATGATACTTTATGTAAACGTATCTTACAATTGCGAAAAATTTACTGAATTTTCTGAAATTTTTCGTAATATTATAAAACAACTGAATTTCCTTCGAATTTATCCTTAAACTACGAATCTCTATATCGATTTTAATAAAATTCATTTTAGAATTACGAAACTGTGACAGAATTTTCTGTCACATGTAACTGCATTAAACTTAAGTTACGCGAGTTTCGGAAAATTTTAATAGAACTTTCTAACAGCAATGTTATGAATGTTCGGAAATTTACAAAAATTTGATGTTACAAAGGTAACGTAAAATTTGACGATATTTATGATGTTTTTGGGTAAAGGTATCTTAAAAATGCCAAAAAAGTACTGAATTGTCTGAAATTTTTTTTTTAATTATGAAACTCAACTGAGTTTTAAAAAAATGTATCTTAAAATTACCAAACTGAAACAGAATTTTTATAAAATTTATCATAAAATTACGAAACTATAAAAAAAAATTTCAGTTACATGTAACTGTATAAAACTTCAGTTACCCAAAATGTACTGAATTGTCTGAAATTTTTCTTAAAATTATGAAATCCCTGATGATTTTCTTGTATCTAACTTATATTTGAAAATTGAT
This sequence comes from Diplolepis rosae, assembly GCA_030998225.1. Lineage (NCBI taxonomy): Eukaryota > Metazoa > Arthropoda > Insecta > Hymenoptera > Diplolepididae > Diplolepis > Diplolepis rosae. The sequence goes on from JAPYXD010000698.1 coordinate 9,120,429, forward strand.
TAGATTTATAGTTTGACGGAAAAATTAGGAATTTTCATGTATTTTATTTTCAAAATAAATTAGAGACACCCTTTGATATCTTTGGAAGGCGTAGTTTTTCAAATGAAATAATCAATTTCAAGTCTTATGAAAAATTGGGGTTTGCTTGTTTTACAAGATAATGAAAAAGTGTTTATGCGCTACGGAAATCTTGCTCTGGAAATAGCTTGTTTACGTGTCCTCTTGTAGATGGTGCGGACACCTATGGTACACACCATAGGTGAAGTGTCTACCATATGGGGTAAAGTAATTTCCAGAAGAAAAACAAGAAGAATGTACCTACGGTTAACAACGATCTTCGCATACAAAATCTGGAACAGACAGCTTCACGCCATTCAAGGTTCTAAATCCTCTTCTCTTATCTATTCTCATAAATCAGGACTTAGCTTCGTCTACTTTTTCCCCCAGCATATATATCTCTCCTCTTTCTTTTTTAGGTATCTTATAATTTTGAAAGCTGTAAAATTGCTAGGCGAAAAAATCTCAAAATAAGCACCCCTGAATATCTTAGAACCGGAAAATTGTATTTTTCCCTTAAGGGAATATTCTACTGGGGAATTTTCAAAAAATCAAATTTTTTGTTTTTTGTAAATGTATGCTTTTAAGAATCCCCTCTTAAGATGTGTTGTATGAAGCTGGAATCACAGATTAAACGTGAGTCTAAATTTATATAAGATTTTCATACTTAAAACTTTAAACGAGTTATTCTCAAAACGATTTATTTTATCGAACGTGAGGAACAAAAAAGAAGAGTGAATCGATCTTTCACAAAATTTAATACAATCTTCTAAATATCGGTAAATCTATCTTCTAGTAAAATGATAATTATTTAATAATAATTTATATTTTTTATTAATGATAAGACAAAAAATCGTGATTTTTCAACTTTTTTCTTTTAAATCTGAAAACAATATTTTCTGTCCATTTCAAATAAATAAATTTATTACGGAATGTAGCGACATTTTTTCCGATTAATAATTTGTTCGATATTTCTATTTTAGATTCGCCAATTCAGATTAATTACCAATAACATTTTCGAGGGCCTTTTTTCAACGCCATTTATGATATGTTTAAATCATAGAACATTATTATATTTATTTATTTTTGTTTCCTATAAAAACCTTTCTTTTTGATTAAAAAAATTAAATCGTAAGCAAATTACTTTATAGATAGATAAATTTCAAAAAAGATACTTATTTTCCTGCCCCTCACAGCAGAATAGCCCCTTAAGTATTCAGGAAAATCATTGCAAATAAAAAAGCGGGAAGGAAAAAAGTGTATCGCCTCAGGAAATTAATGAATGCTTTCAGACTCTCAGAATTTCTAAACTTTGATTTTATTTCATAAAAACTATTAAGAATTTTTCAAAAATTTGTTTAAACGCTTTTTTAAATATAATTTAATAGATTCTTTCCAATTGAGATTTCAGGGTTGCATAATTTATTCAAGAAAGGTGCTCTAATTGTAATTTATTAATTTTTAAAATGGGAATTTCCAGAATGGGTGACACTTTCCAACTCCGGGATTAATTGTCTTTTAATCAATTTCTGAGTCTCCTTATATAAAGTACGTGTATAAAATTTGTAAAGTTGATTGAAAAGATAACATACTATACTATTACATGATTCAAATAAAAATGTTTTATTTTTATGCAAGAAATATTTTATTTTATAACATTTTCATTTTACAAAATGTCTTGCTGGGAATTTTGAAAATACAACAGAAAACGATAGAGAACCTTTGTCAACTTCATTTAAGTGAAAATTTTGTAAAAAATTTTACAGCCAACTGTAATTGTCGATAAGTTTTCGAATTTTTTTCAAAATTTTTCCTAAAAAGAAGTTAAAAGACGTGCTTTATTCTCTTCTGTTACGTTTCCCAAATTTTAAAAAAGATACTTTATAAATTAAAAAAGTTATCTTACATGAACGAATAAATTGATAATTTAGTCACATGGCCCAATTGATCCACGGCCTTAAAGTACAAATCTTGTGAAATGATCCATGTAAATTGTAGAGGAGATTAAGTATGTGCAATTAATTAGAAAAGGAAAGAATGTAGGGCGTCGATAGAAACCCCCTTGATCATTGGTCACGCGTAATTGCTTGTCGTTCTCACTATACAACGAGAAGGAACCTGATTCAACTATAGGGGCGTCAGAACTTGAAATATTGGTCACGCATAGTTAGCGAAATTACTTCTTCGCTCCAAAGAAGCGATATGCTTCGAAGAAAGGATCTCAGTAAGAAAGTGACCTTGAATTATGAAATAACCTCGTCAGTTAAATTCACTTTGATTTCATCTCATGCTATCCTAACCTGAACCAGAGATCCTGAACAGTGAACACTGAAGAGCCTTTATCGATTCCGATTAATCGCACAGTCACGTGCTTCATTCTCAAACCGCTTTAAACGTAAGCAGACGAATCCAGTTATCCCAACTAGATTTACAACGCACAAACTTCTCTTTCATATAATTCAAGACTCATAAATCTTCAAACGAACGAACCATTTTGTCAGGATTCTGTGTTCAATTTTTCAGTCACTCAACATTCATAAATTTGAAATCTTTCTCAACAGACTTCAAACTATAAAGTATCCTAAGAATGAAATATTTCATAGGTATTGTATTGTAACCAGTACTATATCTCTAATATAACGTTAAATATGTACATTTGGCACTCAGTACAATATAGATTGTAACTTGTAAAATATTTTATTCTTTAAATACGGATATGCGTTTGATGGTATTCGGTACCATATTTTTCTTTCTATCTAGTCTAAAATTGTTCTTCAGTTTACGGAGAAAAGAGAATGTGTAGCACATATTTCTATTCTGAATCGATAAATTCCTCGGGGAATGGAATGATAAATAATTCATTCATTTTTTTACAACTTTTATTATTCGCATTGCAAGTTCTACTATTTGATTCCTTTCCTTAAGACCAGGGGCCAATAGAAACACGTGACTAAATTTACAGATAAATATATTCATGTGAGATAACTTCTTTGTGTACGAAATACCTTTCTGAAAATTAGGAAACTTTGGTAGACTGTTAGAAATGCAAGGAAATTTACAAAATTTTTATGTTGCAAAATTAACGTAAAATTTTAGGATATTTATGATACTTTCTGTAAACGTATCTTAAAATCGCGAAAAATTTACTGAATTTTTCGGAACGTTTCTTAATATTAGAAAACAACTGAATTTCCTTCAAATTTATCCTTAAACTGCGAATCTCTATAACGATTTTCATAAAATTCATTTTAGAATTACGAAACTGTGACAGAATTTTCAGTCACATGTAACTGCATAAAACTTCAGTTACCCAAAACCTAAAATGCTTCCTGTACAGGTATCAGGATGTCAACAGTTTCTAACTGAAAATTAAGAGATTTTTTCTTAAATTTTCTAAAAATTAACTGGTGTTTTAAAAATTTTATCTTAATTTAACAAAATTGTAACTGCATTAAACTTAAGTTACGTGAGTTTCGAAAAATTTTAAAAGAAATTTCTAACAGCAATGTTATAAATGTTCGAAAATTTACAAAAACTTTATGTTACAAAGGTAACGTAAAATTTGACGATATTTATGATGTTTTTGGGTAAAGGTATCTTAAAAATGCCAAAAGAGTACTGAATTGTCTGAATTTTTTTTTAAATTATGAAACTCAACTTAATTTTCATAAAAATGTATCTTAAAATTACCAAACTGAAACAGAATTTTTATCAAATTTATCATAAAATTATGAAACTGTAACAAAATTTTCAGTTACGTGTAACTGTATAAAACTTCAGTTCTCCAAAACGTAAAATTATTCCTCTTACAAGTTTACGAATTTCCAGATAAAAGTATCAGAATATTCAACAATTTCTAACGGAAAATTAAGGAATTGTTTCTTAAATTTACTAAAAAATAACTGAATTTTCTGAAATTCTATCTTAATTTTACGTAACTGTAACTGAATAAAACTCCAGTCACGTATTCATAAAAAATAGAACTGGAAAAGTTTTTGGCAGTTACAGTTAACTGTAAAAGTTTTACTAAAACGAACCAGACAGAAATTCCTTATAGTATGTTATTCTATCATAGCTTCTAAACCTTTTAAAAGTTGATTTATGCACGAAAAAAGTTATTTCCCGTGAATATAAATTTTACTTTGATTACGTGGCCCTGTTGGTCCATGGCCTTAAAAGGTGAATTATGAAATCCCAACGATAAAAATTGCAATGTGAATAATAAAATTGTATTGCAAATGGTAAAAGTTGCAATAAGAATGGTAAAATTAAAAATCTGTGCGGATTATTATTTTTGTGTAAATAAAAATAATTATATGTGATAAACACAAAAAAGGATCCAAAGGGACATAAATTAATTGGAAAAGGCACATACAGAATTTAATTTCAGTAATTAACCTCTGAAATGGAATTTACTAAATAAAGTTACTTTTACTATGATGTACTTGAATAGATTTTGATTAAATTGTATTTTCTTGAATCCACTCGAATTTACTTTCAAATGACTTGAACTTATTTAGATTTCACTTTGACTAAATTGAATGAACTTTGAATTCACTTAATTTTTATTGCATGTTTTGAAATTTACTAAAATAAAAAGGGTAATAATTTAGAGCAATCTGAAGCCTTATCTCGAGCTTTATTTACTCTTGGTAGAAATAAATCTATTTTGAAAATTTTTCGAATCCTGTTTCTCCTGAAATATGGAAAATCTAAAGAGTAGAATTCGTTAGAGTAGAATTTATTCGTCTGACCATGTATAGATTTTTCTACTGATTTCACAAAATTCATACTGTTTCCACTGCAGTGTGTGAGACAATTTATTAAACAAACCCATATCCATTCCAACCACGTCCTGAAGTTACAACTGCAGTAATGTATAATACATTGAAAATTTACAATTGGAAAATATGTAAATGAGATTGTGCAATATTATATTCTAACTTGTAATATGATCATCAAGATTATTTTTAATTCAGCGAAATTTGTCACTTTCAATTAGACTAAGACTATCTTATGTGTTAATTTAAAGGAACTTTAATTAACAGGATACTGAGTATATCCTGATGAAAAACGAAGGGTGCACTTCCAAAAAGAATTTCCCTCCGATTAATTTAAAACTCACTATACCCACGTATTTTGAGGCGCTAATTACGAATATGATGATGAAAATACCCGAAAATTTGATTTTCAAGGTGAAAACTAAAAAAAAAATATGTTTTTAACAAGTTTTTTCATTTTATTCCTATAAATATTAATCCAGGAAAAAAAAAATTCACACAAAAGTTGTAGCGGATGAAAAGATCTATCTTTAATGTTCTACACATTTTTGCCTTAAAAACAATATTTTTCGAGAAAAATGAGATTTAAGAAAAAAAATGCCAAAACCCATTAAGGGTGCAGTTCCGAATAAGTGAAACCATAAAAGAACCATAAAAATAATGGTTGCGTTCATCTCAACCAATAAGAAAAATTTTGCAAAATGTTTTAAATATAACTTGTAAACCTCATCGAGATACACATGTTTTGTTACATGCATTTTTTCCGCGATTTATAGTTTCCGAGAAAATTAGAGATACATTTGATATAGAATTTAAATACCTAAAAATAATCAAGCTAAACGTCATACACCCAAATTTCCGATCATGTGGGTCCCAAAATCTCCACTTTATTCGTATGGCACCCAAAAAATACATTGTCTGTTTGATTCCCTTTAATAGGGAATGATTTGAATTGAGAAAAACTCCCCATTGTGTGCCTGTCTCTTTGATTCCATTTAATCTCATTTTTATCGAAAAATAATGGTTTTAAGGCAAAAATGTATAGAACATTAAAGATTAATCTTTTCATACGCTACAACTTTTGTAGGAAATATTTTTTTTTAGATCAATATTTATCGACATAAAATGAAAAAACTTGTTAAAAACATTTTTTTTTAGTTTTGACCTTAAAAATCAAATTTTCCGGTATTTTCATCATCATATTCGTATTCAGCGCCTCAAAATACGTGGCTATAGTGAGTTTCAAATTAATCGGAGATAAATGCTTTTTGAAAGTTTATCTAAAACGAATCTAATTAAACTCTACTTAAAAAGCCAATATTTACATCCTCAATCTTAAATATTCTTACAACTGGTTACGGGTGGAAAATCACAAAAAATTTTAGAACTAATTTAAATTATAATTAGCTATACACTGAAAAAAGGTTCTGTTGCCCCATTCAATTCGTTGGATTCTTGGACGCCATTCAATTTATTGGTTGCCACAACCAATTCATGGTTAGCACAACCATAAATTCGTTGGAATCACTATATAGTTGGTCAGCGTAACTATCCTGAATAACAACACAGGCCAACTCGTGGTGGTGCAAACCAAGAATTGGTTGTGCAAACCAATAAATTCGATAGCGCCCCAGAATCCAACGAATTGAATGGGGCAACCGAACCTTTTTTCTCAGTATACAGCCAATTATAATTTAAATTAGTTATAAAATTTTTGGTGACTTCCCACCCGTAACCAGTTGTCAGTATATTCAAGATTGAGGATATAAATATTGTATTTTTAAATACAGTTTATTTAGATTCGTTTTTTATCAGGATATACTTAATTGAAGATATATGTTGTTGTTGGTAATTGGCTTTAGGGTCCAAGGTTGATAAAAACTCAGTTTTACATAATCAGACGTTTCGGCTCTGATCGGAGCCCTCATCAGTGATTTATTTAAATCTAAAAATACAGAAAAAGGTTTTGCTAACATAGGATATCTTGTATAAAAAAATTTTTTGTAAAAATTTAACAAGTAATTATCATTATGTTTTTACATGTAGGTAAATAAATTTTGATGTTACTTTAAGGTAAATATTTCATTCACATAACCTAAAAACTGGATACCAGAAAGCATTTTTTGGAAGGTTGGAATTAAGTGTCTAAATATAAAAAATATTTTTAATTGACATTCGTGCATGGAATTGTAGATTGAAATTTTTGTGGTGTAGTTTTTAATACAATATGTATACATACATACATACATAACTACACATATACATACACATACACATACATACATACATATATATCACGCATGCCCCTAAAGCCAATTACCAACAACAACATATATCTTCAATTATTAATTAAGGGTCAATGTAAGTCCAGAATATGGATATACTTAATATATTTTTTAAAATAAAAAATGAGTGGATACATCATCAAATATTTACGTTTTGAGACCCCCTGAGTCAGAAAAAACGGTTTTTACGAAAGTGTCTGTCTGTCTGTCTGTAGTAGGTCGTGTGCGGCATAATTCTCGGTAGAATTATCAGATTGAATTGAGCTTTGGCACACTTTATCGAAGCCGAAAAAGTAAGGACAAGTCCGTTAACCAGCCACATCCAATCAAAATTGAGGGATTCAGCACTACTTTTGTGTTTTTGAAAATAACTTTTTGAAAAAATAAAAAATTTCAGTACTGGTTTTTGATCGTGCTAATAAATCTCTACAAATTATCCTAATGACATTTCTTGATTAAATCCAAATTAGAAATGTTACAGCATATTCAAATTCGAAAAAAGTCAATATCAAAATTCCATTTTCCAGTTAAATTATACGAGATACGAAAAAACGTTATGATACAATATTATTTTCTACATAAAGACCTACAAATTTGAATTGTAACATTTTTTCATAAGATGCATATTTTTCTTTTTAATTAAAAAAAAAACTATTGAAAATCCAAAATTCAATTTTTTAACAATAATATGTAAAATACGAAAAAAACGTAAGAATACAAAGTTGTTCGTTTCAAAAAGATCTTCAAATTTTGTCTGACGCAGTTTCTGATAAAACATATATTTTTCGTTTCAATTTAAAAAAATACGATTAAAATTCAAGAATTCCATTTTTTAGACAAAATATATGAGATACATAAAAAACGTTTAGATGAAAAATTATTTGCCTAAATGAGGTCTACACATTCTTATTAAGAAATTTCTCGACAGGATGTATATTTTATGTTTTGATTTTTAATATTGAAAAAATTCGATTTTTTTCACCAAAATATGTAAGATACGAAATAAGCGTTGTTCTGCAAAATCATTTCCTTAAATAAAGTCTACGATTGTTTTTCCTTTTTGAGATATTTGGAAGAAAATAAATAAATTATTTGAATCGTGTAATTTATTAAAAAGTTACTGAAATGTATACAGAAAATCGAGCGCGAAGCATGAGTGTCATGATGAGAATGTGTTCATTAAGGCTGATAGAGCCTTAAGTAAATTGAATTTCCTATTTCACTTAAACTGAAAAAGAAATTTAGTGAATTTGAGAAAATGAGTAATTTACATCATCTTTAATATTATAAAATTGGTTTGAGCTTCAGTATTAAAATATAAGAAATAAACTTAAATGTATGCGAAGAGCACAAGACCGAGCGCGAAGCGCGAGGTCCAGAAGGAACGGAGCGCGAAGCGCGACGATCAAATAGCGCGCCCTAGGCGGGCTCAAACTTGCGAGCTGAGCGCGACGAGAATGTGCCCGCGGAGCGGGCAGATTTTTTGAACTCATTTTATACTACGGTGATAAAAAGTACACAATACCAGTGATTTGGCTATGAAAAATTAGTGAATATTATAAAATCTCCCGATGGTTATTTTTCGTCGGTGGCAACATTGGTCAGTGTAACTATCCTAAATAGTAACACCAGCCAACTCGTGGCTGTAAAAACCAAGAATTAGTTGTGCAAACCAATAAATTGAATGGCTCTCCAGAATCCGACGAATTAAATGGATCAACCGAACCTTTTTTCCCAATGTATCAGTGATCATATTATGACTTGAATACAGTTCTTTGTGGTGTGAATAAATTTAGGGAGTGGCCTATGGAGAAAAATGGAAATTGGAGTTTATACTTGTCGATTGAATGTTTAGCATAGAAGAAGATGAGTCGACATTATCCATATGATTATTATAAAGAATAAGATCAGTGGAGTATTCGTTATACATCATCAGATGAGTAGCATGAGCCGATTATTGTGAACTAAATATTTCAGTGATTGACATAAGAAGAATATGTTTCGGAAGAAGATTGTCAGAACAATGACATTTAACTCGATTAAGATTGAATTTAGAAAGCTTTCTCTTCTTTTATTCATATCTCATTTTCTTCAACAGTAATTCGATTATGACAGAACAAATTAAGGAATTAATTAAATTTCAAAAGACAGGTTAAGCCTCGAAATTTGCAAATTGATCTACGAGTCATATAGGAAAGCCGCAAAGAGGAATTGCGAGCAGTATTTTGCACTCTGGATTGGATAATGAGTGGCTTTAATAGTCTAATGGCGTGTTTGCAAAGTGTGAATTCATGAATTATATTATCAGGACAATACCGAGATTACTCAGTTCAGAGATAAAGTAGAATATATAACAGCTTTTGCAGAGACAATTACCTTTTACTATTTTTAGAACAATCAATGTTAAAAAATTAGGTAAAAAGAAGAAAAAATTTAAAGTTAATAAGAATAACACCTTTTTTCAATACATGCCTTGAATCGTGTCAATCTCTAAGTCTCTCTCGTAATTTTGCCTGAGATTGACTTGATTAGATACACTTTAAACCAGCCGTGACTAGTTTTAATCTAACGCCGTTCTTAAATGCACGAATTTTAAATTTGGCTCGGGACAACCGAAAAAAATGAAATCCTCTATAAATCAATCTATTCTGTCACGAGATCAATTTACTTTTCGTTAATAATTTTTACGGCAAAGTTTTTAATCATAGCCTTTTTTTGAAAATTTTATGATTTCTTCTTGTTTAAGTTTATCTGGATAGTATTAATACTTATTTTTATTAAAAACTTTAATAAAAAAGTGAGTTTTTCAAACATTTTTTTCAAAAAGTATAAACTTTCCCATATGAAGTATTGAAACTTTCTTCGAGACATTTGAGAAAGGTTTGCGGAAACGAAAAATTAAAAAATTAATACCGCAATATTGAAAATTGCCAAAATGGTATAATAGTTTCATTTAACTCTCATATAATAGTATATTTCGTATACGTTCCGCACATGATACGAGCGATATTTTTTGTTCGCTGTATACCGAAATTTAGCCGAGTCAGTGTTGTTCTGCGTGCGGAAAATTTATTTTCTGCACATTTCAAATTTTTCCGCACTAGTGCGGGCAAATCAACTTTTCGCACGCAAAACGACACCAACAAGGCTAACTTTTGGTGTACGGCGGACAAAAACTGTTTCTTACTTTAAGTATTCAAAAATGTAAATTTATTTCTATGCTTCATTGAAAAAAAATTGTATCCACGCAATTTTTATTTACAAAAATATTTTTCCCTTATGTAAGTGACTTGTAAACAATTCGCTCGTCGCCTATATAATTTTAAATGAAAAAGTACATTTATTTTGAATGATTCGTTTGTGTCAAAATTATTTGTTAACTAATAGTTATCTGACATTTCAGATTTTTTCTCAACTTTCCTATGTCTAATTTGAACTTTCATTTAATCTGAATAAATTGTAGCTCATTTTTTTCATTAGAACCTCTTCTACATTTCTACTTCTTGAACATTTTTTCAAAAATTATTTAATAACTACACACTACAAAATTCGTTTATTGACCAAAAATCATTAAAAAAGTAATTTAAAAAATTAACGAGTAGAATTGTAGATAATAATCAATAAAATAAGCTCTTGTTTATTCAGATTGAATAAAAATTAGTTATAAGCAGCTAAAAGCAATTGATAAACGAATAATTCAATCCTGAATTGATTTTTTTATAAAATGTATTGTTCCCTTTTCCAAAGTCTACCAATTTAAAAATATAATTTCCAAATTTTTGGTAACATTGCTCTCATATTTTGATTATTACCTTCAATTGCTCTCTAAATATTCATTCTTCAAATAATCTATGATAAAATGTTTAATTTATACAAAATTAGAAGATCTAGGTATCAAAAAGTGAATGCATTAGATGATCTTAGATTATTTTGAATAAAATCAGTAGATCAGTTAAAAAAGATGTTCAAATGTGGGTTCCCACCTTTGGGGAATTGTACAAATGCGTGAGTGCATTACCCGATTCATCTGGTATCTCGCAATGAATAATTTACATTTTCTGCGGCAGTCTTGCGTGTATAGATACTGCCGGGACATGAGAGAGAACTATTTTGATAGCATCAACAGTAAATGTTTTAATGTGTGTGCATATGTGTGATACTCTCTCGAGCAGCTGACCCTTTACTTCTCTCTACCACTGAAGGAATGCACAGACAGATAAAATCATTCTGCCGAACACGGTTGGTATGCCCAACTGCCTATTACCTTCATTCGACTTTCTTCCAAATAAAAAAATATAATTTTACTTCCGCTATGAATATAAATTTTATCCCAGACTCGCGCACTGTGAAAAAATTTCGCCAGGAATATACACATCTTCAAGAAACTTTGCAATCACCTCCTTTCTAATAAATTGATTCAATTGAAAAATTGAGTTACTTCCTTCACTGTCTTTACTTTCAATCTTCAGTTCTTTATCTCAATTTCTATCCGTAAACGTGATATCTAATTTAAATTATAAATGTCCATTTGAAGGTCCATTATTTTATTATGTTACACGGGGAAAAAATCTTTTACATTTACTGAGTTCTTGAATTGATATAGTCAGAGCATGAAATTTCTGTAAATCTAATAGATATTTTAGTAGAATTCCTCGCTTTGTTGTAAAGATAACGCTCTCTCAATCTGAATTAATGAAAAGTGAGCCACTTATTGAATTTAGTCAAAATTTTTACTAATTAATTTTGAAAATCTTTATAACTACTAATGAAAATAGTAGAAAATTACTAATATTTAGTTAGAATTATCACTAAAGTGAATTATAGTGGCTCCCTTTTCACTAATTCAGATTAAGAGAGCAGATTTGTCGATAAATATTAGAGAAATTCCAGTTAAATTTACAGAACAATTTCTTCTTAAATCTTAATACAACAGTCATTTCTGTAATATGTATTGACAAATCTCTTCAATTACAAAAAATCGATAAAATTTGATGAAGTATCTCTTAAATCAAGAGAAATTTTATACTTCTACTATTTTTAATTATGGACTCAGTAAATACAACAGATTTTTTCTCGGTGACAATAAAAAAAGAATTTGATTGCTATTAATCGACTAACTTGCGGTTCTTTTCTATGGATGATAATTATTTCATTATATGAGACTCGATAATGGCAATCAATTACGATCACTGGATCACCGGTAACTTGAAACTAGGTAACGCGATGCAATGGCAAGCGCGTGCCAATCAGCTCGAGAATCCCGTAATGCGTTAATTGACCGATTCTTATTATCAACTTTACATTAAATTGGGTTAATCTCATTAAACTTGATACTTATTACTAAATTATTTCATTACATGCTGTGACTCTAATTATCCTCAAGATCACTTCAAATGATAAGTCTGATGATCAATTTTGCGATTAGGAGATATTTAAGCCAATTCTGATAATTCAAATTTAAAATATGTAAATAGTTATCAACACTTCAATTTATAGATAACTTGTATTTTAATACATCTATTCAATTATTATAATATTATTATAATTATATAATTATTTCAAGCACCGTATTCAATATCAGTAATGACCCAATATTTAATTAAATTATATGCAAGTTTTGTTGTCTTATCAATTCCCATTATTCTAATAATAATTCGATAAAAAAGTAAAAACAACCCTTTAAAAATATAAAACAAGCCTGAAGTTGATTTACCAGTTTGCAGGTATATTTTTTTTCATGTGCGAAGCTTGTATAAACAAATGCAAAGCGTTTATAAGGATTAATTTGTTTTCTTAAGGCCATGTCTTATTTATGCGATCCCTACCTTATCAACACTTTTTTCGCCCTTTGCATTTTCACATTAATTTATATATCGAGTTAAACCGTTGAATAATTAAGTAAAAAACAGTAAAGAATGTTTATTTTGTCCAAAAGTCCAAAGGTCCAAATCTTTCTAAAAATTCGGGAAACGTAAAAAAAGAGAATAAAGCACGTCCCTTCACTTCTTTTTGGTTAAAATTTTGAAAATAATATTGGAAGACATCGATAATTAGAGATAACTGTAAAAAAATTTGTAAAATTTTCACTCAAACTTAGTTGACAGACGTTCTCTATCGTATTTTGTAGTGTTTTCCAAATTTTCAGGAAGATATTTTGTACAATAAAAAAGTTATCTTACAGGAATGTGGTCACGTGATCTGGTTGATCCATGATCTTAAGAGCATGTGATACTTGAGAAAAGTAGCAAGTTCATGTAAATAATTTGGTCCAGTTCCTACATTTTCGTATCGAAAGTACATAAAATTTTATTTTCAAAATTTAGAGAAATGATAGAAAAGTTAAAAATGGACAGAAATAGACTACTTTTGGTTTTAATGATAAAAAAGTGTCCGGTTAAATTTTGCAGAAATTGAACATTTTTCATTTCCGACATTCCGTTTTTATCTTCTCTAATATTTCTCAAATTTCAAAAACAAAATTTCAGGTACTTTGGACACAAACATGCAGAAACCGAAAATCAATAAAATTTACTACTTTCCCAAGTATCACATGCCCTTAAATTTGTTTTACTCTTTTCCTCTTCCAGAAAATTGAACATGTTTACACGTGATTTTACTGAGGTTGAATCTCATAAAATTGACCTTAAAACTGACGCTTTTATACTCTCTAAATTTGAATCAGTCAAAATCTACTGATTATCAGTGAAATTTGACTGATTCAAATAGCTAAAAAGAGGTTACTGTAAATCAGTCAAATTTCACTGATTATTTCAGTGAAAATTGACTGATTTGACTGTGAAAAATATATTTTCACTGATGAATCAGTGAAAAGGCAAATCACTGATTCAATCAGTGAAAATTTGACTGATTCAGATTTAGAGAGTAGGTTATTGTATTGGTTCAAATCTTCTCTTTTTTAACTTTTGTTATTGACAAATACTATAAATTAAAAATAATGGTATGAATTTACATTCTGAAGGTTTTCAAATAAGAAATCGTTTCCTAATGAAAAGAGAAAATTGATATTCAATTGGCACTAAAATATAAGATAATGAGAAAAAAACATGTTGCACTTAGTTCCACATAGTGTATTGAAGAATTACGATGGCACTTATATGTATGTTTATTGCAATTTATTGCTCCTTATATTGGTTACGTTTATTGCGAGCGGGATGCAGCTTTTCTCGTTATTGTCGATGTAACGCAAATATATGATTGTCGGTTTCCAACAAACTTGTTTTTTTTATCTGTCAACACGTTCTGTTAATGTACAATCATACGGTTCTTGGTAATGACATTATTATTTTATTATATTTTGCTCTCACACCATCTTGCTGAGATTTTAATCTTTCTAATACTCAATATCGTCATCTTATTATCAATATCATTTTTTTAATTATACCGCAATTGCACTTTTTTATTTTTGCCTACACACAATTTCTGCTAACATTTCAAATTCCTTATCTTTATCATATACATTTTTTAAAAAACTTGTAATTCAATTTAAAGCTTTGCGAGACTTAACTACTTCCTTAATTCGCATAATCCTTAAAAATCTTCAAGGCACTTAATCTGAGTATATGAGCACTTGAGATCATTTTAAATATAATAAAAGGAAATTGTAGCAAAATTGTGTTATATTGGTTGGTTAATGCATCGAAAACGACCGTATAATTTTCAATGTGTGCGGCCTCGGTTCAGGTACAAATTACACCTGCAAATGGCCAGAAAGCAAGCAAACGAAACCGGAAACCGGCAAACGAGCTTGTGAGAATTAAAGTCTCATCAGGGAAGTTGCAAAGTTATTAAGACTAGACGTGTAAAAATATTCATATGGTTCATTAAAAATTAGGTTGAAAACCACTTTTATTGACATTTTTTATCGCGGTGATACGGTTTTGCAATTAATGTAAGTTTAAAACATTTAGAAACTTCAAATTTTAAGAAAATGAAGAATTATTTTTTGACTTTACTGAATGTTTTTTGAAGGACTTTCTTGGGTGCCTAAATATTTTAGGATGATTTTTAGTAGAAATGAATTTTTTTAGTGATTTAACATTAAACGATTTTTCACATTTAAATTTGAAATTTTTCAAACTTATCACTTGAGACGTTGTACCAATTATTTGGATTTCCAAAAAATTGTTTAGTTTTATAAGAGTTCTTTCAATTTTACTTTTTCGAAAAATTTCTAAAGCCTCCTACGTTTTCTACTTTTTTATGTAAAATCATTTTTTTAACGCTTTGATTTCAAAAATTTTATTTCTTGCAATTATCTAGAATTGAAGTCTTAAAGTTGTCTCTTAAGACTTTTGGCGCCGAATATTGCAAGAAAGTTCCAAATTTCAAAATTGGAGAAAGTAGCAAACTAGACCATTTGGAAATTCAAGGTTTTTATGGCATTTCAACATGTTTCCTATGTAAATAAGAAAATTTCAAAGAAAATTAGAGAAAAGTTTTTGAAAATCCCAAGTGATTTGAAAATATTTCCAGCGAGTTTAAAATGTTTCAAGAATCTTTATAAAATCAACAAAAGTCGATTTTGGGTGATTTCTTACATTTTCAGAAATACGACTTCGAAAAAAACCAATTTATCTAATAATTTACATAAAATTGTCTATTTCCGTATATTCAAAATTTTCTATACTCTTTTCAACAAATCAGCAGACTGAAAAATTAGTCTATAATCGTGAGTTCAATTTATTCGAGAATCTCAAATTAAAACTTTATAAATGAATAGAACGATAGTTGAATATTCAGAAAATCGTAAATCTAAAAAATATTTTAGAATAAAATACTGAAAATTGATAATTAGATTATTAAATAATTTTTATACAAGTTTTATTACATGAATCGGTGTTGCAAAAAATGTTAAATGCTTGGAAATGTAATTAATTAATTATTTAATTATGGAATAACTGTTTAATTATTAAGCTTTATGAATATGTCTTAACAGAATAAAATTGAAAAGTGTCGTATCTAAAAGCCTGTTTTCTAGACTGATAATGACCCAAGTTCCCGTTTTCACACTTTTTTGCATTCAAATTAATTTTCTCCTTGCGACAAGACTCATCGTGACACTGATTGTCGGAATAGTTAGCGCCTGGTCGCATACATCTCACTAAGAATTCTACTTGAAGGCAGAAGCGAGGTCACTCGAACACGTTTTTACGCGAATTTAACAGAAATTAACATATTTAATTAGGCAAGCTGCACGCGAACACGTAGTCGTTGGGCGGACAACTTTTAATCAAGTAACCAAGATACCATATATATGTATATGTACATTCTCTGTACTAATACATTGCCAGCGACTCGCTTAAGGCAAACTTGATACGAGATAGTAAAAGCATTCAGAGGACAAACGTCTCTTTATCGAACACCCTATGCTCGGAGATACCATCTCGTCTTTTGCCAAGTAGGCAAGCAGGAAATTTCAATTAACTCGTTTATTCATAATTTTACGCTTCATAATTATCCCTCATTATCAATTATGAAAATTAGAATGGTATTAATCAAAAGCTATTATTGTGATTTTAAAAATCTCAATTAACTCTTAAAATCTGACACTTTTAATTTAATTTCATACCACTTGGAAATGTAAATAAATAAATGTTTTTCTCGTGTTGCACACGATTTTTTTCTGCGAGGGGATAAAAAATGGAATTGCTTGTCCCGCAGGTGGCATTAAATGCGCTTTATGATCCGCTAGTAGAAACATTATTTTTTCTACTAGTGGGTCATAAA
Source organism: Diplolepis rosae (assembly GCA_030998225.1). NCBI lineage: Eukaryota > Metazoa > Arthropoda > Insecta > Hymenoptera > Diplolepididae > Diplolepis > Diplolepis rosae. Next base: position 9,137,299 of record JAPYXD010000698.1, read on the forward strand.
GTAAATTAAAATGGTATTAGTTAAAAGCTATTATCATAATATTAAAAATCTCAATTAACTTTGTAAAAACTGATACTTTTAATTTAATTTTATACCACTTGAAAATGTAAATAAATAAATGTTTTTCCCGTGTTGTACGCGATTTTTTTTCTACGGGGTGGGAGTCAAAAAATGGATTTGCTTGCTCCACAGGGGGAAATTAAATGCACTTTATGGCCCGTATGTAGATCAATTATTTTTTCTACTAGAGAGTCATAATGTGGATTTTATTGCCCCCTGTGGAATAAACAAATCCTATTTCTGACCCCCTAGAAAAAAAAATCGTGTGCTTGTTACCCTCGCTTTGCTCGGGCATTAAACTTCAGACTCGCGAAATAAATTTTTTTTCCTAGTTATACAATATACTATATTTGCTTTAAGGCCATGGATTAATTGAACTACGTGACTTAGTTATACATTAATTCATTCATGTAAGATAACTTTTTTAATTTAAAAAGTATCTACCTAAAAATTCGGGAAACGTAACAAAAGACAATAAATAGTCTATAAACTTCTTTTTAGTAAAAATTTTGAAAAAAATTTGAAAACTTACTGACAATTACAGTCAATTGTAAAATTTTTGCAAAATATTCACTCAAATGAAGTTGACAGATGTTTTCTATCGTGTTCTGTAGTATTTTCCAAATTTTCAGGAAGATATTTTGTAAAATAAAAAAGTTATCTTACACAAATTTTTACAGGAATTTGGTCACGTGATCTGGTTGATCCATAGCCTTAATTTAAATCTAGGCAATTAATATCAAGGACATGTGATACTTAAGAAAAGTAGTAAGTTCATGTGAACACATGTATGTGTCCATAATACATAAAAAAATTTTAACAAAATTTGGAAAATTATAGAGAAGATGAAAACGGAAGTAGATGGATAGATATAATAATAGTATATTATGCACCTAGGGAGAAAAAAATTTATTTTGTGAGTGAGATGTTTGATGCCCGAGCAAAGCGAGGGCAACAATCACACGAGTAAAATAAATGTTTCTCTCGTGTTGCATACGATTTTTTTCTAGAAGGAGGTCAAAACAGTATATTATGCAACTAGGGAAAAAAAAGTTATTTTATGAGTGTGAAGTTTAATACCCGAACAAAGCGAGGGTAACGGCCACACGAGTAAAATAAATGTTTTTCCCGTGTCGCACACTATTTTTTTTCTACCAAGGGGCAAAAAATGGATTTATTTGAGTCGCACGGGTCAACAAAATGCACTTTATGGTTCGCTAGTAGAAGAAATGGATTTGTCTGCCCCACGAGGGGCAATAAAACGCACTTTATGACACCCTAGTAGAAGAAACATTTTTTCCAATAGATTTTAAAGAAATTGAACTTTTTTCTATTTTTCAACCAAAAATTGTCTATCTACGTCTGGTTTTATCTTCTTTATCATTTCCCAAGTTTTGGAAACAAAATTTTATGTATTCTGTATACAAACATGTAGAAACTTAAAATCAGTCGAATTTTCTAAGTATCACATGCCCTTGAATTCAATGTTAAGTAGTACCCTCATAGTAAACCACCAATTTACTGTAATGTAACTTAGTTATTAATTAGTTAATTAGTTATTTAGTTATTTGTTGATTACTTTGTATTTTTTGTATATATCTCTTTTTATTGTTTTTATAACTACAAAAAAAATCATTTCATTTAAATCTTTCTGATTTTAAAAATGGGGTGAGTAGTGTTAAAAGTGAGGGGGGGGGGGGGGGGTCTATGAAAAGAAACTTTCGAAGTAACCTAAGTCACTTTCAATAGTAACTGTAACTAGTTACTTTTTTGCAAAATAACGTTACTGTAATGAGTGACTTTTTAGAGAGTAACTTATCCAACACCAATTAAATTATAATTGATTATTAATTTTTCTGATTTCTGAACTGCACTAACTGGGTCAAGCAAAAATTTTGAATAATTTTTTTTTTGCCCAGATAGATATGTTAGTTGGTTGAACAAATTTGTTTTGTTGTCTGCGTTTGGTCGATATGAAAAAAATATTTTGGTTGGATGAACTAAATTTGTGTTTATCAGACCAAACTCGTTTGCTCGAATGAACCGAGGCTTTAGGTCTAACAGTTTTGTTAACTCCATAGAATATTTTCTTAATTGAAATTTTTTTTTAAATATTCGGAACTATTAACCCTGACGATAAATATTTTAAACTGTTTTGCAGAATATTATATGTTTTCCGAACGACGATTACGTCGAAATGAGCTACTTTAACGAGTTCTGTTCATTAACCTCCCGACAAAGGTCAACAAGTGATTTAATGAGTTAAAAAATAAATTAAGAGATTCCGTGTAGTAGAATTTTAAAAATTCATAATTTTATTGTGCTCACACTTTTATGCCCTACCCTTAATTATTTTCTTTAGAAAATGAAAGCATTCCGCAATCAGTATTTAATAACTTCAATTTCGCTTTTACTTTTTGGTATAAACATTTTCTGGGATGAAGAAGAGTCACAAATTTAATAGATGAAAGAAAATATTAAACATAAGATTCTTACAGTAAATTAATAGTGGGTAATTTTCATAAAGAGAGTTATGAAAGTCTTTCATGAATTATTATTGGGAGTTTAATATGAAAGTTAAGTCATAAAGTGAACCGGAAAATAAGAATGAATATGTGTGAGTAAACTTTATATCAATCATGAAGAAAAAAAGTAGAGACTATGTATAATATTTAATGAATGTAATTAAATTGAAATATTAAAAATTAGTTGATCTAATGAAGTTTGCAATATTTCAAATAATAAATTACTTTTACACAGAAGACATAAAATTTTTGTTCCTTAAAGTAATCGTTGGAATAACCGTATTTCGTGTATTTTATAAAAAGGAGTTTTTGTTTAAATAGTTACAGTTTTTTGCTAAAATTATTATGTTTATTAGACCAAAGAATAAATAGAAAGGTCTCTTATAATTTGTCTCATCCTTTCTCCATGACAGTTTAGAAAATTTCCTTTGTAAATGACAATAGGGCTTTCTAATTATGAACTGTTTTGTTATTAATTAAGAAGTTTTTAGAAAAGAGAAAATAATATTGCTATTCTTGCAAGCAAAATTATCTATTTTTGCCTGAGGTCTAATTTTCGTGAACGAACTACCTTAACTTATCAAATGGTCATTTTGTATACCATTTTACTCACTATATAACGTTTAGGTCAGGACAGGGATTATAAACTAATGTCATTTGCACAGTGTTTTCTTTCATAAATCTCCCAAATCTCGCTTGCACAAAAGTCTCATTATTACCTCATCATATATTTAATTTTATTTGGATTATAAAACTTGTTCATTTAAAATTCAACACTTGCTCTTGTCCTACTGTCTAAATCTAGATCAGTAAAATCTACTTCGAAATAGCGTATATACACTGTTTAGCAGTTATAAGTATACCGCCTGAAATATGCAACATTATATACTCATAACTGCCAATCAGTGAATTAAAATATATTATCAGCTGTTGATATGTTTTTTTATCACGTGACCTACTTAACCATACCCTTAATATTTAACAAAATTTGGTGATCCATGATTTGATATTGTACTTTTGAAATAAAAAAGTGCACGGATTATTTTCTGTTTTAGGTCTTTTGGTTCATTAATATTTTATGCAGTTAAAAATTCACTGACCCTCTTAAGTTTATTCTTTAAAAAGAGTCCAAAAAGATCAGACTTTTAAAATTTATGAAGAAAGAGACCTTAAAATGATGATCTTGACTTCAAATATTTTACCCACAAAAATGATTTTCCGTAATGAATATCTTAGATTGAACGAATAATTTCACTCGCACTGTTAGAAATTTTTGTATTTAATTTAATATAAAAGTATATTAAATAATTTGCATATAGACAATATATAAAATTTAATATACGCAAGTATGATTGACTCATTAATATTACTTAATTTTATGTTAATTAAAGTAGAAATGCGACATACAGGGGTAGACATGAACTAAAAATTGCTTTAAATATGAAATTTTATAATGTCTTGAAATGCATATAGCTTAAGTAAACTAATTTTTCAAATGCTTTAATATTCTAAATAATTGAAAAATTACCTAGATTCACTGCAAATATTACTTTATAATTGCTTGAAATCAAATTACAGATATTAAATTCCATATAGAAATGTAGATGAAATTTAATAATATTTCTAACATGCAGTTTTATCATTTCCCTTCTAATTAAATATAAAAACTTAACCCTTTCATGATTCCTTTAAGGTAGTTGTCGTGCCAAAAATCAGGTCTCTGAAAAAAAAAGTTTTTCTAAGATTTCAAGACTTGAAATTATATTATTAGTCGTTTCTTATAAAAGTTAAAAACATTATTTTGAATGGAAAAAATTTGAAACTTATGACAAATGATACTTTTAATAATGTATTTTGCAATAGAATCTTTCCTTACTCTCGCTTCTTACCAATTTTTAAAAAATGATTGGGTTTTCATAAACAATGGCCTTTTTTGGAGAAAATATTCACTAAAAAACTACTGTTTCCAATTTTGAAAATAAGTGAAAAATCTTTGAATATAGTTATTTATAAAAAATTTAACGACTTCAGCCACTAAAAAATTTAATTTCAAAATTCTAAACAGTAGAGGATATTTTCCTCGTAAAAATAAGCCATGATTTACGAAAATTCAATCATTTTTGAAAAATTGGTACGGAAAAATTCTATTACAAAAAACATCATGAAAAGTAATATTTTTCGTGTTTTAAATAATTTTCTTAAAAAATAATGTTTTTTCTTTTATAAGACATGAATAATAATATCATTTTATGTCTTAAAATCATAGAAAAACTTTATTTTCCAGAGACCTGATTTTTATCACTACTTCAAAAAATTTACTGCACAATATCCAATCAACCACAAATATGGATCTAAATCACCAGAATTGTTTCTTTACATCACGTATCACACCAAAACCGTTTTCTATCCAAAAAGGGTCGGTCACATGTTTGAGTAGTTGTAGACTGACCTCGAAGACAGCAGAGGAGAAAAATCCCTAGGAAGAACTGTCGTCGCATCCTTCAGCTGTGAGCGACACGGATGACTTTGTAATTTCGCGAGCACGACTAACGTGCCAACGGAAGCAATTACAGAAATACAGAAGAATAGAAGGTGGAGGAGGAGGAGGAAATACCCTCTTCGACCTCTTTCGTCCTTCGAGGTCCACGAACGACTGAGATCGCTGGACTGCTGACGGTCCGGCTATAACCTTCCCTTCCTACTTTCTACGGCTCGTGCTCCCATTTCCAGCGGCTGTGAGCAACAGAGCCGGGGACCATTACCATGACCATTACCATTACCAATGTCGATGGCCACGTCCTCATCCTCAAGAACTGGCCCCTGGACCGAGGAACTCTTTCCCACTTTCTAGGCCAGCTTCTGTACTGATCCTCCACCTCTTTCTCATTAACTTCACAGAAAAAACTAGAGGTTCTATTCTATTGCGACTCGAATTAAAAGTGGTTCCTTTCGAACTTTTCATACCAAAAATGGTTCTTTTAGAGCAGTTGTTGGAAAAGTGAGAGGCCTCGAGGAGTTAAACCACCATGAGATTTTCAGATAATCTATTTTTTGATAGATTTATTGTTTATACTTTGTAAGGTCCATGAATTAGAGATTGAAGAAAATTTAAATATTTGGTTTTAAGACACTGACGCGGTACTTTTTTTAATTCTCGTCATAAATGAGAAGGTATTAGTTTTATGTGAAAAATTACTCGAAATTTTCATTAAATCTTTACGTTTTGAGACCCTCTGTGTCAGAAATATTTTGATGGTTTCTTATAATCGTTTATTTAAAAATAAAATTTTTGGTCCAAATTTGGTCGTTTTTTTTGTATTTTGAGGGTTTGAGCGGTTTTGAATTTTGGAAATTTTGAATGTAGTAGTAGTAGGTCATATACTCGATAACTCTTGATAGAATTATTGGATTGAATTGAGCTTTGGCATACTTTATCGGAGCCGAAAAAGTAAAGACAATTTCGTTAACTAGCCATATCCGACCAAAATAAAGTATGTTAAAACTTGAAAAAAGTCAATATCTATAAATTCCATTTTTCTGTTAAATTATACGAGATTCGAAATAACGTTATCATCCAAAATTGTTTACTACAAAAGGATATACAAATTTGATTCGCTACATTTTTTTTTATAAGATTTATATTTTTCTTTTTAGTTTCAAAAAAATACTATTGAAAATCGAAAATTCAAGTTTTTAACCATAATATGTGAAATACAAAAAAAAAGTAAGAATGCAAAATTGTTCACTTCAATTTTAAAAAATACGATTAAAAATTTCATTTTTTAAACAAAATATGTGAGATACGAAGAAAATGGTAAGATAGAAAATTATTTGCCTAAATGAGGTCTACAAATTCTCATTTGGCCATTTTTCGACAGGATCTATATTTTATGTTTTGATTTTAAAAACAGTACTAAAAATCAAGAATTCCATTTTTTAACCAAAATATGTGAGATACGAAATGAACTTTGAAATGCAAAATCATTTATTTAAGGCCGTGTGATAGGATTTGACGTCATCAATTACATACGACGACTTTATTAATGAAATAATAATTTAAATAAATTTTTCAGAGATGACAACAATGCAAAAAAACGCAACGTATTACTGTCTTCTCCAAAAAATTGGGTAAAATTATTATTTTATCAAGAAAGCGGTCGAATGCAATTGGCGGCATCAAACCCTTCTATACGACCTTAAATAAAGTCTAAGAGTGTTTTTGATTATTGAGATATTTGAAAGAAAATAAATTATTTTAATCATGTAATTTATTAAAAAGTTACAGAAAATCGAGCGTGAAACGCGAATGTCATGATGAGAATGTGTTCCTCAAGGCTGATAGAACCTTAAGTAAATTGAATTTCCTTTATCACTTGAAATCAAAATTAAATTTATTAACTTTGAGAATATGTAATTGACATCTACAATATTATCAAATTGACTTGAGCTTCAATATCAAATCACAAAAAATAGACTTAAATGTATGGAAAGAATATAAAATCTCGAGATCTATTCAACCGATTTCAGTGAAATGTATACCACATATTCTTTATAATATCATCTATAATCTAGCAGATGATTTTTTTGATGGGATGCCGCGTTCATTTTTTATAAATTTAAAAAACCCAAAATTTGGTAAAAATCTGGGTTTTTTTCTCAAGCAGCTGTAATTTCTACAAAAAAATTTTTAAAATTGTTTGCCTGTGCTACATTTTGGCTATTGCCTTTCTGAATAAGAAATATTTTTATTTTTCAAACGATGCCCCACAGAGGAAAAAATGCCAACATCGGCAACGATTTTTAACAAATTGGAATCTGCTGAATTTGGCATATAAAATTTATCTTTAAAAATTCAGAATTAAAAAAATTGCTTTTGAACGATTGAGGAATTTAAGGAGGTTCGACCGTAGCTAGGAAGTTCTTGGAAATGTTAATTAATGATTTATTTTCTTCTTTAAACCATTTTAAAAAATTCCATCGTCTTCAATTTTAAAATTAATCTCTCATTATCTAACTTCAGCTATTTGTTCATAAAACTTATTTAACTTTTTAACATTTCTAATTAGCAATTAGAGAATGAGAGATTAATTAAAAAATTGAAGACGGTCGAGTCTTTTAAAATTGTATAAGGAAGAAAATGATTTATTATTCCTTAAAATCAGATCATTTTTAAAGAATGAGCTTGGAAATAACTGCATTGACCTTTGACCTGCATTAACTGTTACTTATTGAATAACAGCAATAAAATTGTTTAAACTGGTAATTAATTAATTTTTCCAATGACTTCCAGTCACAGTCAAACCTCCTTAAGGTAATTTTCATCCACGAAAATTAGACCTCAGGCAAAAATAGATAATTTTGCTTTCAAGAATAGCAATACTATTATTGGAGGGCTATTTTGAAAGGGAAAAGATTATTTTACATGAAAAAAATTTGAAACACAGAAAAATAATTATTTTAATAAATTTTATTTTTGACCCAACTTTTTTTCTCATTGCTTCTTACCAAATTTAGAAAAATTATGCGATTCTAATAAATCATGAATCATTTTTTCAGAGACAAGATTTCCCACAACTTCACCGTTTCTGATTTTTAAAAATAAATTCATTAATAGCTATTACGATTGAAAAACATTTTTCAAAACGAAATTGTTATAAACAAATTGCTGAATTTGATAATAATTTATTCATTTATAAAAATTGGAAATGGTTAAGTTGTAGGGAATCTTTTTCTTGAAAAAGTGATTTGTAATTTATTAAAATCGCATAATTTTTTAAAATTTGGTAAGAAGCAATAAGAAAAAAAGTTGGTGCAAAAATAAAATTTATTAACAAAATTATTTTTCTGTATTTCAAATTTTTTCATGGATCCAAAATAGCCCTTCAATAACAATATTGCTATTCTTGAAAGCAAAATTATCTATTTTTGCCTGAGGTCTAATTTTCGTGGATAGTGAAGCTGAATATTCAGATATTTAAATTGAATATATAAGATTCTCGTCACATAGTTGAATATCCATTTTTCTTCTTGATTAAACACAAAATAGTCACATTTTACTTCAGTTACTTGCATATAACTAAATTATTTCAGTATAAAATTGAGCGAAATTAAGGTTAAAGGTTCCAGAGATTTGCCCATATAGATCTGAAATAGAGTTCAAGGTCTCTTGGCGCTATATAGCTTTAATAATGGGGAAGTAAGTGTGTCTTCCGGGGGACTGTTCTCCAGTGATTGTCCAAGATCTGAGTTTCTAGGTCACTGCAGATCTATCTGCTATAGACTCAGGCGCACCTGAGCTTCTTTCCTTTCGTTTTGCACGACCTTCCAAGGAGATATAGTTTATTGTCGGTAGAATTGTTCATCAGAGTGGTCCAAAAAACGGAATGTTTTTTAAGCTCATTAAAATTAAAAAATTAAACATTTCTGAGTAAATGTTATTTCTCCAAAAAAAAAGCCTTTTAAATGAGAAACCGGCTTGAAATACAATTTATTCAAGAGCAGAACTAATCTGAATTCATATCTATTTAAATAATTTGATTCGTGAAAGTTTGACAGACAGACCTTAATTATAATCTCTAAAATTTGAATTCATAAGTTTAAATTAACTAGATTTTTAAAACTTTTTAAATTTATTTTACAAAATATCTTTCAGAATATTTGAAAATGATAATAAAAAACGTCTTTTATCCTCTTTTTAGTAAAAAATTTTAAAAAAATTTTCCTAGGGAAAACAAAACTGAAGAGTTATGGACAATTACAGTTAACTGTCAAATTTTTTGAAAAATTGGCATTAAAACAAAGTTGGCAGACGTTCTTTAGTGCCATTAGTTATATTTTATAAATGTTCAGAAAAATATTTTATAAGATAAAAAAGATATCTTATTTCAAGACTTCTAAATTCAAAAGCTCAAAAATAAAAAGGAAAAACAAATTTAAAATTTATTTTCAAATGAGAAAGTATTTGTAAATAAAAAAATAATCCAAAACTAAAGACGATAAAATTTCAAAATTTATAAATTTAACGTTTCCTAAAGTTTGATCATTTGAATAACTCTATGGAGTTATTTATTATTAATTTACGAATCAAAAAGCTCACAAATTAGACTTATCAAAATCCATTATTAAAATAAATTTTTTAAAAACTTCGTTATGACTTATGATATACACTCATTAAATTTAATTTAACCCTTTTTATAAGGGTTTTTTTTCAATAGACTATACTATTGCGGGAATATTGACCTCTTTCACGTGAATCCATTTCATTTCCAAGCCTTGAGCCATTGATGTCAATCTCTAAATCATTTTTACAATATCAATAGATTCCTAAGGCTCTAATTTTCCTATCCTTTCTCTAATCTGCTGTTCACTAGATCGTTTTCATTCTCCATGTTACAGATCTCTTAAGTTGATCGCCTCATGCACTATTTCTGCATTCCTCAGTAATATCATCAATTTTCTTAGACCTTCTAATATCTATATCAGTCTCCCATGACACATAAATCTTTTCAGAGGATTTTGAAGTGTTATTCCAATACTTCTGGCTACTTTAGTCAATACTTAGATTTTTATTGCAATTTATTATTTTATTTTATATTTGAGTTATTTGTGAAAGGATACTATTATTATTTTTTATTGGAACTACTTTTATTTATAGTTACAATCAGAAATCTATGTCTATCGTAGAGTAATGGAAAGATCTATCATATTTCTCCTAATAGCATCCATTATTGATATTAACCCTCAAGCATTCGCGTTATGAACTCTCACGATTCAGGAATCATAACCTAAATATTCCCAGAAAGAAGAAACTTATAGATTGAAAGAAAAGGTTTTCAAAATTTTTAAGATGGAGTTAAGATGTAATGAAGCACAATATTTTATTTTAAAAAATATTTCTTGTATTATAAATGAGTTAAGATTGAGGATGAGAACAATGCAATTTTTGAAGGGTTAAGGGGATCCACCACCTTTAATATTTTTATTTTTTGAGTTTAGACCTTCCATATCATTTTTTTATGTTTAGTATCTTTATTTAGAAAGGTTTCCTAAAAATTCCAGCACCTTTATGTATTTTGAAACTAAAAGTTTTGAGTTTTTTGGCCATTTTTTTGACATTTTTGGACTTTGAATAATTTTCTTGTTTTTTAACCAATTATTATGATTCTTTTTTTATTTTGTTCCTTAAAATGTGTAGAAAATTTTTGGGTATGGAAAATAAGGTAACATGACTGAAAAAAGTTATAAATAAAATAAAAATATCCCAAAAAATAATTTAAAAAATTGTGTAGTTATTTTTTTAGCTAGAGTGCTTTCCATACCCAAAATTTATATATTGTGTTTTTATTGGGATACCTGTTGTATACTATTTTCCATATAATTCAAAAATATTAGTTAATAAATAAACAAACTATTTTGTGTAAAAAGCTAATTTTCGCTAAAAACGCGTTATTCGTAAATTGTAGTAACTTTTAATTTTATTTATTTTTCCAACAAAAAAATCAGATTGCCCTGGAAATTTACACACATACTCAGAAAAGTATAGAGAATAAAAAAATAACAATTTTGGAAAATGTCAAAAGAAATAAAAAATATACCAATAAAAAACTAAAAACTTCGCCGCCATTTTTGTCATATCCAATTTAAACAACAGATTAAATAAAGCCATCTCTTGAATTACAAATCTAATAATTTTTTTTAAATTACAATAAAAATATTTCCCACTTTCCAAAAAAACTAGTTAATGTATCTCACTTACCTGAAAAGTATATCTTACTTTCATAAACGTATCGATAAATCCCCAACGTACTATTAAATAAATAATGGATTCCGTATTGTGAGGAAAATCTGGCATCAAAGGAAAGTTACAAGTAAAATAAAAATTTGGCCTAGTTTCTACTCTTCTTTGAAGAAATATAACTCAGCAAAGATGCACATGTGTAATCAGCGCAAATACAAATTCTAGAAAGTTTGAATACTGCGAAATATGTTAAACGTTAACAATAAATCGTGACCTTCTTACAATGTCAATAATTTCTCCATCTATCCGAAAATACAAACGCCCAAGTTGTTTAGACTTAGAAAGCACTGATTCCACAGAAATGCATATATATTATAGTAGAAGAGAGGATTGCAGGTCGTTATGGATCACAGGTGTAACTGCAATTGATCCTCTTTCGCCGAGACCGAAGAAAATCGTTCGCCAACAAAACACAAATAACTTCCTATTGTGTGGCTTCATCATTAACCCACTTGCTGTTTTTATATTTTTAATTTTATATGTATTATGGGTGTGCAAAAACCAACGAAATGAACATATTTTCTCATTGGATACTTCAAATATTATAATAATATATTATATAATATATTATAATAATATTATAAATAACGAGTTAAAGTTTGTTTATGTTTTATCTAGTAATTGATTGATTCAATAATTCTTAAGGGAATTGAAATTCATTTATCCCTTTACGTGATGCTTAAATATGCTGTCCAACCATTTTCCTTGGTTTTTATTCATTTTATTGACATTTTTTACCTTTAGTGCTATATTTTTTAGTTTTAATATCACTGTTAGAAGCGGGCAGATTTTTCACTTTTATTTCCTAATGCATAGTATCAAAATGTTTCATGAGTCCCGGTTTTTCCATTCTAGACAATGAGGCCAGATTAATTTTTTTTGCAGTTTTAGATTAATAAAGTCCACTTTTTGCATAAAGACATAATTGAAACAATTTGAAATTAATTTCGAAAAACATAATAGAAAATAATAATAGTAAAACATTCATGAAAATGGATCACACCCAGAAAAAAGTCCCAAGTGCGAAATCATAAACGGCCCAACTTTGGCCTAGTAGTGGCAAATATGTTGCCGAGACTTGGCCGCCAGTGCTGCGCCATTACCGAAATGATATCTATTGCACTTGGCCGCCTTCACTTGCCCGTCACTGACTGCCAGTATTGGCTCGAAATCGGCATATGTTAATGGCCCATTACCGAAATGATATCTAAGGGCTGCACTTGTGTACTCGAATTTGAAGACTAGATTTAGTTAACTGTTCTTTACCGAACTTTGATACAAAAATTGTTAACTCTGGCTCTTCTACGTAAAAGATGGTTTGTTGAAGTAATGATGACTTTTGGCCCAGTATAATAAATTAATAACATGGGTTGCCAAAGTAATGCCGACTTTCAACCCAGTAAATTGACATTACTAGGCCAGACTCTGAGTTTTTGACTTCCAGCACAGTTTGCCGGAGTAATGCCGACTTTCGGACCTGTGATGGGCCGTTAGTGGGCCGGACACTGGCTTTTTGACATACAACACGGTTTGCCGGAGTAATGCCGACTTTGTAACCAGTAAAGTGCCATTGCTGGGCCGGACACTGGCTTTCTGACATGCAACACAGTTTGCCGGAGTAATGCCGACTTTCAGCCCAGTAAAGTACCATTGCTGGGCCAAGCTTCGGCGCAAGCATGGAAAATTTTGATTTCCAACGTGCCGTGCCAGTACTGGGAATTTTTGAAAGTCGCGCTTAACGCTCGGTCTTGTGCTCTTCGCATACGTTTAAGTTTATTTCTTATAATTTAATACTGAAGCTCAAACCAATTTAATGATATTAAAGATGATGTAAATTAGTCATTTTCTCAAATTCACTAAGTTTCTTTTTCAGATTAAGTGAAACAGGAAATTCAATTTACTTAAGGCTCTATCGGCCTTAAGGAACACATTCTCATCATGACACTCGCGCTTCGCGCTCGATTTTCTGTATACATTTCAGTAACTTTTTAATAAATTACATGATTAAAATAATTTATTTTCTTCCAAATATCTCAAAAAGAAAAAAACAATCATAGACCTTATTTAAGGAAACGATTTTGCAGAACAACGCTTATTTCGTATCTCACATATTTTGGTGAAAAAAATCGAATTATTTCAATATTAAAAATCAAAAAATTAAAATATATATCCTGTCCCGAAATGTTTTAATGAGAATTTGTAAACCTCATTTAGGCAAACAATTTTCCATATAAACGTTTTTTTGTATCTCACATATTTTGTCTAAAAAATGGAATTTTTGAATTTTAATCGTATTTTTTGGAATTGAAACGAAAAATATATGTTTTATCAGAAACTGTGTGAGACAAAACTTGTAGATATTTTTGAAACTAACAACTTTGTATTCTTACGTTTTTTTCTTATTTTACATATTATTGTTAAAAAATTGAATTTTGGATTTTCAATAGTTTTTTTTTAATTAAAAAGAAAAATATGCATCTTATGAAAAAATGTTACAATTCAAACTTGTAGGTCTTTATTTATTCAATAATATTGTATCATAACGTTTTTTCGTATCTCGTATAATTTAACTGGAAAATGGAATTTTGATATTGACTTTTTTCGAATTTGAATATGCTGTAATATTTCTAATTTTGATTTAATCAAAAAATGTTATCAGGATAATTTTTAGAGATTTATGAGCACTATCTAAAACCAGTATTGAAATTTTTGATTTTTTCAAAAAATTATTTTCAAAAACACAAAAGTGGTGCTCAACCCCTCAATTTTGATTGGATGTGGCTGGTTAACGAACTTGTCCTTACTTTTTCGGCTCCAATAAAGTGTACCAAAGCTCAATTCAATCTGATAATTCTATCGAGAGTTATGCCGCACACGACCTACAGACAGACAGACAGACAGACACTTTCGTAAAAACCATTTTTTCTGACTCAGGGGGTCTCCAAACGTAAAGATTTGATGAAAATTTCGAGTCATTTTTCACATAAAACCAATACCTTCTCATCCATGATGAGAATGTAAAAACAATCAAGAAATGTCTTTAAATCAAAGAAACTTTTCTTTGACCGTACAGCAATGCACAAATTTGTTCGATTCAAAGAAATTTTTTTTGAATCAAAGAAACTTTTTCTTGGTACACGTTCAGGTTTTTGAGTCCGCCATATTGGGTTTTGAATTTTGAAAATCTAATATCAAATTTATAATCAGTACCCCAAAAACCTATATGAAGACAGTATTTCATGAAAATTGACGAAGAAGAAAAATTCGTGGTTCAAAGGATTATCTAAAAGAATATTTTTGGAATGTTTTTCTTTGGCTGGGTTATTGTATAAATATAATAATATTAAAGGCGTCGAGATGACCTTTCTGATTTTGAGAGTCCGGGTTGGAATCTTTTGAAAATATTTTTACTAATTTCTGATATTGATGCACGTGAAGAGTCTTGAGGGAACGGTAACGCATACCAATTTTTTCACGTGATGAGAACGTAGTTAACGATAAAGTTTTTTTAACGGGATTATGAGCCTTCAATTGGTCCAAGGAGCCCGAATGAAGATCTTAACGAAGTGATGCGGCTTGCATAAGCTGCGAATGGTTTCGTTCAAGTGGATATTGCTTTTGAAAGGGTCGCCTGTGAAAAAATCAACGAGTTTTTAAAAAAAAATATATGCTTCAACAACTAATTAGGTCAAATGAGATGTTTTTTTACTCACATGTTAACATTTCTTCGTATAAAACAAGACTTTTGATTACTAACGAGAGATAAACGTGAACTGAAAAAGAAGTTTGTGGATTCGTTATATATAAAAATTATATTTCGTTATAGAAGTTTTTAAATAATAAGAGACATTTTTTCAAAAAATTAAAAGTTGGTGACAATTTCTAAAGGGTATTTAAGGTTTACGGAAGACTCAAGCGTGCATCTTGAGCGAAACAAGATTATCTCCTACCGCGCCTTCTTCCGGTTAATTCAAGATCCATGATTTCTCTTCAGATAAATAAAAGCCTCCACACAAAAGCCCTAAGGCTTAGAATCTAAGGTTTTAGAAAAAGGGATTAGAAATAAAAAAACATTACTTCCTTAAGTGAACCTCGTTTATTTGATTCAAATAGAATAATATTTTACTATCCATTTTGTTGAAATAAATAAATTTTTGGTTTCAATTGCCGAGAAATTTATTTGGATTAAATATATGAAAAATATTTACATACTTGATTGAATTAAAGAATTTTTTGATTGGAAAACATCTATTTCAAATAATCTACTTCAATTTATAAAAGTATTTGTTTAAATTCAAACAAATAATATACAAGTGTAAAATTGCATAAAAATTAGAATGAGTTACATTTTTCAAAAACTCTGACCTTCATATAAAATTAAACACATCCTCTATAATTAAACAAATAAACTGATAAAAAGCAACAAATTTATTTTTTAATCAAAATTATTATATTTTCAATCCAAACAAGAACTTTGTTTAATTTAAACAATACTCCCTAAATCCGAAACAGTAAAAAACCACTGTTTCTAATATTATAAGTCTATCATATAGAATCAGTGAAATTTAACTGATGTCGGTAGGAAAACTCACTGGATGACCAGCGAATTTCACTCTTGACCAGTATATTTCACTGATTAACCAGTGAGTTTCTCTGGTGGAATCAGGCAAATTCCACCTATTTCTATGTAGAAGACTTATAACATTCGAAAGAGTGGTTTTCCACTGTGAATCAGTGAGTTTTTACTGTTTTGGATTTAGGGAGTAAGTCTGCTTTCTTTGAACGAAATAAATCAAGCAAATTAAGACAAACATATTTTTTCGGAGCTTTCGGGAATTTATTACTTGGTATCATTGTACAGAATAATCTCTCTGGAATAGAAAAGTACTCTCTAAATCTGAATCAGTCAAATTTTCACTGATTGAATCAGTGATTTGCCTTTTCACTGATTCATCAGTGAACAAATATTTTTCACTGTTAAATCAGTTAATTTTCACTGAAATAATCAGTGAAATTTGACTGATTTACCGTAACATCTTTTTAGCTATTTGAATCAGTCAAATTTCACTGATAATCAGTAGATATTGACTGATTCAAATTTAGAGAGTAGTTTTTGATTAAGATTATTAATTATAATATTTAAAGAATTTGAAAATCTTTCTGTGGAAAAAATAACGCTTTAGACTGCGCTGGGATTCGAGCCCAGGTCTTTCGATTGCCGGTCGACTGCTCAAAAATTTCAAACTCAACTAATTAATTTGAAATTAATTATAATATTTGATCATCCATATAAAAATTCTTGATGTGAAACGACCATAAAGTGAAGTTTATACACTCTTTTTTAATAGCTCTTTAAATTCAATTTTCTCAATATAACGCATTAGATTTATAAAAAACTCCTCAAAATTTAAAAAAACCTTAAAATCTTCTACAATTAAAAATCGTGTTGAATCTGATGAGTATAATATTCCATGAAATATTGTGTCATGAAATTCATTAACGCCTATAAATCATAAGGATTAGTATATCTATAAATCATGGAATCCCATGCGATTATTATGTTTAAATTCGCATAAAATCCATTGAAATTTTGCAATATATTTAGTGAAATTCTATCTTAAAGAAAATCTTCATAAATTCTTGTAAAAAGAACACCCATAAAAATTCTATAAATCACATGGAATCTTCCATAATTTCACTCAGAAAGAATTGGTTTTATTGAAGCAAACTTTTCTTTTATGTATAGAAATATTGAGTTAATTGAACAAAATGTTAATTGATTCAAAGAAATTTTTTGGTTGAATCTACTAATTTATATAATTTACAAATTAATTTGTATTAGTTGCTCCACTCTCTAAATTTCTATAATTCAATAAAAAATTACTGATTGCATAACTAATTTTGAATCACTGATTCCAAATTTTGAGCTTCAACGGATTCAAATTTAGTGAGCAGCATTATAAAGTATCCATATGCAAAAACTAGCCTTATATTAACACAGTTAAGTACTATAGAAATGTAACGTATGTAACATAATAAGAACACCATGATAGGAATTTACGTACTTAGAAAAACAGATAAAAAATCTACTATCATTAGGAGTATGAGACAAATTATTAGTTATGATAAAATGTAGACTCGTAAGTGATGATTAGCTGTGGTTTTCTTGGTATATTGACATCTTAAAAAACTGGACCATCGACTATGAGTCGAGAGGCATTAAAGGGATGCTCTTCCTTTGGACTTACCACTTCTTTTCAGAAGTATCATTGACATAATTGTTGCTTCTTTAATTTACTGATCATAAAAAAGCCATCAGGCAATGTCAGTTATTCAATTTCTCGAGAATGCAACAAATAACAAGATTCCATAAAATTTTTCATAATTTCAGAATTCTTATGACTGACTGCAAGTGTAAGAAATTTATTCTTGAATCACCCATTATAGAGTCACAATATTTCAGGATGAAGCAATTCGTTTTTCAGGAATTAATTTCAGGAAAGTAAAATTGGTGATAGTTTATTTTTTATTGTTAATATATGTTTTCTAGAGTATTACTTATAACTGTTGTAGTTAAAGTAGTCACTTCGCAAAAAAACAGGTCTTGGAAAAAAAATTTAACTATATTTTCAAAAATTGCAAAATTATTTTGACTTTTTTTAAAGAACTTGAAATATTTCTGTGGAAAAAAAGAGGCAGTGGCAAAAATATCAAACTCAACTAATTAATTTGAAATTATTATTACTCCCTAAATCCGAAACAGTGAAAAACCACTGTTTCGAATATTATAAGTCGTCCACGTAGAATCAGTGAAATTTAACTGATATCACTAGTGAAACTCACTGGTTGACCAGCGAATTTCACTGTTGACCAGTATATTTCTCTGATTAAGCAGTAAATTTTACTGGTGGAATCAGGTAAATTCTCTTATACTCTTATTCTTATCGTTAAACATCAGTTTTTCAAAAATAATGGGATTTGATTGAAAGAAATCTGATTTATCTAGGAAAATGATTTTCGACAACATAATCGCATTTAATTTTTGAAATTAAATAAATTAATGACAAATAGACTTATTTGTTTATACATTTTTTTGTAAAAGCTATTTTTTGTAATTTTAAGGGTTGAAACATTAATTTTTAATAATTAATGTGGTCAAATTCTGCTTAATCATTACGAAAAATATGCCTTTATCCATCAAAATTCCATAATTTTTGAAAAATTCGTGTTTAATAATAAGAAAAAAAGTTCAGTCAAAATAAAAGTTGGAAAATAACTAATTTCTGCATGCTTAACATTTATTAAGGTAAAATAATCTCTCTTCTTTTAAACAATATAACCAATAATGGAAATAACATTCTTGAATCTATAATTTAATTTTTTTCGTGAAACCTATTTTTTCTTGAGGCAACTTCTTTAATAAGTGATGGATCCATCTCTTTAAGGTAGTTGTGCCAAAAAAGAGTTCTCTGGAAAAAAAGTTTTCCTCTGATTTTAAGACTTGAAATAATATTATCAGTCGTATCTTATGAACATGAAAACATTAGTTTTTATGAAAAAAATTTAAAATCTACAAAAAATAATACTTTTAATAACACACGCCGACAAAATTTGTACCCAATCACCGGATCCGGTTACCCAAAAGGACTTTAATGCCCTAAAAATGAATCCGTGGTCCAAATTTTACCTATACCTCAAGGTATCGAGATATCCTAACCTAAAATTGTAAAAATGGCCTTTTTCTGCCATATTTGAAACAATATGACACGAGCAGCGAATTTTTATTCTAAAATCCACTTACCCTATTTTTGAGCTCTTCTTGTTACCTTTTATTTACATTTTGGATTATCGCAAACCGATATTTTTTCTCTGAGATATAGTACAGTAGTAAGTATTTCTTAAAACTGAAAATGGATATTGTGCCATATCTTGGAGAATAAAAATCGGCTTATAATGATTCAAACTAGAAATGAAAGATATAAAGGAGTACTAAGTGATGATATAAGTGGGTTTTAGAAAAAATTCGCTGCTTGTGTTATACTATTTCAAATATGGCAGAAAAAGGCCATTTTTTCAATTTTAGGTTAGGATATCTCGATACCTTGACGAATAGGTAAAATTTAGGAAACGGATTCGTTTTTAGAACATCATAATTCTTCGGGGTCACCTACTCCGTTATTAGGGTATAAAAAAAGTTTATTTTTATCTGCCTTTTTAATGTTTTATTGAAAACGATTTTTCCTTACTGTCGCTTTCTACTCATTTGTTAAAAATGATTCAATTTCCATAAAGCATGGCTTATTTTTTTCAGGGAAAATATTCTTTCTAATTCTACTGTTTCCAATTCTGAAAGTAAAACGTTCAGTAGTTAAAATCGTTAAAAGAATTTTTTAAAAGAAATATTGTTAAAAAAATAACTATATTAGGAAAAACAATAAGCGATGATTCTCGAAAATTCGATTATTTAAAAAAAAAAATTAAGAACCGGTAGTCAAAAAAAATTCTATAACAAAAAACATTACTATGTGTTCTATTTTCGTAAGTTTCAAAATTTTTACATTAAAATAAATTTTATTATATGAGACACGACTGATAATACCATTTCAAGTCTTAAAATCATAAGAAAACTTCACTTTAAAAAAAGTCTATTGATAGTGAAATTACGTTCCTTTCAGAATGCATTCATTGAAATTAAGTAGATTTTTTTTGGCTATCAACAGAATCGTTTTACCCATAAATTATTTCGCTTGACTCTAAAAATAAATCATTTAACTATTAAAGGATTGCATTTATAGGCTAGTGGGCGAAGTGCGCATGCGCATTAGTGAGTGTACATCGTCTAGTGTTTAACAGTACAATATGCGCGAGTAATTTTTGTGTTGCGCGATATATTCTTTAATAATCGCGATTAATTAACGTGGATATGTCAAGGAAGTAGATTTATTGAAAATATTAGGAATCCCAGAGTGCAACGTAAAAATTTTGGAAGATACGTACAGCAAAACAAACAATTTTTGAAATTACAACAACATTTTTTTTTAAATGACAATCCTTTAACTGTTAAAGGATTCCATAGCGAAAGTATCAGATGGAAATTCATTCCGAGTCAATCAGAACTATTCCGATTCATCCCGATATCTGTATCCGAACCAATGCGAATCATTCCGAACCAATCCGAAAAACGTATTGTATCTCGTTTGATGGAAAACGGTCAAAAATCAATACGACTTAATCTGACCAATTCCGAGAAACCAATCCGAATGAATCCGAAATTTGGATTGGATCAATCCGGGATAGGATTGATTCGGATTTATCTAGATTGGAAACTTGTTTTCGGATTGGTTTGGATTCATTCGAATTGGTTTCTCGGAATTAATCAGATTAAGTCGGATTGATTTCCGACCGTTTTTCATGAAATGAGATACAAAACGTTTTTCTGATTGGTTCGGAATGATTCGAATTGGCTCGGATACAGATATCGGAACGAATCGGAATAGTTCTGATTGACCCGGAATTAATTTCAATCCGATACTTTCATCAGGGTTTCTTCTCAAGCTTTTTTTCGAAAGACCTTTTTTCTTGAACCAACAACTATCTCAAGATAAACATTGAATTGTATGGGTTAATTTTCTTTTAGATTTTCAAAAGGATGACTCAATATAATCTCATACACCTACTCTTAAAAGAAGTGCATTCGAAGATCGTTAGGTGGTTTGTACACCAGCTGTTGCGGACCGTTAATGCAGCCTCTTTTACCGGTCCAGGCGAAGAACAGGGCCGATCTCCATTATTCACCGGCAGCCAATTTACGACTTTATTCATCATGTTCCACGATTTGATCATGTAGCAACTGATCACTCGATGAATAATGTCCCCTGGCATAACGGTTGTTTATGAGGACCGCGAGGAGATCAAGTCTGCAAAGCTGAATGTGCTTTATTCCTTAATCCATAATTCGCTCCTCCCTTTACGTCTGAGCATAATTCTATCATTACACTTGCAACAGGCGCTCTGTCATTATGTCAAATTGAGTCGCTCGTAAATCAAACGATACCGTCCGAGACCACAAGGTTCTTACACCTCGTTTCGTCATGCGGAATCAAATTTCTTCCAGTTGCTAATACTGTAGATTATAATTCGTGCAATTATGAACTGTGCCATCAGGCGTACCTCACATAAGTGATTTAAACAATTTTGGATTTGAAATCTAGTTAATATGATACTGTACTATAGTATGTAATATGAGTAGAACAGATTTTTATCCTAAAGTATCTAATTTTGCAAATTATATCTAAAGGGTTAATCACTTTAGAGATCTAGTTAAGGCTATGTATCACTTATCCGATTCCTAACTTACCGACACTTTTTTTTCGTCTTCGCATTTCTAATTTAATCGAGATATCGAGTTGAAACTTTGAGTAATTAAGTATAAAGCAGTAAAGAACGTTTATGTGGTCCTCAATGTTTATAGTTATTTTTAAAAATGTTTCCCACGATGGATTTTTATAATTATAAAAAAAATTCCCAAAAATAAACTTGTCCATAATTATGAGTATTTAGGAGTAGATGAACTTCCCTTGGTGCCTTTTACCTAATTACTTAACATTCCAACTTGATTGGTCAATTATTGTGGAAATGCGACGATATGAATTGCATATTCTTTAATTTTTCTTAAATAAAAAATCAAAGTTAATGTATCTAGTCATAAAAGTTTATAACTATAAAAAATAATTTTTTTCATAATTATACTTTTCCATAAAAAATTTTAATTAAAAAATGTAACTAAATTTTCAAATAAATAATTTACATTTTAAAAAAGCCATAATTATATTTTTTTATAATTATAAACAATTATGATCAGTTTTTATTTATTTTTACTAATTTCCAACTCGGTATGTCGGTATGCCGGTAAGATAGGAATCTGTGGATGATCCATAGCCTCAATAAAAGTAACCTATCCAAATCTATTGATCACTTATAGCAATGAACCATCAGCCGGTATTACCGAATTCTTTCCAGATTATATCTAGAATTACTAGGTTCCATCCTTTTCTAATGAAGCTGATTGGTAGAGACCACCGAGACGCCTTTCTCGCATTTCATTGAAACCACTCTATACCAAACAACTCCACTAGAAAAGGATGGATAAGGAAACTAGCTCTTCTTTTCTCTTTCTACATCAAGCAACACTTTTGACCTCTGGGGTGTGAATAGTGTTTTTACACGGTCGAAAATTTAAAGTTGGATAATATAACTAAAATTATAGTAATTTAAGGCCATGGTTCAACCGGACCACGTGACGAAATTTCTACCTTACCAGCATTTTTTGTTGATAAACTCATTTCCATACAAAATAAGATATCGAGTTCAATTTTTTGCAAAATCAACGAAAAGGCACATAATCACCATAATTACAAAAAACTTCTTTGAAATAACACCTTTTTCTAATTTTGCACTCGATATTTTATTTTACATGGATATGAGCAGTGAGTTTGCAAACTAAAAATGCCGGTAAGTTAGGAATCTCGTCTTGTGGTACGGTGATCAGATTACATGACGTCAGTAAGTGCAATTGCAGTATGTAAGGTTGTTCACTAATTAATGGCTAAAATAGATTTTTGGTACTAAACGAACCATCTTGACTCTTTTGTTCACGTCCGTCTGGTAGCGATAATCCATTTTAATTTTAATGTTTTGAAAAACCTTAAATACTTTAATTGTAATTACCGACGTTACGTAGTCCAGTTGATCGATGGTCTTAAAAATTCCGGGGAAGTTTAAGAAATTTAAATTTTTAAGAATTTGAAATCTTTCTATGGAAAAAAAGACGCCTTCGACTGCGCTGGAATTCGAGCCCAAGTCTTTCGATTGCCGGTCAACTAATTAATTTGAAAGTTCAAGAAAACTTTGAGAATTTATATTCGTATCAACTTTTCAAAATAATTGATTACCTTTGATGATATTAATTATTATGATTGTGAGCCTATGGGTCGCAATCCATGTGGCCATTTTCAATTGCAATAGAAACTAAAAATGTTCGGAATACGTGGGTCGGTAGGGTAGAAATCTAGTCACGTGATCTGGTTGGTCCATGGCCTTAAATAGAAAGATCTATGTACCTAGTTTTTTCAAACAATGTATTTTTTCTGAAATAGAGGATAAAGTACGTGATATAAGTATTTTACTTCATATAAAAAACATAATTTTAAGCGTACCTACACAACCTTGGTTATGCTCCGTTTCTGGTTCTGTTCTCAAATTCTATGGTTATATTACTTGTAAAATGAGAATATTACCGAGAATATAACCGGTGGAGAAATTTTTTTAGAATTTCGAATAACGTATTTTTGGTGCGGGTTCGGGTTTATCTCATTACGTCTGGGTCTTATCGTTTCAGCAATTACTTCAACCTTGACTGCTAGTGATGTGAAATTGCACAAAAATGTGGTAAAGTGGTTTCATAATTATCAATAATTAAATCACGGCTAGGCATTTGTTTACAAACAATTCTGATACCTAACCTTCAAATCGGACATAACCTTTCATCTGTCAAACTTACAATGTTGCGTCTTTAGTGTATTTCATTGATTTATACAATTTATGAATGAAACATAACTGAAATATATTCCAATTACGACAATATTTGAATAAACTTATGTTTCTTAGCCTCGAACTAGTCAAAATAGTTGAATTATAAGGTGGGCGATTAAAATATAAATATACATGAGTCATATTTTTTTAGAATTTTAGAGTGCTTATGAATATTTTAAAAACACGATTCAAAAGGGGGAATTATATTTGTTATTAGATGAAACTACGCAATGGCACGATGGTCGACGGTACTGTCAGGGGTCTTTTTGGCCCTTCCGATGGTCCTGTCCCTTGGCAAACTTTTGATGCTGGCCTCAGAAAATGGAAAGAATGGAGATCTCTCTGAAGCTGATCAATGGCTCACCGAAATAGGACTCAAGCAATATCGTTCCCTTTTCCGACAAAAGGGTAAGTTTTTTTATACTTTTATTTATATCTAGATTATACCTTTAATTCGAGAATAACAAGATGTTTTCCATCAATTTGAATTATTATATTAGCAGCAGTTTGTCATAAAGATTATAAAAATCTTTCACAATTATTAGAAATTGTAAGAAGGCTACAGAATATCATGAATCAAAATTATTTTTTGATGGATTTATGATTTTACCAGAAGTCTTATTCAATAATTTTTCTAACTTATTTTTTCTCAAAGAGTAAATTATTATTGGCATTGAAACAGTATTTAAAATGATGATATGTTTAAAATGATGTCATGTTCACAAGATTGTGAAATACAAATGAATATTCACTTTTTCTTGTGAAATTTTCGTAATTGCATCTTAACAAAGATAATATTAGCTTTTCATGGTGCTTCATTCATTGTCTGTCATAACTGAAATTAAAGGTAATTTACATCCTAGGTTATAGAATTGTTGAATATTTAAAATTTATAACTTCTACTATTTTAAGAATCATAATTTATTTATTTTATGAAAATTATATCACGAACAGCGTAATGATACATTTTAAAGAGATTGATATTTTATTGTTATTTATTCATTATTATTATAAATTAAAGGCAATTTACATTCTTAGTCACAAAATTGTTTGATACTCAAGGCCATAGATCAACCAGGCTATGTGACCAATTTCTTGTAAAAATTTGTGTAAGATTACTTTTTTATTTGACAACATATCTTCCAGAAAATTTAGAAAATACAACAGAAGACGATAAAAATCGTCTCTCAACTTCTATTGAGTGAAGTTTTTTACCGTTGACTGTAATTATCAATAAGTTTTTCAAGTCTTTACAAAAATTTCACTTAAAAGAAGTAAACAGATGTGCTTTATTGTCTTTTGTTGTTTCCTAAATTATCAGAAAGATGTTTTGTAAATTAAAAAAGTTTTCTTACCCGAACGAATTAATGTATAATTTAGTCACATGTTCCGATTGATCCATGGTCTTAAAATTTATAGCTTTTACGGTTTTAAACAGACAAGATTCTACAGCAGCATTATTTAATTATTATCTCAAAATTATATCACGAACAGCGTTGCGATACATTTGAATGGGATTGCTATTTTATTACAAGTTTCCCCTAAAATATATGAATTTTGAGTGGGACGTGAAATTGCATTAATTAAATCACTGAGAAATGTTAGTGAAATCGGTCATAAGTCGGTTCTACCATTATCACTGGCACAATGGAGCCACCATTCAGCATTTTGGCATCAAGATTCATTATTTGGCAGGTATCCAATTTCTCAGTCATGGAAATGGGTAGTATCGATCAGTCATAACATTATCAAACACCATTACATCTTCATTATTTCTGTTGACCTATAACTTCAGAAAGTCCTCGTACTGCTTTTATCCTGACAATGTAATTTTTCAAGATCAATATTTAATCGTAAAAAATCTTTTGATTTGGGAATCATAAGGTATACAAATCTCTTTTCATTCTTATTGAATTATAAACAAACAAACTAAGCAAACAGTTATAGATGCTTTCAATGACTATCACCCACGAATTCAATTTACCTATGAAATGGAAAGAAACAATAGAATTAGTTTTTTGGACTTGGAAATAATTAAACTTGATAATGGTAAAATAGTGTCCAATTGCTATAGAAAGAGTACATATTCTGGTAGATTGTTAAATTTCATCTCATATCATCCCTTTCAAAATGAAGTCGCTATTATTAATAATTTGGTTGACAGAGCTGTTTGTTTGTCTTATGAACCATTCCATTCAGAAAATTTAGATGTTGTTAGAAAAATTTTATTTTTTTATCACTACCCACAAGATTTGATTGAAAAACATATAAAAATTAAAATTGAACAAGCCAAGAGTAGAAAGAGAAGTAACGTGGACACGGATACACAAAGTGAAATCTTTGATAAACATAATACTATTTATTGTTCTTCCATATTTTGGTCAAATCTCAAAAACAATTCAGTTTATGTTAAAAAAATTTTAAATCCATACAATTTTTAGAATACCGTTTGGGATGGAAGGACTTATAACTTTGGGTAAAGACGTCTTGAACAGATTTGAAAAAAGTGGTGTAATATAGAAATTGATTTGTAAAAAGTGTAAAGTGACTTCTGAATACTAGTGTAGAAGAACACAAAAAGAATCTTGAGAGAAAGTTTAATTATCATAATATTTTGTCTCATCATAGAAAGGAATACGCTGATCATGACTTTGACTGGAACAACACTCTAAAAACAAGTGTGTTACTTCTACACGGGAAATACGATAGTAACTTTTTAGGCATTTGAAATGTGTATTTTTAATACACATTACAAACGTAACGTTTAATTTTCAAACACTTTAACGTTTTGTACCCAAAATGTGTGTTAAAAATACACACTTCAAATGCCTAAAAAGTTACTATCGTGATTCACGTGTAAAAGTAACACACTTGGTTTTAGAGTGAATGTAGAGATTTTGCACTCGGAAAGTAATAAGGGAAAAAGAGAATTTATGGAGATGTTATATACAGGGTGCACAGTCTTCCCCTTTTTTTCTGCGTTTCCCCTTTTCTTGAGAAATTCCTCTTTTTTCCCCTATTCTTGAAAATCTTCCCCTTTTTTCATTAAAAATACAATATTTAAATTACGCGGAAAAAATCTCTTCGCATGCGAGCGCGCATTAAGACTAATTAACATAAACTCAGTCTAGGTAATACAAATAAATATATTTTCCTGTGGCGAGGACCAAAAAATGTTAAATGTATTTTTGCTGGATGTATAAATCAGTTTTCAAAAGATACTTCTGCTTCTCAACATTGTGGGCCAAAAAAACTATAACGTACTTCGCTTAGATTCTCATATATATATATAAATTCCTTTAAAAGTTCAAGATGTTTATATTTCTCCAAGTTGTGAATCAAAAAATGTCTTTATAAATCTATATTTCACATAGACTTACAAAATTCGTAGACTAAATTAAGAGAAACGTGTAGAAATTAAATCTCTATTTTAAGATGATTCTGTTCCTTTAGTCTATGTCGTGAACTGAACCATAATTAATATGCTTCGTTTATATTTAGAAAATCCACTGAATAGAATATTATAACTATATAGAGATGAATAAAAGTATAAAATTTTCTTAAAAAACATTTTTTTCTTCTTTTTTACATGTAAAAATTAATGTTTAACCTTTTCCCTTTTTCCTCTTTTTCGTGAAAAAATCACCCTATTTCCCCTTTTTTTCTATAAATTCTATAAATTTAAAAACGGATTTGGTTAAGTACAATGGTTTTTCTTGAAGTTTCTAGATTCTGCAAAACAATTAACATTTTATTGAATGACCCTTAAGGTATTGTTAAAGTTTGCTGTTGGCGTCCATGGAGAAGGTTCTACGTCCCCATGGAAGGTGATAGGAGAAATAATTTTTTCATTTTTTAGAATTTCAGCCTTGAAGAGGGTGCTGGAAGAGCACCGAAATGTCGGCGAGTAGTTTTTTATGTTTTTTTGTTTATGTAAATGATTGCGGGTAATAAAGACAAAAGAGGACGAAAGAAAGAAAAAGAAGGAAGGGGTTTTGGAAGGTTGCCTTTTTTTCTTTCCTCCTTTTTGGTTTGTTTTCTCATGGTTGTTTGTTTAAGGTGGTGAGTTTGGTCCAAATTTGGTCATGTTTTTTGTATTTTGAGGATTCGAGCGGTTTTGAATTTTTGAATTATACTTTGGTTTGGACGTTGGGAGGAATTCGAGTTAGTATTGATACGGGTTCGAGTTCAGATTTGTATTGAATTATAATTAGGCATAATTATCTCAATGATCGAAATAATGTAATGAATTCCCAAGAATAAAAAATCTATTCTATTGTAATATATTATAAATAAAAAATCGTCTAATTCATCCATTTTTCAGTGATTCAGCTCGAAGATCGTTTCATTAAATTCAATCTCTATCCGGTAACATCAAATACTGTCATCCACGGATGGAGAAACTTTAATTCCGAAACTCGCATCTATATTTCATCAAACAAGGATTTTCATGAAATCGTGTGGTTTTTATTTCCCTTTACGAAAAGATTTCGGAGTTTGATTCTGGTCATGAAAATACGCTTGCGCATCAGTATTCTAGAGCAAGAAGTTTGTTTCTCGTTATTGGCGAGACGAAAGGATCCGAATGCCAGCTGCGGCAATGTCACTGCGCGCTGTTTGCACTTGGGATTAGAGTGGGAGGTAATCATGTACCTGCGGAAAAGAGCATACGTGTATCTTGTTTTCACTCATGTAGGAAACTGTGTGATAGCGAAATAGACGATGTGGATAATTAGCAACTATTCTCCGGATGTTTCACTGTAAACAACATCCACTGACCAATGAGCGTTCAGTTGTTAATGGTCAAGAAGCAGAGGTATTGAATATTTAATGCATTTTCCAACAACCAATTTTCCCAAGGGTTTTTAAATTTGCAAGACTACTCCAGATTATCAATTCTCGATTAATACGAGACCTGTTTATTTAGAATACAGTTCGATTTCATTTTAATTCTCGAAATAAATTTAACTCTTTGAATCAATGGAATTCATCTTTTCAAATTTCCAAATTCGATTTTTGAGGGAATTCTAGGTTTTTTATTCAAATTTTGAGAATTTTGAGAACTTGAATCACCTTCAGTAGAAGTTGAGTATAGACTTAATGAACATGACTCGGAGCAAAATGAGAAAATACAAAACTTGGTCAGTTATCATTAGAATTCTATGAAAGTGGTAGTAAATTGAAATTAGAACGAATTCGAATTATTTCATCCATTTTTCTAGCACTTAGAACTGAAAGGTTTTACTTCTCACTCAACAAACGGAAATTATTATAGAATTAACTTCAACCTTGCGAAATAAATGATTTAATTCCTACTTTATTACATCGTGACTTGAAAATTTCTACCTCCATCTTTGATCGAAATCCACGATAAATATAAATGCAGTCGATTAGGAAAAGTAAAAAATAGGTCACGCAAAGGTCTAGAAATTTCAAAAATAATTGTTCCAGCTCACTTCGCCATAATACCACAAATACCCACAACAGGTAAAACTTTCCGTAGAATAATTCCATCTCTGAATCGAACTTTTTCTCCAATACCAAATGCAACAAAACTCAAGACAACGTCAGTTTTTCTGATTCGTGTTTTCCAAACCGCAATGACGCACATGATGCAGCCTCAGAATTTTCAAAGAGAATCAGGTCGACGACTTACACCAGAAAAAAAACTAAAAAGCCCCACGACCTAAATGACAAAAATTCAGAGGAGAGAATGGGACAACTTTAGTCCAAGGTTTTAAGAGAGTTGAACAAGGGTTGATGAGGGGGGTTAGTGGCAGTAGTAGGATGAGGAAGCGGGGGGGGGGGGTAGTTACCAGTAGTTGCTGTAATACCGAGAGGAATTGAAATGGGTACCATCCTCTCAATCTTCTTTGCTAAACCTCCTTCCACCCTGGAAATCGAACCAAGGAGGGTCATGTATCTATAGACACCTATGGGGTGACCTAGAGGGGGTCGTGGCAGAAGAGGATGAGGATGAGGAGTTATGGTGGGGCAAGGGTTGGTCTACCCGTGTAATCGTATTGTATGCAGTCGACTAGCGTGACTCCGCAAACGCGGGTCGTATCGGATCCGATCTTCCTTTCGGCCCACGAAATTTATTTTGTACATCAGTTTTAAAAAAAGGAGGGAAAGAGGCAAAATTTGCAAATCTTGGAACAGTATGCTTGCTACTGAGAAAGTTACGAGTACGCGAAATCTTAGAGGAAGTCATCTTGTTGATTTGATTAATTTAAGGTTCGTGCAATTGGGACCAGATGCGAGAAACCTTTGACAGATTTTTTTTGTGAGAATTTCAAATTTATTGTCCCCTGGTTGATATAATCGTGGGCCGGATTTTTGTGTTTTTTTAAAGCACGTTTTGTTGATTAAAAAAGTCGAAAGGAGTTTATTGGTTCAGAAAGTCATACATACCGAGTTTTTAATTATTTTGGAGGGAAATTTTTGAATAGTGGTATAACTTTTTTTATTTTAAATATGGAGGTTTAGCATGTGAGTATTTGAGAGAGATTTATTGGTTCAATTTTTTTTTATTTGAATGATTTAATTTAAGTGGAATAACTTTTAAATTTTGTAAATGAGAAAAGTTATTTGAATTATTGTTTCTTTTATTTTTATTGGTTTTTAATAATAGGGTGAAATTTTGATAATTTTAAATTAAGTTAATTCATTAGTCTTTAATTATAAATTTGTTCTAATAAAAAGTAAATGTAAACTAAACTAGGAGAGTCACGTAGTCTATTTTATTTATAATTATTAGGGGCGAATTAAAAACTTAGTTTTGCGTGTTTTATTTACTTCTTTATTATTTTACTTTATAAAAATAAAAAGTGAGTGGAAAGCAGCAAAAAGTAAATCAATACTTCGTGACGCTTTCAAAGAATGTATCAAGTTTGAATAA
Organism: Diplolepis rosae; assembly: GCA_030998225.1. Lineage (NCBI taxonomy): Eukaryota > Metazoa > Arthropoda > Insecta > Hymenoptera > Diplolepididae > Diplolepis > Diplolepis rosae. The sequence continues at coordinate 9,168,173 of JAPYXD010000698.1, forward strand.
ACAAATTCAATTGAGCCAATAAATTTTAAATGAACGAATACATTTCATTGATTCTCCACAATGTCAGCGTTTATTCGAATACTTTTGTAACAATAACAAAATGTTTATTCGTTTATGAAGCGTTGTTTCATATATCTTTTACATAATTTAAAAATCTATTTTCAGAAATTAATAACCAGTTTGAATTTCATATTTTTCTGTTATTTATGTATATATATTTTTTTATTTATGGGTAAATACTCGATTATGGGTATAATATATATAGTAGAATCGTAGAATGAAGGGGAAAATATCTATTATCGTATCATAAAAGCACACGTATACTTTTAAAGCGATTCAGATGAGTAGTGAGCCAATCAGCTGCTGGTTTACTATAGGGAACTGAAACTTTAAATCTTTTATCTCTAAGTAGCAAAACTATTTAAAAAAATGTTCTCCTCCAAAAGTATCAAAGTAAAGTTAAAAAGTTATAAAAAAGACAGATAAAGAAAAAAGCAGAAGGAAACTATTTTTGTATTTGGATTAAATTTCATTCAATTATCTGAAATAATTTATTTATTTTTATTTATATTTATAATATTTTCATTCTAATTATTTTTATAGCGAACATTCCCAATAACCCCCGACCTTCTCATATTAAATTTGTACTTGTATTTGCTGTGTTTGACATTTAACATGTGTGATATGCCTTCTAGCAAAATATCAATAATTTAATTTTAATTAAACTAAGTACAAACCTCGGTTATGCTACATTAAAAGAAAATCTCAAAAATGACTGAAATCTGTTAACACTGTTTATCTTAATTTATAAAATGAATCTTTGTAGTTAATTTAAAACTTATTTTAAATGTTGCTGAAATGAAGAGCAGTAGAAACTACTTTGTACATCTTTGCAATACTTTAATTAAGCTTTTAACTTAATCCCAAGTGCGAATTGCCGGAACTGAAAACACGGTCTAGTACTGGACCAATCTTGGCAGCCATAAGTTGGCCAATGTTACTGGACCAATATCAGCGTTCAAATCGGCCCAGTGTTGTCCCAGTACTGGCACGGTACGTTGGAAATCAAAATTTTCCATGCTTGCGCCGAAGCTTGGCCCAGCAATGGCACTTTACTGGGCTGAAAGTCGGCATTACTCCGGCAAACTGTGTTGTATGTCAAAAAGCCAGTGTCCGGCCCAGCAATGGCACTTTACTGGTTACAAAGTCGGCATTACTCCGGCAAACCGTGTTGTATGTCAAAAAGCCAGTGTCCGGCCCACTAACGGCCCATCACAGGTCCGAAAGTCGGCATTACTCCGGCAAACTGTGCTGGAAGTCAAAAACTCAGAGTCTGGCCCAGTAATGGCAATTTACTGGGTTGAAAGTCGGCATCACTTTGGCAACCCATGTTATTAATTTATTATGAGTTAACAATTTTTATATCAAAGTTCGGTAAAGAACAGTTAACTAAATCTAGTCTTCAAATTCGAATACACAAGTGCGGCCCTTAGATATAATTTCGGTAATGGGCCATTAACATATGCCGATTTCGAGCCAATACTGGCAGTCAGTGACGGGCAAGTGAAGGCGGCCAAGTGCAGCCCTTAGATATCATTTCGGTAATGGCGCAGCACTGGCGGCCAAGTCTCGGCAACATATTTGCCACTACTGTGCCAAAGTTGGGCCGTTTATGATTTCGCACTTGGGATACTCTCAAACTCATTTTGAGGAGCATAAAATTTTTACTATAAATCAGATTCTTTAAATTGAAATATTTTTTTGAGAATAAATTCAAGAAGATCGGAAAACGCACAATAAAAATTATAATAAATGGGAAAATTTCAAAATTTTGCTAAATTTTAAAATTAATAATGAAAATGAAAATATTTTTGTCATTGAAAAATTAAATAATTAGTCACTCCAAAATATATAATTTGAAATATTCAAATGTAAGTAAATGGAAAGTGACCAAATTTAATAATTGATAAGTTTATGATAATATTTATAATTCTACGGAATTTAAAAATAATGAAACTCAATGTCTTGAGCTTTAAAGAATTACAATTTTTTTACATATTTGAAAATATTTAATTATTGAAATTTTAAAATATCCCAACAACATGATTGTGAAAACTCAAAATTTTCTAATTTCTAGTTCATCCCCCCACCCCCCTTTCCCCTCAGAAAACGTTATGCAATTTTCATACGGACTCTTACTCAGCAAAAGTATAAAATAATTATAATATAAATATTGCTTCATTACTGAATCAATAACAAATGAAACAAATATTTTCAATCAATGAATTAGCATTGATATATTTTACAAATTGAAGGTATTAGGGTCAACCTAATTATTTTCAGTATAGAGTTGAAACTTTTGAGAGATTTTCCTTAGGTGAGGACTTTTTGTGACTCTGAAATAATTAAATTCGCTCTCGAGCTGAAATTGTGATAAAAACTATGCTTACAACTCACGTTCGCGTGATAAGAATGAGTTTCGACCAATGTGATGCTTTGCACGTCTAAACTGAAACTTTGTTACTTTCTTTGCCAAAAGGTCATAGGTCGATTAAATTAAAGGTCAGCTTGACGTCATAATCTCTCCCTTATAATTTTGAATAATACGCCGATATGATCTTTTCCCTTTTCAAATCTTAAATCTTGCTGCATTTGCGAGGCTAATCAGCTACTCAAAAACCCTGACTTGGACATTAAAGTGAACTATCTTGAATCTGATGTTCTTATTTCGTTATTTGCATGAAATGCAATCACGACAACTTTTTGATAGTCTGTTTAATTTTTTTAAGTCTCAAAAGCTTTTCATAATGTAAATTTTCATGGAAAAATCGTTGTTAGAAATTTTTGATACGTATAAAAATATTGATACTATTAATTATAAGTTAGAGCAGTCGACCGGCAATCGAAAGACCTGGGCTCGAATCCCAGCGCAGTCGAAAGTGTCTTTTTCCACAGAAAGATTTTCAAATTCTTTAAATATTAATTATATTTATTAATATATAGAATACTTATTAATTTATTTATCAATTTATTATATAATTAGTGATGTTAATTGCACTGTTAGAAATTTCTGTTTTAAACTTCCATTACATGTAATGGAAGTTTTTTTCAAATTTAAAATATTTTCATCGTGAAAAATACAAACTTTTATTTAAATTTTAATACGCGTCTGTATATATCTTAATAATGTTTGTTAATTATAATATATTTTCATTAAAAAGTTATTACATTTAATATGAATGTATATTAATTTTTCATAATATACAAATCTATTCATTTTAATTTACCACTTGTATATTAGAGGTCTATTAAAATTAATGAGATTTGTAATAGTGTACACTGAGAAAACAGTTTTGTCAAATCAACAAAAATATTTTGTTAGTATTTAGCTAACAAAATTCTTTTTTTGTGCCAACAAAACATTTTGCTTTGAACATTAAAGTGAATGGCCTTTCCGGTTTTGTAAAGTTGATTTATTTTGAAAGAACGTAAACGTTTCGACCGATTTTTCGGTCCTTATCAAGACGTGGATGACATATTTGGTATTTTACATCCAGACATATAGTTTGATGATTGGTTAAAATTTTATAAAAAATTAAATATCAAAAAATCCAAGTTCAAAAGCATAAAATTATATTGTAAAATTATCATCATAGCATATTAGTTGCTATGAGAGTTCGTTAAAATTTTTTTAAATTTTTGTTAGGATAACTGGTGTCAACCTTTTTAGGTTATATTGATAGATAACGACACAAGCAGTTTCCATCATTTATATGTTATTGTTACATTTTTTAAAAATTTTTTACTACACAAAACTTTGGAAGTAAAATGTCTCCACAATTTGCCAAATGAACAATTGTGGAGACATTTTACTTCCAAAGTTTTGTGTAGTAAAAAATTTAAAAAAAATGTAACAATAACATATAAATGATGGAAACTGCTTGTGTCGTTATCTATCAATATAACCTAAAAAGGTTGACACCAGTTATCCTAACAAAAATTTAAAAAAATTTTAACGAACTCTCATAGCAACTAATATGCTATGATGATAATTTTACAATATAATTTTATGCTTTTAAACTTGGATTTTTTGAAATTTAATTTTTTATAAAAATTTAACCAATCATCAAACAATATGAATGGAAGTAAAATACCAAATATGTCATCCACGTCTTGATAAGGACCGAAAAATCGGTCGAAACGTTGACGTACTTTCAAAATAAAACAACTTTACAAAACCGAAAAGGCCATTCACTTTAATGTTCAAATTATAATACCGGTAACAACATATCTACAAAACATTTTGCTATATCAATCAAATTTTGTTACTCACACAAAATGTTTTGTTGTGACAACAAAATATTTTGTCAGGACAACAGAAAAAGTTTTGTTAGATCCATTTTTTTCTCAGTGTATTATGCAAATAGATGTATTTTTTCAAAATACTATAAAATAATAATAATACATTTAAAAGCTTTGTCAAATATCATGTTATGTCTCCTTTACTAAAGTTCAGTTCAATCTAAATTGATAATTTTGAAAATCCATTGTAGTCTGCTTCGGGAAATTAGATCGACGAAAATATAGAAGGAGAAATCCCAAATTTCGACGAAGTTAATAAATTTGAAAAAAATTAACATTTTGATTATATCGACGTATTTCATAAAAAACGAAATTCTTGTTCTGTTAGGAATAAATTGTAGCAGCAAAAAAATCATTTCATTTCATGAAATATTTTAAAAATAATCATTCAAAAAATGTTTTGTTTACGCGACGTTGGAGATTGATGGGTTGATGAAAAATACAAGGTAATTTTGAAAATCATGAATGGAGTCGAAATCTTAACTACATGAAATATGACTAATATTTGTACGATTTCATGGCAATAATTCCATCATTTCATTTAAACAAGATTTCCTTGGGGTTAATTGTAATCGTGGAATCTCCATTCTCAGTGCACTCTAATTCAATTAAGACTTGGAAATCGAGTTATTCTGCTATTAGTTTTCTTCATTCATAGTCGGTTTGCTTTTGTTGGAACTCCACTGCACAGAGCGAATTATTAATAGCAGACTATATCACACATTTTGTGGTTCGTCTTAAGTTCCGATGCCTGTGAATTGCACAGAGAAAATTTATATCACCAGAGATTTTTTAAACTCAATTTGCAATACAGATTGTTATTTGGTCATAAAAGGTTTGCAAATAATACAAATTATCCTCCCAGATTTCTATAGCTATCATCCACTTTTCAAATATTCGTTATTGCTTTTCCAAATGATTCAGCGAATTTAAATTTAACTAAGGAAGTTACTTTAAAAAACCTATTTCAGATGTAGGGGAGAGATTTAATTGCAAAATTGGGGAAAGAAATTCACTTCGAACTTTAGGATTAAATAACATTTATAAAAGCAAACTTTTTATATTAATTTTAATACAAAAGTATATGAAATTTAATATACGCAATTATGAATTTTAATATGCATCAAAGTGTCGATAAAACAGAATATTTTCTAGATTCTTGAATAACTTGTCAATCATTAAAACTGCTTGATAATATTTCAAATCAATTTACTCATTAATATTACCTGGTATTTTTGTTAATTATATCAGAAATGTTTTATAATAATCCCATAATTTCATTTTTAATAATAAGTATATCTTTTCATTTTAATTATTAATCATTTTATTTTACTTCAAAACGGGAAATTATTCTAGTCTATTAAGTTTCTATTGGAAAAAATTTTATTTATTAATTTATTTATTTATTAATGGTTAAATAATACACATTGTTATGAATGAAAATAATCAACTGAATAATTCGTTTTTTTTAAGTTTGAATCAATAATAATAATGATTAATAGTAATTATTTTAAAAAATGTTATTTCCCAATTGAACTATTAATTTCATTCATTTTCACACGGAGAAAAATATAGAAGTGACAAACTTTTTTTTGCCGTCTCAACAAAATTTTAGTTCTCCTTACAAAAAGTTTTGTCAAGCAAAAAGCAATAACAAACTCTTTTGTTGGTTCAACAAATAGGTTTGTTGGGAATACTGAAAATTTGTTGGGAAAGCAAAAAATTGTTGTCAGTTCTATATCAATAATCTGGTTGGTTAATACAACAATTTTTCTTCTCCGTGCAAATCATTCAAAATTTTAAACAAAACAGAAACATCACTATAAATCAACTTTATACTGCGAACGGAAAACCATCAAGATTATTGTATGTCATATTTTTTTTTGATACGCGTCATTTTTTATTTTATTAAAAGTTGAAAATTCGGTAAAAATAAAAATTTATTTTAAAAAATTAATTATTTATAACAAAAAATAAGTTGCCTTCGTTTGAACGTCAGAACATTAAGTGTTTCTATTTTAGAAAAGATAATTTATGTCTTGACATTAATTTATTATCTACATACAATCTTTGAACTCAATAAAGTGAAGAGATTTATTTTATGTACAGTTACTACGTTATTACACTCAAAGAAAAACTACTTCCAGAATATTGACTTTCGGTACAACCGGCAACCATAATGTTAGTCACATAAAATTTATTTATACATCTCTAACCTTGATTTTTCATTCTACTTTCTAACAACTGAAGTTACGTTCACCTATAAATAAAGAAAGTATTTCTTATTTTCTTTCTGCTATTCAATTCCAACTCTTAACGTTGAAACACAACTATCAGAGCATTACAGAGACTTAAAAAGTGTTAAAACCCGTTTTTTAAATTTTATTGAAATATTCAAAGCTTTTCAAATAACTGGTGGTCAAGAAATTTTTATAAGAAGTTTGCTAATATTTTTAAACATTTTGATATATTTATTTATCTTATTTGAATAAGTTACAATTCAACAAAAGTTACATTTGCTTTATTTCTTACTAAAACAAAGCTAAAAAAATCTCCTCGCTTCGCGGGCAAATTTAAACGCGCTTATGGCGCGCGATTTGATTATTGCGCTTCGCGCTCGGTTTTTTATTCTTCGCATAGATTCAAGTTTATTTCTTGTAATTTGATACTGAAGCTCAAGTCAATTCTATGATATTGTAGATGTAAATCACATTTTTTCAAAGTTACTAAATTCATTTTTGATATTTTGGTTAAAAGATGGGATTTTTGTTACTCAATATTTAAAATCAAAACATAAAATATACGTCATGTCAAAAAAAGGCCTATTGAAAATTTGTAGACCTCATTTAGGCAAATAATTTTCAATAGTATTTTTTTAAACAAAAATGAAAAATATACATCTTATAAAAAAATGTAGCGATTCAAATTTGTAGATCTCTAGGTAGTAAACAATTTTGCGCCATAACTTTTTTTCGTTTCTCGTATAATTTAACTATGGAAAATGGAATTTAGATATTGACTTTTTTCAAGTTTTAAATTGGGCTGAAGTTTGTGACGTCTCGTGTGACGAATTTTTTTTTCGTCGTATGATCTCCAAAACGATGAAGAACGTGCAGAATAGTGATTTTCGACAAAAACAACATTTTTTATTGTAAAAAAAATTTCGAAGTTTAACCAAAGCAAGCCATTCGTGGACGAACTCGTTAAATTATTTCGTAAACTATAAAAGAGACATAAATATGGACTTTGGTTTTTGATTGCAGTCACATAGTGCTACAATAAAAAAATCTGCCCGCTTCGCGGGCACATTCTCATTGCGCGCAGCTCGCTACGCTCGCAAGTTTGAGCGCGCCTAGGGCGCGCGATTCGATCGTCGCGCTTCGCGCTCGGTCTTGTGCTCTTCGCATACGTTTAAGTTTATTTCTTATAATTTAATACTGAAGCTCAAACTAATTTAATGATATTAAAGATGATGTAAATTAGTCATTTTCTCAAAGTCACTCTATTTCTTTTTGAATTTAAGTGAAACAGGAAATTCAATTTACTTAAGGCTCTATCGGCCTTAAGGAACACATTGTCATCATGACACTCGCGCTTCGCGCTCGATTTTCTGTATGCATTTTTGTAACTTTTTAATAAATTACATGATTATTGATAAATTTATTTTCTTCCAAATATCTCAAAAAGGAAAAACAATCGTAGACTTTATTTAAGGAAACGATTTTGCATAACAACGCTTATTTTGTATCTCACATATTTTGGTGAAACAAATCGAATTTTTTCAATATTAAAAATCAAAAAATTAAAATATACATCCTGTCGAGAAATTTCTTGATAAGAATGTGTAGACCTTATTTAGCCAAACAATTTTTCATCTCAAAGTTTTTTTTGTATCTCACATATTTTGTCTAAAAAATGGAATTTTTTAATTTTAATCATATTTTTTGGAATTGAAACGAAAAATATATCTTTTATCAGAAACTGTGTGAGACAAAACTTGTAGATCTTTTTGAAACTAACAACTTTGTATTCTTACGTTTTTTTCGTGTTTCGAATATTATTGCTAAAAAATTGAATTTTGGATTTTCAATAGTTTTTTTTTTAATTAAAAAGAAAAATATGCATCTTATGAAAAAATGTTGCAATTCAAATTTGTAAGTCTTTATTTATTCAATAATATTGTATCATAACGTTTTTTCGTATCTCGTATAATTTAACTGGAAAATGGAATTTTGATATTGACTTTTTTCGAATTTGAATATGCTGTAACATTTCTAATTTTGATTTAATCAAAAAATGTTATCAGGATAATTTTTAGACATTTATGAGCACTATCTAAAACCAGTATTGAAATTTTTGATTTTTTCAAAAAATTATTTTCAAAAACACAAAAGTAGTGCTCAACCCCTCAATTTTGATTGGATGTGGCTGGTTAACGAAACTTGTCCTTACTTTTTCGACTCCGATAAAGTGTACCAAAGCTCAATTCAATCTGATAATTCTATCGAGAGTTATGCCGCACACGACCTACAGACAGACAGACGGACAGACAGACACTTTCGTAAAAACCATTTTTTCTGACTCAGGGGGTCTCAAAACGTAAAGATTTGATGAAAATTTCGAAAGTCATTTTTCACATAAAACCAATACCTTCTCATCCATGATGAGAATGTAAAAAGATATAAATCAAAAAATTGAGTTTGCGGTGCGAAACCAAAATTGGCAAAGTTTGACCAAAAAAAGCCATTTATGGACGAACTTATTAAATTATCTCGCAAACGAAAAAAAAGACATATATGGACTTCAAACTTTTTTTACAATAAAAAATGTTCTTTTGCCAAAAATCAGTATTCTACATATTTTGATCGTTTTGGAGATCATACGAGGAAAAAAAATAAATAAATAATTCGTCACACGAGATGTCACAAACTTCAGCCCAATAAGTTTTAACATTCATAATTTTAGTTTAATTGAAAAATGTTATTAGGATACAGACACTTTCGTAAAAACCGTTTTTCTTACTCAGGAGGTCTCAAAACGTAAAGATTTGATGAAAATTTCGAAAGTCATTTTCCACATAAAACTAATACCTTCTTATTTATGATGAGAATGTAAAAAAAGTACTGACTTATTAATGAGACGTAAACTTTGTGGTTATTTTCTACATTGATTAACACTACTTCCAATTACACAACTTTGTGGAAGCTCTTATTTCTTTAAATGCAGATAAAATCGTAAAAATATTATTTTTTTAGAAATGACATGTTTGATAACATGTCTGCTATTATATTGACCCATAATTCATAGAATTTTTTGTTCATTTCTCGTTATTTTGGCATAGGGTCAGATTCTTTTTATTTCCTTCGAATAAAATTTTCACTATTACATATAAAAATACTCAAAAAGAAAGCAAGGCAAACGTTTCGGCCACATATGGGGGCCCTCTTCAGTGCCATAAATTCAAAGATTAATTCAAAATTTCTGTAAAACATTAGAATATAGGAGATAATGAAATTAAGGATTATCATAGAATTCAAAAACTTATCTCAAAGCTTGCAATTCAAAATGAAGTAGTCCAGTATGCAGCATCACGATTCGAAAAAATATTTAGAGTTCACTGTGAATAAAAAACCGGATAACAAATAAACCGGGGAACATAAAAAAATGTTCACACCAACCGACCGCAATTTAAAAAAATTTCTTATTAAAAAAGGATGCCAAATTGCTTATCAATGGCAGAACGCGAACAAAACCGGATAACAAATAAACCGGGAAACATAAATGACCGAAAATTTTTTTATATAAGAAATATTGAGAGGTTCTTTTGCTCCTTGAAGAAGACTAGTCCTATACCTAGTAAAGAAATTCGAAACGTTTATGGTGATTTTCACGAGTGGACGAAGGCGTGTATTTTTCAAGAAACGATTTTTTTATATCAGCTTCACGGACAATCCATTTAACATTGAATTTGCAAGCAAGGCATTACAGAAACATAAATTATTATAATATCTAGACATGTACTTTTACTCAATATTATTTGAGTATGTTAAGCAATAAATAAAAAAATTGAATGTTGTATTTGCAATGCTTACTGTGCAGAATTCGTCTTGAAAGAAAAAAAAGCACAGTTCAAGTTTTTAATCTCACTATAGGAAAATGTGGAATAGTGTTACAAAAGCAAAACGTAATGTATGGGCCATTCCATATCAAATTTATTTATTATTTATTCATTCTGAAAAAAAATTTTCTCAAAATATAATTTTCTGAAATTTTGAATTTGGAAAAAACGAACAATTTTCAATGACTGATTATTCAAAAACTATTCGATGTCGAAAAAAATTCCTAATAATAAAAGATTGTTAATCGTATGCATTTTTCATAAAAATATTTACAAAAAATTTTTCTTGGTTTTTAAGCTGCAAATTTTGCAAATGTGATAAATGGTTTTTCGATTTTTCGGACTAAATTTTTTTTTATTGTGTTATTGATCCCTTTTTGGGTTTTTCTATCTCGGTTTTATAAATAATTGCAAAGGCATAGTCAGCGTTCTGGTATAAATTCGGATATTTTGGAAACTATATATCAACCCACTCCAGAAATTTTACACAACCTTCCTTACACAATAAACACAATTTTTAGTCCGAAAAATCGAAAAGCCATATAATCCGACTTTGAAAAATCGTATTTGCTCATAACATTTGCAAAATTTACAGCTTAAATAACAAGAACAATTATTTGTTCATATTCTTATGAAAAGTTCATATACGATTAATAACTTTTATTATTAAGAATTTGTTTGCAACTGCGAATAGTTTTTGAATAATCAGTGATTGAAAATTATTCGTTTTTTCCAATTCCAAAAAATCATATCGCGTAAAAAAAATTACTTTTTTCGAAATAAAAATATTCGATTATTTTGTTCTAGAGAATGCTATAAAAAATCAGTTGTAAATCTGATATAGAATGACCTTTATGCTTTGAGTACATTTAAAGTAGAAGTATTAATTATGAAATAATGGAGTGAAAACATTGTCATAAAATACGAAGATAATAATCTTTAAAATTACATCGTTTTTACATTTAGGCTCCCACTTGAGATTAATTATCTGTGTCTTTTTTTGATATTTTTAATAACAGTGGATGTTTAGTAGATACGCGTACATCATCTAAGAAATTCTATTGTGTTCTCAGTAGTAAAACAAGTACTTACGGTTGTAATACAAAGTCGTAAAATATCCAATATCCGTTCTTATTCAATACTTCTTCAATAACATAGATACAACCCTTTATTAAAATTGTAATATCAGTTCAAAATAAAGTCAAAATAAAAGCGACATATGGAAATTAAAGTCAGGCGTCCATTATTCATAAAAGACAATTCTATTCAGAAATAAAGTTCCAAATTAAAATTCTCAGTGAAATAAGTTTGATTAATTTAAACGAGAACCCACACAGATATTGCTTCGGATTAAATTGCACCGAGGGAAAGTATTTGATTTTAAATTCTCGATTTTGATTGTCATTTGCAACAGAAGTAGGGATCGAATCTCAATTGGTCAAAGTTTGGTGGATCAATATTTTAAAATACTTCGATCAAATGATGCAGAAACAAGTTGGTGCACAGCAAGCGCCAGAAAACCATTTGAACGATCGCGAGCTTGATTACATAGTACACGGAATTGCAAATGACGTTCTTCGTTTCCAACAGTGAAACTTCTATATAATGGGAAACTGACAATTCAACTACGGTTCATACTAGATATAGAGAAAATGAATATCGAACGAGTCGCTAGCCGACTTCAATTAATTTTTCATATTCTCGCTTCAGTGAAAGAAATTTATTTCAGTTCAATTACAATTTGTTGGAAATATTATATTTCTGGAGGATTATAACTTTTTAGGGTTTTTTCACAATTTTAGATGAAATAGTTTTAAGGTAATTGATCCACGAAAATTAGACCTCAGGCAAAAATAGATAATTTTGCTTTCAAGAATAGCAATATTATTATTGAAGGGCTATTTTGGAAGAGAAAAAATTAATTTTCATGAAAAAAATTCGAAATACAGAAAAATAATTTTATTAATTAATTTTCATGAAAAAAATTCGAAATACAGAAAAATAATTTTATTAATTAATTTTCATGAAAAAAATTCGAAATACAGAAAAATAATTTTATTAATAAATTTTATTTTTGCCCCAACTTTTTTTTTATCGATTCTTACCAAATTTTAAAAAATTATGCGATTTTAATAAATTACAAATCACTTTTTCAAGAAAAATATTCCCTACAACTTAACCATTTCCAATTTTCGAAAATTAATAGATTATTATCAAATTCATCAATTTGTTTATAAAAATTTCGATTTGGAAAATGTTTTTTTAATGGTTTCAGCCAATAAAGAATTTATTTTTAAAAATCAGAAACGGTGAAGTTTTGGAAAATCTTTTCTCTGAAAAACGATTGATGATTTATTAGAATCGCATAATTTTTTAATATTTGGTAAGAAGCGATAAGAAAAAAAGTTGGGTCAAAAATAAAATTTATTAATCAAATTATTTTTCTGTGTTTCAAATTTTTTTCATGTAAAATAATCTTTTATTATTCAAAATAGCCCTCCAATAATAATATTGCTATTCTTGAAAGCAAAATTATCTATTTTTGCCTAAGGTCTAATTTTCGTGGATGAAAACTACATTAAAAGAGGTACTGGACTTGAACAAAAATTGTGACAATGACGCGGAATTAATTAATTAACATTAATTTGTTCATGTACACTGTTAGAAATTTCTACCGTAATTTCCCGAAACACGTGACTGGAGTTTTATTCACTCACAGTTTCGTAATATTTAGATAAATTCAAGGAAATTCAGTTACAGTTTCGTAATTTCAATATAAATTTATATAGAAATTCAGTAGAGTTTCGTAATTTAAAAAAGAGTTCCAGAAATTCCAGTTAATCTTTAGCAAATTTAAGGTATCTTTTCTTAAAAGTCAAATTTACAGAATTAAAAATTTTTATGTCAAAAAAGAGACGCTTTCGACTGTAAAATTAAGATAGAATTTCAGAAAAAAGAGACAATTTTTTAATTTTTATTTACAAAGTGGTGAATATTCTGATATTTTTATTTGGAAATTCGGAAACTTGGAACAGGAATAATTTTACGTTTTGGGTAACTGAAGTTTTATGCAGTTACATTTAAGTGAAAATTTTGTAACAGTTATGTAATTTTTTGATAAATTTTATAAAAATTCTGTCACAGTTCGGTAGTTTTAAGATACATATTATGAAAATTCAGTTAAATTTCATAATTAATTAGTTAAGTTTGAAATTCCGTCTTTTTTTGCACAGAAAGATTTTCAAATTTTTTAAAAATTTAAGTTTCATAATATTAAGAAAAATTTCAGAAAATTCAGTACATTTTTCGCAATTTTTGGATACCTTTACTCAAAAACATCATAAATATGGTCAAATTTTACGTTGCCTTTCTAAATTAAAAATTTTCGAACATTTTTAACAGTGTAAGATAACTTTTTTAATTTACAAAACATCTTTTTTGAAAACTGGGAAACGTAAAAAAAGACAATAAAGCACGTTTCTTCACTTCTTTTTGGTTAAAATTTTGAAAATAATATTGTAAGACATGGATAATTAGAGTTAACTGTGAAAAATTTCGCAAAATTTTCACTGAAACAAAGTTTACAGACTTTATTTATCGTCTTCTCTTGTGTTTTCCCAATTTTCAAAAAGATATTTTGTGAAATAGAAAAGTTATCTTACATGGACTTCTACAGGAATTTTATCTCATGGTCTGATTGATTCATAGCCTGAAGAAATTTTGTGACGCTATTTTTTCGTATTTTTAACAACTCTCCTCCCTTTATTTACTTTTACCTCTTTATCAAGGGTTACGCAAATTTTTTTTCTTATTATTCAATAAATAGCTTGATTATTTTTAAAGTAGTTGTCGTGCCAAGAATTTAGTTTCTGGGAAAAAATAGTTTTTTTACGATTTTAAGAATTGAAGTAATATTATCAGTCGTGTTTTATGAAAGAAAAAGCATTTTTTATGAGAAAAATTTAAAACTTACGAAAAATAATACTTTTAATAATGTTTTTTTTTTAAATGAATGAATGAATGAATCTAATTTTTGAAATAAGCAAATTATCTTCAAATATAGTTATTTGTTCAAAAAAAGCTTCTTTTTGAAAAATTATTTAAACGGTCTTAGCCACTGAAAACTTTACTTTCAAAATTGGAAACAGTAGAGCTGTAGAGAATATTTTCCCCGAAAAATAAATCATGCTTTATGAAAATCCAATAATTTTTTAATAATTGATAAGAAGCGAGAGTAAGAAAAAATTCTATTACAAAAAGCATCATTGAAAGTTTTATTTTTTTTAAGTCTTAAATTTTTTCATAAACAATAATGTTTTTTCTTTCACAATAAACGACTGATGATATAATTTTAAGTCTCAAAATCATAAAAATTTTTTATTCCAGAGACCTGGTTTTTGGCACAACTACGTTAAAGTATAACTTTCCTGATTATCCTTTTCTTGATATATGTTTATAAGATATTTCTTATTAAAATAGTTTTTTCGAAACCAAAATACTTCTTTGAAATTCAATTTTAAGTTGTTAACCGAATTCAAGATGAATCCAAGCGAAGTCAAAGGAATTTAAAGATGAATTAAAGGTCAATTCATCATGACGAAATTAACTAATTATAGCGAATTTAAGTAAATGGTTAAAGGAATAAATTAGAGAAGTTCATTAGGAATTCAATGGAACTTAAGTATTTACAGTGAATTTATGAAAATCCATTTGTATCACGAATGGAAATTGTACAATTAAAAAATGAATTAGAAAACTGTACAACACTTGGAAAATTTTAAGCAATTAAAAATATCAGAGAAGAATCAAGTATAAGAAATTAACTAATTTAGATCGTTCGAAACCTGGACAATTATTTAATTGAATCTCCCCTTTTAAAGTCTAACGTAATTTCTTGCCATTTAAATTAACATTTTTCCATTATATCATAATTATAACTTCCAAAATATAAATACTTTTCATTGAATAAATTAAAATTCTAATCAATATCAATTAAACTGGTTTGAGCCTTGTTTATTACTGCGCTCAGAAAAAAAAATGTTATTCATTCAACAAAATTGTTTTCATAAATTCACAAAGTATTTTATCGACAACCAAATTTTAATTTAATCTAATAAGTAATTGAAATTATTAAAAATAACAACATTATTTGGTTAGACCAACCAAATTTTGCTAACAACTGAACATTATGTTGCCCGTACAACAACAAAATACTATGTTTGAAACAACAAAAATTTTGTTGACTCTTCTAAATATTTTTCTGAGTGTTGCTTGAGATTCATCACGTAGTAGGCGTTAGGCAAAATAAAACCTAGAAAAGTGGAATCGATCTAGTGTACCTTCATAACACGAATCACCCCCTCATGAATAATCATGAGTATGTGTGACACACATATCCTCACACCCCTCATCCCGTTGTACTACCGCGAAAGGATCGTTAGTACAAAATAATGCCAGTGAAGGATATCTGCAGAGAAAAGGTCAAGAGTCCATCTCAGGTCACGAGTAAACTTGGCACAAAAATTTATTCAGTTTTTTAAGTTTGTCATCTAGCAGGAAATGAAAAATTCCGATTCACTGACTCGATATTCTGGATAAAATACGAAATTTCATCTCCCAACGATACTTCTTCACTGTTGAAGTGAGTCATGAGTATTCATTAAGAATTATATGCATATTAAATTAAAACTTTAGTTAGTTACTGAGGAATTAACTATCTAACAATCTTCTTCTTGAAAAGTCATCAGGTCGCATAGTATTTCTGAAATTCTCGCTGAGAAAATTGTACTTTTAGGGAAAAGTTCATTAAAAACTTTGAAACTTTTTCACATCGGTTTAATTGTATTTTTGTGTTAATTACATTTCTCCCTTTTTTACTCTAAAATAGGCAGAGTGAAATTCTTGTAGAGGTTTCGTGGAACATCCAGTATTAAGTAGAAATTTCTATTGAGTTTTAATTAAACTTCGTTTTCTTCGATTAAATAATATCTTTTAATGTGAAAAATAGTGAATTGAAATATTTTTTTTAATCATACTCAATGGTGAAGTCTCCTGAATAAATCATTATTTACTCATCTGAATGCATCTTGTGTAATCAAATTATTGATTCTATCCACTGCTTCTCACTCTCGATTATATTAATTGCCAGCATTGTCATAATTATTCTACAGTAATAAATTTCATCAATATGTTTCGGATAATCCTATTTTATGAATATTACATTCAAATTTTTTAAATAAAATCTATGAAAATTAAACCTGAAATTCGCATATAAAATGTTGGATTTAATTGAAGCGATGTATCACAATTTAATATCGTGACAAAAAAAACCTATAGACAAAAAAATGAATTAAATTTCCCTAAATTTGGCACTGAATAGCCTCACATATAAAATTATTTATTTTAATAACTCTATTCTTAAAAAGTAAATGAGCAAGAAAACTTTCATTAACTCTTTTTAGTAATATCTCTTTCTGATCTTTGTATTTTAATTTTACTAATAATTAGTAGTAACTACTGAATAGATTAGTCAATCTGAACTAATTATCAGTAATGACTTATCACTGAGTTTGATTCACAAAGTATATCAAAAAATTATAATAATATTTTTGTATGAGCATTAAATAACTTTAAATAAACAATTTTTACTAGAATATTCTAAGTAAGTTGATATAATGATCAACACCTAATTAACCTGTTGTAATTTTGTTTAGATAGTCAAATAAAACTTATTAAATAATTTCAAGAGCATATTTGAATTAAAAATATACATAGACGGGGAAAAATATATTATAAAATGTAATACCCTGGTCCAGTGAATTTAAGACAGCCATTTAAATTATCAAAACTGTAATCTTGATGAAAAGCGCTATGATGCTAGAATATAGAAAAAATTGTAGGTTATGCCACTTATAATCTGGATTATACTTCTCATAGTCTAGAATATAAATAGCTGTCCTATAGTCACTGGACCTGGATATTAAATTTTATAATCCACTTTCCTCCGTGTAAAATGTAAATTATATATGTTTACAATGGTTTGAGCAGTCGACCAGCAATTAAAAAAACCCGGGCTTGAATCCGGGCACAGTCGAAAACGTCTCTTTTTTACAGAAAGGTTTCAAATTCTTCAAATTTGACTTTTAAGAAAACGTATCTTAAATTTGCAAAAGATTATTTCTGGAATTTGTTTTTTAAATTACGAAATTCTACTGAATTTTTATATAAATTTATTTTGAAATTACGAAACTGTAACTGAATTTCCTTAAATTTATCTAAATTTTAGGAAATTGTAGCTGCATAAAGTTTCAATTACGTCTTTCGGAAAATTTCCAGAAAATTGACAGAAATTTCTAACAGTGAATTCTTTTTCGTATTACAAGTTCATTTTCCGTCTTATTTCCGAGGTCTTTTGTCAGATATAATCTTCTTATAAAAAATTTACTTGGAAAGAAAACAGCTTAAAACTTCTTTGTTAATGCGTTTAAACACGAATATGTGATTGGGAATGTTTCGAGAACACGTACTGACAATGAGTGATGGATATGGATCGTTCAGTAGTTATCGGCGGTTTTAGTCGGCCACAAGTTATTCATGGGTAGGAAGTAGAATTAAAGATAAATCTCTTAAGCTTTAAATTCTTAATATCTCGTGAAAAAATGAACTTGAGAAATTCCAATTCAGATTTTGAGATAAATTTGATATTGATTCGGAAATTATCTCAAGTATTAAATTATATATCAAATCCTCCCAATTTATTAATAATATAATATTATAAATAATATTATCCTAGTTAACAAAGAACAAAAGTTATTCTAATTAATAATGAATTATTTGAATTGCCTAAATTGTTTTAAGTACATAACTCAAAAATTAATTATAATAACGTAGAAATTTATTAAACGCGAAGAATTTGGATGAATCAATGAAATGGATCGATACGAATTTTCAAAAAAGGAATTAAAAAATGATTTATCACTAATTTTTAGCGATCATTATAATTGGTAATCGGGACAATATATTTTTTGTGCAATTTATCATGAAAGAATAAAGACAAACACTTGATTGTCAAAGACTGTGAAACAATGTGGTTTACTCACTGAATTGACGTATTTGAAATTATGCCGAATAAAAAAACGAGAAGTCGAGATGGACAACGTGATAAAGATTTCTTCGCCGACGAAATATCTTCCATCGGCATGTCTTTGCGACCAAGCGGAAGTGCCTCTTCTGGTGAGTCGAAAACTAATTTCCGAATAAAATAAAATAAGATTTTTATTTAATTAAAAGCTGTTAGGGTTTTATTTTGAAAAATTTCAATCATTTTAACAAATTTCAAAAATGCGAATTTATTGTTTTGATTATACATTTCTTAAAATATTAATTTCACAGCTAAAATTGTTTAGGAAATAACACTTAATTTTTCCTACTTTGCCAAATTTCCATAAAACTTTTATTTACAATTTCTGAAACACCTGTGCAAAATACTTTTGCGGATAAATGTGAATAAAATTATGTCAAAATGACAAGTATAATTTGACCCACCAAATTTCCTAGATGATGTGGAAACAAAAATACATTATTTGAATTTCCTTCAGAAAGTTATCAAATCATTACTCCATAATGTTCCTTTTAATGTTGCATTTAAGAAGATCCGGCACCTTTGATATTTCTATTTTTATTTCTTGATTTTAGACTTTATCTATAATTTTTTCATTTTTAGTACCTTTATTTAGAAAGTTTTTGGGGTTTTTTAAAAATTCCAGCACCTTTATGTATTTTTTAACTAAAATTTTTGGACAGTTTCTTGACATTTTTTGACATTGAATAACATTTTTGTTTTTTAACCAATTGTCATGATTCTTTTTGTATTTTGTTCCTTAAAATATGTTGCAACTTTTTAGGTATAGCGAATAAGGTAACCTGACTAAAAAAGAGTAACAGAAAATAAATAAATAAAAATATCCCGAAATATGAAAAAAAAAATTTGTAGTTATTTTTTTAGCTAAAGTGCTTTCCATACCCAAAGATATTGATATAACAAAAAATAAGTGGTAAAATTTTCAAATGCTTGTGTCTAATACTTTAGATTTTATTCAAACATGTGTTGCAACAAACACGTCCTGAAACGACGTAAATTTTGAATCGTTTTTATCTAGTAAATTTTGAAAGAAAAAATTGATGGATCATTTTGAGAATGCATACCCTATTGTATTTTTGTGCGCTCTTTCCAATCCCATTGTCTATTTTACGGTACCGTTTGCTATTTTTTCAATATGGCGAGAAAAATATAAAAAAGTCACAAAAATATCAATTTTTTCCATTATATCGTATTTTTAAACATGAAAGTGTTATCTGATCGTTTCGATCGTCTAGATCTGGTGGCATAAATGTTTTTACTAAAAGAAAAAATCATTTTCGTTCATAAATTCAAAATGGCAGATGGAACATGGCGTAGTTTTGACAAAACATCTTATGTTTTCCATGTTTTTCAACATTTTTTCTCTCTAATTAGCTTAATTATGCCTGAGATATACAGAAATGAATGTCATGATAACTATTTGGTCCCAATATATCCACACACTCCAACAAATTAAGTATGTCGGTTGTTGTTACTTTGATTTCAAGACAAATTTCATTTCTTCCATTCTTGGATGTAAAAGTTGTGGCTATGGTGGTAATTTTTTCCAATAAAAAATATTTTTGTTTGTTTAAAAGTTTATAGGGCTTTATTATTATGCCTCTACCTATTAATATTAATATATTTGTAAATAGTAGTAACTTTTAATTTTATTTATTTTTCCAAGAAAAAAAATCAGATTGCCCTGAAAATGTACACACGCAAAAAAGTATAGAGAATAAAAAAATAACATTTTTGGAAAATTTCAAAAAATCAAAAATATACCAATTAAGGGTGGCGGATCCCCTTAAATTAACAAATTGATCAAATCAATTTTTCACTAATTTTTGTTATTATTAGTAATAATATTTATATGAAAAATTGCTAGATGACTTTTCACTTATTCAGGTTTACAGAGAACAGAATAAATCTCAATAAAAATAAATTTCTTCTTTTGGAACGAATTTATTATTCGGCACAGATGTTTCTGATACTCACAACCTTTTTTTGAAAATAGAAAGAAAAATAGCTTATACTTTTTTTCCTGAAAGAGAATGTAATCACTTGTTCCACTTTTTCGCATGTGGAAAGTCTATTTTTATTTTATAATTCAGCTCATAATGAGAGTTAGTTTCGTTTCTCTCGGGTTCTTCATAATTTCATCTTGTTTATCTTTCTTTTTTAGTTTAATCGTTTACTGCCACTCCTCAGTGCTAAAAGCAATTTACGAACAGCCTCGCCATTATTGATGTTCCCATTTCCAGTTTTTTGTATACAACGAACAAGTGCACTCCTTTCATTGATGCACTCTGTTGCAACTGTTGGAAAAGAACATGAAGATATCAAGGCCGTTTGCACTTGATTGTATAAGTTCATAATGACACATTCCTTCATTAGAGTCTCGTTGTCTCCGATTTCAAAATCAATTCCACAACGCCAAATCAAACTATCCAGAGTGTCTTCTCGATATTTGAATCCATCACTTTCACTTGCATAGTGAATTCCTTTATCTTTCAACCATAAGGTTAACTAAAATTGAAACAAAATATTTTATGTAAATAAGAATTCAGATTTATTTTTTTTTAATTACCAGATTTTAAATACTTTTTTTATTTTAGCGAAATTTAGTTATCTTCAATTATTAACTGTATAATTAGTATCAGACCTTGTTTATTTACCTTTCCTCGACAGATAAAACTTAAGGGATTTCCATCGATTCGAATTTTAGCAAGGCTTCTCATTGGTTCAAGTTCATTAGCTCCAAGACAATTAATCTGATTATTATTCAGATTTAGATTTCGGAGATTGAGTAACTTTCTGAAGACTGAAGCATCAATTGATTTAATTTTATTGAAGGACAAGTCCAACTCTTCTAATGATGTCAAATCATTGAACCATTGTGAATAAACAGCCGAGATATTGTTGCTATTTAGACTCAATTTTTTTAAGTGTTCCAATCCAGAAAATGCATTGTAGTCCACTTCCACTATTTCACAATTCTGAAGAGACAGAGATTCCAGGTTTGGTCCAAATGATGTAAATGTATTAGCAAGAACTTTATTGATTTTTGAGAGTGTAATGAATATTGTTGAGACGTATTGAAATTTGTTTTCGGAAATTTCTTGTAAAGTGGTGTGCTCGCATTTTAAATTATTTATTCCTGCAAGAATACAATTATTAAATAACTTGAAAAAATTGATAGACATCTGGAAAATTTTGAGAACCATTTTATTTAAAAATAAAAGCTGAAATAAAAAATTTTACCCCAAAATTCCTCAAATTCGTAAGTTTACGAGAAAAAATTTTAACTTTTGAAAAAAAAGTGATGTTGAAAAAAATTGTAACGTAGTTAAAAAATTTCCAGAAATTACTATTTGATTTTATATTTCTTTAGTTGTAATTAGGTACTCAGAATAAATATTCGTACCATCTGTCTTGATTGTTTTACAGTGACCGTCATAAAAATCAATTAAAACGCAAATACTAATTAGCACTGAAAAAAATAAACCCTGCATTGTGACTGTTTCTGACTGAAATGGAAGACAAATATTATTACGACTTATGAGATATTATAAAAACGGATGTGTATAAACGATAAAGTTTTAATCATAATTAAGCTTCCTGTTCAAATAATTTTATCCTGAACAAAATTATTACTAGAATTGCTAATAAGCAAAATAATAATAATTGTTCTGCTACTTTAAATGAAATATTTAATTTTTAATTCAAATTATAATAGAAATTTATTTTTGTATATTCTAATTTAATAGTCTAATTAGATATATGTATGTACGTACTTACGTTCTATATCTTGGTTATTTCCCTCACTAAAAAGGAAGCAAAAGTCCACTCGACAATTCTATATATAGATACGAGTCTTTGAATTCGCGAGGGATTCAGTTCATTTAGGAAACTTTGCGAAATTCTACATGGCTGAATAAATATATTTTTTATTCCTTCTTGTTCCCAATCGTACATCGTGAAATTCCTTTATATATTTTGTTTAATTTATGGAGTAAGTGGGTCACGTGATCAAGAAGGGAATTTTAGTTTTTCCAAATATTTTTCTACAATAATGAATATTTTTAGATGTAATTTTAGAACGTGATAAAGGACATATTAAGATAGTTTATCCACAAAAATAAGACCTTAGGCAACAATAGATAATTTTATAAAATAATAATAATAATAATAAAAAGATAAAAGGAATTTGAAATGCGGAAAAATAATGCACTTTAAATTTTTAATTTTCAACCGAACTTTTTATCTTATCGCTTCATACCAAATTTTAAAAAATAATGTGATTTTAATAAATTATGGATCATTTTTTGAGGAAAAAGATTCTCTACAACTTAACCGTTTCCAATTTTCTAAAATGAATAAATTATTACCAAATTCAGCAATTTGTTTATAAGAGTTTTGTTTTGGAAAATTGATTTTTAATGGTTTCAGCAATTAATGAATTCATTTCCAAAAATTAGGAACGGTAAAGTTGTAGAGAATCTTTTTCCTCAGAAAATAATCCGTGATTTATCAGAATCACATCATTTTTCACAATTTGGTATAAAGCAATAAGAAAAAAAGTTCGGGTAAAAATAAAATTTGTAAAACAGGAACTCATTTGTTTAATTGTTAAAACTCAATTACCTTCAAAAACCCTCTATTAATATGACATTTGTCATGTCTTAAAGTTTCAGCGAAAAATCTTAATTATTCTAAAAAAATTTCGGGGGAAACTAAAATACCTTTCTTGATTTCGTGACCGACTTATTCCATGCCCTTGATTATTTTAAAATACCTCTTAGATCAATTTTGAGAGTCTATCAATTATTAGAAGTCAAAGTAAACAGTAATTTGTCTTCGAAATTGAGTTAAGCTTCTCCAACAGCTGATATCGAAAATATTTAAAATTTGTCTTTATTACACAAAAACTAGAATTTTATTTTGATTCGTTAATTGATTGATTGATTTTAATTTCTTGAATTTAATTGTATTTTATAAGAGATATTAAAAAATTATATAATATAATAAATACTTCAATTAAATTTTTATTTCAATTTCAGGCATTTCAAGCTTGGCGAGCTGCGGTGAAGTTGATGCACTACCGGAGTTGCCACCACAAGACGAGGAGAGGTTGCAACGAGCAGCTCGATTATTACAACAGAAGTTGGTCTTACGTCAGTGGTTAGCAGATCATGGCCTTCATAATTACTATCAGAGGTACGTGACATAATATAAGAATATTAAGAATAATAATAATCATGAATTTTTCACTGATTAATAAATCATCCTGTTTTTATTTTCCTTGACAAGGCTTATGCAGATGGAAGTTGTGTCTTTGGAAGACGTTTATTGGGTGGAAGACAATGCAGCACGTACAGCTTTGGGAAAAGATCTTCCGAGGTGGATCCAAGCACGACAAACTTTGCCAACTTCGAAGGAAGATTTGGAAGCCCTTAAAGCCGACCTCTGGAGCTCGGTTGTCAAGAATAGTCAGCACCAGGACGCTTGGACTTGGGGTACTTGAAGATGTTTCTATTTAATATCAGTTTTTAGAATAAAAGATCAGAAATTAAAAAATATATTAGTTTTATTAAAATCATACCTAAAATTAATGGTTTATGAAGTTTTTTATGGTTGAATTATTCTCTAGAGATGCTAATAAATTGAAAATTTTATATTTCAGGCGGAATGTTGGTAGTTTCAGTTTCAGTTGCAGGGCTTGTGACCCTTGCAGCTATGACTCAACCTGCCTTGGCTCCAGAAGCTAAACATTCCCTTTTGCAATATGTGACTGGAAAGTATCTTTTACCCAGTAATTGTCGAGTTCATTTTGAATGGGAAGAGCCTCAACTGGTGGGAGAAACAATGACTTTCACTGTTAAGGTAACGTCCCAAGAAAAGAGTCTATATTCAATTAAATTTGAAATATTAATAAGAAATATATTTTAAATTTCAGTTCTACCAACGAAATGGTCAACCATATCCGATTTGTGATAAGGACAATCTAATTGTTGAGGTGACAGAAGGAACTCGAAGAGTTGCAACATTTATAGAATTAGGAGGAACGGATCCTCTCGCCGCAAACACAGCCGTTGTAAAGTTTACAGTTCGACACGCTGGACAATATCGTATAGCTGTTCTTATTGGTTCGTGCCACGTGCATGGCAGTCCCTTTCTGAAAATTTTTCTTCCCGGTACTTTATTTGCATCCACTTTTTTAACGATTCAGCTTAAAGACTTTATTCAGAGTTGTGAGAGAAACTCTGAAATGGCAATTTAATTTTAGGGCCTCCTGATCCAAACAAAACAGTCTTCGTTCGACAGAGCTCGACTGTTGTCTGCACTGCTGGAGTTCCACACTCTTTAACAATAGAACCAAGAGACGAATATGACAATCTTTGTATATTTGGTCCTGGAGACAAACCTACTGATGGATACCATGTAAATATTACGCAGGTTAGAATTGTCTTTACACTGAATTATTATTTTATTTCGAGTACTGACTGCAAAGCTTGAGAAAAATTTCACCACTGTTACCATTGTTTGCTTATTTTTTTTACAGATCGGTAGTGTAGGAGAAAAAGCAACACCAGTGGATTGCAAAATTCAACTCTACTATGATTCTCCCAATCAAAGGATTAGATTAAAAGTCAGCTTCCCCAAAGGTGGATGCTATCATGCCACAGTTAGTTTAGCTGGGTTGCAGCTTCATAATGGAGACTTCTCTATTATCGTCCTTGAAAGTGTGTAGTAATTTTAATAATTATTAAAATAATTTGAAATCAATTTATTGGAGTTACGTCTGGCCATAGGTGCTGTCGCTAGATCAGTTCATCAGAGCGTAGCGTCCAAGGATTTTGATACATGTTACGCAGCCAAGTTGCTCGGAATGCAGGGTGAAAAATTCACTAAACCGAAGAAAGTCTTTTGCTTCATATCACCCAAGCAACTAACGATCAAAGAATATCTTCTCAAATTCATACCTAAGCGCCTTGTGACATTTAGACTTTGTCCTTCCACGAAGGTATTTTTTGAAGGATAATTTACTTTTTTTAGTTGTATTAATTAACTTTGGTTTTTTTAAATTAATTTGGAATCTAATTTATAGACTAATTTAATTTTAAAAATTTCAGTTTTACTTTGAAAGTTCGAATAACGACTCGTTTACCATCGACGACGGTTGCCAGCCTCCAGTTGAATTGATTTCAACTTATCGCGACATCATAGCCGCCACTTTTACCCTATTTTTACTCAAAAATATTGGGGGAAGTGAGACTTTTGCTGACAAACAGGATTTCTTCTATCATGAAGTCAGGAAACATCATCAGAAACATTATCACGAAAAATTATCTATGAAAATTCAACGAGATAAACTCCTCGAATCCGTGAGTATATTCAGATAACTTCTTTTTCCATTCAGGAATTTCATTTGTTACTAATATTTCACCTCATACTTCAGTCTATGAAAACCACGAAAGGTTTCAATGTAAGCGATTGGTGCAGAAATTTCGAAATCACGTTCCAAGGGGAACAAGGTAAGTTTTTTTTAACTTAATCGTTAGAAAAATTCTACTTACTTGAAGCATAATTAATCAAAAATCCTTCTTTCCAGGAGTCGATTGGGGAGGAGTTCGTAGGGAATGGTTCGAATTAATCTGCGCAGCACTTTTTGATCCTGGAAATGGATTATTCGCATCTTTTGGAGAATCGCAACAGGCTCTGGTGCACCCGAATAATAGAAGGCCACCCCACCTGAAGCTGAAACACTATGAATTCGCTGGTCGAATTGTAGGCAAATGCTTATATGAATCAGCTCTCGGAGGGTCCTACCGTCAACTCGTTCGTGCCAGGTTTACCAGGTCTTTCCTGGCACAGATTATCGGCCTCAGAGTTCACTATAAGTATTTTGAACAAGATGACCCCGATTTGTACCTGAGCAAAGTGAAATATATTTTGGAAAACGATGTTGAGGAGATGGAACTCTTTTTCGTTGAGGAGGAATATGATAAGGATGGACAGTTATTAAAAAACGCTGAATTAATTCCTGGAGGTAGTAAAGTTCGAGTCACTAATGAGACAAAACTTCGTTACCTAGATGCTTTGGCCCAACACAGGCTCGCCAGTTCAATTCGAAACGAAATCGATCATTTCTTAAGAGGCCTAAACGAACTCATTCCTGATAATCTGCTTGGGATTTTTGACGAAAATGAACTGGAGGTAAGAAAATTCAATTTCTAGATTTATTTTGAAAAATTGCGTTTAAAGTCAAAATTATGTTCAATTCTTTATTTACATTTCGTTCTGTTTTGGATTTTCAGTTACTACTCTGTGGAACTGGGGAATACAGTGTGGCAGATTTGCGGGCTCATCATATAGCGAATGGAAGTTCGCCAGAGTTCCTACGAGTCCTTGATTGGTTCTGGACAGCGGTAAGCAATTTTACTCAAGAAGAAATGGCCAGATTACTTCAATTCACGACTGGATGCTCGCAATTGCCCCCTGGTGGATTCCAGCAGCTCAGTCCGCGTTTTCAGATCACCGCTGCACCAACATTTGCTAATCTTCCTACTGCACACACCTGGTGAGAATTTTTAATTATATTATTTCAAAATAAAAAAAAAATCTATTGAAGATTCCAAATGTTTGCTTGTTTAAATGTTTTTTTAAACACAATTTTTATGGTGAAGAAGATTTTAACTTTAAAATTAAGTTGTATTAAGAGGTCTATAATTTGCGAATTAAGATGAAATTAACGAATTTCTTCTTTGGTTTCATAGTTTCAACCAACTTTGTTTGCCTGATTATGAATGCTACGACCACTTCGAAAAGGCACTTCTTCTCGCGATCAGCGAAGGAACCGAAGGCTTTGGAATGATCTAAAAAGAGCTCCAAAATTAGGATCTAACATTCCTCTAGTCTAAACTAGCTCAATCCTTGAAAGCATCACTATTTTTCGCTCAATGTACATTTACAGGTTTGTACGTATAAACGAAAATAAACAGCTTTTCATTTCATATTAAAAAATAAAAGCTTAATAATTCAATTTTCTTTTTTAAATTTATTTCAACTCATTGATTAATTTTGAACTTCTATTTCTAATAAAATAGCAAAACAATCTCCGAATCGAAAATGTTTTCTGAATACGTACATCCTGTAAGAGCACAAGTTTTATTTTTGAGGTCTAGTTATGGATCTAGTCACTCGTTTCCGATGAAATCGACAAAATCGTTACAAAAAAGAAGGTTTCATCGTCCGAGTGAAATATTTATATAATACATTTATGATGTACAAAACTGAAATGCCGTAATTTCACTTTTCTATAAAGTTCAGTGATGCCTGAACACTCTTGCGATATTTTGCCCAATAGCAAGTTGCAGTTACAGTAATTCAGTTTAAATAGTAAATAATTACTGGTTCAGTTAGAACTATAGTTAGTTTAACAATAAGGTTAGTCTTGATTTGAGAAATTTAGATTCGTAATACGTATTATTGACTGAATGATCATGAAACTTCGTAACTGATGTTTCGTTTTAACGTTTTATATACGTACGCTTTAGTGTTACGAATTTGTTATTTCCGAAATTCTGTTTTTAATTAAAAAGACCGTAATGATGTCTTAATACATATATGATACGCTTGACTCTAATCCCATTCTCTTTGTATAACGCGTTCTATGACTACGTAATGTACTTTTTATATATTTTTTTACGTTTCCTCTCTTTGCTGACAACTGCGGCAATTAATGAAAACAGAATTAAATTAGAATCAAGACATAGAATATTTCACAGACTGTTCAGCATGAATTGTATAAAGTATTTATTAACTAGCATAGAATATATAGAGTAGATTTTGACATGAAGATTATTTTTTCAGTTTTTCAAGTGCATTTTTCTCTGAATTAAAAATAAAATTCAAACGATAGATTGACATTTAAGGAAGTTATCATTGTCCGTTTAAATTCATTTTCCTGCTTTGATTTGTTTTTAGTTATCTTCAATGTACAAACTTTTCTCATCACCTTCTTTCTTGCATTTTGATATTAGGCGTTTCCATTCAAGACTTAAAAAATCTGTTAGAATTCGAAGTTGTAAGAAAAAAAATTCGTGACGGATAGTAAAATATGTTGTCTAGTAGTTAAAAGTGCAATAACGCAAAGTGTGATCATCTCTTTGAAAAATTGTTGTTTTGAAAAAAATTTCTCAAATAGTTCTAATAATGGTTATAATGATACTCCAGAGTTTTTTTAGATATGAGAAATTTTGAAGACTTCTTCATTGGATGATGACGCGAAGTCTTGTTAATGCAAAGAAACATATTTCTAAGTATTTCACAGTGAATACTCACTGGAAGTCGTAATTCGATTTCAAACACAATCATAATAATAGGATATATTCGTACGTTTCTAGCGAGTAGAAATACGAACAAGTGTCTGATGCCGTTTATGGTAGCTTACTTTCCTTAAGTTACTATAACAAAGATGTAAAAATACATAGATTGAAAACGACGATTTTGTACATTTATTCTACAAAATTCCAACATCCAGATTTAAATTCTTCTAATTAAATAAAATACTCTAAAAGAGTGAGGATTTAAAAAAATAATTGCGATTCATTTATTATAAATTATGCGAATATAGTTCAAAAATAATTGACGCTCTGTGCTTGGTAATTTGGCTCTCTTTGCTAATGGTTTCTTCTTTCTATTTTCTACCTTTCTCCCTAGCGTTTTTAGAGTCGAGGCTTTTTCTCTCATTTTTATTTATTTTTTAAATTTTTTCATCGCTGCTCTCTACTGGAAGAGAAAATCAGAATAGTTCAACTTCTCAAGAAATTGTCTAGAGTTTAGGCTCACTGGATCAATCCAAATAGATCACCAAAGCTTTAGCTGGAACAAAAATTAAATGAAATTTTTTAAATGGTAGATTATGAACTTTTAAATTGTTCTTTAATAACATTTGCTTACTTAGATTACCAAATATGTTAAATAATGTGACTTCCAGAATGAGAGAGAAAAGACAAGGTGCGTAAAATAGCACGTGGAGCTCGAACTACACTTCCGGCAATTTGTAAAACTCGACTACTCCATCCTCCTTCCTGAGACTGGCGAATCAGACGTTCTCTCAAATCATTTAGTTCAGCTCTAAGGGATCAATTTGGTATTTATGATTTATGCTTCACAAAATTATAAAACTAAAATTTTGAGGAGGATTGAACCCAGTTGAAGAATGAAATTAAAAAATTTTTAGTAGTTCCACATTTGAGAGTAGTAGACTCACATTTGAGAATTGTATGCAGATTCTATTCGTCTCAGAGCAGCTTCACGATCCGAAAGTTGATTCTCGAGATTTGCTGCTCGCAAACTGAGAGACCTTTCTGCATCCTTGCTAAATTTCAATTGCTTTTGTAGTTTCTCAGTTTCTTGCTCCTTTACCCTTAACTCTCTAAAAATAATAGATATTTAAAAAAAAAATGATATTCAAATTATTATTTAAATACATTTGAGAAGTTTTTATAAATATAAATAAACAGTTTTTTAAACTAGTAAAATAATTTTAATTAATAAGTATGACATTTCTGATTGAAATTCGGTTTAAAATTCAACTTCTATTAAAGAATTACTTAGAAAACATCCTTGCTTTTTCTTGAGCAGATGCTACCAAAGCGATTTGAGCCGCCAGTTTAAGTTGCAACTCTTCATTCGCTGACTCTGCCTTTTCAGCCCTTAGCCCACGCTCATTTGCCAAAATCTCGTTGGCTGTTACCTAAATAATTAAAAAAAAACATTAGAATCTCAATTCAAGATTTTATTATGTTCTATAAGTTACATGTTTTTTAAAATCATCATAAATAAAAAAGTAGTCTTTAAAGTAAATTTTATTTTGCAAATAAAATAAAAATATAGGAAATAAGTAAAGACATTTTAAATTAATATTTATTAAATAAAATGTGTAGTAAAATTGAGAGTAGATTAAAATTTTGAGACTCAAATACCATAGCTGGAGAGAATTGAGCAACTCAATTGTCAGAGGTTGTTGATTTATTTGCATATTGATTACTGTGATGCTACTGAATAAATAATGATACATTTTGCATTTGAACAATTATATTCGATAAAAGAGGTAAGGTAGTATTGATCTTCTTCTAGTTACAGAGGAACTGTTATGTGACATTGAGTCATCAGCGAAAAACTAGAGAGTGACTCACCCTTGCGCTATGCCCTCAGTACATTGACTTACCTACCATAATACATTGCCTCGTTCTCCCTCCGAGCAGAGAACACTTTGCAATATCAGAAATCAGGATTCTAAACAACCAAAATTCTTCTTAAAATGTTAATTAGATACTTTAAAAATTAATTTTAGGGAAAATAAATTAACTAAAATTTAGAGGAATAACAATGGAAGTGAAACTTGATTTACACCTTCTGAAGAAAAAAAAGTATTCCTCATAGTCACTTTTCGAATAAATTTGTACTTAATAATATTGAACTTTAGAAATATTTCAACTGAATGAGAATTGAAATTGGAAGAAAATTCTCAGAGGATCATGGTAGATATGAAATTTGAAAATGATACAAGGATTCCTTTTTTAGCCTTTTTCAGTATTTTGGTAATTGGAAGGGTCGAAAGGTGAATCATCAATTTCCTGAAACCACCTACAATTCCACGCGCCGATGAGAAACCACCCCCTCGAGAAGTTAACTCTACATCTACGCTAGCATGAGTCACGCTCTCAAGATCAATTTTAACGATGAATATATGTTACCAACTCGCGGGAAATAAAAATCAGGTCAAAGATACTCTAGCTATTATGTAAGATTCTATTCACAATCGATCCAAAAATTCTGTTTTAAGAGCAAATTTAGTAGATCATCAAAATTAATGAATTTTAATGTGGATTAATAAGATTTTAATCAGGAGGATTCAAAAAAAAAAAAACGACCAAATTTGGACCAAAATATAAAAACAGATTTGGTGAAGTACAGTTATGACAGTTTGATGGGTTATATTTAAAGGCAAAGTTTCACGGTACAATTTTATTAAATGACTCTTAGGGTCATTCAGGTATTTAATAGAGAAACACACAAGGTGTTGTTTTAGTCTCCTGTTGGCATTCATGGAGGAGAATTTTCGGTCCCCATGGAAGGTGATGGGAGATAATTTTTAAATATTTTTTTTAGAATTCCAGCTTTGAAGAGGGTGCTGGAAGAGCACCGAAACGTCACGCAAGTAGTTTATAATTTTTATTTTTTTTATTTTTATGTAGATGGTGGGAAATAAAGACAAAAGAAGACGAAAGAAAGAAAATGAAGGAAGGGGTTTTGGAAGGTTGCCTTCTTTTTTCGTTCCTCCTTTTTTGTTGGTTTTCCTCATGTTTATTGATTTTGGGTAATGTTTTTTGGTCCAAATTTGGTCTCTTTTTTTGTATTTTGAGGATTCGAACGATTTCAAATTCTTGAAATTTTGAATTGTACATTTGTTTGGACGTTGAGGGGAATTTGAGTTTGTAGGGATACGGGTTCGAATTCAATTTTGAATTAATTAGGAGGGAGACCTTTTCTAATAAAATCTTCTTATCCTCTCTTAATTTCAGTAATTTTTCTCTATCTCGAGAAATTTGACCATCTAGAGCTTCTATTTGAGTTTGGGCACTGATTAACTTATTCCTTAAATTTTCTGTGACTACTGTTTTCTCCTGTGAAGAGTCTTTCAAAGCTTGTATTTCCTTTTCGAGATTGTCCTTTTCCTAATAAAATAAAAATAATTTTTAAAATTCTTTTCTTTTGATTTCCGAATGCTTTGATAAATTTTGTTTTTTATTGCTTAAAGATATTGAGAATTTTTTACCGTTTTTAATGTTTCCTTCTCTTGAAAAAGGTCATTTAATTGCATTTTAATGTGATTTATTTCAGCAGTGAGTCTTCCAACTCGGCCGTTTTCTGTCTCGAGTAATCTGCGTAGGACGACAATTTGGATATGTAGATGGTCCACTTGCTGGTTTAATTGCTGTATTGTTTCCTGAAGGTGAGTAATTTCCTCTCTTCTCCTACGCCAGGCATTTACTACCAAAACATGACACACTAAACCAGCAGCTCTGTTTTTCTCTTCCAGCTGGCAACCTAATCCTCCTCCTTGTAATCTACTCAACCACATTCCTGAGCCTGATACAACTCCTGATGTTCCACCGTCTCCCAATGCATCTACTTGCCGGTCTTCCATTTCCTCTCGCCGAGTCAAATTCGAGCTGCTATCTGATCTGTTAAAAGTTATGCAGATTTAGTTTTATTCGTTCTGTTTCCCATTACTTTGATAGAGTCTTAAAAACATAATATTATTTCTATCCTGAAATAATAGTCTTTTTCTGACTTGGAATTTCATAATATTTAATTGTTAATTCATCAATTAACCCCTTATGAAAATTAATAAATTTTCTTTAGAGACAGTCAAAAATTAAGTTACTGGGAAATACTTAAAAGTAAAAAATTAGAAGTATTAAGATCTGTTTAATTTGAAATTGAAAAGTCTTAGAATTATTGATTTGAATATTTAAAAGTATATCAGAAATAGTTGCAACAATTACATCAGGAAGAGAAGAATCGAAATTAGAAAAATAAAATTTAAAAGATTTGAATGCATGAAATTGGAAATTTAAAGGACAGGAAAACTTTAAAATTTACAATGACATTTTGAAATCTGTATAATGAAAATATTTTGAAGTTTTAAGCTGTAGGAATACTCAATTTTGCATATTTCCAAATATCCATGTTATGTCTCTCCATTCTAATTTTAAAACTCCAAATTTTCTAACTCTGCACGTTTTAAATATCTATACCTCTTGTTGAAAAAGCGAAAGATGTAAATTTATAAAATAAAAATATTGTGAACATAAAATATTATAAATTGATGAAGAATAAAATTCTTAATTAATGTATTTTTAATGAAATTTCTAAAATTTGAGCTTCTATACTATATAAATTCAAGAAGTTGCTCCGAAATGAATGTGGCAATTCTCTAAAAATCTAATATATCCCCGCGAATTAAGAAGCTCCAAAATACAAAATAATTAAAAATTTTCCAATAAACATGTCGATTCTTTCAATTTTCTCTTTGAAATAAATAACCCGATTTAAAAAATTATAAATTTACCTAACATCGCCAAATTCTGGATCACTTATAACTGGTGATAGGTCGATCATTGATAAACTTCTTTTGCATCGAGGAGTGACTGGAATTCGGGAACCTGGTGAACAAGTCGAACTTTTCGCGGAGTTAATTTTTGGCAAATTAATTGTTGGAATTGAGGGTCCTGGAAGCTTGAAAGGACTTTTAGCCGGTCGATAAAATGTCCTCTTTTGACATCTTACAGGCAATTGAGAATATTGCAATCTACGTTTGGCACATTGGATAGCATTTCGCTCAGCACTTTGAGACGAAATTAAATTTTCCTTGCACTTGGTCAAGGAATGGACTCCTGCATTAGCTTTTAATTCGATTGCCTTTTCTGGCATTGCAAATAAAATTCTTGTATATGAACGATAGAAATTGTTTGAATGTTTTCATGGGGACAAAACACGACTCTAACAAAAGACTGTTTCATTAGTTTAAAAAAGTCATGTCTCTGGCGAAAGCATCTGATAGAAATTCATTCCGAGCCAATCAGAACTATTCCGATTCATTCCGATATCTGCATCCGAGCCAATGCGAATCATTCCGAACCCATCCGAAAAACGTTTTATAACTCGTTTGATAAAAAACGGTGATAAATCGATCCGACTTAATCCGATTTAAGCCGAGGCAACAATCCAAATGAATCCGAACCAATCAAAAACCAAGTTTTCAATCCGATTCAATCCGAATGAATTCGAGGTCGGAATGATTCAGATTAATTTTGATTGAAAATTCGGTTTGGATCAATCCAAGCTCGAATTGATTTGGATTCATTCGGATTGTTGCCTCGGATTAAATCGGATTAGGCCCGATCGATTTTTTAACGTTTTTCATCAAACGGGGTACAAAATGTTTTTCGGATTGGTTCGGAATGATTCTCATTGGCTCGGATACAGATATCGGAATAGTTCCGATTGGCTAAAAATGAATTCCTATCCGATACTTTCGCCAGGGTCATTTTTCATTAAGAAACGAAAAAACTGGAATAAAATTAAAACATTGAAATGTAAAATAAGAATAAAAATATATATTTTTTTACTTTTAATTATAGAAAATAAATTGTAAGTGACAAATGAGAAAAGGAATAAAAAGAAATAAATTGATTAACTAATTTTAAATGAATTTCAAGAATATTTGGATAATTTTATGGGAAGCCAAGAATGCAAGTATTGGGATATTATAAAAAGTTCTGATAAGATTAAGCAATTGCTTAATGATCATTAAAAAAGAGATAATCTCAAGGGGGCAATGATTTTTACCAAGATGTTTGTCTCACTTTGAACTCGATTAACGGCAGCTAGAGAACCTCAAGTTTTGAATTAAAAATAGCAACATCGACTTACTTTGTTCTACCGCTCGTTCCCTCTTTCATGAAGAAAATATTTTACAATATATGCTGAAAATATTACAAGGAAATTTCAAAATTTGTACCCAAAACTTATTTTTTAATAAAATTTACAAAGCAAAAAACTAATGAAATTTTAGTTTATAATATAAACTTCTTGTCGTAGAAAAAATTTTTCATTTAAAGGAGTAAATAGTAGTGACTTGAAATTTACTAATGTAAAATAAATAATCAGAAATATTTAATATTCTAATATTGATATTGTTCAAGTAGATATTAATTCAAATAAAAACTTCAATTAATAGGAAAGATTGTTATCAGCCAAATACTGTTTTTTGAAATCGACCTTTGCCTTCCTAGCTTTCGTGTTGTTGTGCAACATTACATTTTTTTATAAGAATGCTTTTCCTTAAGAATATTCCCAATGAAAAAAATGGTTTAATTTTGTTCATATTTATAAAAAAAATAAAATTTAATTGAATTTGACTAAATTTAATTACATTGAAAATTCAAATCAATTCAATTTAAATTTAATAATATATATATGAAAATCCATTATTATGAGAATATAAAATTTATCGAAATTTTTATTTCGTAAAATCGAAATCTTATTCAAAGGAGCAATATTTTATGCAAACACGCAAATTTGATTGAATTTGCAAAAGAAATGCGAGTGAAATACATAATTAAAAATTTATAAATGGATCATAATTTGTATAATAAATGTAAGCAAACAGAAAAATTTATTTTAATCAAAAATTGTTTTTTACAATCGACTTTTTGTTTCGACAGTTTTTGTTTTTATACAATAATAATAATATGTAATAATACTCTCTAATGAAAACTCCTTCCTATAGGAAATAATAAATTAAACTGATGTTAAATAGGGTTCGGAACGTAAAGTACTCAACGTACAAAAAGTTATTTAAATGTTTTTTAGCATATACAGATATTACTATGTAACTTGACACAGAGTCTTAAATTATTATATAAGTTCAATTAATGTATGTATTATTCATTTTTGTCTCAATATTCAAAATCATGTATTATCATATATTGAAGTATGTATATAACGAGTTAACATGTTTGTAAATAGAAAATACAATTAATTAGGTGTCAGGGATTGCGGGAAAATCCAATTTCCCTTCCTCTGAATTCAGAGATCGCATAAATTCCTGGAATAATATCTACCACATATAATATGCTGGAGAAAGTGCGTACGGTACCAAATATCGATTCCTGCACGTGACGAACGTTTGGCTGCGACCTGGAAACAAGTTCAAGATTGTAGAACCGGATTCTAGGAATTGACTTGAGGTTCCAGAGAAGTTAAAGAACCTTGCACATCCCTGAATCTCTCATGGACACGTGACTTCTCAAGCCAATGTATGGCCACTTGTGGCTCCTTGTGGCCATTTGTGCCTCTTTCTAAATGCGTAGGTAATTCTCATTCTCGTTTTTCAAAATTTAACAAAAACAATTAAGCTTAGTGTTTAGAGCATAGTGCCATTAGTTTGTTTCTGAAACCCCTACCCACCGGCTTCTCTCATCTCGATGGTCACTCACGCCAAAAATAATTTCGAAGCGGCGCAAACCGTGTTTGCGTCGCAGCCACTGGTGTATAACTCAAATGCGCACGATATCGCGCATCTTTGATGAGTTCTGCGTGTTCGCAAAACATTCGCGATGAAACCTCACTAGAGTATGCTAGGCCAGAGCTTCCACAGAGCCTAGTGGCCGATGAACAATTTTGGAACATTCAATTGACATGAATCAATTCTGATAACCTATTATTTGATGATTTATTCACATAACCTATAAGTAGGTTTTCAATTCGTGAGTGCTTGCAATATTTTTGACAGATTTGCTCCAAAATTTTTGTGTTGTACCCTTTTGTTGGTGATTTTCCGGGTTTTGTGTTGGAGAAACGTTTTTCAGTGTTTGGATTTTGAGTTTAAAGAAGACTTGGTGAAAATCACAGAAATATTTTAAAGATACTTTTTTGCGCCTGGAGTGAAGAACCTCGCGTCAGAGTTTGAGATGCAGGCAAGTCGTTTCACATTGTCCTACGATAGTTTAATTATAGCAGCACGGGCCGGACAGGCCTAGGCTTTCCTAAAATAATTATTGGATCACCGCTCCCCTCGATTTTCCACCCTTGCCCTTGTGTTTCTGCTGGGATTGGCTGGGATAATCCAGAGTTCGAATGATATATCATAAAAGTTCACAGCTGTCTTTCATAACCTACAATGTGTACGCGCTTTTTATTGCCCTTGGTACCGCGCTTCAGATATAATTATAATTTGTAATTTATTAAAATATTTGCTCTATATGAATCATGAATGCTATGTTTTGATTTTCAAGCTGTTTATTAAGAATTTTTATTCATTCCTTTTTGACTAGTTTTTTTGCTTACATACTTGATATTATTATTAAGAAATAAAAAGTTAAAAATTCACCTTTTCTCCAAACTCGGACAAAATCCAATATATGCTCATAGTTATAATATTTGTATTTATTTTTATCACTAAGTTTGAGATATATTTTTACGCCATAATTTAATACTTTTATAGTAATTAATTACACAAAATAAAAAGAATTGATTGGTTCAAATTTTTTTTTAAATTGTCCACATAATTTCGTTGATCTTTAATTCGAAACAAATTACTCCCATAATTTCCAATTTTTCCCGCTTGGTTGTTGTCTTGGTACTTGCTTTCTTATTTCCTTGAAACAAAAAATCAATTGACTATGTTTATCTTCATTTTTTTATCATAAATTTTTGTTTTAAAGTTAGTAAAGTTTAATTCAGAGTTTTTAAACGTCCAAGATGTGAAAAAATAATAAACAAATAAAACACGATTTTGGTTGTTTTTGTCTGGTAATTTAAAGAAAACACATGTCGTGTTTTATTTTCTACATAATCGATGATCTTATCAAAGAAGTAACTGAGGATAAATTTGTCCTATCCAGAACTATAATCATGCACAGAAAGCGTCATCAAAACATTTCAAATTATGTTGTTGATTATTCAATTACTATTTGTTTTTGAAGTGCAAGAAGGACTTTGAAAACAGTAATGGTAAACCCCGTTCCCCATGAGTCATACTTTTTAATTATTTTTTTGCCAAATTACGTGAACCAACAACACATTTTCTTCGATAGAGAAGAAAAATTTAGTTGATTCATCTGAGGAATTATTATCAAATCAAATTTCAAATTCCAGCAAAAAAACGTGTATCTGGGACTTGTACAAAACTTTAAAATATAAATCAACGAATTATTCCATTGTATTGTACAATTACTAGTGTATTGTCAGATCAATCTGCTTGATGTTTTTTCAATTAAACTCTAATAAGAATTTCCAAAGAATTGTTTTTAATTTTAGAATCTCGTGTTTTAGGAAAAACCATGACCAAGGCCACGTAGACTATAATATTCAAAAACCATGGAACAATTTCCTGAAATGGGGGAGGGGAATTTAAATATAAGTGACGTCAGTAAGTAGCAATGTTCAAAACAAATAAATAAGTATTTTTGTGTTTTTGTAATAAAATATTGAATTTTTTATCTTAGTCGCAGTAATTGAAAGAGAAGAAAACGGCGGTGGACAAATAATCGATGATATGCAAGTGGAAAATGCAGATGAAATAGCAGGAAATGTAATGCAGCCCGTACAAAGTGAAAATACTCGTCCCTACATTGAAATTTTAGAACAGCCATCCACCGGAATTCGCTTTCGATATGAAATCGAAGGTAGATCCGCAGGCAGCATACCTGGCCAAAATAGCAGGCCAGATATTAAAACTTATCCTACTATTCGAGTAAGTTTCCAATATTACTTTCAACTGAATACTCCATAACCACTGTTATCATTATTTTATTAATTTTAAAACTTCTATTTAATAGATAGTGGGATACACAGGAAAAATGTTCGTGGTGGTGTCCTGTGTTACGGTAGAGGAAGACCCAACAAAGCTTCCTAGACCACATCCCCACAAATTGGTTGGCAGAGTTGAACATTGTAAAAATGGAGTCTGTCGAGTAGAACTTAAAGGGGACAACATGACGGTTTCTTTTCCTAATCTCGGTATTCAGTGCGTAAAGAAAAAGGATGTTGAAGGATCTCTAAACGAAAGAGAAAAAGAACGGGTTGATCCATTCAACAGTAAGTTTCGCAATTTACTCTTCTGTCTTTTTGATTAATTATGCATTTTTGATTAAAACAATATTTTCTTACAGCTGGGTTCAGGCATAAAAAAAATCCTACCAGCATAGCTCTCAATGCAGTTAGATTGTGTTTTCAAGGTTTTATTCCCAGAAAAGAGAATGGACGGCTCCGATGGGAAGCATTGGATCCTGTTGTCTCCCTTCCTATTATTGAAAAAAGTATAATTCATAATTTTCTATTTATCAATATTTTGTATTTTAGAATTTTGTTTTTATTTATGACTAAAATT
Organism: Diplolepis rosae; assembly: GCA_030998225.1. Lineage (NCBI taxonomy): Eukaryota > Metazoa > Arthropoda > Insecta > Hymenoptera > Diplolepididae > Diplolepis > Diplolepis rosae. The sequence goes on from JAPYXD010000698.1 coordinate 9,207,746, forward strand.
ATAATTTCGCAGAAGCCACTTGTAATCTCCTTATTCACAAACTCAGTCATTATACTGCGCCAGTCGCAGGAGGAATGGAGATGATACTTCTTTGTGACAAAGTCCCAAAAGAGGATATTCAAATTCGTTTTTATGAGGAACGGGATGGCCTCATTGTTTGGGAAGGATATGGAGATTTTCAGCCTACACACGTCCATCATCAGGTGGGACAAAAAATAGTAATTTTTAAAATAGAATTTGTGAAGGGTGACTTAAAAGATTTTAAAACTTATGAAAATATCTTTTTCCAGCATGCGATAGCGTTTCGGACTCCCAAGTATGACAATACCGATATCAAAGAGCCAGTTAAAGTCAAGATCCAGTTAAAGTTGAGGAGTAAAGACCAGGTTGGTCCACCGCTGGACTTCGAGATGCTTCCATTAGGTACAGGTAGACCCGCTTTCTGGTCATTGCGAAAAGCATTCGCCAAAAAGAAGACCGACTACACATTTGGAAAAATCTTCGCCAACGAGGATTATTTCATGCCTCAGTCAAATCCTAGAAATCCTCGAAATATTGATGAGTTTAATAATAATGATCTCAATTTAAAAAGATCTCACGACAAGTTTTCCGCCCTCCGGGCTTTAAATGATCTCTACAACGTCCGAAACAGTATCGAATTTCAGAACGGAGATATCGAAATCAAGTCCGGTCTTGGACCACTAAATCACTCGAAAAAACTATCTATTGAGAAAAACTTAGATGTCGAAAATAATGAGATTAGCATAATTTCCATTAAAAAACCTGACGATGACCATGCAAAAAATATAAGAATAGAAACTTTACAAAATTCAAACGAGATTTCAAATCAAAAAAATATTAACTTAGAAAATAGCCATTCAGTTATTGAATCTGATTCCGAATCCGATTGGATTAATAGCTCCGAGGTAGGCAAGTGGATTCAAAAAGGTGAAGAATTTCAAAAGTTTGAGCAGAATAGAATTTGCAATCAAAATGGGAAAATTATTAGCGAGGAAGAGGGTCGATCTTTAAACGAGCTTTTATCTGAAGTCGCTGAATTGGATCAGATTTACGCGGACACTCACACTAAATTGATAGAAAATCGTTTCCAAAATTTAACTGATAAAGAAATAGAAATCGATGTTAGGGATAATATGACTTACACTAGTTTGCAAATGGCCATGAAAAATCCCATAGAATTGTTTGATTTAAATGAGGATAGAAAATATGATGATGTTTCTATTTGTAGTCCTATTATTTCGATTTCCCCGCCACCTTTGGTCGCGAAGAGAGACATTACGAGTGAATTTGAAGAGAAATTGCCACCTCTGCCTCCGAAACGGATTCGAAAAACGCCTTCTATGCCGGTTCTTCCTCGTCCGCGAGCTTTTCAGACCCCCATGGATACGGAGTCGACGTTCGGTGCTCCGAATAAAAATTTGCCCTCCCCTCCTGGCACTTTGCCCAAGCAATCAAAGCAGGGACTGTTCTCGAAGTTGTTCGCTAAAAGGCAGAAAAAGGATTCGTGTGTGAGTACAAATACTGGCAGCAATCGGTCGCTGAACGTCACGGAGAATATCTCATCCTTGAGAAACGATGAACTCGATGTGCATCAGCTGCCGAGATCCAGCATGGCGAGTGTAACGAGTGTTAGGTCGCTCAGATTGGATGGTGACGAATCCCCGCCTTATGGTGTGGAGTTGACCGAGGCTGAAAACTATGCTCTCTATACTGCTATGGCTCCACACGCTACTGTTTCGGAGTTTGACGAGATGTCGTTTTATTATAGTCCAGTAGAGGGTGGGAAGATCTTGACGGAGGTCAAAGAAACTTAAGATGACAGTCAGAGCTGGGCTTTGAGTATTTTGAAAGCGGTGGAGATATTTTTGGTAATTCGGATTTTGTGGAGGAGCAATTTGTAATTTAGTTAGAAATATAATTTTGTCGTAAGAGAAATGAGAAGGGATTTCTTCTCTTATTATTACTTTCAAGCTTTGGGATATTCCAATATTTTTCATTGTTGGGATAAAGTTTATGTCTCAAGATCCCTTTAGTTGCAATATAATACATCCTTTAATAATATAAAGTGAAAAAGTGATGTAATTTGTCAAATTTAGAAGTAGTTTTCACGTTCCTGTGATATTTCAGCCTTTATTATTAACTATCTATTTTTTCAAATTAGGTGGTTGAATTTGAAATTTTTGCCACTGCCTACATTATCAGAGGATTCATTTTTCAATTATAGTTTATTTTCAATGTTATTGCATTTTTGGCTCATTCGTAAAAATCTACAAAAGCCCAGAATTTGTGAATCTTAGTTTGAAAATATTCTAGGCTCTTCAAGATTTTTCATAGATGTCTATTTTCTTTTTCCTCTTTTAGTTTTAAAAGAAGAAAAAATTTCAAAATTTCCGAAGTAATTTTTCCGTTTTTTGATATTATAAAAATGGAAAAATTTACTGGAACTATAACGTTTTATAAAGAATTTTTAATCTTTTAACTAACTTTCAGTAGTATGTAGGAACAATATTTATCCTTGGGAGAAGGATATAAAATAGTATAAAAGCTTTAACTCTATAATATATTTGAAAAATATTTGACAAATATATATGAATTACAAGTTGCTCGTCAAACTTGGTTACGAATGAAATATATTATATTCTTGTAAAAGTACATTTTAAATTAATACTCGCGTGTTCGCCCAGCTCTTAATTATTTAGTCACTTGTTGACTAAAGCGTTTTTAAAAATATTTATATGATTTTAGAGATCCAAAAACAAAATCCCAAAATTGCGGTCTTTGCTCGAATTTTTATTGTTTCCTTCGAGCAAAAACCGAACTGGTTTTTTTTACAGATCGAAATACTTTGAAATACTTCTAATTGGATGACACCTAATCAACCTATGCAGTTGATTTGTATGATTGTTTTTGATTTTCTCTTTATAATCGTGTTTTGCAATTTGCAGTGCCTCAGTGCCGTTCTAGTCAAGATATAAGAGGTTATTTTTTACCTAACGTTTGTTGTCTCCAAAAATGTCGCTAGACTTCGTTGAACTAGTCAAGCCTAGTCATAAGGATATATTTTTACTAGTAGATGCATACATTAATAGCAATAGTGATTAGTCTTTAAATCAAGTTTATCTCAAAATAAGGAAAAGAACTTTCAAACTTTGACAGTTTTAATAAATTTCTTTTTCAAGTACTGAAAACAATCAGAATTTAAAAATAAAGTTAACTTTAAGGCTAGTCACTATTGCAGCGAGAAGATTAGTAATGTGATAATTTGAAATTCTAAAAAAAGCAGCTTAAGTCTGGCATGAGCTTTTTTCTATTGTTTATAAAGTTAAGTTTTCTACAGTTGAAACTGCAAACTTCCTATTTGCATGTTACTCAGAATTTAGGCTTTGTTAATCGAATTTTACACTTAATTATATTTCCGTACTCAGAAGAAAAAACATTAAGGGCTAACTGTGTCTTAAGATAATTTCTGAAATCGGGATTACAATGTTTTATACTCAGATATTGATTTTTTCATCATGGAACGTACAAATCAAAACAGATTTACAACGGAACTTGAAGCCTTGAATATGTTTCTTTCTTGATTTATCAATATTTTCACAAATAGATAATATTTTCTCAATTATGCAATATTTTTTAAATCTTGTTTGTTAAAAGAAAATTAACAAATAACACGTTCATAGCTAATTTCGAGGGAATCTACAAGACTAAAAGGAAAACTCCCAGGGATGTTGTGTCGGAATATTCTGCACAAAAACCTGAGAAACGTGAGTATTTAGAATTCAAACTTTCTCGATACTACAGCTTACTTGGGATAAATGGTATCATTGGTTTCATCGCATTTCTTCTGGAATAGTGTAATTCTGTCTGAGAACCCATGTTTGACATTTAGAAAATTTTTGGTTCATGAAAATTCACGATTCTAAAAATCACCCTAAGCTTAAGAAATATAAATGAGACATTGTTACTCAGACTTCTTGTGAAGCGAATTCAAAGTAATAAGCATAACTAAAACAGAATTAAAAAATGGTTAAAAAATTGCAAAGATGGATCTCTTCACGTTTCTCAGTCATCTAGGGTCACTCTTATAACTTTGCTCTAAAAATTTTCTACAACATCACAAAAGTTGACATTCTGTGATTGCTATGATAATAATAATTAATGCTGAAATTTTTTATTCTGCCGGTTTTGCGTGGAAGAATGTTTTTCAAAGTCCTTAGTAGTCAATTTTATCTTAATCAATTTTCTTTATATTTTCACAAACAACGATGAACTTGTATTTTGTACTTTTCTAAGAATGCATTTTGTATAGGTATGTGGTACCTAGTTTGTAATTTGTATTGAAGAAGTAAAGCAAAAGGCTTTTACTTTTATTAAACTTTTTTCAACGATTGTGCGAGAAATATTTAATGGCTTAATTTTTTTGGATGATACTTTAATTGTAGAAGGATAATTGAATTATAGAGATTATTAAATTGTAGATTTTTTAGTGAAATGATTATTTAGCTCAATCTTTATAAACAAATAAGGTCTAATCTTGCTGAAAAATACTTTCGAAACGATTTTAAAATTTCAGTATCATACGATGAAGTGATATGCAATATTTTTACGGTACAATTTTTATGAAGATTGATTTTTATGGAAACGTTATACATTGACAAATTGTATCGATCAATTATTTATTATAATATATATATACACATATATATATACATTGTATATCCAAATGCTTGGTGATTATTCGTCTTTTCTTGACCCATCTAATTTCAGATAAAACACCATTTCGGATTATGAGGTATGATATTTTGTAGATTTATAGCGTATATTCGGTGTTTACTGTATTTTGAAGCTTGTGTTAATTTGGCAATCACCAAGTTCGCGATTTGTGTGCTTTTTGCAGTATTTAGTGTTTCAGTTCTAGATTAGAATATCAAAAAGATAAAAAAAATATGATATGCTATCAACAGGTCTATTTTTTCATCCCCTGCATGTTCAATTTAAGCTAGATATTTTACAACGAAATGATGTAAACAATTACACTGTTCCTCTTTCTTGAAGCTTTGCATGACATCTTATTTTTTTTAGTGCATGTTATTTTTTATTTAATTGATTTTTTTCTACAATCAGAATCAGGACAATTTTTAACTTTTGGTTCATTTGTAGCTTAAACTTGAATTTAAGTTTTTACTTTCTTTTATATTTTAGGCCTCAAGACAGTTGACTTCAATTTATTGCATGAGTACAACTTTATAAAATCGGAACCGAGACAATCGCCATTTCACATGGCTGGTGGATCATTATCGCCACAACCTTATCCAACTCTTGGCACATCGACGTCCCCACAACCTAGTCCTAGCTTTAAAACTTACAGGTAAGGTTTCATTTTTTTTAAATCCTCCACAATCAGTTCGACTTCAGTAATTTAATTAAATTTTATTTTAATATATTTCGATATTTTAAAAATCTTATTAGTTTGAAACCAGTCAAGATTGTCAAAATTAAAAAAAATACTAATTTTCTTTGTGTTAGACCACAGGATTCACCAGGACGTATTTCCCCGATGGAGCCAATGGTTTATAACATCCCTTTTAATCAGTACCAATCGAATGAAACAAATCGTTATGAATTTCCTCAAGCGAATCAATTACAAGCTCAATCTCCTACAACCGTGCCACTGAACCAATCAATTAATATGATATATCAAGACACTCCACCTCTTGAGCCTTATCAGCCAGTTGTTGTTACCGAATTAACAGGCAATAACAATGGTGGAATAGTTTACCAAGCACCTGTCAATTTAAGTAAGTCTGCGATTTCTGACTCTTGATAATTCAGTTTCAATTTTTTAAATATTACTCGAATCTTTTGTTGCAGATTTACAAAATACAGAAAACAATATAAGCGTGCTAGATTTAGATAATCAGCAATACCTCGGTTCAGGTATGCAATTCGGCACTTCTGAATTAATAAATGCAGTGCTAGATCATAAACTTTCCGCAGAACTAGACCAAGGACTTCAAATTTCAGATCCTGCAGTAAGTTCTGAAGTTATAAACTTTCAAGCCTGTGTTTCCTTGCAATTAAAAAATTTGGCAATTTAGATTTTCTAAACAATTAGCTTTTCATTTGGTGGATTAAAAGTGTTTTGAGGAGTTAAAACCTTCGAAATTGTCGATAAATAATAGTCATTTATTGTCTTCCAGCCGGAGCCAGGTAAAGCAACGGAACAACCCAGTGGTATGACTGACAGTCTTACCAGGCTAACTCGAGAAATCCAGAATCTAAATGATATGTACAAGCCAACTAACAGCAAAACCTAGAAGTTCCTGTCCACAACACGATCTGCTAAATTTACATATACAATCGAAACCTTCAATTTCAAAACTAGACTGAAACATATACTAGCTACTATTTGATTTTACTAATATCAACTTTATCGATACGTTTTGACATTTAATGAATTTCATTTCGGTTAATGTGATAGTACAAAGTTTATTTTTAGGACGAAAGTAGTTAACCTGTTTGATATTAAAATTTAAAAAAATAATCAGATAATTATTTTTATTTTGTTTTTCAATATAACGTTTCTAATTAAATGTTTTTCTATTGAACGCAGGATGAGTTTCAATAATTTTCGAAATTAGAAGTTTCGATTTGAGTTTCTTTGATTCTGAAAGCAGATGATTTTTTTAGAAACGTGCCACGTTTATGTTTAACTGTACTACTTTACTGTGATGGGAACCGTCGCAAATTGACGATAAAATTAGAAGCAGGCTATTTTCGTGATAAATCTTTAAGCGCAAATTTTCGAAATTCTCATAAGCGTTATTTCCCTTCGCTGGAAATTAGTTTGTATTAACCAGTAGGGTATTTAAAAAGCATCTGAAAATAGGAGTAAAGTTGACAAAATTCATCACATTATGTTGAAGCATAATAGTATGAAGTTTTTCAATGAAAATACTGATTTAGAATCAGTGAAGCGTCAAAAAATAGATATTTTGAGCTCCATGAGCTCACTTTATACAATTTTTTACCATTTTCGAAGAACTACGAAAATGAAAGATATTTTTCTTAAACTTGTTTCCATGCGATAGTGCTTGGACCGAAATGTCCCAAGAATGCATTTTTAAACAGATTACACTCCACTATGTGCTCTTTATTAAATCACTTTTGGAGTTTATTGAGTTTTTATATATTTTTAAGTTTATTAAGATGATATTACATAGAACACTTGTCTCTATTGTGCAATTAAGTAGACAAAGTAGAAAATTGTAGAAAAAAATGTAGCTGAGACGACCAAAATAATTTTCTCAGCCTTAGAAGATGCTGTGACACATAAAACGAGTCAAAAGTGGCTTCAGAGATTTCGCAAGTTATTTTGACTTTTCCGACCGAGAAAGATCCGGATAGCCGAAAAAAATATCGAAGACGAGGAACTGTAACAACTTTTGAAGAAAAATCCTATTCAATCGGAAAAAGAACTTACGTACGTTCTCGGAGTTAACCAACAAGCAATTTCTCATCGCTTGCATCGGCTAGGAAGGATTTAACCACGAAATCGACTCAAGATATTATAAATTCATTGAGCTGGAAAGTTCTCCTTCATGCGGCATATTTACCAGACGTGGCTCCTTCAGACTACCACCTGTTCCGGTCCCCTTAGGGTCATCTTCCGATTACGCATTTCAAGTCAGTGGAGGGAGTCAAAGAAAGCATCGCAGATTTCATCTACTTAAAACCACCATCATTTTACTGAGAAGGAATTTGCAAATTACCTGAAAGACGGCAGAAATATGTGCAAATCGACGGCGATTACTTCCACGACTGGATAGTAATTTGCTCATTTTATATTAAACTTTGAAATCGGACAAAAAAGGCACGGAGTTAATTTGTAGACCTAATATTGTCTATTTTACTCATGTATAAAATCCTCATCTCATATTTTTTATACTTTTCTGCGACTAATTAAATAAAATTCCAAATAATTGTTTATAGTTTGGATTGAGTGATATAGAGAAAGGGAAGATTTTAATAGTTTCTAGAGTATTATACTATTGCTTTTGTTGAAAAATGTTGATATTAGAGTGAACATTTGAATTTTATTGAAAAAGTTTTAATTGTAGACGTTTGCGCGTTTTTATCGAATCCATAGATTTATTTTATCATCTAAGCATCTCGCACGAAATAAAGGAAAACTTGTACAACTCAGTTTTCAATCAAAATTTACTCATTTAGTTTTTTAAATTTGATAAAAATTTCAAAATTGATTTGAACTTTACTCTTCAATTAAAAGGGAAAATAAAAGTTTGCAGAAACTTTATTCACTTATAGAAATTTTAAGATCTTAAATATTAGAATTTCGAAGTTACATTGTTTTGGAGCAAAAAATGTTGGGATGTTTTAAAATGAAAATGCCTAATGTTCTTATCGAATTATATTTAGGATAAAGATATTATTAATAATAAGTATTTTATAGTAAGATATGGGGTTTTCTATAAAAAAAAATGTTTAATCGTCACTCAATTTTACACGAAATGATGTATCTGCTAGTTTTTAGAGATATTTTCGTTTCTCACCATGACAAGCACAAAATGTTACGTTTGTACGTTCTGTATTTTAGCTTCAAGTCGTAAGAATTCCGAACTTTTAGCTGCGTTGTTGATTTTTTATATCAAAATCTTTATAAAATGTATTAAAGTAATGAATTTAAAATTTATTTTTTGTATAAATAAGAGTATAATTTAAAAGCTTTAATCTTATATGCACTTAAGTTTACAAATACAACATTTGTAAGATTTTAAATGTAATTCATTTTTTAAACAAAGATTTTTTTTTATAGAATAATTTCAACCAAAAGGTGTTTTAACTTCTAAGCAAAATTTTCAGATTTTTTTTCTAAGTATTCATTGATACTTATTACCTGAAGGATAATTTCTATGAATATACATACAAAGCAGGGATAAGAATTGCTTTAGAACTGAAAACTTTTATTTAGTCAGGCACATAGGTTCCACCCAGGCAGGTATATTCTGTTAATTTCTTTTACCTAAATCTACAGGATAAGTATTGTAATCCTTATTGTTTGCTAGCGGTAGAAGATATTGACCTGAAATCTCAACAGTTTCTAAACTATAAATCCCTTGTCGTAAATCTAGTTCTTTTGATAGCTTTTCTAGATGCATTTACAGATTGGGAAATATTTCAAAAGCTTTCTTTTAGGAAATTCTTTTTCCAAACAAAATTTACAGGGTTCTCTCGACCCTCAAATTAACCTAATGTTGAAAATTTAATAAATTCTTTTATTTACTACGGCTAAATTTTCCCAGGGATGTTGAAAACTGGATACGAACAAAAGCAATTTTTTTAAAAATAAATGCACCTCTGGCTTCGTTAATAATCACACCCTAAAACATACAGTGTAATTTTCAAGTATTTTCCCTGAATTGCATAAAAGTGAAATGAAATTTTAAAATTAAATTATGTTTCAAGGAACACTCATTCGCTCAATTGGAGATTTATTTATTGGAAAAGTTAAATTTATTGTCTTCATTGAAAAACTAAGGATTAACTGATTTTCCAATGCTTTGGGGTAGTACTTCAAATTTATTTTTTATTTCTCAAAAAATTGAGAAAATTTTCTTTTTCTAAATAGGTAATATAAAACAAAGGAGGCGAGACTTGAAAAAATTTGGTGTTAACTCAGAAGTTGAGTGATCAACTTCTCGGTTAATACTGAATTTCTGTTAACTGAAAATTGTTTCTACCGACTTCCTGTTATCAAACTATTATTCATTCATTGGATTATTTAAGAATGAAATAAGATGATTGAGAACTATCGCACATTCTTCTGTCCGAGTACCTTCGTAATAGGATCGAATATCTTTGTAATCAGAGCGATCTACAACCTAATAGTCATAAAAGTATCAAATTTCGCAAACAAGAGTTACATATGCATAATATGGATTTTTTTTAATCACGAAGTTTTAATTAAAAATTTAAACTCTGCCTACCTTAAATATTTTTAAATGTGCTAATTAAACATTGTTTTTGAGATTTAAAAACAACGTATTTTCTGCTTATGACTTCACTATTATCGACTCAATATAAAATATTGAAATTTAAGGTATTTATAGACTTAATTTTACTTATTTAATGAATGAATGAAATATTTAGATAACTCAACTGTAGTCAAATACCTGGGCATGGAGTATCAGATCTATGGGTTGAAGATGAATTTACTACTCGCATGTCTCAATGATCATAATAGCAGATATCACGTAATTGGAAGCTAGGCATAACATTTTTCAGAATGTTGATTACGCTGTGATTAACTTTATTATAGTAAATTAGTAAAATAGTATTACAAATGTCATTGAAACGAAGATAAAATCAAAATTTGTATTTTGTACATGATTCACTTTCAGTTAATATTTCAAATCCTTTAAAACTGAAAATTTACAAATTTTTATGCTTTAGTTGAATATGAGATAATACATACCACAAAAACTTCGAAGTTTTTGCCCCAAAGTTAATTAAAACATTCTAACTAATTTCCAATACACTTTCCATTCCATACGTGTACATTGTACAAGTAATTTTGAATTATTTTTTGGAAATCACACGCGATTAAGGTCGGAATACTTGGTTTTTGAAATTACGTTACTTGTATTTTACTCTGTATAGACTTCTATTTTCAAATTACACTTCAAAAATTGTTTAATTATTATTCAAACATTTTTCATAAAATTCTTTAAAATGTTATATTGTCATTTTTAATTAATAACATATAATCTTCAAACAATAAAGAAACTATTTGGGACCGCAAATTTCTGTGTTCGTACTCCGTATATATGAAATTGTTTCAATTTTTTTTAACAGTGGAACTCAAAAGTCCCTAGTTTTACCTCAAAGAAAAAAACATCCTCATTGTTTTTCCAAGTGTATTTACTTAAAAATACAATGAAAGTTTCAGCTTCGGTGGAATGAGCAGAAAAATGTAGTCTGTGGTATTGGTTACACTGTTTTCTCGTCGAAAAAGATGATGCGATGGTACATCCTGTACAAAATCGTTTTTGAATAAGACCTCATTAAACACAAAAATGAAATTCTTATCCTAAGAATTCACGTTTAACGATGAGGCATACAATAATTAACATCTACTTTTCCTAGTGTAATTTTCGTTTTTTTTGTGAATAAATCATACGTCTGACAAATTGAAAGATGTAACAGTATTTGGGCAAGTTCTGCCTGATTGGATTGCTTTAAGGCCCGTTAGCACCTGTAATTAGATTTTTCAAATCTCGCCCTCGATTATTCCTTTCGAAAAACAATCTTTTTCTCAATCACTTAATCAAGTGCGAGGATTTAAACGTTTGCTGCAAACGGGACTTGTCATTGTACCAATAAAATTAAATGGACCTATTCTTACAATATATGTATAGTATACTATGAATGCTAAAGTACTTGTTTTGCTCATGCACCTACACTTGAAGATATTTCTTTGTCAACATTATGTCAAAGCATTATCTTTAAGTAAATGTGTAAACACAGCTGCGGATTGAGTATCAAACTCAAGATGATCTAATCCCTATATAATTTCTTCACTCCTCCAAAAAAAAAAGCCTTTTTCAAGAAAAATATATTCCATATAAGAAATTGAGTTAAAAAAAACCGTGTTAATAATAAATTGATTTACAATTATTCATTTTTTTCGATTAATTCCGATACGAAAATTTCTCGAATGCGTCAAGTGTTGCAGGTAAAAAAAAGATCTATTGTGCATGCGCAATGGATAACACTAAACAGCGATCCATTCCGAATGCGTGTTCGACTTCCAAAAATCACTAAACAGATTTCCAGTCAATTGAGTCGAGCAAGTTAGAGTATTTTTCAAGGATGGAGTTTCTAAAATATTTTTCAAGGGTATTTTTTGGCGACCATCTTAGAGTTTCACACATGAGGATTAGAGTCGGAGAGTAGCGGGCTTGCGCTACTACACCCAATAATTCTATTCAAACGTTGAAAACCCATTACTATTTACGAGAAACGAATTATTATCTCCGATCCATCTGAGTTTTTTTTTCTTTTATTTAACTACCTCCTTCGAAAATATTTGTACATTAAAACGTGGGACATCGTCTCGCTCATTCTTGAATAATCGTTACTTTTATTTAATTATTATGCAGCTATGGTACAATGGTATCGTAACCGCAATGTCTCATCACCCTCTTTTACCCACCAGTCCCCTGGAATACAATAACCGACCTCTCAATCGCAACGAATCTCTGACTCTCTCTCAATACGTCGCGAGTAATTTTCGCTGTGCGGTAACTAGTGCATTTGCCGTGTAAGAATCAACAAAAACTTCAATGACTGATGTTAATGAATCACTGATTCACCTATAATTAATCTGCTTTGTGATAAAATTGAATTAAAAGGTACTAAAACTGGAGGTACTTTATCGAGAAAGCGTTGCACCTTGAGAAGTCTGCGGATCAAGTCAAAATTAAAAATTATCAGTTGTTTATAACTGAAGAGCGATTTAGAACACACGAATAGGGAGATTTTCCAACGCCTCTGTAATATTAATAAATTTTCGTACAATATTGTTCTCCCGCTCGTCTATACACTGTGACGATTAATTAAAAAATATACAATTGATCGTTCCAATTTCATTTAAGGACACAAGGTTCTCTGATGAACTAAGGAAAGAGAGAAGATAACGCAGTAAAAAAGACAAAAAAAAAAAAAAAGAAGTTGTTTTTGGTGGAGCAAAGTCTACACGCATCATCAGCGAAATGCCAGTGCTCTCTCTACTCTATGCCCAAGTCTAAAGTGTAGCAACCTTTCCACATTACGTTACGTTACATAGTATCGTTAATAATAAAATGTTCCTTAGTTCATAACTTTATACATGCTATGTATAATTATTATGCAATGTTAAAGTCACATTACTCATCCACACGATCTGGCGAAAACATTGCATAAAAGTTGTTTCGCGTCTTCGTAGCGCACCGAGAGCGAGAAGCCTTTCATTATTTAAGATATTATCAATAATTAATTAACTTCAATAATATTTACGTATGCAACCGCCAACTTCTCGCTCTCGCTTCTTTTTGTGACACTCGCATTACACATTTATTGGTCAGAAAGAAAAACTCAGTCACACGCACAAGGTGAGAGACATTCGCCGAACTACAAACGTAAATTTGATTTTAAATGTAAAAAAAAATCATCACCCACAAATGTCCATTTTACACTATTTAAATACAATAGAGCTTTTTTTATATCTTAAATAAGTTTTCGTTATAAAACTGTCCCGCGAAGAAAGCCAAATGACGGCAAATACCAGTTAATAGGTGGTTCGGGCAAAACGATAGATTCGCCGCTGTTCTTTTTGCTTTTTGATGTCCTGCTTGCTTTCTTTCTTTCGACCCGGGGTCGTTCCCACGATTTTTATTCTCAGGACGAATTTATGGTTTCCCGTCAAACGACCTAATAGTATTTGGTGAAGGCTAGGAAGCCAGAATTGCAACGAATCAAGGCCGTTGATTTGCAGGTGCAGATAACAAGCATCGGATCACTGCAACTCCGGCAAGGTGACAACTTAGGTTGAAGGTTGGGAGGGTTCGACAGTACAGAAATGGGCATGATGATCGCCAACTTTGCTACTAACCACTCAATATGAGAGCAAGTGTTTGCTGAGAAGATTGCCGACGATCGTCGGTGGCACCAACTGCCTTCCTTCCTTTTCACTTACGTGTAGCTCAACCATCCTTTATTATGCGTCATCCTCATCTTCTACACCTTCTCCGTCGCCTTCCGCATCGTCCTCCTCCTCATCTAACAATAAACAAGTATTTAATTTACACTCACAAAAAAGAAAAATCTTTTAAATTACAAAAGTCTCTATATTTAGAATTCATTCCAAATTTTATTCAAGGCTTGTCGAATTTTAAGACTAAAATTGTAAGCAAATATTTGAAAGCTGTTAGCAAAAATTTTTTTTCTTGTACTAACCTTCACCTTCGTCTAAGTCTTCTTCGCCTTCAATTTCATCCTCCTCGTCATCCTCCTCTCCTTCTCCATCTACTTCTTCTTCTTCACCCTCAATTTCCTCATCTACGTCATCTTCCTCAACTTCTCCATCTCCATTCTCCTCCTTCTTCTGTTTTTTGGGCTCCTCACTTTTCTCCTACAGAAAAAATAATAGATTATCAATTTATGAATATTGTTGGTTGTTAGAAAATTTAAAATGAACAATAACAAGGGAAAATAGATGATTAAATTGATCATGAATTACTTATTTAGCCTGATTGCAAAGTTAGTTATCTTAATTAAAAACTAGACTCACTATCATTTTTTTCTACACCCTAAACGATCCCTAATGAACTACATTTTAATTAATTCATCTAAAAATTAATCAACCCAATTTTTTTCTCAATTCAATGTTTTTCAAAATTTTGCGCGGGAACAAGTCTCCGTAACAGAGAATCTCACGTGATAAGTCTGTCAATGCACAAGACTTTCAATTTTTCAGTCCCACATATCAAAACCTAAGTCATCTTTATATCATGCAAGAACGATTAAAAAATTGTAAACCATTATATTTTTACAACTGTTAATAATTTCAAGAAATTTATAGAACGACCTCGTGAGGCAACAGTAATTTTATGACTATAGAAAGGAAGAGAGAGATAAAACAAATCTGACTAAAGGAGAGGGAGATAAGAGGTTGCCGTTCCTGGGAAGAAATATACAAGGAAAGGAGATTTCTTTTTTACATCAAAGAACGGAGATGCGCAAGCAAGACAGGGAGCCGGGAGGGGGGATTTACTCTGTTCTAAAGTAGAGTTGCACATAAATGAAGAATAACATGCCAGATGATTTTGCATCAGGGAAATGGAAATTCCTCTTGTAAATAGAAATCTATACATTTCGACAAATTTCATCTAACTTCTTCTATCTTAAAGTCGGAATAATTAACATAAATCAATAAAATTTCCCTAAAATGATGATTTCAACATATTTGAATAAAAAATTCTGTGAAAAAAGGAACGCTTCCGCTCAACTGTAAATTTAGATAATTAAAATTTTATATTGTAATCAAACTAAAAAAAAGTATGTGCCAAATTCTTTGCAGGTATCAAAACAGAAAAAAAAAAAAATTAAACAGCAAAGGACTGAAACTTTATTCCTGCGGGTCATATCGATTTCATAATACCAAGCACCTTTGATAAAAGTAAAATATTATTAATAAAAACTTGAAACATCAGCAGACACTTATAACTCCGAACAGCCTTCACTCCAATTACATTTTACAATTAAAGGAAAAACAAAAATCTGGATTCGTCGGCAGACAGAAACTGAAAAAAATAAATAACTGACGACGGTAAACATAAAGGTTTGACCACAAGGCGTCTAGTGATAAAGGGTTTTAGAGACTGTAAAGGGGACAATCAGGGAAAGAAAGTTGAGCATCCAATAAAAAGGACGAGCAACCAAAGATGAGGTAGGGGGGACTGCCAACGATTGGCAGCTGGCCGGAACTCAAATTGAGGGTGGAGATGTAACGTTCATCCACCGTAAAACTTAGGAAGGGGAGGTATTAGAACAGAGTACAGGGTGTCAAAAATGCTTCTATTAAAGTAGACTAAACATTTTAGAAAAACACAGGGTGGCCATTTTCATCGACGAGAATAATTCCCGGTCATTAAGAAAATAGTTTCCAATGAATAACAGTTAATGCAATGGGTTTTTAAAGTTTTAAAATATTTTTTATTTAATATTCTGAAATGAAATTTCTCCTGGTATACCGAAATCATACGATATGGACGAAATTGTTAAAGTCGCTGTCACAGTCAACAAAGAAAAAATCTCCTGCTCCAATGGGCGCTGTAGGCAGCATCCTGAGACTACTTCACACTCCTGCACTCAAGTTGCTTGCTCCCTTTGCACAAATAAGGCAGGAATTTCGAAATGCATAATAATAATATATAAGTAAATAATTTTATATAGTATATTTTAAAACAAATTAAAATTGTTTTTTCATTAAAAATATAAAAAAATTCCCGGTCATTTCCCGGTCTAGCGGCCACCCTAAAAACAATATATAATGAGCTTTCTAATCAATAGGCAACCTTAACCAAACCATGTAGGAAACACCAAATATGGTAGAGTGCAGTTTTATTTCCGTAATTTATCGCGGTGTCAACGTATCTTATGTAGAATGCCGCAAGCCACTCATAATCGTACAGTTCTGTTTACGTCGTAGTTTTAACAGTAATCCCATAATTCAATTAAAAGATTTACTTTCATTACAGAAACTTGAATTAGATTATGATTTGAGTATTTATCTCTCGTATACAAAATTCAATTCCACGAGAGGAAAATAGAAGTAAATATAAATTAATGCAATGGGAAATAAATCTCTCGCGTTTAGTGACTATATTGTAGATTGTCTTCACGGTTGGGTACGCAAATTACGTCGTTTGTATGTGATTTACGTCAAATAGCCGGAATTGTTGGTGGTAGTTGTATTCTACGATAAATACGTATTTTTATTGACTACATTTACTATATGATATACGTAAAAATTGTTGAGCGATGCGTCATAATCAATCTTTTATTATATTACTGTAAAATAATTTCTAGTGAAGTGACTTGCTTAATTTCATCGGTCGTTTGAGGTGTTTGATTGCGTCGTCGGCTAGTTTTAAACGAAGAACGAGTGACAAAGGTGTCGCTAGTGTTGTTCGGTAACGCAATTTACTATTTCTCCCGCAACAGGAATGATTACCTATCAACCTATTGCAAATAACAAGGTCGTAAGAGATAACCTATTGTTCTTAACCTATATCACATTCTCTTATTTTTTCGTAATTCCAGAAAGAGCGTATTACATCTAAGGGAAAATTGTTCTCTATTGACGGGGAGAAAATAGCGCTTTTTCTTATTTTCTGATGGTGCGAGTCTTGCGCACTTGCGAGACACGAGGTCTCTTCGATTATACGAAATGGAGCACTTTAAATCGATGACTCACCAAACCTATTGCCTTAACTATTTAAGTTGTTAAATAGCATTTGGATTTACAAAATAGACGAATCCACTTTCAAATTTAAAGATGATTTCGTTGATAAATAATTTTAGGAAAAGCAGTCTTGATAATTGCACGATAAACTGCAAGAGAGAGAGGAAGAGGCAGAATAATTAGGTCAGGCTGATTAGTTTTGTCTACGAATCTAAAATATTTGTTCTTAAAGTAAATCTTTGAGATTTCGTTCGATAAAAATTGTACCTGCTTTCAGTCCAAGTTTTTAAATTAGAGTAGAAATTATTTCTACATTTGAAAAAACAAAATATTATTGTATGTAAATTTTGAAGATCTTATTTATACATTATTTAGTTGCTTCCAAAAAGATCGCATTTTGAAAAATTTAATTTTAAATTACGAAATGAAACTAAATTCTGATTAGCTGTATACGATAAGACGTTCAATTGCACACGTGCTTACGCGTAGCGTATTATTTTTAAGCTAGGTGTTCATCGATCCAAAACTGTGATCGAACGAAAAAAATTGTCATTTCCCGCCTTCTGCTCTGAAAATGAGAAGCGCACGAGTGCGTGTTATATACTCCTAAATATAAACCCTTAGTACGTAGTGTCTGATAATAATTTGTAAATTATGCAAAATATCATTTATTTTAAAAACGCGCAGTTTATTTAAGGAAATCTTTGGATCTCTTTGATGGCAGGTATTATGCGGATTCTGAGCTACTGGCTTGAGCAGTGACTCTCAAGAGGAACTGTATGCTCCATCTCTTGACATGAGACTCGTTACTAGTTTCTGTAAAAATAAAGAACTCCTTTTCCTTTCTACACTAGTCTGTGCTTCTACAAGTATAGTCACTGATGTGAGTCTTATTTTGTAAAACTTGTAGCTGCAACTCTATTCGCTAAAAAGAATTTAGTCAATTTCACGAAATTTATTGTTAAAAAGATTATTGTTAAGAGCTGTATTTGATTTTTAGCTAGTTTTTCATTGCTTAGAGATTCAATTTCCAAAATTCAGAAAAAAATACAAGTTTCAAATATCAAACGGAATATCATAATTATACAGAATTCCATCATTTATTGAATTATATCATCATGAATTGAATTGAGAAAATAGAATTAACCAGATATAAATTTGTAGTCACTGAAGATATTCTCTATGAATATTTGAAAACACTCTATTGGCTAAGTGCAATCATCAATTTAATAATTCACTAGCTATTTGTGTGAATTTAAGAATAAATTCCGAAGAGAGTAATATTTACTAAGCTCAGCGGAAACAAGCAGGACAGAAATCGATAAACCTATAAGCATTGAAGACGTACATTGTTGCTCAAAATTTCATTTTATTTTAAAATTTATATATCCCAGTCGATAATGCACAAAATAAAGTGCGTAACAAAATCATTTGATCTATTAACGACTCATGTTTTTATTTTAAATTTAATGATTTTTCTATCTAGAATATCTGAAAGCTTTGTCAATCAAAGTCAAACAATGCTGACGAATATTATACAAGAATTAAAAAGTACATTTATATTTGATAAAATAATCTAAATAACGAGCGAGCTGCTTACTCTTCATTAAGTTTGTTATGCCATTTCGAGGTTAAGTTTCCAAGCAATTTTAAAATCGAAATTTCATCTTTCTAAACTTAATTAAACAATAAAAACAAAGAATCAGCTTGTATCGAGAAAAATATTATCTCCTGAAATTCTTCGCACATTCAATCTAGAGCCTTAAAAATACGCCCCTGGTCTTAGAAGCAGTAAAAAATCAATTAAAATCATTCTCGTATACTTTGGCCCTACCAACAACAACATTCAACCCAAGCCCATAACATTCCGAGAAAATGGTTATGTACTCCCAATAGTCAGTTAATCACAAAAAATGCTATGCTGCATTGAAAATATTTTTCCTTCATTTTTCGACCACCGCTTTCTGGCTCGCATTCTGTGTCCACGTGACGTGCACTCCATCCACCGTTGTTTTTACTTTAGTGTGAATTTCGGTGGGAAACTCACCTCCAGCTAATTTTCCCATTTCTCCAAACTCCCGTCCATAACATCTATAAATAAACCCCCAATCTCACGAAAGCATACGAGTACTAATGAAAAATTGTGCGATGTTTTCTCGAAGGTTCGTAACATTCCGAACCAAGTGGAAGACAGACGTAGTATCTAGGGAAGGGAGGAGAGACACGCGGATCTGGTTCGTGATGTATAGCGTTGGGTACAACAACTTTAGAGAAGCCACTACTAATTCAACAGTATGCGGACTTAAAAAAAAGTTTTTCTATCTTGTCAGTCCACGCCAACTGTTGAAAATTATAATTAATATATCTCTCGATGCCAATTATCGATCATCTATGCTTCAAGAATGATGGAGTCAGACGCGGTCTTCACTTCAGCCGCCATAATGCTAGCCATTGGCGGCGGCGTTCGGAAAAATGCGCGGGAGGGTTTTCCTGAGAAAAACATGACAGCCAAAATGGCGTCACTCCGCTCCAAAGATTCACTTCGATGCGACGCGATCTTTTAAAACATGTCCTAAACAAGGAATCTAGATCGATAATTATAGACGTCACAAGAGTTACAGGGGTGATCAACCGGGATCGATTAAAAACTCTCGTAGCGTCATCCTAGACATTGTTAGTTTTTTCGTAAGCGGCAGAGAGTGCCAGTCTTAGAGGGTTTGAAAATGGTGGAGTTTATGGAAAATGCCGGCCGGCGTTGTCTCACTTGTCGCGGACCCTACAAATCCCTTCCATGGGTCACAAACACAAGCATCACTCGACCGAATGATATAAATTTCATGTCTACTAACCCAATTTCTTGAAACTCCCCGCGAAAAAAAATGGACGCGTGTAGGCGATTGGGAAACTAGGACGAATTTTTTTTTTCTCAGCTTACCTCGGCTGGCCTTTTGATGCCTTTGATGTCGCACTTCGCGTCTGCTGCCGGCTTGTCGTTCTCCGTCACCTTCTCGACGGCAACCTCGCTGTTTTCCTTGGCACTCATGATGTGTGGACGTCTGCTTCAAACGAAGGGAAATGCCTGCGTGTCTTCTGGCTTGCGAAGATGATACAAGGTGAGAGGTGTGCGCGGTTTGGAGTCGCGTTAAACTCTGTGTCCTCACGCGGCGTCGGTTTCCGGCGAAATGCCCGAGAGAGCAGCGTCGTCAAGCTTGAAGAGGGGGGAGAAGAAGAAAAAGAGACAGATCGATTGGGGGAGAGAGTGTTAAAGAAAGATATATGAAGCGAACCACTCCGAGGTGAGGAGAGGAGAGTACTAAGGCGACTGTGTCGCGAATAGCCAATAGCGTAGAGCGGACAACTATCCGGTCTTGCTTTGCTTCTAGCTAGCACATCCAACTGCGTCCAACCTCGCTTTGTTCAAAAATGAAGATGGCGCGTGTTTGAAATTCGATAAATTTTTTATTGGTTCGACTCAAATTTAGCTCGAGATACTCAGATAGATTAACAATTACATAATGTCTTGATACCTCATGAATTTTTAGAAAGGTTTTCTTCCTAAGGTGGCTTTGGATTGAATAAAAAAAATTATTTTATAGAATTTCGAGGGGTTCGAAAGTTCACGGCGTCGGACGTCGGGTGGGCGTCTGGTTCGAGATTGTTTTGCTCAATTCAAATATGCTCAGCCTCAGCGCTATAAAACATTGAATGAATTATGAATACCCTGAACATGAACAATCGATAAATTTCTTGTTGATTATGTCAATTTTATACTCGATATTTTACCCCTATTTTCCAAATGGTAGTTTTCTACAAATAAAGTTGGGGGCATTTTATTTTTAGGTTATGTTTAGGCGTCGGAGAGATCTTTCGAGATTCCGAACACCTGCTTAAATTTCGTGAAATAGTAAACAAATTCTTTGAATTTTAACTGCTTTATTACTAATTATTTTTTGTCTTGTTTAGACATTTAAATGCAAATTTGTAAATTTATATAATAAGAAAATTCTAGAAAAAATATGTCAATATAATGGACGTGATTTAGCTTTCTGATAACAAGTCATTGTAAAAATAAGTTGCTTCGATTATCATTCTATAAATAATACATTGGATAAGAAAAAAGAAAGCAATGTGTATTTTATTTCTATTGATTAAATGTTAAAGTTCTTCTTGCCGGTTGTTAATGGCGTAGTTTACAAAAAGATTTATGAGAATTTAATTTGGAGTTTAGATGTTAAGAAAATGTTTCACACGCATTTTTTAAATAAATTTTTCTCATGTTTTTTTAATTTTTCAGCTTGAAAAACATCTTAATTAACATTCCCTTATTTATTGGAGTCGGCAGCCGTCAAAGAATTTCGGATGAAAAAAATAAAATTACAAATTTCGTGTTCTCACAACGGAAAGTTGAGTCTGCGCAGTTTTGATTCCGCGATTGTGCTTCCGCTGAAATTCTCTTCTTCCTTTCCAAACATTCAAGATGGTAGGTAATCTAGTATTTTCGCGAAATAAATTTTTATCTGTGGTCATTTATGCAATCCTAATTGGTTTTTATTCGTGTAATCGATTTTCCATGTTGGATACATCTTCGATTGGAAAATATAGGCGTATTTTTTAAATTAAAACGGATCACGTTGTAATGACGTGATTCAGGGAACATAACCTATAAATAAAAGTTGAACTTTAAAGAATATAACTTTTCTTATGGTTTTTATGCATAAAAATTTGAAAAAATAAATAATGTAGTTAAAAAAGAAAAAATTTTAAGCATGTAAACGTATTTTTTATCCATTTTTGCTTCACTTATAAAATAAAAGTAATTTCAAGTTGAATAATACAAATTGCCTAATGTCTGCTGATTATTATTGATTTATTCGTGGTTTTATGAAGAAAGTGATTTTTTTCGTTAATATGTCTATCTACTATAGTTTCTGAATATTCATTATATATATATGTAAACTAATTTCCATGACATAGTTCGCGTATTTTTACTGTCAATCTGGTTTTGTATTTTACTACGTTGATTTTTTATTTTAGGTGAACGTGCCCAAACAGAGACGCACTTTTTGTAAAAAGTGCAAAGTGCACAAGCCCCACAAAGTTACTCAGTACAAAAAAAGTAAAGAACGACATGCTTCTCAAGGCAGAAGACGTTACGACCGTAAACAACAGGGTTTTGGTGGTCAAACGAAGCCTATCTTCAGGAAGAAGGTGAGAAATTATTTTAATTTTATTGTATAAAATTTAGTTTATGTTATCCAATATTTATTCAATGTTCATGGATGAATCTGCTTCTATTTTTAAGCTTTTAGTATCAAAAGTACTATTTTAGAAAATTATATGACTAGAATATGCATGACTGACTTATTTGTTGAATTATTTTCTAACTCAAATGTATTTTTATTACATGTCTTTTTGAATTAATTTTTATGAAATTTTCTATTAAAAAAGAATTGTCCATAGACTGCTTTCATTGAACTCTTTTTCGAATATTATATTGTAATTTTATTAATTCTTACGAAAAAATGTGACTATATTCCAGGCTAAGACTACGAAGAAAATTGTGCTAAGAATGGAATGCACCGAATGCAAATATAGGAAACAAATTCCTTTAAAGCGATGCAAGCACTTCGAATTGGGAGGTGACAAGAAGAGGAAGGTAATTTACAGATTTCATATAAAATTTTTTACATTTATGTATTTTTATTCTTTTAACGAATCATATATTTCCTTTATTATTTTCAATTTCATTTTATAAAATTTTTAAACATCCAAAATGTATGAAAAGTTTTTAAAAATGTTATTTACAAAAGAAGTTATATTCAAAATCTGAATTAACCGTTTTGTTTTGTCTTTCAGGGCCAGATGATCCAGTTCTAAGCCTATTCTCGTCTTTATTCTAAGAACTGTAATTACTTAAAAAAATAAAGAATCTTGGATTTTTAAAGTAATTTATTCTTCAGGCAGACCTTCTTAGTAATACAACTTAAAAAAAATACATCGCACTCTGTAAAATTTTCATGATCGCTCAGTTATCTGCACTTGAACTCGTTTTAGTCACATCTGATTTCGCCTTTTGAACTAACTGTTGTGCGTTACTGCTAAGAGAAAGGTATGCTAATTACTATCTTTGATAATCGTACTAAAAAAACAAAACGTTCTTGTAATTTACTCAACACCGACAATTCGTAATATTAACAGACTTTTTATGTAATCTTTCTTAGTTGAAACTCTTTCTTCTCAACTTACTCTAATAAGGATGAGTCCAGTCCTTCCTGTTCCATTTTTAACTTCACTGCGGGTTTAGGAACTCCAAAGTGGAGCATTTTGAAATACTTTACGTATCTGGGATCAGAGCTAATTTGTTGAGAATCAGGCTCTATGTCTTTAATTTGAGTTTCCTCAGTAACTTCGTTGTCTGGTTCGTCCTTTCCTTGTATTACAACTTCCACGTGGGTAATTTCATCGTTTTGCTTTTTATTTTCACTTAAATCGGTATATACTTCAGTTTTTGTTTCATTTTCTAGTCCTGGTATCGATGATAACTTGAAAATTCACAAAAAACAATAGTTGTACTAGAATTTAGTCAAAGAAGCATAGAATTTATGTATAATTTAAACTATTACCCGGGATTCAAGAATTTCTAATGAAGCCTCTACTCTCTGCAACTTATTTTCGAAATCAAATAACCTTTCTTCGCAAGTCAAGGCAAATTTATTGAGAAAAGTAACTGTGTGAGTTATGAAGTGATTAATAAAAGTGATAGTTCTTTTCTGATTGATTGGGGGAACCTAGAATAAAAATGATGATGCGTTAAAGTTTTATAAATTGACTTATTGTAGCACTATCATAAAATCATAAATTATAATATTACAGATTACACTTTATAATAATTAATGTACAGAAAAGATTATTTTTTTGTGTTTAGAACAATAGTATTAAAAATGTTTTCAATGAATTTAACTAATATAATATTTTGAAATAAAAAGTCATTTAATTTTAAAAAAACGTAATTCTTAATTTTATAAAGTTGTAATTTGAAAAAAATACGATTCAAATACAACCTTTGTATAATCAATTGTAGGTTCAATAATTGGCATACTATAATCACTCATTACAGATAATTTTTTTTTTAATCTGGCTTCCAAGCTTTCTTTGTTTTCTTATAAACATACGAAAAAGCACAGTGAAAAACACCATAAAATTGGTTGATATATAGATAGAAAAACCTAATTTTAATTTGGAAATTACGATGAAAGATGGCGTATCAACTTCCGTTTGGAAAAGGCGGGACTTTATAGTTGATTTAAATGCAAATAATGCTGAATTGTATAATTCTAATTTCATATCTTTAAAACTTTAACCCTCCAATACCCACCTTAAAAATTATTACACGAATATCAAGCCCTAGAGGATTTCCCTTGCGTGTTAGACCTGAACGTGTGACATAAAAATGTGGCAACACCGCACTCAAGACTCAAGCTATTTCCATTGCACAAAGCCAACCTATGGAGGGTTTCCCTCAGAATTCACGTCACCTTTGGTTTTTAGAATTAATTATTGTATGAGTAAACTTAAACATTGTTTACTGCTACAAAAAACTTCTGGAATAATTCGTGGAAAGGTATTCAAACGGACCAGACTGTGTGAAGCGTAAATTAAAAGTTATTTTGAAAAAACTGACCCCACTGAGGGAATCCCTCTTATGTTTGGTATCGGAGGGTTAACTTGAAAATTAAACTATATTCATTTCTATAATGCACAAGCTTGCGTTTTAATAATTGAAATACGTTTTATATCATACCATTACACCATTATTTCTTTTTTCCTTGTTCATTTTTTCTCCATTTTAAATTCGTGTTAACTTTTGGTTCAACGTAACTGAAATCAGGTAACTTTGAACTTCTTCGATATAGTTTATCCAGAGATTCTTTTGAAGAAAACTGTTTTGGATCACTGTAATATTTTTATCTGTATTTTTTAGAATTCCAAAAACTTTTGGTCATATTAAATTTAACATTAAGTATCAAATTTTGAAATAAGATTATAATAGGAAATATAAAAGTGTATGTATGATAAATTTATTTTCATTTTCCATAAAAAATAATTTATTATTTATTATTGTGAATATATATAACTTTATACGTATAAAAACAAATAAAGTAGTATTTAAAATTTTTCAAACAGTTTTCTGAAAATTTCATTTCAAATTACATTTTTACTCAAATAAATTTGTCTTTGATGATGGGTTTGTTCTACTCATAATGTCAAGTGTAACATTATTAAATGGATGAATTTAAAAAAAAGTAATTAGGGCAAAAATTGAATTGATTTAAGTATGGTAAACAATTTGATTTTTATGTACATACACTATGCTTGAATCTGAATCACTTTTGGTATTAAAATTAACTGCGCTTCGGATCATACTTTTAGCCAAGGGCACACCTTTGCTGGTTGACGGTTTTATTTCATCGGAAGTACTTGAATTTGAGGTTTGTAACGAATAACTTCGCGTGATTAACTTATCTGTATCGCTGGAAGTAACAAAGCTGTCTTCCCAGTCAGTTAAAGAAGAATCATCTTTTGAACTGATGGTACTTTGCACAGATTTAAAAGTGTCCAAATTTCTTTTTGTATTTTCCTTTTAAAAAAAGGAAAATAATTAAGTCGATCACTCAAGTTAAAAATTAGCAATTAATTCTACTTTCATTTTATTTTCTACTTATTAACATAAAATTATGCAAGCTTACCAACATTTCATGTTTCCACATTCTCATCATGTCAAGCACATTTGAAGATTGAGATTTAAAATTAACATGAAGGCCCTAAATAAAAATTAAAAATTCAGCTAAAAATCAATCTGGGTAAAAAAAGTTTCAGTATGATTTTCAACACTCAATATTTACGATGATCTTATTTTGCAAACTAAAGTACTAACCAATACCCAAGGATGTTGTTCTGTTTCAGCAGCTGTTATTCGAAATGCTGGATTCTTTTCAAGCAATTTACCTAATAAATTTCGAGCTTCTTCTGAACAAGGCAGTTCTTAAATATTAGTAACGAAATTGATTATAATTAATGTAATTATATATTTATATATTTGAGCAAATGATAAATGTAATGATTCGTGAAATTGTTTTAGTAAAATAAATTTTATTATTTTAAATTTCGCGCTAAACTTTTCAAGAAATTCCCATTATGGGTGCGTTCAAGAAGACCACCCGGGTAAGGATCCTCTAGGGAAGGATGAGACAATGTTTCCCCACTAAGCCCTCCGCCATTCCAATTGGATCGGAAGTGACGTCATACGCATTCGTCTAAAACAACAATAAAAGACGCACATTTTGAGGTTAGTGTTAGGAGTGAATACACTTTCCTGTATATAATATGCATCACAATGTATCAGTTATGATGCATATATCATAACCAGATACTTATTAAACGAATATACTCACATTCATTATAAATTCCCCAACAAACGCCGCTCGACCAATCCGTATTAGGCACGGGGTTTGTCGCATCCTTCCTTAGAGGATCCTTACACCCGGATCAAATATAGGTTTACAGTCCTCTTCTTATACAAGTGTTCTTTCCATGAGAAGAAAAGGATGTAATACGCAGATGAGAACTATATTCCACGGGACTTAAAAATCGCCTATTCTGAAGGCGCAGTCCCACGTCGAGAAGAATAGGTTAATAGAGGAACTGCATTCAAGCAATGAGATATTCGCTTTGGATCCGTGCGATTATTTCATTGGTTGAATACTATTTCCTTGTTCATCTATTATCCTATTCTCCTCGACATGGGACGGCGTCCTGATATTTTATTCATGGTACAGAAGGACAATAATTTGATGCTTTTGTGTTGCAAAACCGTAAATGAGTGAGCACATGTGTGTTAAAGCGAGATGATTGGCCATTTCCATAAGAGGTTTAAAGGCACCTCACGAACGAACAGTTTTCGACGCGTGGCTACCCAACCCTGGCTCTAGTTACTTCTTTTGAATGCACCCACTCCTGATCATGTTAATGAGAATTTTAACATATTTGTTTCTGTAAATTGATTTTCTTATGAACAATATGCAACAATACCTGAAATATTGATTTTCTCTGTACTTATCAATTTGCAAAGTTTTTGTTCATTATAAGAGAAAAATGGGAAACTCTTGAAAAGTAAGACATACATAATCACTCCCATTGACCAAACATCACATTGCTGACTGTAAGATTTAGTCGCTATCACTTCTGGGGCTATTTAATAAATATTATTTAAGTCAATAATTTTTTAATTTATATAATTAAGTAATTTATTAATTTTTTTTATTTGTACCCATATAAGTAAGGGTACCACAAAATTCATGTAGCATTTTTTCATGTCCAGGACCTTCCCGTATGGCACTTAATCCAAAATCAGATATTTTAATGTGAAGCCTTTCGTTAATCTCTGGCTTATTGGCTATGAGGATATTTTCGAGTTTTAAATCACGATGGACGATGTCTAAAATCACATTAAAATATTATAAGTTTAATTTTCATGATTCAAAATAAAAAGTTTCTTACCATTTTTATGCAAGTAAGCCAAAGCTCTGGCTAAACTACGGATTATATCTAAAGCTTCGACTTCCTCCAACCGTTTCTTTTTTAGTTTAAAAAATTTTGCGAGAGTGCTCGTACATATTTCAAAAACTAAGTAAATGATCTGCGAAATAATTATTTTATGGTACTACAATTTCTTATTCACTTAAAGTAGAGGATTTACCTTTGGAGATTCAAAAACGCAATCGAGATAAATAATATTAGGATGCTGAACTAATTTTAAAATGTTGATTTCTCGTTCCACTAGCTGGATTCTTGATGTTCCAGCCTTTTGTAACAAAAATTATGTATAATTAATGTATATGTAATGTAATGTATAATTACTGTTTTGACATATGTCTAAATAGATTAAAGTACATAAATACCTTCTGCTTATCAACAATTTTAATAGCCCAAAAAACATTGGTTTCCTTATGTAAAGCCTTCACAACCGTGCCAAAATTCCCTTTTCCCAATAATTCCCCGAGTGTATAAATTTCCTGAAGATCAGCACCACCTGAAATTTTTCTACGCAATAATTGTCGATCTTTCAATTTCGAAGAAGGCGAGTAGCCAAAAGTGTTGGGAAACATAAGTTGAAGTTAAAACTTCGTATTTATTAAATTTAAAATCCATTTATAATCAATATTAATACGATTTATCAATAATAAAATTCTTTTTGACATTTTCCTTTTTATTAACAGAAAGATAGTGAAGTTATCAAGAAACAAACAAGCAAACAAGTTTTGAATCACACTACATGTGTATTTAAAAAGAAATTCCCGCCACATAAAATTTACAGGTCACATGACTTGTAACCTTGAGATAGTTATTTTCAAATCAGAATTTCTATTAATGTCAATTTTTTTCTATCTTCTTGTCGATTTAGTCGATGCCTATCTCTCCTATCTCTCATTATCTCTCTCTACAAGAAAAGAAGATCAGTCCACTACTAAAATATTTTACTTTCTTTTTCTATAAGGGTGATTATATTTTATGGCCAATGAAGTAATAGTTTTCCCCTATGTAAAATGGACACAATACTTTTTAGAACTGCACTCTTCATTTCGTGGTAAGAATAGCTACTGAGGGATATAGATAGAGATTAAAATTTACACTATGGGAAGATAAATGAGGGATAGAAAAAGATACAAGTGGTCGATCACAAAAGATATAGAAAAAGATAGATACTACTTCAGTTGGCGGATAGACTAATGGATAGAAAAAAAAGATATTACCTGACATAGGGATAGAAAAAGATAGATATTCCCGGTCACTCTAGATAAGAACGGAGATTGAAAAAGATAGAGTTTTGTGGATGCAAAGTGATGGGTTGGGAGAGATAGAAATGTTCTATCTTTTCCAATCCCCCAGTTCCTATTTTGTTCAATCTTTTTACTTCCAGCAGGGTGGCTTTCTGGAGATTACACGGAGAAAAATGGATATTGACCCATAATATCTAGATATTGTGGCACAATGTCAGTAGCATTCAACTATGTGACAAACATTTAGATATTCTACTTCAATGCCTGCAGATATTGAAAAAAAGATATTAACCACCAGTATCTCAGATATTGAGCTTGATTATCTCAGATATTAAAAATGAATATTCAAGATACTAACCTTCTGAATATCCTCGTTAGTAAACTTGAATGTCTGAGGT
This sequence comes from Diplolepis rosae, assembly GCA_030998225.1. Lineage (NCBI taxonomy): Eukaryota > Metazoa > Arthropoda > Insecta > Hymenoptera > Diplolepididae > Diplolepis > Diplolepis rosae. Next base: position 9,237,028 of record JAPYXD010000698.1, read on the forward strand.
ACTAAAGTTGAATATCTCAGATATTTAATATCAATATCAGATATACTGAGAAGTTAAGTTATAGATGTTACAGCTCAATGTCTAAGATACTCAAAAAATTATTTTAAAGGTTATAAAATAACTACATATTCAGTTTTTAGAAAAAATTCAAGTTATATTTTATTATGTTCTTTTCTGTAAAAGTAATATAGATGTTTGAACAAAATTTTTATTATCTGGCATGTCTAAAATTAATTTAATGCTCTTGTTAGAAACTTAACCTTGACACTAAGGTTAGATTTCATTCTCGGTTATAAACCACATATAGAGAAAATATATAACTTATATGTTTTACTTACTGCATCTCAAGGTTAAGACCCGATTACTTTTATTCCATTAGAAACACTTATTAGAATTTAAGGAAACTTTAATAAACTTTTTAAATTTATCTTTCCGGAACGCTGAAAGCATGTCAATCTTAGATTCACTTAGATTTCGATGAGAGCGAAAAAGTGATCACATGACCTTTATATATATGCGCACGCACTTCATGCTTTAATATCTAAACTATTGAATCTGAATATCAAATGTTATTTCTCAGAAAAATCTTATATATTGAAAAAAAAATTTTAATATTACGTGTCAATATCTAGATATTATGGATGACTATCTCCTATTTGAATATCTACTTTTCAATATCCATTTTTCTCCGTGTAGATTTTCTCATCTGCAACATCGAACCTTAATCAAAGGAACGGAAGTAACTTCTTGGCTATCTTTGTTATAACGAGTTCGTGCAATAAATGGAAAAAACAATAGCTCTTCGACGAAGCCATTAGTGACAAGTTATATTGTATTAGAGTATAATGTCGAATTGCTATTATAGCAGCACCGGTGTTCTTTTATTCTTTCAGTCTTCATCCGGTCGGTCTTAAGGTCGTCTACATGAGCTTTCAATTGTACCTGAGAAACTAACATGAATTTTGAATACTGAATTTTGTCTTCTTGGTAACGTGAACACATTTGATGAAGAACCTGAGATAACCAAAAGCTTTCTAAATTCCAAGTACTTAATTAAGCGAGATAGTAACTCTCTCCATAAAGGTAATTCCCAGCAAATTAGTTTCTCCGTACAGAAATAGCTTTGAATGAAGACCTAAAAAAATTTAAGAGTTAATTAAATTAAAAATTATCCAATTTTTTAGTTTGAAAATTTTTGCGAGAGTGTTCGTACATATTTCAAAAACTAAGTAAATGATCTGCGAAAGAATTATTTTATGGTACTATAATTTCTTATTCACTTAAAGTAAAGGATTTACCTTTGAAGATTCAAAAACGCAATCGAGATAAATAATATTAGGATGCTGAACTAATTTTAAAATGTTGATTTCTCGTTCCACTAGCTGGATTCTTGATGTTCCAGCCTTTTATAATAAAAATTAAGTATAATTAATGTACACTACCGTCGGAAATTCCAACATTTTTTTTCCAACATCTGAAAATTTTAAGACATAAAGTCTAAAATCTTATCTTTAATTTAAGCCAAGAAAACTTAAAAAATATTCATGGGTGCCCGAGATACGATTAAAAATGTTCAATCGTATCTGAGTTGAATTTTAATCGACGATCAGGATTCTCGGCCGGTTTGTTGCTCGCCTCCTTCGTTGAGGCAGGACCGAATAGGCCACGCACAAAGGTGGCGCTTAAGTGGAGCTCTCTTATATGTTCTTTGATCCCAGAACGTGTTTTCTTTATTTCCTTTCCTTTCATTCTTAGTTAATATTTACAATGACTATCAAAATTTTTATTGATGTTCTAGTTTATAAGAATTTTAAGAAATAAAAAATGTTTACATATCATTGTTCTATTCGTTAATATGGGGATAATATTGGATTTAAATAATTTTTAATAGTCACAAATAACAATAAATATTTTTTGAAATTTAGAATAATTAGAAATAAAAATTACTAATGAACAGAATCAAAAATACATATAAGAGGGCTCCACTTAAGCGCCACCTTTGTGCGTGGCCATTTCGGTCCTGCTTCAACGAAGGAGGCGAGCAACAAACCGTCCGAGAATCGTGATCGTCGATTAAAATTCAACTCAGATACGATTGAACATTTTTAATCGTATCTCGGGCACCCATGAATATTTTTTAAGTTTTCTTGGCTTAAATTAAAGATAAGATTTTAGACTTTATGTCTTAACATTTTCAGATGTTGGAAAAATTTTTCATAGGTCATGCAAAAAGTGGAAGTTGAGGTAGAGAATTTGAGAAAATCTTGAATCTTTTTTTCTAACTCCTCACGTACTGTATTATTTTCAGAAAGTCAAAAAAATATTTATTGATCATCACTAAACTTGGAATTTCATAAGCTTTTCAACTGTATTTTTAAAAATGCCCTATCTCTTTTATTCACGGAGATATCGTGGTTCAAAGTCAGCAATGATTTTCAATAGCGATCATGAGCACCGTGCGCACAATTTCCGACGGTAGTGTATATGTAATGTAATGTATAATTATTGTTTTGACATATGTCTAAATAGATTAAAGCACATAAATACCTTCTGCTTATCAACAATTTTAATAGCCCAAAAAACTTTGGTTTCCTTATTGGTAAAGCCTTCACAACAGTGTCAAAATTTCCTTTTCCCAATAATTCCCCGAGTGTATAAAATTCCTGAAGATCAACACCACCTGAAATTTTTCTACGCAATAATTTTCGATCTTTCAATTTCGAAGAAGGCGAGTAGCCAAAAGTGTTGGGAAACATAAGTTGAAGTTAAAACTTCGTATTTATTAAATTTAGAATCCATTTATAATCAATATTAACACGATTTATCAATAATAAAATTCTTTTTGACATTTTTCTTTTTATTAACAGAAAGACAGTGAAGTTATCAAGAAACAAACAAGCAAACAAGTTTTGAATCACACTACATGTGTATTTAAAAAGAAATTCCCGCCACATAAAATTTACAGGTCACATGACTTGTAACTTTGAGATAGTTATTTTCAAATCAGAATTTCTCAACTTTTATTTAAGTAGCACAACAAAATTATCATACAAATCATGTTTTTAGTTAAATTATTTTATTAGTTGTTATTATAAAAACTATTTAATTACGTAAAACAAGAAATAAAAAAGACGCTGTTGTAAAGGTTATGACAGTACGTAACTTCCGGTTCTGGTTGAAACTTTCTGCCACTTTTCCGTTGCATAGCTCATAGCTGCAAGCTGCATAGACCATAGAGTCACAACCAGTCTGAGTCCAGTCACAACTCTTCCTCTCTACCTTGAAGATCTCTAGTCTTAAGCAGTTCCGCAAAATAAGTTTTGTTTCTTGTTGTTAAAGTTAGAACTGTATGACAACAATTGTGATAGCGAATAATTTGTGAAGGATGGATTCACCACCTGCACTCGAAATTGTTTATCAGGCAATAGAGTCTTCCCATAATAATCCAAGCACTAATACGGATCAACAGAAAACTTCATTATTATGGCTGGAGGAACTACAAAAATCAGTGAGTCTATTTTACGTTTTCATTAGAATTTAATTCAAAGAAAATATTTATTTTCCTCTTTAAAGAATTTTATTATTATATTCTTCTGTTTTTACTTGAATGTTCTTAAATCAACTACGTAAAAATTTAAAATTAATGACTTCTTGTGTCCTAACCTATATGTTCCATACTGTCATGTGTCACCTGCATATTCTGCTGATTTTCTTAAAAATACGTATAATTTGTTGTCCATATGTTCATCAATTATTTCAGGAGGTATTTGACGATTAAATTCTTAAGAATTATGTAAAAGAAATCTAAAAATAAAGCATATATATACATATATTGTGGCCAAATTTTTGCAGCAGAATGTCATTTGAAAATTCGGAGAATTTAATTTGAGTAGTTACTTTCTTCTAAGAATGTTCAATCTTATTTTTATAATTTTTTTATCACATTTCTAATTTGCTATCATTGCCAACTTGTTTTATAATTGTTGCTTTTCGTTAATATATTACTATTTTTTATTAACCTTCGAAATATCTTCCTGAAAATTTGAAAGATATAACAGAATTGAAAGAGAAACGTTTATCTAGTATGTTTTAGTGAAACTTTTGCAAACAAATTTGCAATTGATTGTAATTACCAATAACTTTTCAAAATTTATTTGCTATGAAATTAATTTTTGCAAAATTAAGCAGGATAGACGTTCCTTATTATTGTTTGTCATATTTCCTAACTTTTCAAAAAGGCATTTTATTCACTAACAAATTTATTATACATAAATATATTCACTTATATATTTGGTCACGTAGTCAAGTGGAACAATGGCCTATTTGCAAAAATTTACATTTCATATTCGTTAATTATCTTCATCTTTATTCTTCAATTTTAGGTATATGCTTGGAAAATAGCAGACCAAATGCTTCAACAAAAAAGAGATCTCATCTCCTGTTACTTCGCTGCGCAAACAATGCGATCGAAAATTCAACTTTCATTTCACGAATTACCAGTGGATGCTCACACGTCTCTACGAGATTCTCTGATGGACCACATATCACAAATTAATGAAAATACCAACACCGCCATAGTTACCCAGGTCTTTATTTCAAGTATAAACTTATCAAAAATCTCAGTCTATTTAATTTTTACTTGTTTTGACTCCTATTTTTTATAATGTTATCCTAAAATACCTTACATTTACAATTCTATCCCCTTTTTTGGGATGTTTTCTTGAAAGATCACCCTAAACGTTTTCGTTTCAATTCTTTAAAAACGTTCTTTTAACATCCGCGTAAAAAATTCTATGGAATTCGAAGTAGAAATTTTGTTAAAAACCTTTACCACGAGTTAACTCAAAATTGTAATTTTAGTTTTTAAATTAATTAAATTTGTTTCGTTTACAGTTATGCTTAGCTTTGGCAGACTTGATACTCCAAATGCCGACCTGGCAGTCGCCAGTTATGGATTTAATCAACAATTATGGCGGAAACCCTTCCAGCTGGTGGCCCTTGCTTGAAATAATGACAGTGCTCCCAGAAGAAGTAAATTCTCGTAGTCTTAGGTAACGTATAACTCTAAAATTAATCATCGACTTTTTTACCCACGTATTGAATTTTCAGCAACTTAACAATTTTTAATATTATAAATTTTAGGTTAGGTTCTAACAGGAGGCAGCAGGTGCTTTCTGAGTTAAATAACATTGGTGAAACCGTTTCAGAATTTTTGGTGCGTGGAAAAAATAATTTTATTTATTTAACAAGTCTATTCAAATGTTTTTTTTCTAATATGCGGTTCATTTTTAGAAAGTGTGCCTTAATCGAGGTAGCGAAAATATCCAAGTCCACGTGAGGGTTTTAAGATGCTTTACAAGTTGGATTACAGTTCATGCAATTTCTTTAAAATCCGTTCCTTTAAGTGATGTGGTAGCTTATGCATTTCAGGTAAGTTTTTTTCTTTAATTTCTCTTTGACCAATCAAAATTTATGTCATCTCAATTTGGAAAAGAATATCTTCGAATCTTTAGTTTCTACCAAAATATGGAAAAACCTAGGCCATTCACTTATTGACATCTCTTTAACAAAATATTGTTTTTAAAAAAAATTTCCGGAAAATTAAATTATAAGCCAATTAAACCATAAACTTTGCCTCGTTTTACAGGTCCTAGGTAATTACGAGACAATATCGCAACTACACGAAGCTGCTACTGACTGTATTTGCGTAATATTGTTAGCATTAGAAGAAAATAGTATATCTAGTCGAGACCAGAACAATAGTGAAACCAGTTATCAATTGCAGCAATTGCAACTGTGTCTTTTTACAAGTGTCATGGGTTTAGAGCAGCCCTATCACTTATCAGTAGCTCATGAGGATATGGAAAAGTCTATGAACTACTGTCGAATTTTTACTGAGCTAGCAGAAACATTCCTAGAAACGATGGTTTCCGGATGCCTTGGAGGAAAACAGCACTATGCTATTAAAATTTTAGACTTTGTACTCACCTGCGTTGGTCATCACGATTATGAGGTAAAGACTATTAACTAAACAAAACACCAATATCAAATAATCATCAATCAATCAGTTTGAGTTTTGATTTTTTAAAATTTATCTAATGTATTTTTTCCAGGTTGCACAAATAACATTTAATCTTTGGTACCGGTTATCGGAAGTTCTTTACCAGAGGAATAGCGATGATTTGAATGCGGTGTTTAGGCCTCATATTGAAAGACTAATTACTGCTCTTTACAAGCACTGTCAAATGGAACCAGACCACGTGAGTTGTCTTTGTGTATCTTCAAAATAAGTAACTGTTAAATTTCAAGGCCTTATTTCTATTTTAAATTTCTATAGCTTGGTCTAGTAGAAGACGTCAGTGGTGGAGAGGAGTTCGCCGATTTCAGAATACGAGTCTCTGAATTAATAAAAGATGTTGTCTTCGTTGTTGGAAGTAGCCACTGTTTCAGACAAATGTTTTACACTCTAACTGGAGGGCCTGGACACCAAAATCAACCAACACCCACTTGGGATTCCACGGAAGCAGCTCTCTTCGTCATGCAAGCAGTAGCAAAAAATATTCTACCGTTAGTATTCTCTATCGAATAATTTTAGATTAAAACATCTAGTTTTGTGAAATTTAATGTTTAGCAATTTTACATGAGGATTAATTTAAAACTAAAGTTCACACTTTAGGGAGGAGAACGATGTAGTTCCAAAAGTGGTGGAAGCTATTTTGAACTTGCCAGAAAATACGCATATCGCAGTACGACATACGAGCATTCTTTTGCTTGGAGAACTTTGTGAGTGGATTGACAGTCATCCTCAGTCTTTAGGTAAGAATCGAGTTTGAAACTTATCAGCAAAACTTGTTGAATGATTTAACTTTACAAAATATTTGTTTCTAAGTTTTTGAAACGATTTGTTTTTCAGAACCAATTTTGAATTTCCTCTTGGCCTGTTTAAGTCAAAAAGGATTGGGAGGCGCTGCTTCAGCTGCATTGCTTAGTATCTGTTCAGCCTGTCCTGCTCATATGGCTTCGCATTTTCCAGGACTCTTACAAATTGCTCGTTCGCTCGACGGCTTTGCTATCGGCAATGATGCCTCGATAGGACTTTTAAAAGGTGCGATATTATTCATATTATTTGACCAAATTAACTTAATTGTCTTTCCTAGCAAATTCTAATCGTTTTATTTATTTTTCTTAGGAGTTGCAAAGATACTATCAAAGTTAGCTCAAGAAGAAATTGATCATGCGATGAAGGAAATTTGCTGGTTTCAAGCGAGGCCGTTATGTGAACTTATGGAAAACCGAGGAATTCCAATCGAGAGAGGTACAAAGACTGATCCTCTGATATGGCTTGACAGATTAGCCGCTATTTTTAGACACACTAGTCCTCAAGTCGATGAAACCAACGAGTCGCATCCTTGCCAAGGCGCTATCACCGAAGTAAGCATCGAACATTATAAATTTAGTCTTAAAAATAGTTTAAGGCTCATTCATTTTAAAATACAATCTATCTAATAGAAACAGTATATTCTTTTTTCAATTAAAAAAAACTATAAATTCTTTCAGATGTGGCCAGTATTATCGAATGCTTTTACGACCTATCAGCATGATCCTAGGGTTATGGAAAGGTGTTGTCGGTGTTTAAGGTTCGCAGTTCGTTGTGTTGGAAAATATTCAGCATATCTTCTGGAACCCCTTGTTAAACAGGTAAACGCTAAGTTAAACACGTCAAAATTTCTTGCTATTTTTCTCAATCTTACGGCTGCGATTCACAACTCTGTACCAGCGCTTGATCTTCTTAAAATTGAGTTATAACTGTATTTTATAATCTTTTAATAAACTAAAAATGTTGTATTCCAGATCGTACAGTTATATTCGACACATCAGCATAGCTGTTTCCTCTACTTAGGTTCCATACTCGTCGATGAATACGCAACAGAAATGGATGCGGTTTCTGGATTGTTGGGTATGTTAGAGGCCTTCATCGCCCCTACTTTCACGATTCTACAGGAACCAGACGGACTCAAGAATCATCCTGACACTGTCGATGATCTCTTCCGCTTGTGTGCAAGGCAAGTTTCGATACTGTATTCTGATTTTTATAATTATATAATTTTATATAAAGATTTGATTTAAAAGTTTTCTAATTATATAATTATATTTTTTTCAGGTTTCTTCAAAGGGCACCCGTGCCTTTTTTAAACTCTGCAGCAATAGGCAGCATCATTGATTGTGCTTTAGTTGCTTGCAGTCTCGATCACAGGGATGCAAATGCTTCAGTTATGAAATTCTTTTACGATCTTCTCCACAGCGCTCGCAATATTGAGGTATTTGAAAAATCACGAATCTTTCATCATCAATATATTCCAGGGAAAAATGAGGGAATTTTAGAGAGAGTTTGAAAATAAATTATACAATTTTGTAGAATTTCCTCTATTTAGGTCGATTTAGGTCTAGTAAGGTCGAAGCTTAGAAATCTGATTTTAAAGAAAATTTGGAAGTCAGTGACAATCAGAAAATATACGAAGAATCAGAGAATTGGGAAAATGAAATTTTGCCGTTTCCTTGTACTTTAATTAATATTGGTAGGAATATAAATATTTTTAGGGCGTGAATTTATTTCTGTGAGTTATTAATTGATGGTTTAAATTCATATGTTTTTAGAATCGATCTGACTTCACGATAAGGAGACAATTGGTTCAAGAAATAATGAGGGAAAAAGGACAAACACTGGTGGCGAGGCTTCTGCATGCGGCTGTATTTTCACTTTCCACTTATATGTTAGCAGATGTGGCGGATGTTTTCATGGAACTCGTATTAACCTGCAACGAGGTGAGTTTTTTCTAGCGAAGTGAAAACAAAATGAGTTTTATAGCTCAAATAACAAAACTTTTACTCTTCCAGATAGTTTCGACCTGGTTAGAAGAAGCTATTAGGGCAATGCCTGCTCAAAATGCAGGAGGTTCTCCAACAGCTACTCCGGAACAGCTTTTAGAATTCCGAAACACCGTTACGAGGTATGTTTAACTAGAATTTAAAATTTTTATTTCATTTTAATGCTTTAAAATATATTTGACCAAATACATTTTTTACAGCCCTGAAAATTCAAAAACAGTATGTCACGCATTGCGGAATTTTGCAAGACTCTATCGTTGAACTAAAATAAACGATTTTTGGGACAAATTTGCGAACATCTTAGGAGACTTGAGAAAGACTATTTTGATTCTTTACTGACACAATTTGCATACCGCAAATTTGATTCGAATGCAACAGGCGAAGAAAATATATTGAATACCATATACTCGTTTGCTAATGACTAGCAATTATTTATTTTAATCTGAAAATTAACTAACTTCAAGTTTTACCTATTTGTCTTTTAGGTAATGCTTTTCCAACATTCTGGAAGCAGATTGTAGTGAACGAGTTATGGTATTCGCAACAAGTTTACGTATTATTCAAAAAATTAATTGCAGAGTATTTGTTACTACTACTTCCTATAGCTTGATATTTCAAACAAAACCCAGAGAATTCTTTTTATTTTTTTAAGACGAAAAAATTGTTGAATTCACTTTGTATTATATTTGCGTAAAATAAGATCGCTAGTTATGAAACGGACAAGAAACGAACCAAATTTCTTATTGAATAATAGAAATAGAAAAATAAACTTAGTTTATTAGGAAAAGTGAGAATGTTCTAAATGGACGCTTTTATCGTTAACTTGCAGATTTTTTAAAATATTCTTTGCAAGATTTAAAAAATAATTTCAGGAACATCCTTTTACGTTTTTTAATATTTTGGACAATTTTAATGTTTTTTTTGTACTATATTGGTTCTTTTTCCCTCCTAAAAAGCCTTTTGTCGTTTCCTTATTTTAAGGAAACACGTGTATTATATAAAAAGCGAATCGGTAGCGCTCATAAAATTTATAAATGTATAGAAAGTAAGAATGAGTATGCATGAGCAAAAATTTAAATACGGAGTATGTTGATTTAAATGAGTTTATGTCTGTGAATGTATTATAAAATGTAAAAAAAACAAATTGTAGGATAAATCGTGCGATAAATGGTCTGTGTTCTTATCGCGTTTCTGCAATTATATTATTAATAATATAAGATTTAACAAAAATAAGTTCCTTTTTTTACCTCTAAATGATTTCTGTAATCTTAATTTTTTTTAACAATCATTGTTTACTTTTTTTAAGGCCACGGATCAATCGGACCACGTGACTAAATTATACATTAATTCGTTCATGTAAGCTAACTTTTTTAATTCACAAAACATCTTTCTGAAAATTTGGGAAACGTAACAAAAATATTTAGCAAAAATTTTTTAAAAATTTGAAAAGTTATCGATAATTATAGTGAACTGTAAAAAATTTTGCCAAGTATTCACTCATTTTGTAAAATAAAAAAGTTATCTTACATGAACTATTACAGGAAAATGGTTACGTAGTCTGGCTGATCCATGATTTTAAAACTTTTTTGAATTTGATATTCTTGTTTCTGCTTTATTTCATTTTCTACAAAAGCGATGAAATGTGAAACCTAGAGTAATCGTAAAATAATGCAATCTGAGCATTGCACCAACGTTCTTCGAACAGTAAATGATTCACAAAGATTGAAATATCATTGAAGTAAAAGTGAGTCACAGGTGAAGGAACAGCTGCATAGATATTAAAAACAATCGTTTCACAAAATTCGAATTCTAAGAAATAGAAATTTTGTTTATGATATTAATAAACAATGAAAATATATCGATTACTTTCAAGTTTTAAGCTTTCATTTCTTACCCAAAGAGAAATATAATTTGCAAACTATGTACTGGAAATATTTCAACAAAAAATTTTATTCTGAATTTTAAATATGTGATGAATTACGAATAAGAATTACTGAGTGGGTGTTGTTCAAAGATCCAATTTCTACTTGGAGTTGGAAGTTCACATATTTGTTGTTGATGTATAGTTCATTTTATTAAACAAAGAATGTTAAATAAAATTAAAATCAAATTGATGTTCTTTTTATTTATTCAAATTCTCCTGAAACAGTTTTGTCACTACATGTAAGAAACAAGATCAAATCCAGTCAGAAAAAATTAATTTTTATGATTACTTATTTAAAAATCTTTCATTTTCGTATATATTTTCAGTTTTTCTTCGACAATTATGGTTTTTGTGATCATAAATAACAATTTGTTTCAAAAATAAAACTTAGTTTTTACGTTTTCACTTTACTGTTTTAATATGCGCATGCGCAATCAGTTGGCAGCCGTCATTTGCTTTTCGTCTTGTTTCGAACTTTTTAATTTGCAAGCTTGCAAAGTCGTTCAGTGGAGTGTTTCATTTATTCAGAAATTAGTCGTTAAAATTGTTATTTTCAATAATTCTAGTTTAATTTTTAGTTGTTTACTGCCTTTGGAATAGACGGAAAACTTCAGTGATGAAAATCTGATATGCTTTATGTAAAAAAATGAAAAAAGCCGCCTTGATACACCGGTAGCCGCGTTAGGTTAGGTGATCATCCGGCCTCCCGGTTCCGGCAGGAAATATGGCCGAAAACGATTGGGTCATCTTCAGAAGGTGAAAAGATCGACTAACAAGATTATAATCACGGTTTTGCAAAAAATCTAACGATCATCGTGTTCAGCTGTAACAGCCATTGAAGAATCTTCTGCAAGGTGAGCCGGAAATTCATACGAGTAATTATGTGAGGTCAGAATACATGCGGGGAGTGGCAGGTGCCTTTCTTCGAGGTTATATCGATGTCGGCTTTTGCATACCCACCGGCATTTCGAATTTCGATGATAATTTTATTTCCCGAATATCATGGTATTTAAGTATCATTAATACTCAACAAGTTGAAGTACTACTAAATTTAACTGACTAGACTGATAACTATTTCCTTTTCTACATTATTGCGTGATTTGCTCATTTCCATCATCTTCGATCAGATTGTCGTTAACGATTGATAATTTACTTTAATCAGTTTATTTAACCTCTATTTTGAGATTTAATCGACAAATTCAAGGATGAAAGACATAAGTCTGAGAATTTAACGAATTCTGCACAAAGGCCAGAATGCTTAGTTGTGGGACCTTTGGGAACGCGAAAGATTATTATATTATTATTATGGTAGTCAAGTTTTGCTTCTCAGGACGTTATTGGCAAGTTCGGGTTGTGAGTCACACGTCCCGTTCCTTGCTTTTATGACTCACGCGAAGACCGACTTCACGACCGAGGAATCGTTTTCTAACAAAGGAATGTTTTTATAGTATACGAGTAGGCGTAAGTCGATGCGCGACACCTTCGAGGCATCGTCTCTTATGTCTCGACGAGTCCTGACAACTTGAAAAACGAATCTAAAGCACATGTTAATAGCATGATCTTATCCTGTTGAAAATTACGAATCATTCATAAGAAATAAACAGAGTCTGGAGAAAACTACTTTTATAAATTCTTTATAATTGATTATAGAGATATTAAACTAATTTTATCATAGTCCTATGAAGTTTATTTATTTCTCGGAACATTACAAATTTGTCGCTCTGATCTTGTCCATTTTTGAGTAGCCATTATTTATGAAATATTAGATAAACAAAATATTGTTGTATGATTCATTTATTGTACAAAATACTTGATAAATTATTGATGAATTCATGAATTATCGAGACTCAAAAACTGTTTTTTGTCTTCTTTAAGAAACAAGCTATAGATTATTCAAAATTAATAATCAATGCTACATTTTTGTTTTTTAATTAGAAAATATTTGTAGTATGTTGAACTTAGATATTGACCTCTCATGGCTCGCAGAATGGAAGAGTAATGCATATTCTTTAATAGATAAAACAAGCATTATAAAATATATTGATTTTTCAGGATCTTGTGTAACCCAGTTTGGAGTTTCGTTTAACATCTATGTTCTTTTAAATAATTAAGTGCATAAAACTTACAAAGATGTAGGGAGCATTTCAATGACCGATATTAACCTGGATATCCCCCCTCGTCGCAAAAATATAAGTTTGCGAAACCACATCCGGTCGTACTGAACTTTTAAATTCTGCCTTTCTTTTTCCTGCCATGACATCACTCTGAGTAAGGTCTTCCTTTTTTAAAATCATCCCTATATATCATTTCAAATTCTCAATTTTGTGTTTTACCAGAGCTTAGCAGACAATGATCTTAAATTAACAATTCCAAATTACATATAATGATTTTAATGCAAGTAATAATATGTTTGCTAATTTTATAAATGACGGTTTCACTCTGAGAAAAAATGTAACGTGTAAAAGAAAGATTCGTTTTATTGAATACAGAAAATGTAAATATTTAAATGAAATTAAAATTCATAGTTTCAAAATTTTACTTTTGTTCAAGCCTGCAAAATTTCAAGTTTTCAATTTCTGCACATTGAGAATTTAGAGTTTTTGTTTTAGCCTAATCATTAAATTTAGAGAAATTGCAAGTTTTACTTCAAGACCGAATGGTTTGAAATATTTAGAGTCCTATCTGAAAGAGTATTTTCTGAAAAGCTAGTCTTTGACGAGCTTATTTTATTTTTTGTACAGAAAGAGCTGTTAGTGTTCAATTAAAAACAAACGGGTGTATGAAAAGAATCCTTTCAAGATCCTGCTTTTGTAGGAGTTTACTGTAGAGGCTACAAGCAACTCCTTCGTTTTGACCTTACTTATGTGCGAGCACGTGCCAAATTCATTCTCGAGCTGCTTAGTCATAGAACGTGCTTTCATTTCTGCAATAGCAAAAAGGAATGATATTTAGAAAGTGCATTATAATTAAGATGCTGCTATTATAATTATGTAATTTTCTTTATTCTTTTTTTTTAGTTAATACGAAAGGTATTCCATTGAAAAGAGAGATATTTATATAGATGAGAACTGAAACTTAAAATTAATTTTATTTTTCAAAAGTTTTCTCGTATTTTCAAGTAAATTAATAACTTATTACAAGATATATAAAATAGTAAAACACCAGCAAATGATTTCTCCCGTGGGAGGAGGCGTTGTCTATTTTAATATATGCAATTATTTTCAGGCGTTCAAATCTTGATGACTCTAATATTATTGTATAAATTTAGATCGGAAAAGCATACATTTTCAACTTTTACTCATAATCGATAATGTATTTAGATACTTAACTGCTATAATGACTAAATTTCCTTTTGATTAGATTGATGCAGTAGAATCTGATCTGATGTTTTAAAATCCATACTTTGTTTCTTAAATTTCTAATAAAATCTAAAAAATGATGCCGATATTCCAAATAATGTCATTTATTTCCATGGAACCCTATAAAACTGGATTCAATTGTTTTTAAAATCACACCATGTATCCCTAATTAGTTTCAAACGAATGTGGGATAATAAAGGTAATAAAATTGAATAATCAATAAGAGATTTTGTTCATTAGAATCTATCAGTTAATATTTTAGTTAATTTTTGAATAACCTTACATACTGTAATTGCAATTACCAACGTCACGTTGTCCAGTTGGACCATGACTTTAAATAAAAATATCATAATTCAATAAAATCTACTCAAAGAAAATTTCTCTGTACTTCATTAATAAAAAGTTTTTTTGTCTCAAGGTAAATCTGTCTTGGAAGTTTGGCGAGTAATCAAGGACATTTATCTCGAGGATGATTCTGATAGTGAGGATGGGAAAAACAGTAATATTAGCAATGCAGTGATATTATGCAGTAGCGTTGAAAGTGCATTGCGGTGCGCCGGAGCAAATGCGTCGGCGTCGGGCGTGGCGGATAACTGACCTCGCCTTCGTCTTGCCCGGACACCCCTGACACCCCTCCGTAGCAACCCCTACGTTTGAACAACCCTTCCTTCGTCGGTTATCGTCCTCGATGAACCCGCAAAACCCCCCTGCTTTTCTTCCCTTCCCTTCATTGACGGTCCATGACTCCATGACCACCTCTCCGTGGTGCAGCTCTTTCGCGGTCTCGTGGCCTCATCCCTTCCCAACTTGCCTTGAATTACCTCGCCGCTCGTATGTTACCCCTATAATGCGTGATCGTACCCCTCCCCCTTCCCTCCTTTCTGTACACACCCAGGATCGGATCGGCAGACAGCAGTCTGGCGTTTGGTTGCCCAGCAACCACTGTCCGTTGTCGATCAGAGGGTGAATTCAGCAATGGGTTCGAACATGAACAAACAAGAACAAATTGGACTTCATAACGGTAAATTACAAAAAAAATAGTTCATCTAACTATTTTGATTTTTAAGATTTACCATTGAAGTTACTACTTGCAAAAAAAATTCTAGTTGGATTGGACAAATATTTAAATATAATAAATTGCTGGAAACGAACAAGGAATAAATAACATGGTTTTTGAAACTGAGAAGGTTTTCGAGACTAATTTGGGATATCTCTGTGATAGCGATACGTGTATTTGGAATAAAAAAACAGATTGTTTTGATGAATGAACATCGTTGAAGTAGAGATATGAATTGGCTTTGAATTTTGAAAACAAAAGATAGCTTGTTATTTCCAAAGGATAGTACTTTTCATAATTTCGCTATAATAATCGTAACATGGGATAGTTATTATTTCTTCAATTGAAATATCATTATAAGAATGATATATTTTCTTTATTTCTGGTTCGCTCACAAAATTATTTTTCATGTGACAAAACTTGTATTTTTTGAAATTTTTAGAATGTTATAAATACACTCAAGAATTATCAGAAAATTCCGGGCGAGGTGTTAGTATTCTTAGCAAGAAACTTGAGGACACGTGTCTTAATTTCTCTCAAATTTGTATTTGATAGTTTTAATTATTTCGGATGTGAATATGTGAAAAATGGACTTTTGGTTGCTCACATGAACATAGTATCACATGTCTTTATCATGATTGAGTTTCTTGTTTTACTAAAAATCTTCAATATGTTTTTAGTTTCGGGGTTTTTCCAGGCTTTAAGTACTATAGATACAGACATAAATCAAGGAGTTTAAAGAGAACTAATTAAATAAACAATTCGATGCGTTTCATCAATCTTGGATCTCTCACTTTGTCAATTGTAAGGAATCAATTAGCATTTTTTGTTGCCTAAAGAACAGTTATTACATAAAAATGAGAGTTTGTTTGTATTGGTCTCTTAAGGTAGTTCGTTCACAAAAATTAGACCTCAGGCAAAAATAGATAATTTTGCTTTCAAGAATAGCAATATTATTATTAAAGGGCTAATTTGAAAGAAAAAAGAATATTTTTCATGAAAAAAATTTGAAACACAAAAAAAATAATTTTATTAATAAATTTTATTTTTGCCCAAACCTATTTTCTTATCTTTAATGGCTGAAATTATAAAAAAACAATTTTTCAAAACAAAATTTTTATAAACAAATTACTGTATTTGATAATAATTAATTCAATTTCAAAAATAGGAAACGGACATGTAGAGAATCTTTTTCCTAAAAAAATAAACCGTTCTTTATTAGAATCGCATAATTTTTAAAAATTTGGCTCGAAGCGATAAGAAAATAAGTTTGGGCAAAAATAAAATTTATTAATAAAATTATTTTTTGTGTTTCAAATTTTTTTCATAAAAAATAATCTTTTCTCTTTCAAATTAGCCCTTCAACAATAATATTGCTATTCTTGAAAGCAAAATTATCTATTTTTGTCTGTGGTCTAATTTTTGTGAACGAACTATCTTAATAAACAAGACACCACATTTAGCCCATTTGGTTCCTTTTAGTCGATAACTGGTGATCCCTTGGAAAAATCCCAGTAACACCTTGATGATTCCTTATTTTCTCTTAATCCAGAAAGGATTTCTAGGTAGAGAAGGTTTAGAAATAAAGGCAGTAATGTCTGGTCAGATTAGGGTTTAGGGTTCTGTTTATGTTGATGTTTGGGGTTACCACTTTGAGCTTTGGTCCTTAAAAGACATTGTTTGTGTTTATTTATGGTTCAGGTTCGTATAGACGTGAATATATACCATTCTGAAGTACAAAAAAAATTTGTCTATGAACTCAGGCAAGCAAATATTATAAACTTTAATTACGAATGAGAACTTTATCTTTGTTATAGTTCCAAACCTGAAACGCAAGCATTTTCTATTTGCTGCTGAGAATTCAAATTAACAACACACTTGATACTTTTGAAAAATTAGGTACAATTGATTTTAATTAACTGTCGAGTGAAAATTTAGATGGTCTATACCTAAATAATTAAATTTTTTGTATTTTAGGGTCGCGTAAATGGTCACTTACGTGTAATTGTTTTTAAAGGGACTGAATATAAAGACATCTAAATTTAATAGAAATTAATTAATCCTGTTAAATTAAATGAAACTTTTTGAAGCAGTTTTTTGTTACTTAAAAAAAGGATAACAAATAACTTTAGAAAATAATCTTAACCACTACCCGAATCTATTTTTAGTACTAAAAATTACATTAATTGAGTAAAGTAACGTAGAATTTTAATTAAAATTATAATGACAGTGGTATAAAAAAATGTCAGACACTCTTCGTACAGTTGTATAATTAACGAGGTGCAGTTAGGAATTGTGTTTCAAGCAATGTAAATGTGATACGCGATTTCTGAGACTGATGCCTATTTCCGGTACTTCGATCGCGTAAAATCAATATAACCTCTTTATGTAGAATTGCTATTGTATATTGAGCTTTACAAACCACCACTTTCTTGGTCATTGACTAAGTATAGAACAACGAATTGATTCACCAAAGAATTAACTTTTACTATCAATCCTTAAAATCAAGAAATGAAGAAGTAATCAATTTATTTATGCCGGGGGAAACTTTTTCGGAGTTGAGGAAATAGTTGGAAATTTTTCGGCGATTAAACTTTGAAGGAAAGTTGTGCTTGAAATCAATTCAAAAAATATAGAATATAGTAAGATTAGAGTTTTCAAAGTGAATTCAAATTCAACTAAGTTAATTAAATTAAAATACTTAAGGTCTAAAAATGCCAATGAAACAAATTTTTAAAATTTTAAGAGTATTATCTCAAAATCCCGAGATTGGAAACGACCAAATTTGGATCAAACAATTATACCACTCAAAACGAAAAGTCATTACGATAGAGGAAGGATATAATGTAAAAGATAGAATAACGATTAGAATTTTCTCTTTCCTATCAAAAGATAGAACATACTCTCTAAACCCGAATAAGTGAAAAAGTCACTGATTATATCAGTAAAAATATATCGACTGATGAATCAGTGAAAGACTTTTCACGTATTTTGATTCTTCATTAAAGTAAATCGATAGATCTTTAATTTTTAATTATACATAATATAATTATACACAATAATAATTACGTAATTTATTTTTTAATGTTGTGTAACCTAAAATAAACGAGTTCATCGATCGTTAAAATATATTGTTGGTTTTATTATTCCCACCTCAAGATTTCACTGATTCAATAAGTGAGTTCAGTCTATTTCAATGATTCATCAGTCGAATTTCACTGGTTCTCAGTGAAAGATTTATAGCTGCTGCCATCAGTGAATAGACACTGCGAATCAGTGACCGTTCACTGATTCAGGTTTAGAGAGTACAATAATGTATGAAAAAGATTGGAGTCTTTCAATTAGGGAGTTGAGGGAACTAAATGTTTTCCTCGCTGCTTTGTGGAACAATCAAGCTAAGCACTATTCAGTTTTGAGACCACGTGACAAGTACTGTATACAGTATTTAGAGCAGCTGGCCTCTTCGAGTGTTTTTTAATTGAAATACTTTAACAGAGGGCCCCTATCTAAAAAATAAACGGGTTGTACCCAATTCTGATTTTATATATTCTAAAACCTAGACCTAAACTTAAAATTCTAGAATCTAGTCTAGACCAAATCCCCAATCCTTATACTTTTTCAGTTATCTTCTTTCTTTTCCCTTTTCTTTTTATCCTTTCTGCTTTACTTATTTCTATCTCTCTTACATTCCATCCGTCGAATGAGCAATTCTTCTACTATCCGCTAAAGAAACATTGGCCACTTCTTTCTATCACCAGGGCTCCGAAATACTTTGCCAAAAGAAATGGGGATCTAAATCTAAAGATTCACTTCTCAGCTATCTCGAGGATCGGATCTTTTAAATTGTATCCCAAGAATGAAAATCGTTTTCAGCATTGAATTTATTTCACTAGAAATAGTTTTTCTCAAACATAGAAATGTTTATTTGTTGGTATGCAAACTATTGTATAAATTTGTTGATACTCGGAGGCTTTATTATTTACTTTAGTCAAATTTGTCCAGGCTTGGATGAATTTTTGACTTGAGCTTCTTAGCTATTAATTTGTTATTCATTAGCACTTATGTTGAAGTCAAAGTGTGTTGAAAAAAATTTTGGCAATGAAAAATTGCAATGGAATCGAATTTAAGAAAGAGAACCACTGTGAATGACGTAAAAGGTCATTGGAGCTACTCAAGGTCGCCCACCTCTTTTTTCCCCCAGCTGAAAAGAGAGTTTCGGACTTCACCTCTTTTTGACATTGTCATAAGCGACATCTCAGATTCGCTTTGATAAAAAGCCTCACGAACAAACTTCATACATTATACATCACGATAAAGAAAAAGATCGTTTTTTATCCATCTTATCTTAAGATAAAGGAGTAGCCATATCTTCAAATCCCCCTCGCATATTCTTTTATATCTGCGACTTATGTGTCACTTAATTTTAGCAATACTTTCAGATTTCACACTTGTTTCTATATTTCGAAAATCAAACTCATTTTTTCGCTCAATTTTTCTCATGATAATGGAGATGGATTTGGGATAGTTTTTTGACTCGTGAAAGTTGCAATTTTTTATATCTATGCAATTTTGTTTTTTTATTTGCTTTTGTTGTTCTTTCTTATTTTTTTGTCTTTTTGAATTAGTTTGTGTTGCAAGTGTCTAGACTTTTATCTTGAATTTGTTGTTTCTATCGATACGATACTTCCTCAGAAGTCGAGACAAGTTTCTTATTGGTAGGATAAAAATACCACGGATGTCCGATCCTTGGCTATATCGGACATCCGGTCACCGATACTGCAATAAAGAACAATGCATCGTCGTACAGGCTGCTAAAAGAAAATTGGAAAAATGTACAACGCCTTGTGGGTGCAAAAATTATGCCGTAAAAGTGCTTGTTTCATTAAACAGTCACGTAGCATTCAAAACTATGACTCGAGAGGTTTTCTTGCTTCTTGATTATATTTTACGTCATTCCTTTTTTATTGCAATTTCAAAAATAAAATAAAATTACATTTTAAGAGGTTGGGTTATTAAAAAATAATATGATTTAAAGAAATCAGGATCTATTTTTGTGATTATTTTCTTTGATAGATTTTAATCTTGAATTTGATGTTCGTGTGAAATGGTGTTTTAAGATGTACTTACAGTTCTGAACGTTCATTGAACGATGACAATTTTTTTTCATTCAAAAAAAAATTAATGATTATGTTTATATTTATGGTCCTAAAAATATACAATCTTTTATAAAATATACGCTACTTTTTAATTTACTGAAGCGAGAACTAATCATTTAGTTTTCAAAAATAATATTTTCCATCGTTCAATCAACGTTCAGAACTAGGTGCGTAAACCTGGAAGTACCACCATGCCCAAACAATGTATGCCCTATGCCAAAATTAAGGGCTCATTTAGGGCTAATTTAGTACCCAAAAGCCAAATTTAGGGCTCTGCATTTTTTTTAAATAATGCATGGTACTGCCAACTTGACGTAAAGCCAGCAGTACCATAGACCAAATATTGGTTTTATCGACTTTTTTCTTTTACAGGAATTAAGGGCTCATTTAGGGCTAATTAAGTACCCAAAAGCCAAATTTAGGGCTTTGCATTTTTTTTAAATAATGCATGGTACTGCCAACTTGACGTAAAGCCAGCAGTACCATAGACCAAATATTGGTTTTATCGACTTTTTTCTTTTACAGGAATTAAGGGCTCATTTAGGGCTAATTAAGTACCCAAAAGCCAAATTTAGGGCTTTGCATTTTTTTTAAATAATGCATGGTACTGCCAACTTGACGTAAAGCCAGCAGTACCATAGACCAAATATTGGTTTTATCGACTTTTTTCTTTCACAGGAATTAAGGGCTCATTTAGGGCTCTTACATGGCCCCAAAACGAAATTTTCAAAAACCATCCCTATGCCCAAGAAAACAACCCTCTTTCTAAATAATAAACCCTCCAGAAATTAAAGTGTACCAGAATTTTGGGCTTTTTTTGGGCTCTTCAAAAATATCTCTATTGATTTTTGGGCTCCAATCCTTAACACCAAAATGCACCCCTGTATGCCCATATAGAGAAAACTTTGAATAAAATTAATCTTTTTTTAAACTTTAAGGTCTAGGGAGACTCTCTGATTTTTGGGCTCTTCGAAAATACCTCTATCGATTTTTGGGCTTCACCCTTAACACCAAATCGCACCCCCGTTTGGACACATAGAGAATGACTTTGAATAAAAAACATCTTTTTGCAAACTTTATGGTCTAGGGAGATTCTCTGGTTTTTGGGCTCTTCATATATGTCTAAATCCATTTTTGGGCTTCAACCCTTAACATAAAAATATATAAACCACAAGGTGACACGAACAAAAATTTTAGTAAATTGCAATTAAACCGGCAGGGAAAATTTTTTTGAAAGATGTCCAAAATAATTCTTAATAACAATAAAATAGCATACATGGATATGATAATAATTGATATTTCTGTAAATGTTGCTTGAAAAATCAATATAAAAAGGACTGTCGGGAAAGATGATATTTATATTAAAAAATTAAATGGGTATAGGACAATGGTTTTTTTCAAGGAGGTAGAAAACCTCTGAGGATAACATTAAAAAATAAAATTGTCAGTCAGCAAAGCAAAATGTCGCGGATTGATTTTTAACCCTTTCAGTCACAGGAGCCATTATAGTGGCCACCTTTTTTATTTTCCTTTTTTGTCATTAAATTTTTGAAAGCACGCACAAAACTGGAAATTTTATGCATTTTTAGTTAGTGAAATACTTCTACTTTAGTGTGATCAAGATATTTTATGAATTTATAAAAATGAATTATTGACATAAACAAAGGTATGCGGAAAATAGGGTATAATATGAATAAATGAAATAAAACCTCGGCTTTCCCCATTTTGAAACGATACTATCCTAAAATATGATTTATTTTTATCATTTACTCTAGCAAAAAGTCTCTCAGTGTAAATTATTTGACGAAAAAAGTAGAGAGGCTGATAAACAGATTGAGCATATCGAAAATTAAATAAAAATTTTATTCAGTTAATATCTTCTATATCTTTTTATATCTTTTATGGGTTTAAGAATATTCCAATCATTTTCTATACTCTTTTTGTACTTAATGTGTCACTTTGATTTTAGGGTAGTTTTTAAATGTTGGGTGATGATTTTTGAAAATTATTTTGGAATGAATTGGAGAACCTAAAAGTAGTCCTTAATTCTGATTCGTTCAATTTTGGACTTAGTGCATATTTATTCTTTGGGGTAGTCTATTCAGTGCTAGGGGTTGTTTTTGAAAATTTCGTTTTAGGGCCATGTAAGAGCCCTAAATGAGCCCTTAATTCCTGTGGATGATAAGAGTGGATACAACCAATATTTGGTCTATGGTACTGCTGGCTTGACGTCAAGCTGGCAGTACCATGCATTATTTTAAAAAAATGCAGAGCCCTAAATTTGGCTTTTGGGTACTTAATTAGCCCTAAATGAGCCCTTAATTCCTGTGAAAGAAAAAGTTGATAAAACCAATATTTGGTCTATGGTACTGCTGGCTTTACGTCAAGTTGGCAGTACCATGCATTATTTTAAAAAAATGCAGAGCCCTAAATTTGGCTTTTGGGTACTTAATTAGCCCTAAATGAGCCCTTAATTTTGGCATAGGGCATACATTGTTTGGACATGGTGGTACTTCCAGGTTTACGCACCTTTCAGAACTGTAAGTACATGTTTTAAGGCCATGGATCAACCAGATCATGTGACCAAATTCCTGTAAAAGTTCATGTAAGATAACTTTTTTCTTTTACAAAATATCTTCCTGAAAATTTGGAAAATACTACAGAACACGATAGAGAAGGTCTGTCAACTTTGTATGAGTGAAAATTTTGCAAAAAATTTTACAGTTAACTGTAATTTTCGATAAGTTTTCGAATTTTTTTCAAAATTTTCACTAAAAAGAAGTTAACAGACGTGCTTTATTATCTTTTGTTACGTTTTCCAAATTATCAGAAAGATACATTGTAAATTAAAAAAGTTATCTTACATGAACGAATAAATGTATAATTTAGTCACGTGGTCCGATTGATCCATGGCCTTAAGTTAAGAGTGATTGATATAGGAATAACAAGTAATTTCTTTCCTTGAGGTTGAATATCTTTATATTTGGTTACATATATGTTTTAATAGAAAAACTTGCAGATCAAAAAATTAGGACTGCTACTTTATCTAGAAACCTGGAAACCAAGGAAATGTCAGGGATTAATTTTAATTTTTGAAAAAAATAGAAAGTTAGTAAAATTATATTGATTAAGTTTTTTTACTGTTCAAAAAAGCTACTTGAAAATTCACAAAAATATTATAAAACAAACTAAATTGTTTAAACTTTTCCAGTTATTTTGAATAAAGTTGTAAAATTTTTTGTTTTTCAGTAAGAATAAATGTGTAAGCTTTTAATAACTATTTGATTATATAGAATATACTAAAAATACGAAAAAATGAAAATTCTAGACTTGAAAAACCTGAAAAAGTCAGTGCATTTTTTTATGCAAAACTAGTAGCAACCCTGAAAAGCTTTTTTATTTTACTCCTAAAATCTAACTAAAGTAAAAAATAAAAAAACTTCGCAGTGTATGGGAAATTTACCAGTTTTATCATACAGTGTATTTATCCTAAATTGTAAAAAAATTATAAATTCTCTTTACCTGAAGAAAAAACAGACAAAGGTCTTCTTTTTAGACCACCCTAATTTATAGGCCCATTAAATATGGTTGTAAAATACTAGTGATAAAAACTTGGCTCGAATCCTAAAAAAGCATTATGAATATTGCCAAACTTGATTGAAAAAGCACATCAAGTATCCCTTTCTATTGCAAATTGGAATCGGAACATCGAATCCGTGATAAACGATCGGAACCCTCGGTCTAAAAAATGGAGTAATTAAGTCAAAGGTGATTTCTTGCGAAGGTAATAAAGAATCAAAAACTGTTATTTTGCAAACCCTGGAGAATTGCCAGATGCGTTTGGGTTGCGCTGACGTCTTAAACATGATGTTATGCTTGGACTACACTTTTATTTTGCAGTAAAAAGGTAGCTCGGTTCTTCGAAGGTTCGTTCGTCTTTCCCCCTCTTTTTCGAGTGCCGTAAAAAAGTCGTTATGAGGACTTTGCACGACGCTCAAGTGCGGCCCTGCAGACAGTAAAACAGCCCTCGACCTAGCAACCTTTCTTTCTTTTCTCAATTTCTCTCTCTCTCTCTCTTTGTCTTTCACTTTCTCTCTCTTGCACCCTCTCTTCAATCTTTCTCACTCTCTTACATTTCCCATCTGTCTCAGTACGTTATTGGTACCGCCTGACGGCCGATGTGAATTTGTGATGGTTGTGTAGGAGTTCGTTTGGTGCGTTTCGCAGTTCGAGGCATAAAAGGAGGAGGTGCCAATCTCAACACCAGGATGCGGAGGAGGTGGTGCCAACGATCATGGTGTGGAGGGCACCTCCACTAGAAATGCGCGATACCACGAGAGAGACTTACGTGCCCAGATTATTCCAGAGTGTACAAGTGGTAGCTAAATATGAAAATGTCCAGATAGGGAGAGAGAGAGACTCACATTCTTCTTTTGCTTAGTCTTGGTAGAAAGATAGAGAAAAAGAAATAAGAGACAAAGATGCTTTGTCTTTCGGTGAACCACTTATTGGAATTCGGAATGTCAGACTCCTTAGTCGCGTGTTTCTAAACATCGTCTTTTACAAAAACTCCTATTCATCTACTTTTCAGCTCCAGAAAAAAAAACAATGATCAGTTTTTAAAGAAGAATTGGACAGATAATCGGAAAATTTTCATTCAGAGCGACTTTTTCCTTAGTTTTTTTCATTTAGAATATTTTTTTATTACATTTTTTTAGTGACAGTGTTGAAAATTTTATCTTGAATAAAATGAGCCAGGAGAAATTTGAATGAGAGAAAAATTATAGATTTCTACTCTCTAAATCTGAATCAGTCAAATTGATTGTTAAAATACTAAATTATAGGAAAGCTAAAATATTTTTCACTGTTATATCAGTTAATTTTCACTAAAATAATCAGTGAAATTTGACTGATTTACAGTAACCTCTTTTTAGCTATTTGAATCAGTCAAATTTCACTGATAATCAGTAGATTTTGACTGATTCGACTGTATCGATAGACAAGTTTGAATTGATTTTTGCTCTTTTTGGATGATATAATTCCACTGAGGAAAAATTTATAACTTTTATTTGAGATTAAATTTTTCACACTTTTACCAGAAAGACTCGGTATTAGAGAATTATAAATAAAAAAACCAAGGAAATAGTCGGTTCGACTTTTTTCCGACTGTCCGTCCAATTATTCTTTAAGCAACTTGAACTTCTAGTCTGAAGTAGAAGTTAACAGAATTAATTTCGCGCAAACATTTGGACAATAATTTTAATAGTTTTTCTCAGATATTAAAAATAATTTAAAATTCTTTCTGTCTATTTTGGGTCTTTCTAGGTTTTATAAATAACAAGGAAGGAAATCTTTAAAATCACTTTTTGAAACCTTTAAAGATGAAGGGTTGTTAAAATACTAAATTATAGGAAAGCTAGTGTTTAAGAGGTTTTTGGAGTCGCCAATTCCGAATCTAATTTTCAACATTAAATATTTGATTGATAGCGGAACCAATATGAGCGTTACTGAAACATTGAAAAATGCAAGTACGATTCAATATCCAGGAAACTCATATTGATAGGATTTTCAATTCTTACGTCAAAAATTCGAGATTTTGGACAGATTGTATAAAAAAATGGATTTGTTTGCCCCGCACTGGGCAATAAAATGCACTTTATGACCCGCTAGTAGAAAATAATATTCTTGTATCGCAGAATAAAAAATGACAAAATGAAAAATTGTTCAGAATTTTGAATTCTGTAGCAACTCTTTATTTTTATTTTACAAACTATTATTAGTATTTCCAAAAAATAGCAAAACAATAAACTGCAAACGAAAATACATTATATTATTATTTAAAACGGTCGCGGGCTCTCGTTCAAACATTTAAAATGGTTCATCAATATCAATTACTGTACACGGAGAAATTTTTCATAGCAATATATGTTTTATTTTATAATGATAATTCTAACAAATTTAAAGAATTTGAAATCCTTCTCTGGAAAAAGAGACGCATTCGACTGTGCCGGGATTCGAGCCCGGGTCTTTCGATTGCCGATTAGGAATCTAGGGAAAATCGAAGTGCAATGGTAATTATTCCTAGAGGACTGGAAATTTTTGGCAGTCAAAATACTAAAAATTCGAAAATTGATATAAAACGTTAATATAGGTTGTAATAAAGTTTGATACAATCTATAGCAAATTAAGTTCAGTATTTCGCTGCGAAAAATATCTACTATCACCCGTTTTTCCCTAAATTGAAACTTAGTTTAGCAAAAATTGTTAACCTGGGTTTCTCCGTATGCTTGAAAAAAATGACTTTCTATGGTGGTTGCTACACCTGGAATTTTAACCGTTATAAGCATCAGTGTAATCGCACTTTACAGCGTTAGCCTTTTACTCTGAGCTTATCATTCACCGTGTATAGAATCCTTGGAGTGCAATGCATACCCGCGAGGCACTGGTAGTGCTTTCGTCTTTAATGCACTACCGAGTCAGCAATGTATATGGGACCTGCCCTCCCAGGACCAGTCATGCGATAGAATAGACTAAACGCAATGTTATAACCTTGTATGCACAACACATACAGCTATTTTCTTTATTCATGTGTGTATTGTATTCAGCGCTCGACATTTATTCCATCGCGCGATACAGACGCTGTTTGTAAATCAGGCACTGTGTAAATATGCCTATCCCGTTAACATACGGACCAGAGATGCAAGAATTGTATCAAGTCATGCAAAAATTAAATATTTCACTCTGACTTTTTAGTATTACACCTCCGTTATTCAGCAGAACTTATTAGAATTATTCATTGACTATCTCAGATGGATTGACATTTTCAGGAATTTGTTGACTTCTTATAGGATAGTTTAAAAGTATTCAGAGTAACTTTGAAACAAATTGTGAGAGGATTGTGAATTTTCTTCTTGATTTGGATTTGATTAAAAGTCCTATTTATTAAAGACTAAAATATCCGATTCTCGATATTCATCATAGTTGTGATTTTAAAGTTAATGAATGAGATTTTATAGAATCAAAATTTGAGAAAAGTGAAATATGAAAAGACCAGCAAATTTTTAATTCAGAAATTTTCATCTTGACTTGGATTTGATTAAAAATTCTATTTATTAAAGACTAAATTATCTGATTCTCGATATTCATCATCGTTGTGATTTTAAAGTTTTTGAATGTGATTTTAAAGAATCAAAATTTGGGAAAAGTGAAATATGAAAGGACCATCAAATATTTAATTCAGAAATTTTCATCTTGACTTGGATTTGATTAAAAGTTCTATTTATTAAAGACTAAATTATCTGATTCTCGATATTCATCATCGTTGTGATTTTAAAGTTTTTGAATGAGATCTTATAGAATCAAAATTTGGGAAAAGTGAAATATGAAAAGACCACCAAATTTTTAATTCAGAAATTTTCATCTTGACTTGGATTTGATTAAAAGTTCTATTTATTAAAGACTAAATTATCTGATTCTCGATATTCATCATCGTTGTGATTTTAAAGATTTTGAATGAGATTTTATAGAATCAAAATTTGGGAAAAGTGAAATATGAAAAGACCAGCAAATTTTTAATTCAGAAATAATAAAAAGATGCGTAAATTGCAAAATTTCATTTGTCGATTGAGAACATTAAAAATTTTCGATTCCCTATAATCTTGTTGTAAAATATAAAAATTATTCAGTTTTGTTTTTATTCTAATTGAATTAACATAACTTTTCATCAACTTGAAAAAAATACTAAAATTATATTATTCTGCATTTCAGTTTCACGTAATACGGACTTGTCAGATTTTCTTATTCGCAAAATGGCAGGCTGGTTTTTTGAAAAGCAGATGTTACGAGTTCTGCATCCCAGCAACTCGTTTGACATGGAATCTAGGTTATGGGGAACTGGTCTTCCAAAAAGAACAGCAAGGTTGTAGAGCAACAAGTATAAAATGCACTGACTCCAAGAAGAAT
The DNA here is from genome assembly GCA_030998225.1 of Diplolepis rosae. Classification (NCBI taxonomy): domain Eukaryota; kingdom Metazoa; phylum Arthropoda; class Insecta; order Hymenoptera; family Diplolepididae; genus Diplolepis; species Diplolepis rosae. The sequence continues at coordinate 9,265,372 of JAPYXD010000698.1, forward strand.
GTCTTTATGAAGGCGATCCTTAATCTTTTACACAATGAATTGACTTTGAACGATCACTGCCGTTTCTAGTATTTGTAGCACACTTTCTAACAGGATCACCTTAAGATATTACAACCTAAGGTATCCATTACAAACATTCTTCGAATATCATTCTCTTTAAATTAAAAATCTAATTAAACTAATCTTTCTTATATAAAATCACACTCAGTTTTGCACCAGTTTCTGATTTCAAATCAAACAACATTTAAATTCTCTCTGATAAATGTAAATTATCTCCTTGATTCAAAGGAAACAAAGTTCCTCAGATTAGAGCGTTTGTATTAAAGATAATCTATTTTTTTCAAAGCATGACAACTTTATTACAATAAGAATAAACGAATCAGATGTTTTCACGGTGCATACACTTTGAATAAGTACTTAAGACATTCAAAGCTTTTAATTAATGTAACATTAAGATTGTGATCGCCTGTTTGAAGTCATTTTGCTGTATTATCATTTTTCAGTTTCCTGACTTTACCACCAACTTCGTAAAGCAAAAGTACATAACTTATAATTATACAAGTTAAGATCATGTACGTCATTAGTCTCAACAGTAGAAAAAGTAATGCCTATGAGGAGCCAGACAAACGGTCAGGCTGCTGGCCAGACTGCCAGGCAAAATGCAAGCTGGCGAACTATTCGTTCGGGTGAAGGACCCTGCTTTCTCTCTTTGTCTCTCTCTCTCTTTCTCACTCTTGAATTTCTCTGCCTCACTCGATCTCTAAATGTACTCATCTTTTTTCTCTCCCTTTTGCACCATCTCCCTCTGTCTGCTGATCTCCTCCCACCCATCGAGGATTTTCTCTTTCTCTCGTTCCTTCGTTCCTTCGTTCCTTCGTCCATTCCCCGTTCATCTGTCTCCGTCCATTGCCTTTTTCCTTCTCGATTCATGATCTGTAGACCATGCATCGAACGATGCCCACCTGGCTCTCAAATTGAACGTCGTATCCAGATAAAATTGCACAAAGTCGGGGAATACACCTAACAAAATGCTTTTCCCTTTAGCCTCGTCTGACTTCTGACCCTATTGTTCTACCCAAGAAACGATTAGGCTCGTATCGCCTCAACCTTCAGACTTTCTAGACGACGCCCGACGGCGACTTTGTCTGTAAGGAAGCATTGTTTTTAACGCCTCAAGAAATCATAAACACACCGACTGGATCAAGTTCCTTTTCCGGAAATCAAAATCGTAATTGAAATATTTATGAAGGATTTTGTCTTAAATTCTTAAATAGGGATGGGCATCAGGAAAGTTATAGCTCGGGTATAACAATTTTTAACTTTATAACTATTTTATTGTACTAGGAATTGTGGAGAATTGTAAATCTAGAAAAGTGGATCGTTGAATGGTTTTCAAATTGAAAGTGCTTTTAGGACGAAAGGGTTAGAGTTATTGATGACTTGAAAGTTTAATAACATTTCAATTTTGCTTAAACTTACGAAGCATTTTAGATTTATTCTTTCATATTCTTCAGAAAGATTTTAAAACTTTTATTCATGGAGATTTTTTTTCTTGCAGATTCGTTTATCATACTGGAATGGCATTCAAAGATTTTTAGCAACCAAAAAGGAAACTACTATTTCGTTTTTCGGAAACTGAGTAAGAATTACTAGTATTTTTTTCAACTTTGTCCTTGTTTCGGTTACTTTTTAAAATTTTGCGAATGATTAATTTGCTCTACGAAGATTTTGAAGCGATTAGAATGAATTTCTTTCAAGCCAGTTTCAAGAGTTTCTGGAAATGCATGAGTAGGCTTAAAGCAATAATTCAAACTGTAGATGAAATCAAAGTTAACCACATAATTTGGCAAATATAAAGTTGAAAGTTGTATGTATTTTTTATTAGTATTTTTTTTTTTAAAATTGAATAACAGAGTAATATTTTTAAAATCTAAAGACCGAAGCTTTTTAAAGGATAAGAAATACTAGTTTATCGCAAAAAATACACTATAAATATCAGCATTACGGAATTAAATAAAAACAAGGGATAGACATTTAAATGGCGTTTTATTGCCAAATTTCTAAGAAGCCTGACATTCAAATGTGGAATTTGAAACTGCTTTACGTTTTAAAAAAGAAACCAAGATCAAACGCAGACAAAATTTTTTTACCAACGTCATATTTTTCTTACTGTGCGGATCTGGAGCAAGGACGCGTGTTCGAAAATGAGGGTTAACCATTTTTGTGTCGAATATTGTTCCTTTTTTTAATTTACCTATATGTGGTCTAAAAAGAAGTAGATTCATGTTTAAAGGTAGATAAGTACATTTACTCATATTTGGAAAGACAATAAAGTTAATTGCAAGAATGTCAGAAAATAACATTTTCAATATAAAATATACGAAAAATATAAGTTTCAAATAAAATAAAAGTAATACAAAAGTCAGCGAATATACTTTAGCAATATGGATAGGTAATGTTTCTTTGGTTGCATTTTTGCATAGCACAATTGGATTCTTTGCGGTCTATCCGATGGCTCAACCGAGGGTTGCTTAATTTTTTTTTTTTTTTCATTCAGATTATGGCGCCAGGTGCTTTTAATGCTGCTGTGGGTATTGCATGGTTTCTCTGCGCGATTCCCTCCTGAAATTGATGGTCGCTAGCTTATCTCTGATTAAATCTCTCTGAATACTACGCGAAAAAAGGCTTAACGGTTTTTTCGTTAATACTCTCATGTTGAATATGGATCTCTCCTTAAATTGCAGTACTAGTTTACAAATTCATAAGCACTTTCCAGGATAATGAACTCAATAAAATATTAAAATGGTGATATGGCTATTTGCTAATTACAGCAAGAAGTCACAAACAAGAAGAAGAATATATTATAATATATACATCAGTTTTGTTGTGGGCTCCCTTAACGGTCTAATCATTAGCGCTTTTTATAAAAAAAAATCGATTTGTTACATTTTGAGCTTTATACTCTAAATCGTACCCCATTTGGTGTGAAAATGATAATTTATTTTGAGATGTTTTTAAAATTTGAAATTATGTAATAGTTTTAATATTCAAAACTTACGTACTCTTTAATGAAATTAAATTAGTTTTTGATCGCATAATAATTACTGGAATTTAATTTATTTTTTAATAATGATTCTATTTAAATACTTCTTCATTTTTACATCATAACTAATACAATTATTATTTATATTTCAGTAAAAACCGAATAGTTTAGCAGAAGAAGATACGGAACCAGAGCCGTGAAATTTGAAAACCTTTTTAAGAAGTAAATTTAAAAATTGTGTTAATTCTTGCACTGAGGTAGATAATTGATAGAAAAAGATTAGCTTGGCACCTTCGCTCGTTAGTCACGAGCGAATCGCGTTGATCTTCCGTGCTTCGTTGGCAGACAAAGAATTCCTTTGTGTAGTCAGTAGTTGGTTTGGATTTGTGCTTTTTAAAGTAAAAAATCTCACTGCGTTTTGCAGCCTGGCCTATTAGCGAGTCTTCAAGGAGAGTGAACTTGGTTTTATTGTGCTACTTCAAACGTAGTTCGTTCCCCTTTGACGTAAAATGTTTTAACATTAACTAGTCAGCCGCCATTCAAATTCCTTTGGGCATCACCTTTATTCGCGAACTTAATCACGTCACGATACTGAAAACATGCCGGTTTACATGTATCAAATACCGTTCAGAACTCGTTCGATCGATTCAGACAATTATCGCTCGTCTTTGTAACATATACACATTATGAGAATCTTCAATCGATGGAAACTTACTCAGAAATACATAGCTTGTTTCTTTAAACAGTGGCTCTAAAATCCATCGATTATCAGATGAATGAAAAGAATAAATCATTGGAAATTCTAAAATATTCTGAAAGCAATCTCCTTTTACTGGCTGGACGATTTTATAAGAAAATATTTTAAGGCCATGGATCAACCAGATCACGTGAGCAAATTCCTGTGAAATTTTGTGTAAGATAACTTTTTTATTTTACAAAATATCTTCCTGTAAATTTGGAAAATACAACAAAAAACGGTGAAGAATGTTTGTCAACTACGTTCGAGTGAAAATTTTGCAAAAAATTTTACAGTTTACTGTAATCGTCGATAAATTTTCGATTTTTTTTCAAAATTTTTACTAAAAAGAAGTTAAGAGTCGTGCTTTATTGTATTTTGTTACGTTTCTCAAATTTTCAGAAAGATACTTTGTAAATTAAACAAATTATCTTACATGAACGAATAAATTTATAATTTAGTCACGTGGTCCGATTAATCCATGGCCTTAATCAATTAGTTTGCAGTGTTATAGTTTTATAAATTTTGTTTAAACATGCGAATATTAATTAAATAATCCCTTACGAAATATTTAATTAAATTCACTGAATTCAATTTAAACTGCTTGTTGAAACAAATTAGCTAAGTAACCTTAATGAAAATTTATTTTTATAATAAAAAAACTATTAATTACAATAAGCTGGATTAATGCAACAATTGTCAATTTTCTATAGAAATTTGTAATGCCTTTTTAAATTTTGTAAAAGTGTTAGAATTCTAGTAAAAAATTTTAGTTTTTTGTGAATTTTGTTTCAATTTCTTTCTAGAATTTGAATACTCTAACGAAATATAACAAATGATTTTTTTAATTTTTACAAAAAAATTACAATTCTCACATTGTAATATATTGTATTCTATTGCAAGGATACATTCCCACTAAGGAAGGTCAATTTGTTTTTTTTTGTCTTTTTTTCAAACAACGCTAAGAAATATTCAACCTATATTTAAATTATATAATATTATCATAAGTAAATAGTATTGAAAGTAAATTTAAAGACCCTTTATTTTCTTGCAATTTATACATATATATAATTATATACTGTCAAGCAAAAAGTCAATAAAATTTAATGGGACATATTGCCTTATAGAGTATTTTTCAGGGCTTTCACATTTTACGTTAGCGAAGATAAAACGAAAAGATAAAAACTGCAACCACTAACAATCACATCATTTTCTTGAACAAACGACTTTTTAATGACTTCCTAACAAGTCTCAATTAGGTTTACTGATTTTCAAAAATTAATTCTAAACTTCATTTCGAATTATGTATTATTCATTTAATAATGTTTTTAAATAAACTTTAAGCCATTTTCTTCTAGTGCAATATCGCATTTTGCAAAATCAAAGTTGTCTCATTCCCTTTACGGTCGATAGACTTCTTATTGAAACTTCGATAACAATGTCGCAGATGCTAGGTGATTAGGAATCGCGCCATATTGTGGAAACATTTCATAAAGAAATATGTTCATGTAAAAAAAGAAAGTATGGTTTCTTTTATAGAGATTAAAGCATATTACATTGCATTGCACAGCAAGTAATAAAATCTTTCGACATAGGTTAATTGAGTTTTGTCATTTAAATCAAATGCTCATATCGTATTACGTATTGTTAGTATTGCATTTTCTATTTCGTTTTTTTTTTTTTCGATAAAAAAAACGTGCTTCTATGTGGAGAATATTGTCATGTACCAACACGTTTGACGTTGAATTCGTGCTTTATCTAATGAATCAATGTCAGTAGCGTTTTTAGCATTAAATGTTATTTCTATGCTCTCGAGGAGTTTCGTAACACTTGTTACTTATCCTTTACCTAAGAAAGAATCTTTGTTTTATTAATTTTATTATCTTTAATTAAACTTTATAGATAACATCATTATCTTATTATTTGACAGTAAGTTCAATTTAAAGACTTAGGACGGAAAATAATTTTATATTTGTTGGGTTTATAAAAACGTATTTTAAAAGACAGGAATTACAAGTTAAAATGAGTTTAATAGGAGTGCCATTTAAATTACCTTTTACTGACAAATAAATTAGCCTGATGTCTAATTTCACTCACATCTGTCTATTTTAAAGTATGTAGGAGTTTTTGCCTTGAATGACTTGTCATCCAAAACTATAGCTTTCATCACTTTCATTATTTTATAAGAACGTATTAAAATTTTATTTACAGCTAAAATTTTGGAACAAAATACACATTTTTTATTTGAGTTTAAATTGTTTCAAAGAATTAGTACTTTTATTACTTTCATTTAATCAGTACATTTTTTGGATGTTTAATTATTCAATACCTTTTTAAATTTTTGGAGCAAACTTTCTTTGCTTGAAGTTGATACGATATGATAGAAAATATAAAGTTATATTGGTATGATTCATTTTTCGAATCAAGTATTCTGAAAGTCAAGTTTGATAAATGACTGTCCTAATGTAAAAAAAAATCTTTACTTAAAATTTGTGGATAGAAATTCTATCCAATTTTATAAAATGAAGTGTCTTGCTCTTCTATATTATTTTATATGTATATCTTTTTTTGGTGGGAACTCTTTAAAAAGTAACATAGGAATTTTTGCATTATAAAATAATGAGATTTCATGAAAGAATCAATAAAACTAAATAACATATAAAAATTATATGACAAGATTTTTCAGAAAATGTCACAGGTAGAAAGTAATAGAATTTATACAAAAATACTTGATAGTAATTTGTTGTATTTGATAGAATCTATCTGAGTAGATGATAAAAATTTATTGCCAAAAATCCCCTGATAGATTTTTATTGGATTTCTGCCAAAATACTTATTAGAAATAGTCAACTCAATGTTATTCCAAAATAATCTATTATATTTCTACATCTAATAGATAACAAATCTACGAATTCCCATCAATTTTCCCAGCAAAGTTCAACTACTTGGTACATGAATGGAACTAATATTAAATTTGTGCTATTTGATTTCTTTAAACCAAAGTGAATAAGTTTCATGAATTCTGTAATTGATTAAATTAACTAGGTAATTTAAGAGAGAGTGACTTTTAGAGCAAATTTATTAATGCAAATTTACAAGGCCAGTTCGAGTAACGAACAGCCCACTTGTATTTTTAATTAAGCAAGAATTTCCGCCTATTCACAGCAGTAATGCAGGGCTTTGCGTTTTTCTGTGCAGATTCCAGAGGTTTGACCGGCGTGTGCAGATGGCCAGGAATTTCCGATGAGGGTACAGACAGTAGAGCGGAAGGTACAAAGCGCGACGCGCTTCGGCGATTCTCGGTATCGCAACTCTAATGTGCGATGAGCTTCCGCTCGAATTCGGGCGTTCCCGATTCAAATCGTGTCCACTCGTATAGGATCGGTGTGTCTCGTCCTATCACCGCAGGACGGTTAGTAGCAGACTTGCACCACAAGTTGACGGTTTTGCGCCCTGTACAGGCTGTACAACAGCCAATCGGCCAGTTCGTCGCCGGCCGCTCGTGAAAGAGGTATTTTCTCTTTCGCACTCTCCAAGTCAATTCCATTCTCGTCGTCAACCCAACTTGCAAAAATAATTCGCTCATTTTCACTTTCTCAAAAAATTTTCTCCCTTATTATAACATACTTTCGCAAAATTTTCTATATGTTTCCGGCTGACTTTATCTCTCAAATCACGTTCGTCAAGAGTGTCTACCCACATATCTCGCATTATGAATCAGAGTCCTTTTCGTGAGAGTTAACGGTCGAGTGTTTGGTGACGTGTTCAAATACGCCATTTTTTAATTCTCCACATTCACCCCTGAGATAAGGAAATTTTACCCTTTCCAGAAATTTTGCAATTTTCGAAGAAATTTGTTCCTAAGATTGACAAAATATCGGGATGTCGCCATTTAAATGTCGAAGATTAAAGAGGGGAGGGTGAAAGCGATGAAAATAGCAAGGTTACGACTAATGAGAGAAAAAGAAATAAACGAGTGTCGGCGAGACCGTTGGAACGCTTTCAAATTTCTAAGCGTTGTCAAGTGCCACGAGCGATCATTGATCCTAAATCTAAAAAAGTATTCTACTTATTATGTTGGTTAGTGAAATCCCAACTTTGATTTCCAATTTGGTTCCAATATGACATAATTTTTGAGTAAATACTAAAACTTGTCTTGAATAATTGTCTATTTTTAAATTCGCAAAACAAGGTCAAAATGGCTATTCGCGATCGGAAAAGTCTTTAGTGATTAGTTTTGGCATCAGCGATAATGAGATTTGAAAGTGTAAACCATTTTCTGCGCATGTCATTGTATTTATTCAAGTAATCAGGTACGCCTGTTTTTGGAGCATTTGCGGACGGGAAATGGAATCGCCGGTTTTTGTGACTTGAGTGTTCGGACTGAAAAATTCCAAAGATGTCTGCAAGTGAATCCGACAGTTATGGTGGATAATATTGTGGTCTTTCACGGTAAAAAAAAAGACTCATTTGACTCCAGAAGAGGACACGAAATGTGGTAACTGCAACCGGCTTTCTCGCTTTTCTAACCTCTATTTCATAGAAAAGCAAGCACGTGCTCAAGCAAGTAACGACTCTTGCATCGATTCGCTTTGAAAATTTTGAATTCCAACTGGAAAGTTCGAGTAACAAGTAAGCAAAATTTACAACATAAATTAATTTTTTTATTTAATTTTAATTTAGAATGCTCTTTGATTATTTTTATCATTCTTTAGAAAATTTTTAATCTTACAATTAATTTTTTTATATTCTTAAATGGAATTTTTTATTTTATGCAAAATTATGTCCATAGTTTCTCGCAGACATCTGCGAAATGCTCAGTAGTGCGTAGACTGTAATGACTTTTGCGTTTTTACTGCCACAGATAATTGCGCGACCAACGTAGACGCAGACTTTCGACTCTCGAGTGGGGACATGCCTTTTGCGAAATCTATTTTTAAGGCTCGTAGAAAGCAGACTTTTTTCAAGCTTTAGATATGTTCTGACCCCAGGGTTTAACTAAATCATTTATTGGCATGAATCTAATTCATTCCTTTATACTCCACAATTTCATGATACAGTCAGTAATCTACATTTAATCTGTTACAAATAATTCAATTTAAAAAGTTTTACAAATCAGAGAAATATAAAAAAAAATCTATTAGATTTAGAATCGAAGATTGCTATATTGAGAGACTTCAAGGCTTATAGATTTTTATTCCTTAGTTGTAATGAGATGTTGTGACTTGTGCTTTAGCAATTTTTCAGCTAGGAATGGTGCTTGTGAAAATAACAGCCTATAATTTGCTCCTGCGTATTTTTTATGTTGTACGTTTTTCAAGAGCAAATTGTATTTTCAACAGATTCACCATGTTATTAAGAGGTAGTACGTTAGAAAAACGTGTTTTGATGCTAATTATAACTAGTCGCTATACTGCTGCTTGCTTATCTCTGTCTGCATGTTATTATACAGTTAACTGCAATTTTTCCCAATTAATGGTATAATTTTCAGACTGTAGAGCTGTTCTAGATATTATAGAAATATCTTTAATATGAAAAAATATTTTTGCATTATTTCAAAATATTTTCCAGAATTCTGTATTCCCTGAAACTATTCATCGGAGTGTTGATAAATTGATGATCATGCATAACGTCAAAGCAAGAAATAAATCGGTTCAAATAAATCAGAAGTAGATCCCTTCATTCTTATACTTTCCGATGTCGGTTGATGAAAAGGTGAGGGAACTTTTCGAAGGATGTTTTCTTAAGAAAACGTCTGAACGGAAATCTTTCTTGTCGGCCTCTTTCATTCACTGCCCCAACTTGCTCTTTGTTCTCCACACACGCCTAGTACCAGATGGATTGGGTGATGTGTTTGTATAAATCCATGTTCACATTCATATGCGCATTTCTACACAGATCTTGTCGTATTTTGTCAGGTAGATGGTAGACAAAAAGCTTATTGATGGGGGGGAAGGAGGACGCGTCAGCTTTCGAGATTCAAAGTTCCATACAACGAGAAACGTTCAAGTGTCGCGAAGATGAATCGAGTATTGTCGATGGTGTACATCATTATTGGTTTTTTGTTACTTTCGAATGTACTCATTATGTGGATTGTTTGAGATTACTATATATGTTTTCTGTATTACTAAGCCGGTTATATAATCAAATTTTACTCTTAAAGTTTTCCAGACTTAATAAGGGTATTAGTTTCTTTTATTTTCAATGGAGGATAATAAGCGTTCTATTGTTTGTTTTAATGAATACTTTATGAGCTTTTTTAAACTCTTATTTCATCGTTTATTATAGATTTTCAGCTAGTAGAGGGGGAAATGAAAGGTTAATCAATTTTTGAAGTAATTTAGTTGCATAAATGTGTAATACGTTTCGTATGGTGTAAAATAAAATTAGCAGTTTCCAGTGAAGGATATGTTGTAACAGCTAATGAGAATATATTTTAAGACTACGGTAAATCAACTGAAGGAACATTTTGCAATATTAGTGAATTTCTATTTCCACTGTATCATGATGATTTGCATTTTTAGTTTAGACAGATGTGTTACAAGATGAATGTAAAGACTAAACATTAGAGGCAACTGTTGCTATTTTTAAAATCACTATATTATCGTAATATATCCAATTTTCTGAGGGAGGATACTGACTGTTATCACTATACTACTGAAGATACATATTCAAAAGCTTTATGTTATAGATAGTAATTTCTATGTTATCAGAGAAGATATCCACTTTTGTTGTGGAGGATACTGATCACTAAAACTTATACTACCGAATATAAACTATCAAAATCGTCCTACGATAGCCTCTAAATTGAAATGAATGAAAAATGAGCCTGTTTCTTTTATACGCACGACATTTTCTCCAGAAAGTCCTTTTTTACAAAAACTATAAAGATTTGTTTTAATTAGAAACCAAAATCGGAAAAGATCTTCAGTATTTCGGTTTCTGATTAAAACGAGCCTTTATATTTTCTGCAAAAAAACATTTTCTGTAGAAACATTTTGGTGTATTGATGAAGCCGACTCGAAAAAATGGACCTTTTCGCTATTGAGTGGAAATTATGTTTTAGTACTAAAAATGTTTCAAAAATTCGTTTTCGAATCTAACATCAGATTTTAAAAATCTAAAATGGCGATCCAACATTTAAAAAAAATCTGCCAGTTTGATTAAGTTCCACATTTTTGACCAATTATGATACGCCATTTTAAATTCTCATAATATAATGTCAGATTTGTATTTAGCAACTTCAAAAAAATTAAAGATTATCACTTTTGAAAAAATCCAAAAATGATACTGAATTTTTATCCGCCATTTTGAATTTTAAAAATATAACTTTAGGTTATAATTCTGCGAATCCGAGAAATATGTCACTGATAGCGAAAGGGTTAACTGTATTCAAGTCAGTGACGCGCTTTATTCTGGACTGACAGTGATATTGAGAAAAAAAGTTGATAATCCCATCCAATTCGTTGAACTCTGGGGTGCTATCCAGTTTATTGGTTGGCACAACCGATTCTTGTTCAGCACAGCCACGAGTTGGTTGGTTGATGGAAGCTACTAACCACTACAAACTATACTACTGAAAAAAATCCTTCGATAATATTCTGTGAGAGATAGTAATTACTGTGTTAGCACAGGATATTTCTACTTTGGTGGTGGAGGATACTGATCACTCTCGATACAGTATCGAAAGTTGATTGATGGATATCCTTCACCACAAAAGTGGATATATTCTCTGATAACTTAGCAATTATAATTCATCAAAACATTAATTTATTTGATAGCAATTACTTTATTATAAAAAAATATATCCACTTTTGTGGAGGAGGATACTGACCACTGCAAACTATTCTACCGAAGATAAACCTTTAAAAATATCCTCTAAGAGGCTTCTGTTTGCACAAATTATATCCTCTTTCTGTTGGAGGATATCAACTACTATCAGATTACTACGGAAGATTGATTGTGAAAACATGTTTATTTTAAGGATAATAATTACTATCTCGTTAGAGAACATATTCACTTTTTTGGTGGGGGGTACTGACCACTATACTACCGAAGAATATTTCCACTTTTATGGTAGAAAACATTAACTACTATAAACCATACTACCGGAGACATAATAAAGACCTTTCTTTAATATAATATACTTGATGGAGCCAGAACAACTATATATGTACCGACAAATTATTTTTTTTAGTGATAAAGGATAATGAAAAGAAAATAGAACAAAAACTTATATTGAAGGTTATCTTTTTTCACATTCTTAAAATATATTTTTTTTTATTTCATCTATTTTATTTTTAAATTCATTTTCAGTCTTTACCTTTATAAAGCTTTCCCCGGGTTACTCAAAATATTTTAAAACAAATTTTTGGATGTTTGATGAACTTATGCCCCCATAATCTGGCCAAAATTCTGTTTTTTTTTGTACTTCTGGGAATAGTATAATGTGCAACTAGGGGAAAAAAGTTTATTTCTCGAGTGTGAAGTTGGATGCCCGAGTGAAGCGAGGGCAACAGTAACACGAGTAACATGAATGTTTTTCCCGTGTTATACACGATTTTTTTCTACTGGGTGATCAAAAATTGATTTATTTGCTCCGCAGAGGGTAATTAAATGCACTTCGTGACTCTCTAATAGAAAAACTGCATTTTTGGCATTTTTTCTTTAGTTCACATGATTTACATTACAACCTTTTTATTTTGACAATATGGGTAATAAATTGCATTTGTCGTTTATAATGTATCTCGTTTTCTTCATTACATATTTTGTCCGTCGTATGGCGTATTGAAGATCTAGAATGGATCCCAATTATATTATAATAGTAAGAAAAAGTCCATGATTTCCCCTATTGTCGCCATTAATTCTTGTGATATCAATGAAATACTATTCAATTATACTTATTTGTGACATTTATAACTCAAAACAACATTCATCTACTATTGAAAAGTTCAAGTTATAACTCCTTATCGTATTTGAGTATCTTTATGATTTTTTTCCCCCTTCGCATATTATCTTTACTTGCGAAAATCTTCGTTACAATCAAGTTTTAAAAAGTATCTGGTTAAATGATCGTTATATATTTTACGATACTCGCTTTATGAGAAAGTATTTATTCGTCTCGGATAAAATTAAATGTTGCTTTTTATTGGTTAATTAAAATGCATGTTTATTTGTTGCTAGTAGATAGGTACTTTTATGTTCATAAAATTCTTAATTTATTATCAAATATTTATCTTCTTACAGATTATTTAGAAAATTAATTTGAATCTTACTACAATAACTCCCATGAGTTTCGATCCTGAGAAGAGCTTTTAAAGGATATAGCTCTGTTACGCTCCATAATAGGAGTTTTATTTCGACTAACCTAAAACCGTCATCATCTCGATTCTCCCACTGACTTCTCTCTCTCTTTTGAACCTTGTCTAGCTTTATTAACTTCAGGATAATGCTCCTACTAAACGAGTCGTGAGATCTTGATAGCTTTTCAAGCCTCAATTGAGCCCCTAGATATTGTAAGGTCATTTAGAATTATTTGAACATTATTGGACAACCATAACCTTGACAATTTTTAAAATTTGAATCTCCAAAACATTCATTTTTATAGAATATTCAAGAGCGCAACTTTTTTACCCTGTAAACAAAAGTTATATCTAATGTTATTTTTTTTTAAATGCCATATAAAATTGTCTAAATAATTCTAATATTATGCCTTTACACTATCCAGAGGCTTAATTTCATTAACGTACTTTTTACTTGGACGTACTTGAACGTTTTATTTTCATGTCAGAATAATTAATTTAATAACTTAGTTCAACATAAATTTTTTTGAAAGTATGTATACTAGTTTTTAATCTCCCTTGAATGACATTACAGGGAAGTTTTATTAATCATTACGACGAATTCTGATTAAGGCCATGCGACAATCAGACTACGTGAACAAATTTCATATTAGATAACTTTTTTCGTTTATAAAATATCCTTCTGAAAATTTTGAAAATACAATAGAAGACAATAAAGAACATCAACATGAGTTGAAAAGTTAAATCAAATTTGCAAACTCACTTTCATCTTAATAGTCAAACTATTTAAAAACTGTTTGCTACTTTTTTTAATGGAACAACTTTTAACAAACTATTACCAAAAATCAGACTCGTACAGTTTCCTCAGTAATCTAATCATGTTGTGGGCAGATCCTAATATACATGGGCAGCCATTTGAGTATTGAGTCAAGTTATTTAGCGTTGATAGAAACGACCATGAAAGTGTAACCTCCCACATCTAATTTTTCTTGAGGAAGATAGATAAGGATATTATGCAACTTTTACCTATTAGGGCTGTTGAATTCGAACTATTTTATAAGTCATTCATTCTAATTTATTCTATTAATTGAGAATTTTTTTTTAATTATCAATTTATCAATAATTTTTAGAACCTCTTTAACTGTTCTTCTCAGAATACTTGGTTTCTATTTTTTTCTTGATAAGACTACCCCAATCTTGGCCTAGGGTCAAAGTTAGCTTACCCTACCCCAATCAATTCTTTTACCATCTATCTAGTACTGTTTGCACCCGTTGAACCAAAACTACCTCTCTTATAATACTTTTTCTTTGTCTAGACTTCCAACCCCTCTGATATTGGAAGAAATACTTTTTCTTCGATTTTTCACTAAACTAAAGCAATCTTATTTTTAAAAAACCACATACTTTTCGAATTTCTAATTTTTTTATCAAAGTTTATAAAATTGCTTTTCTGAACAACTTTTTTTGGATAAGTTGGTAAAAAATTTTGAAATAACGAATCAACATTCATATTCTGGACTCGCATTGACCCTTAATTAATAATTTAAGATATATGTTGATGTTTATAGATGGCTTTAGGGTCTAATCAACATCAAGATATATATTAAAATAAATAATTAACATGGCAAATAAAAAACCTTTGAAAGGTCTTTTGACAAAAGTACCTGACAGAGTTGGTTTTAAATATAGCTAAAATTGTTTTGCTATAGTATGAACCTAAAGTTCTTTCAAAGGTTTTTACTTTGCTCGGGCATCAAATAACGCTCCTTTCTGCACTTTCCCAATGAAAGCAATTATCTCAGTGTTCGACGAAGTGAAGTTAGCTATTTATGGAAGTTAAAATGCTTTATTAGTCGCACCAAAAAAGGTTTTCTTACTAGGAAAAGTTTTTCACACCAGCAACGTTTTTAAAATTATTTTTAGAAATCTATACAAGTTCTACCTGTTATTAATAGGTTAATAAGTTGATGGACATTTTTTTTATTTGAGTAGAAAGAATGTGGTTTTGGATATTGCGTAATAGTATGAAATAAGCAATTTAAAACTCATGAATTATAACAAATTGCAGCTGCTTTATTAGATGTGGGGAGAGATATATTCTTTAGATCCCCCCCTCTCAAAATATTTCTTTGGTCCGCCCCTGCTTGGACATAATGAACAAAACGAATTGAGCAAAGCACTACTTTGTTTCTTCGAATGACATGAAAAATGTCTGCTCTCAGTTTATGAAAGTTGGCAGATAATTTTATAAAAATTAAATTTCAATATTCAACAAACTCTATTTTTATTAAATGTATGTCAAATTTGCTATGCTAATACATTTTATAATACAATGAGCTAATTTTTCGCTATTTCTTTTTGAATTACAAATCTATCTTGCCCAATGCTACGCCTCTTTCTGAAATCACTGGTCTTTACGTAACTCACACGATTCTGCTACGTCGTTCAAGGATACGATTTTTTCCTTCTGCCTGTATTTATAGCCTGTCTGAAGTGATGACACTCAAGCATATACTTCTGAACACCCTCATCGCTGGGATTTGACCCCTGATGGTGATACATGCGGGTTGAGTTGGGTTCCTCTATTAAATTGATTTCTCAATGCTTTGATTAAGGACAGGATATGTTCTTGGTATAAGACTAAAAGTCATTAGTCTCGAAATAGGGAAAATGTTTTAAACAATTTAGAATATTGCAGTTCTTGATTCTATTACTTATTTGACAAAAAGACTAGTTGAGCCAAATGAAAATAGTTTGTGAACATCTAGTTTTTTTTTTACACAATGTACTTCTTCTAGGGTGGAAGTAAAGTACATGAAATTTGTATTTCACGAAAACAAAACCTCGAGCTACCCATGACTGTACAAGCTTAGTGAACATCCTGCAATCACTAAAAACTAAATTTATCGGAACCAAAAGAAATCAAGATTCTTGGTACTAAGAGTTAGGCATGCTGAATTTTTGGTTCTTGAAATATCCCTCTATCATTTCAAGAGCCCCAGTCTCCTGGTTTGTTCCACAGCTTAGGTCATGGTCAGACTTGGTTCTTTTATGGTCCCCCCTTCCAATTACTTGCTTCAGAGAACTACCTTTCCAAGGGCTCTGTTCAGACAGGGCTGATACTTTTTGAAGATGTGTAAGCAAGGTTAGATTCACCGGCCGGCTAGCCGGTTAGTCATACGGGCTGGGAATGTGCGCCAGTCGTGTTCCTTCGTTGATATTCGCAGGGTTTCGCAAACCATTCGCACACTAATCTTTTACGCTATAGTAGTTCACCAGTGAAAATCACTAATGTGTTAGTGAACGCGACAGTGTTGGAGTTTGAATGCGTGTGCTGATGTCAACGCCTGGTGGGTCTCCGCGCTCCACGCCAGTTTTATTTAATCACGCTGCTCTGCCCGGCTGCCGTCAGGCCTGTTGCTAGGCGCCCCCCTCCCCCACGGAGCCCCTGCGACGTGCCCCGCCCCTGTCTGAGCCCCCCCCCTCTCTCTCTGTCTCTCTCTCGCGTGAATTCCCCTTCCTTTTTTCACTTTTTCCCTCTGCCCCTCACCATCCGGAATATCTCTTCTTCATTTCATCCATTAACAGACGGCCCAGACGCCCCTCGGTCACCAACGAATATTTCGCTTCTCTTTTAACCATACGACTTAACCCGCAGTTTTCGCGAACCGCTTCTAGTCGTCGGATTCAAGGTCACGGCGAAACAGACGGACGAGAAGTGTTGGGGAGATCGGGGTCATGAGATAGGGTATTCTTCGCATCTGAAGGGTCTCTAGTGTCCTGGAAATTTTCAAATTCTTTTCCCCTGGGGAAATCATGTGATTTTGTTATTTATCCTTTTTTTATGTTTAGAAAAAATATTTTTCAACTTTTAGTTTGTATTGATAACATTTTTAGTTGACGGCTTTATTAATTAAGGGGTAACACCACTCTAGCGACTCGAAAATCATGAATAATTGAGGATTTTCTTTTACAAACATAAAATGAATGGAAAATTTGATTTGAGTACTATATTATACATGTATTGAAAGATAAAAAAAATTACAAAATGGC
Source organism: Diplolepis rosae (assembly GCA_030998225.1). Taxonomy (NCBI): domain Eukaryota; kingdom Metazoa; phylum Arthropoda; class Insecta; order Hymenoptera; family Diplolepididae; genus Diplolepis; species Diplolepis rosae. The sequence continues at coordinate 9,282,506 of JAPYXD010000698.1, forward strand.
AGTTTGCCAGAGTTATTTGAGCACGACTTTTTTGAAAAGGTATTTTTCGTGTGAACTCTCGTATCTTTATCCCCAGTGAACCTAGAACGAAACAAAAAAAGTATGTTAATCCACAAGCTTGAAAACATCGAAGTACGTTAGATTTTTCTGCAATATTCATTTTTAACGATGTGGCGGTCATCTGAAAATTACGTCCTGATTTCCAACTAAAAATGTGATAAATCATGTATAAAATTAACAATTTTCAAAAAATCGCAAAAGTCCTTCGTACTTTGATGGAGAAACTATTAAGGAATATATATTTAAAATCTCAAGTCGATCGGGTGAAAATTGAATGGTTTATGAGTTCGCCCAGTTTTAAAAATATGGTTTCAAGAAAAACCCTGGCAAACCGTCATTTTCTTTTTCCATCAAACTTTTTTTTATACTCCAATACATGTACAGTATAGTAACCAAATCATATTTTACATTAATTTGATTATATTTGCAAAAAAAATTCCTCAATAAATATGCATAATTTTCGAGCCGCTAGAATGGTGTTAACTCTTAAAAGGGAAAAAAAGTTAGTCACAGCGACTATTTCCTCAGTTTTTTGTTATTTATAATTTTCTTTTATCGAGTTTCCTTCTCTTAAATTTTTGCTAATTTTTATTTGGAATAATATGAATCATTAAAATTTTAAATCAGACATTGATAGGTTATTCATTGGTTGGATCAGATCATCTAGAAACAGCTTAAAACGTCGCTTAAAACAACTAAAATTTGTCTATCGATTCCGACCATAAAAAATCTATAATTTTTTTTCAATTGAAACTTTTCGTGGCTCATTTTATTAGAGATAAAATTTTCTACACTTGCATTAAGAAAACCCAATCACAAAATCTTCCGAATGAAAAAAACTGAAAAAATAGTCACTTTGACTAACTTTTTTTGCAAGTATCCGTCAAATTATTCTTTAAGGGCATGTGATACTTCGGAAGTTTTATTGATTTGAGGTTTCTACATGTTTACGTCCAAAATACATAAAATTTTGTTTCCAAAATTTGGGAAATGAAAAAGGTGATAAAAATGGACGTAGATAGATAACTTTTGCTTTGGAAAATGTAAAAAAGTTCAATTTTAGCAAAATCCGTCGAAATTTTTTTTTCATGATTAAAACTAGTCTACGTCCATTTTGGTCTTTTCTACCATTTTCCAACTTTTGAAAACATAATTTTATGTATTTTTTGGATGTAAACCTGTTGAATCTGGACCAACTTTTTCAAATTAACTTTGCTAATATTTTCAATTATCACACGCCCTCAAAGGCATGTATCAAGTGAATCGCGTGATCCAGACAAGTATTTAAATTTTTGGTGAAACATAATTCTTTTTTTAATTATGCAAAAGTAATTAGAGTAAACTGTAGAAATAGCTCCATTAATAAGACCTTTGTGTCCTGGATCTTCAACTGGAAATATTTAATCTTGATGTAGAAAAAAGCCTGACGAATTCGAAATAAATATTAATTTCAGAATAATCATTTGATATTAAGATGTCTTTGATATAATTATGTCAATCTGAAATTGTTTCACGCGTGAGACTGGTACATAAAAAAACCTAGTGTTTTATTCACCCGGATTTTAATGTTATATTTACTTTGAGTCTGGTATAGAATATAGATTTTACACTAGAATTCAGTGTTATATTAATAGAGTTCTAGGGTAAAATGTAGACTATCCAAAATCCGGGTTAATAAAACACCTGGTTTTTTCTGCACAATGCATGCTCTTATTAATTTCAAAGAATAACACTGGAGTAAATCTCGTTTTTCTAATTTCATATTAAATTGGGTTTTATAATTTTTTATATCTGCAATTTAAAATTTTATGCATCTACTATCAAAATTCTCATTTTCATGTCCAAATTTCTATCAAATATAGATGAAAAATAAAATTTATACTAATTCAATTAATTACTTTGAACTATAGTTAAGTAATGTGATTGCTTAATTTCCAATCCTAGTTTCCAAAATTTTGATCCTATATTATTTAAACCAACCAGCTCCATCTGGATTTTTTTTGCCTTGGAAAAATTCTTTATCAGAGTTTTTTTTTATACTTTAGTACAATAATTATTGAATTAATGAAGTCGAGACCTTTAGACGTGAACATAGTTCTTTGTCAACTTTTTTGAAACCCAATTAATTGTTCGGAACAACAAAGATCTAGATAAATGATCGAAGCACTCATAATAGGATTGAGAGGGAAGGGATGATTATTTAAAGAAAAATTAAGAATTATAAATTTCAAAACAAAAAGATTGCAAAAAAGGTAAGTGCGATAATAAAATGTTCACTGTACGCACTAGTTTCAAGCAATTTTTTGTTTTTGAACAAGCAGATACATTCGCGGAGAAAAATGAATTAGCTGAGTTAGCTAATTTTCATTAAGAGGAATTGCATTCTTCGTAGTGGCTAATATTTTTGCTGATGTAGCAACTGACTTGCATCAGCAATAAAGAACTAATCCATATAATAGCAATGGACATCATCTAAAAAGAAGTCATCAATTAGGTCCTGCAGCTAATTTTTATCCATGTTTATTAATCTTTAACAGTTAATCATACACTGAGAAAAAAAGGTTGGTTGTCCCATCAAATTCGTTGAACTCAGGGACGCCGTCCAATCTATTGGTTAGCACAACCACGAATTGGTTGTGCCAATCAATAAATTAGATGGCACCCAAAAGTACAACGGATTGATATAGTTGTTGATTTAAATCAAGCAGATACTTTGTTTAAAAAATTTTGCACTTTGCTGAAATATTAATTCGTTCATTATCTATTCTGGAAGTTTTTAAACCTATATTTTAGATTTTAATATCTTCTAGTTAACTAATATTTTCTAATTTTTTACTATTCACATCTCGAATTTCTTAGATCATTTGACGATTTTTAATGTAATTTTTCTTATTTTGAATCTAAGGTTATACTTAGAGGGTTGCGCCGCCGCGCCACCATTTTGCTTTGTCGTCACGCCGCCACCGATTTTTAATTAGCGTACCGTCGTGAATTAAATTCGGTGGCATGACAATTTTTATTGCAAATTTATTCCACCTAATTTTCAAAACAATATATATTTAAATTATGACCCCATTTTCAAAATTTAGTAGTTTTTTCCGCCCTTTAAACGGTTCCGCGCCGAATACCGCTGAGAAAAAAGTTAGTAAAACCCTCTACTAATTTATCAACATTTACCTTTCAATTTTCTCACTTTTATTGGGGTTTAGTTTTTAATTATAATTTTCGTAGAAATTTTAATTCTGCAACATTCAAATATTTGAAAAATGAAAACAGAATTGTTTCTAATATTCTACGAAAATAAACTAGATTTTCGGTTAAGGAGGTTTGACCGTAGCTAGGAAGCTATTGGAAATGTTAGTTAATTACCATTCAAAAAATGTTAGTGCTTTTATTCAATATATAATATTAGAGAAAATTTTTCGCTTTACCAGAAAAAGATTTGAAAGTATAAAAAATGTCTTTTTAGTAAAAATTACTGTAGCTCGAAGTTCAATGCAGTTTTTTCCAACTTCATTCATTAAAAATTATCGAATGTTAAGGAATCATGGCTCATTTCCTTCTGTGAAGTTTTTAAAGACTTCACCGTCTTAAACCTTTTTTAATTAATTCAAATTTTTAAAGAATTTGAAATCTTTTCGAATTCAACGAAATAATTTCAAATCATTTTTTAATTAATGTTTATCCGCCTAATTCCGATAATTCTTTTGAACGTGAAATTTTTTCCTGGCCTAGCCAACCAGTCATCTCGTTAATCTTACCAGTTGTTTTTCGATGTGAAAAGCTATGAAAAAATTTCTAACAAATTGTAAAATTTTAAGCGAATTGTTTTGAAAAAATCTCTCTTTTCCTGAAAATTCTTAATTTTGAGAAACTATAAGAAATCATTTAAAATTAATCGGTTAAATTTTTTAATTTCTCCTTCGGAAGGTTGAGGACAATTTCTTCTCGGAATTCTTCGTAGATCGCTTAATCAATCCAAGCCTTTATCAATTGAATTTACATTAAAGAACCAAATGACTTATTTAAAAATCTATGCTTCTTAACATAAAAGTTATAAAATTATTCCTCTTTAATCTTTAATCATTACAAGGCAATGTAACATTTAACCCCGACCTCCCTTACGAAGAATTGACTGGTTGAATAAGTAAAATTATTTATCGAGCTTGAGATGTCGTAATCGTTACGAATAATTCATAGAGAGCGGTGGAGGCTCGTTTGTGTTAAATACAGCCTTAAGGCTGTCGCATGCCTGACTACCTTAGAATGCGAAACAAGTACGAGAGGCATTGTTGGAATTTGCAATTTTATCATTAAATTACCGACACAATCCACCGAGAAATCTTGAAAGCGCTTCAGAAAATACCTGCATCGTCGGGGGTATAGGTTAGCGTCAGTTCCTTCGGTCTAACTTTTAATTGCAATGTCGGTGTAATATTTGAATTCTCGTATCATTAAGTGCACGGAATCGTTTATTGGCACGGAAACACTGCGTTTCTAAAACAATAATCAGTGAAACGTGACCGATTATAATCTGAGCTAGTATTGTAAGCTATTATAAATTTTATCTTTCCTTGTATTCGTCTCTTGTATAATTCATCATTTGCAAATTATATTTTCTGCACAGTTTTCTATAATTTTGATATTCGTAGATTTTATTTTTATACAGTTTTTTCAACCACAAAAACCTTTATCCACCTAATTCCGATAATTCTGTCGAACGTGAAATTAGCCACTCGGTAAATTTGTTTCCTAGCGCTTTCCTGTAATTAAATTATGCGCGCGAGATTTTAATTTAACTACATGTTAATAATGGGAGGCAGAATGTTTGAACACTCTTGTGAATGAACGTGCTCGCAGATTTCATTGTTCCCCGCATCATTGAATCGTATCACGGAGATTTTATCTTCCCATTTGTTCATCCTTCGACTCGCACCAGAGCTTCATTTCATGCTAAAAGGGTACAAAACTGGATCACATTTCAGAGAACTCACGTCCTTCGATATATACTCAAATAAATTGGAATTTTTTTGAAAAATGTTCATCATAGGGTAATATTTTCAAAATATACTCGAGAACATCAAATAAATTAGCATTTAGTGGAGTTATCGAATTTTATTTTAGTAAAAGTGTAATTTGAGTAATTTTTATTAGCTGTTTTGGGATGATATGATTGCTCCATTAAGAAATCTATCATTTTTATCTGATTCTAGCTTTTGATGAATTATTTTATTCGAAATAAAATTTTCCACTTTTTTCCATTTTTTCGATAAAAATCGATAAAAGAAAATTATAAATGACAAAAAACTGAGAAAATAGTCGGTTTGGCTAACTTTTTTTCCTATAGACTGTGCAATTTTCCCTTGAGGCCATGAATCAACGCGATCACGTGACGTCGGTAATTGCAATTGCTGTATTAGAGTATCTAGCAGACCAGGAAATCGGGAAGAAACTAGGAAACAACCAGGAATTTCATTTACACTAAAAAAACAGTATAGCTGAGAAAACTATATATATTGCTATCAGACCAATGCTACGGTATGGTCCTCAGAACTATTACGAGTATAGGTGAGACAGCCATACTGGTATTCCTAAACGTCATATTGCTCCGCGAAGGATACAAGTTCGTTAATATGACAATACGATGGATAGCGATCGCAACCAAAATATTACGCCTGTTATAACAATGCATGCGATAGCGTTGTCACATGTTCTGTAATCCAGAGCTTTAATTTTAAATAATAGGAAATGAAAAAATGATGGTCAAATTATTGTAACTATGTTAGTACTTACCTTCGAAAGCTTCGATATATTTTCTTAACCCCTAATCAGTCAATTTTTTCTTCACTCACTTGTTCATCGCTGTTGTGAATTTTCGCGTGTGATAAAACAATACGCGATACGCAAAAATGATCTTTCAAAAAAATCTACAAACGCTTCGAACAAATGACACTTCTTTCTCATTTCGAGGTATAGGTCTAACAGCTATACTTCTATCGTTGCAAGAACGAAAATATAATGATACGATGGCAAAATACGCATTTCGGTGCGTGACACATTCAGTTTAGCTACAATACCAATATGATATAGTCACGACAGGTATTTTGCTGAACTAAAATTCTGTATAGTTTTCTCAGCTATACTGTTTTTTCCGTGTAGGACCCAGAATTTTTTTATTTTATCGACAAATCGACTTTTTTCTAGAAAACCAATTTTTTTCTCTTCAAAAATGCTGGATAAAAACTCTAACCTTAAAATTCAATGATTTTATTTTACACAACAAATATTAAAGGTAAATGTTGTTTCGCGTTGAAAGTTAGCCTTACACTTGCTAATGATTTCGTGAAATAATTTTTAATACGTATTCTGAACTGTTGTAAGGAATTATTTCCCAAATTATGCACAACTGTGTGAAAAAATGAAATAATTTTTTGTAATAATTCAATAGTTTTGAGTGAGCTCTTCAAATTGACAATTTGTTTATCATTTTGTGTTTCTATTTTAGTCATGGATCGGAAAAAATTTAGTATTGCGCAATACTGTCCCAGCTATAACAAAAAAATTTCCTGGGTCATAAAGGTATAAAATACACGACTGAAGCTTATTTCAATGCCTGTATGCGTTGACCTTCAAAAATCACAAAAGACATCTTTAACTTGATCAAGCAAAAACAATGCAACCGGAAAACCCCAGGAATTTTAAATTGCCTGATCAGTAGACATCGTGAGTATGTAAGGTTACTTACAAATTAATAACTAAAATATATTTTACGTACCAGACATTCTTGATTCTATTGTCCATGTCTATCTGGTACCGAAAATCAACTATAGTTACTTTTTTTACATCCTTGCATACTGTAATCGCAATCACTGACGTCACGTGGTTCAGTTGATTCGTGGCCCTAAATTGAAAAGAACTAAAGTGGTTTTTTTTAAATCTTGAAATTAGGAGGGATTTTCACCTTAAAAAAATCAGTTTCACCCTTTTTTGTATTGAAACAAGAGTGAAATAAGAAATAGATTTTGGTTTCTCGTAGAACACGAAACGAAAAGAAAGTTTTGTACCGATCCTTGAAAATTGGATAAATTTTTTCTTATTTGCGATTTTTCGTTTTTATTTCCAATTTAATTTTTGTTTATTCAGTTTAAATCATAAACCTAGTTTGTGGAATTTGAGATCTAAAATTCAAAGACGCGAGAAACAGGGAAAACTATGAAGTATGACGACTTAGCACGTTCATAGGCCCTGGCGAGGTCACAACACGATGTAATTTAAATTTGGCATGACGGGTGTGGTAGTCGAACGCCTTTACCTCGTCCATGCACGTCATGGTCCCGAGAACCTGGTGCATACTTTGGGATTATGGCTGGCTGCATGATAATAAAGGACAAACAAAGCAAACGAAAATGGTATGCGACTCGGCATGACGTCAGTTACGATCACGTACTCTTTCTTTCTCTTCCCTCCCTTACCTTGAAGCTGATTCCGCGGAGACGTCCTTGAAATTCGTGAGATCGGGGAACAATCTTCATCGGTGCACAACTCTGTTGCATTGGCGCCGGCTACCTTTTCTTCTACAATATTCTCTGATTCTGTTTTTAAAAATGGATTCAGAGTAAAATTGACAATTTTCACCAATTTTATAAAAATAATTTGAAATATCTCAAAACTGTCCAAAATAATTAAAAATTATATGGGATTTGGGAAAAACCCAGTAATATGAACTAGATTCGCTAGTGAATCTGTTTAAAAAAAAAACAGATGTGAAAAATTACAATCATTTTGTCGCAAGTAATTTTAACCTTCGCATACTGGCGCTATACGAATTTCTCTCCCGATTCAGGGATTTAAATCTCAATATTTCAAAGAGCAAGAAAGATATAAAGAAATAAATGAGCTTTTTGAAAATCGGAAGATGGAGTTAAGATTTAATGAACCACAATATTGTTATTAAAAAAATATTTTACGAGTTATGAACGAGTTAAGTTTGAGGTTAGAAAAAAGGATGCGAGTCTTAGAGAATCAAGGAAGATCATTCTGAAAATCCATTTTTTATGATTGTTCTCTGAAAAAACTGTCGGGTATGAAATTTTTACTATTTGTGAACGTATAAAACATATTTTGAAGAGTAGCTAAATTTCCATAAAAAGAATATTAACAATAGATTTATTTGAAAAAAATGTTAACCACGTGACCAAATTCCCGTGAGATAAAATTTTTCTTAATTTTATATACATACTTACAAAAGTATTCAAAAAAACATTTTTAATATATAAAGACTTTTTCAAATAAAGCGTCTTTTTTCACAGAAAGATTATCAAATTCTTTAAATATTTTTTTATATTTGTATAAAAATTACACAATGTATGAATATAGTAAGAAGTAAAAGCCTTTAAGTTACCTTTAATTGCACAAAATAATCAAAAGTTATCCTTCGCATTATTCTTAGTGATCAGAAAAAAGATGGCGGAGAACGTAGAGAAATATAAGAGGTTAGGAGTTACTACATGAGAACAAACTTGGCAGAGAACATTCTCGAGAACGTTCTCTCGGTAAAAATCCAGTGTCGATTATACAAAATCGGACAAAGAATTCACTAAACCCGCTATAAAAATATTCTTTCACTGTAACTAAAGAATGCTACCGCACACGAGTCTCTTTCAAAGAAATCGTTGAAATGATACATTACGGAAAATCCTGTCCCAAGATAAAACTTTTCCCTCTTTTGGCGCCGTAGAGAATATAAACATCTGCATGATTTTAAAACTTATGGCCTTCAGCCCCAAGTAGATAAACCTATTCCAATAACACCTTATCATGTAAGGTACGAAATACCAAAGTGCTTCGAAGAAAGAAGCCTAAGTGAAAGAGGTAGTTGCAGCTACCACAACCAGATACCTATATTTTGCCATTAAGTCGTATGCACCTTAATTCCTTCGTGCAGACTTGCTTTCAAAGAGCAGACCTTTTAGTCTTTAATCTCCAGGGTTCAGGGTACCCACTAGTCACTATTGTACACATTCATTGTGTCTGAGTTGTATATCACATATACACCTTGAAAGAAGCTTTCTGAACTTGACTCAGGTGGTCCCTGAACTGGTCAAGTGGTCAAAGTATTTCTAAATAGACACTCCTATTTTTATCAAGTTTCCACTGACTTTTCTCCTCTCTTCAAACATAGGTTAAATACATTTAATATCGCCTATCAGAAGCAATAAACGACTTTCAATTGCTTTGTAAACAAAACACATAACCTAGCTAATTATCAAGATATGATCTTTGATGTTAGTGCTGTTGACTTGAAATCGATTTAACTAAAAAGTGAAATCTAATTTTAATTAATACTTTGGTTTGTTCATATATTTCTAGAAATCTTGTTATTCTATTCAAAGTCTAATTTATTCTGAAAGGGAGTTTCAAGCTTTTCGTAGAAAAGCAAAGCTTTGTGCGAATATTCAGAAAGGAGAAATGGAATGTTGGAACAATTAGTTGGGTATTTCTGGCGAAAATGATTAGCAAGGAAGTTGGGACCTGCCACTTGACTTATAGCATAATCCCCATTCGTCTTCCTTGGGGCCCATTTCTCCTCTCTTCATTCTTCCCCCACCATATCAACTTTATCCCCACTATCTTCTTCTTAGTCTTTTGCTCCCATTCCCGTTTCATTCTTCTTTTTGCCTGACTTTTGCTCAATTCGATGAACGCGCGCGTCAGCTGCATCCTGCGAACTGCATTGCGGTAAAGCTAAAAATAGAATCTCTAAGAAAAGTCTTAAGAGCTAGTTGATTTTATGCCAATTTCTCTCTCTTGCGAGGGTCAATGATTGCCACGCGACACTCAAATGGATGGAACCTTTCATTTTCTACCTGGTTTAGAATTCATACACTGTAAAAAATACCGTTAAAGTGTCCTACTATGTATTAGGAAATTTTTCCTAATTCCTTAGGAAGCATAGATTTTTCTACAGAAAGTGGAAATATTCCATAGATTTAAGAAAATTGACCGAATTTTCGGACTTATTTCCGAACTAATAGGAAATATATCAAAAAGGTGAGAACATTTCACAAATCTGCTAAGTTGTAGGAAATTTTTCCCATAAAAAGCTGAAATTATTCCACACAAACGGAAATTTGTTCACTTTTTTTGGATCTTTTTCCACTTAAATTATGAAATATATCAATTTTTCCTAATGAACTGGATATTCAGATTTTAAAGAATTTGAAAATCTTTCTGTGGAAAAAAATATGCTTTCGACTGCGCTGGGATTCGAGCCCAGGTCTTTCGATTGTATTGACAAAAATTTCAAACTCAACTAATTTATTTGAAACTGGATATTTCTCCGACCAAACATTAGGAACTTTTTCCAGTTCTATGTCAGAAATACTTCTGACTGTATCTTTGGAAAAATTTACGACCCATTTGTATTTTAAGCTGTCCGACTATTTTCGGAAATATTTCCGAAAAATTTGTTACAGTGTAGGATTTTTAGGCTGCAGTATGATAACTTGATGGTCAAAGCTGTATTTTGGAAATTAACGCGTACAAGCAATTTCATTTATTGCACGTTTAATGGGTATTGATGGATCCATAAAGCGTCACAGTTCGCGGACAATTTACAGTAGATATCATATTGAAAGTCGTAAACTCGCGCTATATGGCTGCATTTTGCAGTATCAAGGGGTCAAAGGCCTTGGAAATCGTGAAAAGTACTTCTATTCTAATATTTCTGATGCTCAGTTAGAGAGAATATGTTCTGATTACTATAATTTTATTTCCTTCTTTAATTGTTTATAAAGGTAGTTAAGTTATGAATATGTGATCGGTAATTGTAACGAGCATATTACAGGGTGTCATTATCGGGAAAGAGAGTAAATTTATCTCTTAAATTGTAGAACGAACAATGAAACAATACAATGGTTTTAGGGTTGGGTCGTTCCACCTTTTAAATTTTAACTGCCGAATAAATCTGTGTGATACATTGATTTGTCTGGAAAGTTAACTATACCAGAAGGTGGAACGACCAACCCTAAATCATCGGGTTCTACTTGACAATAAATGCTACTGTCCTCAGAATAAATCCTGTTTGTCGACTTTCACATTGAATATTTCTGTACAGGTATCAATTAGTTTGGGGAAATCTGAAAAAGTGAAGGAATATCAGAAAAATTAAGATAGAAATTTTAAATTTAGAAATAAGATAGATTTTTTTATTAGTTTCTAATTTAATTTGTCTTATATGATTTTAGCAAGAAGACTGTCATCCAAACTTCAATTCTGCATACTTCATCTGCTGACTTTCCTTATTGTTTGTGAGTCACACTATTAACGTAGGTGTAATTATTCTTCGAAATGCAAGATACGATGAGCTTTCTCGAATTGATAGATTCACAGGAGATTAAGACACCTTCTCGGAACCACAAAAGATTGATTCAGCGAGTTCTTCCACAGGAAGTTTCTTAACGGATATCGATCGAGCACCTACGTACGTTACCACGCATTTCCGGTGAAATTAAACACGTGGAAGAATTCTCATCTGAGACATTCTCAGTACCGATCGCTGCAGGCGATTCTAATTATATACTTCTCGTCTTACAAATTCATTTATTTGTTAAAATAACACCGTCTGAGGAGATGCGTCAGTTGCAATATATCACGAGATAACGACCATTATCTTTTTTTTTCTAATTAAATTTTTTTATTCTTTTTCCTAGCAGGTGTAATTTTAAGATTTACAGCAATCTCAAGGCATCAAATTTCCCTTTTTTGTCTTTTTAAATAAATTCAACTTATATTATTTATTTATTCTTTGTTTGAAATATTTTGATTCCTTCAATTGTTGTACCTTTTCATTAATATTGTAAATCAAGTTGTGTGTTGAGCAGTATTAAGCTAACTATGTACTTTATGATGAGTTAAGGCCTATGTAAACGATAGTAACAATGAACTATTTTCCCACGTCTTACGAGAATAAAGACGTTTATCTTATCATGAAATGTTACCAACAATTTTGCAACTGAGGCAGACGTTTCTTTACTAAAGGTCAGGGTAATTTAAATGAGTTCTTTAACACTTCATTATTTCCATAGTATTACACTTAAATAATTTCTCTCTCTTTTTTTTCCTTTTTTACATTCTTTTACTTAGATAGACTTAAAGAAAAAAGTGGATTCTACTCTTGTTTAGACTTGGGAGGAAAATTTCAAGGCTATGAAATGGAATGCAATTATTTATGGGGTTTCGAGTGCTAATGCTTCTGAGGAAAAAGAGTCTACGACACTTAAATATTCTATATTCAGGAAGATCCAAAAAGAAATTAATTTTCTTCTCCATTCTTAGAAACAATTATTTAGGTTGTACTTATATAAACGACGAAGACGTTCTTTTTCCTAACAATCTTGTCTCCCTTCCCTAAAAGTTTTCTCCATTAGCAATCTCCATTCTTTTAATTATACTCTCCACTTTTCACTTTGATTCGTCAAAGAAATTGCCCTCCTTTTCTAACGTAACACTTCACTTCCATTCTCATTTCTTCTTTTTCTTAATCCTGTACCAAAGAGTTGCTGTTCTTTTTATACCCTCTTTGATCTTAATTGGATTAACGGAAGGAGATTTTGTTTTTATGAAAATTCAATTAGTCGTGTTCAGTATGAAGACTGTAAATTAAATTTTAATTTTTAATAAGGTATTAAATTATGTAATACTTGAGTAATAGATGTAGTCGTAGGTGTATATTCTTATATAATAATAATATTATCTTATTTGATTTTCAGGATTATTAATTACATGAGTGGAATATTGCGCTGCAATTGCGAGCTTGTTTTTATTGATAATCTAAAATCTGACGTCAAGCAAGCTGGAATTAGAACTCAACAAACAATTTCCAATGCCTGAATCCTTTTCCAGAAAATACTGATCGAATGTCTAAATTTAAGAATTTGCATCGACTAAGTAAGTTTTTATATGGATGTTGCTTAGAATAAGATGACCAGTTTTACTCGAAATTACTTGAGTGAGGATTCACATGCCTCGGTTACTCCTTTCATTAATCAAAACAGATTATAAATGTAGAATTGGTAAATTTCCTGTGCTTTGATTTCTTGAAAGGCGTCAATAGAATTTTGAAAGTAACTTGGAAATTCATTTACCTTCTCAAAAGTGGCGGACATCTGCTCCAAACTTCTCCTTGAAGGACAATTCAACGAGCTTAGATAAACGGGGCTTAGACTAGGGTCTTAGCTTCTCTACTTCATTGTGAGTTCAGTGTTCAGTCTATCTTTGCCCTTCAACGGATTCGGAACTGTCTAGAAGGGAAGCTTGTCATGATTGTGCGAAAACTCTTTCTGCTCAATTTTCGTTAATTAAAACTTGTTTTTACTTTTTATATTCTTCAAAGTACTAATTTAAAGAGTGGAAAAAAATTAAAAAGTGATTTTGTGTGGGATGTAAAATCCAAATTGTGTTGCGAAATCAATAATTAGACGATTTTTAAAAAAAATCTTGGTTCTTTTTTACTAAGTTTTCAATTTGTGCTAAAAGTGAAATCCTGTTTCGAAATATCTTTAGTCTTATATTTTCTAGGCTCAAGTATTTATTTTTTATGTTTGTTAAACCATTTTTGAATGTAATAGGCTGTGAAAATAAGTTGAGCAAAGTTAATGGGACGAATGTGTTTGCAAATATAGAATTATAAAGGTAAAAAAAGTTTTAGAAAAATGGATGTATAACACTTGGAAGGTCATGACGTGTTTGCAAATAGTTTCGTCAATTTTATTGCCGCTTTCGCGTTCATTTGTCCTTCAGCGAATACACGTTCAAACGAGTTTAGGTCTGAGTTTTGCTGATTCGAACGGACATGGATTACGGCACATACAAGGACGCAAAAGAAACTGCTTGGGGAAGACAGAAAGTTATCAAATTCATGATATGAATTCACATCGAGTATTTAGAAGCAGAAATGAGTCTTTCATAATACGGATAACTGTTATTGGATACGAAGTCAAGCCAAGGTAAAAAAACACGAGTTGAATCTATAAAAAGAATTATTGACATTTTATCAAATTTTGTGTTGTATTAAATGTCAAAATATAAAGTTATGTTTCAAATGTTATCAAGTTAATCAATTTTTAGGGGCATCACAGAGAAGATAACGAACAGAGGCGTTTTGCATCTCGCGCTACTCCGGTGCTTTCGACTGTGAATTTTTAAACCAGTCAGGTACCAGAAGTAGCGCGCGTTGCGGATATGCATTCCACATCAATATTTTTCACAGTGAGAAGAACAAAAACGTATATAAAACTATAAAACTTTTTCTTTCGCATGTAACCACGAATTTAGAAAAAAGTTTGTGCTGAAGTCAAAAGAACTCTTCCGAGGAGGCCGCATGTTAATTGTACTTCATCAGGTGCTCTGGTGAATTTGTAACCCGGCACCTGTTGGAGCGCAATTCATATGACTGTGCCATACTACTTTTTACACAATTTCAACGGTTCTTCAAGGTAACATTCTTAAAATAAAATTTATTGAATAATTTAATTCATAATTACAAATGGTACTCCAGTTTTTTACTTTAAGTCAAGACATTTGTTAAATTTATTGTAAATCATTATAAATTAAAATAGTATGTTAATACCCTTCTTACGTTGACGTAATAAAATAACGTCATAAATAACTTTCCATTGTAGATGACAGATTTTATAAATTTACTCTGACTATTGTAAAAAATCATTATCCTTGAAGTTTTACATAACAACACTATTCTCTTCAGTTCTCATTATTTTAACAACCATCGTATTTTCAGATTTGAATTCTATTTCTAAATAAAAATTGAAGCTGAAAATATTTTATTGTGGCAAATTTTTAAATATTGTTTAGAAGTAATTAATTTCAAATCCATTCATTTACATTTAAAGAAACTTTGCTCTTGATCAAATTATTATTTATTAGATGATTAACAGAGCAGTTTAGCTCTTTTTTAAAAGGTTTTCTACTTGAGCAATAGGGAATTTATATATCAAAGACAATCATTATTTCATATAATTGAGGCATAGCAGTAAAAAAATGGTTATTCAAGTATCTGATTAATTGTCTGCACATGTCAATGACACAAAAGGTTAAATCAAGTAACGCATAAAGACAGTCACGAGAATCATGTCTGTTGAAATAAGCCATTCACCGTCAAGTGAAATTTCCACGTGGATCTCCCAGACAGATTTAAATAAATTTGTCTAAACAGCACTTTTTGTTAATTTCAATGAATTAATAAAGCAAATTTAAAAATTGAAAATTAATTGACATTTTCAATCCTACACGTTTTTCTCTTTTCAGTTCAAAATCAGATCTTACTACATTTCAAAGGTGAAAATCGCAATTGAGAAATAGTTTCGATATCCTTTACTTATTGATTGGCGAACACGATCAGCGTAACCAACTGAGACAAAACTTCAAACCGATTGTGGTAACAGACTTGGCACTCTAGCACCATGACCCAGATCTCATACTGCTAGACCGTAAATCTATAAAATTAACATTACCAGCAAGCGAGTACTTTTCTGAAAGTCGAAGAAGATAAAGTACAGTTCTCTAGAGGCAGAAAGTAGTTTAGCCTTTTTTGGTAAAGTGTGAATTCTCCAGCCTCGAAATCTCAAATCTCAATATGCCTTGGCTACTATTTATAAGGAAATTGTTAATTGTGACGCAAGGATAATATTTCATATCACAAAGAAATTGCTCCATTGCTCATTTTGCAACTGCTATTTCAGAAAATTCATATTAAATTAAAGAATCAAAGTATAATAACAATATGTGTTTTTTTGAAATGCTGTGCGATGTTTTTAAATAAATGTTTTTTTCTGCATTAGCTTATTTACTTTATTAAATATAAATAATATATTCAAATATTTTTACCACAATGTTTATCCGTCACACGTGCAAATTTTTTAAGTTTCTTCCTTTGTATTGTTATAGGCAAAAAAATTTTGCATCGTTTTTATTTCGTTGAATTTAGTTAATTAGACCAATTTTATAGTTTGACATGTGCTATTGATTTATATCGTTTTTACCACACTATTTATCCGTCACACGTGCAATTTTTTGAGTTACTTTCCTTTGTATTTTTATAGAAAAAATTTTTTGTACTATTTTTATTTTTTGTAAATTTAGTTTAGACCAATTTTATAGTTTCACACGTGAAATTCTTTTATATCATTTTTTACCACAATGTATTCCCGTCACACGGGAAATTCTTAAGTTTCTTCCTTTGTATTTTTATAGAAATAAATTCTCACTGATGAGGACTCCAATCTGAGTCGAAACGTTTGAAAATATGAAACTTTGAGTTATATTATAAAATTTTTATTTTAATACCCTTCTTACGTTAACGTAACAATATAACGTCATAAATAACTTTACACTGTAGATAACAGATTTTATAAATTTACTCTGATAATAAACAAAACAATAATATAAACAATTAAAAAGTTATATAGCATAACCTGGAGACGATATCGTTTTTCCAATTTCAATGAAACAGAACAATTATATGGGTTATTTCATTCTTTGTGCAAAGAGTAACGAACTTTATTAATTTGTTATATTGAAAATAAAAACTGCAAATTCTATTATCTCTAATTCTGATTTAGTTTAAAGTCACTGATGAAAAATCAAGCAGTGGAATTTTAAACTATAATCAAGTATTAATTCTAATTGAAGAACATTAGTATCAAACTTTTTGCTTTTTCTTTAGTTACATTTATTTATTTTAGCTTTAGAATTTGTTATAAAAATATTTTTTGGAGTTAATACGAAAATTTAAAATTTTAAACAGCTAATAGTAATTCTATTCACATGGCAAAGTGTTATTTCCCTATAAACTATAGACGATGCTCTCAGCTAACATTGTTTGCCAGGTATATAGACCATAATCATTATCATCATCATTATGCACTAGGCTTCTACTATCGAATGAACTTTCCAAGCAGAGAAGCAGAGTATCATAGTGTCATGGTCTAATGGGATAATGACATTAGTTAGGGTCGCGTGGCGAAAGAGAGAACTCGGTGTAACGTAATTATTCGCCTCTTTGCTCTCGATCGAGGCTGGCTATCCAGCGACAAAAATGATTCACCTTCGATGACCGGGATTCTTTTTTTATTATCTTCTGTCTCCTCAAGACGACATTAACGGTTTCATATTGCTCACGTTTCATCGAAGATGATGATCTCAGTTTTCTCTTGTCAAAACAATGGTCTCAACATTTCATCAAACAAGCTCCAATTTTTGCTTTATCGTCTTATTTGCATTTTTTAGAGTCCCCTTTCATAATAAAATATACTTGACAATAAGATACATGTTTTCAGATAATTCATTATTGTTGAGATTAAGTTGTTTATTTATTAATGGAATCATAGTTTTGCTGACAACTTTCGTTTATGCAATTCGGTTCTCATAAAATACTGGAGTTGAAAGTCGAATAGTAAACTCCCTAAGAATTAGAGAATTGAAAATATAAGTTCTGAAAAAGTTATTTTAAAATTAATTTTCAACTCATGAATTGAAATTCTTGAGAAATGTATTCAGTCTCTGAATTTTAGTGAATATGGAATTAACATTAGTAAAAAATCTTACAGGGCAGAGAATTTGTGTCTAAATGCGAATTTTCAAGAATTTTTACCAGATTTTGAATTACAGTACGTTTATACTCATTAATGAGTTTCTTTATTTTTTGGAGCAGCTTTCCAGTAGTTGTCACCATTTTCTCCGAAATTTTTGATTTTAATTAATTAAATTAATTTGATTCTGAATTAATTAAGCAGAAGGGAGTGAAGATTGTTGATGCATTCATGTCAGGGGAAATGTTTGAGGTTTATGTGATTAAACACTTGATCGATCTGTTGATCTGTTAGAGGATCTTAGTCATAGCCATGACCAGCCTTCTCCATTTGGCTGACCACATACGACATTGTTCCACTACCTAGAGGAGAACGTCTTTTACTACTGTCGTGCCCAGGAACACTTACACCATAAGTCTCTAATAGTCAGTCAACACTGCTTTGAAACTAATCCATCAACCTAAAATCAAAATAAACGTTTTGTTCATTTCTTTGGCATAGGGTCAGTTTCTTCTTATTTTCTTTGATTAAAATTATTATTAGATTTAAAAATGCGCAAAAAGAAATGTCACTTTAAAATCAAAATGTTTCTTAAACGTTTTTAATAAACTTTAAAGCTGAAGTAACTTTCTGCTCCTTTATTTTAGATCCTGGATTCTGCATCGCATTTTCGTTGACAATTACGAGTTTCTTGAAGATGCCTCACAAAAGTTAAGGATTATTAAGGTCTCCTCACTTTCAACCAGTGATTCTTTCTTAATCTTTAATATTTCTTTGTATTTTAAATCCTGAATAATAGTAAATTCAAATACGATAAATAATGTTTTAACTAAAATCGTATCAATAAAAAATCAAAAACTTTATTTTCAATATGTTTATTTAAAAATCATATTACGCTTAATCCTTAATTCATAATCAGATACATAACAAGTAACGTTACACATTATTCTTAAATTATTTGTACTCAGTGTAAAGTTAGCCTGCCTTACAATTTATTTTCTACACAAGAAAATTTAAAAAGTACTAAGATTTACTAAAACTTACGAATTGCTTGACATCTTTTATTATGTACATTTATTCATTTTTCTTTTCTACTTTTTTACACTTTAATACACGAGATTGTTGCATTCAAGTAACTACTATATTACAAGTAGAAAAAATGAGAATCGTTTAAAAAGTAGCAACAACCTCATTTTCAAATGAATCTACAACATCGAGGTAGTGTTGCTTCAATTTAAGGCCCCTTTGGCTCTAAAATGCAATTAACGCAGCCGAAAATTTTTCCATGCGCCTAAACAGTTAACTATACAGTTTAGTTATGTGTTGAGAAGTTAACTTTGACGAAGAAAATTATATTTCGAAAGAAATTTATAGGAAGTAGACAAACCATAAAAACTGAATGGTTTTAAACATCTTGCAAGAGGTCAGTCAATAATTCAAGTAGTAATCAATAGTTAATCTTACAATTATATTTAATGGAAAAAATTTCAAGACTCCAGATATTCGTATACTTTGATTTCTCTAAACTTGATCACAAAATATCTACAAACTAAAATGAAAATAAAATCCAACCTTCACAAAAATTTTTTGCAAATTGTCTTTATCAGGAGAAAATCAAAGCCTATAAAATTAGCTAAAAAGGAGGAAATATGGGGCTAAGGAATCCATTTCTTGATCATTAGACTTACCTAAAATTGTACAAGTCTCGTACGTATACGAATTTTCCTAAAGCATAACAATTATGTTCGTCATCCAGACGAATTTATGAGCCTTTTTCTATTAATCAAAACAATTGCATCTATCAATTTATCTATTTATGTCAGCGATGAAAAATTTCGACGACATGAAAAGAGATTCTGCGAAGTTTGTCGAACTTTCACGAGAATCTAAGAGGAATCCCTCTATTTTGTAAAACTGTAAGAATCTAAAATCTGCTACTCGTCGCTTATGGCTTCCTTCGATGAAGGTAGGGGTGGCCTCGACCGTGATGGAGGTTCTGAGACGCTAGTTCGAGGCGGAGGGCGTTTTGGGAGTCTGGAAGGGGCTCCATTTGAGACACTCGGGATCGATTTCTTTGTACACAGGACCCCGACGTTTTACCCTTTCCTTATAGTCGTCGATCACATCCTGAAATCATTTTAAAACTACCTTCTTATTTTTTATCCTAAAAAAATTAGAAAATATGCTTTCCAATGTCTCGATAATTAAATAAAACAATTATTGTAAGGGAACTATAGCAGATAATGAAATTCTGTTTTTCAAATAAGTTCTACAACTTAGAAAAATTTTATTTTTCGATAATAGAATTTGGTATTTTAAATTCTGGGTTCCTCGACTTATTGCAAGAAAAAAGAAAAAAACTTTAGTTGTAGCTAAACTTTAGCATACAAACATTGAAACTCTAAAGCTCTCAGTCCAGTTATGAACTTCTGAATCAAACAATCTTTCTTCTATCGTCCTCGTAACAACGTCAAAGCTTGGGAAAAGTTTTCTGTTGTGTCGCGTCCAGACTCATTCTTCCTTTAATCAGTTATTATTGCTTTACTTAAATCCTACAATTAAAAACATCTATTTATATCATGTGTAGAGCAATAAATAAACGAAAAACTGATCAAATTTTTCATAATTTGGAGTTTTTATGATTTGAATTAAAAATCTTTTTCTAGATATATAAATATAAAAACATGATTGAAACTTGAGATTCAATTGGAATTCAATGAACCCTGTTTTTGATTTTTTCTTTCAAATTCACCTGTTTCTTCAGAATGATGTGCTTTCCTTTCCAGTATTTCATCATCCCCAAAGCTTGAAGAGTACTGACTATATCGTAAGAATCGATCGCCATCTCTTTGCTGATGTCTGGAACCAGGAAAGAACATATGAAATAAGAAAGTGAAATACTTCGAGAAAAAGTGTGGCTTCGGCTTTTTCTGTACACGTACCTTTAACGGAAAGTTCCTTTCCACCGAAGTTGCACAGATATTGCAGCAGCACGTCTTTCCAGTAACTTCGATAAGAGATTAGACCTAAGTCAGACAGCGGCTTCTCCGGGGAACCTATCTTCTTTTCTACCCTCGTCAGTAAGTAACCTGTGAACAGAAAAAGAGCTTATTTATTTTTGCAATCGACAAACACACCTCAACGAAACTTTTTTTTGTTCTAGACTGAAAGAGTAAAGTTTGAATTGAATGAGGCAAATAAATACACTAAAATTAAATATATTCAACAAGGAATGAAAATATTATAATTTTAAAACCCCGAGAAATTAAAATATAGATACGAAAATGTCGATACTGCGAAACATCAAACTAATAGGTTCACGAACAGCAAAAGAAACTAAATGATAACACGGAGATATTTTATATCTTTGATAGAAAGCCAGAATCTGTGGCAGTCTCGTTTGAATTTCACTAGCGAAAAAGATTTTTTTTGAAATTACCACTGATGTCTTGAATATTAAAAAATAATGATTCAATTTATTATTACAGATGAAATCATAAATCGTTTCGATATTAATTGAAAAAATGTTAGTTTACACATTTAATTGTTTTCAGTTTTGATTTTATAATTTTTTAATATTCAAAGCGTGCTGCCGAATTATCATAACTTACGAAAATCTTTTACTCTTTGCAACTAATAAAGCAGTATCCACTTTAGCACCAAGATTTATGTCTATAATAAAAACTAGTTTGCATAGCCTATCTTGTGAAATCTGACTCGAGTTCCTTTTTTTAAGAAAACGGTCTTCATCCTGCTTTCAAAATGATGAAATAGTATCCATTAGATTCTAGATTGTATTTTAAACATACATACATAGTATTTTGAGATTAATTATTTTGAAATTAATTAATTTAATTCTGACCTATTAAATATGCTTCTATGTAAGAAAAATTCTAATTACTACTGTAATGCTGATTTTAATTGAAATTCTACTTGTGATTTTAATATCGAATCAAATCAAATTCTGAAATCACTTCCCGAATGTCTGAGATGCACAACTGCCAGCGAATAAATTCCAAAGCGCGACGATAAGAATTTCTTTCCCCCTTTCATAAATTCCAACATATTTTCCAGATTCCCTTCTTGTATCTATTTTCAAAGTCAGTGACCGTCGAAGGTTAAAACCTCGTTGCATATAGAGCTTGCTTGAACGATCGTTTCAGGTCATTCGACCAGTAAAAAATATATTATGGGGTCTGAAAGACCCCAGGGCTTGCAGATGGTTTCTAACCATGTGTATATAATCATTTATTCTGGGTTGAAACAACCAGCTTGAGGCCAATCACAACGCCCATTTCACTCCCTTTATCTTCCCTGTTGTTTACTCTCAACCTCACAAGTCGTTTGACCTTTATGGGTTTCGAGTTTCGGCCAATTACAGGTGTTAGTGGTTCCTGAACATGAGATTTTCCCTTCGCTTTGTAAATCATTCTTGAAAGTTTCAAAATCACATAGACTTAAAATATTTTGAATTATTACATCTAATCAAAGTTCAAAATCCCAAAATCTTTATCAAGTTGAAATTACAAAAAATCTTCTAGTGAAAAAGTAATTTTTCACAAAAAATCTCGTCGAGTTCAAACACCTCGACACCCCCTAGCCGATCCAGGGCCGAATGCACTACTATACACCCACCACGAAGGTTCAACGACCCTCTCCCACCCCGACTCTTGTCAGACGAGCTCGTCGGGGTTGGAGAGACTCAGAGGACAGATAGACGCAGAGGAGAAAAAGATGAGAGGTAGACTCAGAGTAGCGGGAGATTTACCACTGACTACACGAGAGAAACAGAGACCCAATGATAAAATAGCTTGGTAAAGTTAAGAGAGAGATCGAGCCTCGAAAGAGAAGAGAAAACTAGAGAGAGAAAGATCAGTTCTCAGACGATTACTTCGGCAAGGCTGAGCGCATTCATTACGCCCAGTCCCGTTCAGTTTGCAGACTTTTGGGCGAGGATCAGTGACAGAGCGGCTAGTTGCGTCGTTCCTCAACCCCCAATTCACCCTCACTCCGGAGTACGAGAACCAAAAGGATGAGAACCTAAAGAACGAGAGTCAGAAGGATGGGTACCAACAGGATGAGAGCAGGAGGATGGAAACTAAGGAGTGGGAACCAGAGGATGAGATCGAGAAGGATGAGGACGAGGTGGTCACCACCCTTTGCGAGGTCACGGGAGGTCATGCGATCGCTATCCCTACACTAGGATCGAAACGACGCAGCAGCAGCACCACCATCAGCAGGAGTAGCGTTGGCAGCAACATGGACTGCGGAGTCGATCGATGCGGCGAGACACCGGGCGTCGCACTTTCCGCTAACCACTCCACTCCAGCAAACTCTGTCCTGATATTCACCAACACACTTTACGATACCAAACCTAGCTCCGGATTCACTAACACTGAGTCGTGTAAACGTCTGTAGAGTCCCTGCGGCCAACTCAAAGTGCTCGAACCCATCCAACTCCAACCCCTTGCTCGGTAGAGTATATCTGTAGTACGCTAGTCTCGTCGAGAGCCACCCACTGACTCCCGACGTCGGCATCAATGAAAATGACGTCATGGCAAAAAGCGCACCTTTAATTATCAAGGCTCGAAAGAGTCTGGTGCATTTGAAGCCGGCGTACGACCTTCAGTCTTGCATAGGGTGAATAGTGTGTGCTTGATGAGCGATTTTGTAGGAGGTCTATTTTTTCAGGCGCTCCAGTTTCTCATGGACCTACAGCAACGATGCGACAAAATCTTCAGCAGGAATCTCTGCATTCTGATGTAAGGGAGATCGATCTGGTCGCAGAAGTGATTTCAGGTTTCGAGGATTTTTCAGCAGTGAAGGGTTGATGAGACGTCAAGTTGAAATCGATAGCTGTTGTAGCCTAGAAATTAGAGTAGGTGAATGATACGAAATTTTTGAAAGAAGGGATGTTGAGTCTCTTAAATGTGGATTAATTTTTTTGAATTTTCAAATAAACTTGATTTATGATAAGATGATTTGTTTCAAGTATTCTTTTTAGATTATGAGCTGTAATTGTTTATAATGTGAATTTTTTTTAAATTATCTGATTTATAAAATGGTGATAATAGTTTTCTGTTTAGCGCCTGACCTTTTAGTTCTATTCTAAATTCCTAATCGATATATCACATAGATCTTTATTGATTCTGAAATAAATGTTTGAATAATCCAAAGCTTTTGATAGAAACCTACAACATGGAAGATAATCGTCCCATTTATCTAACAGTACTCATTACTTATTCAAGGCTGATTCTAAAAGTATGGTTCTAGTTCGATTTCTCTGTTATCGCGATTCTTTTTTAACCTTACGAAACTTTCACACTAAAAGACTATAGCAAAAAAAATAGGTTTGATCTTTTTACATCGTTAATACAATATAAAATTAATATCTCGCGATTTACGTAACTTTGTAGTTATTCTTTTAATATCTCACAGTCAGTGGCAATATTTTGTCATATACTTTTTATTTTTTATTTTACGACAGTTAAGATTAACTTATTAATATTTTTTCCATACATACCAAAAAGCATATATTATTGTAAAATTAATTAATTAAATTTAGGTAATCACTAGAAATTAATAATAACTAAATTTAATTCAGTCGGTAGACATCATCCTGCATTTTGCAGAAGCATAGTTAGTAAAACCACAACAAGGAAACCACTAATGCGGATGTGAAACCTATGGCTAATTTTGTTAGCAAACTCTTTTCATTTCACGCCTCAGAGTGTCCTTAACAAAGTGCGCTGAAATGCATTTGGCCATTGTGTTATGGTGGGTAATTTTTTATTCTTTTGCATTAAATTGCTCATACATTTAATCAAATTTAAAATCACTTACTGAAATCGATGAGAAGACGACCATATCCTTGACGTTGATATGGAGGCAGAGTTAAAATACAGGAAACGTTATAATTCAGAAAAGAATTTTTTTCCTGCAACATAAATAAAAATTGAATCCATTACTGTTTTAACTTCATAAAATCAGTATTGATTTTTATTATGACAATCTGGGCAAGAAGAAAAATGTTATTCAATATTCTTAAAACTAAAGTATTTTAAGCATTGATACATTTTGGAATAAATATAATTTATACTTCATTGCTGTATTTGAATAATTTTTCATGTTGAATAAATTTTTATTTCTAAATCACTACTTCGTGTGCGACAATTATATAGCGTAGAAATGTTAAAAATCTGATGCAAATTGGCATTTTTATTTTTTAAGTTTTGCAGTATTTTTATATGTTTATAATTTTATATCCTTAACATTCTCAATATATTCTCACGGACAAGTTAACGTTTTTTAAAATCTAACTTTCAATAATAATTCAAATGACTAATTAAACAAAAATTTTAAATGATTTAAATAAAAATTCTAAAATATTGTTTACATTGCACTGGAGAATCAAAGAAAATGATATAAATTACATTGCGAACTTCAAAAATTTTAATATTTTTTATTCAAATTTCTCGAAAATGTGAAAAAAAATGTAATATTAATTTTGATAGACGTAGGCGCATAAAAAATCGGTTTAATAGTCAATCTCCAATAATTTTTTATAATAAATTAAGAACCTCCTAACCTCAAAATTAAAAGATTTAATACTCAGTGTTTCTTTCCCTCAATCGAGAAATAAGAGTCAGAGCAATAGAAATGAAAAAATGTCTTATTCGAAAATAAAAGCTACAAAAATAGTGAAAATTCTGTAACTTTTTCAAATCCCAGAGAAACCCAGTGAGGATAACCTATAAATCAAAACCAAACTCTAGTCCCCATAACATCCAATTTGAAAACCGAGTGGATTGTTTCCTCAGCAGCGTACGTGTAATTTAATTTGATTTTCGCAGGTTCTTCCTCGCTAAAATATCGCGGAACGTAGCTGCTTGCGAGCGGTCGATGGAGAGAACGGGACAGGGACTTAGGAGAGTGGGGAGAGTTCGGGGCCCTGAGCCAGGACGGCCATGAGCCACACAAGAGACTACTGGCCCAAGGACGTGGCAGGGCCCAGATTCCTGGTTGTTCATCCATTTCTCGAGTCTCAAGTCCTCGTCCTCGTAGCCTCTCCTCTGGCCTCCTGCTCCTAGAACCCAGGGTCCCGAGATCCCCACCCTATTCCCCTATCACCAACGGTCTCCCCTTATTTAGCGGTTAGTCTAGCCGGGCCTGCACGATTCGACCCAAAGTTCCTCAGTTTGTCCTTCAGCCAATGCCCTACTCGACCATACCAGTTAGTAACAGTCTGGCAACGCCGGAAATACCGGGTGTATCAAAAAGTCGAAAGTTTGTTCAAAGTCAGTCCCACTCTTGATGATGCGTCATTTTCGCATCTTCTCATCATTCGACGGTTGCCGATTTATTGTCCTTGGCGTTGACAATATCTATTGAATCTATTCAATCAATTTTTTCTCGTCAAAAGGGATTATTCTTGAGTTTGCGTAAAGATGAATTGGAGAGATAACCGTGAAAAATTTTATTTTGAATCAAATGAGCCATGTAAAGTTTAAATCGGATGAAAATTGAACTTCTAATAGTCGGAATCGAGAAATTTTTGTTATTTTTAACAGTTTTCGATTATATGATTCCACCAATGAAAATTCTATCATTTTTACATGATTTGGACTTTTAGACTCATTTTATAAAAGATAAAATTTTTCTCACTTTTACTAAAAACTTGATAATAGAAAATAAATTAAAAAACTAAGAAAATAGTTGGTTCGACTAATTTTTCTCCGACTGTCCTCCCAATTCTTCCTTAAAAACGACTTCATTCTATTTTCATGTTTAAAAAAAACTTCTGACACGTCAAAAAAAAAATGTTATTTGAAATATATGGTTCAACCAACCAAAATTCTGTTGATTCAACCAAATATTTTTTAAGTATACTTAACAAAAATAACCTCAGTCTTCGCCATGTCTTTTTTTATTTTTAAATTAAATTTTATAAAAAAAATCCACACGAGTACAATTTCATACCAGTAGTTTTTGACTAAATAAATGATCTTCAATAAATTTGTATTGCTCAAACATCCAAATTATAAATTCGAACTTTTAAAAATCAGGTTTTCCTAATTAGGACACTTTGAATTTGCAGTTTAGTTTTAATCTGACCTTTTTTCTTGTTGGCTTATAGAATGCAGGTGAGGGAAGAAAAGTAGACTTGTATTGATTCTCAAAGTCCATCTAAGGAAGAACCACTACCTGGCAACCTCAAAATGAATTTATGTTTTCGTGTTAAACCTCTAAGTAACTTAATAATCCTTTGATTCCAATTGTATTCATTTTTTTCCAAGAATATTTCCCTCCTCATCAATATTATAAGTGAAAATATTATAATACATTGTAATTTATTGCGAAATTCCAAACATCAAAATCTCATCTTTGAAATTATATATTTATAAGTATATATAAAATTATAGATTTTTTATTGGTCGAATGATATAATCCATAAATAGTTCAAAATAACCAAAATTTATCTAACGATTCCGATGATTAACAGTCTATAATTATTATCCGATTAAAACTTTTCATGTCTCATTTTATTCGAGATAAAATTTTCCACACTTTCACTAAAAAACTCGATAATCAAAATTTTAAATGAAAAAACTAAGGAAATTGTCACTTTGATTAACGTTTTTCCGATGATCTGTTCAATTCTTTCTTAAATAGAAGATTTTGCATAACCTCTAAATTAGTACAATTTTCTCTTTTATCAGTCAGCATTGTTTCGTATCTGTAGAGTAGGCAGATGTATTTTTATATCTATAAAATTCTTCCACGCAAATGATAATTTTCCATCTTTTATTACGAAAGTATGAAATAAATCATGCTATTTATCAGCGCGTAAGCTTACACCATAAAATTATTTTATAATAAAAAGTCAGAGTTAAATAAGTTTTTGATTTTAAAGTGTTCTAATTTTAAATTCGTTCTTCAGTTCCTTGTCTAGTTCAAAATTCAAATTTGACTCCAGGCTCTGATTTAAAGATCCTAGACTAATAATTCAACATAAGTAGATCTAGTAACCAAAATGGATTTTATTTTCAAGACGTGAGGCGCAAGTTGATGTCAATTGGAATGTGTTTATGCGTCTCAGTGATTAACTAGTTCCGCTCACTCAGTGTTGTGACGGCGATTTCATATGACAAAGTTCGTTGTACTAGTGCACGCTTCGTGGAAATGAATGTATAATGGTCACATGTTCATTTCGCAAAAAGTTATTATCTTTACATTAATCTGAAAGAAGCCATCTTCAGATCGCTTTACTTAAATCAACTTAAATGTGACTTTAAATAATGAAAGTTACCTCCCGTCCTGTACAAAAAAAAAGATTTATTTACTATTCAAAGTCTGGGTAAAACCTGTTTTTAAACTAGTTCGAGAATATTTTGCTGAACAAGAAACATAAACAGGGATACAATGTTCCAGATAGAGAAATCTTTTGATAAAGTTCAAGAGTAGACTACTTTTTATTACATTCTCCAAGTCACAATGGGTTGTTTTTATGGAATTTTAGTTTTTAAATTAACCTTAAACAGAAACTTGATTAAGCAAATGGACGTATTTACGATACACCTGGAATATAATCGTCTCCTTATTCCCTTTTTAAATATGGCTATTCATGTAAATTATTTATTAGAAACACGCAATTCTAAAGATTCGTAATCACGCAACAATCAATTTGCGCAATTAGTCATTGGATAAGTGCACGCTAGTATTATTAAGTGACATTTAACATAACCTAAAACTAAACTATGTGACAAGCTTGTTACCTGTCGTGGATAGATTTAATATTTATAAGAAGAAATTTCACTAGTATAGCCAGGTCAGTTGGTCATCAATAAATTATAATAGAAAAACTATAAAACACACGTCGTTAATAAACTGACTGATTGTTTCTTTCGATATTTAAAAGATCAGAAAATCAGAGTAAAAATCTTTTAATAAAGGGCTAAGTATACGCTAAATACAACTAAGTAGTAACCAACCCTTCTGCAAAAATCGATAGTCTTTCAAAATAGATTCTAACCGCAATACAGAGAATTCAATGTCCTTTTCAGTACCATAAAAAGACTCCAATCGATCACTACCCTTTCTGCAATACAAGTCCTGTCCCAACTCTGGAAAAACCAAGCTAATGGGTGTACCTATACATATATACACATGAAATCGTAGACACCCACTCTGAATTCCCCAGACATGTTTTTGGAAAGTTCGTTCGTCGCAGGTAAAGCAAATAAAACAAAATTACTCTCACACTAAAGTTGCTGGTCATTCTCTGAATTGGCAAATAAACTACGTTGAGATTACTTGTTAGAAGAGTGACCAATTTATTGTAGAAAATAAGCTGACTTACTAAATCTCGGTTCCTAAACTTAACTCTAAAGCTTTTAATGATAAAGTAAACTGATTTTTGAATATTTCAAAGAGGAATTAAAGCTCCTCCCTGTCGAAATTGATTGTACGGTGACTGAATAATAAATTTTATCTTTTTATTTAAAAAATTTAATTTGACAGAAAAATTTACGAATTATTGAAAATCATTGTATACTACTGTCAGGGTGCACAGCGTAAAATGATCTCAAAAAAGGGGAAATAGGGTGATTTTTTCACGAAAAAGGGGGAAAAGAGGGAAAGAAAAACATTAATTTGTACATGTCAGTCGATTTTCTAAATCTAAACGAAGCATATTAATTATTGTTTTGTTCACAACGTATAGACTAAAGGAACAGAATCATCTTAAAATAGAGATTTAACTTCTACACGTTTCTCTTAATTCAATCTACGAGTCTTATAAGTCTATGTGAAATATAGATTTATAAAAACATTTTTTGGTTCACAACTTGGAAAAATATAAACATCTTGAACTTTTAAAGGAACTTATGTGCATTTGAGAATCTAAGCGAAGTTTAAAGTTTTTTTGGCCCACAATGTTAGGAAACAGAAATATCTTTTGAAAACTGATTTATACATCTAGCAAAAATACATTTAACTTTTTTCGGTCCTCGACGTAGGCGAATATATTTATTTGTATCACCTAAACTGAGTTTATGGTAATTAGTCGTTGTGCGAGCTCGCATGTGAAGAGAATTTTTCCGCGTAATTCAAATATTATATTTTTAATGAAAAAGGGGGAATTTCTCAAAAAAAGGAGAAACGCAGAACAAAAGGAGAAGACTGGGCACCCTGTAATATGAAAGCTAAAAATATTAATTACTCATTATACTGATTAGTCAAACTCATTGTTTAGTTTGATTTCTTTTGCATAATGAAACATATTTTCACCAATTAAATTTTGTCGATAAATGCTTTTTTATTGCAGAAATTCGAAAACAAAATTGTTAAAGGGCTAAAAAATAAATTTTGGAAGGTCAGTAATTTCTGACAATGAAGGGTGCAAATTTCAATCTGCATTATGCAAAATCCTCAAAAACTTCTGAGTTCTTGATAATGATTATTCCTATCTTTAGATCTACCAAATATACGATTCCATTTTATTTTTATGCTTAATAAAGCTGTTCTCTCAGCTTAACATACGCGGTGTTCAAAATAGTTGAGTACGGTGACCCTCACCCTCTACCCTTGCTAAATATACGAACTAAATTCTATATATAAACTCCATCGATCCTGCGAAAGCTTTATTCAACTTCCAGATTGTGAATAATTGCTTACTCGAGCAAGGAAAACGAATGACTTGTAATATCATGTAATTTTCATGGTTTGGTTCCTCAGAATGACTTGCGAATCCATCGAAAAAATGCTTGAATTATTCCTCTATTCAAGAGACACTGCTAGAAGTAAAAGGATAGAATCTTCATCCATTTTTTAATTTTCTGTCTGAAACTAGTCTATCATGTTTCAATCCACCTTTTCTAAGCTTGCAAATCTGTTATCCGAATCATTTAGTTTCTACCACTTTTCGGAGTTTGGATAGGTTTCTAGACCTCCACGGATAGACTTATGGATACAACATTTATAATCTTTTCTATTCCTTTACTTTAAAAACATTGAAAAACCTATTTTTAGATTTTATCCTTAGTGTTGAAAATTAATTTGAATTTGAATATAAAATGAGATTGCCGTAGGAGTAAAGCAAGATCTATTTTAAAATAAAAAATTGAAGGGAATGAGTGGATAATTGAATTCAGAAACAAGATTCTAGAGAGAGGATTGCAAGGTTGTCTAGGAAGTTTAGGAGAGTTTTGCAGACAGTCATAAGGTTTTCCTCTAATCCTGTCTAGTCGTTTCACTCATGAATTATAGAGGATACATGGCTACCTGGATTACGTAGCCATCCTTTGTTCATTCTCAGGTCAGGACCAAATTGACCGAGGCCGATTAATTATTCCTATCTTGTTCGAGCTTTTTGGCTCCTTTATGAATAACTAGTACTTTCATTTATATTTTATCATTCATGTCTTAGTTTAATTTAGGACTGTAAAATCTTTATTCTCAATTAAAATCAAGAAAAACTGTCCATAAAGTATCAGAAAACTTAGCAATAAGTCAAGATCTTTGAGTGAGAATGAGCAACAACTAATGAACATATTTATCGACTAATACGTGTTTTGCGAAAACCTACAGTTTCAATTGAAATGCTTGGAAAAGTCATCGGCAAAAATTCACACTTTCTGTTGGACTTTGGATTGGTACAGGGAAATACAATGAATGTACACAGGAAAGTTGAAAATCATTCAAACATTTTTTGTTAAAAGGTGGAAATTACAATTCGTCATCATCAGGAAATTGTAAGATAAATCTGTCTAAAATTTCATTTTAAAATTTTATCAATTTAAAAATACTAAACAACCTTTGTTTACCTCTTTCAGAAAGAAGAAAAAACCAGCATCCACTCCAAAGTAACAATAAAGTACCAACATCCGCGTTCGCTTTCTCTTCGGATTATATCATTCAATACCCTCTTCAGTCTCCATATACAAGCGATTAGGCACAAATACAACAGAAACAAACCCCAATCAAAACGAGTTTTTATTCACTATTCTAATGCTTGCCTCACCCTATCAATCTCATCTAAAAAAAGGGTAAGAAATGCTCTAAAGGTTTTTAAAAATCTATTTAAAGCAAATAAACATCCTTTTGAAAAATCTTAACCTATTGATTTCATGGTACTTGCTATATAAAATCATTGTAATTAAAAAATGATTAAAGAACCATTCAATTCGTGTCCGAATTGAAAATCACTGACTTTAAAATCAGATGAAATTCTAGATCATAAAAGCTTAAAAATCAAAAACGATATGCCTTTGAAGTACAAAACTCTTCTTTAATTTATTTAACTCTCCATCTCGTCGTCTACATATCCTAGAGCCTAAATCTAAAGTCCTAACTAAGCAATAAGTAGTCCCGCCCGTATTTCCCTGCAAGTACTTGAGTATTTCAGTCGCTCGTACACAAGACTCAGTACACCGACCTCGCCACGGAACTTGCTTCTCTCTGGTTCCAAAACCCTCAGGATCAGCGAATGGAATAGCAGTAGGAGCGCAAAAGGGGTTGATGCTCCGAGGAAAGCGGGAGAAGCCACGGGGCAAAAGGACTGACATGTATTCGGTGGGATTCGGTTGTATGAACAGGACTGTCTGGCATCGATCGGCTCCAGTAGGGGTTCCACAGGAGTCGAGAAGGGCTAGTGAACCTACCCCAACCTCTGCATCAACGTGAACCATCGACGACCTCTACTAGTCCACCTTGTACTCCGTTCAACATCTACGTCATCCTCCCTCTGTCTCGCCCATAAAACGTCTTTCCCCTTGGATATTTTCAGAAAATTCCCCCTTCACTTTATCTCCAGTCTTCATCCCTTTCTCTCAGTCCTTTGTCCCTTACTTATAGTATCTTAGGAGCTCCCCTTGCCTTTTCCTTCCTCTTCCTAGGACTGATGGTTCTAAATGAAATAATCTTGTTCATCCAAAGTTGTAAATTTGTCTTGTTCTGGAATTCAAAAGCCTGTAAAGCTTTCGAATCTAAAAGTATGAAAATTTGAAGAAAGAACTCAATTAGATAGCAGTATTTGCAAGTTCTTGAATTTGTGAAAGGCAAAATTTGAAATCAGTCAGGTTTTAGAACTAGGGTTCAAATAAAAACTATTTGCTGAGACTTCAGGTCTCAAAGATGAGCCGGAGGAACAAATTGTTCTCGCACCTTCCTTAGATGATTCCTTCTCACTTCTGTCTTTATGCATTATTCAGACTGTCAGGTACGTGAGGCTCAAATCCTGTCCGCTTTTGTCAAGAGCTGTAGTTAAGGGAAGTTAGGCAAATCAACCACCTTCAATGAAAGTTGGAAATCTGACAGTTTTCACGGTCTTTGACCCGAGTCCAGGTTTCCCACGACCACGACAATGGGGGATCGATCGAACGGGTTGATTGGAGCTTCCCCATAGCAACTCGTGCACTTTGACTTGTTTCGAAGTTACGCTACCTGCAAACTAGATTTTTTAGACTGAGAAATTGGCTCCAGTTGATTGTATCTGGTCAAAATAGACAACTAAATTTGATTCGAATGGAAAAGGTAATAGTTTGAGGTAAACCTGTGGCAAAAATAGATTTTAACTATATATTCCTGTAATTGACACTTAAGGGACACAACTAGTTTGAAATTTTGAAAATTTTGATTTTTTTTACATTTTTTAACAGCCCAGCAGGCGCTTTTCGAAGAAGAGGAAGGTGAATTGTCTGGAATAGCAGATTAGCTCTAGGTATGATACTTAGAAATTTATAACAATGAAACCAGTACTTTCATCTTTAAACGCATTTTTCTCAAAACTACATTTTTCAAATTTTCTGCAGCTGTAACTCGATAAAAAATCATCCGATCGACTTGAGTCTTTTTTTTTAGCTTATTGTGTATTTGTTTTTCCATACAATGACCCTCCAGTTTTATGATTGGATGAAAAATATAATTTTGCCATGCCAAAAACCATCAGATTTTGGAACAAAATTTTAATTTTTTTTTTAAACTCGGCCATTTTGTTGCATTTAAAATTTTTTTGCAATCGAGGGTCATTGTATAGGAAATATATTCCAGTTTATATAAATTTTTGGTTTTTTTCATTTCAGGCACTGGTGTGAAGGCGAAAATTACTGCAGCAGTAGCGGAACTTTTTTTTTTGAAGACTCAGCAGATGGTGGATAACTTGCTGAAAATCGAATATTTTCATTTGAAAACATTACTGTGTATTCATTATTTATGCACAAATATATCTGCAAAATTTTTAAACATTTGATGCAAAATACTTTTTTTTTTAAATTTACAAAAAACACCTGTTTTTCAGGCGGTCAAACTAGTTGTGCCCCTTAACGCCATAGAAGTGATTTTATTCCATGCTAAATTTTAAAGTTTTAAGATAATCTGTTTGTTAATTTTTATACACCGAGTATATCGTCGAGGTCTTCATTTCTTCTACCTAGCAACACGAGATAATTGTTCAATAAGGTAAACGTCTTTATTTCCACATTATTTTATGTGTTGGTTAGTCACGTGAAAAAGACAAAATTTACTGACTAGTTTCTTCCAACTTTTCCTAAAAATAATAATAATTGTTGATATGATAAGAAATATAACATGGAGATTTTTTAAATTCTTCTTTGCAATCAATAATCAGAGTTAATAAATTTAATTTTTTTAATTACCTAAATTAAAAAGAAGTTATGTCCTTTGTCATATCTCAGAATTTCAGCATGAAACAGTTATTATTTTTGGAACAAGTTTGAGAAAGTTAGTAAATTTTTTCGTTTTAGCTGCCTATTCATTATGATAGATAATCTTAAAGATAGACATTTGTAAATTATATAATTTAAAAAAAATTATATTCTTTTTTACATTTTCATTAATTTAATTGTCCTTGTATCTCTATTTATTATTTAAAGAAGTTGAACCCATTTCTCAGAATTTAAAATACATGTCTCTATTTAAATGATGATCTTAAACATGTTTGGCATTCACTTCATCTCGACTATAGACTTCTAGTAATTTAATGATATTGCAAATTAACTATTTTGGAACTCGTGCATATACCGGACAAATAGAAACAGTCAACGTGATCATGTCGATCCATAGATAAAAAAAGCTTAAATGTTATCATGTATCTCACACGCTACGTCATGAAACATAATTATTGTGTTAGGTCACGCTTCATTTAGTTTGATTACTTCTTTATATTCATTGAGTTGAAAATATTCATTGCCATTTACTGATTACAGAACATTTTTTGAAAATTTATCGTTAGGATAATTCAAAGGTATTGAATAAATGTAAACGTTTAAAATCGCAATTTACTCGGACGTGTTAGAAAAGTAAGCAAAAGCATATATTTCATAAAAAATAGCAAAAAAATCTCATAGTGCTTTTCTTTCCTCTTTAATCGTTGTCTACGTTTATAATTATTTTGAAAAAGAAGTTTTGTCAATTGTGTTTCAAACTTCACCCTGATAACGACTGATAAAAAAATATAAAACAATAATTTGTAAATAAAATGTTATAAAAGTCTGATGTTTAATTAACAGGATGATCTTGGCATTAATCCTCTTGATAGAATTTGCAAAGAACATGACACCGCTTATTTTCGAAGCAAAGATAATACTGAGGTAAAAAACGCATCTGAAAAAGCTCAGAATCGTCACAGTTATGAACACCATGAAGGTAAACTCCAAGATTGGTATAAAAGTTAAGAATAAAAAAATAACGACGTTCAGTCTTTTCGCATTTTTGATATGCGACTAACTGAAGACATTTTATATCATTTTTTACATTAATAATTTTAAGTGTGTGGAATTTCAGACCTTATAGCTTCAAAAATGAAAAACTAACATTTACTATCAAAACACTTTTTTGCAATTTTCATTATATTCTGAGAAATTTGCTTCATTAAGATGTCTGTTTGGAAAACAGTGTAAGATACTGATAAGCTGATTATGAAGACAACCACCGAAAGCGACGCCAGTGTCTGGTACAAGTTTTCGATGTCTTTATTCTCTGTTCCCCTGAAATCCAGTCTAGACTTGAATACCTGCTTGTGTAGGTGGCAGACGCCTTTGTCCCCTTCATACTCGAAACACAACCGTACATTCGATAACGCATATCCTCAAAACCATAGATTTGCTCTATAAGTTTAAGAATAGAATTCGTGATGTATTAAGTATCAAAAAAACTGCTTTGTAATTATTAGAAGAAAATTACAATTCCCAAAATTATCATTCACACTCTGGGGTTCAAGTCTCTAAAAACTAGAATGGTAGGTTCGTTTAAGGCAAAAATTGGATTTGCATGATGTACATCAACTTTTAGTTAGCAATTACAGTCACTATGTTGCTCTAAACTTCGCGTGATTGACGCCACAAATTACTGTTTAACAAGTGGGTTAGTAATCTACAAAAATTACTAAATACGCCAACAACCAACAAAATAACTGAAAAATGGACGTTCAGAAATTATTTTCGCAATTCCGTATTCTTGATGAATGCATCTTTAAATATTCAGTCAGGAAAATCTTACATAAACTTAAAAGATGGAATTTGAAAATATAAAGTGAGAATTTTTAATTCAAATAAATTCTTTACATTTATTTAATTTTTCTCATAAGAAAGAAATCAAGGTTCTTTTTGTATCAAGTCCTGGGTTCTTCAGAGGTAGAATAGCTTTCGAAGAAACATTAATGACAAAAATGATCAAGGATTATTCCCTGAATAATTTGATTCAACAAAATGAAGATACAAAATCACAAAAATATATAAATTTATATTCAGACATATTTAACACCAGCTTACAACCAAATTTGAAAGTAAAGACCAGAGGCATGGAGAGGAAAGAAGAGAAGCTCGATCAATCGTACGAATTACGAGTTTGTTGCCCTTCGGTGGCGCGATGGCAGAGAGTGAGAGAGAGAAAGAGAGGAACGGTTTCCAGTCCTTGGTCCCGGGGATTCTGGTCTTTATTCCTCACGGAAGGAAAGTAAGGAGCCCTGCAAAATTCTCACCAACACCAAAGCCCTTCCAGTACCTTCGAGATAGATCCTCG
Organism: Diplolepis rosae; assembly: GCA_030998225.1. Classification (NCBI taxonomy): domain Eukaryota; kingdom Metazoa; phylum Arthropoda; class Insecta; order Hymenoptera; family Diplolepididae; genus Diplolepis; species Diplolepis rosae. The sequence continues at coordinate 9,319,207 of JAPYXD010000698.1, forward strand.
AGTCTGGAACCAACCCGAAGGGCGGTTGGTTCTGTGGATTGCACCTCATCCCTATACTCTACCTGGGCAGGAGTGGAGTGCGGGGATCGGCGCCGACGCCGCGATTTAAGCCAGCTTCATGGTGCAGGGAGGGAAGTAATAACGACCCCGACGTCGCAGTGCGCTGCAGAAAGGTTGACGACCCGACGAGGCGACGCCCTCCTCGCACCCTCGCCGGGCCACCAACCCTCACCAACCCCGTACTGCCAATCCTCCTGGTGCAAAACGTACGTTACTACCCCCGACCCACCACCGCCACCGTACGGCCCTGCATATCCTGCCTCTCGGCAACCGACGCCTCCGCCGCCTCCTCCGACTACACCACCCCCAAGCGTCTAGCCAGGGTCGGGGTCATTGAACGTCGATAAAGATTTTGACTCCACAATGCTGCAGGAAGCGGCCACTGCAGCGCAAGGTGCGGGTGGATGTCCGCACGAGCCACTTGCCTTTCCATTCCAACTACAGTCTCTTTCTTCTTTCTCTCTTTTTATTTCAATCTTTTTCTCCTTCTTCCTCGCTGGCTCACTGCCTATCGTTTTTTTCTTTCCACCAATTGCACACGCAGATCAGTCGTCAAAAATATTCATCCCCTGGGAAGTCCGGTGTGCTGCAGACCTGAAAAAGCTAGCCAGAAATCATGAGCGATGGAGCAGAGAGAAATCCGGGTTTGGCATCGTTCTTTTGGTTGCAAATCTGATAGGGGTTGCAATTCAGAGAAAAGAGTGAATTAAAATAGATATTTTAGGTAATTTCGAATGCTCGTTATGGTTCCACTCGATAATTTTCAAGAAAGATATAAATTGAGAATTTTCAAATGAAAAATACATTTGAAGATCAAATTCGAGAGCTACTAAAAAAGACATTACATTTTCTGCAACGATAGATTGAAAAATGTTCCAAAAAAACTGTTCAGTGTATGATTCTGTTAAACTTGATTTCCAAGTTTCCTAAAATTTGAACTTTAGTGCTTTCTACCAATAAACACTTTTTGCAATTTTATTCTTTTATGATACAAAATTAATTTTTGTCATGCATATTTATAGTTTAAATAGACGTTTCATCGTGTGGAAATTCTCGCCTCCAATGAATTCTATTTTCCGCAGAAAACAAAATTTATTTATCTATGGAAAAAAAATTCTGCAATCAGCAGCGAAGAGTTCTTTGATAAAATATTCAAAAGAAAATTAACACAGGTATACAATTTGATACTCTGGCTATCAATAGTTCAACTTCTACCATCTACTCTTTTAATAGAGACGAATTCTCAGACATCTAAATCGAACAAAGTTCCTTCAATCTATTCAAAAGAGGTTTCCAGACTTTTCACCCATCCAAGCATCCGAATATAGTTTACTTTCTTCATATCTCCCATTCAAGAGCACTCTTGGCAATATCAACGCTTCCGGATATTTAAATTTCGTTGGAAATCAGTTAAAATATACGCTATGCACCACAGAAAAAAAGCCTCTACCGAGTGGGTACTTCAGTCTTTTAGTTAAAATCTTTTTGCCCTTTTCAGCGCTGTTCTTTATTCGATTTATTCTGAAGAGAAATTAAAACGATTCTGTTATCTCTATTACCATGCGAAAAAATATACCATCATTTTTTAATAATCGATAAGATAAGGTTTTAACAAGAGAATTGTTTCCTATCAGAAAAATCTGGAATTTCAAAAATGGCTTCTCTTTGAACATACAATGGCAATCCTAAGATCCAATCAAATTTGGGATCTGGTAATGGTTGAATTTTCGTCTATTAGAATAAACCATCAGTTAAGTACGACCTCTTCTTCCTGTCTGGTCTCTCAGCAAACTGAAATCCTTGCCACGCTCCTGATCCGCTGTCTCTGAAAAGGGACGCCCGCCTTGTCTTGCCAGGGTCAGAGGTCGTTGAACGTCGGTAAAGATTTCGAAGCAACTCCACAGCAGTAAATAGGTGTGTGCGACATAGCTGGGTTGCAGAAATTGAGTCGAAGATACGAGATAGCTTTTTCGCAATACATCTGCTGCATTAGAGCTGCATCACCTCATCAGAATTGTAGTTCAACTGATTACAGATGTTTCATAAAAACTGAATGAAAACGAAAATATACCTAATAATTACATTCTGAATAATAAGAAAATATCCGCCACTTTAATTTAGATGATAAAATTGTAAATCCAAATTTGAAGAGTAGAATAAACTAACGTTTTGCAATTTCTTTAAAGACTTGTTTTTATTTTTCAATTTAAAATAAGTTCTTTAAACGTACCAATTATTTTGTAAATATAAAAGACGGAAGTGTGAACGTTTCTGGTGTAGAATGAATTTATTTCAACTTTCAAATCTAAAATCAGCTTTTAAAAAACTAATACTTCTATTCCAGAATCCTTAAAGTGTTTTCAACTTCAAAAAATTCTGTGAAAATCAACTTAATGTAGAATTTCAGGATTAAAAGGCTGGGAAAAAATGGGGTTAGCATGAAAAAGTTTATGACTCAGGGAGATACAATATACTCCTTTTTGTCCGCGTGTGCATGACGTTAATTCTTCGCAACCCCTCGGAAAAAAACCTACGGGTCTGGTATGGCTTTACGTGTTAAATGACGTTATAACCATTGACGAGGGTTGTACGAGGCAAGCGCAGCGTCTGCGTAGGCTTATGTGTTTGAGAAAGTCTGTCGTAATGTATGTAAAGGTACTCGTATACAAATAAGTGCATTAAACGTCACCCGGCGCATTTACTCTGCTGCACTACGAGCATTCAAGCAGTGAAGACTGTTTCTTGTCTTGACGATATGCGACTGAGAATTCAGCTTGAACCCTCCGGGCATGAATGAAATGGCTTATCGTATATGCATCATCCTAAGCACGAGGCGTTGTTAACTGGTAATTGTTTGTTATTCAGAGATTCATGACCGATAATGTCACCGAGATGATAAGAAATAAAAAATAATTTCAAGAATATCATAAAATACAAGGATGAATCAAAAAGCAAGTTGCACTCTATAATAGGTAAAGAACAACAATCTATATTAGAAAACCAAATATATTACACTTTGATATAATAGGAGAAATTATTCAAACACTTTTTGCAACATAATATTAATTTATGAATTCCTTTGTAGTTAAAATACAGCTCAGCATGATGTAATTAAGCCAATACCCCTTTTTTAACTTAATGGGATAAAAAGCCCTCCCAAATCATTCTACCTTTTAAAAAATAAATGATAGCTGTCTGGATTCAATACTGGATGTTCACAATTTTTATTCAAAATTTTGTGTTACAACATGTAGGACCACATTTTTACTACAGAGGAATTAATAAGTTAGTGCCACGTTACATTTTTAAAATGATTTCTGTACTTACCTTGCTAAAGTAACCAACCGTGTGGCAACCTTCAGAGTCCCCGATTGTCATTACGTAGAAGAGAAAAGGTTCGACGTCGTAGTAGAGGGTCTTGTGGTCAAGGAAGAACTTCGCAAGCAGACAGAGGTTTTGGCAGTACTGTTTGTAGCGTTTTCCATCCACTTCCCAAACGCCAATCTTGTCCTTTCTGTTCAAAAATTTGCCAAAGTTAGTAAATAAATGGGCAGATTGGAGAAAAGACAATAGATGACTAAGAGCAATAATGATTAATCAATAAGAGTAAAGTTTTTCGAATAGTTCACCTGTAGACTTCATGGCCAGGAGGATGCCTCCACAGACATTTCTCACGGTGTCTTCTCAAAACTTGTCGACTCTTGGCGTACCTCAAACAATATTCGCAGAGGTAAAGTTTCGGAGCTCGACTGAACTCTTCAGGATAAGGACTTTGGTACCAAACTTCCATTTCCCATTTTCCCATTTCCACGAGTCGTGTTCCACCACTGTTTCTACCATCACCGTCACAATCCAGTTCTTTTAATTCTTTTTCCTGAAAAAGAAAAAAAGGAATTTTAAAAAGAAATTGTATCTTCTGAAAGGTAATGATAATAAAAGTTAAATTAAATGTGATAACTTACAATTTTTTCACTGGCTACAGCCTGAGCTTCCATAAATAACTTAAGATCGTATTCGGATGTAAGGTTCGTAAGACGAGGTTGTCTGTCTTTCTCCTCTTTTTCACCTCCACTGTCACTCTCGTTAGCATCTCCTGTTGGACCTTTGAATTTGTTTCGAAGATCTTTCACTTTTAGTTGAAAGTTGCGTTGCTCGTTTGTTTGATGTACACCTTTTGGTGATTTTCTCGCTAGATTTGATATCGCTTTCTTACGTTCTTCTTCTCGCTTTTTTCGTTCCTTATAGAACTCTCTGTGAGGAAATAAAAATGATATGAATAACAAACTGTTTATTGTTAAGAAATTTTAGAAAGAATTTCTCTTTATTTCAGTTTCTTCGTTTTCTCAACAAAAATAAAATTATAAAAAAGACGAGATTATAAAGTTGAAGTACTTTAAATGATTTTTAAAATAAAACTTACACACAAGCCTGTGGAGTCGTGTTATGATAAAGAGGACAAGCTTCTAAGGTGAAATGAGTATCAAATTTTCCTGAAAGATGTCCACGGGATTCACAGGCAGTTGCCAAGGGACATTCTCGTTCCTTACTGAGAATCCTAGAATTTCCCTGGTCGCCTTTACTGCTAGCGCTGCTTCCACTTCCGCTACCCTGGCCAGATCTGCTCAAGCTAGACGAGTTCCTTGCTCCAGTACTGGGTCCAGCTCTCTTTACTGGGGATTTAGTGCTGCTTCTCTTGCTCTCTGCTGCTCCCGACAAATCACACCGGATCAGTGGAATTTGCAGGACGCGCTTACACGCTACCGTTTCCGTACCTGAGAACCATACTGCCGCCGTAAGCAAAAAGACGGTATCTGCATCTTAGGACACTTTGGACATGCTTCTTTTCTAATTATAAAAACAAACGTCCCATTGACCAGTCGAATCTTAAAGGCCTTACAAATGTCCAACCCATCCATCCGGAACCGCAAATACTGCTTTTTGAATTAAGGAGGCAGCATAGAGTCCTACACCTTCGCAACTTTTCTCTAATTTCTAAACCTAGCTATTATTATTTTAAAATAAAATTTCACGCCGACATATTTATTTAAGAATCAAAAGGAAAGTAGCTAGGATTCGAAGGAAAAGGTTTCAAGCACTGGCTCAGATTGAGATACAACAAAGGTAAGACCAAGCTTCGATTGCCAACTGATCACGCCAATGGACTTTCACCATTTTTTTAAAACTAGAATTTTCGCCAGATCGCTTTTAACTGATTGCTTATGAAAATCAGTCGAAAGATGTCTCGCTTTCGCTAACCAAACAAACTACAGCAAAGAAACACCAAAGTTGAAAAAGAAGAGCACGTTCAAGCACATAATTTTCTATGTTTCTACAAGAACACTCACAAGTGGGTCAAATTTTACAAAATGCTTGGAAGAGTGCAAAGTTTTTTCCATATTTCATTGGATTTAGGTGAAGATTGTGAGAAATGTTGGCATTCAATTAAGAAGAGTGATAAATTGATAGACGAAGAGAAGATTTAAAGATGGTATTTTTGTGTTTCAGGAAATTAGTGGAAAGGATCGGACGACGATCGGACGCAATAGTATTACTACTTTTCTTACCTGTGTCCGACTCAGAATCGGTAGCAGCTTTAGTTTGCATTTGCAACTGCTTGCTACCCTTCCGAGTCTGGAGTTTTCTTTTCCCTTTTGCAGAGCGTTTAGATAGAGACTCTTCTCCTTGACCTTCCATTTCTTTATCACTTTCAGAAGCATCGCCATCATCCTTGCTCTTAACTGTTAAATCAACATGAATATTAATGTACATCACGGAAATAATAATAAAAATTATAGGTAGTTTGATTTTTTTAGATTATTACCTTGTCGTTTTGTATTTTTTTGGGGTTTCACAGCTGCGGCAGAAGCCAAGGGTCGTTTTTGAGAAGGGTTTGAACTTGAGGAGGAGTTGAGCTGACTATCTTTTTTCTTGATAGGTGGTGGACTAGCGATGCTTTCCGAAGATTCAGACTCAGAACTACTATCACTCGATCCAGATGATCCAGAACCTCCTGATCCTGCTGAACAACTCTTGGAACTGACTGAACTATCAGATTTAAGCGAGGGTTTTGGAGCAGCACCTAAAAAAATGTTTCAAAATTAACTAAAGTGAGACTAATTTTAAAATTTAAATAAAAAAATTGTTATCAATTATTACTAACTTGTTTTGTTGTTTATTGGAGGTCGAGGTTTTGGAACTCCAGGTCTCGGTTTAAGATTTTGAGACTTCGGAGATTTCACAGGAGCGCTTGTAGACTTAGAGCTAACGGGTTTACTCGGAACTCCAGGGTCACTTTCACTACTGTTTTCAGGACTAAAGATACTCTTCTTTTTCAATTTCTTCTGAACTGGTTCTGAAGCAACTTTTGAGACCTTTTCTGGTGCTGCTTTTCCCGTTGAAGCTGTTTTATTTACATATATGAATAAAATGTTTAGATTAAAGTAATTGGAGGAATTCTTTAAAATTTATCATGAAAAATAATTAAACTCACCGGGAAACCTACTTGGTTTATTTGCAGCTTTCGAATTAGGGGTTGGTTTTTGTTGGATTACATTAGGAATCGCCTTGCTGACGGGCTTCTGAGGTTTTATAACTGGAGCGACTGTAGCTGTGGCTTTTGGTTTTGCAGGTGGTTTTCTTTTCACGGGTTTCGCCTTACCTGACGCTTCTTCTGATTCCGAGGAATAAACAACTGGCCTCGATTTTGGTGTTGCTTTTTCCTTAACTCTATTTTCTGATGTTGGAGCAGTGCTGGTTTCATTTTTTGATTTAACATGACGTGCTGCATTTACTGGAGCTTTTTTCTTTACTTTTTCCGAATCGGAGGCTTTTTGACTATTAGCAGAACTACTAGAGTTCTCTGAATCGGAAGAACTGGATTCACTACCTGAAGTTGATGAACTTGATGAAGAAGATCCCGAACTGCTTGAAGAAGTTGATTCCGAACTTGTGGTCTAAAAATAATTGTCATTGCTTGCTATCAAACTATGGTTCAAGATAAATTCGTAAAATCCAGTGTTTTTAATAAGCTTAAGCATTACTCAATTTGATTACTGAATTTAATGAAAATTCACGATTTTAAAACAATTGTATAAAATGATTTCAAAATGGTATAGAAACAATGAAGAAAAGAATATTTCATAAACACATTACAAATATAAGGTTATGCAGCAATTTGAGAAACCATTAATCCAGCAGAGTTATTAAAACACACAGATTAAAAAACAAAAATAATTGATCAGGAGAAATAATAAGTATATTTAAAATTTTTAAATTAACTCACTTTTCGTTTTGGAGTCATATTTGTTATGCTATACCTTCGGGGTGTACCAAGTCTGGTAAAGATGTTTTATCCTCCCTAGCTGCAAGCAAACAAGATGTTTGATTTTAAATTTAACGGTAGTGCGATTTCGATGATTAGATTTTTAAATATTAACGTTTTTAACAATAAATTTAGGAAATAGCTAATAAAAGTATTAAATAGTCTGACAGTATGAGAAAAATGGAGGATCTATCATAAAATATTAAAATTCATTAGTAAACTATTATTTTTCTTCAAAAAATGTTATAAAAATTAATTTTACAAGAAAATTCAAGTATGAAATCAAATTTTTCTTTAACAAAACGGTTTTTATGATCTTGGAAATTTTTCCAACAATACATAAAATTGCTTACCTGTTGAGGAAGTTGTGCGGATGAAAGCGTCAATCAGAAATTCGAATAATCAAACTGTCAAGTATCAGATTCTGTATGCAAAAACTTTTTTCTGATTCTTCATCTTTATAATATATTTGTCTCAAGTTATTTTGCCACAGACAAAATATGCAAAGCTTAAGTGTCAACGTAATATACTAACTTAACCTAACCTAACCGAATTTCTTTGCCATTCGGATCCGGAGAGGTATGAAAGCACCTTTGAACTTCACTTTAATTATCATATTGAGCAAACTTTCTAAATAAGAACTTGTCTTGCACATTTAAAAAGCGTTTGAAATGAATATTTCGCTTTGAAAACAATCACAAACATTATTTCGTTAAACCACTGTCCAATTTTCTAAACATTTCACAGCGGCACAGCTTCAACTCAACCATAAGAACAATTTATCTTTTCCGCCATCTTGGTTTCTCGGTTGATAATATCATAATATAATTACTTTACCGACTGGGTCAGGGATTTAAAAACAAGAAACCCTGATTTTTCTAGACAAATTAAATTCGAGATTAAATTAAGTAAGTACAGTAAAACCCCGTTTATCGCAACACCTTCCAATCAAATGCCTCCCGTTTATCGCAGAAACAGAGGGGTTCCCACTTCTTCGCCACCAGCTTGAACAACTGATTATCAGCACAAGCGCCTAAACGAATAGATTCACGCGCTTTCGCTGTTTATCATTGTATACAGTCGTGTTTCAATAACCTCGAATGCGTTTTTTTATTGTCATTATATGTGCAATTATCACAATTATAAATTATAAATGAGTAAAAACGTGGAACCGAACGATGGTACGTAAACGACTAGTACAAACTATAAAGTTTAATTACTTTAAAGCTTACATATTTCTCTTATAATTTTCGAATGCATGGTTGAATTTTTTCAGTAGAAATATTCCCGCATTTTGTAAAACAATTGATTCGCAATTGGTAAAGCGATTGCTGTACTAGGCACAATTCATGCTATAATTTGTCATAATAATATACATTGAAATGTGAAAAATTTATATATTTTTCTGTTACATATAAAACACAAATATGTAGAAATATATACATAAACGATAGTTTGGAAAGAACTGCTAAATAAAGAATTTCAAAAACATTTATGCATTTCATGAGAAAAAAAATGTACCTCTCAAAATAAGTACGGATTCCAAAGACGCTTAAAAAAATGTAATAAAATCCTTTTAATAAATTAATGGCTACAAATAATTTCATATCTCCCTAATATACGAAAATTCATATAAATATATGCATCACAAATTTAAAAGTGAGGGGTATTCCCGCCTATCTTTAAGAATCACGTGACCACTCCTTCTACTAATAAGAGGGGGAAAAAATGGTAAGGTTTATTGCGATAAACGGGAGAGACAAGTTGCAATAAACGGGAGTTGAGATAAACGGGGTTTTACTGTAAACTGTCTTTTTAATTGAACATATTTTTTCATGATAAATAATAATTTTGCAGGTAACAATAAGTATACATATATTAAATTTTTTTAACGATTTCTTACATAAAATATAAATATTTATAAACAGAATTTCAATTTGTCTTTTATTCAAGCTATAATTGATTACATGCAATAAAATTAAGTATTTTCTTTTTCTCAAATTCACTAAAATGTTAAATATTAATAATAAGTTTTTCTGCAAAAAGGTAGTTTTCTGAAAAAAAATAAAATAAACGAACGATAAAACGAAACGTTATTATAGTAAATTAACAAGCTGAAAAATAGTCACAAGTTAGACATTGCTGTTTGGAGGTAATGAAACTATTTTGATACACTGCATGTACATGTTTTGACTTCTATGGAATGTAAAATGCTTTTGTAATTATGAATTTTTGTTTTAATACTGTAGAATCAGGAATTGTTCGTTAAAGTGAAGAATATATTCTTGAGAATTATATCATGGTTGACGTGTATGAATGCATTTCGAGGAATTCTTGCTTTGGTTGATTCACTTTGGCCACTATGAACCACCTGAGTACGTATCTCTTGACTTAGATAGGAATCAATATATAAATTAAAATTTGAGTCATGTATTTTTGTAGCCATTCGGATTATTCTGCTGCCATTTCCACGTGTCAGCGCCTGTAAATTTAAACGATCAAATATATTGGTATTGATTTATTTTTTACTGATTGCAAATAAATTTAATGAAAATATAATTATGTACACATATCGTCAATGTCTTTTGTGGCGCGCCAATCTAATTCTGAGTTCGCCAATGTCGAATCTGCATAGCTAGCAGAAACATCTCCAGGCCTTCGTTGTACTATTTTGTATGGTATTTTTCTACCGGAGGCTTTCTCAAAGGCTCGAACAACTTCCAAAACAGAGTAACCTTTTCCAGTGCCTAAATTAATAGCCTTGAAACCTTTAGGATTTTTTTCTTCTTGAAATATGAGAGCCTTAACGTGTCCTAATGCTAAATCCATTATGTGAATGTAATCGCGGACTCCTGAAAAATTAATTTACAAATTGATTTCTTGGAATAACTTTTTATATGTTTAAATTTGATTTTTATGAATTTCTTATTTATTTCCATTCGTAAAAGAGGAAATATTTGAAAACTGTATGGAAATGAATAATGATAATGCATAGATTATTTGCATCCTGTTTTATTATCTGCTCCTTATTATAAGTTACCAGTTCCATCAGTCGTGTCATAATCGTCACCATAGATAAAAAGGAATTCTCTCTTCCCCACAGAAACTTGAGCAATATAGGGCATTAAATTATTCGGAATCCCGTTCGGGTCTTCGCCGATGTTTCCTGAGGGATGGCCTCCAACGGGGTTGAAGTATCTTAACGATATTACTGACCATGACTGCAATAAATATTTTAAAATGTAACTTTAATCAATTAAAAGCCATTCTTCAAAAAACGTTCAGAATCTTAAAATTATTACGAGCATGTTATATTACCAGATTACGATTTAAAAAAAATAAAATACCTCATCAGATTTGCATAGATCTTTTAGAATTTCCTCCACCATATACTTCGTTCTTCCATAAGGATTAGTACATTCACCCGTCTTCATGTTTTCATTTAATGGTAATTTCTCAGGTACGCCGTAAACAGTAGCACTGCTTGAATAAATAAGACATTTAACTCCATTTTCTTTCATCGCTTCCAGCAGATTCAAAGTTCCACCAACATTGACATGGTAATATTCCAAAGGGATTTCACACGATTCGCCGACTGCTTTTAATGCAGCAAAGTGAATTACACATTTAAATTTGTGCTGAAATAAACAGAAAACATTATAAAATAGAATGAAATACTTTAATCCTGTTTTGAACCAAAATTACCTTTTTGAAAATTTCATCTAAGGCTTTCTTGTCGGTTATATCACAATTAAAAAATTTAACTGTTTTATTCGCTAATTTTTCTACTCTTAAAAGACTTTCTGGCTTATCTTTTGCTTTATCTGAGAAAAATAAAATGTATTAAAAGAATACTTATGTATAATTTAACTTATTTTAATATGTGTATTAGTTTTAATTTCATGAAATTAACGTCGATCAACCAATCAGCCAAGACGTAAATTGTATTAGGTAATCGAAATTTATTTTTAATCAGTATTACTGGCAATCAGCTTTAATGAGTAGGCAAAACAATTTTAAAAATTGCGATTTGATAAGCTTATCAGGAAAACTAGAGTAAACTCGTGACAACACAGGAAGACAAATGATTAAACCAATAAGGATTCTAGAATCTGAATAAATATTTTGTTCAAGTGCCTTACCTTTAAAAGAATTAATTAAATTGTCTATCACAACTACTTCAAAATCTGCATTTAGAAGTTCCAAAACAGTATGCGATCCAATATAACCACCGCCTCCAGTCACGAGAACATTCCACTTTTCGTTTGCCATTCCTTTTTTGTATGTCAAAAGGAAATCTAAAAGCAAAAAAATTTTAAAAATCTATCAAAAATATTAATTAATTTTCTTATTAAAAAAATTTAAGAAGTTTCTCAAAATAAAATTTCACTTAATATATATACTTACATATTTATATTAAGAAAAAAATTTAGAAATCATTCGCGTAAATAATGATAAGTAAACAAATTAAAAATCACACGTGATAAAACATTTTTACATTCAATTAATAAAAAATATAATTAAGCATAATACAGATGAGTAAAAACTAACCTCTCAAGTTGATGTTCTCGCAGCAACTGACTTTATCATTGCACCAGGCCACAATAATAATTAACAAGAAGCTTATCGTTCTTTTATAATTGCGTAACATCGGCATATTGACAAATACTTGCAATAAATTAAAAAACTGCATTGTTCACTTTGCAATAACTGTAACTGACACATAGTAACGATTATAACTTTGTAGTTTCTACTTTAAAAGAGAAATAGTTTTTAAACACACGTTTGAATCGATAATGCTAATCTAGGTAAGGTTGCTAAATATTGGAGCACTGAAATTTGACATGCCATGCGTCTTTTAAAGCCGGCAGGAAGAAAAACCTGAGAAGACCAAAGAAGGTCTGACTCTGATTTGGTCTGCTTCTGACTTCTGATGAGACCTAGCAGGACCTTGGAGGCCTTGACAATGAACAGTCAGACAGTGCTTGACAGGTCTGAAGGACGCACCAAAAGTTTCAAACTATATATCGAATTATCGTGTGTAGACATATTGTCATCAATGTCGTCATCACCACCAGTTGTTTTTTGGTTTGTTATTTGTTGTTCTTTTATGGTTCTTTTTTATTCTCTCTAACTCGAAGTTCACCCCTTACGGAAAAGAAGTATTGGTAAGTATTGGGTCTAATACTTTTTTCGCGAATAAGTATTAGAAATCCAATACTTTTTCGCGAAAATAGTACTGGATCCAATACTTACCAATACTTCTTTTTCATAAGGGACCTCTCGAAACTAAATTTACGCATATCACTACAAACTCAATTTCATTCTAACGTCAAAAAAAAGTATAATTCAAAATTTCAAGAATTCAAAAGCGTCCAAACTCTCAAAATACAAAAAAAATGACCAAATTTGGAGCAAAAAAATTTCTCAGGATCAACGGTACGTTATAAAAAACCAACAAAAAAGGACGAAAGAAAGAAAAAGAAGGAAGGGGTTTTAGAAGGTTGCCTTCTTTTTTGTTGGTTTCTCATAATCGTTGATCCAAAGAAATTTTTTTGGTCCAAATTTGGTCGTATTTTTTGTATTTTGAGAGATCGAGCGGTTTCGAATTCTTGAAATTTTGTATTTTACCTCTCGATTTATATCGACTGTCAACTAAACAACTTCTTCCTTTTGTATACAATATATGTTTAATCATGAAATATAATTTGTAGTAAAATTAAAATTTAAAAGTTTTTTATAACATCCGTAATTTATTTCTATTTGTGCCATTTATAATGATTTTCAGCTAATAAAATTTTATATAGAAGCAAATTAATAAAATAAAATTTTCATAATTAAAAAAAAAATAGTGACTACTATATCAACTGAATGAAAATTTTTCTCGAACTGACCATTAATCTCATCAATACTTCAAGTGGGTCACGAGAATATATACCAGAAGTTGGTATGTATTACAAGTACAGTGTATAAGATTAAAAAAACTAAAATGGATTTCCTCTATGATAAATTAATTTTTCTCTTTCTTCTTATATTCTGCCTGGTACAGAAAATCTATTTCAGTTAATATCTTTTAAATAATCTCACACATTTATGTATGTAATTGCAAATTACAAGTAGACCAAGGTCACGTGGCCCACTCGATGTATGGCCTTAATTTGAGATAAAATTAAAATGCATTATAAAACTGCAAATAGTTCAAAAAAGTGAAAGTTATATCTTTTTTTTAATGGTAAAACTAAACTACAAAAATATTGAGAAAAAACTAAACTACAACTATAAAATAGAGAGCAATTAACAATATTTTTCCTTATAGAGTATCGAAATGTCTGCTTTTTAAACTTTATAATTAATAGAAAATATCCGAAAGAAAACTTTACACGGGCTAACAATTAATAAAAATGAATCGGTTTTCAATAAATACTTTACCTTTGATTTTATACAGTTGACTTCCTAAGAGATTTGGTACTTATTCTGGCTGAATTTGTTCATGCTGTGACTATGTCAGAAATATCGTTGTTCTGTCTCCATTTAGCTTTATCTGAAGACAGAGCAAAAGAGAGATGAAAAAGCATGTTTTATTCGAGTTGTTGCATAGACAAACATAGCCATAATCATAAAATCGGTATGGAGGGGACACAAAACTTAGACGTCTTAAACTCTCGTCAAGAAGGGGAAATGTAGAAAGGTGTCAGGTAATTCAATTCATTCAATTCGTTGAGTATGATTACGCTTAGCATTCTATTAAGGCCGTCTAGTAGTGTCTGACGACAAAATTACATACGACCACTTTATTAATGAAATAATCATTCAAACCAATTTTCCAGGGAAGACAGTAATGTCTTACATTTTTCTGCATTGCTGCCTTCTCCCGGAAATTTATTAAAATTATTATTTCAATAATAAAGTAGTTGTATGTAATTGGTGACGTCAGACACCATCACACGGCCTTAAGAAAACGTTTCGTCCAATCAAGCAACAAGCGCAAAATTTCCCCTTCCACTCATAGTCAGTTTATCCACGACAGCACGACCTGCCACGACAAAAATGGGACTTAAGGCTCTGTCTACAAGTCTACATACGGACGCAGAGATGACTCTGACGGACGTTAAGTTAACGTGGTATGTAAAAGAGGGTGTAAAGGAGACCCTAAAAGAGCTTTGCAAGTTGCAACTCGTTTGCAACAAACCTTACGACTCACCAGCAATCGCCACAAAACGTGAAAAATTACAATCACCGTAACACTGATAAAATTTCACATTGAATTAAATTTCAAATTTACTAAAAGTCTTATTACCAACTGGAGGTTATATTATTAAGTAATTAAATAAACAAATAGTCTATGCAGAAATATACTTTTTTAAAAAATAAGTTGACGTGATTCAAATAATTGATTAAAGTTGAATGCCTATTGTAATAATTGAAATAAACAATGGACTGAAGAAAAAATTATTAAATAGTACATTTTTCATTCTTGTAAATTATCGCACTTTTGATATTATGTATATGATAATTCTCTTTATTACTTTCTTTAGTGCTATTTTATGGAGAGTTTTTGATTTCTGATACAGGCCTAGCCTAAACTTATTTGGTGGGATGACTGAAATTAAAACGCGAGACCCTTCTTTACCAACATTTATGTCGGTACATAACCTCTGGTGCTTGCTGCCACCTTTCGGACAAATTCCTGGAATCTCTGCTTCTACGTAATTTCATCATAAAAGAGAAACATCGCTGCCATTTTGAATTCGCGCAAACAGTTTTTTGTTGCCTATGTATAAAATTCAAATGCAAATTCAAAACACCATTCGTTCTCTCATTTAAAACTGACAGTTAAAAAATAAAACAGATTTGCAAGTTTGACAGCATTTGATAAAATTCAATTATAGAAGTTGATAACAATAAAAAGCAGCTAAAATTTAGGAAGAAACTGTTTGAAATTGGCGCTAGGGGAGGCTGTAACCGTGTTCGGCTTCGTCCCGCGATTCGGCAAACCTGTTTCGTGTTACTTCGTGTATGACAGTCGGCGGAATTGGAACGCGAGTTGTGGCGAGTTGTTTACGTGCTTTGTACGAAGTGCCCTGCCCATCCACCCAGAGAAAAATAGTGTTTTTCGTGTTAAGTGATTTACCCCGACAGTTTTAGTTTCAGTTTTTACAATCAGTGCTTCATTTAATGGATTTCTCGTTGGTAGTTTAAAAAGGTAAGTCGGCGGCCTGCATTTTTAGGGCTGCGAAATGAACGGGATGCTATAGGCTTCAATGAAAATCTACGTCAAACTTTACACACCCCAAACTGCTGCGAACCACTACTTGCACCGACAGTTGTCAGTGAAATGACAAAAAGTGCCAATGCCGATCACTTTTCTAAGAAGATTTTTGTCAGTTTTTGAAAGATTAATAAAAATTACAATATTCTAAGAAAAGCCTTGCAATTAATGACTTATATTTTAAAGGTGCAAGATTAATTTTTTTGTTTGTGAGCAGTCAGTGTTATCAGATGTGGACGCTGTCAAATTTTCTATTTAAAATTTTTTAGTGTGAATTTTTAGGTTAAATTCTAGAAAGTGAACAATTAAATTATAGGTGTGTCAGATGATTTCTATAGATTTAAGTCCTTTATTGAAAATTTGCAATATAGGGGGCTTTTTAATTTATATTTCTGGCGTTTTTTGGAGCATCGTCTAAAAAGAAAGATTTGAATTTGAAACGATGGATCGCGGGATTTTATTTTTTTTAAATTGATTATTATGATACTTAGATTATTTAGATATAGCTTTAACAATTTAAAAATATGGTGTGTAGTTTTGATTTTAGAAACGAAGAGTTCTCAGAAAGTTTTCTCAAAATCAGGTGTAATAGGTTGAAATAATCTTTGAAGGCTGGTCCTTTAAGACCAAGGATATCTAAAGGGCCTGTTTAGGGACCAGTAACTGCACTCTATTTCCTTTTTTTAATGTTTAGTAAGAATTTCGGATAAAATTCATATTTCCCTGCAAAAGTATTCTTGGAGAAATTTATTTGGCCCAGAGTACGGTTTAAATCTTTTAATTGAATTACGAGAATTTCTGAGGGTTGTTTAATATTTCTATTAAAATTCAACCTTTTGTTTTCGATTTTTGATTTTTACCAACAGTTTATTAATATATTGAGTTCCTGAATAACTTTCACGCTGAAAAGAGTCATTGTCGATTTTCAACGCTGTCAATTACATTATATTCAATTGAAAAATTATCAAAGTGACATGTTGGCTTTTGTTTGATAAGAGACTCTCGCCGTGACAATTGAACAAAACGTCAGATACACAATAGGCACAGCATTCTTAGTTATTAATATTATTAAAATAAATAAAAGAAATCTCAAACTGAAGACATGTTGGTATCTTGATAAATACTGCTTCCAAAGTTAAAAATAATATTGGAACAAAACAAAAAACTTCCTACGATTTGCATAAATTTAAAAATATTCTCGAATTTAAATTTGCAATAACACTCAAATTTGTAATTATTGAATAAAAAATCCATCAGATTCTTATTCTTCTAAAATGGAGAGGTTAAAACTCGCGACCTTCATAGTTTAGCGAATTAAATATCTGAATGGAATGCCTCCGGGCTATGGTGTCGTCACCTCTCAAAGTAGAAGCCCTTTGCAGTCCTGAAACTTACTCGATTGAAAGAAATGTAAAAAAATATCCCCCTGTAGCATCAGCTTTTGCCGAAATGGCCTAACGAAAAAAAGGAGGCCTCAGATTGTTAATCTCAGTTCCTTTCTCTTGCTTCTAGCTTCTAATCAACAGTTCACGTTAGACTTGTTTGTTGGTTTGCTCAGTAGGAAACAAACCTGCAACTTGCTCCAACTAAGTGTGCCACCGGCTTGATAAACTCTCGCCACGCGTTCGCTGCAAAAGCTCTTCTTATTAAATGAACTTCATTAAAAAAGAGATGAAATAATGTCATTAGATCGAATAGGAAATATTAAGGATCCAGTTTGTAATCCGATGACCCCAATTAACACCAATTATTGTAGGTTTGACTCCTCTAGGGCAAATCTAATCGACCATTTGAATTAAGATAAAAATTAATTTATCTTGTCAAGTCTTGATTCCTGAACTGATTCCGGTTTTATCGATTTAATCTTTGATTATTTTATATCCTTATTTATAACCTTGAACTTAATATATTTGAATAAAATTTGATAATTCCAGAACGAGCCAATTTTTAAATGAATAAAAACTTTATCAATATTTTGATACTGCAGTTCTTAGAATTTTAAGGAACAAAGCTTCAATAAGTTTCTATTTTTTATTTGAATGCAGTTATGCAGACTTTTGGATTGCCAAAATTGCTCGACCGTCATTTGGAACGATCCATCAGAAATTTTATGACCCAATAAACTTTTCAAGAACCAGATAATATCTAATTCTGTGTATAATTCTCATTAAATCAAATTCGTTCCAGTGCAATATTTATCAATATCAATTACTGAAAGGGTAGTAAAAGTTTGTGCTCCGAAGACGAGCAAATGTAATAATTTATCTGCTCTTTAAATAGTTTGAATAAACAAGAGACGTTAGCCAATTGGGAAATTTTTTTTGAATAATGAATCCAAAAATAGTGAATAAAGAAAAATATAATAATAGGTTGGAGTTCTTCGAGATATTTCAAAAATACTTTTTTGGAGTAAACAAGTCTTCTTGGCCCATTCATTCAATTTGTTTTGGACGATCCTTGGGTATTGAGAATAGAAATCGAAAATACATTGTTAATATTTCTTTTGTGTAAGGATTTAATTTCATGGAACTCTGAGTTCAACCTTCCAACCAAAATTCACGTAGCATGCAAAATACCTGATCATATGCAGTTTAAGCAGTTTTACGAGTAAAAGCAACTGAAGCATTATAAGAGGCGAATATGCGAATGAGGCTGGAGGTGTGGTTTGCTAAGGCTTTATTCCGTGACGAAAGTTTCAATGAACTTGAAACAGGGAATTACGAGCGTAGTACTCTCATAACTGTGCCCCATACGGTGCTACCATATGACCTTCTGGGATCAACATCTATCTTTAAATTATGACACTGTGTGATCAAAATTCAATTAATATTTTTGTTCTGATAAGTAATATGTGGTGAGATTCGGAATAATATTACTTTTTTTATAAAAAGATATCACAAAAAAAAACATTTTATTTTTTACCAAAAAAAAACTAATAATTCTAGGAATAATAATCTTTTTTAAAAGTTCCTGAGCTTATTCCTAAGGTAAATTGTTGTAGCATTATATTAAAATTTAATTTAAACTATAAGAATCTCATTCTGTTATGTAATTTTTTTACATCAAGTTTAATTGCTGCTTAGATCTAGAAAAAAATCCATGATAATGAGCCCAAGAACATTAAAAAATGTTAATTATTCCCGGCGTTCTTAATGTTTTTTAAGAAATTCAAATCTTATGTTCTTTGCTATATTTTTTTTCAAAATTGATATGTTGCCTTTGACTTGAGTTTATTTGATGCAAAATTTTATTAGCTTTCTTGCAATTATGGGGGAAAAAATTATAATTTAACTTTATACAAAATCCGGGAAGTCAATTTCCTATGAACATAGAAATTCAACTATGAATTATCTCTTCTGAATGGTTTATGATTTGATTATACATTTAAGTTCAGCTATACTATTTCAACTTACTTCTTAAAGCGCTTTACATAGAAAATATTTATTATCATGAATTTGTAAGTTATCTACATACCTATTCTTATTATCAGTCTTAGTGTTAAACGTAAACCTGAAGAAAACAACATAAACTAGAAATAAATGCTTCCTATCATTCCGATTATAAAGTTATTTCTACTAAATAGAAATTAAATTATGCAGTGAAATTTTTCATTGGCAATTTAATTTTAATTTGATTTTTTGAGTAAGTTATTTACTGTTTTATCATTTTATTTTTAGTTATTCGTATATTTTTATAAGTTATTTCAGTTGATAATTCGTTTCTATTTTCAGATTGTTCATCGGAATAATAAAGGTTTTAGCTCGGAAAATATATTTCATATTACACAGCGCATTGAACACTTACGGTCCAGCAAGTGCAGATCACGAACTATAGTATGAGTCATTCTTGTCACTTTGACACGTTTACGAAGTTACAAGCAATTGTCGTCGTTTATTTTGTATTTTATAGAATTTTTTTTACCGGAAATGAGGGAACGGCATAACTTATATTTGGGACATTCTTTTACATATCGTACGGATTTCAAAAAAAGAAAAATTGTTAACGTTTTTAAAAGTATTAAAGTTTTTCTGGGGCATCTTTTTATTAATTTAATTGACACGTGTATAGGGATTTTCGTAAAAAAAAATTTTCGAGAAATATATCAACTTAAACTTTTCATAAAATGAATTTTAAGTACGAGAGAATTTAGCATTTTATCCAATTTTATCAAAAGTTTAAGTTGATATATTTCTCGAAAAAAAATTTTTTTTACGAAAATCCTTATACACGTGTTGGTTAATTTATTAAAAAGAAGCTATAAAACAATTTTTATGCAAATCTAAATTCTGAACTCAAAATGGGTGTACGATTTGTAAAAGAATGTCCCATTTGCAAGAACATCATAGTCTAGGGGTGGTTACAATGTCATACTTATTGTTCTGGAGTATTTAACATTCTGACACTTTACGATGAACTTAAAAACACACCTGAACGTAGTACTGTAGAGACTGAAGTCATCTATCTTTCAAAATTCACTGGACTGTAATTCCTTCTTATTTTCATCACTCGAGCCGATGACAGTCTGTATGATGCTTTGAAGAATTTGACAAAGGTTGATTCGTTAATGGCCCACTCTTCTTGGTTTAAAATTCTATTTTATTTAGAATAGGAGAAAATTAGTTTTGGTACTGAATCTGAATTCTGCACTTGAGAACAGTGTTGCCAGATGTCTGAGTCGCTTTCCCCCTAGATTAGTTCCTATTTTCCACTAAAAAAAAAAATTCCACTAGATCCTGAAATTTTTTTTTTAATAGTAATATTCTTATATGTACATGATAAATTTTTCTTTTTTCAACATTTAAACGCTCTGTATATATTGTTTTTCAAGAAAAAGAAAGAATTTCAAAGGAATTTCTGAAGAAATTCGAGAACGCTCGCTTTTGGTAGCTGTGCCGACCTAACGTTTAATGACGCGCGTTTTTAAAATTAGGAATTTATTTCGAAACAGTAAATAATGAGAAATTATATTGATTAATATTTAATCGCTGCTAATGTCTTTCAAAATGTTGATAAAATCGAAGAATATTATAAATATGGTTCTTTTTTTAAGAAATTTTATTGACTATTTAAAGAAATGAACAGTTATAATTTACTTGTGCTTTGGTCATTTTTGGAACATGTGTTTGCATGTGTACAATAAACCAATGAAATTGAGCGTTAATGCTCGCCTAGGAAGTACAACCAATCACTTGGCTTATTTCAAATTATACAATTACGGTGATTGGAGGATATTAGAGATTTTAAAATAAAATAAGATAAACCCCTAAAAAACCCTGAATAAAAAAAACCACAAAATTTTCCCACTAAAGAATTTCTCCCCCTAAATTTCCCACTGAAGCACCAAAAATCCCCTAAATCTAGTGGAAAAACCCCTAATCTGGCAACACTGCTTGAGAATTTGATTGATTTAGGAGATTTTTTACTTTACATCGATTTTCTGATATCATTGAAGAACTGAAAAGGCATGTTCAAGTCTAATAAATAAGTCTGGTAATAATTGAGCATAAAATACCACGAGTGGCTTCGTGCAAACTAAAATAGAATAATATCGTGGTTTAGAATTGTATAGTCTTGGTTTAAAAATCGACCAACTAATAATGTCTCGACTTGGATAGATATTTGTATTTTATGAGTTTGGAGTAATCTTGGTAACTTATTAGAGCGTGCACAGCATGCTATTGAATACAGTGTAGGGTGGATTTGTATTTTTAAAAGCTTTTTAGGTTTACGACTATCAATTATCTTACTCTGCTCTCCTTAAACACGCCTGACCCCCCGCAGGCACTCAGACGTAATTTCTACGAGCTGCTGTACACTTTTATTTTCTTAAGCAGAAGGAAATAGAATTCTGAGTCATGAAATCTGAGTATCCCTCAGAAAAAACTTGAATCTGGAATAATAAGAAGATTTTAAAATAATTCAAAATTGTTTATAAATTGGATAATCAAAAGTTTTCGAAAACCAGGAAATGACTAGGAATTTTTTTTCTATTTTATTAGCCACTCTGATCTTTGATGTTTTTAATTTTCCCTATCGATTTTAAATTTTAGATGAATCGGGAAAAGGTTTCCAAAAGAGAGAGAGAGTGTCTAGACACTTTAATCTTTTTATTTTTCTGTTTTATTTTAACTCCGGTTGACATCCATTGTTACGAGGATCTTAATCGTGTTCGTCAATTGTCGAGTTTGCCCTAAGCATCAGCTTGCTCGATTGTCTTCTATACATCATTTTCGAGTTCAGCCAGCCACAACCAACACGCACACTGCATACTTCCGCCATCAATGAAAGTAAGGAAGGAGTGTAAATCAATACATGGCATGCGGCCGGCGTCTCTGACTGTCTAAGGTTAAACTTTCAGCGGAGCTGACAAAAATCTGATTTCACTTCCCTGGCTATCGATCTTGATAAGTTCTAACAAGATTATTAGATTCAACCTTGAGATTGAGATTTTAGTGTTCAAGAGGAGAATAGAAAAAACTTGTTTTTATATATTTCCACTTACATTTTTTATACAATATTTTCAATTTTGTATAACAAACTTGAAAAAAATTAGAATTTAATCAAGATTTCTGAAATCTTTCTGATTTCGTTAGCTGAAAAGAGAAAATAAAACTGCTCGTTAGATAATTCAAATATGGATGGAAGTAATTTTTGTATTGTGGCAATTCTATTGTATTCTTGTAAGATATTTAGATTTAATATATAATTTTGTAATATGCACCAACAACAAGGAAGTGGGAAACAATAGAATTGCTTATTGTAAATATAAATTATCTACGTGGGCAATTTGAAAGGTAAAAGCTATTAAATTTTTAATCTTTGGTTTATTTATACTTCAGTTCTCCTACGTATATAAATCTGCTAAACTTGGATAAATTAATGAAATTTTGCAGTTTGAGTGAAGATAATTCCAGGGGTCAATGTCAGATTTTTACTTTTCTATTTTTGCCCTTTTTCTCCTATTTTTCATATCGCTCTCTAAAAAAATTGGTTTTTTTTTAAATAAAAACTGTGGTTTTGTAAATTTATCCTATAACACGAGTGCATTCGTCTTTTAAATAAATTGCTGAACAGTTATGATCTTCCTATTCAATTCTGAAAAAGAATGTAGAAGGAAAGTCTATTTAAAAAAATGAAGAAAATTCCACAACAATATTTGCACAGGTGAAAAACATTTGGAGAATTTCATTCTTGTTCAGAGGAGGAATCCCTAGATAGTTTTACGCTCACCTGACACGGAATTATAAATTATGACATTACACGATTATTCAACACACTCGATTCATCTGGTGTAGATGTGACTTTCAATGTGGACTGTATCGAGACCATTATTTCTGAGTCACGCATTTCCGTGCCTGAGATGATGAAAAATAATAAAAAACCCATTTTCTCTCTCAACAGAAAATGGAATCTTTTAGTCACACGCAAATATTCCTGTTAATGATAAAAACTATGGAGGATAATTTTATTTTGTAGGACAAGTTATATTTTAATCAGAACTCACATGCTAAGAGTTTACCAGTCGAAAATTCTTGTTATTGTTCATAATTATAAACGTGACACACTATTCCAGATCTTTCAATATTCTAGTAATTATTTATTGTTTTTTTCTGTTGATTAGATATCGATTCATTATAACTTGCTAATTATCATTTTCTTAATGCAACATATGTCTCTCAACTGCAGATCTCTGTTTTCATACGAAGGCAACTCTGAAAAAAATTCATCGAGCTATTTTTAAAAATTACTTAAAGTTTACTCATGGCATTGAGGAATTCGTAAAGTTATTATTATCGCTGTTTCAGCATATGTTTATATCAGTGACTATAATTATTTTTTTAATATTGCTCACACGGAGTCTTCATATGTTTATATTCTTATCTTATATTCTAGATAAGTAGAATAAAAAGATTTGAAACTTTTTTGAGAAAGCTCTGATCAAACTTAAGAGAAGTATATTTTCTTCTGCAAGGGAAAATTTGATTTATTTATTATTTTTAACAACTAATTTTGAACACTGAAACAATTCGATTTCGTCATTATTTTTTATTTTTGTTTCTAATTTTACCAACTGTCACTATAGAATTTAGAGTTTAATTAATTAACAAAGTATCCACAAATATAAAAACAAATGGGTCGTTGCCAAAAAGTTTTGAAATTCAAGTTGCAACAGCTTCACACATTTCCATCATTACTATGTTTTTTTTAGTAGTTTTCAACAAAGTTCTAAAATGTAACCAAAAAGTGTCCGCTTGGTAAACATTCCCCAACAACAAATTCACAAACCTAAATTGAGAAATAACAACTAAATGATTTTATAAATTAAAAACAATTAAGAGTTTAATATTATTTATATATATTTATATATATTTATATATATATAATATTTATATATTATAATTGTTGTCTTGGAATGAAAACGAGACTAAAAGAAAACTACTCTGATTCCATGAAGTCAAAGTTGCATGAGCATGACATGAATTTCTGTTTCTTTGTTTTCTTAGCAGATAAGAGTAATTATCCGAGCGTTTCAGTTGAGGAAAGGGTGGAATTTGTGCTACATATTTGAGTAGAAGCCGTTTGTAGTAAGATTTTAACTTGCATATATTTAGACTGTGACGATCGTATCTTTGTTATTCAGGTTCTGGTTTGTACCATAGTTTTGGTCTAGCAAAACTCATTCATATGCATAGTACAATGCTTTCTAAACAAAAATAAGAATCAGATAAACGACGTGCTTTTGTGAAAATTGCAAGAGTTAGTATATGTCAAAAAAACAGGAACGATATCATTTTTACTGCGGCTTACAGACTTTAATCATATGTTTCAAAGAACTGTTGCCAAGGGTTGCCACCCTTTTTTTCTCTTCCCTCAATATTACTCTCTTTTACCTTGTCAAAGACCTCGCGTGTTTATAGGAACAACATAAAGGGAAGATTATTTTGTTTTAAAAATGTGTTTTATACTCGTCAAAAGCATTTGCATTCGTAAAAATATTGTGTAATATTTTTATTGTATTGTAAAAGAAACTTATATTTTTTAGTAGAAATTTTAGTAGCGAAAGATCAGTGATAATGAGGGTTGAAAAAAAAAACTTTTTGTATTTTGATAAAAACAGCACAATTTATATCAATTCTGAAATACAGAAAAGTAGATAATTGCAGTTTTAGGTTATTTTTTAAAGTAAAATAGATTGCCATGTGGTTTTTAAAATATTTCAATCACTAAGATGCTTTCAAATTTAAATTCTTAGGAATCCTAATTATTTTCTTCTGGTATTCTGTGTTTGCTTTTTTGTCAGTAGTCAGTTATATCGACCAAACAATCATATATTTTCAACCTCCAGGAATGCTGGTGGAGCACAATCTGTGAAAATCCCGACTTGCAATCTAAATGAAAATACAGATAAAATGAATGCGTAGTTAAAATCGGATTAAGTGTCATATATTCGAAAATAGTTGTACATGCGTCTGCCTTTAATATCCATTCATGTATGACTTGTTTTCATTCATATCTATTCCAAAGAATGTCATATATCGCATGCTAATGCCTCTGTAATTCTTCTACTAGAGATTTTTATTGCTTTTAATTTGATGGTTTTTTAATTGGGATACTTTCACATTCCAATAATTTTAAATTAAGGATCCGAACAAAACAATTGAACTAAACAATTTCTATAATATCAAGTACGGATAGGGATGCGAAGGCTGAAACATTTCAATGAATTAAAAACTTCAGTGAAGCTTTTCACATCGCTGGGAACTTTTCATTTCATATTAATAAGTTTCTTCCACCAATCACGTAATGTTCCTTTTGATTCTAGCCTACGATTGGTTCTTTCCAAACGATTTTTCAAATTTGATTTCGTAACAATGACTAAGTAGCCTAAGTAGGGAAGACATAGGACTTTCGAATAATTTTTCATGTTTTTCGTGCTTGGTGTACTTTATTTTTCTAACCTCAAATTTTTTAAAAATCTTGAACGATTTTTTAACGTTTGTGTATAATGTATAAAATAATTCAAACATTTTTATGCATACTTATTTTCTGCTTCCATAACTTGTCTCAAAAGAAGCACAAAAAACTGAATTTGAAAAAAATATATTCATTTTCTATTCTCGTTTCTTAATTTTATTTTTAATGTATTTTCAGAGAGTAAAAAATAACATTATTTTAAAATTCACGCTCGTAAAATAGAAAAAGTACGTAAGGTGAGAACTTTTTAACTTTTTGTCCAAAATCTAAGCTTGCAAAAGCTATGTCAAAAAAATGATATTCTTCTATCAATAACGAAATGGAGCAAAAGTTCCGTTCGAATACTTGTTTTAAAAGGTTCAGACTTTTTTCTTTGTGGAAAATGTGTATCCTAAAGCTATAATTATGAAAACTCCTCTCCAAATAATTTAAATCTTTAAATTTCTTTTGTTTCTATCTTACGATCTTATTTTAATTAACGTTATTTTTGCAGAAGAGAATGAGAGAAGTTTTCAATTTAAAGAATTTCAAGCGACGATCTTTAGCTGAAATCTCACAGTAGAAGCGTGTAGAAGCAAACTCAAATGGCTTGGAGAAGATTCACATGTACGAGCTTTATTACACATTTTTAACTGTGAGTGGGTGTGTGGCGAATCGTGCGACCCTCGTTGACAATCCGCCCTTTGACATAAGTCTGAATAGATCCAACGCTTTTGAAAGGCACGTCGACGACGAGATTCTTTCAAAGGTCGAAAAGGAACATGCGGTTTACTGTAAGAGACTTTAAATTTTGAACTGCTCCCCAAGTGAAATGGGATCGACTGAGATTTGCGGATTTAGTTGAGCTCGTTAGGCTTGCATATTTGCTGATTCAAACGAATTCCAAACCTAGCTTAAATTTCATTTTCAAAGAAAAACTTTGTCCAGTTTCTACGTGTTTATGTCCAAAATACATAAAAAATTTTCTAGAAATTTTGGAAATTGTCGAGAATATAAAAACGAAAGTAAATAGACTGATTTTAGTTTCAATAATGAAAAAAAATGTTGATGCATTTTGCTGAAATTGAACTTATTTTCAATTTCCAAACCAAAAGTTGTCTATCTACTTCGTTTTCATCTTCTCTGCCATTTCTCAAATTTTTAAAATGAAATTTTATGTATTTTTTGGGCAGTAGAAACCCATAATCCATCAAATTTGCTAATTTCCTAAATATCACATATCCTTAAGTATTCTCTACTTTTTTGCGAACCAATTTTAATTTATATTTATTCATGCAGCTAAGCGAGGGGAAATGAAAATAATTAAGATGTCGTTAAATGCAAAGGACCATTTTAACGTTTAGTGCATTGAATCAACAGATTGCATCAAAAATTAATAATTTAGAATAGTAATGCTATGGGAATCACGTCATCCTGTCCGCAACTGGTGGATTACCTCATCAACTTCGTGAAATAAACGTGTGGAAAGGTCGGCTGATCCCGGTGATGATAGTAGCTGGAAAACTAAAATTAAACCAAACAATGAAAATGCAATAGTTCTCCCAAGAATTAAAATTGAAACTTCTAGTCGAGATGTTTATGAACAAGGAATTTTACAAATACGAAGAGTCTATGATATATATGTATGCATCAATAAATGTAAAATGCATTATTGAAACTGGATGGGAATAAATTCCAGAAATTCTATAAGTGATTTAAATAGACGATGGGAGCTGAAATCACGTAAACTGCCAGGCCAATGAGGCTAGAACGGCTATTTTTAAACTTCCTGGGTACATTTGAACTATGTGTACCGTAAGTCGTAAAACGTGCTTCATGTGAATGACAGAAAGAACTAAACGGAAAATATTTCTTGTACAACCTTCGTTTTTACGGAAGTAATTTGACACGGGTTTCTTATTGATATCTCTTTTCCTAAACAGGCCACGCTTTTGACAAAAATTGGAAAAAACGTGAAAATTATTTCTCAATATCGTATTTTACTGACTTTTTTCAATACTTACACGTTTTCATATTATCAGAAATATCTGGAGTTGACATTTTGAAATGATTTTTCTTTAGATAAGATAATTTATAAAATTATTTCCACAAAGGTAGACAGATAATTTAAGAAAATAATATACAAACTAAGTAAATTAAATCTAGATTAAATGATTATTTTTATTTATTTTCTGTCAGGATAAAAAATGTTTACTTGAAAATTTTTGAAATGATTTTGGAAAAATTATCTGTTTGAGCTGAAATTTTCATTTGTAATTTTCTTTTTTATCTATTGTTTTTTTTTTCTGCTGGTGAGAAGATTTTTAATGAATATTGATTTAACTGGGTAGCAGTACTGATTCCCTGTAATTGACTCCAGTGTTCAATGCCATTGCGTAAGGTTGCATTCATCATATCGTGTTTGTTAAAGCGATTGGAATCAGCCTATCCCTAAAGAATTCGTTGCTTCGAGTAACACCTGATTGTCCGAGTGGAGCAATCATAGTATCTATTTAGATTTTTAAGTCATTTTGAGTTTTGTAATTAAACCATTAATGCTTAACGATAATTATTAGTTACATTTTTTGGCAGTCTTGCTGACGGCATGTCAAGGAAATAGTTCAGGAAATTTTAAGTGCATTTTTCTAGAATGAGCAGTTGATAAGTTCAGGTGATCATTACGAGAGAGAAATTAAAACTCATCTTGTTCAGAATTGATACATTTTAACGTGAACAAGTAGAATATTGTCCATCTTTTACAAAATTATATAGGATTTTGTAGGAAAAGTATTAATTAAAATGGAAGAGATCTTTAACGTGATGAATTAAATAAAAATTATACTTAAATCAGCATTAATAATGATTGATCAGATAATTCAATTCTCGAAATTGAAAAGTCTAATACTCATTGCTGGTTTTCGGATGAAAAATCTGTCAATTATAAAGTTTGACAATTTTAAGTTTCAAAATTTAAATGATCTAAATTAGAAAGTGAAAACGTACAACTATTTAAACTTGAAAATTAAAGGTGTTTTAACTAAACGAGTTTTATTAATTACATAGAAACATATTGAAATTAATAAACTGTAATTCAATTACTTAAAAAATAATTACTTTCTGATTTCAAAAGCGTCCATTATGAAGGTTTTAAAAATTTAGAAATTCTACAATTTTTGAGTCACAAGATCATTATATTTATGGGGATCAGTAATCTAAACTTCTAAAATTTAAAAAGTTTTAAAACTGAAAGCAATCTTGGATGCACTTCATTTTTATAGTGACCGAAGTTGATAACATCCGGCTTTTATATCTCGAATATAAGGAGGTATCTAAATTAAAAGGCATTCAAATTTGATAAGAGTATAAAATGAAAGGGATTTTCAATTTCGATATTGTTTCATGGGTAAATAAATTTTTTATCGAATAGAATTTTAAATAAAAAATTTAATTTCTGAAAATATTCTATTCAATTTTTATTCAACGTGTTGAATTGTCGATAAGAGTCAAGATACTCTATATTATAAATTTTCTGAAAATGCAAGACAATTTTTTGGGGAATCTCAAGAGCTTATATTTATAAGCAAACGTGGTTGAGTAGGGAGCTTCACTTTAAGTGGGTCTTTTGTCCATAGTATCTTCGCTGGTAGGATCTCAAATTGTGTCTGAAAACGGTGTCTCAAGAGTGCAGACGCGTCTCGAGAAGTGATTCAACTTTCTCACTTTGCTGTTGTAGACATACTTTATAGAAAATAGATATAGAGCCAATACAATCGTTCCTAGCAAGTGGTCTACCTGCAATAGAGGGCATTGATCTATCACGTGGTTCTCTTGTGCAATTTTTTTGCATTTCTGACCCACTGCAGTACACTTTTAAGAAAAAACTTTATAATTTCGAAAAAGTCTGATCACATTTGTCATTTTAGGAACATATAAGCTTCCGCAACTTGATTAATTTTACCATATTTTTCCTATTTTTATTCTTGATTAGACCAAGAATTTCAGGAATTTTATTCAAAGATACCTATTATAATATTTTACTATTTTTTAATTTTTTTAATGAAGCGTTAGGAAAGCAAAAGAAGTAAACATAAAAGTATTGATTATGTCTCTTGCTTTGTTCCCTCTAAATGGGTCATCGAGGCTCACTAATGCCAAAATGTCATGCGATCTTTTGGTTTGAAATTGTATCCGAGAAAAAGAAGGGGAGCTAGAACTAAACTTTAATTTTTTAAAATGGTTGCCATATTCACTAAATATAATTTCAGTGGGGATACATCTAACGATGTAATGTAATTTTATGTCAATAAAATTTAAGTTTTCTTAAAAAAAAATTCACTTGTTAAAATTAATTTACAGCTTTAATTTTTTAAGAGAAAAAACCCCCTATTTCCTCTAAAATTGAACTACTGAAACACTGTGATCCTTGAAATAATAATTTTTGCTTCACAATAGAAAAATACAATGTTACTTTTATTATTTCAGGCTCAGAGCTGAAATATGCCGGAAGAGCATAAACCAAGTGAGGGGGCAGTGGAGGTGACTGCAGAAAATGGAACTGGAACCACTTCACCTGACAAAAGCCCTATCAATAGGGGGAAAATTGCCGTGGCAAAGGTCACTCTTCTGGACGGAACAGTAAAGGATTTTCCTATTGAAGTAAGAAAAAAGTCATGAAAAAGTCACTGAAAATTAACTCTCTCAATAACCATAATAATAATGCTCTTATTTTTCATCAGAGGAAAGCAAAGGGGCAAGAACTCTTGGATAAAATATGTCAGAGCATGAACCTTCTGGAGAAGGACTACTTTGGCCTCATCTACGAGGACAAGCATGACCCAAGGAATTGGCTTGACCTAGACAGAAGGATTTCGAAATTCCTCAAAAGTATGTTTATAGTCAAATTACTATATTGAATGATTCTAAGAATTTTCGAGTAAACTAGAGCCGGGATCATGTCTGTTTTTATTGATAGATTTGGTATTCTTACTTCATTACAGATGATCCGTGGAAATTTAACTTTGAAGTTAAATTCTATCCACCAGATCCAGCGCAATTGCAGGAAGATATCACCCGTTATCAATTATGTCTACAAATTAGGAATGACATCATGACGGGTCGTTTGCCGTGTTCTTTTGTCACCCATGCTCTTTTAGGATCCTATTTGGTACAATCTGAATTAGGTGATTACGATCCAGAAGAACATGGAAGATCTTATCTCAAAGACTTCAAATTTGCACCAAAACAGACGCCAGAACTAGTAGAAAAAGTGATGGATCTTCATAAAACCCATAAGTGAGTTTGTAATACCTTATTTAGTATTAAATTTTAAAGTTGTTATTGGCCCGGAAAACGACGGGAAATTTTCTAGGTCTATAATAAAAAATATTTTTAATGGTTTAAAAATTAGTTACATTGAGTAAGATAATTTAAGTGTACTCGTATTTTTTAAGTTTTATGAAAAAATAATTCTAAACAAGATTACTTATTAGAATATTTTTTTCCATTTCTATATACAGGGTCTAAATTTTTTTTTTCATTTCCAGGGGTCAAACACCAGCAGAAGCAGAACTTCACTACCTTGAAAATGCGAAAAAACTGGCGATGTATGGCGTGGATCTCCATCCAGCTAAAGACTCCGAGGGTGTAGATATAATGCTAGGTGTTTGTTCCTCAGGACTTCTCGTTTTCAGAGACAAGCTTAGAATAAACAGGTTTGCTTGGCCAAAAATCCTCAAAATCTCCTACAAAAGACACAATTTCTACCTGAAGATTAGACCAGGTGAATTCGAACAATTCGAGTCAACCATTGGTTTTAAACTTGCAAATCATAGGGCTGCTAAAAAATTGTGGAAGGTCTGCGTTGAGCATCATACTTTCTTCAGGTGCGATCTATTTATTAGTGCTTGATAAATATTCAATCTAATAGAATCAAAACTAGATGATCTGATAATGGAATTTAATTTTAATGTTTTTCTACAGGCTCACAAGTCCGGAGCCTGTAAAGAAAGTAGGACTAATTCCACACTTAGGATCCAATTTCCGATTTTCGGGAAGAACTCATTACGAGACGAAAAAAGTCCCGATCGACAGACAACCTCCGAAGTTCGAAAGATTCCTAAGTGGTCGCAGAATCACCTCTCGTAGCATGGATGGTAAAAATTTTTTTTTCTTATTTAATTAAGAATCTCATTCCTTAAGGTTCATTTTTGTTATACTCTAGTTTTAAACATTTAGTTTTAATATAGTATGATATTTTGCTCAGCTTTAGGTGCTGCAAAGCAAATAGAACCTTACGGTTCGGAACCTAGTAAGCGTCATACAATGAGTTACGAGCCCGACACGATCCCCGATATGGAGCACATAGACCAACGACCTAGTCCAATTAAAAAGCAGAAAGAAAAGGTATAGTGTAATAACTTTAACAAGTAAGACTTCCTTTTACTTCAAAGACTAATATACAAAACGGGTTTGTGTCCCTCGTGTACTAACGTATAGAATTTTCACCGATCGCTTCGTTCGATTTCTACGATTTGATATTTATTGATTAAATCAATCTTGAATAGCTTTTTTCATTTGAAATTTGCGAAATATTTTTGTATGGGATGCGAGTTATAAAACTCTTGCATTGTGCCCATGTAACATATTTACATGCAAAATTATTGCAAAAAAAATTTTTTTTTTTCAATTTAGATATTTTGTTCGTTTTCTTTCAACTTATTTCGAAGTAGGATTTAAAAAGCGGTTATGTGGAATTTAGTAAATGTGTAACACCAATTGGCTGGCTTTAGAAACTGAAAATTTTGTTTTCCTTTATTAGGATTTTTGGAAATTAGTCGTTTTATGTTCTGCTATTTGTTTTTAGTGTCAATAATTTCTTATTTCATTTCATTAAGTAATTTAAGTATAAATAGG
Organism: Diplolepis rosae; assembly: GCA_030998225.1. Taxonomy (NCBI): domain Eukaryota; kingdom Metazoa; phylum Arthropoda; class Insecta; order Hymenoptera; family Diplolepididae; genus Diplolepis; species Diplolepis rosae. The sequence goes on from JAPYXD010000698.1 coordinate 9,351,723, forward strand.
TTGGTTGTAGAAATAATATCTATTAATTCATTAAAAAATTGCAGTGTTATTAATAATGGTATTGCTTGACAGAGAAAAAAAATTTCAAATGTTTAAAAATTCTTTATACAGTTTTAATGAGTATTAATGAATTTCATAGGCAAACAGATTCTCTCCAATTTCACTTTTCTAATTTCAAAATAGTGCATTGTCCAACTAGGTAAAATAATTTTTAATGACCGTAATTATTGAAAATAATTTATTAACAACATTTTTTCTTAATCATATAACTAAATAACAATTATGTTTTTTCTGTTCATCAATACAGTTATTAATCACATTGTGATTCATAAAAGTATAAATAAATATTACTTTTTTTAACCAGTCTATTCATGTCTATAAAAAATCTTAATGTTCTAAAGTTAAATTTGAAATTTAAAGTTTTGAGCTTTTACAATTTAGCAACAGATTTGAGTTGATCAATCACGAAATTAAGCTGAATGACCAAGTGAATTGAAAAAATAGATTGCTTTTATGCACTCTTTTCACATCAATCACACAGCTTTATGAAATTTAGACATTTCTGATCGTTTCTTCAGTTTGTAAAGCTATATAGTCATAAATGATAACTGACACATAAATAACACCAATAGCTCACACGAAAAACAAGTGCCGGAACGACATCAGCTAGCAGTACCAGTAGCCTGGAAGGAGAATACGATGCTAATGGGGGCAATAAGGTATAAATGTACTTAACAATTATCCCCATCCTGTATATCTTTATATCATATTCTATTTATATACCGAGTCAGACGTGGCCATTTGGTGTTTTCATTTCCTTCTGTGCATGCCGCTTTCTTCCATTTTGCAGTATTCCTTCATCCACGCCTATATTTGAAAGAACAATATCAATTTCGTAAGAACTTTTTGTAGAAGGTTTTGATAAAAAAAGTTTAAGTAACGAATTTAAACTTATAAAAAGTCTTTTGAATTACTCATTGATAATTATTTAATATGTTTGAAGCAAATTTTAAATCTTATTTGCTTTAAAAGGCGTGGACTTGTGATTTGTACGGCATAGTCGTGTAGTTTCACGTTTAGATTAGATAATATATATATATATATATATATATTGTCAAATCGATAATATTGTTAGAGTAAAGTAGTTGCCTACCGCTTGTTGCATGAAGCGAAGCGTGATTGTGTACTTTAATTGTAGAAACCGGTCGGAGGGATTGCGGTCCTACCGCCCGGTGGTATTTCCAAGAAGAAGAAGGATTCGAAAAACGAAAGCGAGAAGGAAAACCATAACGATCTCAACAAATCTGATTTAATTAATAAGAGCACTGGGCTCGAGAACATTGACGAAAATTCACCTAGCAAAAAGGACAAAAAGAAAGATAAGAAAACCCCTGAAAAGGAAAAGAAAGAGAAAATTAAGGTAAGTTTGCTTAAATGTTTTAGTAGATGGTCTTTAAAACACTCCAAAAATTGTAGTTTGATACCTCTTTCTGCATCGCTTTGATTATTTACCTTTAGAAACCATTTTTCACGTATATAAATTGCTAATTTGATTGATTCCTAATTTTTTAATTTTTACACATTTGAGTACTGTATTCCTTTTTTTATGTTCGCTAAAAAAGAGTCCAGTTGGTGTCTTCCTCTTTGGTAAGAAAGAAAAGGATGATAAACAGAAAAAGCAGAAGAAGAACAAAGATCTTGACGATTCTAAAGATAAGTCTGACGTTGAATCAAATCTTTCAGTTTCTGAAAAAGTAGCAACAACTCCATCTGAGAAATCTGATCCTGAGAAATCACTTGGTTCTCCTAATTCCACAAATTTACCAGCTTATACAAAACCTTACGAATATGAAGAAACTCCTTCTTCTCCAACGAAAAAGCCACCTACTTCGCATGGATTTTCCTATGAAGACAGACCCGCTTCTCCAGGAATTCAAAATCAACAATCACCAACTGGTGCCGGAAAGAAAGCGACCGGCCTCGCTTTTAATTACGCTCCAGGTGAGAAGCAAAAAGTCACTGAGTCTGTTGAAAAGAGAAAGACTAAAGATGAAGGTAAAAATCTTGAGAACAAGTTTCCTGTAGAGTTGAAAACCTCAGGTGGATTGAAAACTCCAGGTATTAATTATGTAGAATCTGCGAGTCTGAAAGAACAACTGAAGGATAAGGAAGGAAAACTACCTCCATCGGCTGATGATTCTAAAAATGCCACTACTGCATTTCTAACTGGTGAGCGTCAAGGTGAACTTGCAAATGCTGCACTCGCACCAGTTTCTATTCCAGAAAAATCAGAACCTGAGTTTTACGTTCTGCCTCTGCCAGATGGTTCGAAAATCATTGGTGGTGTGATATTCACGAAAGAGGGCAAGCCTCTCGATCAAAGTAGTCTGGGTCCAGAAGGTAGTAAAATAATAGATGGTAAGGTTTGCGGAAAAGACGGAAATCCGATTAAGAAAGGAGACTTTGGTCCCCATGGAGTTCATATTTCTAATGGAGTTATCCTTGGAAAAGATAACAAGCCAATTAATCAATCAGTCCTTGGTTCTGATGAAAATTCAATAGTAAATGGAGTCATCTGCGGGTCTGATGGCAAACCTCTAAACAAAAGATTTCTTGGTCCAAGTCAGACATCCGTCAAGGACGGAAAGATTGTTTCCAAGAATGGAAAACCACATCAGCAAAATCAACTCGGATCTGATGGTACTTTTGTAAAAGAAGGTCTCATCTTCTCTCAAGATGGCAGGCCTTTGACTCAGGGTTCCTATGGAACTGACGGTAACTATATTGTTGGCGGCGTCGTTTGTAACAACGTTGGAAAACCTTCGACCCAAACTGCTGTTTTGCCAGACTCAACTTACATCAACGATGGATTGATTTATGGAAGAGATGGAAGACCTCTAGCGAGTGGAGACCTTGGGCATGAAGGTCTCTATGTTACTGAGGGAAAGGTTTATTCCAAGGAGGGAAAACCAGTTAAGCACGTGACCTTCAGCTCTGATGGAGCTTCAATCAAAGATGGTATTGTCTACGGCAAAGATGGCAAATTCCTGAACCAGGGGTCTCTTCTGCCTCATGGAGCTCATCTGAAAGATGGAAAGATTGTTAGTAAGGACGGAAAGACGATTAAACATGCGTTCTATAAACCTGATGGAACTTTTGTCAAAGATGGAGTTCTCTACGGAAAAGATGGGCGACCTTTTAATCAGATACCATTGATTGTTGATGGATCTTTCGTTAAAGAAGGTTTGGTCTACGATAAAAACGGTAGATTATTAAACCAGAGTCTATTCAAGCCTGATAGTATTTCCATCAAGGACGGAGTTATTTGCGATGCGAATGGTTCGCCTTTGGCGAGTGCATCTCTTGGCCCTGATGGACTTACTATAAAGGATGGAGTCGTGATCGGAAAGGACGGAAAACCAGTAAAGCTAGAATCCTTCGGGTCTAATGGAAGTTCCATAAAGAAAGGAGTAGTGCTTGCTAAAAATGGAAAACCTCTGAACCAAGACTCACTTATTCCAGAAGGAGCTTCTATTAAAGAAGGCAAGATCTTTACCAAGGATGGAAAGCCTCTTAAATTTGCTTTCTTCAAACCAGATGGTAGTTATGTTAAAGATGGCTTCATTTATGGACAGGATGGAAAGCTACTGAATCTTAGTTCTGCGCTTCCAGAAGACAGTTTTATTGCAAATGGAGTAATCTTCGATCACATGGGCAAGCCTCTAGATAAGGATACTTTTGGATCGGATGGGTCCTATGTAATCTCAGGTTTGATCTGCAATAAAGACGGAAAGATTGTCACTGAGGGAATTTTCGGACCAGATGGAAATCAGATTAAGAATGGTTTAATCGTTGGAAGGGATGGAAAACCCCTTACTCATGATGATAAAGGTCCTGATAATCTTTCCATCAAGGAAGGTAAAATCATTGACGCTCAAGGTAAACCTAGAAATCAAGGATCTCTTCTTCCTGATGGATGTTACATTCAAGATGGCGTAGTTTATGACAGAAACGAACAACCTCTTAAGCAAGGAGCTTTCAGGCCAGATGGGACCTATATCAAGGATGGATTGATCTACGGATGGGGAGGACAATTGCTAAATTCTGGATCTCAACTTCCAAATGGATTCTACGTGGAGGAAGGTCGACTTTACGGAAAGGATGGCCAGCCTTTGAATCACAGTTCGTTTGGACCTGATGGCGGATACATTCAGAATGGATTTATCTATGGAAAGGACATGAATCACTTGAGTCGAGGAACTTTCGGTAACGATGGAAGTTATATTCAGAATGGTTCTCTCTGTGGAACCAATGGAAAGCCACTAAACAAGAGGATTTCAACGATTACAATTAGTTTTGTAAGGTATGGTTTGGTTTGCGGAAATGATGGAAAGCCTCTAAAGAGTGGTAGCTTTGACAGTGAGGGTAGTATGATCAAAAATGGAAAGATTTATGACAGCAGGGGGCATCCACTTAACCAGAATATTTATGGATCTGAGGGATCCTTTATCAAAGAAGGACTCATCTATGGAGCAAATGAAAAACCACTTACGAAAGGAATTTTAGCTCCGGAGACGAATTTCATTAAAAGTGGAAAAATCTATGATGCGAATGGACAACTTTTGACTCAGGAAGCTTTTGGTCCTGAAGGTGTGAGAGTTTTCCAGGGAGTTGTGGTCGATAAAGTAAGCAAACCTTTGAAGGAGGGAGTCTTTGACTCGGAAGGAAACGTGATTAAAGATGGAATTATTCATTCAGCGACTGGAAAGCCTTTGGACAAGCAGTATTCTATAATTACAATTACGTTGGTGACGAAAGGTTTGGTTTGTAATAAAGATGGAAAACCTGTGGCTAGTGCTCCATTTGGTAATGATGGAAGCTTCGTGAAAGAAGGAAAGGTTTATGATAAGGCTGGAAAACCTTTGAATCAAGCGATCTTTGGAGAAGAGGGTGGATTTATCAAGGATGGAATTATTTATGCTGAAGGTGGAAAGCTAATGGATAAAGAAGTTCCGGAAGTTGTTGCTAAAGAAGAAAAGAGTTCTAGTAAACTTAGTCCTGTAAAACCGAAGAAGGCAGTGATTCCGATCACTACACCGACGATAGTCAAGTCCACGACGAAACAATCAGTGATCAGGGACCTTGGTGGGACGACACAAAATATCGAGGAGAAGGTCGAAGATCTCACACCTGGAGGAAGTGGACAAGTCGTGGTGAACACACACGTCAATAAGGTGAATTTTGACATTTTTAATGGTTCAAGGTGGTTGTAACCCTTAGAATAAGAAAAATATTGAATATATATATTATAAAGATTAGAAATACAGCAATATTTGGGTAAGATTTGAAAGTATAAAGGAGGAATGTGTGACAAACGGAAAGCTTTTTTTCATTGATAATTAATTTATTCATGATACTTCATTATGATTTTCAATTTTGGCTAAATTTTATAGCATTATAGATTTATCATCAGATGATAACGATACTAGGCATTGAATTATTATTAAAAGTTTGGTAATGATTATATCTGAGCTTGGCTGCATGATCTTGATTGGTTCATGTATTTTGTAGTTTTTATCCTATTTTCAATTTAAAAAATTTAAATTTAAAGAATTTGACATTTTTCTGTGGAAAAAGAAACGCCCCCGACTGTTTTTATGTCATAAAAGCTTTGAACCTTTCTTCTAATAAGGTTTATTTTTAACTAAGTAATTATAATTTTTAAAATTGAATCTTTCATAAAATTAAGTAAAGTAAAACATTTTAGGAAAAAATGTTAAAAATTAAAAATTGTGATATAAAGTTTTGATGAATTGAAAAGTTGATAGAATTTAAAAATAATCCCGAAAATTTGTCCATGCTACAGCTATTTATTACCGATTCGATATTACATATCGCGATTTTTGTGCTTCACTTATTTTAGGGCTTTGAAGTAGTACTAAATTTGCAGTATTTTTAGTGTAAAAGCATTTAGTTACTTAGTAGTTGTATTTAGGCAGAAGCAACTCTAGACGATGGTAAACCGCCTTACATGACGGCAACAGCTGTTACAACTCGCACTGCAACTATGCATGAGGACTTGGAAAAGAACCAGAAGAGGAGCCAGGTCAGTAAATTAATTCTACTTGTCGATTAATCTATAAAAACTAAAATTCTCGTCTTCATATTTCTCTGAAGATAACTTAAAGGATTAAAAAAATTAATTTCTCATTTTTTCTGGAGTAAATTAGAGAAGAATATAAGTACTATTCTATATATCACCTCACGTAGCAGCTTGTTATCACTGACTTGTTGCAATAGGTCGAAGAAAAGACAGTAGCCCACACAACAGCCAAAAGTGCAACCGGCCAAGAGCAACGAACTGTTACCCAGGAAGTCAAAACAACGAGTCACATACTGTCTGGAGATCAGGTAATTTTTAGAATTATTTATATGAATCTTTCTATTGACTTATATTTTACAATCATGTTTTGCTGATTACATAAACATTTTTTAGGCATGGTTGGTCTTAACTTCATATATATATATACATTTTGTTAATTGATATTAAGTTACAAAGCATTAAATTTGTATTTTGTGGTATGAGAAAGTGAATGTTAATCTAGCACTTATGAGTATATGATATTTTTATTGAATGAGTTTGAAATTAATTTCGATTTTTGCATAAATCATAAATCACTGCTTTCGCGACATTTATTAAACTATTAATTTTACATTTTTCGTCATTATTAATTTGGTACTATATTTTAAATTGAAGGAAAAAATTTCAATTTTTATTTCCACTTCATTTTAACACAGTACATTGGAACTATCATGAAGTCATTTTTTTAGTTGGATACTAATTACCATATCTGTTTATAAAAAACATTTTTAACGTTGATATAATACAAAAGATAAGTAATTTTAAATAAAATTGCTGAATTAATAGGTATTTTTTCTATATTATTTCTTGAACATTTAACATTTTTTCTACTTTTCTAATGGTAATTTAATGTTTATTTTATAAAATGTCAGATGAAAAAATTGATGTTTAATTTCGCGAAGAATTCCGAATTTTTTTGTGATTGTAACACAATAAGGCAAGAGTTTAAAGTTATTTTATTCAAATTTTGTTCATCATTAATTTTTATGGCTTGGCTAACCATTGCATGCGTAGCTGTTCTCACGAAGACAAAGTACATCCAGCTCAAGCAGTGGTGATTCGGGTACACCAATTGATATTGATGAAGATCAGCAAGCTTTTCACAATAAGTACTACCAGGTAATTCATTCATTGCTTGTCAAAATTCAAGCTAGTTCATGAAACTGCGCATAATGACTGCATTTTGGTAATATAATTTTTCCTAATTCATAATTTAATTATTAATGGTGTTTTAATTTTCAATGTTTTTTTACTCATAAAAAATTTCTTCAGAAAATCATAAACATAAGAATTAACATGTTCATTAATTCATGCATTCCAAGGATTATTAAAGTCATTATTATTACTAAGTTAAATTACTAAAGTAGATCTAGAAGATTAAATAAAAATATCGAAACTATTGAAAGTTGAAAAATTAGTCGTCAATAGGAAAGTAAGAAATGTTTTTCGCATGATTGCATAAATGAAAATTAATGAAACGAAACATATATTGAATTTATTCATTGAATCAGGTAAGAGTGAACATTTGTAATATCTATGGTTTTTACTGAGTATCAATTCCTATGAGAGTTCAACACAGAATCTTTTTTTTCCAATAATTAATGATTTAAAATTCAATGTATTATTATGTGAATGTAATAATAACATTTTGTTTTTAGCGTTTTTAATAGTAAATGATCTTTTGCAGGGTGATCCGGCTGGTATAGTAGCAACTGAATCTCACGTTTTTACTGGCGACCCGGACAGCAACGTCACGACGACGACTACAGTTCCTTTAGTAGCGACCGAAACGAGGAAAGTAGCTCTGGAAAGCGAGGATGGAAATTACAGTGCGACAGGAGAGATCGTCAGTTCACAAACCATTTCCAGTAAAACTCGCACCGTTGAAACAATAACAGTTAGTATCAATTATAATTTATTCCTTAATAACTTGAAAATTCTTCCAGACCTTTTCTTGATTCTTGTAAAAAGTTTTTAAATTATATACTTTGAAGGCAATTTAAATAAAAATTTATCTTCTCCTTGCAGTACAAAACGGAACGAGATGGAGTCGTAGAAACGCGAGTAGAACAGAAAATAACGATACAATCAGATGGGGATCCAATCGATCATGATAAAGCCCTGGCAGAGGCGATTCAACAGGCTACAGCAATGAATCCCGACATGACAGTAGAAAAAATAGAAATCCAGCAGCAAACAGCTCAATAATAATCATCACTCACCCTTAAAATCAAAGACGGGAACCCTGTCTGTAAAAATATATAACTTTAGATTGTACAAATCGTACAAGACTGAATATTCACATACTATTACCAATTCGCTTTTAAATTGAACTAATAAAAAAGCTTGATTGTAAATTGAGCTTCTCTATTTACACAGAACTGCTTTTTTATGAAAGCAATCTTTTCAAACACGTAGACCGCGTTTGTTATCTCTACTACAACCTATATATACAATAATAAAATATTAATGAAGTTTCTATGAAAATATAGAAATATAATTATTCAAATTTAATAAGAGTTCTACCAAAAACTTTGCACTATTTAACTAAAGACAGGGTACCCAGAATGACGAAGAAATAAGCAATATAATTGCTTTTCCGAATAAACCAAGAATACTTCAAGATACAAGTGGCGATTTAAAACAAAATTTTGTATAAAATACCTTTGATTCTATATTTCTGTCAACGCCTGATGTGATTATCGAGTGCAACAGCAGCGTGGCTTTGTTGCAATATTGCCTGTATAGTACGAATACAAATACAGTAGATATTTTGTCATTTTTAACGGTTTAGTGAACCTATAAATGCTATAGAGTCGGAGGTGTCTGGATACAAATATTAATATATTATGTACGTATATAATAAAATTAGGGATACGAAACGAGCAGATGAAATGGAGATGGTCTTCAAATGAATTTTCATTTTGGAATCGATTTTCTAGATTGAAAAATTCGAAACCTGGTTAGATTTCGCTGCTCGGTGTACAACAATAAATATGATAATTATTGATAATAGATTAATAAATTATATAAATATAATATCACATACCAAGAGCGACGATGCTTTGGTCAGCGTATATGTCTAAATTTAGCATTAGCGTGTGTAGCTTCTAAGTCTACGACATTTTGTACTGAATTTCGTTGACTTTCATTCTCTTACGTTTCGAGCGATAAATGCAGTTTGTTTCTGTATTTATCAATAGCAAATCCATTTAATTATTTTTCTACTTTTATCGCTATTAATAAGAACTAAATCTACTTGTAACTTTTATACTCCTTTTGATATCCCCCTCGGCTTTGTTCGAAAGCGTCTATGTCGAGTGCCTCGGATCGATTGGTCCATTTCATCAATATTGAAAGTATTCCGTCATTAATCAGACCAGATAATCCGAGTTAGCCTTGCTATCAATTTTACCTTATGCCTGATGTTAAGTCTCTTCGAAACTGATCAACGATGCACTCTAGATGTTTCAGAAATAATCGTAAGTGTCTTGCATTCCAACTTTGAGTAAATAAATTTTTTTTCCTTTAATGATTTTTTTGTTATAATCAACTGTTCCCTTTAATGAGTTCTTTCTGTAATGTTCTTTTCTTTTGTGTATAAAATGCGGATTTTATATTAACGGCGACCTCTATATTACTATTATTAACCTATAATTCTATGCTTAGTTTTCTGTTTTTTTTTTATACGAAGATATGATTATCTTATTTTTATTGTGTTATGGAATTAGCCACTTCCGATGAACGTACAAATTTCAGTGTTAGCATTTCGTTGTCCATTCATTTACTTATATTAGAGCAACACATAACTAATGTAGGAACGAGGCAGAATTTTATCTTAGCGATATTTTATATGGATTTATATTTTGTAATTTAGCCTTGATCTTATCACCATTTGTAAAGTTTATTTTTAATTTTATCCAAGTCTCTTGCATTCTTTGACGAGGCTTTGAGCGAATATATTTTTGCATCTCAAGTTTCCTTTTGCCTCTTTTGCAATATTATCGACACGTTCATTGCTACAGGACCACCAGTTTTTATTTTAACCATATATTTTCCCTTTATCTGAAAACATTTTATGGATTATATTTTTAAATTGTTCCTCTGCAGTGATCGAGTCGAGCAAATTCGTCGTTCGGAGCTGTGAGATTATATGTGTGTTTGATACTTCAACCTTGGTACTAAAAAATATTGTTCATTGTAGTATACATTGCTCTTGAATTCTCAACGCTTCCTGTATACGAATTCTGATTTATATAACGAGCGTCTCTTTATTTCAAATACTGTAGTCTGTTGTACTTTTTGTGCCACCGTGTCGTAGAAATTAGCCTGTTGGTTGCTTATCAAAAGGCAAATTCGATTTACGCTGTTATACATTTATTATCTGCACGTAAGTATCAATTACATTTCGTTTGACAGATAATTAGAACTAATTTTAAAATATCGCATTGAAAGATAATATTAATTAATTTACTGCAAGTGAAATAGAACGAATAAAAAGTGATTAAGATTCGTATAAAATTGTTTTTATTCATACCTCGAGTTCAGAGATATGGTAGAATATAAAATGTAATTGATTTTCGTTTTAAATCGCAGAAAATGTAAAATTTCCGTGAACAAGTCGTGGAAGAGAGTTGCTTCTTTTTTTTGAAACGTTTCTCCAAAATGGTCGGGGCATTATGTGATCATCTTTCGACCCTTTGACAGCTGCAGCTATAAAATTATGAATTTAAATTTAATTAGCAATTTGACTATTGTAAATTTTAATTGTTTACAAATCCGTCCTTATACTTGTCTTCCAAGGTGGAAATTGCGATTGCGATTCTCCAGTTGCAGACGTGATTGACACAGAAAATTTTGGACCGATGTGTTGAAATATTGCTCTTGATATTGATCGTTTGAATGCTGGAGGAAGATTTAAAGAGCCTGTGGAAAATATAATTATTAGTCAATATATTACAATTTTTGTATTAAAATATAGTATAATATTAAGTTTTTTAAAAAGTACTTGTAATATCTTCGCCCAAAGTTAACTTTGATTTCTTTCTGGTTTGTTGTAATTGCTTTTCAATTTTGAACCACTTCATGAAAATTCTATTGTTCTGTGTAATTTGCTTCCCATCCAAAATCTCTGGAATTAATTCAACATTTCATAAGGAAAAGAAAATAACAAATTAAACAATAATCCACAATTAATGTTTTTACCTAAAAAGTCGTGGTCTGCAATCAAGTTTTCTCGATATTTGTAAGTTTTTGTGACTGGATTTCCTTCTAAGGATAATTCTTTTAAGTAGGTTATACTGAAGACATCTTCAATGTTTTTAATTAAATTATGTTTGGCTTCGAGTATCTCTAGCTTATTAAAATTGCTAATGTCTTTTAATGACGTTATTCCGTTGCCACTTATATTTAAAATTCTCAAACAAGTCTAAACATTTTTTAAATTTCGATAAATAATCAATAAACAAGAAAATAATACATTAATCTTGAAAAATTAACTTAGTGATTTGAAAATAATGCATGAAATATTTATTGAGCTTTACCGACAAAGTGGCAGAACTTCTTCCTTCAAAAGAGAGAAGTTCTCCTGGGTTTAGTCTTTGCTTCTCAATATGAAGTTCTTTCAAAAAAACTAAATTTTCTAACCCTTCTACGACACTGATACTATTGTGTCCTAAATAAAGTTTAAGAATATTCGTGAGCGAATCTAAATTTTCGATTTTAGTCAGATTATTGTGTTGCAGGTACAAATGAGTCAAATTCTTGGCAAAATGTAAATTCTCTATTTTTTTTATACAATTGTTTTGGAGATAGATGACTTTCAAATTTGAACAAGAAGAGAAATCTCCCTGAAATTGATTAAATTCATTACTTAATTTAAAAAATTATAATTTTATTAAAATATTATTGCAACTGTAATTAGAGTCATTTAAAGAAAACAATGCAAATAAAATTAAACTATTTAAAATTACTTAAAAATAAAAAAATTCATTAAAATACTCACAATGGTACTGATGAATTTGTTATTCATAAACAAATGTGTAATTTTTTTTACATAATTCTTATCAATATCCTTTGAAAGTGATTTATTTGATTGGGTCTGGGAACATTTTTTTTCAACATAGGATGTAGTTAGTTTTACCATTTTTCTTGTAAAAAATTAAACTACAACCTAATCAGAACCTAATTCAGAACTCTCATCGATCAAACTTTTTGACATTTTCCCGGGAGTGAAAACAACGTCGCTTGCTATATATATATAGCTTTGCTGTTTGTGTTTTGTGATGTGGAATAACCTCAAAAAGCAGAAAATTCGAGAGAACATATTTCTCGCTTTTCTCATTTTGTCAAATCTGTTATAAAATGGATGTGGATCTGTTGAGACCGGGAACTGTGCCAATTTCTCCAGATACAATTTTATGGTTCGAATTTCTTCTAAATCCGTCTTTATTGGAAAAGCATATTTCCAAACCTTCGCCTGGTAAGATAGTTGTAACCTCTTTCGGATATAAACAAATTAATTTTTACGACAAACACATGTAATTTGTTAGATTAAAGTTTAATTTGGCCATTTAGAATATATTTTGAAGCTTTTTCATAAATAAGATTCAACAACTTTCTTATTTTTTCACTTAATTTAGTATTCTAACCTCACAATTTTACCGTATTTCTAGTTAAAAATAAGACAATTTTACTTAATAAAATTAAAAATGAGGCATTTATTATTTATCCACTTTAAGATTTTGTTATCTTGAGTAAAATGTTATTTTATGGACAATTTTTTTATAATTTGACCCATTAGAATATTTAATTATACAATTTATAAAATCTTGTAGATCCTTCGCCAACGGATTTGATTATTAAATTTATGACAATAAACAATGATCAGAAGGATCCAGAAGTAAAAATAATTGATGGAGAACCCATTGATATAAATCAATCAAATCCAGCTCCTCACTGGTCACATAAAAATCTCGCTCTAAAAATTCTATCGCTGAAAATCGCAGCATTCCTTAATTGGGATTTGGACATTTTAGAGAGAAAGTTGCCATTGCCTATTCAGGTCAATCTACTGCAGGATTTATTTTTTATCACAACTGATACAATCGTTGAAATACCAGGAATTCCTGATTACCCACTAAATAATATTTCGGATCAACTTTTGTTTACGATTGTTCTTTATCACAGATGGCATTTGCGAGCTATTATTTATAGAGCTCTGAACAACAGGCAATCTAAACAACAATTTCTGCATATGTAAGGAATAATTTATATCTTAAATTATTTGCCACTTTTTCTTTTACTGAAATAAATATTGTTAATATAGCAAAACATAAAGTATTTTATAATTAATTAGATAAGAACGAATCTGTTTGACAAAATAAATTTCAGTCCAGGAATTCAGGAATCCACTTATGTCTCTCTTGCCTTAACTGATGAAATAATAAGAAAATTAGAAGGAAGTGTTAGTAGTAGTTTAACTACTCTGAATGCTGTTCTTCAGTTAGAAGACTTAAAACCAAAGGTTTTGTCTTTGGACACGTTTCAAATGTTGACTGAAGACAGCACAGAAATCAAGCAAAATTGGGATAATATGATAAGTATCAGGCCAGAAGAATTCAAGTGTCAGGTATTATTATTTTTTAATTTTCGAGGGGTTAATTACATTAAAAAATTGAAATACACACCTCCATTAAATCATTTTATACTAAAAATTCAATGGCTTTTAATTTTAACCATAAAAAAATATCAATTTTATTTAAAATAACAATAACTTCCAGATACACTACGACCTAACAATTTTTTACCTTCTACGGGAAGAATATCAAAATGCAAAACACCATATATGCCAGGCAAGGGAGCTATTTAAAACATTAGATAATCCAGAAAAATTACTTTACTGCAGAGTCAAAAAGGAATATTTGGAAGGATGTTGCTTGGCTTGCCAGATTCCAATTGAAAGTATTAAACCAACTCTCACACAGCAATTACTCTCTTCAGTTAAAGATCAATATATGGTAGATAAAATTCAGTTTCAATAATTTTAAATCCATAAACATTTGAAAATCAATTAGTATTCACTGCAATTTTAATTAAATTTTTCTTCTAGAATATAATTCAAATTCTTCAGGCCGACAACATAGCGCGAGAAATCCCTCAAGTTTACAGGGACAACTTAGAGTTGGACGTCCAAGGTGGTTTGGTCAACAGGAAAATAATTGTGGCTCGCGATCTTTTGATGCAGATCCAGTGTCTTAATCTAGTTCGAAAGGTTTTAGAAAATGAAGTTGTTTTGGGCGATTATGTGGCTGAAATCAAAGCAGCTGGAGTAAGGGGACTCGAAGTTCTGTTCTCGGTAGGAAATTTAACTTTATTTAGAATTTAAGTTGAAATAATAACTTTTTTGTTTCCAACTCTTAATTTTTATTTTATTTTAGGCTATAGATAGTATTTTGGGCTGCGCGTCAGATATTGACAGAAAACGAATCACTAACTATCTTTCTTATCTTGTTCTGACCGGTGAAATTGAGGGACTCGCAACCAAAATTCTTAATAATCCCAAATACGTGGCCTTGTTCAATGAAAGAGAACTTGATGAAATAAAGAAAGAAGCTTCTTTTAACGATCTCGAGATTCCAGCTTTGTTATTAAGCAATGACTGGGGAGTTCCTTGTGTAACTTTTACCAGTAAGTATAATTTGAAAATTATCCAAAATTATTGTGGGTCCAAGTAATTCACTAAAGAATCAAACATTTTGTACAGAGAGTTTAAGAGTTGAAATTTTTGACTTGGAACAACGCCTCATCTTATCTTATAATCCTCTTGAAATTCGAGAGACTCTAATTCGACTTGATGGCATGAATTCCACAAAGCCTCTCTGGAAGGTAAACGGATCTTGGGAGTTGCCGATTCCTCTTCAAAGTGTTGTAATGTCCCTCCCTCGAGGATTCCTCCAAGATTATTCCTATATCCTACTCGCGAAGAGTCGGGAGTTAGCTTTAGGCAAGGACTTTGATCGATCCAAAGAGCTTCTAACTGTTCTTGAATCAGAAGTACAGCATCACATTGGAAACCTGACCTTCAAACTCTGCAGATTAATTAGTTGGGAGATTTTGCTCGTTGAAATATGGCAGTGCTTGCACCATTGGCCGGGAACTAACTTTTGTAAGCTTTTCATAATATTTTGCTTTCTCCTATACCTTAAAGAATTAAAAAAATCAATTTTAAATTACAAAAATTGAAAAATAAACAATTTATTTCACTTTTCTAGGTGATGTGCAGTCTTTGGTTGAACGAACAAAGTTGTGTTTAGCTGCTTTGCAGTCGACAGATCAAGTTATACCACGACAGGAAATAATAGAATTTTGTACAGTTTTTCTTTTAAATATGACTGAGTGGGATTACCTAACAACTCTTGAAAAAAGGTGGAGCTATTCCGAATTTGCAGCTGCTATTAGCGCTATTTGTCAGGACGTAGTGAAGTATAAGGGCGGACGAAAGTTTCCCAGAGAAGCTTGGGATTCTGGTACATTTCCAAGTTTCTAAATTAATTTTTATATATTCATCAAAAATTGTTTTTAATTTAAATTTTTTGTTTAGTATTAGCAGCCTTTGCACCTAGTAGAGATCCACCACAAAAACGAAGTGGAGGTAGCAGTTCTGGAACTGGAAACTCTTCTAGGGATTCAATGGCTGCAATATCAGGAACGTTGAGTAGACTTCGAGAACCTATAGCGCTTTCGGTGATGATTTCATTGCTCGCTCGACTTCACAACGTTTTGAGAGATGAATCTAGCTTGGAACTAAATACTCAGTACCTCACCCTTTGGCCTGCAAGTGTGCCAAAGTAAATTCATTTAAATAAATTTGAAACTTGTAATTTTAAAATAAGATTAACAAAATTTATTCACTCAAATTCAACAATTTTGCAGCTCTAATTCTTACAATATTAGAAACATTGGGGAGCTTCTTTTCCAGTTGCTGACTCAGGCTTTAAAATATTATCCGAGCAACATTCCTTGGTTAAAATTAATGGGAGATCTCAATTTTGGTAGGAGTTTTACATATATATTTGTAATTAATTGATAGAAATACTAAATATAGTTTCATTTAAGTTTTAGGATATCACGAGAGTGCCATGAAGTTTTACCTGAAGGCCATCATGGTTTCCAGTGACTTGTTTACTCAACCGGTTTCAAGAGTTCAAATTGAGGATTTTGTTTACAGGCGAATGATAAAATGCTGTGCTCATTTGCAATGTTACACTCAAGCAGCTGTACTTTGTCAATTTTTAGAGGAAGTAGATTATGCCCTGGCTTTCAAAATGGCAGCTAGTGATCAAAAAAGCTGTGCCCCTGCAGATGCCATGGACGCTTATTATCATTGCATCTGGGACACTACGATACTTGAGTATCTAATTTACTTACACACAAAACGAGGCGAACACCATAGAAAACAATTGGCTGTAAGATTAGAAATTAATTCAAATTGTTAAGAAGTTTAAGAGTAATTTATGTAACTAAGATCTATTTTTCTTGCAGATCAAAGTGATTGGGCTGCTAGAACTTAATTCGAATAATAACGAAGAGATACAGAGAGAAGCGGCAAATACTCGAAAAGCAAAGTTCTTAAGAGCGCTTTCAAAACAATACGTTTATTGATTGACGCGAGATTTGGATATTAAGACTTGACGAAGAGTCCTTTGTAAATCTGTAAATTAAATAGAATATTGTTTTATTAAGTTGTCGTTTTCCACAGAGTTTTTTTAGTCTTAGTAAAACTGAACTCCCAAAAAATTCGGCTTCAGTAATTTTTACAAAAAGGTAGTTAAATCTACTAAATAATATAAAAAATACAGGTGGAAATACGTGGATGTAATTTTATGCCAGGAAGGATAAAGTCATGCATCTTTGAAAAAAAGAAAATATATATAATAAATGTCAATTTATTTAGAATTCTCCACAATCACAACATAATATAAATGTATATACGTTTCAGTGGGGTTATTGAACCTAACAAAACATAAAAATAGAGTAAAAGAGGATTGAACTTATAATTTACATTAGCCAATATTAAACCCCATTGGAAGATTTCGTCTTTCAAATATTAAGCCCTCTAAAACTAAAGTAAATTGTAGTCCTACATCCTGAACGCCTCGTAGTATTTTTTTTTCTGAATAAATTGTTAATTAATGGTGTCTTCCAGTCCCTAAAATGAAGAAATCAATGACGTGTAGTAATAGAAACTAAATTTGGATATTCTGGAAAGTACGGTCATTGGCAGTTATCCTTCTAGGTTTTATTCTACCCGCAAGTTCGTATACATCTAGTAGAATTCTTTCGTGGAAGGCAACTTTCTTTCTTATATCCTCGTCTTTGTATCTGAAACCATGAAATATCATTTTTGTGAAAATTTGAATATGGTATACATAAGATAAGAAATCAGAAATTCAAAGTCAATAATTTCAGTTTAATAACACTGTACATACAATTAAAAATGTAAGATCTATTTTTTTGATTTATCAAAAGCAAATTAAATTTTTTATTTAAAAACAATACGTTGACTATTCTTATTCGCTTAAGAAAATACATACCCTTTATCTTCCAATCTTTCTTTGTAGACTAAACACTGTAAAAAAATTTTGCTTCTTTCCTCTGCTTCCTTTTCTTCGTCAGTTTTAGAATCTTCTTCATAACTAATTGACTTTGATGATGTTGGTTGTAGAAACGGAGGTACATTCTCTTTATCCATTTCGGATTTAATTTTCTCTTTCTGTTCTATTTCGTCTGTTCCCTGACTTCCAACTCCGTTATACATTTTTCAAAATTTTGCTATGAATAAAATAAAAAATTTTCTTAAAAATTTCGAATATTCAAGTGTTTAATAAAAAATTTGAGTTATAAGTTAAAAAAAGCCTAAGTGATATTTTTTTAAATTATATATTCGATGAAAGTTTTCTATGATTTTCAAAAAATAATTACAAAAAATTGGTCTGATTTTAAATGGTGTATATAATTTTATTCATGGAACATAGGAATTCATAAAGATGCAGACAAAAAGCGATAAAAAATATATACATGAATAAATTTTAGAATATATCAAAGAATAGTTTTAGAAATATAAAAACTAATTATTTCAAGTTTAATATATTTGTGTCTTAAACTCTATACCTATCCAAAGCAGGTAATAATCCTTTGTCTGCACCTGCGTCAAAGAACTAAAGTACACTGGCACATAATATCTCATTGTACATATTATATTGTTTCCAATCCTCAATTATCAGAATTTATGATGCCGGTTAAATGGGAAAACTCATTCTAGTCTTAAATATGAAGCAGTAACTTGATTTTTGAGTAGATACAAATGAAGAAATTTAACAAAATAGAAATAATGTCATTGAAAAATGATATGCTTATGAAATTATAAAAATAAATTCTATGAAAATAATTAACTAAAACCACAAATGATTCCAAAATTAATTGCTTTCTGCAAATATATGCATCTTGCGAATTTTACAAGGGGGAAAATATCCAAATATGTATATTTGGTATATAATAAATAGGTGGATTTTAAAAGCACTTTCAAATTTAGTATACTTAACTTTCTTCAAACTTAGCACTTAGTATAAAAATAATTACCTTACCTTGAATTAAAGCGTCTGTTTACCGGAGTCGAGTGGAACGTCTCTTGTACTGAGTCAAAGTAAAATGAAGCAGAGGAAAAGGAAAATTGACGCTGAGCGTTGCGAGTGAAAAGTGGGGAAAAGGGCCCATTTTCAATGAGTTTGCGCTTTAGTGTGGCTCTAATGGTCCGTGGGTGGCTTGACCAACTCAACTGCTCAGTTATTGGCTAATCCCAAAATTAAAGAAAGATAAAGGAAAATTGGCGTCTTTAAGTTTTATAAACACTTGAACTTTGGAAATATAATAACTTTTAGAGTATTAAAAATAAAAAGATAATCAAAGAATTTAATAATACATAGTCAATAATGAGAATTAATTATTTCTTTAGAAACTTTTCAATACGGAAAACTTTATTTCACAAACTGTATTTAAAAATTATATCGCTTTATTTAAATTGTGACTATCTTGAGCGATTACTTAATTATTTTACTTAACTTAATAAGCATACATAAGAATTTCAAGCCAGTGCTAGTTATTTAGAGATCTGGCGAATGTTTTTCCGTTTTCCAACGTGCTTGAAAATTTTTATACGTTGACTCTTCTTTTTGTTGCTTGAGTCATTTATATTTTTGAAATATCCATATCCACCTCCTCCCAGTCTCTTTTGAGGTCGCGATTGTCTATTCGATTCCGGGTCTGTACCTTTTGCTTTGGTTAAGGAACATTTTACATTTGGCTCAAGTACGTTCCTAGAGAAAATACAATTAAACCTCCGGCGATCAAAAGAAGATACATGATATTTAAAATACATTGCATATATCTCCTTTTGATAGCCACGGGTTTAAATTTTGAATACAAAATTATTTTCTGCAAATTAAAAAAAGGATACTTAAATCAAGGGCAGGAGGAACTGTGAATCCGAAAGATTTCGCTATCTTTGTCAAATCTAAAGTTTCGATGTTAAAAATTTTTTTCAGATAGTGCGTATCGTAGGCTTTCACGAAAGCCTTGAAAGCTTCTTTTGCAGAGAGATGCAGAAAATAGTTACTTGAAATCAACTTCTCCAACTAGAACACATTAAGTTGAAATAAATAAAATGTAAAAAAAAATACGCACAAGTTTTTGAGAAATGATAACTAAAAATAACTTACTGAGAGCTGAATGTTTTTAATTTTACTCCAAGAAACTTCAAATTCATAGGTAGAGATTCCCGCTTCTTTAAGACAAGAAAGAAAGTCGAGTTCTTCTGGTCGAAGAACTAACATTGTCTTTGTTGCATTTTCTTTTCCACCAACTATTTCACCAAGTCGTCGAATATATTCCTGTGTCAGAATATTGAAATAAAGAATTAGCTTGCTCTGTTCAACGGGATTCTAAAGTTTAAAATTACGATCTTGAAATACCTCCACATCTTCAACTGGATCGTATTGCAGAATCCAGTTGACACTAGGAAAGTTGAGATCTTTTACTGCTGCTTCAGCACAGAGAAGAATACCGGAAGGAGCATTGCAAAACTGAGAAAAAACTGCGTTTTGTTTAACACGCTTTTGTTTGCCCTAAAATAAAATAGATTAAAAATGGTGAATACTGCTATCAATTTCCGAAATCTCGTAATAGATTGGAACTATACACTTTTAACAATAATTGAAATATTTTTACATGTATACTGAGCACGGGAACATCTAGGGAAGTAAGTAATTCGTGATGATGCTTCGTAGACATACAAGAACTGAAGAAAACTACCACTTTCTTATTTTTATTTTTTTCAAGAAAATTAAGCAAGAAGAGAAAGCGTTTTTCACTTGGTGCTAAAACGTATCCTTGTTCTAAGCCCTCAACCTTTTGTTCTTTGATTGTTTCTTTCAAGTCTAAGTATACTGGATTTTTTCTCATCGCAAGAGCGATTAACGCTTCTGATTTGGTCATATCATTTGAAAAGAGGACTGTTTGTCTTTTTTCTGTAATGTGAATAATAATAAGTGAAATATATGAAAAAGGAATCAAACACAGAAGAAGCTAGAGGTTCTTACTTGGTAGAATACCGAAAATCTTCTTAAGGTCTTCTTCAAACCCAATTTCGAGCATTCGATCCGCTTCATCTATGATGAGAGACTGGAGATTTTTGTAAATAAAAGTCGGAGTATTTTGAAGATGGTAAAGCAACCGCCTGGGGGTGGCGATTACGATATTACAGCCTCTAGATAATTTACGTGATTCTGTTTTTAGATCAGAGCCATCGATCAATAAGCAGGAAGTAAAAGTATGGTATTTTATTAATTCTTTGAGGATTCCAAAAGTTTGCAGTCCCAATTCACGAGTAGGAGAAATTATAATGCATCCAGTACCTGAAGTATTTCAAATATTCAGATTGAAATTAATATAGTCAACTATTTGCAATAATTATCAATTAAAATAAAGTAGTAATTTTTTACCATCTCTAGGCGTTATACATATTTTTGTCATTTGCTCCAGAATAGGAATTAAAAAAGCTAATGTTTTTCCTGAACCAGATTTTGCTGATGCAGTAAGATCTTTGCCTTCGAGAAGAAGAGGAATAGAACGAGCTTGTATTTCTGACATATTAGTGAATCCCATTTCTCCAATTGCCTTTAGAGTATTCTTACATATTTTGTCGTCTAGTACCGAAAAAGTAGAATTTACAGAGACTTCTAGATCAGCAGATACTGCAAAATATTGTTAAAAAATCTTTTATATTATTTTCTGCTTAATCAATGTTGGAATTATATAATAGGTAATCAAGTAGATGATAAATACTTATGCAATTAGAAATTTTTTTTCTATTTTTTTTCTCTTTTGAGTACGAAATTGAATGACCTGGTGTATTTCCTTTCGATATTTTCTTCTTTTCTGTTAAAAATTACATATTTTTGACAAATAAGAAAATTCAGATTCAAAATTATAATATTGAATTTTTCATACTATATATGCTGTTCATATACATGTGTATATTAATAAATATGTATAATATGTAATAAATAATACATATCAATAAAAAACTAACTTTTAGCTCCTCCATCTTCTGTTGCTTTTCGCTTGAGTTTTTTATCATTAACCATTTTTCTAAATTCTGCAACAAAAATATCGTTGTCTTTATTATTATTTCTTCCGTAAAGAAAAAAAATAGGGCTAAAGTAAGATTTTAAACCATTTTATATATCATATTGAAAAAAACTAAGAATACAAATTTTAAGGTTAGAAATCTTGTGAGTGCTCTTGAGCCTTATACATAAAGGTTTTAATATAAACAATTATAAATAATTAGAGATTTAAGTTCATATTAATATAAGAAATAGTTCAAAGTAAAATTATCAAACAGCAAATAAGCCTATAATATTCACAATATTCTAAAATGTCAAAAGTAACCAACCAGTGCGGCTGAAACACGTGTTTACTTCGTTTACCCGCGATAAAGGTTGAAAAGAGATTCTCTTGAAGTTAGTAGGGGGTAAGAAATTTATCGAAAATCGAATCTTTGAATAATCGATTGAACATTGCGATTTTTTTCCAAATTCAATTTCATATTTTCATATGGTACGTAAAAAGTATATGTACGTAAATTCTAAAGAGATCTGAGAAAAATTTTGTAAATCTCACGTTTGTTAATGTAAATTCCTCTTTATTACTGATGAATACAAATGAGGTAACTTACTTCAACATAATGGCAAATCCTTTTTAAATAATACGCAGGCATAAGATTGCATGGAGCGGCTACTATGGCCCAGCCTATCTACTTATTTTTAAGAACACACTTTATGTTTTCAAGTAAAAGCTCGCTGTTTTATGATTTAATTTAGTTTATTTTGAAAGTTCCCTTAAACCCATCTACTTTTTACAATTTCAGCCCTAATATTACGGATAAAAGAATTTTGTATCGAAAACCGGCACCAATTCCCATTCCAGCAGCATTAGTGGGCATTCAATTGTTTCAAGATAATCAACCATGAACAATAGTTAAGAATGATCAGAAGTTATAAATGTTTTTTTTTACGATTTTTCATAGGAATTTTATTTGCTATCTTAATTTTAGAAGATTTAAGTAGTATTTCTCCTGAAAAAATCAGTTCAATTCTTAGATTTTTCTAGCGGCTTGCATATTTTTAACAATATCCGGTTTATGCCGGCCATTGATTATGGTAGTTCCTTTTCCTCCCGCGTACCGCAAATCAGCTTAACCGGCATCGCTTCGATTATTATGGTCCATTTTGGTTGTGCGTCGTCGGCCATTTGTACAATTTTTGCTCTTAAAAGATTTACATATAGATATTTAGGAGTTTTACTCAATTGATACAGTAATTGCCTGCACAAGAAGCTTATGATTACTTGGTTTTATAAATGAATCGTGACAATAAACGAAAAATTCAAAAGTTTTTCTTTTCTTCAAAATCTTAACCTACAAATCTGAAGCGCAAGTTAGTTTAAAATTATTTACGATTCTTATTCATTCTTACCATTTTTATTATGTTTCAAAAGCATGCTCAATACTCTGCTTTTCAAAGTAACACATGTATCTGTCAATTTACAAAATCAATTTTAATGGCTTTACATAAAAATTCAGTGCGTATAAGCACGATGCTTGAACTTAATTTTTCAAGAAATTAATTGTAAATTGTTCAGTTGCTTTAAAAAGTTATATTTTAAATATCTTTTCTGTGGTGAAGGATTTGAGTTTTTTTAAATGCTAAAATGATATTTAATTAAATGTTTAATAAATAACATAAATTTCATAATGTAGGATTTTTGCTTTCTTCCATACTGTATGCTTTATATGGTTTTAAAATTAACAGATTTAATTCAAAAAATAAGTTTCTGTGAAGATTAACTAAATTCAATTAATTATTTCATTAAATAATAAATTATGTATAATGATAGAATTTACTCTATAAAATAGGTGAATATTGGGTTAACGAGCCTCAGTTAAGATTTAAAAGGTTATATTTTGTAGGAAATAAGAAATACGAACGCACAAATGTTTTAATAATATTTTTCAGTATTCATAGTAATCAAATTTTTCTATTTAATTTATTATTCTCTATATGTATTTATCATCATAAATGAAAAATTTCTGTCGTAACATTCTTGAGTACATGGTATCATTAGAAAAATTGGGAATATTTTATTTTTCTAGGATGAATGACGACTGGGATAGTGATGGCGATAACTCAAAAAGGAGTCGTCCATTTAACTCTAGACAATATTCGAATCAGACACGATACAACGACAATAGGCAATCTGATGGGCGAGATGGAAATAGACGTGGTGGATACGGAAGAGGCAACAGCCGTGGTGAGAGAAGTAGTCAGTATGGTCAACGAAACCAATATGATCAATCGAATCAGTATAATCAGTCGTCAACAGGCGAAGAGATTACTTTACAAATCCAAACGAACCGAATTGGCAAACTCATTGGCAGAGGTGGTAGCCAAGTAAAAGAATTTCAATCAGACAGTGGTTGTCGAATAGTGGTGAGAATAGAATAAATTAATTTAAGATGCCAAAGAATAAAAGCATATTTTCCATTTAAAATTTTATTAATATTTTCTTATCAGATTGACAGATGCAGAGATAATGAAACTGTCACAGTAACTTTAGTTGGCAATGAAGAAGCTCAGAAAAAAGCTAAAAAAATGATTGAAGACCTCATGTCTGATGATATGGGTCCACCTCATGGTCGAGCACCACAATCATATGGACAGCGTTCGCGAAGATCAGATTCGAGGTCTCCATCATCGAGATCTCATTCTCAATCAAGGACGTCCCACTCTCCTAAACGTGATTCAGATTCCTATTCACAGAATTCCTTCCCGCCTTTGGGACAAAGTCAGCAATCGTATGGACGAAAGTCACAAGAAGAAACGTCTTCTGGAAGACAGTCTCAAGGTCAATATGGGCGCCAGCAATCGCACGGATCTCAATCTCGTGATTTTCAGTCAAATCGTTCTTCAGATTATAATAGGAGTAATAATGATTATAACTCCACACGTTCCGATTCCAATAGTCATCAGAGCTCCTCCAGATATCAAAACCAAAGATCCAGTTCACCACCGAAAGATAATAAAAAGGATGAAATTGATTTTGATTCTTTTGATTGGTCCAAGGCTAATGAATTTTATGTAAGTATCAGAATTACTGTTTCAATCTAAAAGAATATTTTATTTTATTTTTAAGAATTTCTTGATTTTTGGATCTTTTTAGGAAAACGCACAGAAGGAAAGGTGGTCAAAATTACCGCCATTGAAAAAAAATTTTTATGAAGAAGATCCGGAGGTTGCGAACATGCCGAGTGATCAAGTTGCGGCATTTAGGAAGTCGTACAACAATATTGAAGCGAAGCTTATGTTCGATAAAGAGGGCGAGACTCACGACCTAAAAGTTCCTAATCCTGTTCAAACTTTTGAACAGGCCTTTCGAGTAAATACGATTTTCTTAATGATTAATTTATGATAATTTTTCACATGATGGTGAATTTCATTAATTACTATTTTTTACAGAATTATCCGGATATTCTTCAGGAAATTTATAAACAGGGGTTTGAGAAACCTAGCCCCATTCAGTGCCAGGCTTGGCCAGTTCTTTTGAGTGGTATGGATCTGATAGGAATCGCGCAAACCGGAACAGGTAGATAACCAGGAGAATTTTTTTGAACTTCTAAAACTAAATTGGAATTTTTTTATAGGAAAAACTCTGGCGTTCTTACTCCCGGCTTTGATTCATATCGATGGCCAAGATATACCTCGAGATCAAAGGGGTGGACCTAACGTACTTATTTTAGCTCCAACGCGGGAATTAGCGCAACAGATTGAAAAGGAGGTTTCAAAATATACATATCGTGGCATTAAAGCGTAAGTTTAAAATTATTTCAAGATGTAATTTTCAAAATAAATTAAAAACACTGAATTTTTTTTCCAAAATGTAAATCGAGTTTTTAATTTTTATAGAGTTTGCATTTACGGCGGAGGAAGTCGAAAAGACCAAATTAACACCGTTTCCCATGGCGTTCAGATCGTCATAGCGACTCCCGGAAGATTAAACGATCTTGTTCAGGCCGAAATTTTAAACGTCGAGGCTGTGACGTATCTTATTCTTGATGAAGCCGATCGCATGCTGGATATGGGCTTCGAACCTCAAATTCGTAAGACTCTCTTAGACGTGAGGCCTGACAGGCAGACTGTGATGACTAGGTGACTTGAACATTTCTCTTTTTAAAAATTAAAATGAAATAGTATTATGATTCTATTCCAATTTTTTAGTGCTACATGGCCTGCAGGAGTAAGAAGACTTGCGCAATCTTACATGAAAAATCCTGTTCAGGTCTGCATAGGAACATTAGATTTGGAAGCCGTACACTCTGTGACACAAACTGTGATCATGACGACAGAAGAGGAGAAATCTCAAATTGTAAGTGCATCTTTAAATCTTGGAAAATAAATCTGTTCTTACATGTTTAATCGCATTTTTTGTATTTGTAAATTATTTATAATGCAATAAGATTTTTTAAATTGAATTGTATAATTTATATATTTTTTTGTCTGCTTCAGTTACAAGACTTTTTCCGGAACATGGGAGCAGACGACAAAGTCATCGTATTTTTTGGAAAGAAAGCGAGAGTGGATGCGATCTCGAGTGAATTGGCACTACAGGGAGTAAATTGTCAAAGTATTCATGGAAGTCGAGAACAGTCTGACAGAGAACAGGCGCTTGATGACTTAAGAAGCGGTGAAGTTAAAATTCTTTTAGCAACTGACGTTGCCAGTCGAGGTATCGACATTGAGGATGTTACGTACGTTTTAATCATTTTTTTCTGGCAAATGATTACAAATTTCAATATTTACCAGCAATTGGATTTTTTTACAGTCATGTTTTCAACTTCGATTTTCCTCGTGATATCGAGGATTACGTTCATCGTGTTGGTCGTACGGGACGCGCAGGGCGGACTGGTGAAAGCATAACTTTAATGACTCGTAGTGATTGGTCGCACGCCAGAGAATTGATTTCTCTTCTAGAAAGAGCTTCTCAAGTATGTTTTATTTCCAACACAATATGTTTATTTTGAAAGGACTCAAGGAAGTGGGAATGTAGGGAAAAAGAACGTAATAATTGATAACAAAAAAGCGTTTGCTTATTTTATTTTAAAATTTTTCTGGCAAAGTAACCGTTTTTACCAGAATATCTGTTGAGTAATGTTAGTAAGATTTTATCAAATTGTTATAAATTACGATTTTCTAACACATCCCCATTTGCACCAATATTTTAAAAAATGAATTTGATAAATAAAAATTTATTCTATTCAATATCTGATTTGTTTTTAGGATGTTCCTAAGGATTTGTACGACATGGCAGAAAGATATGACGTTTGGAAAGAAAAACGAAATAATGAGAGAGATCGAGACCGAATGGATGCTCGTGGTGGTGGAGGAGGTGGTAGAGGAGGTGGAAGAGGTGGCGGCGGTGGAGGCAGAGGAGGTAGAGGAGGCGGTGGACGAAGGGGTGGGAATCGATGGGGTAGTGACTGGTAAACTACACTATAGATTTAACTCAGATAATATATATATATTAAAAATATGATTTATATCAAAAAGTCAAGTCAAAATGAGTCACATCAGTTTTTTAAAAACTGCGTACAATATTATATCTGAGCTTTGCAATGATTCAAATAGGAAATAGAACCATGATTATTAATAAATATTAGATATCTTTTTTACGTTTAGTTCGGGAAAAGACTGATGCGATTTTTCTATTAGTAATGGATTTAATTTTATGAATTTTTCCGACTTGTTTGATCAAATCCTTGAGCATTTTCTGAATTATTAGTGTCTATAATCTATACGGTAAGAAAGGTGACGTTAATTCAATAGCCATGTATCAGTATATTAAACGTCGTCTGATACAAAGAAACGTTCTTCCATTGATGATTTTTCTTTTCGTTACTTTCAAGGGTGTACTACCTGAAAAATAAACATTTTCGGAAACTGGACTTATTTTTGTTTCCATTCCAACCATTCCTTTTGTTAAAATTTATACCAACAATAAGCTATTTTAAGTTGAATTATCTAAACTATTTATTTTTTAAAGATTCATTATATTTAAATAACTGTTAAATATGAATCTGTGAAATGGTATATTACGGGATTTTCTGTTTTTTTAGACATTTTTTAGGACTGTATAGATGTTCGTGATTCAAAATTTTAATTTTTCATCCGTTTTTAAAATGTTTAAAGTTAATGGAATTCCTAATTTTTCTTGAGATTTTAAAGATTTTTCTAATGTCTAGATCTTATAAATCAATTATATGGTTTTCAAAATAAAAGTTGTTCTTTATTTTGTTGCATACAAGAAAAAAAACTACAGAAATGTACAAAATATTTTTACTTCTATAAGATGTAGAAAATACACTAAATTTGCACGTAGATTAAGAGAATTTTTCGTACTCTTAAAAAATATTGCATGAACTTTGTGTTTTACACGCTATTAAATTTAATTATTAACATATCATTATCATACATTATTTTTAGCACTGGATTTACCAGAATTTTTATATATATATTTCATTTATTCTATTTTCATTAAATACTTCATCTATTTCATTTCTCTATTTATTCATTCATATGCTGCTCTAAAAACCATACAACATGTTAATATAAAAGCATTATTTTAAATTTTTAATGAAATATACCACCAGTCTTTTTGACTGGTCTGATAAATCTAGTGTTAAAGTCGTATTATCATATATTTACTATTCATTAATATCATTTAGTTTTACGTTGCAGAGAATTCTTTTATAAATTAATAACGATCTCTCTCCATAAAGAAACTTTGTAAATTCAAGTTTGTACGATCTAAAATTATTTCGTAAAAATAAACTTATTCTACCTTACAAAAATATTTAAGAGAAAGGCAAAGAAACATCTTATTTCTTTTTCGGATATAAATAAAAAAGGTTATGAGTAACTGAAAAGGGGAATAGTAAAATCGATAAACTAGCAGTTGATAGTAAAACTATTAGTTTGTAAAAGTAAATGAATAAAATATTATAACTTCATAAGAAAAAAGTACAAAAGTGTAAACATAGGCTAGAAAATGGTATTTAACAGCTGTATACTTTGAAGTTTCGAGTTTTTGTATACTTTTCGGCGAAGATCTTTCCGCTTGGTGTTGGCGTCGAGAATGCAATATCATCCATTGACATTATGTAGCCATAATAAAAATTTCTCCTGAAAAAGTAAATTAGATATTTAATACAAGTTTAACATACAACTTTTAACAGAATTTAAAAATTTTGTCCTGAATTATGTTCAATTTACCTCAGAGTATCAACAAGTTGTCTGGCGATTCCCTGTTTTCGATGCTTCATGGCCGTCCAAACAACGTTGATTCCACATTTAACAGGTGTGCTCTCAGAAGTGCAGCAGTCCAACTCTACAAGTTCAGGAATCATGCGATGAGCTTCCTTTACTGGTTCAACGAGAAGTACTCCCAAAACGTTCTTTTCTCTGATATATAAATATATTCTCATATCTTTATAGCAAGACAACTGCTTATCAGCCAGTCCCAAATCCATGTCGACTACATTTAGAATCTCCGTAACTTTCTTCCAGCACTGTTTAGGATCATTCGGCTCGACCACAATGATTCTGCTCTTAGTATATTCATCATTCCAAACCATCTTTTCATTTTTCCACCCATGGAACTTGAGGGTTTTAAAACTATTGTGGAAATTCAAGTGAGCATTTTCATCTGCAGGATCTCCGAGTTGATAAACAACTCCACATTCATTACACTGCGTAGCTCCAAACTTCTTCTGACCACAATCTAATTGATACTGATCTTCTGCTCCACCTGCGTTTGCTGCAAGTTGCCAAGTTGCTGATCTTTTTACTCCTCGATTCCTAGGAATGATGACTTCGCGGTGGTTGCTAGAGTAACCTTTAGTAAAGAGTGGATAGATATTTTTGTTCTCTTCTCCGATATTGAAATTAATTTTATCTTCCGTCTGCATAACAGTGTCTTCGATGTTCATCACCGAAGTCATATTGCTCAATTCGCTCGCAGGAGACATCACCACATCTTGGAAAGAAGAATACTTATTCGGAGAATTTGTGATTTTCTTTTTTTGCAATAATTCTATCGGTTCATAATCATCGTCGGTCCAATCGTCTTCGAGAATTTTTAGTAGTTTTGCCACATCCTTTTCTTTTGTATTTTCGAATTCAGGTTCATCTACAATCAAGTCAGCCGCGTCTAACGTAAAGTCCAGTTTAGGTTTCTTATGAACATTCTTTTGTTTAAGAGAAATCTTTCCATCTGAGACGTCTAATTTGATTTTTTTATTCACAGTCACTGTAGCATTTTTTGATCTAATCATTTTGAAGAATCGCTTATTGAGATCAAATTCAGGAGTCGGAGACCTTTCAGCCTTCTGTCGTTGACTTGCTTTACTTTTAGTATTCTTCGAAGAATTTTCTTGTGTATTTATGTTTTCAGTCCCTGCTTTAGAAACCGGTGGAGAGACTCGTTTTTCATTTTTGAATGCCTCAACTCGAGAGATGTGTTTCTTCGGTTTCGGTCTCTTAATACCATGAGAAACTCCACTGTTGATTTCACCTTTCATAGACTTCCTCGTTAAATGTCTCTGTCCAGACTTTTGAACATGATGAGAAGGAAGACTACGTCTCTTTTTGGGTTTATCAAACTGCTTCCAATCCAATCCAAAAGCATTAGGTATTTTCTGCTTTCCACTTCCATAGAAAGATTTTGTATCCATGGTGATGTTATCTTCCTGCTTCTTATCTTGAAAGAGAGATGCTCTCGCTCTTGGGATGGAACAGGAATCATCAGTCTTCTGCAGTTTAGTTTTCACAATTATGGGATCATTAATATGTCTCTTAACAGCAGAAGATTTCTTTTCAGGGGAAATCTCAATCACATCCAAGGCTCCAAGAGTTTTTCGACGGTGGAGACGAGGAAGAGAAGCGTCTTTGTTTACTGATCCCAAAGGTGTAATCATTTTGTGCTCGCTACCATCCTCTTTTTGTGGAGTTTCTGCTACGCTGTTTTCGTTTTGTATATCGGTGAGACAATCCCTTAGAGGAGTTTCTGGTACAATTTCTTGGGAAAATGAATTTCTAGTGCGGTTTGGAGTAAGAGAATTGAGATTCTTCGAAGGAGAGTGAGTAGATTTTGGAGATGGTGGGAATATTATTCGTCTAGGAGAAGAGCGAGCGGCTCGTGTGACGTGTTTTAGAGAGCTGAATGGAGAGAGGCGCTTATCGAAATAACCAGAAGCAGGTTTTAGACGATCCCAGGTGAGATTCATGAGAGGAATCTGAGGTGAGCCCTCTGGTGAGGCTAAAGGAGAGACGAATTGTCGTCCAGGTGAACTGTAGGTGCTACTCGGGCTATTATCGGTGAGAGCAAGGGGTGACATTGGTCCCAGATCAGATTCATCGCCTGAATATGAATCATTCTCTCGCTGAAGGACTGGTTGTTGAAAGAGACTGCGTTTAGTCGAACTCTCTTCAGCTCCGAAAAGTCGCTTTTGGGCTCTGCGAGGAGTGCACAGCAACTCCTCTGAGCCTTGACCACTGTCGCAAGAAAGCATTGATAGACTTTATGGCTCAGAGACAGTCTGAAATGAGAAGATAAAATAGAATTATATATTTTTTGTCTTGTATATTAAAATTTATCTCATTAGTTTGAATTAAAAATATTAATTTTATTTATCACAGGCCTCACAGTCCCTTTGGGATAAAAAATAGGGTGTATAGGGGCCTTTTTTCTTGCCTATAGGGACCTTTTTTACGCTCATAGGGTACATTTTTTAACAAAAATTAGATATGAAAGAAAGTTATTGAAAAGAATAAACTCTTAATAAAAGGTAAATAAAGACGTAATACTTTTTATTTAAGTAAGTAATAAATATATTCAAATTAATTAGTTGAGTTTGAAAGAGCAGTCGACCGGCAATCGAAAAACTTGGGCTAGAATCCCAACGCAGTCGAAAGCGTCTTTATTTCCACAGAAAGATTTTCAAATTCAATAAATATATTCATATTTTTGTACACAACTGTACTTCACAAATTTTCGGACGTGAGTATTAAATAGGAAATTACCGACATATCACGACTATGTACTCTCTAAATCTGAATCAGTTGAATTTTCACTGATTGAATCAGTAATTTGCATTTTCACTGACAAATCAGTTAATTTTCACTGATTGAATCAGTGAAAAAGTATTTTTTCACTGTTAAATCAGTTATTTTCCATTGAAGTAATTAGTGAAATTTGACTGATTTACAGTAACCTTTTTTTAGCTATTTAAAGGAGTCAAATTTCACTGATAATCAGTAGATTTTGACTGATTCAGATTTATAGAGTATGTAAGACTGATTAAATTAAATTTCAATTAACTCTCAACAAAATTTCAGTCTTTTCATTAATAAGTATACTGCTAATAACACAATATGAGTTTTCTTGACTTAATTTTAAGTTTAAATAAATTACTAATACAATACTACTATATCGGTTACATCTATAGACTTCTTTTAAAATTCTTAGATCTTTTAAATTCCGAATAATATTTATATCATTATTGCGATGGTTTTACCTATTGCACCTAACATTAAGGTAGTACGATCACGAAAATTAAACCTCAGGCAAAAATAGATAATTTTGCTTTCAAGAATAGCAATATTATTATTTAAGGGCTAATTTGAAAGAGAAAAGATTATTTTTTATGAAAAAAATTTGAAACACAAAAAAATAAAGTTATTAATAAATTTTATTTTTGCCCAAACTTATTTTCTTATCGCTTCGAGCCAAATTTTTAAAAATGATGCGATTCTAATCAATCACAGTTCATTTTTTTAGTAAAAAGATTCTCTACAACTTGACCATTTCCTATTTTTGAAAATCAATCAATTATTATCAAATTCAGCAATTTGTTTATAAAAATTTTATTTAAAAAAAATGTTTTTCAATGGTTTCAACCATTAAAGAATTTATTTTTAAAAATTGGAAACGGCCAAGTTGTAGAGAATCTTTTGCCTAAAAAAATGAACCGTGATTTATTAGAATCGCATCATTTTTTAAAATTTGGCTCGAAGCGAAAAGAAAATAAGTTTGGGCAAAAATAAAATTTATCAATAACATTATTTTTTGTGTTACAAATTTTTTTCATGAAAAATAATCTTCTCTCTTTCAAATTAGCCCTTCAATAATAATATTGCTATTCTTGAAAGCAAAATTATATATTTTTGCCTGAGGTCTAATTTTCGTGATCGTACTACCTTAACATGTCGTTCGTCGCTGATGTTATTGGTTAAGGCAGTGCGTACATCGACCAATCATAATTTCTTGAATAAAAGCGCTCGAAATTTAAATATTATTTAATGACAGTTTCAAAATAGTGAGGTCATTAGAAGAATGCAACGTTTGTATACCTGGCTTTTATACAGATTTTAAAAAATGGACACTAATGGCTGAAAATAAGGCACTTTAGGGACCAAATCGTGAAAATAGGGGACTTTAGGGACCTCAACTGAATATAGAGGACAATAGGGGATATAGGGACCGGTCATCAAGAATTTCGTTTTTCTATTTCTAAACAAAGAAATCAAACTGTAGTTCACAGTTAAATTTCAGTATACTTTAGTTTTAAAGATATTTGAGTAGACTATAAATGCAGAACATTATACATTAACAATGATTGATTTAGAAAATAATTTCATTATCAAATACTTCGTGGAATTCTTGGCCTGTTAGATTATACTTTAAAGCATGTTTTAAAATATGATTACCTTAAATCCTCAGAATATCTCATTGAAGGGGATATATTATATTCTTGAATATTATTGTTTTATTTTAGAAATTAACGACAAACATTTACTAGAAATCATATAATTAAGCGAAATAAAAATCTGTTGTAGGAACTTCTCCCGCTCAAAATTCCAACAATTTTAAGGTTAGGCTTTTTCTTGAAGTTGTGTACCGTACAATAAATTACACAGTATCAACAATTAAGCCTTGTTTATATGAAAAAATACAATGGGAGTGATGAGTAATGGAATTGTAACATTAATGTAAACTTTTGTTTACACTTTACTTAAACATCGTTAACTCAAAAGTTATCTTAATGTCACATGGAGCTCGAATACATTGAAAAAATTAACATAAATGATTGCCAAACTTCAACTTTAAAAAAGCCTTACGTTTTATTCTGCTTGCACACAAATAAGTAGAAGTTTATTTTCACTTAAAAACTACGAATTAAACGCGTTTTAACTGATATTTGTCTCTTCAACTCGACGCAGTTACAAACCGTCACAAACGTTGTTTTACCTCCGAACCACTCCAACCTTCATGACGTTCGGCGTTCCGCTTTTTCTTCCACTACTATTCTCGATTCTGCGCACCTGCTTTTATTCCGCTCTCTGATTGGCCGAAAAATTCTAAAATAAATTCAAATTCATGTATGCGCACTTCCAAGCATGCGTAAAACATACAAAACTTGTTTCAACAGCCTAATTGATTTTAAATATGCATATGCTAGAATTTTATGCTTTGTTTTAAATTTTTAATGAATTGAAATATATTATATATATATATATATATATATATATATTAACACTAAATTGTAACACGATTTTCGTTATCAGTGTTAATTTTAGTACAATTTTTTTTTTTACAAAATCCTGTTAGAAATATTGAACATTAAATTTCGTAATTAAGAGCTGTGAATTTAAGTAGCAGTCTTTATGAAATTGCAAACTTGGTCACAGAGTTCCCTACCGAATCTGTTGAATGAAAACCTGTTTGTACATCAGATTCAATGTCCAAACGTTCTGCGAACCCAGGGGCGACGATGATTTTTAAAAGCCCAGACCCGCAAACTGAAGAATTTTTGAGTCAACAAAAACATGGTTAAATAGAACAAGTTTCATGAGAAAGACTTGGGAATGTAAACAAAATTACAATATTCTTACTGCCAAAACAGTATTTTATTGTTATTTATTGTACAAGTATCACAACAGATATGTCAGGATATGTATTTGATGCATTACCCCAGAGTTAGGAATGTGCTCATGGAAAAAAATGTGAAATCAAATTGCCTTTAAACAATGCGTAAATAAATTAGTATCATTTCCATCATTGCTATTCCTACAATGTAAAACTAATTTCGATTTTTTCTAATTGAAAACTGTGGATTCTGTAGCAAATAAACGACATTATCGAACAATTGAAATTGAAAAAAAATGTTAGTTATCTGCCAATTGACGGTGTTACATAAGTATGAGTGCATTAAATTAACATTTGCAAATAAAAGATATTTGTTCTATTATTGACGAATCTCTTTATATATTACTATTATTATAGCTTATGTTGTTTCTGGAGAGTAAAAAAAACTGAATTTCATGGCAGTAACTTTAAAATAGTTTCGTTTGCATTAAGCTTTGATTCTATCAGCTAAAGAGCAGCTGAGGCCAGTGTTGTCTGGTTCGACGTTTAGTTCTTTCACAATACCATCTTCAACGACCATCGAGTATCGTTTGCTTCGCTTCCCACCCAAGGGAGGAAGGTCAACAGATAGTTCCAGAGCATCAGTGAATGCTGCTGTAGGATCAGCAAGCATCCTCACCTACAAAAAATTGTATTGGGATTTGTATACATTTTATAAAACAATAAAGTTTTGTAAATTTTATTTAAAATTCATGAAATTTTAATTTTGTTCAGTACCTTGCCATCAGCTTTTTGATCTTTACCCCAGGCAGCCATGACGAAGGCATCGTTGACACCAATGCAAAAGATTTCATCAATTCCCTTAGATTTCAAATCGTCTGCTTTCTGGATATACCCTGGCAAATGAGTCTGAAAATTTAATTTAATTAAAATGTGTTAATAAATTAGAATGTCTTTTTCTTAAGTTCCATGTGCCTCTCTGTATTCCTTTCATCCTTTCAACTCTCTAAGCATTTGTTTAAATATTGTTTTTAATGCAAAATACAAACAAAAACAGGGCAAAAAATCATCATATTTCTTTAAAAGTGGAAAAAAAAATTTATTTTTATTATTTGCTAGTTCAGGCGATAGCGGGAAGTGTAATTGCTATAAAATGGGTTAAAATTTGTGTTTGAGAATATTTGAACGGAAGATATCGTGTCCGCAAGGGAGCAACTTTTTTCGGCAGGCTCAAGTTCAAGGCGTCAAAAAACTATATCTTTGAAGATTTTTTCAAAAGTAAAATATAATTTTATTGTCCATATCCTGTAGAATAACTTACGAAAAATTTCGAATAAAAATATTGAAAAGTTTTTTTTCACAACGATTTAAAAACATCGATATTTCGGACCGACTCGGGTAGAATACCCCCTTAAATCAGTTAATTTTCACTGATTCATCAGTGGAAAAATATGTTTCACTGTTAAATCAGTTAATTTTCACTAAAGTAACCAGTGAAATTTGACTGATTTACAGTAACCTCTTTTTGGCTATTTGATTCAGTCAAATTTCACTGATAATCAATACATTTTGACTGATTCAGATTTAGAGAGAATAATATTAAGATAAGCATTTGGTCCGGTAGATTCACCTTCTGATAAGTTCCAGATAAATTTATCCCATAAGATTTAAAATGTATTAAATTTTTCTGGAACTTATCAAAAGGTTGGATTAACCCGATTAACCAGCCTTCAGAATAGTATATTATATATCGACTCTTACTTTAATCGATTTTTATGTCTTGCTTTACTCGCTTCACTGACTGGTGCATACTTTTCTTGGAAAATGTTCCTTTTCTTCCTCTACCACATCACGATACCATAAGTTTATCTCATTCTAGAAATCTTATTCAGAAAATATGTAGAAAGAAATGAACTTAAGCTTATTGCCATGTAATAGAGTGAGAAGGTCAACAATTTCAAAGAGAGGTGTAAGTGTGCCTTTACATTAAATAAAAAATGCATTATCACTAAATTAATAATGTATTCACATACCTTGGAACATCCCGGAGTGAAGGCACCAGGGACAGCAAAGATGATAATTTTTTTGCCTGCAGCTTCTTTTGCTAAATTCACCTTGTTTGCCGGTGAATTTTCGTAAAGATCAACGGAGGGGATTTTATCACCGACCTTAACCAACAAAAATCACTCGATATATTAAAGCTCTAAACTCATTTATCAATTTATCTAGCAGATAAATCTATTATCGTGATTCAATATTATCATTAGAATAGTAAAAAGTTGATACTTACGGCGATAACCATGGTTTTTGATGATAAGTGAATTCCTCGTACAAACGAACTTAACGTTGAGCGTCCTAACGCGAAAGTGGCGCGATTCGCAAGCTGACTCATGTGGGCTTTGGTAGATATTACCTTGTTACTTGATTGTCAGTTACTTGTTTTGTGTGTCTATCTGACAATTAATAAAAAATGAGTATAATGTATATTTATAAGCTATGATTGCGAGTACGAAAGCCGGGTCAAGGTATTGCGCAATAACTTATCGTGTTGCATAAAAGCAAATGAAAGATTCCGTAAATATCTTATCATTTATTTTCGGTCATTTTCGCATTGCTAAAAAAAAATTGTTTTCAAAACCATTCATTAATCAAGAATTGCCTTTTTTTCTGAGGAAAAATAAAATAAACGGATATTGCAAGTTGTTAAACGGCAAGTCACAAGTGGTGACATCTGGCAGTAGAAAAGAGAGATAAGCTTCGGAATCTGTTTCTGCTGCCGTCGACAATGTTTTTTAATTGTACAATGTTATAATATTTTTCGTTTCCACAAAAGTTTATATGATTTTAAAGTAGACTATTGTAAATCGTTAAAGTTAGCAAAATATCCTAACATAATTCAATAATTTTTGCAAGTTTTTGAATGAAAAAAAATTACCACCAGTTGAACATCAAAGCACCGAGAAAAACCGATCAACAGGGGTTAATTTTCAACAATTATTTTAGCATATTGCATTTGCATTTTAGTTAAAGGAATTTTAGGATTTAAAATATTTTAATATATCAGAAGTACCAAAATTATAAACTTTAAAAATTGTACATCTACGTTTCCACAGAAATCCTTTAAGATATTATTGACTTATCCGATCCCTACTTTATCGACACTTCTTTTTGTCCTTCACAATTCCACATTAATTGAGAAATCGAGTTGAAACTTTGAGTTTTTATCTTTTATTTACTCAACTAATTAATTTATAATTATATTAATTCAGGACCAGATAAGCGTTCTTGACTGCTTTTTACTTAATTACTTAAAGTTTCAACTCTTATGCTATTTATATCTTATTTTATTAAATTAAAAATATATATCGACTTATAAATATCGCCCTTGATAATAAAAAAACAACCTTTCTTTGAAAACTACAATTTGCAAAACTGTACGATAGGATACCAAATAATGTATATATACACAAATATACTATATACATACACTGACTGATTGTTAGAGTGAGGAATCGACACGAATAAGGTATTATTTCTGT
This sequence comes from Diplolepis rosae, assembly GCA_030998225.1. Lineage (NCBI taxonomy): Eukaryota > Metazoa > Arthropoda > Insecta > Hymenoptera > Diplolepididae > Diplolepis > Diplolepis rosae. The sequence goes on from JAPYXD010000698.1 coordinate 9,390,000, forward strand.
GGCATGACAGTTCGCTGTAGCATTCAGCAAATGGTTGTAGAATAGCCGATTCAGCAAATCAAGGTTTTCACAGAGGTGGATTCCTAATTGACAGCCACTGTCCTATGCAACTTGTTTAATCATGGGACGCATTTCCTCATTCTCTACCACTTCGGCTAAGCAGAAAAATGTACTTTAAGGGCATGTGATACATAAGAAATTAGCAAATTTGATTGCTTTTAGGTTACTAAATGTTTTCGTCCAAAATAAATTAAACTTTGTTTTTTAAATCTGAGAAATGGTATAATAAGCACTAAGATAGACCTGTCAACTTTTAAGTGTTTATAATTATAAAAAAACAAATTTAAGACCATGTATGACTTATCCGATTCCTACCTTACCGACACTTTTTTTCGTCCTTTGTATTTCTGCATTAATTGAGTTATCGAGTTGAAACTTTTAATAATTAGGTAAAAAACACTAAGGAATCTTTATCTATTGCTAAATATTTATTATTAAAAACAAATTTATTTTTCGAATTGTTCTTTTTTTATAAAAATTTAGGGTCAGATAAACGTTCTTTACTGCTTATTACTTAATTACTCAAAGTTTCAACTCGATAACTCAACTGATGTGGAAATGTGAATTCCGAAAAACTGAATCTAGTTCAATGCAAATTGGTTAAGAATCAATCAATCAATCCCTGGCGAAAGTATCGGATTGAAATTCATTTCTAGCCAATCAGAACTATTCCAATTCATTCCGATATCTGTATCCGAGTCAATGCGAATCATTCTGAGCCAATCTGAAAAACGTTTTGTATCTCGTTTCATGAAAAACGGTCGAAAATCAATCCGGCTTAATCCGATTATTTCCGAGACATCAATCCGAATAAATCCGAGCCAATCCGAAACCATGTTTTTAATCCAGGTAAATCTGAATCAATCCGATCTCGGATTGATCCAAACCGAATTTTCAATCAGAATTAATCCGAATGAATCCAAGGTCGGAATGATTCGGATTTATTCTGATTAAAAATTCGTTTTGAATCAATCCGAGATCGGATTGATTTGAATTGATCTAGATTGAAAACATGGTTTCGGATTCATTCGGATTGATGTCTCGGAATTATTCTGATTAAGTCGTATTGATTTTTTACCGTTTTTCATGAAACGAGATACAAAACGTTTTTCGGATTGGTTCGGAATGATTCGCATTGGCTCGGATACAAATATCGGAATGAATCGGAATAGTTCTGATTGACTCGGGATAAATTTCAATACGATACTTTCGCCAGGGATACTTTTAAAATTTTAAAAGTTATCTGACATGAACGAATTAATGTATAATTTAGTTACGTGATTCGATTGATCCATGGCCTTAATGTATTTTTAAATCTTAGTAAAGGGGTTGGAACACTGGTAACTGATTTTTGACAAAGATTATAGAAATCGGCAGATTTCAAAGCATTTCAGATTCCGTAATATGATCACGAATTTGGACATGAAGGGGTTTGAGAATCGAGAATTACCTTGAAATTACTCTGGAGGACCCTTGGAATCGAATACGACACTGCTAGGAGGTGCCCATCCACTTCCGGGTCATTATGAGCGGTCCCTCTCAAAACGTAATCGGAATAATATCTCTATTTACAAATTAAAAGCTCTGATTTCAAAATATTCCACGTGCTATTTTGTCAATATTGACCTACACCCTGTAATTTTAATCTTTTACATCCTTGCTGTAATGAAAATGTTGTAAATTTTACTTCAACACATTTTCTATTTTCTAAAAATTAACAGAGATCTTTAAGCTTGTTTTAAGGAGATCCGCCACATTTAATTTTTTTATTTTTTGAGTTTAGATCTTCCATATCATTTTTTTACGTTTAGTACCTTTATTTAGAAAGATTTTGGGGTTTTTTTAAAATTCCAGCACCTTTATGTATTTTTAGACTAAAAATTTTGTTTTTTTGGCATTTTTTTGACTTTGAATAACTTTTTTGTTTTTTAACCAATTGTCATGATTCTTTTTTTATTTTCTTCCTTACAGTATGTAGAAACTTGTTGGATATGGAAAGCACTCTAGCTAAAAAAAATAACTAGAAAATTTTTTTTTTTTATATTTTGGGATATTTTTGGTTTATTAAATTTTATATTATTTGTGACTTTTTTTCACTCATGTTACCTTATTTCCCATACCTAAAAAGTTTCTACACATTGTGAGGAACCAAATTATAAAATGAATCATGACATTTGGGTACAAAACAAAAAAGTTATTCAAAGTCAAAAATGTCAAAAAAATGCCCAAAAAACTCAACATTTTTAGTTTAAAAATACATAAATACACTCAAAATTGATAAACTTGACTTTTATACTATTTTCTAAATACTGATATTCATTTGTGTTTTGATAAAAAAATCTATATATTAGAATTCGGTTTTATTAATACACAACATTTTTCCTACGGAAAGTGTTTTTTACAGGAAATACATGAATTTGTTTCAATCAGGAACCAAAATCCGGAAGATATTTTCTGATTACGGCTTATGATTAAAATATTTATATTTTCAGTAAAAAATACTTTCCGTAGAAAGATTTTGCATATAAATGAAATGGAATGAATTTTTGATTGGATTCGACTGAATTAAAAGTTAAACCAACTAATTATTTTATTTCTCTTCAAATTACCTTCCTTAAAACTAAATTTCATCAACTTGGTTGCTTTTAAGTTTATTCCAAATTTTGTGGAATTTAAAATTTGGCTGAATTATCGAATTTGAAATTTCATTGATGAATTATACACATAAAAGCTTGATCTAACTAAATCTTTTAGTTACTTTTTATAAATTCCAACTATTCATTAAATTCAACCAAAAAATCTGCTTAAGTTAATAAAAATCCTTGGTTAGTAAAATTTAGTCGATCTAACCAAATATTTTATTTGCTTTTAGCAAATTTCAGGTATTCATTCCACCAAAAATATTTTTTGATTTAAAAAAAACGTTTTTGTCAAATGTATAACATTTCTCTTCGCAATTTAAAAAATATATAATTTGAAAAAAGTATGTTTTCTACGTTTGTACTCAGAATAAATAGACAAAAAGGTAATTTTTCATGGGCCTATGAAGGTTTCTTCATTTTGCTCTGAAGGAAAATAGATTGCTGGATTGTTTTCGTTTGTTATTTCTTCAATGAATATTGGTTAGTCAGTACATTGTGAAAAGTATTCTTTCATCGTGAAGGGACATTTCTATGGCATCTCTAGTGGTCCATGCATATGTAAAGATTTCGAAAGGGCTTCTTTGCGCTTACAAGCTGTGTCAGAGAAGAGGTTTCGCTCCTATCTTGCCTACTGTGTATTATGTAACTGAGTTTATGTCACACAGCATGGCATCGTCCACAATGATCTGCCACTGTTTTATATAAATTGCTAACTTGATTACAAACGCAGTGATGCACTTTAAGGGCCTCCTGTCGTATTTTCTAAGACAAATACTGTTCAAAGGCTTGAGTAATTACGAGCTTAAATCATTTTTATGTCTTACTTAGAAACTCGTTTTATTCATTATCCTTGAAAGTTTTTTTATTATTAATCATTTCGAGTCAAAGTGTAAATAATAACAAAATTATAAAAATCAAACCCCTGACAATAGGCAACCCTTAATGCCTCGCTGTTCGAATGGTAAACACAAAAATCTAAATAGGGTTGATCAGGACAATGCAGTTTTTGAAAATAACATTACTATTTCTTAACTATTGTTATTTTTTTTCTATAAGGTAAATCAATTTTATAAGAAAAATAATATTATAAAGAAACACACTTAAAATAAAATAACCAGAATTCTAATTACACAGGTTTACAAAATATGAGGTTGTGATTGTTATAGAAATACCGATAGTCATTTCCGAAGTAATTTTTTGGCGCAGAAACCGAATCTGGGCTCAGAATTGCTCCATCACGTTAGGTTTTCGAGTAAACCTAACCTAAAAGTGCGAAAGATACGGTTTTTCGCTATATTTGAGCATCGATAACTTCGCGAATTTTTATTATTTTTTAAATATGAGATATATCGGTCATTGCGAAACCTGCAATTTTTTACAAAAATGATAGGATCCTATCATTTTTTACCGCCATATATCGGTCATTGCGAAACCTGCAATTTTTTTTTTTCAATCGGCGATATCTCCGGTTAGAAAAATTAAAATAATACATATAAATATTGAAATGGAAAGCTGAAAAGTGGCTATTTTGATCGTTTTCTCATATTTAAAAAATACTAAAAATTCGCAAAGTTATCGATGCTCAAATATAGGAAAAAACCGTGTTTTTCGCACTTTTAGGTTAGGATTACTCGAAAACCTGACGTGATGGAGCAATTCTGATCCCGGATTCGGTTTCTACGCCAAAAAATTACTTCGGAAATGTAACTCAGCTACTCCATAACAAAACCATGTAGACCTGTGTTATTTTAACCAGATTTCATAATAAATTCCCACTGATGAGGACTCCAATCTGAGTCGAAACATTTGAAAATATGAAATTTTGAGTTACATTTTTTCTGGACTCTAAAGCCAACTAAGAACATTAAGAATATTTAATAATATGAAATATTTAGCAATTTCTAGAAGAATGAATGAAAACTGTTGTGCAGAAAAATTTTCTCGGCAAGGGAGGATTGTGAAAGGAGTTTTAGAAAATGTAATATGAACCTCGTATTAAGAATTGTATAGAACTCAAGGACTGTAACCATAAGGAGAAGTATAAATAAGAGACAAAGAGGAAGGTATAGAGACAGGTGTTTCTTATAAAGTAGTATGTATATATGTATATTATAAGTGAGCTTAATATTACATATAATAAGAATGTGTGAGAAGTGAAGAGATTTAGAAAAGGGAATAAATGAGAGAGAAAGAGAGAAGCAGTGTCAGGCAACAGGGTTTAATCTCTTAATTACTGCCGGATAGGCCAATGCCTTGGAGTACTAAACCCAATGTAAGCATTATCGGTAACTATACTCTCGTAATCTTGCCATCCGGCTTGTTTGTTAAATAATATCATCGCTACCCAGATAAAGACTATGCGAGAATCTGATGTCTTACATTTACAAGAACATTTCGATCAATCTAGAATCTTCAGCATCCAGAAAAAAGTTTTATTTGAATTTAGGAAATCGTTTTTTTAAACTTCATTTCTTCAATTCGAAGTAAAAACACCTTTAGAACAAATATAAATTTATTTGATTTTAAGAAATCACCTTTTTAGCCTTTTTTGAACAAAAACAATTATTTTTCTAACATTATTTATTTGATTTAAAAAAATATTTTTACATTCTCATCATGGATGAGAAGGTATTGGTTTTATGTGAAAACTGACTTTCGAAATTTTCATCAAATCTATACGTTTTGAGACCCCCTGATTCAGAAAAAATGGTTTTTACGAAAGTGTCTGTCTGTCTGTCTGTCTGTCGAGCGAAGCGAGCTGCGCGCGAAGCGCGCGATGAGAATGTGCCCGCGAAGCGGGCAGATTTTTTTCATTCAAATACAGTTTCAAGCTTTAAAGAATAGCAATATTATTATTGAAGGGCTATTTTGGGAGAGAAAAGATTAATTTCCATGAGAAAAATTTGAAATACAGAAAAATAATTTTATTATTAAATTTTATTTTTGCCCCAACTTTTTTTCTTATCGCTTCTTACCAAATTTTAAAAAATTATGCGATTTTAATAAATTATAAATCACTTTTTCAAGAAAAAGATTCCCTACAACTTAACCATTTCCAATTTTCGAAAATGAATAAATTATTATCAAATTCTGCAATTTGTTTATAGAAATTTCGTTTTGGAAAATGTTTTTTTAATGGTTTCAGCCATTAAAGAATTTATTTTTAAAAATCAGAAACGGAGAAGTTGTGGGGAATCTTTTCTCTGTAAAAATGATTCATGATTTATTAGAATCACATAATTTTTTAAAATTTGGTAAGAAGCGATAAGAAAAAAAGTTGGGGCAAAAATAAAATTTAATAATAAAATTATTTTTCTTTATTTCAAATTTTTTTATGCGAAATAATCTTTTCTCTTCCAAAATAGCCCTTCAATAATAATATTGCTATTCTTGAAAGCAAAATTATCTATTTTTGCCTAAGGTCTAATTTTCGTAAATGAAAACTATCTTAAGAAATGTTTTCAATAGATTAAATAAAATATTTCTGTAAATCACATTATGCGTTTACTATGCGACTGCTAGACGTTCATTTCTATAATTCAAAGAGAAAAAAAGCAATCAAGAAATTACTTTCCATCAAAAAAAAATTTCTAAATGCTGGAATTTTTCTTACAGAAAGTACATGGATTTGTTTCAATCAGGAACCAAAATCCGGAAGATATTTTCTGTTTACGGCTTATGATTAAAATATTTATATTTTCTGTAAAAAATACTTTCTGTAGAATGATTTTGCATATAAATGAAATGGAATGAATTTTTGATTGGATTCGACTGAATTAAAAGTTGAACCAACTGATTATTTTATTTCTCTTAAAATTGCCATCCAGCTTATTTCAAATTTTGTGGAATTTAAAAATTAGAATTTGGCTGAATTATCCAATTTAAAATTTCGTTGATGAATTATAAACATAAATGTTTTTAGTAGATTTTTTAGTAGAGACTTTTAATACTATCCAGTCCTGATAGATTTTTAATTTCCAATCTGATGTTTAAATTTTCATACTCACACAAAAAAAAAGATTTGGTTGAATCAACAGAATTTTTGTTGGTTCAACAATAGTATTTTGTTTTTATTCGGACAACAAAATGTTTGGTAGATCCAACCAAAAAATTCGCTCAAGTCAATAAAATTCGTTGGTTAGTAAAATTTGCTTGATCTAACCAAATATTTTAGTTACTTTTTATAAATTCCAACTATATTTATTAAATTCAACATTACAATTCGCCTAAATCAATCAAATTTTTTGGTTAGTAAAATTTGCTCGAACTAACCAAATACTTTAGTTACTTTTAGCAAATTCCAGGTATTCATTTCACCAAAAAATTTCGTTAAATGAATAAAATTATAGATCGAAAGAAATATTTCAGATTTAATAGTGCTGATAAATATCCAAGTCTTTTATCTAAAGTTTTATACTTCATATCAGTAAAATACTTATATTTTTGTTTATTATTAGCATGCGAGTAAATTTCTACAAACAGAGTGATTTAGATATTTTTTAAATTAGAAATATATTTCTAGTAAATTATCATATAATAAAAATTATATCTATAATTTAAGAGATCAAAGAAAAGTAGTTACTAACCTTTTAATTAAATTAATAATTCTCTCTCATGAAAAGTTTTTATACACAAAAAATTTTATTTATACTTCTTCGTCGGAAAGAAATATATTTAACCGTTGAAAAAATTAATTTTTTAAAAGTAAATTACCCATCACATTCAAGGGTAACTACTTAAAACATTAAAGTCAAGATTTTGCATCGATTAATTACTTCCTCAAAGTTATTAAATATTCGCTTATTGTATTTGAAAACGCACCAAAAAAAAAATCGTTTTTACACTCCTTTTCACAATTCATGATTTGTTTGATTCAAAATTATATAATTTCGACTCAACCACATAGTTGTGTGAACAAAAAAATTTTATCTAATTAAGAACTTATTGATTTTACTATATTTTACTGTATTTTACAATACAAACAATTTTTGCAAATGTAAAATTTTCAATTTATAAAGTGTCCGCTTGGACAACCATTTTTTAGCAATTGAAAAAAATGGAAATGTAATACAAAATCTACAACATTCTAGAATGATTTTTTTTTTTAATTGATAGTTCAATTCTGCAACTTTTTTGTAACAAACCATATTTTAAAATGACCATGGTTTAAAGAAATTTCTTCGTTATTTTTTTTTCTTTGAATTTGAGAAATGAATGCCTGCGCAGTCGCATAGCACAAGCATAATGTGATTCTTAGAAAAATTTTATTTAATTTAAGTCCATAGATCAATCGGACCACGTGACTAAATTATACATTTATTCGTTTAAGTAGGATAACTTTTTAAATTTACAAACCATCTTCCTGAAATTTCGAGAAATTTTAGTAAAAATTTTGAAAAAAATTCGAAAACTTATCGACAATTACAGTCGAATGTAAAATTGTTTGCAAAATTTTCATTCAAACGAATTTGACAGATGGTCTTCATCGTTTTCTATTGTATTTTCCAAATTTCCAGGAAGACATTTTGTAAAATAAAAAAGCTATCTTTTACAAACTTTTACAGGAATTTGGTCACGTGATTTGGTTGATCCACGGCCTCAAAGAAAAAAATTAATTTATATTTCTTCTAAACTTGTTTTTACTTTGTTTTGAAGAAATTAAGTTAAAAAAATCTGCCCGCTTGGCGGGCACATTCTCATTGCGCGCTTCGCTCGCAAGTTTGAGCGCGCCTAGGGCGCGCGATTCGATCGTTGCGCTTCGCGCTCCGTTCATTCTGGACCTCGCGCTTCGCGCTCGGTCTTGTGCTCTCCGCATACATTTAAGTTTATTTCTTATAATTTGATACTGAAGCTCAAACTAATTTTATAATTATATTACAGATGATGTGAATTACACATTTTCTCAAAGTCACTCTATTTCTTTTTGAATTTAAGTGAAACAGGAAATTCAATTTACTTAAGGCTCTATCAGCCTTAAGGAACACATTCTCATCATGACGCTCGCGCTCGATTTTCTGTATACATTTCAGTAACTTTTTAATAAATTACATGATTAAAATAATTTATTTTCTTCCAAATCTCTCAAAAAGAAAAAACAATCGTAGAACTTATTTAAGGAAACGATTTTACAGAACAACGCTTATTTCGTATCTTACATATTTTGGTGAAAAAAATCGAATTTTTTTAATATTAAAAATCAAAACATAAAATATACATCCTGTCCCAAAATGTTCTAATGAGAATTTGTAGACCTCATTTAGGCAAACAATTTTCCATCTAAACGTTTTTTTTGTATCTCACATATTTTGTCAATCTGATGATTCTATCGAGAGTTATGCCGCACACGACCTACAGACAGACAGACAGACAGACACTTTCGTAAAAACCGTTTTTTCTGACTCAGGGGGTCTCAAAACGTAAAGATTTGATAAAAATTTCAAGTCATTTTTCACATAAAACCAATACCTTCTCATCCATGATGAGAATGTAAAAAACGATTTCTGAAATTTAAAAACTTTTTTCTGGGTGTAAAAGTAACATATCAATGCAGAATTTTTATTCAAAATCTAAAACCGGTCATTTGACCGACCGTAGTACAATTATTGTCAATACATATTCAAACTTTTTATTTTAGAAGCAAAAATCATTTCATAAACATATTTTCCAAAATTGCTTAACATATATGGAGGAAGTAGGCCGGAGTCAAAATATTTTCTTACGACTTGTTACATGAGGGGTTCAAAATTTGCAAAAGAATGTCCCACGTAATATATAATTTGCCTCTCAGATAAATACAAAGAGTTCCAAGTATTTACCAGGAAAATGTCCATGATTAAGATTACTTAAAGAGATTTGAAAGAAAAGGCGTATCTCCAGGCAATGGCACTCGTTAAAAGCGTTAGGAAAGTTAGCCTGAAGGTTCTAATTAAAACAATAAACGAATTCCCAGTATGACTCTAAGCGAACAATAAGGGTAGAATTTCCCACCCCTTTTTTCGAACCGCGCCGGAGCACAACAGCATTTTAGCTTTCGGTTCTGTGTATAAATGTTTCCATATATTATATCGCAAGTTTGCCTGCAGGAGGGGGTTTTGGTGTTGGTGGTAGAAGCAGATCTTCCCTGGGATTGGGCAAAGGGGTTGGTTAGGGGTTAGCGGCTAGGGTTGAGGGGTGAGGGGTGAAAGGAAGAGGTGGTTGGGATTTCGAGGGGTTGGCTTTGGCGTCTCGTTACAGTGGTTGGCTGCGGGGGGTGGGTGGCCGCCTGCCGTGTTTTTCGCCGATTGAATCAATTAAAGTGGAAAAACTCCCGTACAGGCGCGTCACAGCACACCCGCTAAAATATTTCATCTTGTACTATATTTATTCGAAACTTTTTTTTTGTGCGTAGCCAGCAGTCTCTTTTTAAAATCTATCTTGTATTATTTAAGAGTTTATATAAATAATTTCTTAGAATGTTTTTAACCATTCAGATGAAAGCTTATAATTTATAAAATACCTAGCAATGAATTTTTTCCTCAGAATTGAATGGAAGGTGACAAAATTGTGCATTAAATGACCCTAAAACGAAATGTTTTAGTCCATTATTAACGAAGATATTGCCAAAAAAAGGAAAAATTTAAAGTTTTTTTCAATTTTGAATTATTTTTTAACTTTTCTTGACTCATTTCAAAATGAGATTTACGTAGAATGTCAGTAATGTAACAAGTGAATTGTAATCATTTTTTCTTGAATGCACCCAAAATCCGAGCTCAGGACGAAAAAGTCGTAAAACTTCAAATTTGTGAAATTATTTATGAAAGAAATTATTAAATAATTTTATTGTACTTTTTAATGATGTTTTATATTTTTTTCATATTATCAATTTTTATAAATTTAAAAATCTGTTTTTCAACACGGAGAAAAATAGAGATGAGAAGAATATGAATGGTTATTAAAAACCAGGAATGGCCAGCAAGTGAGAAAAGAGAGTGTTACGCAGTCTGGGAATGAGTTCTGTACTATTTAATACTCTCTTTTCTTACTTAGTAGTCATTCCTGGTTTTTAGTAATCATAAATATTTTTCTGATCTCCATTTATCTCCGTGAAGTATGAGAATCCTTTGTATTCTCACAACTTTGTTTTTCTAAATCTTAATATTAATATTTAAAATATAGTATCAAGAAAAAATCCATCAAAATATTTTTGATATTTTGCTCATAGTCTATGTAAATTTATCTTTATAATAAGCTGAGAAAAGTTCAAAAATGTTCATTGTTTCGAAACTTGTTTAAAATTCAAGAAAACATTAAAATCTTGCCTTTTTTGGCAATACCTTTGTTATTAATCAACCAAGAAACTTCGTTTCGGGGTCATTAAATAAAGAATTTTGTTAAAATTCATTGTTAGGTATTTTATAAATTAGAAGCTTTTATGTGAATAGTTATACACAAGTGCCCGACGACTTTTGCACAGCAGTGTATCTTAAAATTGCGAAAATTGTATCAAATTTTCTGAAATTTCCCATAATATTACGGAACTCAGTTGAATTTTCATAAAATCTGTCTGAAAACTCCGAAACTGTAAAAGAATTTTTATAAAATTTATCTAAAAATTGCGAAACTGTAACAAAATGTTCAGTTACCCAAAACGCAAAATTATTCCTTTTACAAGTTTCAGAATTTCCAGATAAAAGTATCAGAATATTCAACACTTCGTAACTGAAAATTAAGAATTGGTTTTTTTAAATTTACTGAAAAGTAACTAAATTTTCTGAAATTCTATTTTAATTTTACGAAACTGTAACTGAATAAAACTCCAGTCACGTGTTTCGGGAAATTACAGTAGAAATTTCTAACAGTGTACCAAACTGTAACAGAATTTTTATCCAATTCATCATAAAATTATGAAACTGTAACAAAATTTTCAGTTTCATGTAACTGTATAAAACTTCAGTTACCGAAAACGTAAAATTATTCCTGTTACAAGTTTCAGAATTTCCAGATACAAGGTGTCAGAATATTCAACACTTTCTAACTGAAAATTAAGAAAATGTTTCTTAAATTTACTGAAAATTATCTGAATTTTCTGAAATTCTATCCTAATTTTACGAAACTCTAACTGAATAAAACTCCAGTCACGTGTTTCGGGAAATTACGGTAGAAAATTCTAACAGTCTAGATCAGTGAGTTCGATTAGATTTCACTGATTCAATAGCTAGGACTGAGTTACTCTTTAATTTCACTGGAAATTTCACAGATAATCAATGGTATTTCGCTAAAAACAGTCTTTTGCTGTGAAATTTTACTGATTCGAATGTGGAGAGCGGTGGAAAAAGTTGTTTCTACCTGGAGAGAAAAATATGGTAACGGATACTATGTCGAAACACTTATCCTTATTCGCATAATAAAATTGATTAATATCCAAATCTGAATCAGTAAAGTTTCGCTGATTCCAAAACTTAGGGATGTGAAGGCTGAAACATTTCAATGAAACCTTTCAATGAAATGAAAACTTTAGTGAAACTTTTCACATTTTTGGGAACTTTTCATTTCATATTGAAAAGTTACTTCCACCAATCACGTAATGTTCCTTTTGATTCTAGCCTACGATTGGTTTTGTCAAAACGATTTTTTAAATTTGATTTCGTTACAATGGCTAAATAGCTAAGACATAAGACTTCTAAATAACTGCTAATGTTTTGCATGTTTAGGGTACTTCAATTTTTCTAACCTCAAAATTTTTAAAAATCTTAAACGATTTTTTAACTTTTGTGTATAATGTATAATATAAAATAATTTAAACATTTTTATGCATATTTATTTTCTAATTATATAATTTATCTCAAAAGAAGTACAAAAGACTGAATTTGAAACAAATATACATTCATTTTCTATCAGACTCGTTTTTAATTTTATTTTAAATGTATTTTCAGAGTAAAAAATAATAATAATAATAATTCATGAAAGGTTTCACGAATTTTGAAAAATTTCATTTTTTCATTTCACAAAAATAAATTTCCTGAAAACTGAAATCCATACCAAAACTAGATACATAGTAAATGATAGCGCTACATTGATGCCTCAATTGCCTCATATATGCAGCGTTGCCAGACCGTACCATAATTTTGCCTCTTGTACCATGTACCATCCCTCGTGTACCATACCTCTTAAATGTACCATAATTTAAAAATACTTCTATCTTTTATTTTTCATTCAGCCGAAATAAAATGAAGACAAAAGCAGAATAGCCATTATCCAATGAGAATTATTTTTTGCCCTATATGAAGCATTTTTGACCAATCAATCATTTTTTTAAATGAAGGCTGAGTAGAGTTAATTTTCATATGATTTACGTAAAGACATTCTAAAGACAATTACATATTATACTTGCTTTTTTATAGATTATAAATTGTTTTATAAAAAAAAAAAATGTTCTTTAATATGAGTTACTTTAAGTAAATGTTATAAAATACAAAGACTTGAAAAAGTAGAAACTGTGTTATAATTATTATTAAAATAGTTTTATTAAGACATAATATCATTATATCTAATAAAAAAATGTTATTACAATTTTATTTATAAAAAATATTAAACTTTGAAGTATTTGAAAATATGTTAATTTGAATTTCGCGCCGCGCATACGTCTTGTAAACATGTACCATAGTGTACCATAATTTAAACATGCCGATTCCATAATTTCGCTCCCTGTGTCTGGCAACGCCGCTCATATGGATTCAATTTCACATTATTAGTTTATTTTAGATTTGAAGTTTTTTTATCAGTTTACAATTGTTTTAGATGATTTTATAACAATGAATAATATCAGTCTCTTGATTTCCAAATCTTTGCAAAACAAACTGCGCAGTTTCTCTAACATGAATGTAATTGGGCAATAGTCAATAATACATTTAATTTCTTAAGACAACATTTGTTTATTATTTTAAAGAAATAATTGTTCTGGACAAATAAGAATATAGACAAAATTCTCAATTGCCAAAAGAAGCTTACATGAAATTGAAGACACGTGGTTTTAAGAATGTGAATCAAAGTGGCATATATGACGCACGAAGAATTTTATCTGCTTCTTTTCAAATATATGTGCAAAACAAATATTTAATATATTCCCATGAAAAGTTAAAATTAAAATCCAGCTGCCATGGAAAAATTTAATTGAGCAATAAATATTCTTAAAAAGCTGTATAAAAGCTGAGTGAGATTCAATGACAAAGGTTAATTTTCTCAAATCGGCCACAATGCTTCGCGCTTTTATTGTTTTATTTCTTTTTGCGATCTTCTCAGTGAATTTAACAAGTAAGTATCATATTCAAAGTGTTTGTATCATGAAAACATCCCATAATGCATCTTATGTTGTGAAACTACCGGACGCGTTTTGTATCGTAATTTCTTGATTTTATTACATTATTTTCTATGTACTCTCTAAATCTGAATCAGTCAAATTTTCACTGATTGAATCAGTGATTTGCCTTTTCACTAATTCATCAGTGAAAAAAATATTTTTCACTGTCAAATCAGTCAATTTTCACTGAAATAATCAGTGAAATTTGACTGATTTACAGTAACCTCTTTTCAGCTATTTGAATCAGTCAAATTTCACTGATAATAGGTAGATTTTGACTGATTCAAATTTAGAGAGTATATTTATTTGTGTTATTTACACGCAGTTGGAATATAACGTATTATTATTGTTTTTAATTATACATTTGAACGTAATTGATTAAGGGCATGTGATACTGAAGAAAAGTAGCAAGTTCATATGAATAATTTGGTCCAGTTTATACATTTTTGTGTCAAAACTACATAAAATTTTGTTTCCAAAATTTGAAAATGGTAGAAAAGACAAAAACGGAGGTAGATAGACTACTTTTCGTTTTGAAATGAAAAAAAAAATTTCAGATATATTTTGCTAAAATTGAACTTTTTTTGAATTTCAAAACGAAAAGTAGTTTTTATCTTCTCTAAAATTCCTGAAATTTTGGAAACAAAATTTTATGTACTTTGTTCACAAATATGTAGAAATTTATTTATCATTAATAGCGATATTAATATTTAATTATTTCTGGTAAAAATTCATGCGATGTTTGTAAAAATGAATTTTTGTAACTGGTACTCAAAACTCTTTTGATTATGAGACGCGAATTGATTCTTGGATAGAGACTATTCAGACTGTCTAGAATTATTCCGGAACTGTTTGAGTCTTAGTTAGCTGATTAGTCTGTAGAAACTACATGTATAAAGTGGCTAGATTGCACTAATTTTAATGAATTGGATAAAGCTGTCTAGCCTCTGGTCAGATCTAAGGAGACAGAAAGTCTAGACTTGTTTCTAGACAGTCTTACGAAGTCTGGCGAGAGTCTAGCCACATTACAAACTAATGCAAAATTTTCCTGCACATACGGAGAAAAATGGAGATAAGGAAATCGGGATTGATTACTGGAATTTCTGTAAATGGTATATTTTGTATCAAGTGCGGAAAGGCGTATTTTAACGCAAGAGCGAGTTGCGCTTTAAAATACGTTTCGTTCGTGATATTAACGATATTTTTTGTTCGCTGTTTACCGAAAGTTAGCCGAAGCGGTCTCGTTTTGAGTGCGGAAAGTTGATTATCCGCGCACTTACAATTTCGACGCACTATTCCGGGAAAATGAACTTTCCGCACGCAAAACGACACCGACTCGGCTAACTTTCGGTATACAGCGAATGAAAAATATCATTATCGCACGTGATATGAACGATATTTTTTGTTCGCTGTATACCGAAAGTTAGCCAAGTCGGTGTCGTTTTGCGTGCGGAAAGTTAATTTTCCGCGCACTTAAAATTTCACCGCATTAGTCCGGGAAAATCAGCTTTCCGAACGCAAAACGACACTGACAAGGCTAACTTTCAATGTACGGCGGACAAAAAATATTTTACGTTGTGTTCTTGTTAATGAATTCTCCAATAAATTGAAAAAAGTGCAGGTTAATATAAATTTTATTTATTCGAAATAGTCAAATTTTATGAATGGGAAATAAAATAATGTTTTTAAAGTATAATTCAAATTGATTGTATAAAAACATATTGGAATGCTTGACTTTCTTTTTGTTTTACAGAACAGCACCATATCCATGTGTCATGTGTAATGAAATGTCAAAGTGATTGCACAGAATATCCCCTTTATGAGAAGTGCCAAAAAGTAAGTTTATTTTGAAAATTAACATTGATATAACATAAAATTAGCATAAAAATATAATCAAAAATTAAAATATAAGTAAACCATGTTTTAAAACATATTTTTATTCACACAGGATTGCCCATATATGTGCAAAAATAATATGTTGGGCCCTCATTCCTGAATTAACTCTTCAAGCAGATAGTCAGGATAAAAATCCGGCATTTTCTACTATTTACCAATTATAAAAATTTTTTTTGTAATCAAGAAAAGAACAAAAATGATAACCTCGATCTTTAATAGATGATAAACTAATTCTGTTGAAAGGTTCATATATATTATAAAGGACACAAGTAATACATTTTTATATAATTAATTTCGATAATAAAATTCAATTAAAAAAATTGCATTCATAAATATTCTTTAGTTAACGCAGATTAAAACTCCTTTTAATTAATCCTTTAATCAAGTTGAGTCAATAACTTATTATCCTTTTATGGGAAACTTGATATTTAAAATTGTTGAAAAATGTTTATTTCTGCGGAAAAGCTCTATTTTAAAAGGATATTTTTGGACACATTAGTATATTTAAATAATAGAAAGATTAATTAGGTTCGAATGATTGTATTTTGACACCCTTTATATGAATACTGTGATGTTTTTTGCCATATTATGGCAAATACACACAGTCTAAATTTGGATCAGGCTCCGAGATTTGAATAACTCAGCGGGTAGCTTTTGCTTTTGTCTTACGTTTTGTTTATAAATTCTATACAATAATATAAATAATTCAAAGCCATTATTAAAAATAATTAAAATTATCATAAAATATAATATATCCTACACGGTATATGTTTTTAGGAGAAAATATCTTTTTCTATAACAAGCATTTTAATTTCTCTTTGATTACTTTAGAAGCAAAATTCTGATCAACTTTAGAGATTATTTAGAATTTGCTAATTTAAGAAAAAAATGGAAAGGGCGATCTGCATATCAGGTAAGGATAAAATTGGAAAACGAGAAGAATAGGGACTGCTTCTGTTACACCCCATGGCGAGAAGTGTTGCTCACCAACAGCGAACCAATGAATTGAGCGCGTGTCCCTTTGTGGAACTGTTTGCAACAAACTTCTCATGCATCCATTTATTTTTACTGTATAAGCTATACAGATTCTGTTTTACGAAACAATACTCTTAACCCTATAACACTCATGTGGGGTAGTTCAATGCAATCAATTTGTACTCTTCCGCGTAATTTGCCACCATTATTGAATTTAAAAGAGAATGAAATCATATTTAAATATAATATATTCCAGTTTGGGTAAGTTGCTCTGTAAAAAGTAACTCGTTACAATTACGTTACTTTACAAAAAAAAGTAACTCGTTACAGTTACTTTAAAAGTTACTTTTTATAACCCTCCCGCCTAAATAAAATTAGATTTTTGAAAAATGTTTACTCCAAAGTTAATAACAACAAAATTTTATTTTTTAAATAAATTGATGTTTTTTAAAAACGCCATTGTATAAATGTATTTGTATAAAAGGAATCAAAAGGCAGATATACAAAAAATACAAAGTAACGAAAAAGTAACTGAGAAAAAAGTTACCAGTTACTGGGAAAATAGTAACAAAGGTTACAATTACTTTTTTCGAAAAGTAACGAAGTTACTGAAAAAGTTACAAGTAACGTGACTTTTAAAGTAAATTTGTAGCTTTTAAAGAGTTACTACACGGCAAAATCATGTGCGTAAATTTACACACTTTAAGTGTGTAAATCGCTTGTCACAGATTTAAAACGTTTCCCGGTGTGTTAATTTTAAAACGGATAAAGTGTGTCGTTTTAAACGGAAAATCCGTTTAAAATGAAACGTTTAAAGTGTGTATTCTTTCATTTCTACATGCTTATAATGTGTATTCTTGATGTATATAGGGAAAGTGTAAATGAAAATCAAATATATGACTGGTGATAACTAAATTGTCAACAGTGATGATTAAAAAGTCAATAATTTTCACTGTTGACAATTTAGTGATCACCAGTCATATATTTGATTTTCATTTACACTTTCCCTATATACATCAAGAATACACATTATAAGCGTGCAGAAATGAAAGAATACACACTTTAAACGTTTTATTTTAAACGGATTTTCCGTTTAAAACGACACACTTTATCCGTTTTAAAATTAACACACCGGGAAACGTTTTAAATCTCTGACAAGCGATTTACACACTTAAAGTGTGTAAATTTACGCACATGATTTTGCCGTGCTACCCAACACTGATATATTCATTATAATATTAAAAACATTATTATTCATTATTATTAAAAACTACAACAAATTATTGATATCTCGGTTGAAATCAGTTTTTAATCTCATAATTATGAGACCCGCTCGGTTTTATGTGTTCATTGTGGAAATTTTATTTATTACTCATGATTCAAATGACAACAGACAATTTGATAAAACTGTAAATGTGGATTTCATTTTCTCAAAGTTACTTTGACTTTAGGGAACACATTCTCATGACTGGAGACAAGCTTTAAAAAAAGGTTGAAAGGAATAAACAAAATATGTTATTTTTTCACAGAAATTTCAGTAATCAATCCTGATTTCTTTATCAACATTTTCCCCCGTGTTATTTCAAAATACACATTAAAAATAGTTAAAATTTCAATGTAAAACGAATAGGATGGAATAAAATTTATTTCGATAGTGACTCAAGAAACTTAAAATTATATATTTAAAGAATTTGAAAATCTTTCTGCGGAAAAAATGACGCTTTCAACTGCGCTGGGATTCGAGCCCAGGTCTTTCGATTGCCGGTCAAACTCAACTAATTAACTTAAAATTATACTTTGTAATTTGAAAAAATCATTCTTCTTGGAAATTATCGAGTTATTCTAAGTCTAAGATATTTTTAACAGGATAGAAAAGGTTTGAGTTCAATTTTGATAAATTTTAATTGAATTGCTTTCGAAAAGTTTATATCTCATCAGATTTTTCATTTATCATATACTCATCATTGTAGGATTATTATCTTTGAAATATTTAAAAATTTATTAAAAATTTTAAAATGCAAAAGAGTAAGGTTAAGATTTTATATTTTTCAACATTTTTATTTTTGTCAGAATAGATTTTTAATTTCAGAAAGATATAACCGTGATTTGAAAATTTAGTCACTTATCCAAGGTATGTATTTTGAATTTATTAAATTATTACAGTCTGGTGTGGCACAAGCCGTTATTAAATTTTCACATTTTTTGCTTGATTAAACAAAATTGCTTTGTTGAATTTATGAAGTATTTTATAATTCTAAAGCCCAATAGGGCAAGAGAACGGATAAAATAAAAAAATAAAAGTATTTTATTGACTTGACGAAATTTTTTGCTTGAACCTAATAAATACTTACTACCTAAATCTAAAAAAGTAAAAACTCACTAATTGACAGTAAAAAACTACTGTTTCGAATGTTAAGAGTCTTCCACATAGAAATCAGTAGAATTCAATTGATTCCTCCAGGGAAACTCACTGCTTAATCAGTGAAATGTGCTGGTCAACCAGTGAGTTTCCCTAATGATATCAGTTAAATTTCACTGATTCCATGTGGAAGACATATAATATCCGAAACAGTGGTTTTTCACAGTTTCGGATTTAAGGAGTAAAATTTATTAAAATTTCAATCAACTAAATTTTACTAATCAAAAAATTTTGAAGACTCTACCAAACATTTTGTTGATTCATTCTAATACTCTCGAGTCCTCTGATAAAAAAAATTATCAAGTTTCATAAATACCCTAATAAACCCCGTTTTTACGTGAAGTTTAACTCTTTAAGGAAATAACTTCGGAAAAAGTAACCCTTCTTTAGTGGGGAAAAATGTCAATAACGAATTCTCTACCCTTATAAAGCAAAAAATAGAAAAAACCCCAAGGCAGAACTATTAAAAGCCTAAAACGTGTGGACCCTCCGTTAAAAAGATCGCACGGGATTTTCGGCGAAGCAAAAAAAAAAAAAACGGTGCACTAAAAACGTAATTTCTCAACTCTAAATTTCATAGTTTAAACAGGAAAAAAATTGGAAAAAGTCACCTTTTTCAGTAACGGGCTTCTTTATGGCTTCTTTACGTTTAAAAGAAACTGTATTTTTTTACAGTGAAAACGATGGTGTCACCGCAAATTTTTTGCATAACGGCTTAAAAATATAAAATAAACCCTTTCGAGGGTTCGGTATGTTTTTTTTGGTTGAGTGACCAAGTCTGAGAAAAAAGTAGGAAGGGTGTAATAAATCTTTATAGAATTCAGCATACTATTTATAATTTTTGCCTCCATGAATTTTTTAACGGTCCAGCTGGAAAACAGCATCTAACGGGCAAAAAAGGTTAAAGTCAGTTTCGTTTACCTGACCTTAACGGAAAAACTTAACTTCTCAGGGTAAACTCAAGTAAACAGATGCAAAAAACGTTTCTAATGGTTTGCCGCTTTGATAGAATGACTGTTAAGTTTTTGCTGTTTATTTACAGGATGCTCATTTTTCTTCTAAAAAAAAGGTTTAAAAAAAGGGGCAACAGTTTTCAGCATTTTTATGACTGAAAATATGTTTTTATGTAAAAAGGGTTGCTTTCAAGGCTTGGGTAAATAAATTATGGGCGTAAATGAAGAAAGGTTTTTAATATTTGTTGTATATATATGTATCGGCTCAAAAGTAAAGTTATATTTTAAAAAATCTGTTAGATTAACATTTTTCTAAACTTTTGAATAAATCAATTATATTTGCTAGGCAGTTTTATGCAAACACACCGAAAAATAATTTTTTGATACTTAAGGTTTTTTATTTTATTTAGGGCATATTTTTATATTAAAAAATTTATATATTAAAGAAGAAATCCAATGAGTTATTAAATTTGAAGATAAAAAAATTTCAAGTTTGAGTTTTAAAAACATATGCAACAATATTAGAATGGAAAATTTTTATACCACTGACACATTTATCTTAACGTCTAAACAAAAGTATAATTCAAAATTTCAAGAATTGGGAAACTGTTCAAGCTCTCAAAATACAAAAAAACTGACAAATTTGAACCAAAAATTATTTTGCTATAATTCATTTGATAATGTTTTAATTATAACACCCAGATAAAAGTTTCTTTGATTAAAACAAAATTTCTTTGAATCGGACAAATTTGTGCATTAGTATACGGTCAAAGAAATTTCTTGATTGATTTTTTTCTTTGAATTAAAGAAATAAATGTCTGCGCAGTCGCATAGTACATACGTAATGAAACTAATAGAAATATTCTCTTTATTTTATAGAAAAAATTGTCTTCGTTCAAAGATAATAAAATAAAATAAATTATTTCTTAAGTCTTTGTCAGTAATTTATTTAAATCGAAAAAATATCAAACGCAACGCCTCGAGGTCTTGCGCATTGATGGAATTTTGGACATGGGCCATCTGAAACAGAAAGATCAAGTGGTTTTAAGTTCAATATGACAATGGCTATATATCGCAAACCACAATTTTTAATATACATGCAAAAATAACAAAATAGCGGCCAAAAAAATCGTATTTTTTAACCGTTTTTTGCAAAAAAAATTTATTAAAAATAAAAATTTTTAGATAATTGCGGTTTGCGATATAGCCATTGTCATACTTAACCTAAAACCACCTTATTTTTCTGTTTCAGATGGCTCATGTCCAAAATTCCATCAATGCACCAGACCTCGAGGCGTTGCGTTTGACTGACCTTTTTGTGTATGACAAGTGTATAAAATAAATGAAAAATTTTTTAAAATGTATTTCAAGAGTGTGTTTATTAAACCTAATAAGCTCTATATCAATATCTTTATTAATGATCTCATAAAAAATTCACATAAATAGCTTTTTTTTTGATGGTCCAAAGTAAAATGGCCCCTTAAAGATGAATAATAATCAAATAAGATACGTTTTCTAAAAATTATAAACTTTGGAATTTAAAATGCCAGATAGAAAAGAATGTTTACTCTCATTTATAAAAACGGATGTTAGGTATTTTTGTTTTTGATACAAAATTCGAAAAAATTAATTTAAAGTAGCTGGAAATATATTACTTTATTACTTTAGTGTAAACTCTACTGACAATCAGTGGTATTGCACTGTGAAATAGTGAAATTTCCACTTCAGATGATTAGTAACCTCAATTTTTGAAAAATAATTTCACTGATCAACTTCAGTGATAATTTCACTGCTTTTCAGTCAAATACCATTGATTTTCAGTAAAATTTTCATTAAAGTAAAAGAGTAACTAATTTCTAGTTATTTCATTAGTAAAATCTCTTCTATTCGAATGTAAAAAATTCCGTCACTTAAAATAAAAGTACATTTTAATTAAAAGCACCACAGTCTTTAATCATTTATTTCTATCGATCCATAAAGTCCATTCAATTAATTACAGATTTCATACTGTCGAAAATATCGAATATATGAAAACATATGATAATGAAAAGGTCAATGTCATTTTCTACTAAAAATACTTATTAATGGAAACTTTTCCAGTTCTTCAATCAATTATAACTATTTAAAGACTTGCGAGAAGCAAATAATTTATAATAGTCGATAATGTCTTTACCAAGTTGAGTAAGAGTGCAATAAAATCGGCCAAAGGTCATAATTGGAGTCATCTAGTTTTACAAGGGTCTACCAACTAATAAGACCATAGCAGATTATGGTTGTGGACCATAATCGCAATAATGTCTTGCTCTCCATTTCCGTTAAAGTCGTGACCCAGTCACGGTTTTCAAGGCTAAAGTTTAGGTCCTTCGAGAGAAGAAATTGCTCGGTAGCCGTGGTGTCTACCAACCAAATTACCAGGACAATAGTTTCCTTTCTGGTGAGAGTCTCTATTCCATTTATGAAAATCAAAAAGGCGAAGAAGACCACGATGGTTCGAGACAATAGCAAGGAAAATTTCACCCAATAAATTCTCGCTTTTATCTATGTCATTTCTGGAAGCCCATCTTTCCCAAAATAGTTATCCTGCAGTCAGTGAAAGCTTCAACTTTCGAATATATTGTCGCGGTCATATTTCTTCCTCTGCGGGTGCACTAAGTGCGGTCAGTGGGTCAAAATCTCATATTAGACGTGAAAACCTAGGCTCTGGGATTAAATTTTCGCATTTAAAACACATGGATCCTGGTATTTTACATGTTTATCGATGTCGAGGGTGTCTAGTAATTTTGCCTTCCCAACTTTCTTCCACGGAAGGGGGAACTGGAAACTATCCCATAAATATAAAAAAGAAATGGTAAAACTAAACGTTTTTTATACTTTGCTACTTAAATCCGAACTAGTAAAGAATGTATTGAAATTAAAAATTTTAATCAGTTAGGTGAAAAGTCTACCACTGATTAGAATTCAATCAAAATTTGACTAATTTTGATTTAGGAATATGTATTATGTTCTTTCGAAAAATACCAGTAGGGGAAAAAATCAAAAATAGAAAAGATTCTTAATTTATATAACTTTATAACTTATATATATTCTATATATATTATATAACTTATATAATTTATAAAACTAATTTTTATTTAGGAATATCTATAATGTTCTTTCGAAAAATACCAGTACGGGAAAAAATCAAAAATAGAAAAGATTCTTAATTTAGCTGTTCGAATAAAAATATTATACTTAGTTTATTTGTACATTTTCTAAAACAGTTTTACGTGTTTAGGAAGAAACGTGAAACACATTTAATTTGAAAGGGACTAAAGTTACTGACGAAATATCAAAATACGCTGTAGAAAATTTACTTCTACATGGAGAAAAGAATCTGTTACATTTAATTAGAGTTAAAATAGTGACAACATAAAATTTCTGTAAATTTAATAGATATTTCAGTACAACCCACGGCTTTTATGTAAACTTACTCTCTAAATCTGAATCAGTCAAATTTTCACTGATTGAATCAGTGATTTGCCTTTTCACTGTTAAATCAGTTAATTTTCACTGAAATAATCAGTGGAATTTGACTGATTTACAGTAACCTCTTTTTAGCTATTTGAATCAGTCAAATTTTACTGATAATCAGTAGATTTTGACTGATTCAAATTTAGAGAGTAAGGTAGTTCATCCACGAAAATTAGACCTCAAGCAAAAATAAATAAATGTTGCCTTCAAGAATAGCAATATTATTATTAAAGGGCTAATTTGGACAAGATAAGCTTATTTTCCATGAAAAAAATTTTAAACATAAAAAAATAATTCATTTAACAAATTTTATTTTTACCCGAACTTTTTTTATTATCGGTTCATATCAAATTTAAAAAAATGATGTGATCCTAATAAATCACAGATCATTTTTTCAGGAAAAAGATTCTCTACAACTTAACCGTCTCCACTTTTCTTAAATGATTAATTTATTACCAAATTCAGCAATTTGTTTAAAAGAATTATGTTTTGGAAAATTGATTTTTAATGGTTTCAGCCATTACAGAATTTATTTCCAAAAATTGGGAACGGTAAACACGTGAAGATTCTTTTTCCCGAAAAAATGATCCATGATTTATTAGAATCACATCATTTTGTAAAATTTGGTATGGAGCAATAAGAAAAAAAATTCGGGTAGAAATAAAATTTGTTAAATACATTCTTTTTTATGTTTGAAATTTTTTTCATGGAAAATAAGGTCTAATTTTCCTGGATGAACTACCTTAACAGATTCGTCGATAAAAGGATATTTCTTCAGAATATTAATTCAGAAAGCATTTTTCTACTATTTATCGATAATCTGATACTGAGGCTCAAACCAATTTTGGAATATTACAGATGATGTGAATTACACATTTTCTCACAGTCACTAAATTTGTTTTTGAGTTTAAGTGAAACAGGTAATTCAATTTACTTAAGGCTCTATCAGCCTTAAGGAACGCATTCTCATCGCATGACGCTCGCGCTTCGCGCTCGATGTTCTGTATTAATTTCAGTAACTTTTTAATTAACATATCACATATTTAGGTTAAAAAATGGTATTTTTTCAATATTTAAAATCAAAACATAAAATATACATCCTGTCGAGAAATTTCTTAATAAGAATGTGTAGACCTCATTTAGGCAAATAATTTTCCATATAAACGTTTTTTTTGTATCTCACATATTTTGTCTAAAAAATGGAATTTTTGAATTTTAATCGCATTTTTTTGTAATTGAAGCAAAAAATATATATTTTATCAGAAACTGTGTGAGATAAAAATTGCAGATCTTTTTAAAACGAACAACTTTGCATTCTTACGTTTTTTTCGTATTTCACATATTATTGTTAAAGAAATTGAATTTTGGATTTTCAATAGTATTTTTTTAAATTAAAAAGAAAAATATACTAATACCTTCTCATCCATGATGAGAATGTAAAAGACACTATACCCATCATTTGATCAATTTTTCATGTGAGGGTGCACTTAATTTGAAAAAATATATAAACTTTGATGTACCTGATTAAAATTAATAAGATATTAATTTATTTTGTTTAAAAATGTAGTTTTTTTCTCACTGATAATGTTTCGGAGAAAGTATACTTGAATTATTGTTCTCTGAATTAAAAACTCCACAGTTCTGAATCATTAATTATTTAATTTTCGCTTCAAAAGCACATGGATGTTAGTATTCTACATGTTTGTCGATGTCGAATGTCATCGTAATTTTGCTTTCCACACTTTCTTCTAGGGAAGAAAAGCTTGAAATTGTCTCATAAACATAAAAAAGAGAGGGTGAATAAGGAAATTGTACTCGGAAATTTTAGATACAGATGTTCCAAACCTCAAAAAAATCTGGTAGCGATATTGTAATGTTATACTCTTAGATCTAGAAATTCCAGAATCTGGGGTCGAGCACGAGAAGTTCAGACTTTCTCCCTAATTCGTGTGAAGAGGATATAAAATACTTTAATGATCAGGAGAAAAAGTGCTTTGTGTCAGTATTTTCTTTATGAGAAAATTTCTTTTCATTCAAATCGATTTACATTCCTTGAAATCAGTTTAAATTTTTCTAGTCGGTTTGTGATCTAATTTATGAGAATTCCAGATAAATTAGAAAAAAATGGTTTCCTATCGTTAAGGTATAGTTCATCCACGAAAATTAGACCTCAGGCAAAAATATATAATTTTGCTTTCAAGAATAGTAATATAATTATTGAAAAATTAATTAAACGTAGTGTAAGTTGTATTGATCCTCAATATTACTAAAATGGTACGTTGTTGGAAAAATTGGCTTTAGGGTACTAAAATGATTCTAAAAATGAACTAAAATTTTCTCGATGTTAATAAATATCACTGATGAGGGTTCCGATCTGAGCCAAAACGTCTGATTGAATCGACTCAATCATTTTTGGACCCTAAAGCCAATTTTTCCAACAACGTACTATTTTACTATTATTGAAGAGCTAATTTGAAAAAAATAAGCTTATTTTCCATGAAAAAAATTTGAAAAAAAATATATTTAACAAATCTTTTTTTTACCCGACTTTTTTTCCTTATCGCTTCATACCAAATTTTACAAAATGATGTCATTCTAATATACCACGAATCATTTTTTCAGGAAAAAGAATTTTCACAACTTCACCGTTCCCAATTTTTGGAAATAAATTCTTTAATGGCTGAAACCATTAAAAAAACATTTTCCAAAACGAAATTTTTATAAACAAACTGCTGAATTTGATAATAATTTATTCATTTGCGAAAATTGGAAATAGTCAAGTTGTAGGGAATCTTTTTCTTGAAAAAATGAACCGTGATTTATTAGAATCGGATCATTTTTAAAAATTTGGCTCGAAGCGATAAGAAAATAAGTTTGGGCAAAAATAAAATTTATTAATAAAATTACTTTTATGTGTTTCAAATTTTTTTCATGGAAATTAATCTTTTCTCTACCAAAATAGCCCTTTAATTATAATATTGCTATTTTTGAAAGGAAAATTATCTATTTTTGCCTGAAATCTAATTTTTGTGGATCAACTACCTTAAATATGTGTACATGGAAGTAAGAAGTGATGAAATGAGAAAAGTGGAATATCAGGTGTCTGACGGGTTCGTTTCTCATCCAATATTTGCATGAAAGTATAAAGTTGACTAAACAGGTAGAAAGTTTAGGTATCCTGCGAAAAATCTATGCGACTGCAGGCACAGCGCGTGCCTCGAAAACATCTCGAGCGCGAGGTTTTTGACATGTTTGCATCGGTTTTGAGACTTTTGAGAGGACACCGTAAATTTTGCGGCTCTGCGGGGTGGTGAAGATAACTATGAACAATAGAGAAAAGGAACACCAGGACGCGAAGCCATGGGGGTTGGGATCAGGTCGAACGCGCGACTCACCCCTTCCTCAAATTCTGCCTCAGAGAAAGTCTCTTCAGTTTGACTTTTGCTCAGACTGATGCCACAAGAACTAAAAAAGTTTAGAATTTTCTCTATATTTGAAAGTTTGAAAACTCTCACGATGTTTTTTTTATAATTGTGACGGTGAATTGAAAATGCTTTATAACTTAAAAAGCATCATTAGGCGTGTATCTGTGAACAAATTTACTTTTGTTTGAATCATTGAGTAATGCGATTAATTTCAAGTACCTATATGATTCCTCTTTTATTTTAAAAGAATTTGAACAATTTTAAAAACAACACTAATTTTTTCTGAATATTGGAAAACTACTGAATTCCGAATCTTTTCTCAGAAAGGGCTTGATTCTGGATTTTTGGAAAATCTAAAAAATAGAATCGAGGAAAATTTAGAAATTAAAAAAGTTTCTTTGATATTTTTTAGGAATAAATTCTTAAAAATTATTATTTTTGTGTTTTATTCAGACATACAATTTTCCATGATTTATTCTAACTTCATCATTTTTGGTTCTTTTTTAAAATATTTTTTTTCAAATTCTGTTCCAAAAATCTTGTTTTTAAATGCGTGTTAAACAAGTTTTCTTCTTTTGGTCTTCAAAAATAGCTTTTTTGACCGATAAATATTTTTGTAGATGTAAATTTAAAACATTTTTTCATAAATCTCTAAACTTTTAAAGCTTTTAAGCAAATTTTCATTTCTAAAGTCTATACACGTGGAAAAATATTTGTCTGAAATTACCAAACTATTTGGAAACGTATGATAAAATCTAAAGCAACGTACTTTTTTCTAATAATTCACATTTATTAGGATTTCTATTACAGAATACGCTAAATTACCGATTAAAAATCCCATACACTGAGAAAAAAGATTTGATTGAATCAAAGAAAATAATCTGTTTGAACGACTTTCTTTGATTTAAAGAAATGATTTGTTTAAATGAAACAAAATTTGTTTGATTCAAACAAAATATCTTTGAATCAAACAAATATTTATTCGAATCAAATAAATTTCTGCCTTAAATCAAACAAATTATATCTTTGACCATATATCAATGCATTCATTTCTTTATTTTGAAGAAAAATTAATTTGATTTAAATCAAAGAAAGTCGTTCAAACAAATTATTTTCTTTGATTCAATCAAATCTTTTTTCTCAGTGCATAGATGATAAAAGAATTAAATTATTTAAAAATTTTACCATCTAGATGGGAATTTTTATCTGTAGTTTAGCGTATTCTATAATAGAAATCCTAATAAATGTCAATTATTAGAAAAAAGTAAGTCGCTTTAGAAGTTCACCATGCGTTTTCAAATAGTTTGGTAATTTTAGAGAAATATTTTTCTTCGTGTACGTTTGGAATTGTTAAAATCCATTAGTTTTCAAAATTAAAGGATTCACAATCCTACACTCCGAAAAAAATTAAATTTAAATTTAAGAAATCGTTTTTTCAATTTCATTTCTTCAATTCGAAGTAAAAATACCTTTAGAAAAAATATAAATTTATTTGATTCTAAGAAATCACCTTTTTAGCATTATTCAATTGATTTAAAAAAATATTTATTTGATTCAAATACAATATTGGCAAAAACTTAAGAAATAATTTATTAGATTTTATTACCTTGAACGAAGACAATTTTTTCTTTAAATTAAAGAAAACATTTCTGTTAATCACATTAAACACGTACTTATCCGACTACGTAGACATTCATTTTTTAAATTCAAGAAAAAAAAACAATCAAAAAATTTCTTTAAATCAAAGAAAATTATCTTTGACCGTCTAAAAATGTACAAATTTGTTTGATTCAAAGAAATTTTTTTTTAATCAAAGAAACCTTTTTTGGGTCTATATAATTTTCAATTCAGCATTAAAATTTCAGTAAAAATAATTCTATCTCAATTAAAATCATAAAATTTTATTTTAAGTTGTTGATTTTGAAAACCAAGTTCTACAAAGAGAAAAAAATAATAAATCTATACTTTTAAAAATATTAATCATAAATTTTATTTTGCTCTCAAGGCCTAAAAAGCAAAATAGAGCGCCTTGTAAAAAATAACCAGAATTTTCACATTTGTGTCCATTGATCCATTCAATTTTAGTGAACAAGGTCAGTCAAGAAGTCATATAATTTTATAGCGGTTCCGCAAAGTGTCTTCCGTATTCTGGCGCTTCTCTTAACTTTTGGAAAAGCAAGGCCCAAATTTAGGGCCTGGTTAGAGGTGTGCGGTAAAGTAAACCAAACTTCGTTTCAGAAGCTACCGCAGAGGTCCAATGACAGGAAATACTTGTAGAATATAGAAAGTTTTTCGCTTCTGTGACTCTTAGACAGGCAGTGGTAAATCATTTTCATTCTCGCTTTTCTACTTTTTATATTTATTGGTTTATGCCTTGTTGACGAAAAGTGGCAGGCCGCACCTTTTAAATTACCTGTCTTACGTAAATTTCACTTTTTTACACTCATCCATAAACTTGATAGTCAGGTTAATATTCCGATAATAAATACTTGTAATCACCCTTACTTGATAAGCTTATTGGCTAGTAAATGGAAAAAAATACTATTTTTATTTATACACTTCGTATAAATGCATAAATTCTTTTTAAAAGACTATTTATGCACAATCAGAAGATAGATTGAATGAGCCAGTAAACAAGTTAAACAGAGGAAAATACAAACTGTGGCTTGAATAAAAATATTGATAAATTGTGATACATTTTAATCAAAAGTGCGTAACAATTGACTCATTGTTTTTATCACTTCTGTCAGAAGAGAAAACAAATATCTTCAGAGCAAGTAAACTCTTATTGCATTAAAACATGGTCCATAATTTGGATCAGACGCTTTTCATAAAGGCTTTGCACAGAAAATTGGGAAATGAAAACTTGCAGATTACTGAAATTAGAAACCAGTCTATTAGTTCTAAAGCAGAACATGGCCTTAGTGATATCTTCAAAGTTTATTTAAGGTCAGTAACTAAAGTGAAAAGTAAACAAAACGGTATAATATTAAGCATAAAGATAACAAGAAAAAGAGAAAAAATTTATTGGTACTTTTCATCAACTTTTGTGAATCTTTAATTAATTAGTGTTAGTCAAACGTTATTAAAGCTTTGAATTAAAGAAAGTGGCGCAAGACTTTGCAATAATTGAAATCTAAAGAGTAAAAATAAAATGGACTGAAGTTTAGAACTTTTGCTAAGCTACGTTTCAATTTTGGGAAAAACGTATTATAATGAGAATTTTTCGCAGCGAAATACTGAAGTTTAGATGAACTACAATCCCTGGCCATATTATTATACTCACTTTGTTTTTGTTGATCGTATAAAAAATCCTATTATTGACAATACGCATATTACAACTTTTCCCTAAAAATAAGATGAAAGAGTTTGAAATTATATGCATAAAACGACCTCAAGATGAACTGTTTTTATCAATTTTTGATAAAGATATTATGAACAATATCAAAATTGCAAACTTTTTTTAAATTATGAATAACTTTTAAAATAATTAATGTTTTTAGATATTCTTCGACTCTTTTTAAATGTAAATTTACGTGAAATGTAAAAAAAAATTATACTAATTTTTCCCTAGAAAACTAAACTCAGAACAAAAAAGGTGTGAAAATTGAAAAAATTCTAATACTCAAAAAAAGGATTTTAAAAATACATAAAAGTGATAGCCCACGAAAAGGAATTAAATTATTTTGAAAAATTAAATCAGTTGACCGGCAATCGAAAAACCTGGGCTCGAATCCCAGCGCAGTCAAAAGCGTCTTTTTCCCACAGAAAGATTTCAAATTCTTTAAAAAAATAATTATTTGTACTATTTTTTATGGATGAATTTGTAAGTTTTCAAATTTTTAGTATTTTTACTGCGAAAAATTCCCAGTACGCTAGGGATAATTACCATCGCACATCGATTTTTCCTAGATTCCTAATATTTTTTTAAATTTTACACAGGTCTACATGGTTTTGTTATGGAGTAGCTGAGGTACATTTCCGAAGTAATTTTTGACGTAGAAACCGAATCCGGGCTCAGAAATGCTCCATCACGTCAGGTTGTCGAGTAATCCTAACCTAAAAGTGCGAAAAACACGGTTTTCGCTATATTTGAGCATCGATAACTTCGCGAATTTTTATTATTTTTCAAATATGAGAAAACCATCAAAAAGAGCCACTTTTCAGCTTTCCATTTCACTATTTACATGATATATGGCAATGACCGATATATGGCGGGAAAAAATGATAGAATGTCAAATTTGTATTTTCATTCTTATTTCGGATGAACGAGGCGTAATATGAACAATGATCGATTGATCATATTATGCTTCGTTCATCAGAAATAAGAATCGATCATTGTTCATATTATGCCTCGTTCATCAGAAATAAGAATGAAAAAACAAATTTGACGTCTTATCATTTTTTCCCGCCATATATCGGTCATTGCGAAACCTGCAATTTTTTTTTCAATCGGCGATATCTCCGGTTAGAAAAATAAAAATAATACATGTAAATAGTGAAATGGAAAGCTGAAAAGTGGCTCTTTTTGATGGTTTTCTCATACTTAAAAAATAATAAAAATTCACGAAGTTATCGATGCTCAAATATAGCGAAATATCGTGTTTTTCGCACTTTTAGGTTAGGATTACTCGAAAACCTGACGTGATGGAGCAATTCTGAGCCCGGATTCTGTTTCTGCGCCCAAAATTACTTCAGAGATGGCTATCGGTATTTCTATAACAATCACAACCTCATATTTTGTAGACCTTTGTTATCATTATAATAAAAACATATATTGCTATAAAAAGTTTTTTCGTGTACTGATATTTCAAATGTTTAAAATAAGGTACAAAGACGTTAAAAATGGTAAAGAGAAGATAACGAGTGTGATTGTAAAAAAAGAGCCTGCTTCAGATGGTCCAAGATTGGATCTGATTCGCAAACAGGGGATATTCGCAACTGAAGTGAATTTTCTTTGGAGTGTTTTACCAAATTTGGACAAACAATTAGGATGTTCTTTTGGGCCTCGAATTTTTTACAGTAATAAAAGTTCGAATCTTTTCATCATGGAAGATCTTCATGCAAAAGGATTTCGAGTTCAGGACAGACAAAAAGGACTTTCAATGTGTTATGCTCGAATGACTATTGATCGAATAGCAAAATTTCATGCCGCATCTGTTGCGCTTTTTGAAAAAGTGAAATTTTTTGTTTGAATTTTATCTCAAACAATAAACGGGAAAAATAGTTTAGTAAAGTTTATAGAATTGTTTAAGAGTTGGGGATAGAGGCATTTACAAAACAGAGTTCTGGAAAATTTACAGAACTTTTTAGAATAAAATGCGTAACATTCAGAAAAAATCATTGAAAGTTCTGGATTTTATTCTGAAAAGTTCTTTAAATTTTCTAGAACTCGGTTCCGTAAATGCCTGTATCCCCAACTCTTGAACAGTTCTATAAACTTTATTGAACTATTTTTTTCCGTGTAATACTTTACGAATTTTAAATTTATTTTCCTAATTTCTTTTTAGAAACCAGAAATCATGAGGTCCTTTAAGAGTGGAATTATGAGTGATGAAACTCACGCAAATATGTACAAATTTGTGAAATCATGTCTACTAATTATGACCAATTCCATAATCGAAAATTGGACCGATCAAGAAGCAATAAAAGGTGCACATAAACTCAAAAATATGGCTGATGACTTTGAAAATCGAATCAAGAAAGTGTATAATTATGATGAAGATGAATTTTGTGTCTTGAATCATGGGGATTTTTGGCATTCAAATTTGCTTTTTAAACACAATAAAGAAGGACTTTTAGTTGATATGCGAATGGTATAATGAACATAAAAATTATAATTTTTAGCTATAACTTTACTAAGAACAAAATGTTAAAATTAATTATTATTGAAATATTTTCAGATTGACTTTCAAATGTGTGTTTTTACCTCGCCAGTGATCGATCTTCTGTATTTTTTGGGAATTTGTACCGAGAATGATATAAAATGCGACATGGACGACTATCTTCTAAATATTTACTTACAGACTCTGAGAAAAACCATGAAAAAAATTAATTGTAAAACGAAAGCACCGACGATGGATCACCTGAAAAAGGCGATTTACAAGAGGAAAATTTACGCAATTTTTTCATCGCTCATTTTATATCCACGCATGATTGCTGATGAAGAAGATGTTGAAACTTTCGACGAATTTTTGATAACAGGAAAAACGAAACTGGACGTTTTTAAAAATCCAATTGCGATCAGTGCCGTCCAAAAAACAATTAAATACATGAATGACAGAGGTTATATGGATTAATTCCAAAAACTATCAGTAGATAATTTACAAATCAAATTACAAAAAAGATTTACATGACAGGCATGACTGAAGAAATAACTGAATTTTTAAAATCTTCAATTATTTTTTGTATTATAATTTTCAAAAATAGAAATGAGTAGAAGATGTGAGATATAAAATACTTAAGTAGTTATTAAATATGTGAATGAAATTAAACAAATTTTAAATTATTTAGTATTTATGAATCTTATTTCGGATAATATAATAGACAAACATTCCTTATTTTCCCAGAAATTTGTCATCTCAAGTGATCTTGATAATCTAACTCGCACGAAATCTGCACTGAATAATATAAGGAAAATTACAGTTTGCAAATCTGCTTTTTACAACAATTTTGATGTGTTCAGAACTTATCTTCTCGATAAGGTTATTAAATATTAAACTCGCACAATGAGATCCTTTTTTCAAGATCAGTTGAGGAAAACTCTCCTCTTATGAAGTTCAGTTTTTAATATGTAATTTTAATTTGTAAATTTCCCAAATTTCAAGACATTCAATTCAATAAAATCTTTTCAATTTCAAAAATGGAATTCAATCACCTGGACGAAGTCTTCTTCGAAAAAATCCTAAGAAAATTTCTGAAAGACAGACATTCAGGTACTCGAGATGAAAAAGAGTTTAGCCTGTGGGAAAGAAGATAACTATTTCAGTGATATTTACAGAATATTTTTAATATACGTCAAACCAGCAAAAGAGAATCTTATTAATGAGAAAGCGATAATGAGTTTAATTGTGAAAGTTTAGATTAGCAATTTAAAAAATCTGCCCGCTTTGCGGGCACATTCTCATCACACGCTTCGCGCGTAGCTCGCTTCGCTCGCAAGTTTGAGCGCGCCTAGGGCGCGCGATTTGGTCGTCGCGCTTCGCGCTCGATCTTGTGCTCTTCACATACATTCAAGTTTATTTATTATAATTTGATACTGAAGCTCAAACCAATTTTATAATAATATTACAGATGATGTGAATTACACATTTTCTCAAAGTCACTCAATTTCTTTTTGAAATTAAGTGAAACAGGAAATTCAATTTACTTAAGGCTCTATCAGCCTTAAGGAACACATTCTCATCATGGCGCTCGCGCTTCGCGCTCGATTTTCTATATACACTTCAGTAACTTTTTAATAAATTACATGATTAAAATAATTTATTTTCTTCCAAATCTCTCAAAAAGAAAAACAATCGTAGACTTTATTTAAGAAAACAATTTTGCAGAACAAGGCTTATAATGTATCTCACATATTTTGGTGAAAAAAATCGAATTTTTTTAATATTAAAAATCAAAACATAAAATATACATCCTGTCCCGAAATGTCTTAATGAGAATTTGTAGACCTCATTTAGGCAAACAATTTTCCATCTAAACGTTTTTTTTGTATCTCACATATTTTGTCTAAAAAATGGAAATCTTAATTTTAATCGTATTTTTTGGAATTGAAACGAAAAATATATGTTTTATCAGAAACTGTGTGAGACAAAATTTGTAGATCTTTTTGAAACGAACAACTTTGTATTCTTACGTTTTTTTCGTATTTCGAATATTATTGTTAAAAAATTGAATTTTGGATTTTCAATAGTTTTTTTTTTAATTAAAAAGAAAAATATGCATCTTAAGAAAAAATGTTACAATTCAAATTTGTAGGTCTTTATTTATTTAATAATATTGTAACATAAAGTTTTTTCGTATCTCGTATAATTTAACTGGAAAATGGAATTTTGATATTGACTTTTTTCGAATTTGAATATGCTGTAACATTTCTAATTTTGATTTAATCAAAAAATGTTATCAGGATAATTTGTAGAGATTTTGAATTGAAGTTTTTGATTTTTTCAAAAAATTATTTTCAAAAACACAAAAGTAGTGCTCAATCCCTCAATTTTGATTGGATGTGGCTGGTTAACGAACTTGTCCTTACTTTTTCGGTTCCGATAAAGTGTACCAAAGCTCAATTCAATCTGATAATTCTATCGAGAGTTATGCCGCACACGACCTACAGACAGACAGACAGACACTTTCGTAGAAACCATTTTTTTCTGACTCAGGGTGTCTCAAAACGTAAAGATTTGATGAAAATATCGAAAGTCATTTTTCACATAAAACCAATACCTTCTCATCCATGATGAGAATGTAAAAAAGAAGCTGTTCATAAAATGTTTACTACAGAATTGAGAGTTTTAGAAAAAGTATTACCGAGAGTGGAAAAATATTTGGGATGTTCTTTGGGTCCTCGATTATTTTATGGCGATGAAAATACAAATTTCATAGTTATGGAAGATCTTTCTTTGAGGGGATTTGCTATGGAAGATAGACAACATGGTCTTTCCTTGTCCCATTGTCTTATCGCGATTGACAGAATGGCTAAATTTCATGCTTGAACGGTTGCTCTTACTGAAGAGGTAATTTATAATTGATTCTACAATAATTAAATAATTATCTATCTTTTAAGATCGAAATTATAATTTTCAGGAACCTGAAATTTCGAAGTCATTTGTTGATGGAATGTTAAGCGAAAAATACCCCCGAACTTATTTTCGATTTTTGGAAATATCTTTAGAGTATCTGTGCGAAAGGCTTACTAAATGGAATTACAAAGAATATTTCCAGGAAATAAAAAAATTGAAAAATATAATTAAAACACTAAAGCCACGACTTTTGAACATCTATGAAAATGATATTGGCGAGTTTTGCGTCTTGAATCATAGAGATTTTTGGAGTAACAATGTTTTGTTTAAAAACAACAAAAAAGGAGAGCCTTGCGATGTTTCACTTGTAAGAAAATATTCAGATTAATAAAAAATATTTTTTTTTCAGCAATACCATTAGAATTCTCTGCCGTAATTTCCCGAAACTCGTAAGTGAAGTTTTATGCAATTACAAAGTTTGTAAAATTAAAATAAAGTTTTGGAAAATTCAACTTTTTAGTAAATTTGTAAAACAATTTATAAATTTTTAAATAGAAATTGCTGAAAGTTCCAATACTTGTATCTGGAATTTCTGAAATTTGCAACAGGAATAATTTTATTATTTGTAAGGTATAAGTGGCCTTTCCGGTGTTGTATAGATTTTATTGAAAATCGTCGACGTTTCGACCAAATTTTTGGTCCTTATCAAGACTACAAAGGAATATTTAACATAATTATTTATCATAAAAATGAATAAAAGTTACAAACGTAAATTAAAATTAAAGGAAAAGAGAGAAATACTTACCGAAAGATAAATTTCCAATCATCTTTCTTCTTCAATCAGTGATTAAAATGAATAAATAAATAATAAAAAATAAAATGATAAAATTGCGACCTGTAATATAAAAGTAATATAAGAAGTATATGTTTAACTTAAAAAAGAACAAAATGATTGAAGAAGAAAGATGATTGGAAATTTATCTTTCGGTATGTATTTCTCTCTTTTCCTTTAATTTTAATTTATGTTTGTAACTTTTATTCATTTTTATGATAAATAATTATGTTAAATATTCCTTTGTAGTCTTGATAAGGACCAAAAATTTGGTCGAAACGTCGACGATTTTCAATCAAATCTGTACAACACCGGAAAAGCCACTTATAACTTACAAATAGAAATACCGGTAACAACAAATATTTTTTAATGGAATAATTTAACGTTTTGGGTAACTGAAGTTTTATGCAGTTACACGTAACTGAAATTTTGTTACAGTTTCTTAATTTTATGATTAATTTTATAAAAATTCTGTTACAGTTTGGTATACTGTTAGAAATTTCTCGAAACACGTGACTCGAGTTTTATTCATTTAGAGTTTCGTAAAATTAAGATAGAATTTCAGAAAATCCAATTACTTCTTAGTAAATTTAAGAAATGACTTATTAATTTTCAGTTACAAATTGTAGAATATTCTGATACGTGTGTCTGAAATTTCTGAAAATTGCAACAGGAAAAATTTTACGTTTTAGGTAACAGAAAATTCTGTTACAGTTTGGTAGTTTTAAAATAAATTTCATGAAAATTCAGTTGAGTTATGTAATATTACACGGAGAAAAATAATTCAAGAAACTTTACTCGACTTTTAAGCAAAGTTGGGGCATATGGACAAGTTTGAGATTATTAAATATTAAAGAATGCATCACATTTCGATAAACTTTGAAAATTTAAAGTAAAATTTTAAAATGCACATCAAAAATTATTAAAATAATATCAACACGGAAAAAAATAGTTCAGTAAAGTTTATAGAACCGGTCAAGAGTTGGGGATACAGAGATTTACGGAACAGAGTTCTGCAAAATTTACAGAATTTTTCAGTATAAAATGCGGAACATTCAGGACAAATCATTGATAGTTCAACATTAATTATGAAAAGTTCTATAAATTTTGTAGAACTTTGTTCCGTGAATTCCTGTATCCTTAACTCTTAAACAGTTCTATAAAGTTTATTGAAGTATTATTTTCAGTGAAATAATCTCCAACTTGTCCATGTGTCCCAACTTTGCTTAAAAGTTGAGTAAAGTTTCTTAAGGTAGTTCCTTCACGAAAATTAGACCTCAGGCAAAAATAGATAATTTTTCTTTCAAGAATAGAAATATTATTATTGAAGGGCTAATTTGAAAGAGAAAAGATTATTTTTTCTGAAAAAAATTTGAAAAACAAAAAAATAATTTTATTAATAAATTTTATTATTTTCTTATCGCTTCGAGCCAAATTTTTAAAAATGATGCGATTCTAATAAATCACGGTTCATTTTTTTTAGGAAAAAGATTCTCTATAACTTGACATTTTCCTATTTTTCAAATTGAATTAATTATTATCAAATACAGCAATTTGTTTATAAAAATTTTGTTTTGAAAAATTGTTTTTTTATAATTTCAGCCATTAAAGAATTCATTTTCAAAAATTGGAAACGGTCAAGTTGTAGAGAATCTTTTTCCCAAAAAAATGAACGGTGATTTATTATAATCGCATCATTTTTAAAAATTTGGCTTGAAGCGATAAGAAAATAAGTTTGGGCGAAAATAAAATTTATTAATTAAATTATTTTTTCGTGTTTCAAATTTTTTTCATGAAAAATAATCTTTTCTCTTTCAAATTAGCCCTTCAATAATAATATTGCTATTCTGGAAAGCAAAATTATCTATTTTTGCCTGAGAATTAATTTTCGTGAAGGAACTACCTTAAGCTATTTTTCTCCGTGTATAAAAAATTTCATAAAATTCAGTACAATTTTCGCAATTTTAAGATACTTTTACTCGAAAAGATCATAAATATCGTAAAATTCTACGTTACTTTTGCAAAATAAAAATTTGGTAAATTTCCGGACATTTCGAACAGTGATGGGATTTGTTTTAATATTTTACTCATTTGCAGGTTGATTACCAATTTTCTGTATTCACATCGCCGGCAATCGACCTTCAATATTTTCTATGTATTTGCCCTGAACTGAAAATAAAGTGTGCCAAGGATGATTTTTTCCTGGAAACATATTTATCGATTTTAGAATGTGAATTGAAAAGAATAGGTTGTAAAACGAAGCCTCCAACAATAGAAGAGTTGAAAAGATCGATCTACAAAAGAAGGATATTTTCAATTTTCGCTGGTTTAATCTACCTTCCAAAAATGATGTGCGATAAATCAAACGTGGAAGAATTTGATAAAGTTCTAGCAAAAGGTGAAACAAAACTGGATACTTTTAAAAATCCCCAAACAAGAAAAGTCGTTCATAAACTTCTGAAAGCTTTGAACGCGCAAGGATATTTGGATTAAAATTTGTAAATACTGAAAAAAAATCTTCCAAGTTTCACAAATCATTATAATTCAAAAAGTTAAAAGCCCATAAAAATTGCGCTTATTGACATTTATTCAATAAAAAAGTAAAAACATAGAAACTTAAAATTTTTTCTAGAATTACCAATGCTTTGCTTTTACTTTTTAACATATCCTAAAAGATCCAAAGTATTTTAATTTTCCAATGTAGGTAAACAGTGAGACACTCCGCCCCGAAAAATTTGTTTGTCGCTCTATTTTCCCAGTGTTTTTTTTGCTAGTAAATCCTCTTATTTTTGTTTTCCTTTCTACAACTTCCTGTTGACCGATTCCCAGCGATTTTTTAAAGAAACCATCAGATCAGAAACGTGTCCTGGGACCTTGAGGACATGTGGACAGGAAGCTTGACTTGGATAAGGAGGAGACAAAAGCAAGGAAGTTAGAGGGCATTTTATTGGGTTCTGGAGAACAAAGTCACCCCCTGGTTTCTCTTCTTTCTATTTTTCTTCCTTCCCCTCGTGACTAATCGCGGACTGCTACTGGAATTTTGTGGATTGACGACCGAGTAACCCGGTTTAAGTCACTTACCACGTCGTCGAAGTTCTGCTTTCCACAGGCATTATCTGCACGTCTAAGCGTCACGAACCGAAATATCGGCTACCGTTTTCGATTTGAAATTCGCAGCCTAACTTTATGACTCTGAGTACCCGTAGTTGATTTACGGCTTGTAGGTGGCAACATAAATTTAGTGTCTTTATTGGCGTCTCTCTTACTCCCTGGGATTCTCCTTGTCTCTCTTATGGCTGGTATTGGCGAAAAAAGGAGAAATTCGTGAGGATCACCTTTCTCTTGGTTGACATGGTTCCTTTCTTTTTCTTTTGCCCTTTTTCTTCTTCTTCTTCTTCTTCTTCCTCTTCCTCTTCCGTTTCCTTGTCTCTTGCTTTGAGACAGATTTTCTTCATCCCCTGAGTTGGATTCTCCTCGTCCTTACTCCACCACCCATCGAGGCTTGCCACAACAATTTCTATGTTCACGATGTAGGTTACCGAGGTGAACTTTTCAGCTTAGCTTTACCTACTGCTTTACTGCCCTACTATAAATCAAATCGCTATGTAGCGAGAGCCTTTGGCCCCTTGTTGAGTTTGGTCTTTTCGAAAGTCTTTGCAGCTTCCCAATTCAGCATTCACAAATGGACCAAGTTCTATTTTCTGGTTCACGTAATCTTATTAGGGTATGTAGAATCAAAGGCAAGTGGTTACTCTCTGAATCTGTATTGGTCAAATTTTACTGATAGGTTCAGAGAGGAAGAAATACATTTTTGAAATTTCATGTTGCTCATATAATTTTAGTAACAAGTAGTTAAATTTAATTTAAAATCTGATTTACTTACTGTTTTAGACTCTAAGTTTTACTGATATGAGAAATGATTTTCAAAATTATATGTTGGTCATAAAAATTCTGGTTGGCTTTATAGAAATAACGTTTTTCGAATTTTTACTAGTGGATTTTTGATAAAAAATAGTTTTTTGATTGAATAACTAATTTATTTCTTAATTTACTCTCTAAATTTGTATCAATCAAATTACACTGGTGTAACAAATGAGTTTTCGAAATTTCATGTTTTTCATACAATTTTTTTGGTTTTTTTCGAGAAATTAGGTTCGTTAAGATCCAATTTTTCGAATTTTTAGTAACAAGTAGTTAAATTTAATTACAAAAAAGGTGTAGTTACTGATTTACCCTCTAAGTTTTACTGATATTAGAATGATTTTCAAAATTATATGTTGCTCATAAAAATTCTGGTTAGCTTTATAGAAATAACGTTTTTCGAAATTTTATTAGTGGAATTTTGATAAAAAACAGTTTTTTGATTGAATATCTAATTTATTTCTTAATTTACTCTCTAAATTTGTATCAATCAAATTTCACTGGTGTAACAAATGAGTTTTCGAAATTTCATGTTTTTCATACAATTTTTTTGGTTTTTTTCGAGAAATTAGGTTCGTTAAGATCAAATTTTTCGAATTTTTAGTAACAAGTACTTAAATTTAATTGCAAAAAATATTTAGTTACTGATTTACCCTCTAAGTTTTACTAATATTAGAATGATTTTCAAAATTATATGCTGCTCATAAAAAATCTGGTTAGCTTTATAGAAATAACGTTTTTCGAATTTTTATTAGTGGAATTTTGATAAAAAACAGTTATTTGATTGAATATCTAATTTATTTCTTAATTTACTCTCTAAATTTGTATCAATCAAATTTCACTGGTGTAACAAATGAGTTTTCGAAATTTCATGTTTTTCATACAATTTTTTTGGTTTTTTTCGAGAAATTAGGTTCGTTAAGATCAAATTTTTCGAATTTTTAGTAACAAGTACTTAAATTTAATTGCAAAAAATATTTAGTTACTGATTTACCCTCTAAGTTTTACTAATATTAGAATGATTTTCAAAATTATATGCTGCTCATAAAAAATCTGGTTAGCTTTATAGAAATAACGTTTTTCGAATTTTTATTAGTGGAATTTTGATAAAAAACAGTTATTTGATTGAATATCTAATTTATTTAATAATTTACTTTTTAAATTTGTATCAATCAAATTTCACTGGTATAACAAATGAGTTTTCGAAATTTCATGTCGTTCATAAAATTATTTTGGTTTTTTTCGAGAAATTAGGTTCATTAAGATCAAATTTTTCGAAATTTTAGTAACAAGTAGTTAAATTTAATTGAAAATATGATCTATTTACTCATTACATCTCTAAATCTGTATCAATAATATTTTACTGGTATAATAAATGAATTTTCGAAATTTCCTGTCGCTCATACAATTTTTTTGTTGTTTTCTAAGAAATTAGGTTACTGGTTGCGCTTTTCGAGTTACTAATTCTTATCAGTTACAATTTTCATCTGCCT
Organism: Diplolepis rosae; assembly: GCA_030998225.1. NCBI lineage: Eukaryota > Metazoa > Arthropoda > Insecta > Hymenoptera > Diplolepididae > Diplolepis > Diplolepis rosae. The sequence continues at coordinate 9,432,199 of JAPYXD010000698.1, forward strand.
AATAGTCAAGGAAAACTGTTTATTTTAGTATAAAATGAATGCAAATAAGATACAAGTATTCATGAAAAAGCCACATGAATAGCACGTGCCATTTTATTTAATTGTAATCATTAATTAAATAAACGTTTCGATATCTGATGTTTTTCTCTTATCAGATATTTTGAAATATGTATATTAAATATTTTTCCTTGAGATTATTTTTGTATCTTACGCAGTCCTACAATCAAAATTTCTACAGGATTTCAATAAAACAGAATATTTATATTGATTACATAAATATTAGTTTCGTGTCGTAATTGAACTTATCAACTATTTTTCTATATTAAGCGTCATAGCTATACAAAGAAATATGCCTGGAGAAATTACACATACACCGGAATTTCATACGCACATTCGTAAATTAATATTTATTAAATTGAATATTGAACAACAAAGTAATTACATTAAGTTCATATTCTCAAAAAATAAAGCACATATATGTGAATTAATATTCCATTTTCTTTTCTCTAGATTGTTCACCTGGGTTATCGAAATTCAAACTATCCTGTAATTGCAGAAAAATATTATTAAAAAACTTTCGAATATTAATAACTAATTTATAATATATCTTACGTTTTAATATAAAATTCTTAATTCTTTTTATATAAGATGTAAAATTTATAAAATTTTATAGTGGCGAAAATAATTTAATGACTTGAGTTATTAGTAAGAAGTAAGTTCAGTTTTGTCTGACAATGAAAACTAACAAATATTTAAAGTTAGTGGAAAAATCTCCAAATGGAGAAAAACATTTTTTCGGTCTTACGTTACAATGTTTTTCTCCATTTGAGATTTGTCCACTAAACAAGGAAAACGTTCGAAGAGAGGAATTCTTTTTTTTGAGATTTATTTATCTCGAAATTAGATAAATTTTAGATATTTAAATCTTGTTTTGTGAGTATAAATATGATTAATAAATGATGTATAAAATCAGTAATAATGAATAATTACCAATATTTTAGTAGACCCAAACTCGGCAGATACTATAAGACTTTATTGGGTCAAATATGCATAATCTAGTGCAACATTCTTCGGGTATGCGACATTTTTCACCAACCTTTAGATCAGTGCAAACTTTGCAAAGACAAAAAATAATTAGTAAGATAGTATTGTATATAATCAATAAAATAAAATATAAAATCAATAAAAAGAAATAAGATAACTTCTTACCATTCCCGTCATTTGTACTATTGTTGCCTTTGTTATTATTCTCGTCATTCATTATTGGTGATGTTGTTGCTTCTTGAAAAATTAACATCACAATTAAGTACAAGAAAAATAAAGAAAAGAAAGGTTTTATGGATAGATGCATATTTTTCTCCGCAAGAAATTCAATTATTATAATGCGACTAAAAAGCAGGATCCGTGACTAAAAAATTGTTGACGTGGTTCTCACTTTATATTTTGTTATTTCTCTTTCATATGTATTTTAGATAAACCGATTCGAGATAAGAAACATTCTATTTAATTTGAAAATGTGCAAGGTCATACGTATTAAAACATAACAAGTGCAAATTTCAATATGAAATTAAGTAAAAATCTAAAATCCGATATAGTAAAAGTTACGCACTGATTTGGAACAGTAATTTTTTTACTTATACGGAAAACCAGTTAAATTTCAGTAATAATTTGAGATGATGAAATTTACTCTCTCTATTTTAATCTGTATCAATTTATTTCATTTTTCCCACTTAGTGACTCATTTTCAGTTAATTTTGACTGCTTTTTCAGTGGATTCAACTCAATTAACTTATTTACTTACTAAAAACGAGTCCATGAATTTTATTTTTATCCGATTTTTTTTCTTATCGCTTCATACCAAATTTTAAAAAAATGATGTGATTCTAATAAATCACGGGTCATTTTTCCAAGATTAAGATTGTCTGCAACTTGAACGTTTCCAATATTCTGAAATGAATAAATTATTACCAAATTTAGCAATTTATTTATAAGAATTTTGTTTTTGAAAATTGTTTTTTAATTATTTCAGTTATTGAAGAATTTATTTTCAAAAATTGGAAACGGTAGAGTTGTAAAGATTCTTTTTTTCTGAAAAAATAATTTGTGTTTTATTACAATCATGTATTACATTTATTACAAACATTAAATTTAGCAATGATTCGTTTCAAAACTATAGACTATATAGAGTGATACAAAGTTTAAGGTAGTTCTACGAAAATTAGACCTCAGGCAAAAATAGATAATTTTGCTTTCAAGAATAGCAATATTATTATTGAAGGGCTAATTTGGAAGAGAAAAGATTATTTTTCATGAAAAAAATTTGAAATGCAGAAAAATAATGCATTTTACAAATTTTATTTTTATCCAATTTTTTTCTCTTATCGCTTGATACCATTTTTAAAAAAAAATGATGTGATTCTAATAAATCACGGGTAATTTTTTCTGGGAAAAGATTCTCTGCAACTTGACCTTTACAATTTTTGAAAATGAATCAATTATTAAAAAATTCAGCAATTTGTTTATAAAAATTTGGTTTTGAAAAATTATTTTTTGAATAGTTTAGCCATTAAAGAATTTATTTTAAAAAATTGGAAACGGTAAAGTTGTAAAGATTCTTTTTCCCGAAAAAATGATCCGTGATTTATTACAATCTTATCATTTTCTAAAATTTGGTATGAAGCGATAAGGAAAAAAGTTCGGCAATTATAAAAATTTGTAAAATACATTATTTTTTTGCATTTCAAATTTTTTTCATGGAAAATAATCTTTTCTCTTCCAAATTAGCTCTTCAATAATAATATTGCTATTCTTGAAAGCAAAATTATCTATTTTTGCCTGAGGTCTAATTTTCGTGGATCAACTACCATAGAAAAATTAAATATCAACATTATTACGAATTGTAAAAGATTTATACTTGGATCAGATATGGAGAAAAATATATTAGAAAATATTTATTATCTAAAATAATATTAAAGCGCAGTGCGGGTGGCAAAGTGTGTACAACACATCATTTTGAAAAGCCCTACAAAGCTAATCCAGTGATTTGTCAGGTGCAACCGCCTAATACGATTTGACCCTACAGATCGGTCAATGTCCCAACTTGAATAACACTTTTTTATTCAATTCTAAAATCTGGGTCTCAATGTATTCAATTGATAAATTCGAAATGCCAAGGAAATTTGTTCTCAAGACTCGGAGATAAATTCGGTTTTTTTTTCACCACATCGAAGGGTTGATTTTTTACGAAGCCAAGGTATTATCACTATACATCAACAAGTGAATGAAAATCTCTAAAAATTCTAGAGTGCCACAATATAAAAGTAAAAGTAATCCTTCAATTTACAAGAAAAGCAACTGCCTTTATGAAATTTTTGATGGCTTGACGTTTAAACCACAGCTTTGAGACGAAAATGCCAAGAAGGCTTTCATCAAACTGACAAAAGCTTTAGAAAAATAATGTCAGGAAATGATTTTTAAGATTCGATTCGGACGATTTTAACTCAAATGGGACAAGGTTTTTCTTGGTTATCTCATTATTTCTCACGGGAGGCTAAAAGTAAAGATCTCAAATTTCTTCAATTTGAAAATCGAATATTTAGAATATTTTCGTTCAAAAATGCTAAATTTTGAGAATACGATAAAAAATATTTTTAATTTGAAAAATATGTATTAAGTTATATTAAATCGAATAAATTTATGTTAATTTCAAGTATCAACATTTATTACTTTGAATAAATTGTATATTTGTTAGAAAAGTATTTTTTCTCAATTTACCAGTTTTGATTTTCTCACACCTATAAATATTGTTTGTCCTGCATTTTCTAAATTCGGGAAACAGAGGTGTTTACACATTTGATATGTACGGGCATATTTACGTGGCTCGCGACTCTTTTCATTAAAATTATGAAGATCAAATGTATAGAATATGGATAACAATGCACCCGTGGGAGCAAAAATCAATCTTAAGTGCCAATCACCTACAGCAAATCATTGTGTTTCTATTATTGTTATTATTGTATTACTATAGTATTCTATCATTTTAAGAAAAATTTTTGCTAAATATGAAAGGTTGGTTGATGTAGAGCGGATGTAAAGATGCGGGCTGGGGTGGACGTGGGATCTTGTCACCCTCTTTTTCGAAAACACCTAATTTGTGAAAAGAGTCGAAAGAATAATATACATATATGGTGAATAATGCGTACATATTGATACACTAGTTAATAGATCTTGAAAGAAACTGCTTGAATCTTATGTAATTCAATAAAGGGAGAAGATAATTCAAATAATGTGATGATAATTGGGGAAGCGGAAGTGACAATATTGTTCAAGTAACTGGAATGTAACCTCGTAAATTATTTTCAGGTTCATAGGAAATTCGATCCTAAATTTTTTGAATCCTAAAATATTATATTTTCTTCCCAAGAACAATTCCAAGTTTTTCCGGGCAGAAATGTACAAATTTCTAGGTTTTATTCCTGAGGTTCGCTTTTAAAATGTTTTTTTTGGTAAAATGTGCAATTTTTGTAATTATTTTCAAAAATTAAATAATCAATATTATCCAATCAAAGTTTAGTTGACTTAATCAAGTATTTTGTTGAGTTATCCTGAGGCAGATTAGATTTTTGCTAGATTAGAAAAATAAGTACGAATTTCAAATCGTAAAATTAGAACTGCAATACATGGAAAAAAATAGTTCAATAAAGTTTATGGAACTGTTCAAGAGTTAGGGATACGGGCATTTATGGAACAGAGTTCTCGATAATCTACAGAGATTGTTAGAATAAAAAGCAGAAGTTTTGAAAACATTAATTCGATACAGTAAAATTAGGGAAGCATATATAGGATAAATAATTAAAAACAATAAAACAGTCCAATAGCCTTGGATAAAAACAATTTGAAACGATGTTGATGTTGAAAATGTTGATGTTTGATGTTGATGTTTGAAACTCCATGTTTCCGATTTACTTGAAATTTTAAGGATTGATGGACTAATATAAATAATGAAGAAACCCAAAATTTTAGATTTTTTCATGCATTATTTAAAAAGTTATGGAATAAACAAGAAAAAAATATGTTTTTGTTCTCTTTCAATTATTTAAAAACTGAAACTAGGAAACATTTTGAAAAAAATTACATTAGGATTTTTCGGAAAAATGTTTACTCTAAATTTAATAACAAAAAATTTTTTTTTTAAACAAATTGATTTTTTGAAAAAATGCCACTTTTGAAAAATTCTGAAAAAATTCATAGTGATAGCCCCAAGTAATACAACTGTTGAAATAATGAACATTTTTGAACTTTTTCAGCTTATTATAAAGATAAATGTACATAGCCAGCGAAGTATCAAAAATATTTTGATATATTTTTTCATGATACTATTAAAATTAAGATTTAGAAAAACAAAGTTGTGAGAATACAAAGGATTTTCAAACGTAAAAAACAGATTTTAAAAATTATAAAAATTGATAATATGAAATAAATATAAAACATCATTAAAAAATACAATAAAATTATTTTTTAAATATCTTTCATAAATAATTTTACAAATTTGAAGTTTTACAACTTTTTCGTTCTGAGCTCAGATTTTGGCTGCATTCAAGAAAAAATGATTACAATTTACTTGCTACATTACTGAAATTCTACGTAAATTTCATTTTGAAATAAGTCAAGAAAAGTTCAAAAATATGATATCCACATTACATTTCCTAAAAGTTACTAAATTTTTTTTTGATTTTAAATGAAAAAGGAAATTAATTTTACTTAAGGCTCTATCAGCCTTAAGGCACTCGATTTTCTGCATACATTTCTGTAACTTCCTGATATTTTACATGATTAAAAAAAATCTATTTTCTTCCAAATATCAAAACAGGAAAATATCCTTTTACAATTTCTTATTTTAACGCTTATTTTAAATCTCACATATTTTGATTAAAAAATTGAATTTATGATTTTCAGTGTTTAAAATCAAATTAGGTGGTTTAGTTCGAAATAATTTTCCATTTTAACGTTTAATTCGTATTTTAGAGATTATTGTTAAAAAGTAAATCTTCTATTTTCAATAGTATTTTTTTAAATTAAAAAGAAATATATACATCTTATGAAAAAATGTTGCAATTCAAACTTGTAGATCTTTATGTAGTAAACAATTTTATATCATAACTTTTTTTCGTATTATTTCGTATAATTTAACTGAAAAATGGAATTTAGATATTGACTTTTTTCAAGTTTTAACATACTGTAACTTTCCTAATTTTAATTTAATTAAAAAATGTTATTATGATAATTAGTAGAGATTTATGAGAACTACCAGAAACCAGTATTGGAATTTTGGATTTTTTCATAAAGTTTTTTCAAAAACACAAAAAATGCTCCTATTTTGACAATTTTTGTCGGATGTGGCTGCTTAATGAACTTGTCCTTACTTTTTTGGCTCCTATAAAGTATACCAAAGCTCAATTTAATTCGATAATTCTGTTGACAGTTATCGAGTATTCACTTTCGTGAAAACCGTTTTTTGTCCGCCGTACACCGAAAGTTAGCCTTGTCGGTATCTTTTTGCGTGTGGAAAGTTTATTTTCCCGCTCTAGTACGGTCAGAATTTCAAGTGTGCGGAAAATTAAAGCAACCTTAAAATTTTACCGCACGCAAAACGACACCGACTCGGCTAACTTTCGATATACAGCGAACAAAAAATATCGTTCGTATCACTTGATACGAATTATACTATTTTCTGCTTCTGAGGATCTCAAACCGTAAAGATTTAATGAAAATTTCGAAAGTTTTTGGTAATATCTTCCTTAATAATAGACTAAAAAATTTCGTTTTGGAGTCATTAAATGCAGAAATTGGTAACCTTTCATGTTATTCTAAGGAAAAAATTTATTTTTAGGTATTTTATAAATTAGAAGCTTTTATGTGAATCGTTGAAAATAAGTGCCCGGCGATTTTTGCACAACAATGTATGTATATATTTATAATGTGTACAATTAAAGCAAAATGAGCTCTGAATTTTATCTTAATATTCTTTTGGGCAAATATTTTGCCCACCTCTCGTAATAAAATTATTACGAGGGGTCGAGGTAAATTGGGATATTTGGGTTTATCTTTATATCAATGGCAGTTTATGATATTTGCTAAGGCCTGATATTTGGCAATACCCGATGTTTTGGAAATCTGTGGCTGAAAATGTATTCAGAGTTCACCAAAGTACCGGATCCTTGTTCCAGGGTGCAATAAATCATAACCTCGGATTTATGGGTCAATTTCCTCGGGTAACCGAGCTTTCACCTCGACGTTGTCCTTTGCTCTGTATCCGTAAATTTAGTCAATGTTAAAAGTCTCTTCCTGACTTTCCAATGGCCACTAAGTTCCTCCGAAAGGCACTAATTGCATTTCATAAAGTCAGAGTTTTCAGGTTCAGAATAGGCTAGGCAGAAAAATATTTTTTTTATCCACTTTCGAAAGCCAGAATTTTATGATTTTTAACAGCGAAAGTTTTACTTCTGACTCAAGTGTCAATTTCATTTGTAGTTTTTCTTCAGATTCTGTCATTTTCTCAAATCAATTTTGTGCATTGAAATGCTATACTGAAAATTCCTTTCTCGATTTTCTGTAAGTCTTTAACACTTGTTTCATGTACAATTTATTCTCTCTTCAGGCTATATAAAAATTTACATAAATTTTGAAGTGGGTTCCTCTGGATTTTAAAATTTCTAAGGAACCCGCAATTCCGGCCGAATTGCGGTCTTCTGAGCAAAAGTAATAAAATTTCACAATGTGTTTACCAATCTGCGGTAGAATACAGTAAATTTTAAAGCCATGGGTTGACCCCCCCCCCCCCCCCCTCCAAGCTCCTAAAAGCAATAACCAGTAACATAAGACGCAGTGCCGTAAATTTTAGCAAAATTTATGACAACTTTTACGCAACACCTTGGACAAATATTACGTGAATTAAATGTCTAGTTTTCAGAAATACAATGTTTTTCATGACAAATGTAATAGCGAATTCTGCAAGAACAGTAAAGAAAACAAATTCTGTTTTTCGAGGGCATCTAATAAAGTCTTTTAGGGTATTTTTACTATCAGAGGAAAAATATATTTCGAAAGAAAAGTGTGAAATTTAAAAATCAACATTTAAAGAATTTGAAAATCTTTCTGTGGAAAAAATGACGCTTTCGACTGCGCTGGGATTCGAGCCCAGGTCTTTCGATTGCCACAAAAATTTCAAACTCAACTAATTAAATTAAAAATCAACATTGAGAAGATTAAAGCTGTAAAAGAATTCGTTAAACATTTATACTTTGAAACTAGGAAATTAACGTAAATCAGATATGATGATGATTTGAATATTTTTGGTGTACTTAGTTGGATTTAGGGTCCAGAAAAAATGTAAACTCAAGGTTTCATATTTTCAAACGTTTCGACTCAGGTTGGAGTCCTCATCAGTGAGAATTTATTTCTATAAAAAATACAAAGGAGGAATCTTAAAAATTGCCCGTGTGACGGATAAACATTGTAGTAAAAAACTAATATAAAAGAATCATATTTGAATTAGTGTTATAAGAGCATGAGTCCAGGACGTGATTTCTGTTCGAATGACAGAAGCTAAATGCGATTATGATCTGGTTTTATGCACTGGGGTGTGTATTGGGGCCATAATAAACTGGAGTACAGAGACTCATGTCGTGAGACACGTGTCAAACTATGAGATTAATATCATTGTATCATCGTAGGACACGTGACTCCCACTTCATAAAAGCACAATATACCTTCAGAAGATAACTACCGTTCTTTAAAATTGAATCTTTCTCGGCTTAATCCTATACATTTCTCGTAAAAACTACAAAATTATATGAAGGGTGTTATAGAAAAATTGCATAACTCAAAATTTTCGAAATATTTTTTTTCGTTGAAAAATTCTTTTCATCTGAGATACACAATCCAATAAAACAGTTTGTGCCTCTTTAATTCCTCGGTATTAAGGTAGTTCATCCATGAAAATTAGACTTCAGGCAAAAATAGATCATTTTGCTTTCAAGAATAGCAATATTATTAGTGAAATGCAGAAAAATAATGTATTTAACAAATTTTATTTTTGCCGAACTTTTATCATTATCGCTTCATGCCAAATTTAAAAAAATGATATGATTCTGATAAATCACGGATTATTTTCTGAGGAAAAAGATTCTCTACAACTTCACCGTTTCTGATTTTTAAAAATAAATTCTTTAATGGCTGAAACAATTAAAATAACATTTTCCAAGACAACATTTTTATAAACAAACTGCTGAATTTGGCAATAATTTATTCATTTCAGAATATTGGAAACGGTTAAGTTGTAGAGAATCTTTTTCCTGACTGAATGATATTCATTTATTTATTTACATCATATATTTATTTATATATTATTTATAATTATTGAACATGCCTCTTCCTTTCGGGATGCTAGATTTATTTTATTTTCATTTTTCGCACTTTTATAACTAAATGAACTATCGAAAATAGGTAAAAAAATTCATTTTTTTACAAATAGGTACCATTTCACCTCATTTAAAAATTTTGGAAAACGTATGTCCCGAACGAAAGCTAAGACGCTACTGATTAAAACTGTGTTGCGCTTTTTTGTTTCAGTCGACCTGAGATGCTAAAATCATGGTTACATTTTGGCTCCAACTTTCCGACTTTTCATGTAAATATATTTTTTATCTTGAGGAATAAACGAACAACATGCAAAATAAATCATTGTGATATCTTATGCCGTTCTGTAGAAAAAAAATATTGAATTTTGGCCCAAAAACCGAGTTACAAGGTGGAAGTCCCCCTTCAGTAATTAACAGAATGCACGAATTTATCGTTACGAAAAATGAAGTCAGGTTGTTATGCCATTTTTCGAATTTGAAACTTTTGTTCTAGGGATGAAAAAATGATTTTTCAAAACATTTTTAGGACTCATGTTAAGATCTTCGGTATCTCAGTAGCGGGTTTTTGTTTTTTTATTAAATAAAAAATATAATTTTGGAAATGTCTTTCCAGAAAAAATTATCTTTTTCGAAAAATTTGATTGTTAAGATTTAGGTTCTTTTGATATAACATTCTTCGTATATATATCAAAATAAGGCATGTTAATTTTCATATTTATTTGTTACTTCAGTAAATTAGTATCTCTTTCTTCACTTGGACCATTTCTTTTGTAGCCCAACCAGATAATAAAATTCAAGGTGTCTTTTTGTTAATTGTACAAAAGGGCAAAAAAGGAAGAAATATTTGTGAAAGAAGAGAAATTGTATGAGTATTGAGTGTGTCAATTTGTCCATTGGAAGTCCAGCGGACCTTGTTTGTTTCCAGGAGAGCATTATTTGTAGAACACAAGGGCTTCTACTTGCAAAGGGGATGGTAAAAGATAGAGAGGGTGCTTACCTCGAATATAACGATGTCCTGATGCCAGCTTCTTGTTTCAAGTCCAAGAAAAAAGGCAACAGTAACGAGAACGACCAAGAGAGATGCTGAGGCAACCGGCTGTTTTCACTATTTCGTCCGACAGTCCAAGAACTGTCCGCACAAATAAGAGGAAGAGAAGAGGCCGAGATTTTCCTTCTGGTCCATCTGTGAACATAAATATTGCCAGCTTTTTCCAACAGGTCTTTACATCCAGAAACATGAGACATTTGCCTGCAAGAGATTGGATCGAGTTCGAGGAACTAAAATTAAACTGTGAGAATTACTTTTTTAGTTAAATATGATCTTTGGTTTAAACATATTTATTAATTATATAATAAAATTTCAAATGAGTTATCATTGTTGGAAATTCTTTTCAACGCCTTTTAACTTCTGGAATTTCTAATAAATTTAGAATTTAGTTAAGAAATTAACGGTTTTTTCAAGCAAATAATTAAAAAAAGAGTTAAAATTCTGCCTCAGCCCGGATTCGAACTGGGTTCTTTACTTTAAATGAGCGGTTAGCGTCCCAGTTATGTAAAGTGGGGACCCCGGTTCGAATCCCGACCGAGGCAGATTTTTTTCGGTCTTTAAAATATTTGCAATTGCTTGAGAATAGAAATATTAGTTATTAAATAAGGGATGAATAAATATTAATTTTATTAAGAAAGAAATAGTCATTAATGAAATATAATTGAAGGAGCTATATGTATTTATTTTGAGGTTTAAGGGATGAGATGAAAATAATCGAGCAGATGAGATGAAGTTATATAAAATAGACCCCCTGACTCGGAAGCCGCAAAGAGACAAATCACAGAATGTTTCGAATTCGAATGCACATAATGTGAACGTTGACATGGGTGTGTTTTTGTGTTCATACGTGTATATTGTGTAAATGTGTAGTAATCGGGGCTCGCCCCAACAACAAGGGTGAGAAAGCGCGCCCATAGAATGCGTGACATCCGGATCGGTCAGTTCCCAAGCTCTTCAGGAGAATCATGCAACCCTCTCGACCCCTGTGGTGAAAATGGCATCCTTCATTCGGATAATCATTTGGAATGTATATCGAATGAAAAATTGTCGCCTTGGGACTTTCGAGCTCAATTAATCCAATCGACTGAAACTTATGTTTCTAAAAACATTTCAAATATTTATATGAATAAATAAAACATCAATTGTCTCAAGAAAAGAAAAGTGTATTATAAAATTGGATAATGGTTCCACACTCAGAAAAAATATTTATTTAAATTTAAGGAATCGTTTTTTTAACTTCATATCTTAAATTCGAAGTAAAGACATCTTTAGAACAAATATAAATTTATTCGATTTTAATAAATCACGTTTTTAGCCTTTTTTAAATGAAAGGAATTTTTTTTTTAACATTACTTATTTGATTAAAAAATATATTTTTTGTCCACCGTACACCGAAAGTAAGCCTTGAAGGGGCCGTTTTGCGTACGGACAGTTGATTTTCCCGCACTAGTGCGGTAAAATTATAAGTGTGCGGAAAATCAACTTTCCGCGCGCAAAATGACCGACTCGGCTAACTTTCGGTAAACGCTCACGAAAAAGATTTGATTGAATCAAAGAAAATGATTTGTTTGAACAATTTTCTTTGATTTAAAGAATTGATTTGTTTAAATGAAATAAAATTTGTTTAATTCAAACAAAATATCTTTGAAGAAAATAAATATTTGTTTGAATCAAATTAATTTTTCTCCCAAACAAAGAAATTAATGCATTGATATATGATCAAGGATATAATTTGTTTGATTTAAGGCAGAAATTTATTTGATTCAAGCAAATATAAAATAATCAAAGAATTTCTTTAAATCAAAGAAACTTTTCTTTGACCGCATAGCAATGCACAAATTTGTTTGATTCACAGAAATTTTGATTTAATCAAGGAAACTCTTTTCTGGGTGCAAAGTTTACCCCAACATTTTTTTAATTTAATAGATTTTTTTGGCTGAAACATAATATCTTTCTGAAAGTTTGGGAAATAGAAAAGAAGACAATGAACAATGTATCAAGTTCATTTGAATGGAAATTCCGCAAACATTTTTACAGTTAACTATAACTGTCGATGGACAATTTTGTTTTTAAAATTTGGAAAATGATAGAAAAAATAAAAGCAAACGTAAATTTTTTTTCATATAAATTATTAAATATTCAAAATTATTATAGTTTTGGGGCATTTTGGGGAAAGATAAAGCAAAACTAGAGATATAAATATAAACATGTCACGGAATTACTCTAATTTTTAAATTTGTGCAAGATGAGATTTTAATGGATTTGAAATTTTTTTGGAGGTTTCGAGATTTGAAGAAATTTTAACATATTGGCGATTAAAAAAACACGAGGAGCGGGGTAGAGGGACTAAAAGGACAGGAATAATGGAGAAGCTCGATAAACAAAATGGGAAGGGGTATAAATCCTCAAATATTTAACATTTATTTTGTTAAGTGCTTTTTGAAATTTTTTAAGGAAATTTCACAAAATTGTGAAAATTCCTCAAGAGACTTTAAAAGACACTAACTAGTTATCTTTTATTATTTTTTTTTTTGGGAAAAAGTATGAATCAAAATTACAGGAAAATTGAGAAATCATATATTGTTTTCCAGTGAGTAGAGATGAGGGAATTCACCACGACTAGAGTAACAGCATCGCCGTGACACGAGACGCGCGTATCGGTAATGTAACCAATCACGAGTTGTACCTCGTCGAACCCAGTTGGGTCGGGTTTGGTTGAATGGTCGAGTCAACTCCTCTTAACGAGGAGTTTAATGACAGCGTCAACGTCGATCTCGGACGAGGGAAACTTATTCTGTTCTAATGTTATCTACGAGTGGCGATCTCGGATTTTGTTATCATAGAAATAACACTGATCCAAAGAAAGGGTAAAAATTCAGTTATTCTTTGAATTTTAAAAATATATTAATTTGAAAAACATCTGACTTTTGCATATTCATTTTCAGTTGGATTATAATATTTAGAATTATTTAAATGAATTTACTGTACAAGATTGACGTAAATAAAATTATACTGATGTAAAAATTGAAGAAAAAAAAATTTCACAGAAATGTTAAACATATATAGTTATTTGTTTTCAGGGCATGTGAGACGTGGAGCTTTAGGCATTTTTTTGATTTTAGATTTATGGTTTCTATATGTTTATGGCCAAAAAAATTTTGTTCGTAAAATTTTGAAAATGCTAACAAATATAAAAACGATTTTTTTTATTGAAAAAAAGAAAAAGTAATTGATTTAATCTCTATTTACGCGTGCGACAGTTTCTTCCGAATTTTATATTCAATATTATTAAATTTGAGAAAATAAAAAGTTGCGTACAATTTTTTTGGTGAGGATTTACACGAATTATAAACAAATTATAAAAAATTAAAGATAACATTGAAATTTGTATTATTGTTATCAAATTCAACAAAATGACCTCACCTCGGACTGAATCTAGGTATTAACTTCCAAAAAGTAAAACAGGCCAATTTCTAAAAAACAAAACTATTTTTGAAAATGAAATAAATTTTTTGGATTCCATAGAAAGAATCTTCCTTCTAACAGTGCGCAGTCAAAATTATAATTAAATTCAAATTTCAAGAATTTGAAATCTTTCTGTGGAAAAAAAGACGCTTTCGACTGCGCTGGGATTCGAGCCCAGGTCTTTCGATTGCCGGTCGACTGTTCTAACCACTGTGTAGCTCAGTCGACCGACAATCGAAAGACCTGGGCTTGAATCCCAACGCAGTCGAAAGCGTCTTTTTTTCCACAGAAAGATTTCAAATTCTTAAATTTAAATTTGAATTTAATTTGCACACGATTTTTTTTCTACTAGGGGGTCAAAAAATATATTTTTTTGTCCCGCATGGGGAAATAAAATCCACGTTATGACCCGCTAGTAAAAAAAGTGTTTTATTGGTTCAATCAACTTTGTTATTGAACCTTTTTGTTCGTGCTACCAAGTAATTTTGTAAGAGTAACAAATTCGTTTTATATCAGCTTTTCAGTAAAATTTGCCATATTCTGTCCAAGATTTCATCAAAATCTAACTTCACAAAATGATACAAAAATGTTCACACGTGTTATGAGAAGAAAGACAGCTCATGCGCAGAAGTGTTTTTTGCCAGGACAAAAAAATTATTTGCACAACTTGACCAAAACTTTTAACAAGACAATTTATACGAAAAAAATAATTATTCTGTTAAATAATCCATTTTTCATGTCAATAAAGGAATTTCAGTAATGCCGACAAATCTAATCAACAAAACTATATTCTTCTAGTGACTTGATTTTTGTAGTATGTGTGTAATTAGCGATTACAAAAATGGAATTAGTAAAATATTTAAAGTGATTTTTCCCTGAAACAGGAACGAATGTCACCAAGTTCAAGCGAATGAATTTGTAAATTCTGCATAGCTAGTAGTTGCCACGTGACCAAGTTGCACCACGTGGCAAAAATAGAAGGGGGTCTAGAGCACGCGACTAGCGGCAATTTTTCACTAGTTACAAACACACGAGCTGACACGAGTACAAGAGGATGCAACCAATGATGCGCGCTTGTAGGTCGTTACTGTCTCTCCAATGTACCCTGTTATTTTTGCATTAAAATAACTCCTATTGGCCCCCCTGTACTTATCTTTTCCGACTCGCCTGCTCTGAAATTATCCTAATTATTACCTGAAATAGCGGGGAAAAAACTAATCCGTGTAAAACAGCAAATAATAATTGACGGACACTTAAGGGGGTCTCCTTATACAGAACTTTCAAAAAATCGATTTTTTGTTTTTGTTTTAATCGATGGATCTATTATCAGAGAATATTGTCGCAAAATTTTACAGTCCATATCGGAATAGTTTTGATGGTAGAGTTCCGAGCAGTGGCTTGCGCGGAGCGAGCGGAAGGTTTTCTTCACCGTCTGAAAACTTTAAAGCGCGTTTTCTCAAAACCACATTTTTCAAAATTGCGTGCACGATTAAAGGAGAACAAATTAAGTTATTATTATAAACTTTTTTTTTATTTGTAGGTAATTAAAATGCGCATATAGTGAACCTTTAGTTTTCATGATACAGTATTTATTTTCATTATAAATGACGCATTTTAAACAACAAAAACGGTGAAAAATTTGATTTTTCTGGAAAGTAACTCAAAAGATCGATAAAAAAAATTTTTTTTTACAATTTTTTAGGTTCACTGTAAGCGGAAGACCCTTCTGAATAAAAAAAACAAATATATATGTGTTTCAGATGAAAACTTTGGACAATATCATGCACGCAAAATTATTTGTCCGTGGTGAGACGCTGCGCGGGATCTTCGATAAGTCCGAGATTTTTTCTTGTTTTCAAATGAAAATTTTTTTTTAACAAGTTCAAATATGTGCCTAAATATATGCGAAAAATCTTTGACCAGTGTTTTTATTTTCTGCTTTAAAGAAAATTGGGAAAAAGTGCCTTTTTTGAAGGCTCTGGATAAGGAGACCCCCCCTTAACTAGTAAATTATATCTCGAAATAAAAATACATTTTTCAGATTTCAATTTCAAGATATTCTAGTTTGAAAATAAAATATCCGGAAGACAATACATTTCGTAATGATTGTGTTAAAACGAAATGTTGATGTCATTTCGGCACGGTCTTTTGCCTGGAATTTAAGAGACGTAGACGAAACATTAAGTCGTTCGTCGAAGCATTTTAATCGCTTTTTTGTTATTTTTTTGCTTGACGTACAACTTGTTGCTTTTTGTGATGAAACTGACGGAAGCTTTAAAGATCCCCGCTACATTTTACGATCTTAGAGTAAATATTTTTAGGCGGGTTAATGGCATTTTTAAGGATCGTTTCTGGCAACATTCTCGACGTAAAACGATCATAAAACGAGTTTTTTCCTTTTCTAACCACATACGAGTATTAGCTTGAAGTTTATACATTTTTGTGTGGAGAATAAGCAGTTCATTATTAGTCTACATAATGCGCTAATGAACAAAGTTACCAGACTTGTATTTATTATTTTCACAATCAGTATTAAAGTATTTAGAATGTTTATCAATAGCTTCTTAAAAGATTTCCATTATTTTTATGACTAGGTTAATTATAATGATGTAAATATTCGATGACTTTAAGGTGATAATATTTTATGATCTTATGTTGAAGTTATGTACTTGTTGAATTATAAATGTTACTTGAACGCAATTATGGAAATATTTCAAGACCAAGCTGAAAAAATTGTTTCCTCAAATCAATAATATTTTGTTGTTATTTTTGGGAAAAATGTTTGTGTCTCAAGGAACATTTCCTTGAATAAATAAAATTCAGGTTACATAAAAAATGTATCCTTATTATGATACGTAAATATTATGTACCGGCATTATAAAGTTGATCTATAACTATGAACAGTAACAGTCACGCAACAGTGACAATATCGATTTTACGGAACCGGAAAGTCATAAATGTAAGTTATACAATAGTTACAGTTACGCACTGCGACAGAGTATAAGTGTTACTTATCAGTGACTACATAAACGTTACAAAACTAGTATGTAACAATCTTCTTTCAAACATAATACACTATTAAAACTCAATTACATATTCATCATGCGTTTCTTGAGAAATATGTTTCAGAACAGTAACAAAATTTTAAACAAATTGTAACTGTTACAAATTTGTTACGCATAAACACGTCAAAGTATTCAGGAATTCTGAGATTATTTATTTATAATAAATTTCTGATGTTCTCTAAAAGTTACGTAACTGTTACTCAATAATTTTTCCTATCGAATTGAATCATTAGGTTTAGAAACTAAAGGAACAAAAATAAATGTTACAGAACTGGCGTGTAACAGTCTTTTATCTAAAATAATATACATTATTGAATCCCAGTTACATATTCATTATACGTTTCTTAAAAAGTATGTAACTTTCAACTTGTAACTGTTACAAATTCATTGTACATAAACTCGTAAAAGTATTCTAGAATTTCAACATAAACATTATTAATATCCGGAACATTTTGACGAATAGATAATTTACTCGTTACTTCCAAGTTATAGAACACATTATATTTTATTTTCTCTAAAAGTTATATAACTGTTACTCAACATTTTTTTCTCAACTTTTTAATCTAATGGAGAATAATTGATTTAATTTCCTGTTACACATGCGACAGCTTCTTCCAAATTTTATATTCAATATTATTAAACTTGTCAAATAAAAAGCTGCATGCATTTTTTTGGGTGAGAATTTTCATGAATTATAAACAAATTATATAAAATTAAAGACAACATTGAAATTTGTATCATTGTTTTCAAATTCAACAAACTGACCTCACTCAGGAATAAATCTAGGTTTTAAGTTCCAAAAAGTAAAACAGAACCAATTTCTAGAAAAAAAAACTATTTTTGGAAATAAAATAGAATTTTAATTTAGAATTCTAAAATGAAAGATTAGAATTTGAATCTCAAAATCTGAAAACTGAAACATGTAACTGGAATTTCATTCTGTTACAGCTTCGCAAACTAAGAAAGAATTTCAGAAAGTTCAGTTACTTTTTAGTAAATTTAGGAATTTTTTTTTCTCTAAATCTAAATCAGTAAAATTTTGACCGATTGAATCAGTGATGTGCCCTTTCACTGATTCATCCGTAAACAAACATTTTTCACTACTAAAACAGTTAATTTTCACTAATTCATACTCTCTAAATTTGAATCAGTCAAAATCTACTGATTATCAGTGAAATTTGACTAATTCAAATAGCTAAAAAGAGGTTACTGTAAATCAGTCAAATTTCACTGATTATTTTAGTGAAAATTGACTGATTTAACAGTGAAAAATATTTTTTCCACTGATGAATCAGTGAAAATTAACTGATTTAACAGTGAAAAATATTTTTTCAGTGATGAATCGGTGAAAATTTGACTGATTCAGATTTAGAGAGTATGTGAACAAACATTGTTCACTGCTAAAACAGTTAATTTTCACTGAAGTAATCAGCGAAACTTGACCGACTCACAGTAACCTCTTTTTAGCTACTCGAATCAGTCAAATTTCACTGAAAATCAGTAGATTTCGACCGATTCAGATTCATAGAGTTTGGTTACCAAATGAATACTCAGCCAATTATTAACAACTACAATTTGTTTCAATGCTTTAAAAAATTAAAAATCCAGTGCATAAAAAACCATGTTTGCGGATGAAAATAAAGAAAATTGTTCTCTCGATCCAGGTACAAAAAACCTGACTCTCCGTTTGTGTGATTTAGGATAAAGAATAGAAACACGATTTACAAGTGACTTTACGATTTCGCCAGGTCACGAACACTGACACCTTCACATTTGTAAAACATGGTGAAAAAGCATGCGTCAAAAGCTTGTTAAGGGAAGGCAAGAAAGTGGCTGGCCACTGCTGCTGGGGATTGGCAGGTGAACCTTGGCCGGCGTAAGGTTCGTTTGTTACACATTTGAAAGGGCAAGTTGCACCACATAATGGGGCGTGCGCACGCGAAGCAGTGACACTTTTACAATTCCTCCTCTTGTCCATTGCCCTTCTAGAAAATATAATACTTTTGGCGAACAAAATAGTTGCCAGGAAGTCGTTAACGCCTCCACGTGGATCCGGTTAAGTTAAACGAATAGAAGCCAGGTGATACGTTATTCCAGATTCATTCTCTCAAAGAAAAGAAACATGAATGCACTTCGCCTCGAGTCTGATCTGTGAGGAGCCGAAATCTTTTGTCGGTTGATTTCTTTCGCTGTCACGTTTACTACATTCGTGGAAAAGATAAACATTTTCTCTCGACTGGGGGCCATGCAAGTGGAGCACTTGGACTTTCTGGAGGAGTCTTTACTTACAGGCGCCGGCGAGTTCTTTTTTTACTTTCAACGGCTTCAAGTGAACGAGAAAAGGTTGTTTTTCACTTTTATTAGTGTAACTTTATAGAAAGGTAAAATTTACTGGATTGCTATTCTATTTGTGAACTTGAGATCACTCTCCAAAAAGAAAATGGTATTTACAACAAAAAAACTTGTATTCTTAGTCGGTTTTCTTGTGATTCTGAAACCGCATTTTTGACGGACTCCTTTAAGGGCATGTGATACTTGAGAAAAGTAGCAAGTTCATGTAAACAACTTGGTTCAGTTTCTACATGTCTGTGTCCAAATTGGTTTAAAGTTTCAGACTAGTAGGACGAATTTTGAATTTTTTTTTTTTCACTAGAAACAATTAAAAAACGTTAAGAAACACAAAACTAGTAGTTTGCAAGACTCGTAATTAGACGGTAAATTTTTGCACAAAACGAAAATTGTATATCTATTATCAACTTGGCTATTGAAAAATGTAAATTAAAAAAAAAAATTTCCAATTTTTAAATTTTATAAAATTGTTTCTAGTGAAAATGAAAAAAGTTTCAAAATACGTCTGACTAGACGTCTGAAACTTCAGCCCAGTGTCCAAAATAAATTAAATTTTGTTTTCAAAATTTGGGAAACAGTAAAGAAGATAAAAATAGATGTAGATAGACTATTTTGGGTTTTAATAATAAAAAAAGATTTTCCGATATATTTTGCTTAAATTGAACTTTTTTCCATTTTCGAAACCAAAAGTAGTCTAGCTACGTCCGTTTTTATCTTACCTACTATTCCTCAAATTTTGAAAACAAAATTTTATATATTTTGGACACAAACATGTAGAAACCTAAAATCAATCAAATTTGCTACTTTCCTAAGTATCATAGCAATTTTTTTATAAAAATGTTGTTTTTGAAAATTGTTTTTAATCGTTTCAGCCATTAAAGAATTTATTTTCAAACGGTGGAAACTGTCAATTTGTAGATAATCTTTTTCCTAAAAAAAATGATCCATTATTTATTAAAATCGCATAATTCTTAAAAATTTGGCTCCAAGCGATAAGAAAAAAGGTTATGCTAAAAATAAAATTTATTAATATTATTTATCTCTGTTTAAAATTTTTTTTTACGGAAAATTAATGTTAACTCATTTAAAGGATTCCATCAATAATAATAGTATTGCTATAATTTCAAATTAGGTAGTTGAGTTCAAAATGTTTGCCTTGAAAGCAAAATTATCTATTTTGTCTGAAGCTTAATTTTCGCGAGTGTCTTAATTTAAGAAAACACATTTAAATGAAACATTTTACGAATTTCAAGGAATTTAGTATTATTTTCATTAATGAAACAGGACTTATATCGACCCTTAGTATTATAGTATTCAAATATTGTTGATGTTCTTAGTTGGATTTAGGGTCCAGAAAAAATGTAACTAAAAGATTCATGTTTTCAAACATTTCGACTCAGATTGGAGTCCTCATCAGTGAGAATTTATTTCTATAAAAAATACAAAGGAAGAAACTTAAAAAAATTGCACGTGTGACCGATGAACATTGTGATAAAAAATGTTATAAAGAATTGCGAGTGTAAAATATAAAATTGGTCTAAATAACTAAGTTTGCAAAAAAAATGAAACTATAACAAACCAAAAAATTTCTGTAAAAATACTAAGAAGAGAATCTTGAAAAATAGCACGTGTGGCACATAAACATTGTGGTAAAACGATATAAATGAATTTTTTAAGTTTCTTCTCTTTGTATTCTTATAAAATAATGTTTTTGGTACAGTTTTATTTTCTTGTAAATTTAATTTAGACCAATTTTATAGTTTCACATGTACAATTCATTGATATCGTTTTTTACAATTTTCTCACAATTCACAATTTAAAAATTTTTTTTTTTTTTTTCTACCAAAGTTTATTCCAAGATAGGACTCATATGTACAATATTTATCCAAAGTTTTGATATTTTAAAAATAAAGATCATTGATGAGGACTCCGATCAGAGTCGAAACGTTTGACAGTATATAACTTCCTGAGTTATCATTTCTGGACCCTAAAGTCAATTATAAACAACAACATAGTATTAAATTATTATTTTCATTATTACGATTTTCGTAAAAATTCTCTGAACATTTTTCCCAGTTTATTGTGCTTTCTCTATCAATTTGAACAAAATTGCACGTCTTCCTGAAATCTGTTTCCAGAAAACAAGATTCAAGTAAACCAATAAGTGAGACCCCTCGCAATCAGGCCCCAACATGGTTCATTATGCGGAATCGTAAATATACAGAGAATGATCTGGAAAGCTAGTAATACAAGAAGGAGAGAGAATTGGATTTATAGAAGTGAAAATACGAAATGCTGTTTGTTATATAGGGTGTTTGGTATTTAGACGGTGAACTCACGTGGTGAGACATCTGTCGTACAACTTAACAGTCACCCTTAGAGTCTCCTGGGCACCCCTTACAGGGTGGAGTGTGTACAATCCTGATGTACACGGTTGCAAACTATTTGTAACACTGCAGGACGAAACATCCGTGAATCTGAGACACCCCGGGGTTCTCAGTCAGAGATCTCTCAATAAACCCGCCTTTTTATATGTAGGTATATATAAACGCGCGGTTCCTCTGCGAATAGGGATGAGGGTGAGAGCAACTTGTGAAAGTGTGTATTGTGAAGAACACGTGTATGGGATCCATTGCTTGTATGTGTGAGTTGACACAGCTTCTCTTGGTACTCTATTTAGCGCTCGTTAGTCCCAACAATACGCCGCAGCTGATCCCCTTAACGAGCTGAGACTTTTATGCGAGGGTGTAAACGCGAGAGTTTACAACTTTAGTCTTGTCACTCTGCAATTTACGGAGAATTGAGTTTACAAAAGAATACGCAACGGTTGCATATTTTAATGCGCACGTGCGTTTTTTTCTAGGAGAAGAAAATCCAGTTTTTGGGATTTTTACTCAGTCTTGGTTCACCTCCTTTCTTTAAATTAAACAAATAATTAGTCTATTGAAAAGATGATTTTCGAATTTTATAAAATTGGTTAGATTTTTTAAAAATCTAAAGAACCATTTCAATAATTATTTTGTTTCATTTAAATTCGTTATTTATTCAAATCAAAAATATTCTTTTATAATATGAACAATTTTTGGAAAAATTATAACAAATATTTTAGGTACTTAAGGCCACGTGAACAAACTTCTATAAAATTTCATGTGAGATAACTTTTTTATTTCACGAAATATTTTCTTGGAAATTTAGAAAATACAAGAGAAGACGACAAAGAACGTTTGTTAACTTCGTTTGAGTGTAAATTTTGAAATTTTTTTTACAGTTAAATGTAATTATCGATAAGTTTTCCAATGTTTTTCAATATTTTTACTACACTCGAGATTCCCTATAACGATATTCCTTGTAACAAGGCCTCCCTTTTACGAGCGCGTCACGGTTACCCATAACGAGCAGACGATCGATCCCTCTTTCCCCACTACTACGGAATGAAGCGCGCTCGAATTTGAAACAGTAATCAATGAGTTTGATGGCTTTTATCACAAATTAATCAGAAAATAATTGGTCAATTATTTAATAATTACTTAATTGTGTAATTTTACAGTATTTGAAATGAAAAATTTAATTTTTCGAATCTGGAGTTTTCAATATTTTGGAGTAAAGTTGGTTATCGAACATTAAAATTGCATAAGTTTTTTTGGAAATTTTTATATTTCACACATTACTGTATATAAGTAAAATTCTCCCTTTTTAAACAATATGTATGAAAATTTTATATAATTACAATTAATCAGTATGTATAATTTTGCGCAGTTTATTATTGTAATCAATACTACATGTGTAATACTATGTTTCGAAAGGCATTTTTCATAAATGAAAACCAACAGCGACATTTTAACATTTATATTACTGTTTATTACATTTATCATCAAGACTTTTCTTTTTTTCTGGAAATATTCAAAAATACACCTGATAAGCATAGATATTTTTATTATTTTATTATTATATTTTTAGTATTTTGAGTACATGCCGTCAAATGAGTCACATGGCATCACTGACAGACTGACTGCACGCATCATATAATGCGCATAACAGCGCATAGCAACAAGTAGGATAGGGAGGGGATCCCTCTCGCGTTCGATGCAGAGAGGTCTCCGATGCTCGAGCTTCTCGTTATAGGGAATCTCGAGTGTAAAAAGAAGTTAAGAGACGTGCTTTGTTGTCTTTTCTTATGTTTCTCAAATTTTCAAAAAGATGTTTTTAAATGAAGAAAAATGAACGAATTCCTGGCCTTAAGTTCATTAGAGAAATTCCCAAAAAAATGTTTATATTGTTTGAAATTTTCAAAATTACACAATTATTTTGCAAGGAAATTTACTGTGCAAAAAGTTGGAAAATAAAAGATAATCGAGATTGAGAAATCAAAATTTTGAAAAATTGAAAGATATGCAATTTTTCTTTGAACAAATTTTTTTATGTTGGAAAAATTCGGCTTTTCAGCTTTCACCTCTTGAATTTCACAATTTTTACAATGTTTTCTTACAGTGGATTATGAATTACAATCTTTAATAAGTTTTACAAAATGGAATGTAGATTGAAATATTTGAAATGTGGAGAATTAGATGGTAAAGAAGTCTAAAAAATGAGAAAAGATGACTCACAAAACTGAATGATTAAAAAATCTGTTTTTCTTAAGTTTAACATTTTTTTTAAATCCTCATATCAATATTTTATTTTATCAATACCTATCTCGATCTAACTAATTTTTAACTAAAAACTTTTCAAAGCAAAAAACCTAAATTAATTCTGATCAAAATTAAGTTTACCTTCAAAATTTAGGAATTTTAATCTAACCGAAATCATCTTTTAATAAAAAAATGTTGTTTTCATTCAAGAATTTCCATTTAAAAAAGCTGTAAAGAAATAAATTCATATCCCCCTCTCTAAAATTGAAGTATTCAAAAGTGAGAGTAAAAGAGCGAAAAGTTAACGATTGTTATAAAATCATGAATTGGTTATAATTTTGAGTAACTGACAGTCAAAATGACGAATTTCAAACTTAATTATTAACAATTCCACGTCAGTTTATACAACATTAATTTTGAGTTTCCAATTAAATTTGAAAATGTTGAAGGATGATTCATAAAATTTGCATCTGGTATTCTCAATATTTTGATTCTCAATTTGATGGACACTTCTGGATTAGAGTGTCTGCATTTAAACGATATAAATAGTGAGGCAGGGACGAAGGCGTGAATAATTCTATGTCGACTATATATATAATCGCACATATGCCAATTAGAAGTATGTTTATAAAAGGAACATTCACATTAGTCATATTAGACGTTCCTGGCATACAAGTGTCATTCTACAACGATATGAAACGACTTGTAAAAACCAATTAGTACCCATTTTTTACACACTAACTTATATCAAACTTTCAGAATGCGCAGCAAAAATGTTTTACAATGTAAATAAACCTCTGTAATAAGTAAAATATATTCCCGTGCAAAAATCCTCTGAACTGGCCATTATCAGTAATGAAACGTCGCGCCCGATCAGGGCCCGGTCTAGGAAATTAAATCCTACAGAGGACGTTTCGATAATCTGTTTCTCAGACTGGGCCCTGATCGGCGCCATGGCAAACATTTCTGCTCGGGTTGGTATTCAAAAATAAAGTATATTGATATATTAATATTAATATTAAAAATTCTTTACAGTTTCAAATTAGGTGGTTGAGTCGAAAGACCCGGCCTCGAATCCCGGCTCAGTAGAAAGCGTCTCTTTTTTCACAGAAAGATTTGAAATTCTCTACAATTCTGTTTCCAATTCGTAGAATAAGTAAAAAATCTCCAAATATAGTTATCTAAAAAAAATTCTTTTCAAACAATTTTTTAAACCGATTTCAGCTACTAAAAATTTAATTTAAAATTTGGAAAGAATAAAGATGTAGAGAATATTTTTGATTCATGAAGATCCAATGATTTTTTTTAAATTAATAGGAAGCGATAGAAAGAGGATATTCCATTACCAAAAACATTGATAAGTATTATTTTTCGTTTTAAATTTTTTTCATGAAAAATAATGTTTTTTTTTCATAAGTCATGACTGATAATATCATTTCAGGTCTTAAAATCATAGAAAAACTTTTTTTTCAGAGACCTGATTTTTTGACAACTGCCTTAATCACGTCTTTTCACTTTTCATATAATTTTAATAGTCACTTTAATATGCATTCACATTTTTTTTAAACTGATGAATTTCTAGAACAATATTTTTTGATTGTACAGAAAAAATTATTAGAAGCAATAAAATTTGGAACTACTAGCAAAAATTTATGATACCAGAAACTGAATTTCCAGTGATTCGGGTCAAGTGAAAATCATATGGAAAAATTAAATGTCAAGATATAACATGGAAAGGCATACATATGGGTTCTAGTTTATAATCCTCCTTGATTCATGGCTATAGGAAGCTTTTGGAGCCATTTGTGGTAAAGCTGCATTCCTATATAATGAAGGGATGTTTCTATGCAAGGTGAGTTCTCTCGATTTGGAAAAGACTTAAGGGATTCTAGCATTGACAAAATTTAAGACTTTCTGGGCACGTGCGGATTGAATGTTTATTGCCCTTTACTGATTGCTTCCTCTAAGTAACAATTTTCCAAAAAGATGCTGTAAGTTATTGAGGTAATTCTGAATTTAAGAGCACCAGATGACTACATCAATGATTAATTTTTCAAATTAAATCAAATAATTTACATTTAGGGGATTCGACACCTTTAATATTTTATTTTTTGAGTTTAGACCTTCCGTATAATTTTTTAAATGTTTAGTACTTTTATTTTAAAATTTTTTGAGGGTTTTTAGAAATTCTAGCACCATCATGTATTTTTAAACTAAAAATGTTGAGTTTTTGGGCATTTTTTTGACATTTTTTGACTGAATAACTTTTTTGTTTCTTAACCAATTGTCATGATTCTTTTTTAATTTTGTTCCTTATAATATGCAGCAACTTTTGAGTATGGAAAATAAGGTAGAATTACTAAAAAAAGTTGCATATTAAATCAAATTAAAAAATTAATAAAAATATGCCAAAATATTTAGAAAAAACATTTGGCAGTTAATTTTTTAGCTAGAATGCTTTCCATACCCAAAAATATTGATAATATAACAAAGAATAAGTGGTGAAAATTTTAAAGGCATCTGTCTAATTGAAGATATATGTTGATGTTGGTAATTGGCTTTAGGGTCCAAGGTTGATAAAAACTCAGAGTTTTACATAATCAGACGTTTCGGATACTTTAGATTTTTTTCAAACATATGTTGCAATAATCACGGAAAATCACAACTTGCGGAAATCGGAGTTTAAAGTAATTTTATTTATTTTTCAAAAAAAAAAAAATCAGATTGCCCTGAAAATGTACACACTTACTCAGAAAAGTATGGAGAATAAAAAAAACGTTTTTGGAAAATGTCAAAAAATCAAAAATATACCAATAAAAGGTGGCGGATCCCCTTAAATGAAAAAGCTAATTAAAAATAATTTGATTAAAGGTACAAGATGAAGAAAAATAACGACCAGCAGTTAATAATAGAAACGAATAAAAGGTCATAAATTACTAAATAGTCTCAACTGAATCTACTTAAGACCTTAATTCATGCATCCAATTGATTGTCTCCCCAATTAGGAAAAACTATACGTGACAAATAAAATTTACACG
This sequence comes from Diplolepis rosae, assembly GCA_030998225.1. NCBI lineage: Eukaryota > Metazoa > Arthropoda > Insecta > Hymenoptera > Diplolepididae > Diplolepis > Diplolepis rosae. The sequence continues at coordinate 9,459,211 of JAPYXD010000698.1, forward strand.
CTCATCAAACTGTGTTCACAACTCAGAGAGAATGCATCATCTATATATCGAAGATACAATTACGTGAGGATTAAAGCTCATTCAAACAATAAAACCTCAAACATGAGGGTACGTGTTTGCCTTTGTCAGAAAGTTATAGTGTCATCAGGAAAAAACGAAAAGTGTAATTCCTTCCTGTAATAATCATGCCAAAAGTAGAATCTTTTATAGATTTATTTCAAGAGTATTATCTGCAAAAAAAGCACAATGACCTACTTCAAGATCAGGATTAAACTTCCTATGTATAGAGCACAAGTTTGAAGTGGATCGCAATTCGCAATGTTTGGCTTTGGCTTAAAAAAATATATAACTCGACCTCTCTCGAGAGAGATGCGGACTAAAGCTAATTATAATGATTCGAGACTGAGTTATAAAATGAAATTCGCATGTGAAACTCTTGCAGAAGCTTAATTAAAATTTTCTATATTAATCCATCAATTATATTATTTCAAAATCAAAATTGCTCTTCAAAGATGAATTAGAGCTTCAATTATGTATTTTGAAACTTAAGGCCATGGATCAACCAGATCACGTGACCAAATTCCTGTAAAGTTCGTGTAAGGTAACTTTTTTTATTTTACAAAATATCTTCATAAAAATTTGGAAAATACTATATAACACGATAGAGAACATCTCTCAACTTCGTTAGAGTGAAAATTTTTCAAAAAATTTTGCAGTCAACTGTAATTGTTGATAAGTTTCCCTGGCGAAAGCATCGGATTGAAATTCATTCCGAGTCAATCAGAACTATTCCGATTCTGTATCCGAGCCAATGCGAATCATTTCGAACGGATCCGAAAAACGTTCTGTATCTCATTTCATGAAAAACGGTCAAAAATCAATCCTCCTTAATCCGATTAATTCCAAGACATCAATCCGAATAAATCCGAATGAATCCGAACCAATCCGAAACCAAGTTTTCAATCCAGATCAATCCGAATCAATCCGAACTCGGATTGATCCAAACTGAATTTTCAATCAGAATTAATCCGAATGAATCCAAGGTCGGAATGATTCGGATTGATTCTGATTGAAAATTCCGATTGGTTCGGAATGATTCGAATTGGATCGGATACAGATATCGGAATGAATCGGAATAGTTCTGATTGACTCGGAATGAATTTCAATCCGATAATTTCGCCAGGGTTTCGATTTTTTTTCAAAATTTTTACTAAAAAGAAGTTAAGAGACGTACTTTATTATTTTTTGTCACGTTTCCTAAATTTTCAGAAAAATACTTTATAAATTGAAAAAGTTATCTTACATGAACGACTAAATGTATAATTTCGTCACGTGGTCCGATTGATCCATAGCCTTAATATATTTAAGACTGGGAATAAATGTGGAATGTTGAATGAAGAAAAATTTGAAAAAAATTTTTTAGTTGAAGTCAGTTCTGTTTTTGTTCTTTTTCTGTTTTCTAAGGGGATCTTCGCACACAGGATATGATGGATCATCGAGTGATCCTTCAACAAGGTCCTGTCGGAAAGCAAAGCTGTACATTGTAGACTCGATTTGCATGTCGTTTGTGATCTGAATGCTTCTTGATTGCTTTTGAATTGATGTAGGAATCTCTTCGCTTTAGGAAAAATCTCCCACGAGTACAAGTTTTGGAATGAAGAGTGACCCTCTCGTATAATTGTAATATTCGGGGGACAAAGTGACGGTTTGAACGGTTTCACAGAGCATCACAATTCACAAGTGCCCATCAGGATCGATGGAACTCGAAACCCAAGGCCGAAATGCAAATTTTTACAAATTGGAGATACTAGTCTTTGACTGAGACTTTTTTGAATTTTTCAATCCGGTGAACAAGAGGATTAGATGTATACAAACTTCGAAAGAATTTTGAAATCATTGGAATACATTTAATTTCAGGGTGTCCACTTCAATTTTATAAAGATATTTTCTAATAAATGTACATTTTTTCACACATTTTTGGAATTATTCTAGATACAGTGCACGGAGAAACTTTGTATAGCAATACATGCTTTTATTAATAATCAAACCAAAGCTTAGAATTTTTGCTATACTACGTTTCAATTTAGGAAAAAAACCTGTCATTTTGAGCATTTTTTACAGTGAAATACAGAACTTTAGAAAAACTGTATAATTTACTATAGGTTATATCGAACTTTACTATAACCAATACTAAAGTTTCATATAATTTTTCGAATTTGTAGTATTTGGACTGCGAAAAATTTCTAGATCGCTAAGAATCATTACTATTGCATCTCGATTTCCCTAAATTCCTATTATTTTTTAGAATTATTATTATGAAATAAAGCATACTCTCTAAATCTGAATCAGTTAAATCTTCACTTATTGAATCAGTGGTTTTCCCATTTACTGATTCATCAGTGAAAATGATCTTTTTCACTATCAAATCAGTTAATTTTCACTGATTCATCAGTGGAAAAAATATTTTTCACTGTTAAATCAGTTAATTTTCACTTAAGTAATCAATGAAATTTGACTGATTCAGATTTAGAGAGTATATTCCTATAAAAAGTTTTTCCGTGAAGTAAAGTTCGATACAATCTATAGTAAATTATAATATATTTCATCTGAAATTCAGTATTTCAAAGCAAATAATCCTCACAATGTCACGTTTTTCCCTAAATTGAAAGGTTGTTTAGCAAAAATTGAAAACTTGAGTTTCTCCGTGTAATTTTCCTACTTATTAAATTTTCAATTAAATTCAAAAACTTTAGATGGTCAACTCTTTTGAAATTTGAAAGTCTTCGAGCTCAATTTTTTAGAAACTTTAAAATTCAGATTCCTGCCTTTATATTTCTCAAATAAAGGAAATCTTCTAATTTTGAAACTTTGAGTTTTAAGGCCTTTAGGTTTAAGAAAGTTTCAATGGAAAGTTTCAAGAGAGCCTTTGAAATTAAATAAAACTTTTAAAAATTAAGCATTTCCAAATATTTTTATAAGAGTTATAAATTTAAAGTGCCTAATTTAGATTCAATATTAGGACTGCGTCCTGCTTCAAAATATAATAAAACAATTTTAATACCGAATAAAATCAATTAAACTTAATTATAACTAACATAAACTAAAACCAATAGCTACTATGGGCGCCAAAATTTCAAATGTATAATGTTTCATAATTCAATTAACTTTTTATGATTATTTGTTATAAAAATGATTTATATTTCATTAAATTTTTTGCTGTTCTTTTCTTTTTGGTGTTGCTTTGAATAAGTTTTGATTTCCCATTCAAAATGAGAAATTATTGAATAAATTCATAACTTTCGTCACAAATTTAATCAATGAGAAATTTGACATTTTGAAACTTTCAAAGTAAAAGTTTCACGTTGAAAATTTCAACGACACACTGATGTTCGAGATAGTATTTTGAATATATTTCCGAAAGCTTATTAAAAAACTTCAATTTATTAAAGATATATTAACAAGAAAATTAAAATTCCAAAATAAAAAATCTTTCTTATTTGTCATCAAAGTGAGTAAATTTCGTAATCTGGACGATATTAAAAAAGTGTTAATTTTCAAAAGAGCTCAAGTTGAAAATAAAAAAATCTGCCCGCTTCGCGGGCACATTCTCATCGCGCGCTTCGCTCGCAAGTTTGAGCGCGCCTAGGGCACGCGATTCGATCGCCGCGCTTCGCGCTCCGTAATACTCGATCGTCGCGCTGCGCGCTTCGCACTCCGTTCTTTCTGGACCTCGCGCTTCGCGCTCGATCTTGTGCTCTCCGCATACATTTAAGTTTATTTCTTATAATTTGATACTGAAGCTCAAACTAATTTTATAATTATATTACAGATGATGTGAATTACACATTTTCTCAAAGTCACTCTATTTCTTTTTGAATTTAAGTTACACAGGAAATTCAATTTACTGAAGGCTCTATCAGCCTTAAGGAACACATTCTCATCATGACGCTCGCGCTTCGCGCTCGATCTTCTGTATACATTTCAGTCACTTTTTAATAAATTACATGATTAAAATAATTTATTTTCTTCCAAATCTCTCAAAAAGAAAAAACAATCGTAGAACTTATTTAAGGAAACGATTTTACAGAACAACGCTTATTTCGTATCTCACATATTTTGGTGAAAAAAATCGAATTTTTTTAATATTAAAAATCAAAACATAAAATTTAGGCAAACAATTTTCCATCTAAACGTTTTTTTTTGTATCTCTCATATTTTGTCTAAAAAATGGAATTTTTGAATTTTAATCGAAATTTTTTGGAATTGAAACGAAAAATATATGTTTTATCAGAAACTGTGTGAGACAAAATTTGTAGATCTTTTTGAAACGAACAACTTTGTATTCTAACGTTTTTTTCGTATTTTACATATTATTGTTAAAAAATTGAATTTTGGATTTTCAATAGTTTTTTTTTTAATTAAAAAGAAAAATATGCATCTTATGAAAAAATGTTACAATTCAAATTTGTAGGTCTTTATGTATTCAATAATATTGTATCATAACGTTTTTTCGTATCTCGTATAATTTAACTGGAAAATGGAATTTTGATATTGACTTTTTTCGAATTTGAATATGCTGTAACTTTTCTAATTTTGATTTAATCAAAAAATGTTATCAGGATAATTTGTAGAGATTTATGAGCACTATCAAAACCCAGTGTTAAAATTTTTGAATTTTTCAAAAAGTTATTTTCAAAAACACAAAAGTAGTGCTTAATCCCTCAATTTTGATTGGATGTGGCTGGTTAACGAACTTGTCCTTACTTTTTCGGCTCCGATAAAGCGTACCAAAGCTCAATTCAATCTGATGATTCTATCGAGAGTTATGCCGCACACGACCTACAGACAGACAGACAGACAGACACTTTCGTAAAAACCGTTTTTTCTGACTCAGGGGGTCTCAAAACGTAAAGATTTGATAAAAATTTCAAAAGTCATTTTTCACATAAAACCAATACCTTCTCATCCATGATGAGAATGTAAAAATTGAAACAAAAATGTATCTTATATTTACTAAACTAAAATTTATTTCAAGAATCTCAATGTTTAAAGAATTTGAAAATCCTTCTGCGGAAAAAAGACGCTTTCGACTGCGTTGGGATTCGAGCCCAGGTCTTTCGATTGGAGGCAGTAACAAAAATTTCAAACTCACCTAATTAATTTGAAATCTCAATATTTTCATATTTCCATAAAAACTCTTGATTACAGAAAAACTGATTTGAAAATGAGGCATGATATCTAAATTATAAAATTCAGACATAAAAACTCGAAAAATTCGAGAAAAAACAAAAGATGCACCTTCATAACAGAACTAAAATTCGAAACGCGCCACGAAAATGAAGTCTTTAGAGGTCGCTTGCGAGTGGAATGAGGTGCGAGGAAAAATTCGTGGCCTCATCTTGTCCTTTTGAATGTGATCCTGTCAACCCCGCTGTGCGTGGGCTACCTCTCCTGAAGACCTGAAGGACCAATTCATGTTGCACGTTGTGAAGACATCAGGGGAGCGGTCACGCTCGGCCGACACGTTAACGCGCAATTTCGGGGTACATGAACGTCTCACTCCAGGACTTTTCTTGTGTCTTGAATAAGGAACTACCTTAGCAGACGTCATGCGTCCTGCTGAGGATCCTAGTGCGTGGGTGAAGCGAGCTAACAGGAAGAAAACAAGAAGCGAATTTTTGGTCGCGCGAGCCCTCATATATATGGACAATGCCTCAGGGCCCTGGTTATTTGTCCAAAATGGGCCTGTAATGTCCATCGACGTTCGGGACGGTCGACACGGATCAATTGGAAAAATGAAGGGCGCGTGTCCTTTTAAATCAATTGACGAAAAGAAACCCATGGCCAAGTCAATAAGTCTTATTGGCCAGTTCGAATTATGCTGTGGCCAATGAATTTCTATTCTTATATTTCAGACATGGATTTTATTCGTTCTTTTGTAGAAGAACAAAACAAAAATTTAAGGTGAAATTTATTATTGAAACGATTTTTGAGAAATCTGCTTGGATTTTAACCTACATGCAATAGAAGTTCTTTCACTCGTTATGGATGTACACTGCTGTGCAAAAGTCGACGGGGACTTGTTTTTAACCATTCACATAAAAGCTTCTAATCTATAAAATACCTAACAATGAATTTTTTCCTTAGAGTAACATGGAAGGTAACAAAACTCTCCATTTAATGACCCCAAACGAAGTGTTTTAGTCAATTATTAACGAAGATATTGCGGAGAAAGTCAAGATTTAAAAGTTTTCCTGAATTTTAAACAACGCTTGAAACAATGAACATTTTTTAACATTTCTATTTTGAACAGACTATTAGTAAAGTATCCAAAATATTTTGATTGATTTTTTCTTGATACTATCACAGTTAGAATTTTGAAAAACAAAGTTGTGAGAATACAAAGGATTCTGATACTTGAAAAATGGATTTGAAAAATTATAAAAATTGATAATATAAAAAAAATACAAAGTCTCATTAAAACATGCAATAAAATTGTTTTCTACATTTTTTTCATAAATAATTTCACAAATTTGAAGTTTTACAACTTTTTCGCTCTGAACTCAGATTTTAGCTGCATTCAAGAAAAAATTATTACAATTTACTCGTTAAATTACTGATATTCTACGTTAATCTCATGAAATGAGTCGGAAAAAAGTTAAAAATATTCATTATTTTAAGAGTTATTCAAAATTTAAAGAAGCTTTGAATTTTTCCTTTTTTGGCAATATCTTCGTTAATAATTGACTAAAAAATTTTGTTTTGTGGTCATTAAATACAGAATTTTGTTGTCTTCCATCTTATTTTAAGAAAAAAATTCATTGTTGGGTATTTTATTAATTAGAAGCTTTTCTGTGAATGGTTAAAAACAAGTGTCTGGTGACTTTTGCACAGCAGTGTATCTTTAGTCAAATTAATTATAATTAAGGCCATGGATCAACCAGATCACGTAGCCAAATTTCTGTAAAAGTTCATGTAAGAAAACTTTTTTATTTTACAAAATATCTTCCTGAAAATTTCGGAAATAAAACAGAAGACAATAAGAAACTTCTGTCAATTACGTTTTAATGAAAATTTTGCAAGAAATTATACATGTTGGCTGTTATTGTCGATAAGTTTTCAAAATTTTTTCCAAAATTCTTACTACAAAGAAGTTAAGAGACGTGCTTTATTGTCAATTCTTACGTTTCCTCAATTTTCAGAAAGATACTTTGTTAATTAAAAAAGTCATCTTACATGAACGAATAAATGTATTATTTAGTCACGTGGTTCGATTGATCCATGGCCATAATTTAGATAAAAAATTTTGTATGCAGTAAAAAATAAATTATTTTTTGCAAATGCAAAGGTGATGAAACCCCTTAAGGCGGACTTCCAGATTGTGACTTGGTTTTCGGGCCGAAATTCAACATTTTTTTCTACAGAATGGCATAAGATATCACAATGATTTTTTTGCATGTTGTTCGTTTATTCCTCAAGATAAAAAATATATTTACATGAAAAGTTGGAAAAAATTTTTTAGCGGTATAGTCGTTGTCGAATGTGAACTTGTCGATAAGTTGGAGCCAAAATGTGACCATGATTTTAGCATCCCAGGTCGACTGAAACAAAAAAGCGCAACACAGTTTCAATCAGTAGCGTGTTGGCTTTCATTCGGGATATACGTTTTCCAAAATTTTAAAATGAAGCAAAATGGCACCTTTTTGTAAAAAAATGAATTTTTTGGCCTATTTTCGATAGTTCATTTAATTATAAAAGTGCGAAAAATGAAAATAAAATAAATTTGGCATTCCGAACGGAAGAGGCATGTATAATGAATATTCAGTCCAAAAATCAGCTTCATTCACCAAATACTTTTCTTGTAATCGTGGTCACAGTTTCGAAAACAATAGTTTTGAGAAAAACGCGTTTAAAGTTAATGTTTAAAGCCTAGTCATCTTTAAAACTTTGTAATTCTGGGAGCGGCATTTTTTTCACAAAATCCTTTTGATCCCCCTTAAGATGGCCTCTCGAACTGAAATCATCAGATCGAAGTGTAGTAAGACGATAAAATAAAAAATAAAGAAAATAAGAGACAAATTGTGTGGTCTGAATCTGAAAATATGTTGATTATTTGTAAAGGCAATGGATTAGCAGATTCTCTCGCATATTACGTTTTATGATTAATGTGATGTTTCGTATGTTGATAGCGTTGAGTTTTGGTCAATTGAAAACGCAGAAACGAGAAAAGGACTGCGGCAGATCGTCTTTCTCGCGGAAATTAATCAACGCCTCAGCATCAAAGACCCGAGAGCTGTTGGGGAAGTTTGTTTATCGTTTGGCTGCTGGTCGCTTTCAGCCCACCAGCGCAGAAAGTTGGCCCTTCCTGGAATCTTTTTGCGGTCTAATCAACCTACCAACTGACGCGCTCCAGCCCTCCTCTCTTACATTTTACAAAACTATTCTTTCCTCGCAAATGTCTTTCTAAATAGCCGGGGAAAATCTATTTCCTGTGAATTTTAATAGATCTGTCGTCGAGCAAACTATAATGACTTTTAAAGGTCTGTTTCATGTCAAGAGAGGGATTAGTATCTGTCGAATAATGACATACCTTCGAGAAACTTTCTCTTACGACTTTGATACCTTCATTACCTTTTGATACCACCTGTTATTTTTCAACATCTTCTGAATTCTAAATTAATAATAAAATATTGAAAAATGTTTGCAGTATCTACTCCTAAAAGGGTAACACTATTGTGCAAATCTAAGATAAAGCGTTTTTTGCGATTTTTTTTTTTGATGCAAGGAAAAGTAAGAGGATAATAATATTAAAGGATGTTATTAAGCATGTATTTATATGTACAAAAAAATGTATTCATAAATAGTACAAAATGGCGAGGCTGGAGCCATTCTCGGGAGGCATGTTTTTTAAAATGGCACGCGCCATATAATTTCAACAATTTTCATTCTATTCACTCCAAATTTTAAACATAACATTTTTTATATTATATTTATATATATATTAAACAATAAAATTCCGAAGAGAAGTACTTATGGGATTTTCGATAAGTTGATTTAAACATTATTTATTGACAAATGATTGCCCCCTTTTCTCTAAAAAATTGAATTTTCCACATCAAACGCTCGCCAGTAAGACAAAAATTAATGTTTTCGAAATCTCCTACGTATTTCTCTATTAATACTCATGAAGATTACGAGAAAATTTTTTGTTTTTTTCTAGATTCAAATTTGCGTCATTTACACTGCGTGCCGCAGAGCGCCTCAAATTGAACATGCCTCCCGAGAATGGCCCCAACGTCGTCATTATGTACTATTTATGGATAAATTTTCTTTTTTGAACAATTAAAGACATGGTTAATAACATCATTGAATATTATTATCCTCTTACTTTTCCTCCATCAAAAAAAAAAAAAAAACGCAAAAAAACGCTTTGTTTTAGATTTTACTGTGGTGTTACCCCTTAAGGCCATGGCTCAATCGGACCACGTGACTGAATTATAAATTAATTCGTTCATGTAAGTTAAATTTTTTAATTCACAAAGTCTCTTTCTGAAAAGTTGGGAAACGTAACAAAAGACATTAAAGCACGTCTTTTAACTTCTTTTTAGTAAGAACTTTGAAAAAAATTCGGAAACTTATCGACAATTACAATTAACTGTAAAATTTTTTGCAAAATTTTTTTCCTGGCGTTTATTTCGAAATAACTTTCCGAGATATACGGTAAGATACGACTTTGAAAGAAAAATAAATATTCTTATGAATTTTCCCAACGGTTCCATAGTTTTCCGCAACGCCGCCACCAGAAAATTCTTCGCAAATTCGTGATATTATGAGCCCGCGAAATGACTTTCCATAAGAGTTTATGTTAAAATTCCATATTTCGAGACGGGATAATTCAAAATTTAATATGGTAAGGCCCAAAATGGCAGAGGACTTTTCGATCGGGAGGAGTCTAATCTATCGATATATGAAATAAAAAAGAGCACTTAACCACCCCCCTTACCACTACCGGACTACCTTAAGAAAAAAAACCATCGAACAACAAGAAAGAAGTCACGAGGCTAAAATATTTTCAGTTAAAGCAGATTGCTTTTTGGCTTTGTATTGGGAAAATCAAGGATAGAGAAAAATAGATTCACAGATTTGATCCAGTCGTAGCAAAAGCTATTTCCGCAAGTCACGTGACTAGAATGGCAGCGTGACGAATAAATTGTCAACGAGGATGTTTCTATGCTTTTCGAACATTCAGAACATCACTCCCACAACAATGCTGGACCAAATGGTTTCCTGTATTGATTCACAGAATTATAACATGTAACACAACATCTTGATTGAAAAAAAAAGGACTTGTTCCTTTTCACATTCTTGACACAATATATTTACCAGAAAAAAGATTTATAGAGGAATTTATGGTATCGAATACTATTTGGGAAATTCGGATCTTTATTGTACGAAATGATCGAAAAAATTTAAGGTCGTGGATCAAACAGACCACGTGACGAAATTTTTGTAAAAGTTCATCTGAGTAGACTTTTTCCAATTACAAAATATCTTCCTGACAATTTGGAAAATACAATAGAAGACGATAAAGAATGTTTATCAACTTTTTTTAATTGAAAATTTTGCAAAATTTGTTACAATTAAGTGTTATTATCGATAAATCTTCCAATTTTTTTCACTGATTCATCAGTGAAAAAATATTTCTCACTTCAAAAGTGAAATTTGACTGATTTAAAGTAACCTCTTTTTAGCTATTTGAATCAGTCAAATTTCACTGATAATTAGTAGATTTTGACTGATTCAAGTTTAGAGAGTAGAGGTTTCAAAAAATCGATTTGTTTTTTTTGCATGTTTCAAATCTAGACGTCACTATAAATTTTCTCTGTGATTAATTAATCTATGGCCTTAAGGGGATGTACCACACGGATAAAAAAAATACTGAGTTTAGCTTCGACAACTTTATTTCGAATGTAATTAGTATTTCTTGCTAATTTTTTTTAAATGATAAAGGACTTTCTAAGACAGATCCACTGACTTTTATTTAGATTGAATAACTAAGAAATGTAATCACAGTAATACGGACCTAAAGAAGAAAATTCATTGTTTTGATTAATTATTAATTTAAAACAAAAGTCACGGAACCTGTCTCAACAGCTCCTTCATGATTTCCCAAAATTTCAGTTAAAAATAATTGTTTTCGATAAAAGGTAAGGAAACTAATAAAGGGGAGAATTCCCTGTAGCAAATCCAAAAAATCGATTTTTTTTGGCTTAAACGATAGCTTGGCATTCCAAAAACATGTAGTGAAAACCCGTAAGATATCAAGAACTTACTATTTTCCAACAATCTTCACTATGTAAATCTCTAAACGCGTTTCTCTCGGTTTCACATTTTTCAAAATTGCCCGATTCATAGCTCAAAAAGTATTCGACCGATTGATTTGAACTCGCGTATACATATTGCTGAAATGTGTTATTTGTCGGTGAACCACTCCAAATTGAAAAAAAAAAATTGTTTCAACAATTTTTTTTAAAACAAATTCAGGAAAATTTTTGGGTGAAAATCGGATTTTTTCCAAATGGCCGCCATTTTTTGAAATATTAATATTTTTCGAAATTCTTTTGATTCATTGACTAACTAAGGACTTTAAAAAACTTTTTGATTTTTCTGTTTCAGGCGCCTGTGTGAGGAGCTACAAATTGGGCAAATTGACCTATCTAATTTGGATATGTCGGAAATCCGACCTTATAAATCAATATATTATTAATATATCAGACTGAATGAAATTTCTTCTATGCTTCAAGAGTACCTTAATAAACCACAAAAGTTTTGGAAAGATTCGTTATTTTTTTCATCCCAAAAAATATCCTAATTTTCGGTCTGTTACACGGGATTCCCCCCTAAAGTCATTATAAGCGCGTTTTTGTTCTTTCACGGAGAAAAATTCGTTAAATTTGGTGGCAAAGTCCAAAAGGTATTCTTTGACACTCTTATTAATAGCAGTAATCCGTGAACACGTACAAAAACAGGAAAAAACTTGATAAAAGGCGTTAGGAGTATGTGACATTTTTTGTCGATTCAGAAACATCTCGACCTTTCTAGCAAGAAATATTCCCTAAACCTCAAATCCCGACGATTATCAACGGCGATTGGTGATTTCCCAACAAAACGATCATTTCATTGGTTAAAGACTCTCTTGATGTTTTCATGAAGAGAAAAAAGCCAGATGCATGTTATTATAGCTCGTGAGTCTCATTTTCTTGGCAAGTTCTTGCCGCTACGTAAACATGAAGTGGACAGCGAGTTAGTTTACACTTAGTTTTAGAAATGTTAGCTAAACAGTATACATTGATGCTTTGCTTTGAGTTACGCCGACGCCAGCTACTGGATAGAGAATGTAAATCTTTAGCAATAAGCAAAATTTCGTTTATAAGGCTCTTGGCGTAAGAGTATCGTTTCAAAGAAATTCTCGTCGCCCAAAATCAAAGGAAGTGTGGAAAGCATGCGGGATCTGGTATGTATATTTTCCACATCGAGAGAAAACTAGAAAGAATTTGCTGTGACAGCAGAAAATTTACAGTGTACACAGAGAAATATTTAGTCGAGAGAGTATCAAGCTTCCTTGATTAGTTCTCATTCATTTAAGTAGACTGTTAGAAATGTTCGGAAATTTAAAAAAAATTTATCTTACAAAGGTATAACGCTAAATTTGCCGATATTTATTTATGATAAGTTATTATTTATTTATGATTTAAACCCGATATTCATTGTGCAGCCCGCATTTTTACGAAGAAAACAATTTTTTTCTTCAAAAAATCATAATTCGAAAAAAAAAATTTTAGTTACTGGGTATTTAGTCGAATTGAAAAAAAATACATTTTTCAAGATATTGAATTTTTAAATTTTGGTGTAATTTTTGTTTATTGATGAATGAAAAATTAATGATAATCAACGAGCAATTTTTTATAGCTTATTCGTAGTGCAAATTATTATAAACATTTTAAAGTGAAAATGGTTAAAATCGGTCAATTTTTGACGAAGTTATATAGACAATTGAAAAAAAAAGTTCTCGCAAATAACTGAAAAAATAGATTTTCACACAAAAAACGAAATTTGTCGAAAAATAAAATCTTGTCCCGAATGGACTGGTTAAATTGAAATGGAAAGCATCTGATGTTTTTTAGTAAAGGTATCTTGAAATTGCGAAAATGTACTGAATTTTCTGAAATTGTTCTTAATATTATGAAATTCGACTAAAATTCTCGGTGGACATAAACAAAATTTGAAATAATTTTCTGCAGTAAATCTGTTGAGAATACGAATTATATTAAGATATATTTTCTTCAAAAAGTCTGAAAAAAATCGAATAAAATCAATTTATTAATTTTTTGAAAATAATGATCAACTGAAAAATCACTATATAATACTAACTACATTATTAATCGAGCACACCGCGAAAAAATTTGTTTTTCGATCTAACCAAACCAATTAGACAAATAAACCAAGGTCTTTGGTTATCAAAAAAATTTGGTTAAATCAATTCAAATATATGTTCAATTAAACCGAATCCCATTCAGAAAAATCACCTTGGGTTGAATTAAACAAAAGCTTGACCCAACCAAAAGTTTGGTCAACAGTATAATAAACAAATTTTTTGGTTGACTCAAATAAATTGTGGTTAGATTAACTAAATATTTTTCAGAATGCATTAGGTAAAAATTCTAGCTTTGGTAGTTTTTTTAGAATAATTCAAAATTGTAATAAATTAAATAAATTTAAAACTATGTTAATTAATGGCATAATTATAATTAAAATTCAGCTTTTCTCTGTAAAATGATAATAAAAAGAGAAAAGACTTGTGATAGAGTAAATATATGTGATAAAAATGTGTAAACAGTCTACAAAATATTCTTTTTAAAATATTGATAGACTCTGACAGAATGATTGAGAGATTGGTTTCGATATTTTGAATGAAAAGAGCAGTTTATAGACCACAGCACGATATTTTTCATGCATAGGAAAAGAAGATATTCGCAAAGCAGTCGTCACATTGTGACGGCTCATTGACTTCTCTACCTTAAGAATGAACTGGACAGACTTAGCTTCTTTATCCAATCATCTCACCATTCACGCCTCCTTCTGTCGGTGCGTTCCTGTTTTTCTCCTGCTTCTTCATCCGTTTCCTCTTTCTTCATTGAAAGTAGATCCATCACTCTGACTTGCCCTTCGCTTTCTTCTCTAATGTAAATCTAAAGTATACGAAGCAACGATGAAACTGTGCCGCTCTCGTGACCCGCTGAGAGCTCTAATTTCCAGGTGTGCGACACCAGGTGCCAAAACCTCCTCTACGAATTGGGGTTTATGTGATTTCTAGTTCTCTCACTTCCGGGCTTTCTTAAGAAGGTCGCGAACCGCGGAAATTGCACGTTTTTCAGACTATTTTTTCGTCAGAGAGAGAAAAGTGGTGAATGTTTTTTTCTGTAAAACAATTTTTTACTTTTCTTTAAAGAATCTGTGTCTTAAGGTAGTTGATCCACGAAAATTAGACCTCAGGCAAGAATAGATAATTTTGCTTTCAAGAATAGCAATATTATTATTGAAGGGCTATTTTGGAAGAGAAAAGATTAATTTCCATGAAATAAATTTGAAATACAGAATAATAATTTTATTAATAAATTTTATTTTTACCCCAACTTTTTTTCTTATCGCTTCTTATCAAATTTTAAAAAATTATGCGATTTTAATAAATTATAAATCACTTTTTCAAAAAAAAGATTCCCTAAAACTTAACCATTTCCAATTTTCGAAAATGAATAAATTAGTATCAAATTCAGCAATTTGTTTATAAAAATTTCGTTTTGGAAAATGTTTTTTAATGGTTTCAGCCGTTAAGGAATTTATTTTTAAAAATCAAAAACGGTGAAGTTGTGGAAAATCATTTGTCTAAAGAATTGATTTATGATTTAATAGAATCGCATGATTTTTTAAAATTTGGTAAGAAGCGATAAGAAAAAAAGTTGGGGCAAAAATAAAATTTATTAATAAAATTATTTTTCTGTGTTTCAAATTTTTTTCTTGTAAAATAATCTTTTCTCTTTCAAAAAAGCCCTTCAATAATAATATTGCTATTCGTGGAAGCAAAATTATCTATTTTTGCTTGAGGTCTAATTTTTGTGGGTGAAAACTACCTTAAGTGCACTGTTAGAAATTTTCGGGAATTTACAACATTTTTAGGTTAAAAAAGTAACTTGAAATTTGACGATATTCATGATGTTTCTGAGTAAAGATATCTTAATGTTGTGAAAATTGTACTGAATTTTCTGAATATTTTCTCAAGGGGATCCCTTACCTTTAATATTTTTAATTTTATTATTTGAGTTTGGACCTTCCATATAATATTTTTGATGTTTACTACCTTTATTTAGAAGTTTATTTAGAAGTTTATTTAGAGTTTTTTAAAAATTCCAGCAGCTTTATGTATTTTTAAATTAAAAGTTTGAGTTTTTAGGCATTTTATTGACATTTTTTGATTTTTAACCAGTTGTCATGATTCTTTTTTTATTTTGTTCCTTACAATGTGTAGAAACTTTTTGGGTATGAAAAGCACTCTAGCTAAAAAAAAAATTACAAAAATTTGTTTTTATATTTTGAGATATTTATTTTATTTTCATACGATGTAACTTTTTTTCAGTTATGTTACCTTATTTTTTCATAGCCAAAAATTTGCTACACATTGTAAGGAAAGAAATAAAAAAAATCATGACAATTGATTAAAAAACCAAAAAGTTATGCAGTCAAAAAATGTCGAAAAAATGCCCAAAAAGCTCAAAATTTTTAGTTTAAAAATACATAAAGGTGCTGGAACTTTTGAAAATCCCCAAAATCTTTCTAAATAAAGGTAATAAACATCAAAAAATTATATGGAAGGTCTAAACTCAAAAAATAAAAATATTGAAGGTGGCAGATCCCTTTAATAATGCGAAACTCAACATGAATTTTCATAAAATTTATCTTAAAACTATCAGACTGTAACAGAATTTCCATAGAGTACATCATAAAATTACGAAACTGTAACAAAATTTTCAGTTACATGTAACTGCATAAAACTTCAGTTGCCCAAAACGTAAAATTATTCCTGTTACAAGTTTCAGAATTTCCATATAAAAATATCTGAATATTCAACACTTTCTAACTGAAAATTAAGAAATTGTTTCTTAAATTTACTAAAAAGTAACTGGAATTTCTTAAATTCTATCTTAATTTTACGAAACTGTAACTGCATAAAAATCCAGTCACGTGGTTTGGAAAATTACGGTAGAAATTTCTAACAGTGTACCAAACTCTAACAGAATTTTTATAAAATTTATCATAAAATCACAAAACTAACAAAATTTTCATTTACATGTAACTGCATAAAACTTCAGTTGCCCAAAACGTAAAATTATTCCTGTTACAAGTTTCAAAATTTCCAGATAAAAGTATCCGCATATTTGTCACTTTGTAACTGCAAATTAAGAACATTTTTCTTAAATTTACTGAAAAGTAACTGAATTTTCTGAAATTTTATCTTCATTTTACGAAACTGTTACACTCTGAGATGTGTTAAATTCTATTTTCACAGAGTTTATCAAAAGTTTTTTTAAGGAATGAAAAATTCTAAAAGCATCCTAATTAAATGTTTAATATTTCGAATTGAATGAATCTGGTTAAATGTAAAGCAATTATAATGGGAGAATAGGCCTAAAAGTCTGCCAAGAAACTTGCTGTCAAAATACAAGGGGCGTTTGTGGTCTTCACTATAACGTAAAGCAGATCTTTTGGGTAAGAGTCTACGAAACATGGACTACTAGTACTTGTCTCGAATTTCAGAATACGTTTTCTGGTTCAAAAGAAAAACAAGTGAACAAGTAGCCTTTATTAGAAGTTTAGATAAACACGTAACGAATTTACTCAAACAAATATTGAATTACATTCAGATATGTGACACATACAAAATTTACTATTGCATTGATCATTTGTTTAAAATAATTTTAAAATTTTAGAGATTAAATAAAAATTGTTCTTGAAAATTATAATATATTTTAAGAAATAACATTGGTTGAAATAACGTATAAAACTTCTATTAGTCTCGGAAAAGAATGAAACAAAACTATTCAATTTGCATTAATTGATAAGTATCTTAAATTGTTTACATGTTTAGCTCAACTTCCAACACTTGGTAATTTCATTTACTTTTTTCCAAACGACATATAAGACTTAATAAATCTATAAGCTTATGCCTACAGTATTATACAACATCCTATACATATATTGTGCCACGTCTGATGTAATTTAATCTTCCAATATGCGATCAAAAGAGAAAGAAGAGATCAACGCTATAAGTTGATCATGTGTTATGATGTTTATTCGATGCTGCTGGCTACACAGAACATAATTACGTTCATCTGAGTGCACTAGGAAATAAAACTCACGTCTTATTCACCTAAGAATATTCCAAAAATTATAAGATATCAGAAAAAATGTATTCGTTTCCAAAATTTGATCAATCTTCGTGTATTAAGGTAGTTTTCGTCCACAAAAATTAGACCTCAGGCAAAAATAGATAATTTTGCTTTCAAGAATAGCAATATTATTATTGAAGGGCTATTTTGAAAAAGAAAAGATTATTTTACATGAAACAAATTTGAAACACAGAAAAATAATTTTATTAATAAATTTTATTTATGACCTAACTTTTTTTCTTATCGCTTCTTATCAAATTTTAAAAAATTATGCGATTCTAATAAATCATGAATCATTTTTTCAGAGAAAAGATTTTCCACAACTTCACCGTTTCTGATTTTTAAAAATAAATTCTTTAAGGTAGCTTGATCGTTTTTGAAAAAAATTATAGACTGCTCTGAAACTTAGAGATTATCTTAATAAAATATGCTAGATTCTTTTGAAAAAAAGAAATACCGTGGTTGACGATGTCAATGACGAAAAAATCGCTACCGAAAAAATGTCAGTTTAACACGTAGTCTTATGGGATTCCTCATCAAAATCGGCGAAACTCCGGAACAAAACACAAGTCCCCATAAATCAAATATATACTAGTACTTTCGATTTCGAGGAATCTATTAGTATTATAAAAACGAAGGGTTAACGACTTCAATCAAGAGAAAATTGCGAAAAAGGTACAGAATATAGAAATCGCCTCGAGGTGAAACTAATAATTTTTTACTAACGCTTTTTTCCGGGGATATTTCCGTGATTTCTTACCCTTCTACTCAGATGTAACTATAATACATGTGATTATTAAAAAAATAAGTAGCAATGAGCATTCATGTAACACGTGCCCCCACGATGCCCCTCACTTCATACGACACCAAACGATCAAGCCACCTTAATGGCTGAAACCATTAAAAAAACATTTGCCAAAACGAAATTTTTATAAACAAATTGCTGAATTTGATAATAATTTATTCATTTTCGAAAATCGAAAACAGTCAAGTTGTGGAGAATCTTTTCTCTGAAAAAATGATTCGTAATTTATTAAAATTGCATAATTTTAAAAAATTGGTAAGAAGCGATAAGAGAAAAGTGAAGGCAAAAATAAAATTTAAAAATAAAATTATTTTTCTGTTTTTCAAATTTGTTTCATGGAAAAAATAATCTTTTCTCTTTCAAATCAGCCCTTTAATAATAATATTTCTATTTTTGAAAGGTAAATTATCTATTTTTGCCTGAGATCTCATTTTCACGGATAAACTACCTTGATATAAAAATCGAAAAAAGGAAAAGCGTGACCTTCTGGCATTCTAACTCCTAATGCAACAGCAATGGAAAAGCTAGCATTATAAAATAAAGAAAAAAATACGGCGTTTGCATGAAATAAACATAAACCTTAATATAAAGTGAGACACAATAGACTAATAACTTTTGATAATGACTCTATTTAGGAACATTTGAATTATGCGATTTTAATAAATTACAAATCACTTTTTCAAGGATAAGATACTCTACAGATTGACCGTTTCCAATTTTTGAAAATGAATCAATTATTATTAATTTCAGCAATTTGTTTATAAAAATTTTGTTTTGGAGATTTTTTTTTTAATAATTTTAGCTATTAAAGATTTTTTTTCAAAAATTGAAAACAGTCAAGTTGTGGAGAATATTTTCTCTGAAAAAATGATTCGTAATTTATTAAAATTGCATAATTTTTTGAAATTCGGTAAGATACGATAAGAAAATAGTTAAGGCAAAAAAAAATTTATAAATAAAATTATTTTTCTGTGCTTGAAATTTGTTTCATGGAAAAAATAATCTTTTCTCTTTCAAATCAGCCCTTTAATAATAATATTTCTATTTTTGAAAGGTAAATTATCTATTTTTGCCTGAGATCTCATTTTCACGGATAAACTACCTTGATATAAAAATCGAAAAAAGGAAAAGCGTGACCTTCTGGCATTCTAACTCCTAATGCAACAGCAATGGAAAAGCTAGCATTATAAAATAAAGAAAAAAATACGGCGTTTGCATGAAATAAACATAAACCTTAATATAAAGTGAGACACAATAGACTAATAACTTTTGATAATGACTCTATTTAGGAACATTTGAATTATGCGATTTTAATAAATTACAAATCACTTTTTCAAGGATAAGATACTCTACAGATTGACCGTTTCCAATTTTTGAAAATGAATCAATTATTATCAATTTCAGCAATTTGTTTATAAAAATTTCGTTTTGGAAAATGTTTTTTAATGGTTTCAGCCGTTAAGGAATTTATTTTTAAAAATCAAAAACGGTGAAGTTGTGGAGAATCTTTTCCCTGAAAAAATGATTCGTAATTTATTACAATTGCATAATTTTAAAAATTTGAATATTTGAATTATCCGATTTTAATAAATTACAAATCACTTTTTCAAGGATAAGATAATTCAGCAATTTGTTTATAAAATTTTCGTTTTTGAAAATATTTTTTTAATGATTTCAGCCATTAAATAATTTATTTTTTAAAATCATAAATCGTGAGGTTGTGGGAAATCGTTTCTCAGAAAAAATGATTCATGATTTTTTACAATCGCATAATTTTTTAAAATTTGGTAAGAAGCGATAAGAAAATAGTTAAGGCAAAAAAAAAATTTATAAATAAAATTATTTTTCTGTGCTTGAAATGTGCTTCATGGAAAATAATCTTTTCTCTTTCAAATCAGCCCTTTAATAATAATATTTCTATTCTTGAAAGCAAAATTATCTATTTTTGCCTGAGGTCTAATTTTCATGGATGAAAACTACCTTGATATAAAAATCGAAAAATGGAAAAGCGTCACCTTCTGGCATTCTAACTCCTAATGCAACAGCAATGGAAAAGCTAGTCTTATAAAATAAAATAAAAAATACGGCGTTTGCATTAAATAAACATAAACCTTAATATAAAGTGAGACACAATAGACTAATAACTTTTGATAGTGACTCTATTTGGGAACATTTGAATATGAAGGACGGAGAAATCAGTTAAGAGAGATACTAAAGTATTTTAAACCAAGGGAATGATACATCTTTGAAGAAGAGACCATTGATTGGAACTGGGAAGTTGCCGGACATTGAATGAATTGAATCAGTTAGTCGGACGACATTCCATGATCTATCTTTTGTGCGTGCAAATAAATATTGCCTTTCTTTCGTCTAAAGGGTAAACTGCGTAAGAATCAACTGCTTTATGGCCTCAACAAGACTCGCTTTAAGGGCTTTTGTCTAGCAATGGACTTTATCAAGGCTAAGTGTCTAGTGTGGCCCACAATACTGGATGAGTTTTGATTGCACGATGATAAAAGTTAATAACACTTATTTTGCAATTGCTACATTTGTAACCCAAATTCAAATTGACTCCCATTCCTAAGAAATTTACTTTTATTGCACCAACACAAGGGTTGAATATTAACATCATAATATATTCAGCATCACAAAAAACGTTCCTTTATAGTTCTTTATTCCTAATGACACATTTACTCATTCAACTGGGCTATACGTCCATAAAAAATTGACCGCCTCTTGATGAAGAGTGAATTTCAAGTTTCTCTTGGCTTTCGGCATTAAAAATGCTACTTTTTATTCAGGGTCTTATTGGGTATATACATTTTCTTCTTCCGTAAACGAGGCGGAGGTTGTAAATTCTATTTTCGAAATAAGATACTTTGTGGCCTTTTTCAAGTTATATGGAGCACTCAAAGTGAAACCACAGAACCGACTATAAATATGACAGTCGATTGCAATGGGAATCGCGGTTTTTACAACCTTACCTGAGACGCCTTATGGGTTAAAGTCGAACGGAAATCGAAATGTGATGTAACCAATTGAAGATTCCGAAGAAACTTTGAACCCTTCTTAGGTGTGACACAGGTGCGAGTTTTATTTTCATGGGTTTTAACGAGTTCATCTCCTTTTTATTAGTTCTTTTTAACAAGCATATCATCCATCGATTCACAAGGGGTGTAAAAACGAGGGTGTTCAAAGATCTTTTGTATGATTTTATACGATACGGCAATTTAAATGATACTAAGTAAAAATGTATATAAATATACACTGCTGTGAAAAAGTATCCAAGAACCGATCTTTTAGTAATAACATTAATGCTCATAATTTTAATAATAGATGAAATAAATTAAATTTCTAGGAATCTTTCAGTTTTTTTACATCATATTGCATTACATAAGGTTGGTTCATTTTATTTTTGAAAATTCCAAAATTTGATGAGATTGAAAAATTTAGATATCCTATTGTCAGAACGCATGCTTTTTCCATGATTCTTATGGGAAATTCATTTATATTTGACGTTTATATTTCTAGTTTATGCGCTACATTTCAATTTTTTTACTCTAAATGCTTTTTTATGTGTTTTATACCCAGAAAACTGTTTCTTTGATATACGGTCAAAGAAAAAATTTCTTTGAATTGGAGAAAGTTTTGTTGATTCAAAAAAAATGTCTTCAATGTAAACAAATCTATTTCTTTGGATTAAAGAAAATTTTTTTGAATCAACAAAACTTTCTTTAATTCAAAGAAATTTTTTCTTTGAGGTTTAAGATATTACATAAGGTTTAGTTCATTTTATTTTTGAAAATTCCAAAATTTGATAAGATTGAAAAATTTAGATATCCCATTGTCAGAACACATGGTTTTTCCATAATTTTTATGAGCAATTCATTTATATTTTACGATTATATTTCCAGTTTATGCGCTACATTTCAATTTTTTTTACTCTAAATGATTTTTTATGTGTTTTATACCCAGAAAACTGTTTCTTTGATATGGTCAAAGAAAAAATTTCTCTGAATTGAAGAAAGTTTTGTTGATTCAAAAAAAATGTCTTCAATGTGAACAAATCTATTTCTTTGGATGAAAGAAATTTTTTTTGAATTAACAAAACTTTCTTTAATTCAAAGAAATTTTTTCTTTAACCGTATATCAAAGAAACTGTTTTCCGAATGTAAGAAGTTCGCGAACCGCGGAAATTGCACGTTTTTCAGACTATTTTTTCGTCAGAGGGAGAAAAGTGGTTGATTTTTTTTCCTGTAAAACAATTTGTTATTTTTATTTGAAGAGTATGTTTTTAAGTGCACTGTTAGAAATGTTCGGAAATTTACAAAATTTGGATGTTACAAAGGTAACGTAAAATTTGACGATATTTATGATGCTTTTGAGTAGACATCTTAAAATTGCAAAAAATGTAATGAATTTTCAAAAAAAATTCCTTAATAGTATGAAACTCAACTGTATTTGAATAAAATGTATCTTAAAACTACCAAAATGTAACAGAACATTTATAAAAATTTTCATAAAATTTCGAAACTGTAACAAAATTTTCAGTTACATGTGGTATAAAACTTCAGTTACCCAAAACGTTAAATTATTCCTTTTACAAGTTTCAGAATTTGCAGAGATGAGAATTAGAGTATTCAACACTTTATAACAGAAAATTAAGAAAAATTGTAAAAATTCAAAGTATCCTCATACCTAAAAAGCGGATCTTACAAATTGTGAAAATTAATTATTAGAAACAAAATAGAAAATATATATGTACACTACCGGTCAAAATTATTTGTTCACCTGCTGTTTTAGCTATTCTTAAAGTGTCTTGATTTTTATAATAACAAGTTAATGTTTCTTTTCCCATGATAGCATGGAAGTTAATAAAATTTTGCATCTAATGAGCCCAAGTTAAAGGCAAAATGATAATTTTATAAGAATATATTGCAAAAAACGTCAAATTTCGATCCTTTTGAAAAATATTAATAACACTGAAATTAATTAAGATTTTTAAACGTTTTTGGTCTCATTTTGAAGGTTACTCTTCATAGTATTTTGTTAAATTATCAAGATATTTTTAGAATTTTTCTTTTGGATTCTACCCTGGGGTCAAACATGGTACAAAGAAGTCGAAAATTTTCAAATAAAGACAGTAATCTATAAATTAATTTGAAAAATCCAAAATATTACCATTTTCATAAATATTCTTAAATTTAATTAAAATATGATAGACATTGGTTTTTAAAAATTTCTTGTAAGTAGTTACACATTTTTAAAATTTTACGACCTTTTTGTATCATTTTTGACGCCGGGTAGAATCCAGGAAAAAAAATCTGAAAATATCTTGATTGGTTAGCAAAATACTATGAAAACCTGCCATTTAAATGAGACCAAAAACTTTTAAAAATCTTAATTAATTTCAGAGTTGTTGATATTTTTCAGAATGATTGAAATTTCAAGTTTTTTGAAATATTTTTTTATAAAATTTACATTTTGGCTCTAACTGAAGCTCATTAGATGCAGAATTTTATTAACTTTTATATTATGATAGGGAAAAAAATTTCAACTTGTTATTATAAAAATTAACACACTTTAGGAATAGCTGAAACAAGTGAAAAAATAATTTCGACCAGCAATGTAACTTAGAAATAATTTGAAAGTATTTTTTTCGTTTTTCACCTAAAAACTTCTTTATCGACATTCTCAAATTTGGATGCTCAGGCAATTTAACCCTTAACGGCTCTCGGCCGTTAAGGGTTAAATATCTCTACAGAAACCTCTCGAAATATTTTTATATTTTTTTAATGAATGATTTCACGAATTTAAATTTTTACAACAAATTTCAACTTTTACAGCATCCAGGTAAAAATTATTATAAATTAATTAGTTGAGTTTGAAATTTCCGCCACTGCTTACATTATCGGAGAATCACCAGTCGCGTATCAGATAGGATACGTTGCCGACAGGTGTCCTCGTAGACAATTTCAAACTCTTATATCGCAGATAATTGCAAATTAAATTCAAATTTTAATTTTAATTTAAGAATTTGAAATCTTTCTCTGGAAAAAGACGCTTTCGACTGCGCTGGGATTCGAGCCCAGGTCTTTCGATTGCCAGTCGACTTTCTTTCTTATACATCAGATATTTTCCGTAAATCGAAAATTTTGAAAATTTCATTACTTTAAGTGTTATTCAAAAATGGTAAAAACTATGAAATTTAGACTTTTTTTGCAATATTTTTGTTAATACTGCACAAAAACACTTCGTTTTTAGGTCACTAAATGCAAAATTTCATTACCTTATTTGCAGTGATTTCAAGAAAAGTAATTTATGTGATTTATTATTAAAATTATAAGCTTTAATGTGATTGCTGATAAATCGGTATCCGGATACTTTTGCACGGCAGTATACATATATATATAATAAAATGCAGGCTTCTAAAAATCTAGAGGCAACATTCCAACCTATTTCTACATAATTTCTTTTAAATCCTGCCATTTTGTATGGTTAATATCTTTTTGCTGGTCCTAATTGGGATTTATAATCCCCATATGGTCTTCTTGCATGAATACATAAAATATATTCTATAAAAGAGTTCCATGTGTGTGATCGGTTCGAATCTAGCGAGAGGATCGGCTGTATAAAGTTTCACCATTCGCTCCTTGGAGGCGTCGATAATTGGCGTTCGGTTACACTGTTAAAAGGATAAAGTGACATGTATAAGGGAGTTTACGCGTATGTATATTGGCACATTCCCTCCGCGTATCAATATTTATAGCACACCATTAATTCCAAGGGCAGATCTCGTTCGAGGGATATTCGAGTCTTTATCTTACAATCCGGGGAAATGAGAATTTTTATTTCACAATTGGCATCGGAAACGAGATACGGGATCAAACTTCTCAACTGGAAATGGCTAATGTTGGCCCAAGAATGGCAATCCTAATTTCACCTAACTCTCTTCATATAAATCAGTATTTTTAACAATTCTACTCGTGACGAAAAATCCGAATTCTGAAAAGTAGTAGAAAGTCTCACACTATGTGGCATGAGTGATTTTTTTAGATTCCTCGTTTTCAGATGCAGTTTCAAAAAATGTAAATCTTTAAGAGTAAAAATTTAAGAGCCTTCGAGTATCAAATTGCTATTGGCAGGGATTTTGAATTAATGAGCGTGCAGATATACACTGAGAGAAATCGGCTTTGGTTCCTGTGCACATAGCACATAAATTTTTTGTATAGTAGTTGCCTTGACCGAAAAAGTTGAGAGAAGCTACTACTTTTATAGTTATCATGACAGTAATTTGGACTTTTTTGTGTATTCGGTTGTTGTGACCAAAGTTGATGATTAGAATGAGCTTTATACGTACCCCAACGGTTAGTACACGTACATTTTCTTTATGTGTACTGCCAAGCTCCTTTGGTTACTACAACCGCAGCGTTCGCTGTTGCGCTAGACAAATCAAGTATAACTTTCATTGAAAGATATGCAGCCTAAGTTGAATCCTGCCAATTCTCGTTCTCGATTCCTGGACTATATTTCACCGTGCCAAGCATTATCAGGTAAATAATTCTATTATAAATATAGTTTGACAATTCTTTCTAAATGATAAACGATTTTGTTCGGGGACAATGCAATGCGTTCCAATTTTGCTGTCTCGTCGTATTTTGTCAAAACTATAGTCAGTCAAAAAAAGTTTATGATGATGAAAAAAGTGACAATTTTTTAACTTAATCGACGAAAGTTATCATAAATATCATTATACCGGAATATTTTTCTTAGATCTTTTCGGTGAAACTTTATTTTTTCTAATCAAATTGAATTCGTATTTTGATAACTAAGAGAATCATACCTATAACCTCAAAAATAATTTTGGCTGGGTATTTACTGTCCGTAGACTTAGTCATTTTAACTAAACTCTATGCGCGGCTTTACGATGGACTTTGGTTCCTATAACCGCAGCGCTATGGTATTTCAAGTACCAGAATCGTGGTCCCCTTAACGTTCCTTGCAGTTGGAATAAACACTTTTCCAATGTATGACAGCCACTACCATGATTGTCATGAGAACTTTAAAATTTTTGTAAAGACGATTTTAACAAAAAAACTTTGGCCAGTGAAACCTAAAATTTCTCTCTGTGTAGATTATTTTGCGATTACAGGAAAATAAAGAATGTCGATTCCTTTTTTTTGTAGAGTCTATAAATATTTTATGAATAGAATAAAATTTTGATAATGTTATACATAATATGACTTATTAGCTGATATGCGTTTATCAATGCTACATAAATTAGAAAATAAAATATGACAATTAAAAAAAAGTTTGATATCTTTTTTTTCTCCTGTAAAAATAATTATGAATCTCGTATTTTGAGAATGTTCTGTAGCTGATATATTTAGATAAATAAAAAATAAAATATGACATTCAGAAAAAAATTTGATACTATTCTTTTTCTTCTGTTCAAATAATTGTAAATCTCATATTTTGGGACTTTTTTAGCTGATATACGTTTATCAATGCTACTTAAATTAATAAATAAAAAATAAATTATGGCAATTAGAAACAAGTTTGATATTTTTTTTCTCCTGTACAAATAGTTATAAATCTCATATTTTGAGACTTTTATTAAGCTAATATGCGTTTAACAAATTCTACATAAATTAGTAAATATAAAGTAAAATATGGCATTTAAAAAAAAATTTGATATTATTCTTTTTCTCCTGTTCAAATAATTGTAAATCTCATGTTTTAGGATTTTTTAAAGCTAATATGTGTTTATCAATGCTAGATAAATTAGAAAATAAAATATGACAATTAAAGAAAAGTTTTATATTTTTTTTTCTTCTGTATACAAATAATTATGAATCTCGTATTTTGAGACTTTTTTCTTAGCTAATATGCACTGAAAAAATTCTACATAAATTAGTAAATAAAAAATAAAATATGACATTTAAAAAAAAAGTTTGATATTAATAAAGAATCTGACCCAATTCCAAAATAACAAAATGAATTAAAATTTTTTGATATTAATATGTTTTTCCTGTTCAAATAATTGTGAATCTCATATTTTGAGACTTTTTGAAACTTGTTGAGACAATAGTTAAATAAAATCAGCAAATACTACTAATTAAAATTTAAAAAAATATAAACTAATATTGAATAAACTTTTGCAAACTATATCATTTGAAAGAAATAATTGGCTGATAGTATAAACATAATATTTCGGCCAAGGTTGGCTCAATACTGGCTTCTAACATTTACTCCTAAAGAACGAACTTCTGTAGACAAATATTAGCAATAGAGGGATCACCACAAAGAATGAATAGGTGTCTGTTGTTTTTTTTTCTTTTTGGGTAGGAATCGATGGATATTTAGATCTCCTTGACGAACGAGATCCCTGACTACGCATAACGGGATTATCGTTAAGTCGTTAAAGGGGTTCCTCTACTTTGGAATGGAAAAAAGGAATCTTATTTGCACGGATTCTCATGACTAGTCCCTAGTCTCCTGTTGAAAACGCATAAAAGTTTTCTAATTCCCACAAAGTCTGACAACGCCCCGTGTTTTGTGGACGTCTCGCACAACAGACCACCCCGCGTTATTCAAGTCGAGTTCCATTATTTTTATTTGCAGTGTTCGCACTCGCGCGCGCGCGCGCACGTCGACAAACCAAATCTAAGTCTTCCAGATTAGAAGACTTTCAGCCTCAGGGGATTATCCCAGAGAACGAAATTTTGTAGAATATTGTTGTCGCAAAGGGTTACAAAAGCCATTGACAGAGACATCGGTCTCGCGAGTCAGGATCGTCTCTCAAACGTTTTTGCCCTGCGACTATATTGAATAAAAAAATAATCAGTTACTGAAATTCATTTAGTAAACATCACTAAAGGAAAAAATAATTTTTAATTTTTTATGAATTTCATAAGGATTAATCTAAGGGGAATAGTTCATTTTCGACACTCACGCGCGCCTTTTTTCCTTTTGTTTCCATATATCTTACAATTCTGCACGAAATGATTTGAAATTTTAGGAGGTTGTTCCTCATACCTTGCGGCATGTTTAGTATAAATTTTATCCAAATCGACGGACTAGAAAAAAAATAGAAAAACCGGCAAACATTATTTTTATTGAAAAAAGGTAGTTTTTTCAGGGTAGATATCTCGAAAACTATTGGGCAAATCATATTTAAATTTGCACACAAACTTCATGTATATATTTTCTACTATTTGTGCCATGTGTTTTTTGAAACAAAAATTCTCAAACTCAAAAATTTTGGGAAAGTTACAATTTTTATTTTGAAGCAAGGAAAATGTAAGAATAGAAAATGTATTTGTCCCCCCGATTTGTACGGCACTGAGATCGGTCAGGTTAAATGCGGTGCCACAAGTGACCGTTCCGATTTCGGCAGATTAGCCGCTTATGTCGACAGGTTACCCTGCTTAACTTTTTAAGTTCAACAAATCGCATTAGGTCTATATTCTGCTCAGAAGCAGCTTCTAAGAATTTTCATAAGAGCGACGATGCTTTCTGTTCATTGACTATGTTTCATTCTTGATTAAAATAATTATCAAAAAAGTTTTTATTCCTTGTTAAATGATTTTATACAAATAGGGTAAATTTTTTGAAATGCATTTTGAAAAGAAGATTTAGTAGGAGAGAAACTATTTTTCCTTTTGTTCTTAATAAAAATAAAATCAAGATTAAAAACATTATAATATGTGAAAGTAACTGTCAAGATAATCTATAAAAATGAATTAGGAATTTGAATATTTCAAGAAACTGTGTAGGATTTCAAAATTTACAGAAAACCCAAAAAGAGAAAAATCCTATTATTCCCAACCCGTTCGAGCTATTTTCTCGCGATTGTACTTTCTTTGTGAAAAGTCGATGACTTTTAAGAAGAATTTGAGACTAAGCTCGCGAGACCGAAGGATTTCTGTCATCTTATGGCACTTTGATTCTTTAGATCATGTTCAGTTCGTACGGAGATTATCCGCTTGACTTCGACGCAGTCAGTAAGCGTCGCGAAAAAATTTCGCACCAATGCAGAAGAAAAATGCAAAGTTGAAAATCCGCGGATTTTCATCAATTCTTGACATCTCTTGACTTCAGTAGATGATCTCCGTACCTCTTTTGAAAAAGTCACAGTTCTCTAAATCTCTTAAAAAAGGAATTTTCGATGAGGAGTATCAATTTAAATAGGTTTTTAATTTTGCAATCGAGAATTACGAATACTAAGACATTTGCAAAATCCAACTTAATGTTTTCCAAAATTAACAATTTGTACATTCTTTAACATGATGCTACGCAATTTTCCAGGTTTTTCAACTCGGTTTGTTTGCAAAAATTACTGTATACCACAAAAAAATGTATATGTTTTCTACTCTATAAATTTGAATCAGTAAAAAATCACTGATTCACAGTGAAAAACCACTATTTGGAATGTTATAAATTTTCCATATAGAAATCAGTGGAATTTACCTGATTCCACCAAGAAAACTCACTAGTTAACTTTAACTGATTTTTCGGAAATTTTTCCGAAAATAGTCGGACAGCTTAAAATACAAATGGGTCATAAGTTTTTCCAAAGATATAGTCGGAAATATTTCCGACATAGGACTGGAAATATTTCCTACTGTTTGATTGGAGAAATATCCAGTTTATTCATATAAATATATATAATTATTTCATAATTTAAGTGGAAAAAGATCCAAAAAAGTGAACAAACTTCCGTTTTTCATGGAGAAAATTTCCTACAACTTAGGAGATTTGTGAAATTATGTCACATTTTGATATATTTCCTAATATTTCCTAATATTTCCTAAAATTTAATTTAATTTAATTTAATATTCATAAAATTTCCTAAAATTCGGTCAATTTTCCTCAAATCTATATGAAATATTTCCACTTTCTGTAGGAAAATCTATGCTTCCTAAGGGTTTAGGAAAAATTTCCTAATACATAGTAGGAAAATTTACCGATATTTTTTACAGTGCAGTGAAATATACTGGTCAACGGTAAAATTTGCTGGTGAACCAATGAGTTTCCCTAGTGATATCAGTTAAATTTCACTGATTCTATGTGGAGGACTTATAAGATTCGAAACAGTGGTTTTGCACAGTTTCGGATTTAGGGAGTTCAGTACCATTCACTGAGTTTCTTGTAAGCATAATAGATTTGACGATATATATTACATATATACCTGTTATGTTTACAGAATGAAGAATTTTCTTCAAAATGTTAATTCAACAAGCATTTCCGTAATACACAGTGAAAAATATTTTAAGAAACTTTACTCCCTAAATCCGAAACTGTGAAAACTACTGATTCGAATGTTATAAGTCTTCCACATAGAAATGGTACGTTGTTAGAAATAAATTGGTTTTACGATCCGAAAATGATTAAGTCGATTTAATTAAAAGTTTCGGCTCAGATCGGAGCCTTCATCAGTGATATTTATTAAAATTTAGAATAAAAAAATCTGGAATAAAAATATTTTTAGGGATAACTAAAATACTTAAAGATATAACATAATACAAACAAAGAGTATTTGATGTGTTAAATTAAATTTATAATCAAATACTCTTTGTTTGTATTACGTGTTTAAGTATTTTCGTTATTCCTAAAAATATGAAATTAGCGCCACCTTTTTTGTATTTTCTAGATTTTAATAAATATCACTGATGAAGGCTCCGATCTGAGCTGAAACGTCTGATTAAATTGACTTGATCATTTTTGGACCCTAAAGCCAATTTTTTTCCAACAACTGGTAAAAAAGATTTAATTAAACAACTTCAGTGACTATTTCACTGTTTTTCAATGGAATTCCACTGATTGTCCATGAAATTTCCACTGACATGAAAGGGTTACATTAATTGATAAATCAGTCAATAACAACTGATTGCATGGTTCGACTTCACTCACTCATTGAAATTAGTAGAAAAATAACTAAATAGAATTTAGAGAGTGATTCAACAAAAAATCATAAAAATATATACTAAATTAAATGAGAAATTAATATTCTATGAAAAATGAATAAATCATTTACTTTTCAGACAAATGAGTCGACAAAACATATCCTCACACATTCATCCCTTTGGACCTGTTGAATAACTTCTTTCCCGATTGAGACATATCATCCTTATAATACTCACAAAAACCTTTGATTGACTCTTTTCCAACCCCCGGAGTAAAAGGAAATGATCTCATCTCTCACTTCGACTCGATTCACACAATATATTTTTCGTTCACTTTCCTCGACTCTTGGAAAAGTCAACCACCCTCTGTGAAAATCCATAAAACTTGAAAGCTACCCCTTTTGACACAAATCGATAGGTTTGATCCTTTTCTACTTTTCTCACTTATAGATATACGTGTATAATTCGGATTCACACTGACTTTATTCTGTAGCTAATGCATTGAAATATCCTAGAATTTGGAATATAGATTTTGTGTGGAGCTTTGAGACATTTGGTACCGAAACAGGACTGGTTTTGTTAGTAAATAGGCTCGTTTGTTGGTCCAATCCGGATACCTGGTAGTCTGCAAAGTACGTTTCGTCCAAATCGCAAAAGCGGCGTGACGAGAAGATGAAATAATGGATTCTGCGTCGGGTCCAGAATCGAAAACGAAAATTCGCTCTGGAAAAAGGGAAACGAGCTCGGATACGGACATGAGGGATGAAAAAGGACAAGAGGCGGTGAAGAATACTTCCAAGGTGTCCTGGAGCTTCGATGGATGTGGCAAATGCGGCGTGCTCCTCCGATAATGATGTAATAAGTGTTCTGGACCGGCGATTCGATACGCCTGCCCGTCCACGAATTCTCTAATAATTCACTGATGGAACAAAACTGACCACGAATACGAGTGAAATCTAAATATTACAGTTTTCGAGAGGCAACTTACAGTTTCAAGTTTTTAGATTGAATTTTTAAATTACATTCACACTGTTCGGAAATTCACAAAATTTTAATGTTAGAAAATTTTAATGTTACAAACACTGTTAAAAATCTTAGCATTCGAAAAACTCGGGCTCGAATCCCGGCACAGTCGAAAGCGTCTCTTTTTCCACAGAAGGATTTCAAATTCTTTAAATTTGCATTTTAATAGACTTTAATATACAAGTGGTAAATTAAAATTGATAGATTTGTATATTACCAAAAATGAATATACATTCATATTAAATTTAATAACTTTTTGATCAAAATGTATTAAAACTGACAAAATTTATTAAAAAATATACACATGTGTATTAAAATCCAAATAAAAGTTTGTACTTTTAAAGATTAAAGTATTTTAAATTTAATATACGTTTCATACGATGTTGTTTTTTCAAGCTCTTATATCGCAATAATGCAAATGAATTCAACATTAAAAGAATTTGAAAATCTTTCTGTGGAATGAAAGACGCTTTTGACTGCGCTGGGATTCGAGCCCAGGTCTTTCGATTGCCGGTCGACTGCAAATCGAAAGACCTGGGCTCGAATCCCAGCGCAGTTGAAAGCGTCTTTTTTTCCACAGAAAGATTTTCAAATTCTTTAAATGTTTAAATGTTTAAATATACGTCACTGAAAAAAACTTCCATTACATGTAACGGAAGTTTAATACAGAAATTTCTAAAAGTGAAGGTAACGTAAAATTAGAAGATATTTATGATATTTTGGGTAAAGGTATCTTAAAATTACGAAAACTGTACTGAATTTTCTGAAATTCTTTGTAATATTACGAAACTGAACTGAATTTTCATAAAATTTATCTTAAAACTACCAAACTGTAACAGAATTTTTATGAAATTTATCATGAAATTACGGAACTGTAACAAAATTTTGAGTTATATATAACTGCATAAAACTTCTGTTATCCAAAACGTAAAATTTTTCCTGTTGCAAGTTTCGGAATTTCCAGATACAAGAATCCGAATGTTCAACACTTTCTAACTGAAAATTAAGAAATTGTTTCCTAAATTTGATAAAAAGCAACTGAATTTCATGAAATTCTATCTTAATTTTACGAAATTGTAACTGAATAAAATTCCAGTCACGTGTTTCAGGAAATTACGGTAGAAATTTTTTAACAGTACAAATAAAGTTTATGCACAGACAAAATTGACTCAGAAAAATGTCCTGTTTAAATAAAATTAAATTCGAAGCAATGAGGGAAATAATAATTTTCTATTAATCAAGTGCTCCCTAAATCTGAAACTGTGAAAAACCACTGTTTTGAATGTTTCACTCGTTAAAAAGGGATTTTCATTCATTTCATTTTTATGTGAATTTATATAAATGTAGGTATTTATGAATGTATGTGTATTGTATTGTATTGTATAACACGTATTTTTTTATTCCAATA
Organism: Diplolepis rosae; assembly: GCA_030998225.1. Lineage (NCBI taxonomy): Eukaryota > Metazoa > Arthropoda > Insecta > Hymenoptera > Diplolepididae > Diplolepis > Diplolepis rosae. The sequence goes on from JAPYXD010000698.1 coordinate 9,492,856, forward strand.
TGAATGTATGAGGTTCATTAGAAATCGATTCAATTTCTTGTAAATAAAAAAGGGTCGATTTTATGGACAGTTAGATTTTTTCAAGTTTAGTACTTTTTTTTGGTTTTTTATTGATAAATCTTCTTCATATACTCCAGAGTATACGGTAAAAAAATTTTCTGCACATTTAAGATTTTACCGCACTAGTTCGGGAAAATCAACATTCCGCACGCAAACCGACACTGACTCGTCTAACTATCGGTATACAGCGAACAAAAAAATCGCACGTGCAGAAAAGCGTATTTAACCGCGTGATACGAATTATACTATTTTCCGAACATCAAAATTTTAAAACTACACTATTCAAAAAGTTTTAATGCCATAAATTAAAATGAAAAATACGTGTCGAATATTTTAGATCGAAGAACACAAAAAAAATTTTTAAATGTAAATCTCGTTTGGAATGACGTATAAACTTTTATTTAGAACAATAAAAACTTATTTCAGTGGAATAAAAGATCATTTTCTTAGAACAGACTTTTCTTATCAACTAGAAAACTTTTGCTTTGTTCGTCAACCCCCAAAGCAAAAAAAAAAATCAATTAAAAATTGTATCATTCAATTAATGTTTTTTTTCGTGCGTATAATAAATTTTTCCTCTCTTCAAATATTAGTCCTTATTTAATTCAGAAATATATTAATTAAAATTAAACAATCAATGCTCAGATTTTTTACGATAAATAATTATAAAGTGGCACATTGTTGCTTAAAACTTACGAAAAAATAACCAATTCAGAATGAATTGATATTCAAAACAAATTGCTTGAACTCGAAAGCAGTTCGAGGCTTTCAGTAAAGTTTAGGGAGTCCACTTCAAAGATGTTGCAACCGTGGCGGAGGGGATACATCTAAATCTATGGGTCACCATGGGGTGACGACATTTCCACTCTGGGGGTCCGGTAACGCATATAAAGATGTCGTTTTTCTCGGCGAAAGGCCATCTTTTTTTTCTTTGCGGCATGTAGCACGAATGATTATTCAGGACCCAAAAATCTTGTCCTTCAGCAGTAACGACATAGCATCGATAATCTATTTCCCGCATTGTCTCATTTCCTGCTTGTTGCCACCCTTATTCGTATATCATCACTCATCATAATTTTCCTCCATGCTTTTCTAGACGTTGATCAAAATATTCGTGAGAACTTGCCTCGAAACACATACATTTAAATTAAGAAGTACTCCCTACATCCGAAACTGGGAAAAATCACTATTTCGAATGTTATGAGTCTTCCATATAGAATCAGTGAAATTTAACTGATATCACTATAAAGAAACTCACTGATTGACTAGCGAATTTCACTGTTGACCAGTATATTTCACAGATTAACTACTCTCTAAATCTGAATCAGTCAAATTTTTACTGATTGAATCAGTGATTTGACTTTTCACTGATTCACCAGTTAAAAAATATATTTCACTGTTAAATCAGTTGATTATCACTAATTGACTCAGTGGAAAAAATATTTTCACTATTAAATTAGTTAATTTTCACTGAAGCAATCAGTCGAATTTGACTGATTTACAGTAACCTCTTTTTAGCTATTTGAATCAGTCAAATTTCACTGATAATCAGTAGATTTTGACTGATTCATATTTAGAGAGTAGTGTGTTTACCTGGTGAAATCAGGTAAATTCCACTGATTTCTATGTAGAAGATTATGAGATTCGAAACAGTGGTTTTTCACTGTGAATCAGTGAGTTTTAACTAATATCACTAAGGAAACACACTGATTGACCAGCAAATTTTACTGTTGACCAGTATATTTCACTAATTAACTAGTGAGTTTACCTGGTGGAATCAGGTAAATTCCACTGATTTCTATGTAGAAGACATATAACATTCGAAACAGTGGTTTTTCACTGTGAATCAGTGAGTTGTTACTAATTCAGATTTAGAGAGTAATCTGTACCGAATTTCTAAATTAAAAAGATTATTTTAGGTTGTCGAATATGTTTCGAACTGTTAAGGGCATGTGATACTTCGGAAATTAGCAAATTTCTACATGTTTGTGTCCAAAGTACATAAAATTTAGATTTCAAAATTTGGGAATTTGTATAGAGAAGATAAAAATGAACGTAGATAGATTACATTTGGTTTCGAAAATGAAAAAACAATTCTGATATATTTTGCTAAAATTGAATTTTTTTATTTTCGAAACCAAAAGTAGTTTATCTACGTCCATTTTTATCTTCTCTGCAAATTTCCAAATTTTGAAAACTAAATTTTATGTACTTTAGACACAAATATGTAGAATGCTAAAATCAATAAAATTTCCTAATTTCCTAAGTATCACATGCCCTCAATGGAAAATATTCTGCTTATCCCTATCATTTGTATTGTAATAGGTACAATACAATTGTTAACTTATACAATATTCTGTGCATGGAGAAACTTTTTATAGCAATATATCCCTAAAACTAAATCAGTCAAAATCTACTGATTATCAGTGAAATTAAACTGATTTAAATCGCTATATTTAACAGTGAAAAATATTTGTCCACTGCTGAATCAGTGAAAATTGACTGATGTAACAGTAAAAAATATATTGATCACTGATGAATTAGTGAAAAGGCAAATCTCTGATTTAATCAGTTATAATTTGTCTGATTCAGATTAAGAGAGTAGGTTATAGTAAAGTTTGATACAATTTATAGTAAATTGTGATATAGATCATCTAAAGTTCAGTATGTCGCTATTGAGAATTTTCTGTATGACACGGTTTTCCCTAAATTGAAACATAATTTTGCAAAAATGGTAAATTCGGGTTTTTCCGTGTGCAGAAGATTTTCTGACATGGCTCTAGTCAGAAATGAAACGTAGAACTAGAAATGGCCCCGGTCAGAGAGATTAAAATTCCGACAGAGGGGATTTTAATAATTTTTCCGTCAAGTCGGGCTCAGAACTTGCGCGGCGTTTTGTACCAAGCCAGGGCTTGCCATGCCTGGGCCTCTTCTGGGCCGATACACAATTTTTTCACGGGGTTTTATTCTTAAAACAGGAATAAGAATATAGATAGTAAATAGGTAGGATATTTTCCTCCCCGTGAATGTGACTAAGTTTATAATTTAGAGAAATTTTGTAAATAGAATATTTAAAAATTACTAATTATAAGAAGTAATTTAGTCATATCTCGTCTTTTAATAATTTTTTCTTCAAAGAGACGCCGACAAAGTAAGTTACCGCATTGTTAGATGCTACTGCTTCAAGATTGAATCTCAAATGAGAAAAAGTCAAAGTCGCAAGATCGTATCTGAGATTTATTGTATTTTCTTCTAAACTATCTGTGAAAAATTTCAAAGGAGTTCTTCTACTTCGAAGAATATACGATCAGGGGGGTCTGCTGTGAACGTTTTAAAATTAGACTTGATATTCTTTTTATAAATTCTAATTGAAAATCAAGTTGTGATTTTTCATCAATACAATCAATTAGTCAAATGTGAATATTTTCGTAGAAGAACGTTGCTTGGTGTTTTATAACAGATATGTTGATAAATATTAAATAAATACCTGTTAAAACATTTTGACGAAAATTCCTTATTATATCAATTTAACGGGTATTTCTGTAATATTTATCAATAAATCTGTTATGTTTATCAAAAAGCGGTGAATTGTACTGAAATATATCTTCAATTTTAAAACATTTCATGCTCTCAAAATTTTGAGTTATAGACTCAGTATAAACGTAATGGTCTTTTTTCCTGTGTAACTCAGCGCCTAAACCTACTCTCTAAACCTGAATCAGTCAAATTTTCACTGATTGAATCAGTGATTTGCCTTTTCTCTGAATCACCAGTGGAAACAATATTTTTCACTGTTAAATCAGTTAATTTTCACTGTTTAATTAGTGAAAACAATATTTTCCACTCTTAAATCAGTTACTTTTCACTGAAGTAATCAGTGAAATTTGACTGATTCGCAGTAACCTCTTTTTAGCTATTTGAATCAGTCAAATTTCATTGATAATCAGTAGATTTTCACTGATTCAGATTTAGAGAGTAATAATTTATATTATTTTATGTGCCTCCGTCGCGTAAACTCGTTTTACGCTACAGTTGAGAGTAGCGTAATGTTGTGTATTACGATACAGAGGAATGCAATGTAAAAATTGAACTGTGCATGCGCCTATTACGATACAGCGGAGCGTAATATTCTTATTCTTCTTCTTCTTCGTATAGCGTTGGCACCGTGATGACAGGGCCTTGTACATTTGAACTGCGCATGCGTCTATTACAATACGCTACTATTACACAAGATCGAGAAAATCAAAATGGCCGGGAGAATTCGCGAAATGTCAAGTGAGATGGGCGATAATCATGGCAATTTCGACCTTTTCAGATTGGATTCGAGTGTACGCACTACGCATGAAAACTCGTAAATGCGCCGAAGTCACATAAAATAGAATATGTGTTTGATCTCCTGCGAACATTGTCGCTCGTCGCGTAATAACCCTCATTATGCACCTAGGCACATAATATACTATTAACCTTATTACATTTCACGAATATTTTATTAATTGTTACATATAATTACGAAAATGATTAAACACTTAATATTTTTTCCACCTTCGTCTATGTGAATTCGACTTTGAAGATGGTAAATAAAAAACCAAAAGAAATCTGTATAAAAAATGAAATTTCATTCGCGAAGTAAAGAATTAAAATTAACGGGGGCATTTATCTGATCAAATTTTCTCTACGTATGCCACAGAACTCCTTTGATCATTTTAATTGTCATTTTATTTCCACGACGTATAATTGCACTTGTCTGACTTCTAGTGCCTGTTATCCATCTAGGAATTAGCTAATCTTAGTAAACATAATAAATTATGGGGAATATTATTGAAATTTTAACTTTGGGGATTAGACGCCTCCTATTCAAAAGAATAGCCACGTTCAAATGATGTCGACATTTTGCCTTTATGACCATAAATTTTAAAGGTGATAGGCGTTAGAGGAATTTCCACTGGGTGTAAATGTATACAATTTACACAAAGCTGGTACAATACAGGTATATAGAAGTTAACTCTCTCTAATTTACTTTTACCGCATTAATTTTCGTAATCTTTGGCGTCAAACTCCCTAATTCTATAGTTATATTGTATAAGATGAATACAATACTTATTGTTCTTCTCGACTTTATGGCATTTTGTCACAAATGTTGACTATGTGGTTTCTTGATCCAACATGTCGTAAATAGAATGTTTACGCTAATTTATGAATTGAAGTTATAAAATTTATTTCCTTGATCATAAACCTTTGTTTATCGGAGATATAATCCTTTGCCTCGTTAGAAAGAAGCATAGATTATATCTTTGGGTTAAAAGTATGAACTGATTTCTCTATATTTCCAATTAAATACTTTCAATACGTACTCTCTAAATCTGAATCAGTCAAATTTTCACTTATTGAATCAGTGATCTGCTTTTTCACTGTCGAATCAGTCAATTTTCACTGAAATAATCAGTGAACTTTAACTGATTTACAGTAACCTTTTTTTAGCTATTTGAATCAGTCAAATTTCACTGATAATCAGTAGATTTTGACTGATTCAAATTTAGAGAGTATCTAAAGTATAATATACTACATATATATGTTACACATTTTGCGTTAGACGTAGATTATAGAATGAAATTTACTGGTATCCTGAGGAAAAACATCCCATGCAGAAATTTTACTGTGGCCCTAGCTGGGCCCAGGTTAAGAATAAAAAATCAGGGATGAGACTCACGGCCCGACTGGGGCCAGATCTGGCTGTTCGGGACATAATCGGGATGTAACTGGGACTGGTCAGGCCAGACTTGGCCCTGATCGGGCTGTGTGTTTCATCACCGGTCTGGGCCATGTCTGGCGACTTCTGCAAGGAGTACACACACTCAAAGAAAAGATTCTTTGGCATAGTAAACAAAAAAAAGTTTTACCGATTGAAAGAAATTTTCTTTCATCTAAAGAATTAGATTTGCTCAATAAAAAGAAAACTTTTATAAATCAACATTTCAGCATATAAGTTATGTTTTAAATAATAAATAAATTATTCAAACAATATTCAGAGGAAAATACACTCGGACAAATATTTGATACTATCAACAACATTTTTGTTGGTTTAGTAAAGACATAGTATTTTGTTGTTATAAGAACAACAAAATGTTTGGTTAATCCAACAAAATTATTTGCTCAGTAAAATGTGGTTAATTAAACCACAATTTTAATTGATTTAACCAAATATTGTAGTTACTTTCAATTTTTCACACTATCCTATTTAAATATTTCAGATATTATAATTCAATATGTAGATATTTGAACTGAAGAAATAAGATGCTTATCACATAGTCGAATATCCATTTTTCTCCGTGCACGCACTGAGAAAACAGTTTTGTCAAATCAACAAAAATATTTTGTTGGTACATTTATGCAACAAAATTCTTTTGTTGTGCCAAAAAAACATTTTTATATTTCAATAAAAGTTTGGTTACTTAAACAAAATGTTCTGTTAGGACAACAAAATGTTTTGTCAGGACAACAACAAAAGTTTTGTTGCATAAATTTTTTTTTCAGTGCGTATGTTTTTACTTTGTACTGAAAAATATAAGACGATATGTCGTAAGTTCAAGTGCCAAAAAAATCCAGTTTTTCAGATAGTGTAATTATAAAAATGAAATTATTGTAAAAATTCGGAATTCCAATTAGTAATGGGTAAAGTGGCTTAAATAAGAGGGCGTAGAATGCATAAACGCCATGGAAATGTGGGACAAGTAAGAGAGCCGGATTTGCTTTATTCCCTGGTCGCTAGTGCGCCTGCGCTCCCCACCCCATAAACATTCCAAGAGTGTTCAGGTCATTCTGTAGCTCTGGGTATGACAACATTGGATGCAAACATAATAAGCTCCACCTTCAGGCGGACTCTCTTGTTTTTGTCAAAAAGCTATCCACGTGGCTTAAAATTTCAAAGCATATATTTTTGTTTAAGAAAAAAACTAATTGTTTTACCCAGTATATCAATTTAGATAAGAAAAAACACAAACATTAAGGCATTATTATTTTCAAGTTCTCAGCAAATCTTTGAGCATCAACTTGAATATACACGAAAAAAAGCTAATATTGAATCTATAGCGTTAATACTATTGACAGTCTGAATACATTTCAGATAATGTTAATAATGTTGGAATTGGCTCAGGCACTATTTTATAATTGCATTGCTAAATTTTATTTGAATATAGAGTATATATATATATATATATATATATATATGAAATTTAATATACGTAATTGTGAATTTTAATAAAAGAAGAAAATATATGATAGATTCTTTTTTAATTTGTAAATCATTAAAAGTGTTGATTATACTTCAAATAAATTCAATTATCCATATTACTTAATTTTAATCTATGACGTGTTTAAATGCTTATATGTTAAGCAAACTAATTTTTAAAATACTTGGATCGACATTTTGAGAGAAATTACTTATTCTGTAAATTTGAGAGAGATTTCTGTAAAATTTCTCGATAAATTTGTTATGCTTACAAAAAAGCGGTGAACTGCACTGGAATTTCTGTTAAATTTACAACAATTTTATGATCTTACTATTTTAACTTAAAGGCATAGTAAAAGCACTTTTTAATGAGTACTTTTTTACGTATTCATACTTAAAACGAGTATTTAGATATTCATAATTCATAAATAAATGAAGAACTACGGTTTATTTCCTGTATTACTTTGAATCAGTGAAACTTCGCTAACGGAACAAGTAGAAATGAGTCACTGTTTTACTTCAGTGGAAACTTTACTGCAAAACAGTAAAATAATCACTGCGATTGATAAGTAAAATCTGTTTTCTCACATGACCTTCATTAATGAACTCTAATTACAACTTCACTGTTTTTTAGTAAAATACCACCGATCGTCTGTGAAATTTTCACTGAAGTGAAGGAATAAAACATTTCCGGAAATTTCAATAATGAAATCTCACTTATTTAAATTTATTGAATTATATTAATTATATTTATTAACTTTTCTTGACTCATTTCAAAATGATATTTACATAGAATGTCAGTAATGTAACAAGTAAATTGTAATCATTTTTTCTTGAATGCAGTCAAAATCTGAGCTCAGAACGAAAAAATGTCTGTATCCCAGGTGGAAAAATCGGTGTACTGACAATCCTTACGACCGGCGCAGTACCGTTCCGGTTGTAACCCGTGAGTAATGCCAGTGCTGCCGATCAGCACTGTGCCAAGCGTTGGCACACCGCTGGGGCGGCACTGGCTAAACACCGGCGCAGTACTGCTTTTCAGTGCTGGCAAACAACCAACATTTGTGTATTGCCAAGCATCGATGCAGCACTGAATCAGCACCGACGCAGTACCAACATTCAGTGTTGGCAAACAACCAACTTTTGAATAATGCCAAGCGTCGGTGCAGCACCGGCGTGGTACCGCTTTTCAGTATTGACGATCAACAAATATCGCGTAATGTCAAGTATCGGCGCAGCACTGGATCAGCACCGGCGCAGTGCCACCGTCCAGTGTTAGCAAACAACCAACTTTTGAGTAATACCAAGCCTTTCTATCGTCTTTCATTGCCGACAAGCATATTAGTAATGCTATGAGCAGTACTCTAAAAAAAATCAATTACATTCTACACATTCGTTTGTGTGCCCGCATTGGTGTGATGGTAAGTAAAATTTCGCTGATCGAAAAACATTTTTATTGAAGTAAACCAAAGTTTATTGCTTGAATTAGTTAAACTTTCCATCGATTAGTTTTATGATTGTCTTGATTCCAAAGTTTCATCATATTTTTGAAATTGAAAAAACTCAAAATTTTCAGATTCTGAAAATACGTTGATTTTACTCTTGAAAACAAAAATTAAAGGAAGCATAACCTGTATAAAGTATCACTAATATACAATAATAAAAGTTAATAATTCTAAAATATATATAAATCTTTTTATTATGTAATATTCTTTAATTCAAAAATTTGATCGCTTTCTTTCAAAAATATTTTATTTTATAGAAAATCGATTTAATAATTAAAAATCTTTAAAATTTTAATCAGAATCATAAATTGGGATAAAATCTAAAAATTCCCGAATACACGGGGCCTATACGCTTCTTAAACGGCCCTGCAGTAGTTGAAGGTTATAAGCGCTATTTTCTTTCTTGTATTCCAAGCGTGCGCAGCCGAGAGGCTTAGTCATTAGGTTAGTAATGCGTTAATTGTAAGTAGAGAGGGTTCGAACCCGCAGCGTTAAGAATAATTTTTAATACTACCTATACGAGCGTTTGTGTAGTGTAAAGGGGAGTGTGTGTTTGTAGGTAAGTTTGTATATAAAAATAGTAAGTTAGAATCTGCTTGAAAGTAAATAAAGTTTTGAAATGTACTAAGAATATTCATCGATTCAATTACTGCTCTTATTTGATTTACCTATGTTCCTGCAGTTCACTTAACTTCAAAAATTACACTGGGGCCTTTACGAACTATGGAAAGTAAGTTAAAAAGTAGTCAAACCTACTGAAATTTTTTTTCTGTGTACGTGTAACGAAAAAGTATTGTCAATTTACCCAGAAAAAATTTTCTAGCTTGAAAACAGATTTTTTACTGTGAAAACAGTAAACTTAACCTTCCAAGCGAATATCCCTCCGTTGCCATTAAAAACGGTAAATATTAGAGTTTTAACTCGAACTTTCCCTATACTTTTTATCTAAGTACATTACAGATTTTCGGTACATTTTCCAGTACCGCCCCAGTACTAAAAGACAACTCCCAGCCGAGTGACATTTTGTACTAGTGCCAGCACCGCACCAGCACTGAAGGCCAGCGCTAGCGCAGTACCGCTGGTCAGCACTGTGCCGTTGTTAATTATCGGAGTTCCGCCAGCACCACGCCAGCACTGAAGGTCAGCGTTAACGCAGCACTGCTGGTCAGCACTATGCCGGTGTTACCTTTCGAAGCTTTGCCAGCACCGCGACAGACTTCATGAGGATCTACTGCCAGCACTATGCCAGCGCTGGAAGTCCGCTGGCAGTGCTGGTGCGGTGCTGCGCCGGTTGTAAATTTCCGCCTGGGATTAAGTATTAAGTTATTATAAAGTTTTGTTAATTCAAAAAAATTGTCTTTAATCCAAAGAAATAGATTTGTTTACATTAAAAATCATTTTTTTGAATCAACAAAACTTTCTTTATTTATTTAGAAATTCAAAGAAATTTTTTCATTGACCGTATATCAGAGAAATTTTTCTCTGATTCAAAGAAACTGTTTTCTGGGTTTGAAAGAAATTTTGAAAATAATTTTATTCTAGTTTTTGTCAATCGTTAAAAACAAGTGCCCGGCGGCTTTATTTGCATAGCAGTGTATTTCAAGAATTAATTTTTTTTATTAAATGTCGAAATACTGGAGCGATTTCCTGGAAATTTGACTAACCGAAGTCCGCAGCCAATATTGCTATAAATTATTAAAGTTCCTATTCATCCAATATTTCGAATTTTTTTATGTTTTCAATATTTTGATTAAAGATATCTTGTATAAGATCGACTACTTTCTAAAGAGCTACAGACAAAATCGATAGTTCCAAATGGACCATAGGTTTAAATTTTGAAAAAATTTGATACGTTTACTTTAAATTGAATTTTTTGAGTTTATTCTGAACTCACGATTTTTGATTTTTAGTTATAAATATAATGAAACTTTTCATCAGTAACTATATACAACACTCGGATCAATACCCATACTCTCTAAATTTGAATCAGTCAAAATCTACTGATTATCAGTGAAATTTGACTGATTCAAATAGCTAAATAGAGGTTACTGTAAATCAGTCAAATTTCACTGATTATTTCAGTGAAAATTGACTGATTTGACAGTGAAAAATATTTTGTTCACTGATGAATCAATGAAAATTAACTGATTTAACAGTGAACATTATGTTTTCACTGATTCAATCAGTGAAAATTTGACTGATTCAGATTTAGAGAGTATGTTACATAACATATATTAAATTGATTCCTATTGAAATAATCATCCCTAGAATTGATTTTCCATGAGTAATATTTGCCCTCAGAGACATCACAAACCTAATAAAAAACTTGCGCAACTATCAAGTACTGAATAGATCAAATAGATCATCCTTAACTTCACTATCAGTATTTGTTCAATTCTGGGGTAAAAATGGTAAAAATGATTCCGCGAAGAAAAACCAAGATATTTAATAATTTAACAAGTAGAAAATAGAGTCAAGGTTTTTTGTTAGTTGACAATACTGACTAAGGAAACGGTAACCGCCTCAATTTTCTACTTTTCCTTCAAAAGAAAAAAAATTATCATAAAAAACAAATAACCGTACATTTATTTCGAAAACACAATGAAATTTTTTCCGATAAATGAAATGAGAATAAATAAAATATATAAAAGTAAAAAAGAAATACGTATATATATAATATATATTTCATTTCCTTTCAATTTATTTATCGGAAAAACTGCATTTCGTTGCGTTTTCGAAATTAATATACGGCTATTAGTGTATACATATATGTAAACTATATATTTTATTTCCTTTTAATTTATTTATCGGAAAAACTGCATCTCATTGCGTTTTCCAAAATTATTACTTTTGGTGGGACAGTAGAAATTGAAGTTTCCTTGGTCAGTATTTCTACTGTTGCGTCAAAAGAGAAAAAATTATCATAAAAAAACTAATAGCCGTATATTAATTTCGAAAATGCAATGAGATGCAGTTTTTCCGATAAATAAATTGAAAGGAAATAAAATATATAATATATAGTATATATATACATTAAAAGCCGTACATTAATTTCAAAAACGCAATCAAATGCAGTTTTCCCGATAAATAAATTGAAAAGAAATAAAATATATACTATATCTATACTTATTTCCTTTTTTACTTTTATATATTTTATTTATTTCCATTTTATTTATCGGGAAAAATTTCATTGTGTTTTCGAAATAAATATACGGCTATTAGTTTTTTATGATAATTTTTTTTCTTTTGAAGGAACAGTAGAAAATTGAGGCGGTTACCGTTTCTTTCGTCAGTATCGTCAACTATAGTATATATAGTAGTTGACAATATATATATATATATACACACGTGCACTAAAATTCAAATAAAAGTTTCTATTTTTAAAGATGAAAGTATTTTTAATTTAATATACGTTACTGAAAAAAACTTCTATTACATGTAAAGGAAATTGAATACAGAAATTTCCAACAGTGCACATTCACTAGTTAAACTTCAAACGAACAATATGACTATAAACCGATTTGAAAACGCCCTCTATCTCTTATTGAGTTATCCAAGGGTTGATTACCACTAACAAATATTTCACTCCAATTGGTCTCCAAACTTTGAATCAGGGTAATAATTCCCCAGCTCCTGTCCAGTTGTGCATTTATTTACTCAAAGTTTGGCCCAACTTGCAAGGGTTTATTCATTCTCAAGATAAACTCCTTTCCAGGTGGGGATGATGCAAGTACAACAAGGTTTGTCAGTTCCCCTCTTTCCCATTGGTAGATACCCGCCCAACAGGCGCTGCCTAGTTCCTTAGAGGCGGGGCTTTGCCGCCTCTATAAAGCGCCACACTTGGTGGGGAATCTTCAGATCCGTGCGACTGCTCCGACGAGATAGATCGTCCGTTGCAGTCTTCTACCGTTACGTTCCAAAATTAACAATCAGTGAAATCTCGCATCTCGGCATTAACTTTTCAGTGCACTTTTACCTTTCCAAAGTGTTAAAGACTTTCAGTGTATTGAGACTTGTGCAGAGTGACTACTAGTGACTGGATTAAAAAGTGTTGTTGAAAAAAACGCAAGAATGGTGAATATGGAAGCCGCTGGTGATCAGCAAACAGTGACGGCCTCGCCGCCACCCCGTACCACCCTCAAGAGCAACTTCAGCATCCGCAGCATTGTACCAGAAGCTTGTGCTGGTACCCCTGCCCAAATTGACGACAGCGACGAGTCAAGTGATCTTGATGTAACCGGCGACGGTGCTGAAACACCTCCACTCGACTGTTCCAGAAATTCCTCCTCCTGTAGTCCCGGATCACAAAAAGACACCCGGGACCAATCAAGCGAGGAGAAGAAAAAGTCCGAGAAACCACCCTACAGCTACAATGCCCTGATTATGATGGCCATCAGGCAAAGTCCAGAGAAGAGATTAACTCTGAACGGCATCTACGAATACATAATGCGCCACTTCCCCTATTATGAAAATAATAAACAAGGATGGCAAAATTCAATCAGACACAATCTTTCCCTAAACAAGTGTTTTGTGAAAGTTCCTCGTCATTACGACGACCCAGGGAAAGGCAACTACTGGATGCTGGACCCAAGTTCTGAGGATGTCTTCATCGGTGGAACGACAGGGAAGTTGAGAAGGAGAACAACTGCAGCTTCGAGATCTAGATTAGCTGCTTTTAAAAGAAGTGTAGTCCTTGGAGGTTTTTATCAGAGTCCTTATGCTCCACCAGGATGGCCAACTGCTTTGTACACTTTGCCTTATCTTCATAGAGCTTCTGGGTATCCTCCAGTCAGCGGTGCTTATACGACTCCAGCTGGATATCCTGCTAATTTGTTACCTGGTGCTGTTGGAACGACTTCTCCGAGTTTACCTTGCAAACCTCAGGCACTGCCTGCGACGGCTGCACCTCCGGCTCACGGGGCCTTTTCTATGGAAAGGCTACTCCAGGCACCTTCTGGTTACCCGGCGGGCATCACGGCTCCGGGAATTACACCGACGGCTAGTCCTTATGATTTCTATACTACTTTGAGGTCTTTGGCTGCTCATCAACATCAGGCTGCTGTCTTTAATCAGCAACCTCGGTATCATCTTAATCAGACTCCTTTGATGAGCCAACCGGCTTCAACTACAGCGTCTCCGGGAAGTAGTCCGGAACCTATGTCACCACATTCGCCACCGGTTTCGATGAGTCAGGGGCAGATGACTCTTCCTCATAATCCTCAGCTTTTGCTCAAACCCATCACTGTTCTTACTGGAAGGCAGAGTTGAATTTAGGGTGAGGTTTTTTAAAAGAGAATTTGTTTCCAGCTTCCTGAGAAATCAGAATGTATTTGGAGATGTTGGACTTTTTATTGGAATATTTGACTCGATTTTATGTTTGCTACTGGTACAAATGATTCTCCGGGTTTATGTTTTTTTTATGGCAAATTTATTAATTTTATGACTTCTTGGTCGTTGGATTTTCGAGACTAAGTTTGATGGATCTGGAATATTTTCTAATTTATTGTCTTCGTTTTTTAAATTTGCAAAGATTGTTTTTAGTATTGAAACATGTTAATATCTCGATTTTTAGTTTGTTTTCAATTGGAGAGTAACAATCGGTTTGTAGCTTTCACGAAACTATGTGCAGAACTTGTATTTCCTCGGTAGAAGTGCGCAGCGAAATTCATTTTTGAAATGGTGTAAAATTATTCAAAAGTTAGGTTACGATAATTTTTTCCTAGGATCATACTTTATGAATGTTATTAATGCGAGTCGAAGTAATTATAAATGCGAATAATTCCAAATGTTAAGAGAAGTTAGAAAATGATGTCGTAACCTGTCTTTGAATGCAACTTTGAACCCAGTATGTAGAATCGAGTTGAAAACTCGAGAATTTTATGTAACCAAATGTTAGGTTAGTTCCAAGGCCGATCGAGCCTATTCAAAGTGATCTTTAAATTGTATATAACAAGAATTAAATTTGTAAATATTTGGGTAGGCGTAGCGCGTAAGACGTGATCTCCCTCTCTTAATTGTAAATGTATATTTTAGATGTACTAATACCCAATGTAAATAATAATTTAATACTTGTGAATCTACCAAAAGTATAAATACAAGATTATTGTATATATTGAATGTGATGAATGAGAAAAGAATGTGTGTGAGGAACATTCAATATGCTCGAATTAATAAATGTTAATCTTTTGCATAAAATCTGTCTCATGAAAATTATATACCTTCCTATTCCAACTTCACCATAGTGTCCTATTTAGAATTAAGATAGTTTTCATTTTTTAAATACCTTTTTATTTGACGTTCAATTATGAAATTATTCTCAATGATAATAAATATAATAAAGCTAAGGGAATTAATGAAGTTAGAGCAATAAAATAAATTAATTTTTTTGCTGAACTAATTTATAAAAGAAAGATGCATTTGAAGCTGAAATACAATTATTATTATATATTAAAGAATTTAAAAATCTTTCTGTGGAAGAAGAGACTGTTTCGACTGCGCTGGGATTCGAGCCCAGGTCTTTCGATTGTTTTTACACTAGTCAAGAGCCATTTTCCTACAGGGTGGACAAAAATTGTTTTAAGGCAATCTGGGCATGCTGAATTCAAAAATGGCCATCATTTTGATCAATAAGCTCTTGCTTTTGCGATATTGAAAAAAAATCGCTTTTTCCATATGCAGACATTCAAATACTTTAATTAAAAACCATTTGTAACGTATGGGTCCTAATTGAACTAAAAATACCTTAAATTATACTCTTCGGAAATCGTTAAAACGAACAAAACTCAATATTTTGGTAAAAATTTGGCAATTATCAAAATTCAAAGCTTTGTTACATAACCAATTTTTGTCCAATTCTAATCAAATTTACTGAATTTGTACCTTTATCTATCTTTATTGTGTTAAAGTTTTATCGTAATCGAATAAAAATTGGTAAAATGGCGCTAAATATAAAAAATGGTTTTTTCGCAATATCGCAAAAATAAGAGCTGATTGAGAAAATTGATGGTCATTTTTGAATTCAGCGTCCCCAAATTACCCTAAAAAAATTGTTGTATATCCTGCAGCAAAACGAATATTTTTTTTTTTTCAGCCAGTGTTATTGGTCATTTATTTACATTTTGATATTGTTTTCCATTTTTTAATAAATATCAGGTGTATGGTTTAATTCGAATAATATTTACTTTATAAATATTTCTGGAACATTTTGCAGGGAATATTTTTTGCTGTTTTGATATTTCTAACTTGGAAATGCGTAAAAAAAAGGTCAAACATTCCAGTTCGGGGCCGAGATTAGAAGATTTGACCAGTGCTGCCAGTCTTAATATAATATTGATTTTAAACCCCGTTTGTAAAATTTCTGTTAGGAATTCAGATGATTAGATGAAAGCAACATATTTTAAAAGATGTTTAAGTGATAAATTCTATATCCAAGACTTTCACACAATATTGCGCAATTTAATAGCCTCTAATCTCAAAACATCGTAAACTCGAATCAAGCTATAAAAACTTAATTCCAAAATAAATCAAGAGAAAAACATAAAATCTGAAACTCTCATTTTTGTAGTTAAAATTTATCCCACAATGTTCAACACGTCTTCTCACAAAAATTTGCTACGCCTTAACCGCAGTATATTAAAATTTTATCGCCCCGGTTGAAAGTCAAGTTCAAGACAAACTGAATATTCTGTGGTATTGCTCATCTTCGAAGGTTATCCGAAGATGCTTTTGGGAATGAATCGGTTGTAAAAGTAACAGGCAGAACCCGCCGACTGTCAAAACAAACTGCATATAAATGTTGGTCCGTCAAGATCGTCAAGAGATTTTTGACAATGGACCCAGAGGGAAAAGTGCGCGACGCTCACGGCCAAAACTCTCTTCTGCAACAGAAATTGCTTTACTGCTCCACTAAAACCATAAACAATATTTCCTCGGCCTTCGAGTTTCAAACTCGGAAATCTCGTAAGTGCCTCGTTCCTCAGTTTCACCGGAACTGTAACCGCCGGATCCAGAACTCGCCATTTCAAGCTGAGTTTCTATATTGTATTCGCACTGCGGATACAAAAGAATAGGGAAAAACACATGTGTGCTTACGATCTGAGATTTCTCTCAGCAAGAGATCGAGTCAAAGGATGTCACAGGATGTGGGGAAACACATGTCGATTTTGTCCATTCGTTGGGGAAATATAAATGGCCCAAACCAGGATTTGGTAGTAAAAAATGAGGATTTTTAGCCTTGAGTTCAAAGAGCCAAATTTTTTTATGGCGGCTCTTTAAATTTTATAGCTACAAAGAGATATAATTAATTATAATTTTATTTTATGCTTTCGTATTGTCGAAATTCATTAATGGCGCTGTACTGGCCTGGTACCGATTTCTATTAATTATAAATTTTTAATAAAATCAAATTAAGTACTAATAAAGTTCCACTTTATTTCATCTTCGTTCTTACTCAGATTAACGGTGCTAAATGGTTTGAAAAAGTATAATAATTTTGAAGATAATGTCAAAGATCATTATCAGATGCTTTTATTTCTTCACGGAAATTTATATACAATTAAAAAACAGTTAAAAAAGTTTGTGATTTTACAATACTTTAATGGAAGTTTATTACCAAAACGTAATGTAAAATAACAATCGATGTATTGTACAATACATCATGTATTGTAAAATTACATTGCGTTTTGGTAATAAACCTTCATTACACTATTGTAAAATCACAACAGAAATTTTTTATAGTGTACGAGTGCCTGAAAATACATAAACTGAAAAAAACTCGGAAAATAGTAAAATCAATTATATTTTCGGTTTATTTAACCAAAAAAACTACCTATCTTTCTAACCAGCCAGTCAACTTGTTAATATTACTAGTTTTTTTTGCTGTAAAACATTAATACGCCACGAAATTTTTTTCGAAATCCTCACCTGATAAAAAAAACTTTCACTCGTAATTTTTGATTAAATAACGTATGAAAAAGTACATTAAAGGGCTTTTCAGTCTTAGAAAAATATAGAATGGGATACCATAGTATTAATATTAAGACCATCGATCAACCAGATCACGTGACCAAATTCCTGTAAAAGTTCGTGTAAGATAATTTTTTTATTTAACAAAATGTCTTCCTGAAAATTTGGAAAATAACAGAGAAAACGATAAAGAACGTATGTCAACTTCGTTTGAGTGAAAATTTTGCAAAAAATTTTACAGTTAATTGTCTCAATAAGTTTTCAAATTTTTTTCAAAACTCTTACTAAAAGGAAGTTAACAGACGTGTTTTATTGCCTTTTGTTACATTTCCCGAATTTTCAAAAAGATGCTTTGTAAATTAAAAAAGTTATCTTACATGAACGAATTAATTTATAATTTAGTCACGTGATCCGATTTATCCATGGCCTTAATTGTTATACTAATTGACAAAAAAATCAAAATCGTATTCTCCTTTTATCGTATAAACATTTTGAATGTAACTCATTTAACTTAAAAAATCATTCGATTTTAATCTTTTTTTCAGCATCATGTTAATTAATAAACGGTGTTTGTGTTTACACAAACAATTGTTTGGTGATAATTGTAGATTGTTATGTCTCAACTCTAAAGTTTATCTCACTAATGAAAACACAGTTTGTAAATCTATAGAATTTTATATTTGAGTGAAGAAAATTTAAGTAGTTAGATATTGTTAAAATTATTGTGCATTTTTATAAACATATAGAAATTATCCTATTATTTTATTTGCTGAAAAAATGCTATTGTGCGTATTGTGTATTTATGTTATACCGACAAAGGCCAATGAGCTGATGGCAAATCTAAGTTTGCTTATTTATAGGTAATGAATGCATTGCAAAAGCGTTGTAGATATAGTTTAATATAAACTGTGATTTCAGACTTAGCTTCAAATGTAATCAAGCAAACTCAAGCGTGTTAAATCAACTTTAGGTGATATCTCATGACTAAATTGTAAACATATATTTACTATTAATAAGTCAAATATTCGAGTATAAATTTATGACACACAAGAAATTTTGCTGAGAGTAAATACAAAAATATTAAGCTGTTTCTTTGATAATAAAAATGCAAAATATTTTTAAAAATTAACTCATAACGATCGTGAAAGATGCATTCTGAAATATAGATTTGTTTCGATCTTGGAATTGTTTATTTGTAAAATATGTAACCTGTGCAAAATTTAAAATCGGGGCTTGGCAGGGTACTGGCGAGTTGGACACTTTTCTGAGATGGCCCTAGTCTGGCAAACTTGAATGGGCCAAGAGAAGCACGTAACGCTGTTGGTAACAATTGCCCTACTTAGGGAAAAGTTGTCAGGGCCGATTCAGATATTCCTAAAAATGCCATAATTTTGAAAAGGAATATATAATAAGAAATACTACAAATTTTACAGAAACGAAAGTTGATTACTTTTTAGCATACAATTTCTAGTAATAAAGTAAATAAATAAAATAAATAAATTTTTGTTTTTAAAAAGATCATTTTTTAATTTTACCTCACT
The DNA here is from genome assembly GCA_030998225.1 of Diplolepis rosae. Taxonomy (NCBI): domain Eukaryota; kingdom Metazoa; phylum Arthropoda; class Insecta; order Hymenoptera; family Diplolepididae; genus Diplolepis; species Diplolepis rosae. The sequence goes on from JAPYXD010000698.1 coordinate 9,512,151, forward strand.
CAAAAAAAGGCCAGTTAAAGCAACTGGAATTCAGGTTAGGTCATATTTAACATTATGTTCTGGTTAAAATAACTAGAAATTCAGGTTATTTTTACCAGATTTTTTAGGAATCACTAGGAAATCTGTTTAAAATAACCAGTATTCTGATTGAAATAAGCAGAAAATAATGTTAAATATGGCCTAACAAGAATTCCGCCTGTTTTAACTAGACTTTTTTTCTGTGCTCATCACCAATTAGGAATTTCGTAAAATCCATACGAAAAAGTTCTTTTAAATCTTGTAGAAACTGTACAAAAAAATTGCCAACCTTTTTACTTCCACATTAAAAACAATAAAAAATATTGGTTTTACATTTTTGTACTTTTCTCAAGATTTCAAACCTCTATAATTAATTTTACCATATTTTCACTTGCTGACAAGATAAAACTTAAAAATTCGTTTAGTAATTCCATTTAATAAATCAAAACTTTAAATCCAAAAAATTGCTCTTTTAATTTCAATTAGTAGTTTTTTTTTACTAATTTCAATCAGTGAAAGCCTTCTAGCCATAAATCAACTAATTTCCCCTGATTCCTAAGTTATTGCAACCCAAACAAATTTATTGTAGAGTTTAAATTTATTCACTAATTGAAATTAGCGAAAAAACTGATTGAAATCAAGAGGGTAAACTGCGATTTCCGGTTTAACTTTTTTCCACCTGGCAAAATGTCTTGCAATGTTTCAAAACTTGCTCCTATTCTCGAGACTGGGAAAAAAAAATGAGATTTCTCTTGTTGGAAATGAAATATTTTCTCCTTCATTGAGTCCGAGTCTCATTAGAAAGATAATAATGGCCGCGGCTGACTTGGCAGCGACAGGCGATTTAATAACGCCTGTTTTCACCCGGTGGCAGAGACGGATAATGATTTGCGTGAGAGTGAAAGGTGCGATTGGGAATCGGATGAATCAACAAATCTTCATGAAGGGACACGCACCGGGTAAGTTATTGTTGATGCCGTGACAAAATGTATTGAGGATCGATAAGTCGGTTTTGCATATTTTATCTTCTGACGATGCACTGCGGCAAACGTCAGAGTTGCATAGGATTACGCCAAGGTGCAGTGGGTTAAGAAGTCCGTTGATCTATAGAGAAGAATACATTATACCTGGAAAATAATGCAATCACATTAAGTTATTTAACCCGCCCTTAAAACCACTAATATTACCCTTTTGATTAAAAATATATTGTAGACTTGAAAAGGTATGTATACCTGCCGAAACCCTAAATAACACTTTCCTTAAATGTATAAAGAAGAGATTGGCTTTCCAAAATCGTAAGTAGCTTGACTCCTTTCAGTACAAAATTCCATTATTCTCTGATTGTTAATTGTCTAATATCCTATGGATATTCAATTCCTGGAAGGACGTTATTATTATCGGCATCTAACTCTTCTAATAGAATTTCTCAATTTCAATTTTAGTAGCGTTTTAATTAAATTCAATTAGTAGAGTTTTAACTAATTTTAATTAGTACCGTTTCAAATAATTTCATTCGCTGACTCATTTTTATTTATGTATAGAATCAGTTATTTTAAATCGCATTCAATGAGAATGTAGTCATTGATTGAAATTAGTTAAAACTGTTATGAGCTTTGAACATAAATCTGACGATTTTGGAATTTAAACCTGAATATTTTTATAAGTAAGACAACTCTAAATCTGAACCAGTCAAAATTTACTGGTTATCAGTGAAAATTGGCGGATTCGAATAGCTAAAAAGAGGTTACCGTAAATCAGTCAAATTTCACTGATTACTTCGGTGGAAATTAACTGATTTAACAGTAAAAATATTTTTCACTGATTACTTCAGTGAAAATAAATTGATTAAGAGTGTAAAATATTTTTTTCGCTGATGAATCAGTGAATGGGCGAATCATTGATTTCATCAGTGAAAATCAACAGTTGATTAAAATTTATGATTCGTTATTGAATAAATACGGAAAAAAATTTAAACTTTCACCAAAAGACACTATATCCCAACTTTACTCAACTTTTTATTAAATTTTCACAAATGAATTTTCTCCGTGTGGAGTCAAAATGTACATAATTAGGTAGAGTATTAAAATGAAAACAATATTTATCGTGTGTTTACTGAGCTAAGTTTGAGGCTTAGAAAGAACACGAGTCTTGCATTGTTAGACATTTCTGTATTTAACTTCCATTGCATGTAATGGGATTATTGTTCAGTAACTGAAATTTTTCAGTAACGTGTACTAAATTAAAAATAATTTCATTTATAAAAAATCTTAATAAAAATCAATGGAATTTAAGATGTAACTATATTGATTATTGATGATTTACAAAAACATTAATTTTAATTTACTCTTTGCATATTAAAGTATATTAATATTGATAACGTTTTTAAGTGAGGAGGAATAAGAAAACATATTGCGTGAAATTAACTTTGATATATCCTAAAGGGATTTCTATAAAGATGAATGTATTTTAAAATGGAAAAATTATTTAATGCTCTGACGTTTCTACTTTAGCTATACATAGATCATGATACGTGCGTTTACATCTTAAAGTTTAATTATTGAGCGCTATCGTCATAGTGATCTAAATATAAAAGCCTTCCAATATAGAATTATAAGAGGTGCAGTTTTAAAGATGTACACCAAGAACAAAAATCTGTTATATTTACTGAGACCATAAGTTCAGATAGTGAAAGCATAAAATTGATATAAGTTTAGCAGATATTTAAGTACAACTCAGTGCTCTTTTGTAGACTGTTGGAAAGTTCTACTCTAAAAAAAAGTCTATCCATAGTGAAATTACGTTTTTTTCAGAATGCATCCATTGAAATTAAGCATATTCCTTTTGTCTACCAACAGAATCTTTTTCCTGTTGCAAAACTCATCTCTGAGATGCAAAAAGAAAATATTTTTAGCAATGAACGATTTTTTTTGACTCTGAAAAGAAATCCTCTAATTATGTAAGGATTGCATTTTTAGACTAGGAGACGAAGTGCGCCTGCGCATTAGTGAGTTTACATCGTCTGGTGCTAATCTGTTCACAGATATTTTGTCAGTACGGTGCCAACTACGAATAATATATTTATTTATGATCAAAATCAATTAACGAAATCAAATAATGGATTTCTACAAATTATTAGGAATCCCAGAGTGCGACGTAGAAATTTTGAAAGGTACGTATACCAAAACAAACAATTTTGATCCGCATAACCTTATTTTTGATTGCTTCTGATGACAATTCAAATATATTCCCAAAAATGTTAATAAGAGCATTGTAGAAACTGAAATCGTGATAACGGGGTGTGAAAAGGGGGAAGTGTCTTCGTTTTTTTGTCTCAGACTTTCGGTGTTTAGATTATTTTCAAAAGATTATTTAAATGATCGAATGCATTACAGGCCATCACATAACTCAAGATGTATTGCGTATCATGGACAAAGAGGATTTCCAAAAGCATGATATCAAGATTAGCATTGGGGCGAAAATAATTTTGGAGAAATATATCGTTGATTCGAAAAAAATAAACGAAAATCCGGACATACCAAATATTTTGACGGTCAATAATTATGTAAAACGTACCTTTAAAGTTTATTCTGATTCTACACTGAGAACAAAAAATTATCAAATCTATAGCATTTCTGCTAAAAGCATGTTTATCATTGATTTAAATCAATATGCTATACAATTTTTATAGCATATTTATTGCTTCTTATAGAATATTTTTTAAAATCAATTATATACATGCTTTTGGCAGACATTCTATAGATTCAATAGCATTTTTTTCTCAGTGTATTGAGTTTATTTGTTTTAGTTTAAAAAGTTTCAAATATTAAGGTAGATGTTGCTTATAAAGAGAGTGTAACAATTAATTATAGGTGTATAGGTAGAAATAAGTTCAATTATATCTAGTCGTTAAGAAAACAATTGTACACGCAGAAAAAAGATCAGTAAAATTTACAGGAAGTTCGGTACTTATTTGGACAACATGACTTTTCAGTAAATTTTACCAGAAGTTGAGTTCAATTAACAGATTTTCTGTACGTTTCACTCAGCGTCCAGTAAAATCTACTGAATACGAAATAATCCGAGTTAAGTTGATTGTACTGTACGCTAAGTGAATTGTACACAAAATCTGTTGATTCAACTCAACTTCTTGTAAAATTTACTAAAAAGTCATGTTGTCCAAATAAGTACCGAACTTCCTGTAAATTTTACTGATCTTTTTTCTGCGTGTAGAATTGTTGAATAGCCGAGATTTTATGAATAAAGTTTTTGTTTCATCTTTTAGGGTATTTTATATTCTATTCCTTCCGAAATATTCTGATGAAATAATATTAAAGGTTAGAAAAAAAGACATAAGTAAATGAAAACATTCAATTCTATCCATAATTCTTTTTCTAACTATAAATAGTATTCCAGATCTTCAAACAAAGTTTGGACAAAGATCTACTTGTATTTAATTGCAAGAAAAAATGTATACATTCAAGATATTTTCAAACTGTAAAAATAAAGATCATGGAATATATACTTTATAAAACGAATAATAGTTTTGTATTGGAAAAAAATGTTGACATTTAAAGTTTATATGGAAATCCATTCTAATATCATTGATAAAATTGAATAAAAACATTTCTTAAATGAATTTTGAAAACACTTATTTAACATTACACGCAAAAAAATGTGTAGCTGGTACAAAGAAACATATTGCTGTTCAAGCTATATTATTAACTATCCTAACCATAAATGTGGCTACTATAACCTAAAATATCATTGTGACAGCTAACATTTTTTCCGTAAAACAGTTTCGTATATGTATAATTTTAGACACAATTTATTCATTTTATGAAATATACAGTTGTTTTTTATTTGTAAAAAATATTTTGATTCGAAATTATTAGTAAAATGTTTACTATAGAATTTATTGTGAAATTTAAAATGCAACAAAGTTTAAAAATAATTTTGTAACACTCTTTCAACATTATATATTTAATAGATCATGGACTTTCAATTTTACACGTATTGGAAAATTTGTAATGTAAGCAAAGTTATATCTTAAAATTTCCTTAAGCTGAAATCTAAGACGGATCGTTATATTATTGAAAATGATCGATTGAATATTGGGATTTGTCAAAGTTTGGCTTGTGTACATTTCTTATAGGTTATATCATAGAATTTGTTTTATTTTAACATCGAAATTATACTTCCTTCGTACGACAAAGGATTTTATTTCCAAACCAAAGGAAAAACTTTAGCAGTAAAATGATAGCACTTGAAACAAAAATACTTGAACTGTTAGAGGATTTCCTCTTATGCCAATTTTGAGTAGAAAATCCATTCATAGTGAACGGAATTATTCTACAGTCAATATTCCGTTTTTAGAGTGTACCATAATTTCCCAAAACTGGTAACTGAAGTTTTATTCAGTCACAATTTCGGAAAATTAAGATAGAATTTCAGAAAATTCAGTTAATTTTCAGTAAATTTAAAAAAAAGTTAGAAAGTGTTGAATATTCCGATACTTGTATCTGGAAATTCTGAATCTTGCAACAGGAAAAATGTAACGTTTTGGTTAACTAAAATTTTATGCACTTACATGTAACTAAAAATGTTGTTGCAATTTCGTAATTTTTGTCAAAAGTTTTATAAAAATTCTATTACAGCTTGGTAGTTTCAAGATAAATTTTATGAAAATTCATTTGAGTTTCGTAATATTAAGAAGAATTTCAGAAAACTCAGTACAATTTTCGAAATTTTGTGATAAATTTTATAAAAATCTCGAACAGTGTAAACATAATAGACTTGGCAATAAATATTATAGAAATGCCAGTTAAAATTACAGAATAAGCAATTTCCTGCAGAATCTTAATTTGACAGGTATTTCAGTAATATTCATTGACAAATCTCTTATCTTTACAAATAATCGGCGAATGGTACTAAAATATGAGGTTAGCTTGCAGAAATGTTATCCCATCGCTAATTAAACCTATAGATTGAGTAGATAATCAAGTAAATTTTCAAATGATTAAAAATCTTTCTGTGGAAAAAGAGACGCTTTTGACTGTGCCAGGATTCGAGCCCGGGACTTTCGATTGCCGGTCGACTGCTATAATCAACTGAGCTACACAGGCGTCCGACATCCCTTTCTCCACAGGAAGACTTCGTTATATTGCGTTTTCGGCAATCCTGATAAAGTAGACAGTGACATTTCAACTTTACCATCAAAATTATAAAATACTAAGTAAAGTTTGCATATGTAACTACTTGCCACTAAGAAGGTGGGATTAAAAAGAATTGATTAATTATGAATTAATAGCACGTTGAATATTGCTTGGTGATAATGGAATACAATTACGAAAGAGAGATTAAATATTATCTTAATTAATCATAGATAATAGAGTACTACTCGAAACACGTGGCTCCAATTTTGTTTCCTAATACATACGCGTGTACGAATTGCCAAGAAGTAGTGGGAGATATATTTCACTGGAAAATCTGGAGTTTAATTGTTTTGGTACTGTTCATTTTTAAATTTAGTTTATATTTCGATTGCTAAAAGAGAAATACTGTAGAATAACTGAAAAAGTTTTATACTTTTCCATTTGACAAACAATTGACAATTGACAAATAGTTAAGATCATTTTTCAAAAACTAAATGCTAATGCAAAAACTAAACATGATGGAAGATGAGGTTATGTTATTTATTCGGTCTTAATCGCTTCTAAATTACTTAAAACTGGATTGTTCAGAGAGAAATATTATAAAACTTTTTTTCAGTCATGTTGCCTCATTTTCCATGCTCAGAAATTTTCTACACGTTGCAAGGAACAAAATAAAAAAAGAATCATGACAATTGGTTAAAAAACAAAAAAGTTATTCAAGGTCAAAAAATGTCAAAAAATGCACAAAAAACTCAAAATTTTTAGATAAAAAATACATAAAGGTGTTGGAATTGTTAAAAAACCACAAAACCTTTCTAAATAAAGGTACTAAACATAAAAAAATTATATATGTCTAAACTCAAAAAATAAAAAAATTAAAGGTGCTGGATCCCCTTTAATTTACTAAATTCATAAGTTAAAATAGTGACAGCATAAAATATCTGTAAATCAAACATATAATTTATCGACAATTTGCAGCTTTTTATAGTAAACATAAGACGTTTGTTGAAAAAATCATAAAAAATGTCCGTTCAATTTACAAAATGAGTAATTTTCCTCAAAATGTTAAAATTTGTTGTTTGCAAAAAAACAGTGAATTGTACTGAAATACCTGTAAAATGTGCAGAAACTTTATGTTTCCACTATTCTAACCTATCGACTCAGTAAATCCAACAGATTTTTTTTTGGCCATCAGCGCATAATACGAAACTAGAAACAGTGAAAGCTATCCAGGGCTATTTTGAAGTCGATTTCGAATTTCCACACAAGTATCTTCCAATAAGTGAATATTGAAAGAAGTGAGATTTCTCTGCCAATTTTTGCTTCTATGTTCTGCATTATAAACCAAGTCGGTATGAGAAACGCAAAGCAATCGTGATTTGGAATTGCCGGGCACGTATAGATCCACGAGTGATTGTACCAAGTGTATATTCGTTGCGAGCGACGTGCAGGCACAATATTGGTATGATACATTGAGACAATGAGGCGTAAATAAGATAATGGGGTTCGCTGGCGTACGTCGCGTCGAGGAGGAGTGTTTAAGTTAAGCGTTTAAAGGGCCGAGACGTTAGGGTGAGAAAGATGTACATGGGATGAGAAAGTTGGGAGAAAGAGATGAGAATAGTAGATCGGTTTAGATGGGCAGATGGGATTGTGACCGCGCAGCTTGCCCACTATCAGACGTGTCTTGCATCCTTAAGTACCTATACGGATATTATTAACTATTAAAGTACTTTTAGTCCTCGAACTTCGAGCATAACGCGAGCCACACTACGCAAAAGGATTAAGGGGATTCGCCACCTTTAATATTTTTTTGTTTATTTTTCGAGTTTAGACCTTCCATATAATTTTTTTTATCTTTAGAACCTTTATTTACAATTTTTTGGGGTTCTTTAAAAATTCCCGCACCTTTATGTATTATAAAACTAAAAATTTTGAGTTTTTGGGCATTTTTTTGACATTTTTAGATTTTGAATAACTTTTTTGTTTTTTAACCAATTATCATGATTCTTTTTTAATTCTGTTCCTTACACTGTGTAGCAACTTTCTGAGTATGGCAAATAAGATGACATGACTGAAAAAAGTTACAAATAAAATAAAAATATCCCAAAATATAAAAAAAAATGTTGTAGTTATTTTTTAGCCATAACCAAAAATATTAACAATACAACAAAGAATACGTGGTAAAAATTTCAAAAACCTCTATCTAATACTTTAGATTTTATTCAAACATATGTTGCAATAAACATGGAAAATCGGAACTTGCGTAAAACGAAGTATAAAGTAAAGTCTTGTAATGAAGCAGGCAGCCAACATTGTGTTACTAAATCATATATGTATATACATAAATGCAATATATATATTTTGTTTTTATAGGGATACCTGTTATAATAATAAACAGGACTTATATCGACCCTTAGTATTCTCACTGATGAGGACTCCAACCTGAGTCGAAACGTTTGAAAATATGAAACCTTGAGTTTACATTTTTTTCTGGACCCTAATACCTGTTATATACTATTTTCCATATAATTCAGAAATATTAATAAATAAATAAACAAACTATTTTGTGTAAGAACTAATTTTCTCTAAAAACGGGTTATTCGTATAGTTTTTGTTAATTTTATTTATTATTACAAAAGAAAAAAATTAGATTGACCTGTAAAAGTACACACATACTCGGAAAAGTATAGAGAATAAAATATACAATTTTTGGATAATGTCAAAAAAATCAAAAATTTACTAATTAAAGGTGGCTGATCCTCTTAAACACTTTAAACATTGTCTTATCCTATTATTCTCTTATCTGAAGACAAACATATTTATCCTATTATCTAATACAAGACGTTGAATAAGTTGTACTTTTCTAGTAGTACATGGAAGATATAAGTACTTTAAAAATTACCGAATACATTCCAAAGTTGAGGATATGAGAAAAAATTAATTAAAATTACGAACCTTGGCTTGGAAATGTTAGGGAACTTTCTCCAGAGAATTTAAAGATGATGCATTTAAGGATTTCTCAAATCCTGCATTAACTTGTCAGGTGGGAATCTGTTGAAGAATCCCGAAACCCTGATTTGTATATTTTAGAGACCAATTAAGGAAAATTTCAAGATCTCTTTTGTCAATAAAAAAAAAAATATTTTCAAACTTTTCGAAAACATTAAACGCGTTTTTCTTTTTTCAATGGAATCATTAGATGTTTTTATAGTGAAATACGTAGGATTTTCTTAAAACTGATATTTGCATTTTTAATTCAACTTTAAGTAACGAAATTTAGGGCTAAATACGTATCTTTTACTTTAAATCGATGCCATTTTATTGAAAATGTATATTTTTTAAAACGGCTACGTATTTTACTAGTTTTTGGGCTAAAGAAACTAATTTTTTCCAATTTAAATAAAAACGTTTTATTACTTCAATAAATATTCTTGAAAAAGCATAATATTTTGATGGGGCGAAGTGGTGTAACCCCTTAAATCACGAAGCATGTATATATATAAATATACAATGGACGTATGGACAAGTTGGAGATTCTTTAATATTACTGTAAAATTTGTGACGTAGACGTAGAAACTTTTCATAGCAATATATATTTTATTTTATAATAATAATTCTAAAAAATATTAGGAATCGAAGAAAATCGAGGTGCAGTGGTAATTATCCCTAGCGGGCTGAAAATTTTTCGCCCTCAAAATACTGAAGATTCAAAAAATTATATGAAACTTTAGTATAGGTATAGTAAAGTTTAATACATCTATGTTAAATAAATAAATAAAATAAATTATCATATAGTATATCTAAAGTTTAGTATTTTGCTGCGAAAAATGTTCACTATGACACATTTTTCCCAAAATCGAAACGTAATTTGCCAAAATTGGAAATTTGGGTTTCTCCATCTACATTTTTAAATTTTACTCTACATGTTTAAAGTTTACCGAATTGTGATGCATTTTTCAACACTTAGTACGTAACAAATTATTAGAATAATTTCAAATTAATTAGTTGTCGACAGGTATCCTCGTAGACAATTGAGCAGTCGACCGGCAATCGAAAGACCTGGGCTCGAATCCCAGCGCAGTTAAAAGCGTCTTTTTTCCACAGAAAGATTTTCAAATTCTTCAATATTAGAATAATATTAAATAATCTCAAACTTGTCCATATGTCCCGACTTTGCTAAAAGTTGAGTAAAGTTTATCTAACTATTTTTCTCCTTGTATACTCTCTAAATTTGAATCAGTAAAAATCTACTGATTATCAGTGAAATTTGACTAATTCAAATAGCTAAAAAGAGGTAACTGTAAATCAGTCAAATTTCACTGATTATTTCAGTGAAAATTGACTGATTTGACAGTGAGAAAAATTTTGCACTGATGAATCAGTGAAAATTAGCTGATTTAACAGTGAAAAGGCAAATCACTGATTCAATCAGTGAAAATTTGACTGATTCAGATTTAGAGAGTAAATAATAATGTCATGGAAGAATACCACGATATGCACTTTCTGGATCAGAATGTTTAGCACGGAGTGTGTAGATCGGATCAAAAATTCAGTCATATTGAATCCTAAGAAGCAGAGGTTTGGTAACGGTATAGTTGACAGCGCCTTCTGGACTTGGTGATGAAGGTTGCATAGCATCACGTATTGTGAGGGGACAGTAAACACTTGCGCAGCCAATTGCTCCAAGTGGCAAGTGGTCTATGGTATGTATGCCGGGTCTTGTATGTCGCATTTACTAATGTTTGCGTGTACGTATGAGACGCCAAGGCGTGGGTCATGTCTCAATCGTGTCAGCAGACAAAATATGTCGATTCAGTGTGTCACAATTTTTTTCATCATTCAAAAATTAAAACTTCAATAAATAACGTTTGCACTGATTTATCAACACATCTTATTATTTGATTCGTTAAATTTCACTGAATTCGCAGTAAACGTCTACTGATTTCTTCCAATGACATATACTTTTTGCTGATTTGAATTCAAGAAGACTTAGAAAAAATGCTGTTCAATTCACAATGTATTTTAATGACTGGACCAATTTTTTGCATTTGGAAAAATAGCAAGTTCACGTGAACTTGGTTTAGTTTCAAAATATTTAGGTCCAAAAAACATTAAATTTTGTTTTAAATATCTAGTAAATGATAGTGAATACAAACATGTAGAAACTTAAAATCAATAAATTTTCTAATTTCTTAAGTATCACATGACTCTAATCCAACCAAAATTTAATTTGATCAACCAAAAAATTTGCTTTTTATACGGTTGATTAAAATTTTGGTTGATTCAACCAAAGATGGTTTGTTTTGATACGATTTGGTTTAATCAAACAAATGTTTCAGTTGATTCAACGAAATTTAACTTAAGGGGATCCGCCTCCTTAAATATTTTCATTTTTTGAGTTTAGACCTTCCATATAATTTTTTTTATGTTCAGTACCTTTATTTAGAAAGATTTTGGGTTTTTTTTTAACCAATTGTCATTATTCTTTTTCTATCTTGTTCCTTACAATGTGTGGCCAATTTTTTGATATGGTAAATAAAGTAACATGAGTGAAAAATAGTTACAAATAAAATGAAAATATCGAAAAATATGAAAAAAAAATTGTAGTTATTTTTTAGCTAATGTGCTTACCATACCGAAAAAGTTGCTTCACATTGTAAGGAACAAAATAAAAAAAGAATCATGACAATTGGTTAAAAAACAAAAAAGTTATTCAGTCAAAAAATGTCAAAAAATGCCCAAAAAACTCAAAATATTTAGTTTGAAAATGCATAAAGGTGCTGGAACTTGAAAAAAAACTCAAAACCTTTCTAAATAAAGGTACTAAACATAAAAATAATTATATGGAAGGTCAAAACTCAAAAAATAAAAATATTAAAGCTGGCGGATCCCCTTAAGCAAAAATCTTCGTCTATGTAGTAAAATGCTTTAATCAGAACAAGCACGTTTTCCTGGATGTGGTTGAATCCAATAAATACTTGAAATTCACTGAAAGTAACTAAAATATTCAGTTGAATCCACCAAATTTAGATTTAGTGAACCAAATTTTACCAACCAAAGTATTTTGTTGAGTCAGTGAAATAATTTTATTAAATCATCCAAGAATTTTATTGTCCATATAACAACAAAATACTATAGTATAACCAACAAAAATTTGGTTGATTTAACCAAATTTTCTGGGTTAAGAACACTAAACTGTTGAAAATTTTATTAATTTCAATAAACTTTAACATACAAGTGGTAAATGAAAATTAATAGATTTGCATATTATGAAAAATTAATAAACATTCATATTAAATTTAATAACTTTTCAATCAAAATATATTAAAATTAACAATCATTATTAAAATATATACACCTGTGTATTCAAATTCAAATAGAAGTTTGTATTTTTTAAGATGAAAGTATTTTAAAATTAATATAAATTACTGAAAAAAACTTTCATTACATATAATGGAAGTTTAATACAGAAATTTCCAACAGTTTAACCAACACCATATTGCTACTTTTTAATTGGCCCTGATTGCTTAAAATATATATCACTTACCAGCGTTTGAGATTAAAATTAACTTCCATTGCTATAGAGTAAGATTTAAATGGCAGATGGAATATTGGCAAACATTGAATCGGATGAGTTGTATCATATAAGGACCATGGCGAAGTATCGTGTCGATTAACCACAGAGCGGCCACCATTACGAAAGTGTGCACCCCATAGCCTCGAAAATCTGCCTCCTCTTTTTCAGTTTGGGGGTTCTGAAGAAACCCCATTCGAATCAAAACCAGTCAGGGTGTTTGGAAGGGGGGACAGTGTGCTTATATGGCACCCCAAGTGAAAATAATGTAACACACTACTACAAAAATCTATTGACATGTCACCCTAGATGCAAGACCGCATACATTTATGTGAGTCCATAGAAGTTACTCGATTCCTCTTTTTATGTGTGTGATTATTCTTTGAATGTCTGAATGCATGTGTTCTCTTACTGGCTGCTGTAGTTGGTGCACCCTTAGTAAATAGTGAACGTTCAAGATGGCGATGTCAAAATAACCGTAGGTTAGTGGCAGAAAGAGGTCGTTCATCGGATCAGATCGATCGATTTTTAAGATGAGAAAGTCACGTGCTGGATTGTGATTCAGTTTTCTTTAGAGTTAAGGTTTTAAATGGGACGAAATCTCGGCAGTGATTGAATCGGGTTTTGTAAAAAGAATACATTGGGCTGAAGTTTGTGACGAATTTTTTTTTTCGTCGTATTATCTTCAAAAAAATAAAAAATATGCAGAATAGTGATTTTTGACAAAAACAACATATTTTATAGTAAAAAAGAATTTTTAAAATTGACGAAAATAAACTATTTATGGATTAACACGTTAAATTATCTCGCAAACTAAAAAACAGACATATACATGGACTTTGCTATTTGATTGCAGTCACATAGTGTTACAATAAAACATAATATAAATTAAAAACTGAGATTTAGGAGCGAAACCAAAATTAGCAAAGTTTGACAAAAGCAAGCCATTTGCAGAAGAACTCGTTAAATTATAATATCTCGCAAACTAAAACAGAGACATATATATAGACTTCGATTTTTGATTGAAGTCATATAGAGTTACAATAAAAAAAAAAAAAAATTAAAAAATGAGTTTGCGGAATGAAACCAAAATTAGTAAAGTTGCTTTGGTGAAACTTTGCTAATTTTGGTTTCGCTCCACTATCTGAATCTATTTTTTTATTATAGCAATATGTGACTGCAGTTAAAAACCGAAGTCCATATATATGTCTGTTCTTTAGTTTTCGAGATGATTAATGTGTTAGTCCATAAATAGTTTGTTTTTGTCAAAATTAAAAATATTTTTTTACTATAAAAAAATGTTGCTTATGTCAAAAATCACAATTCTGCATATTTTTTATCGTTTTGGAGATCATATGACGAAGAAAAAAATCGTCACACGCGACGTCACAAACTTTAGTCTAATAAAAGATTCAGGAACTTTAAGCAATCACAACCTGATGTTGCCTGGACGTTTGATTAGTTTTTTGAGCTTTTTGTATATCATGTGTGAACGGAATAAATTTATCGTTGGAAAGATTTTTTTTTTTTAAATATATCATTTTAAGTTAACCAGATTGATTTTTTCTCAAAAAATTGTTTTTTTTTCAATTTCAAGGAAAATTTAAAAAAAAATTGTTGTATTCTTGTTTTTTAGCATGGGATCAGCTTTTTATTTTTTTTTTTAATTAACGAAAGCGTATATTAAAAAAAACGCAAAAAAGGCATTAAAAATTACAGAAACCATAAACATTAAGAACTTATCACATAGCTTACAACTAAAAGTTTTGCACAAATTTAATACTTTCTGATAAGTGATAAGATTGTAAAAATATTAAAACATTTCAAGAATCGCTCTTTAAATGAGTGAACTCGACATAATTTCCTTTCCCACAAGTATAAAATCTGTAACGAAATATGAAGTGAAAGTCAAACGAAACAACCCCCTGTGAACTCCATAACGATCTTTTGAAATCACACCCTCGCATTCTGCATGTAAGCGGGGGATGGCGGCATTTTTATCCTAATCAGGTTATACAAAACAGTTAAAGAGGTTCCCAGGCGCGATGCAGTGTGTCGCGACAGAAGACCCGTATCTCCACACACAGCACAAAAGTGTTAAACGAATGAATGAATAAACGCTCAAATGACTGAGCGCCTCAGTATGAGTGTTCGGAGTGAAGAGAGAGGTGTGAGTTAGTCAGAGAGAAATAGGATTCTGTGTCTGCAAAAGAACGAGAATCAGAAACTCAATTTGTAGATATCATCATCTAGATCTTCACTGTTAGAAATGTTTGGAAATTTACAAAATTTTTATGTTACAAAGGTAACCTAAAATTTGACGATATTTATGATGTTTTTGCGTACACTGAAAAAAATATTTAGTAAAACCAACTACTACGGTTGGTAAAATATGACACAGCCATTTTATTAGTTAGCACAACAACTTTTTTTGTTGGTGTTACTATCTTAATTATTATCACAAGAACTTGGGTAGTAATACCAACCAAAAAAGTTGTTGTGATAACTAATAAAATAGCTGTAGCATATTTTATGTACCTCCGGCGCGTAAACTCATTTTTACGCTACGGTTGAGAGTAGCGTAATGTTATATATTACGACACAGAGGAATGTAATGTAAAAATTGAACTGCGCATGCGCCTATAACCATACAGTGGAGCGTAATCCTCTTCTTCTTCGTACAGCGTTAGCACCCTACTGACAAAGCCTTGTACATTTGAACTGCGCATGCTCTATTATAACACGCTACTACTACACAAGATCGATAAAATCAAAATTGCCGGAACTAGTCGCGAATTATCAAGTGTAATGGAAGAAAATGATAATAGATTAGATTCGAGTGTACGCATAAAAACTCGTATACGCGCCGAAGTCACATAAAATAGAATATGTGCCAATGTACACAATTTGGGTAATTACGAGACTCGCTTAAAATCCTCGCACACTCTAAAAAAAAGTCTATCCATAGTGAAATTACGTTCTTTTCAGAATGCATCCATTGAAATTAAGCATATTCCTTTTGTCTACCAACAGAATCTTCTTCCTGTTACAAAACTCATCTGTGATATGCAAAAATAAAATATTTTTAGCAATGAACGATTTTTTTTGACTCTGAAAAGAAATCCTCTAATTATGTAAGGATTGCATTTCTAGACTAGGAGACGAAGTGCGCCTGCGCATTAATGAGTGTACATCGTCTGGTGCTAATCTGTTCACAGATATTTTGTCAGTACGGTGCCAACTACGAAGAATATATTTATTTATGATCAAAATCAATTAACGAAATCAAATAATGGATTTCTACAAATTATTAGGAATTCCAGAGTGCGACGTAGAAATTTTGAAAGGTTCGTATACCAAAACAAACAATTTTGATCCGCATAACCTTATTTTTCATTGCTTCTGATGACAATTCAACGATATTCCCAAGAATGTCAATAAAAGCATTACACGCGAAAAAATATGTAGCTGGTACAAAGAAAAATATTGCTGTTCAAGCTGTATTATTAACTATCCTAACCATAAATGTGGTTACTATAACCTAAAATATCCTTGTGATAGCTACACATTTTTTTCCATAAAACAGTTTCGTATATGTATAATTTTTTATACAATTTATTTATTTTATGAAATATACAGTTGTTTTTTATTTGTAAAAAAATATTTTGATTAGAAATTATTAGTAAAATGTTTACTATAGAATTTATTGTGAAATTTAAAATGCAACAAAGTTTAAAAATAATTTTGTAACACTCTTTCAACATTATATATTTAATAGATCATGGACTTTCAATTTTACACGTATTGGAAAATTTGTAATGTAAGCAAAGTTATATCTTAAAATTTCTTTAAGCTGAAATCTAAGACGGGTCGTTATTATATTATTGAAAATGATCGATTGAGTATTGGGATTTGTCAAAGTTTGGCTTGTGTACATTTCTTATAGGTTATATCATAGAATTTGTGTTCTTTTAACATCGAAATTATACTTCCTTCGTACGACAAAGCATTTTATTTCCAGACCAAAGGAAAAACTTTGGCAGTGAAATGATAGCACATGAAACGAAAATACTTAAACTGTTAGAGGATTTCCTCTTATGCCAATTTTGAGTAGAAAATCCATTCATAGTGAACGGAATTGTTCGACAGTCAATATTCCGTTTTTAGAGTGCAGGACTGATCGCGCCTCGGCTTCGTCTCGGCTTTGCCTCAGCTTCGTCTCAGCTTTGACTCAGACGAATCGACTACGCCTCAACTACGCCTTGGCTTCGATCTCCTGCGAGCATTGTGGCTCGTCTCGTAATAACCCTCATTATGCGCCTAGGCACATAATTTACTATTACAAACCAAAGTAGTTGGCTCAACTAAAAATTTTTTTCAGTGTTAAGGTATCTCAAAATTGCGAAAAATGTACTGAATTTTCTGAAAGGTTTCTTAATATTATGAAACTCAATTGAATTTTCATAAAATGTATCCTTAAAACAGAATTTTTATGAAATTTATCATAAAATTACGAAACTGTAACAAAATTTTCAGTAACATGTAACTGAAATAAATAAAGAAATTGTTTCTTAAATTTACTAACAAGTAACTAAATTTTTTGAAATTCTATCTTGATTTTACAAAACTGTAACTGAATAAAACTCCAGTCATGTGTTTTGGGAAATTACTGTAGAAATTTCTAACAGTGTTATATCAATGTGTATCGATATTTCTCGTTATTATTAAATTTGTTTATTTGTCCGAAATCCCACTTTTTTCAAATTCTCGTTTTACCGAAAAACTCACTGAATGATACTAGATAATGCATACAAAAATATTTAGGCATCTAGATCTTATCTAGGTATTTCAGTATTTAAAAGTATTTCGGACGAATAAATGCTTTCCGATTTTTCTGTATCAAATTTGTCCAATTTTTGTAAACATAAGAGATTTTTCGTTAAATATCAAGAAATTTATTATTTAATAATTAATTTATTAAATTTTTTAATCTTTCATAAGTGTGTATCAGTACTTTACACACCCAAAAGATTTTACTCGATCCAATCAAACAAATTCTTTGGCTATATTGTCACAAAATTTGCTCAAGTCTATATGAAGCAAATTTTTCGTTAATATAACTAAATTTTGGTTGAATTGATCAAATGTTTGTCTGAAAGCAGCTGTGTGAATCTTAATACTCAGAGATGAGTTTCCGTACTTATGGGGATCTGCTACCATTAATTTTTTTATTTTTTGAGTTTAGACCTTCCATATAATTTTTGTTATCATTAGCACCTTTATTTACAAAGGTTTTGGGTTTTTTAAAAATATTACCCCACCTTTATGTATTATAAAACTAAAAATTTTGAGTTATTTTGGGCATTTTTTGACATTTTTAAATTTCGAATAACTTCTTTGTTTTTTAACCAATTATCATGATTCTTTTTTAATTCTGTTCCTTACACTGTGTAGCAACTTTTTGAGTATGGAAAATAAGGTAACATGACTGAAAAAAGTTACAAATAAAATAAAAATATAAAAAAAAAATGTTGTAGTTATTTTTTAGCCATAACCAAAAATATTAACAATACAACAAAGAATAAGTGGTAAAAATGTCAAAGGCCTCTATCTAAAACTTTAGATTTTATTCAAACATATGTTGCAATAAACATGGAAAATCGGAACTTGCGTAAAATATATATATTTTGTTTTTATAGGGATACCTGTTATATACTATTTTCCATATAATTCAGAAATATTAATAAATAAATAAACAAACTATTTTGTGTAAAAACTAATTTTCTCTAAAAACGCGTTATTCGTAGATTGTAGTAACTTATAATTTAATTTTGTTTCCAAGAAAAAAATCAGATTGCCCTGGAAATTTAGGCACATACCCTACTCAGAAAGATGTAGAGAATAAAAAATAACATTTTAGGAAAATGTCAAAATAATTAAAAATATACCAATTAAAGGTGGCAGATCCCCTTAATATGCGTGTAAGACTGAAAGGGAGAAAGGTATGAAAGAGCATGTAACGACAAATGTATGTGAGAGAGAAAGTTCAGGGCGAGAGAGGGTGGAAGAGAAGACTCTTTGAATGAAAGAGAAGCGCATGGTGGCAGCCGGAAATGTATCACCACGACACAACACCGCAACGTGCTTGTATAGTATTCAGCTTTATTAGAACACATTGAGAGCCTGAATTTGAAAAAGCGAGATGGGTATAAAATGACACTGAAAGAAAGAGAGTGAAAAAGGACGAAAAGTGGCTCGCTTACAAACTTCTTTTTGTTGTGTGCGAAAGAGACAGAGACATAGTACAGTGCGCTGCGGTCTAACTAACTCGCCATGATCTTGAATTACTTCAATTAGCTTCGTTAGACAGACGCGTAATTGTTTCTCGAGAAATATTCCCAACTGGAGAAAAGATCACTATTGGCGAAAACAGCGACACTGAGAGGTGCCTATGAAAATCCATCTAAATTGTAATTGATAAATTATCAATTTAATATTTAGTATTATTCATCTTTCACCTGTACTCGAAAAAATATTTGGTTAATTGAACCAAAAATTAAGTTGGATGAACCAAAGAATTTGCCTATTATATGCTTGACCAAATTTTTGGGTGATTCCATCAAACAATTTATTTTATACAACCAAAGATAGTTTGTTTGGATAGGGTTTGGTTAAATCAAATATTTTATCTGATTCAACCAAACTTTCTTTGATTTAATCTCGAACTTTTAATTAGTGAGATTCCTCTGATATAATTTGTTACTCTTCCAATTCAGTGAAAATTTCAATGTCAATCAGTGGTATTTCACTGAAAATCGGTTAAATTGTCACTGAAATTGATCAGTAAAATCTGTTTTACCGATTGAATTTCACTGATCAACAATTAGTGCCATGTAACTAAAATGCAGTAAAATTGTTACTAAATTTGATCAGTATTACTCAATCGGTAAAACCGATTTTACTCAAACACTTCAGTAACAATTTTACCCTTTTTCAGTGAAATACCACTGATTGTTATAAAAGTTTTCACTGAACTGAAAAAGTTTAATTTTTAGCTATTTTATCAGTGAAATCTCACTGATTTAAATTTATAGAGCAAGTCATCAAAATTTGAAAGAATCAGCCAAGATATTATTTCTTATTCAACTAAATCGTGTTTAACAAAATGGTTAACTTTGTTCGAATGAATTTTTTTCTGGATCTTTGAGGGTCAAATAAATAAACCAGCTCTCTAATGACGTTTATAAAGCACGTGATTAAACTCGAATTAAAATTATAAATATCCTAGGGAATTTTTGAATGAATTCTGAAGATAGCAGACGTAGAATGTAAAACGACTTTTTGTCTCTTCACGAGATGATATCATCCTGTGCTTTTTATTTTGATGCTCTTTTGATAGAATAAGATGGAAAGAAGGAAGGGGAAATTTAAGTGACATACAAGCATAAAGTATTGTCGTAGTTAAGAGTGAGTAAATCGCGGTGGATGAATGAGAATAGGAATTCTACGAAGGTACCTTCCAATTGATTCAATCAACACTTGTAGTGCGTCGACTTCCGCTATTTATGCTTTGACTCACTATGTTACTGATAGAATCACTTCCACTCTGATGCATCGAACTTTCCATTCGAATCGTTGACTTCAATTTCAACATTCAGATTCACTTATTTAGTACTGTTATGATATGTATATATACTTGAAATTGATCATTAGATTTAGAATGAAAATTCTCAATGAGAAAGTGATTGAATCTGAAGAAAATAAAATGAATGGTAATTTAAATTGTATAGACTATGTGTTCTAATTTGTTTCGAACGTAGTACATTGAGGGACTTTTTGTTAGAGTAAATCATAAAAATAAATTATATCTTAGTATACACTCGACTCCCGTTAAGGCGAGCACCGCTAAGGCGACGTTCGCGCTAAGGCGGTTGCAAAGTTCCCGGTAAAGCGTCGGACGTTGCTTCCCCTTTACCCCCACCACGAACCATGGGTTACCAACGTGACTCTGTTTACATGCGCAGACATCAAAACTAAACGCAGGACGCAGGTCACGGAAAGTGAGTGGGATTCTCTCTCGCGAATGCCTTAACGCGAACACTCAGTTTTATCTGCGTTGCTTTATCATGAGTCAAGTGTAATATCGTATCAAAATCTTTTGGGAAACGTAAAAAAAAACAATGGAGCACGTCTGTTAACTTCTTTATAGTAAATGTTTTGAAAAAAATTTCGAAAACATGATTTGGTTAATCCATGGCCTTAATATAGTGGTTTTCCAGGGGCAAAATTAATATTTTCGTTTGAATAAATGGAACATATGTTCTACTAAATTCCAGTGCGTTTATGTATTATAAAACTAAAAATTTTGAGTTTTTTGGGCATTTTTTTTGACATTTTTTAACTTTGAATAACTTATTTGTTTTTTAACCAATTGTCGTGATTTTTTAAAATTCTGTTCCTTAAAATGTGTAGCAACTTTCTGAGTATGGAAAATAAGGTAACATGACTGAAAAAATTTACAAATAAAATAAAAATATCACAAAATGTAAAAAAAAAACAAAAACATTTTTTTTTAAAGTTAGAGTGCTATGCAAAGCCAAAAATATTGATAATATAACAAAGAATAAGTGGTCAAAATTTCAAAAGCCTGTGCCTAATACTTAAGATTTTATTCAAACATATATTGCAACAAACACGGAAAATCACAACTTGCGGAAAACGAAGTTAAAAAAAAGTCTTGTAGTGAAGCCTTAATACTCACTATCAAGATTATCATATATGTATATATACATAAATTGAAATTTTCCATATAATTCAGAAATATTAGTAAATAAATAAACAAACTATTTTGTGTAAAAAACTAATTTTCTCTCAAAACGCGTTATTCATAAATTGTAGTAACTTTTAATTTTATTTATTTTTCCATGAAGAAAATCGGATTACCCTGAAAATTTACACAAATACTTAGAAAAGTATGGAGAATAAAAAATAACATTTTTAGAAAGTGTAAAAAAAATCAAACATATACCCATTAAAGGTAGCGGATCCCCTTAAAATACTAATTCGTCTTCTATACTCTCTAAATATGAAACAGTCAAAATCTACTGATTATCAGTAAAATTTGACTGATTCAAATAGCTAAAAAGAGGTTACTGTAAATCAGTCAAATTCCACTGATTGCTTCAGTGAAAACTAACTGATTTAACAGTGAAAATATTTTTTTCCACTGATTCAATTAGTGATAATCAACTGATTTAACAGTGAAATATATTTTTTAACTGGTGAATCAGTGAAAAGGCAAATCACTGATTCAATCAGTAAAAATTTGACTGATTCAGATTTAGAGAGTATGTTATAAAGAATGTTATGACTATATTGAATTTCGATGCCATAATATGAATAAGTGTAATAAAACCTCGGCTTTCTCCATTTAAAAAAAATATTATACTAAATTTCAAAGTGACATGTTTGCCAAAAAAATGAAAAATTAACAAAAATCATACTAAATGTTCATTCATTATTATCATTTACTCTTAAGAACTCTCTCAGTGGAACTGCTTGAAGAAATCTGACGAGATATACGAGGACAAAGAAATATTTAATTAAGCAGAGAAATGTATCCACGTGGGGAAAGTATGGCTAACGTAGGGATTCGCCTTTTCCCTACAATTTTGTATTATATGAATAATTTGATAAATATATAAAGTATGTTCTTTTCTAACGTGAATGGAATCCTAGTATGTATATTCATTCAGACGTGAATTAATATCAGATCCCTTGCATTCGGCACTATTTGATTTGATTGCACAATCATCGTACAATTGACATGCAGTTGTAACGAGGTCATTCCACTGTCAAGCGAATCACGCTATTGCATCGCAGTAGTGATAATAAAGTACTCCGTAGCGATGAAACGATTGAACGATTACTTTCCTAACGGAATCTCTCGCCAAAAGCTTTTCGACATTTTCCTATTATTAATACGTGACATAGTTCAATGATTCCCTTTACACTTAAAATGTATGTGATTATGTCATGTATACATATAGCGACAAAAATTGAAAAATTTATTATCGCAGTAAAAAAACTGCATTTCAATAAATTGTTAGGTTTCTATTAATGTTGTTAGATTAATGAGCAGTTTATAAAAGAAAATTATTGTTGGGACTATGATTGGTCTTTATAATGGTAATAAGGATTATTTATTGCTTCGGTGTAAACACGTTGCAATTTAAATCGTGACGCATTTTTCTGAATCATTCATAACCAGCGATTCTTTCTAAATATAAACTTCGAATCACTGAGAAATTTTGGATGAGTTTTATATGCAAACACTAATTATTTGCTATTATGCAAACTAGTCTAATTTATTATTAGCCATAATGCATAATTATAAAACATTATTTTCCATTTTTAGTGTTAAATTCAGTAAAAAGATTGCACGAATAGAAAAATGTTATCGGATATTATAAACATACTTATGCAGCTTCGAGAAAAAAAATATTGTAAGGGTTGCCATCTGTATTGCAACAAATACAAATCGTGTTGTGTGCAATATCCACATATGTGTTACTCTAGATCGGAATTAGTCAAATTTTTACTGATTGGATTAGAAATTTTAGATTCAGCTGATTCATCACTGAAAAATATTTTTAACTGTTAAATCAGTCAACTTTCATTGATTGAACCAGCGAAAAATATTTTCCGCCGTTAAATCAGTTGATTTTCACTGAAATAATCAGTGAGATTTGACTGATTTACAGTAAACTCTTTTTAGCTATTTGAATTAGTCAAATTTCACTGATAATCAGTCGATTTTGACTGATTCAGATTTAGAGAGTACTATATGTACTTTACAGAGTATCATACCTTTTGAAAATTTTTCCAGTATTTCCGTTTCTGCTAAAATAACATTCCGAATCAGGGATGAAACACATGGCCCGACTAGGGCCAGCTCTGGTTGCCCGAGATCCAATTAGGGCCCGACCTGGCCCAGATCGGGCCGTATGTTTTATCACCGACCTGAAACATATCTACACGAAAAAAATTTGTCGCTTAAAATTTAACAAACTATTCGAAGAGTCGTGGACAGAAAGTAAAATCGGAGAAAGTCTTGTAAGGTTTCAATGACTTTTAGGAAATAGTAGAAAAAAGTCGAATAACTTTTAAAAAACAAGGTCGAAGAAAAAAAGTCACATATTTATTATTATAAAAGTATTTTAAACACTAAATGATCTTTTCTAAGAAGTAATGAAAAATTTCATAATCTTTAGATTCATTTCTCATAGATTTTAAAAGACCATCGAATAATTTGAAATGAAAGTAATTGAAACAAATAGTTTTGTAAATTGTATATCAGATTTTATATGCCGTCTTCTAAAATTTTCTCGACAGTCGCAAAAAGCGATGCTCAGAAACTTAATTCGTAGCATCGCGTAGCAGACAATGCGGCTCCGCTTTTTGCTTTTGTAATAATTTTGGTTAGATTTTGAAATTACGTGTTGTTTGATTTCGTTTGAATCTGGATTGAAGCGTACATGGAAGAATTAGTTTTTATAATTTTTATAATATTTTTTAAAATTCTATTATTATTATTATTATTATTATTATTACTATATTACTATTACTATACTATTACTATTACCATTATAGTTTTTTTTTACATTAACAAAGTTTTAACGAGTATTGAAATATAAAAAGAATTTTTTAAGTTGAAACTTTTTGAAAATGTAAGGCATTTTTTAAATTTTGTTAATTGCACATTTTTCAGAATAAAGTGTATTATGTCAAATTTGAAATTTATCTATTATTTTAGTTTTGCTTTCAAACTATGAATGTGATCCAAATATTTTACACAAATCTCCACGACATGTATCGGCTATGCGGGTTAAGGCGTGCGATTAGAATTGGGTTAAGAAGCGTGCGTGCGTGCGAGCGTTCGATTCTCGATGCTGCGAAGTGTTTATAAAAAATTGCGTTTCTGTAATGTGCAGTGTTAAATATAATGGTAAGTTCATATTAGGATTATATAGGTAATGTAAAAGTGAAAAATAATTAACTATAAGTGCAGGATCATATCACAGAAAATAATATTTTCCTTTTTACACTGTTCAACATTTTCTTCGACTGTCACTTAGACTTTCGATGTCTGGTTTAGAGAAAATAAAACCCACGGTGTTTTAAATTTTACGCGACTGTCACTTAAACTTTCGAACTTATGTTTTACATTTTCAGTGATTATCTGTCATATTTTTCAATAAGGAGGTTCATAATATTTAGTCGACTTTCTAACCTATCCACGAGTATTACACAAAGTCGATGACTTTTTAAGCGACAAATTTTTTCCGTGTAGCGATTTCTGCACGTGTGTTTATTTAATATATAATTTCTGAATACGAATCAGTTGTTTTGATCGATTTTTAGAAGCATTGATTGACTGTATAGCAAAAAGTGATTTACTGATTGGAATTCTATCAAATTGGGACTAATTTAGATTGAGAAAAATATTAAACTAATTTTTATTATTTTGGATTGTTTTTCACGTGTGGGTGATACACACACAGTTGATGACATGTGTCCCGCTATTTAAACGTGGTCAGCGACTCAATCAAAAATTTTCTCGGCAATGAACATTGAGGTTCCCTTAGAGGCTTAGAGTATACTTCCTGCTTAACCGACTGATTCGTTTCGTGGATGAGAATGAGTGTCGTGCATAGACACTGAATTGAATTGCAACGGAGTTCAGCGGACATTCCTTTTCTTTCCATCTCTCTTGTTACGTTATTATCCAATCTCAATGCTTAAACATCAAACGTATTTTTTCAAATTTTTCTTCCACTCAAACCGCTAGATTTATTTTTGATCACACTACTTGCGAAACATTTTTTTACCACTTTTAAAAATTTAATATTTAAAGAATTTGAAAATCTTTCTGTGGAAAAAATGACGCTTTCGACTGCGCTAGGATTCGAGCCCAGGTCTTTCGATTGCCGGTAAATTTCAAACTCAACTAATTAATTTTAAATATTTAATTAAAAAAATATTAAATGTAGTTAGTCGAAAATCCAAACCTTCTATCTTCACTTATAAATTTAAGGTAGTCCGGTAGCGATCAAATGAGCAACTATAACAATTTTTTGAAAATGTTTCATGCGCTTTGCAAAATTGCGAACATATTGTGCGGAAAATTTTTTTCCGTTATAATTTACTATTAATACCTATAACGATTGAAAAAAATGTTTTCCATTAATTTACAATCTTCATTTGACTCTCGGAGTATTTTTTTCGGTGAACTTCGGCAATCGTCGCGCTGTGCCAATCACTCGGGATACAATCGCGGACTCACCCGACGAGATGACAACTATAGTGTTATCGTCAGCTGAGCGGAAATATGGATTCCACTTCCTTTTTATTCTTGTTTTCTGGCGTTTATTTCGAAATAACTTTCCGAGATATAAACACCCTAAATTTTTACCAAATCCCCTTTCTCTCACAAAAGTCTTAGCAAATTTAGTATATTATCGCTGAGTCAAGGTAAATCAAAAAAGAATAATATAATTTTTTTTTAATTTTCTGATTTTGAGATAAATAAACCTCAAAAAAGACGAAATTCTCTCTTCGAACATTTTTCTTGTTTAGTGTAAAAATCTCCAAATGGATAAAATGATTTTTCGGTCATATGTTCCAATTTTCGTTTATTCAAATAGTCAAAATGAAATAAACCGACGTTTCAGCACCTCCTTTAGTCCTTTATCGAGGTATAAAAAATATTACATTCAGTGAAAATTTTTAAACAATGTTAAAATCAGGTTTGATTTGAAAAATCGGGAACATTGAAATATTCTGTGAGTTGAGTCTAAGTAAGACTTACAAGTACTGATATTGCGTGTACGCACTTATGTGGTCAGTCAGAGAAATGTACTACGCGCATAAAACGAAAGTGCCTGAATGACTGAGTGACACTCGGTTGACGTCTCTTCCGGTGTGTCTCGTGTTACACCGAGCTTGTTAACCATTTATATTAAAGTTACGGCATCAGACGCGTGCCACCCACTATAGAGCAATTTTTTGCTCATTTGCCCTTTTTAGTCACTTGTCTTCGTTTGCCTTTTAAACCTCCGAAATCCGGAAAGTTTAATGTCCGAATAAACCATAAGGCTTACAAGTTTAAGACTCGTCCATTAAGGTAGTACGATCACGAAAATTAGACCTCAGGCAAAAATAGATAATTTTGCTTTCAAGAATAGCAATATTATTATTGAAGGGCCAATTTGAAAGAGAAAAGATTATTTTTCATGAAAAAATTTGAAACACAAAAAAATAATGTTATTAATAAATTTTATTATTTTCTTATCGCTTCGAGCCAAATTTTTAAAAATGATGCGATTCTAATAAATCACGGTTCATTTTTTTAGGCAAAAGATTCTTTACAGCTTGACCGTTTCCGATTTTTGAAAATGAATTCTTTAATGGCTGAAATTATTAAAAAGCAATTTTTCAAAACAAAATTTTTATAAACAAATTGCTGTATATGATAATAATTAATTCAATTTCAAAAATAGGAAACGGTCAAGTTGTAGAGAATATTTTTTCTAAAAAAATGAACCGTGATTTATTAGAATCGCATCATATTTTAAAATTTTGCTCGAAGCGATAAGAAAATAAGTTTGGGCAAAAATAAAATTTATTAATAAATTTACTTTTCTGTGTTTCAAATTTTTTTCATGTAAAATAATCTTTTTTCTTTCAAAATAGCCCTTCAATAATAATATTGCTATTCTTGAAAGCAAAATTATCTATTTTTGTCTGAGGTCTAATTTTCGTGGTCGTACTACCTTAATAACGTAAGAGCATGAAAAAAAGTTTGATTCAAACAGAATTTTCTCTTGGATAAACAAAAATTTTAAGTTCATTCAAATGAACTTGGGCTCCTTCAGTAAAATGTGTATTGATTCAAAAGGAAATTTTGTTTAAGTGTACCAAATTATTCAATCTATAAATTTTTTGATTACACTGAGAGAAAAGATTTGCTGTATTAGCAATAAGCATTGTTGATATAGAACCTGCAAACTTTTTTTGATCTCCCAGGAAAATTTTACTTGTTTTAGCAGAACTTTTTGTTGAACCAACAAAAAAGTTTGTTGGAGGAACTCCAACAAAACAGAAATCAAAAAACTTGAGAATTCTCAAATTTTGCTGAGACGGCAAAAAAGTTTGTAGGTTCTATATTAAAATTCCTGTTTGTTAATACAGCAAATTTTTTTTTCTCTGTGTAGTTAAGTCAACCAAAACGTTAATTGAACGTATATCAATACATATATTTATAGTTGATGCAACCAAATTTTTGTTGGACCAACCAAAATTTCATACTCCCCACCCCACATAAAGATAAGATATTTCACAGGAAGAAAACTGTTGCATTTACTGAATCCATACACTGAGAAAACAGTTTTGTCAATTCAACAAAAACATTTTGTTGTTATTTATGCAACAAAATTCTTTTGTTGTACCAACAACAATTTTTGCCAAATTAATCAAATTTTGGTTATTCCAACAATATGTTTTGTTAGGACACCAACAAAAATTCTGTTGCATACATTTTTTTCTCAGTGTAGCTTGAAATAACGAGAGCATACGATCTCTGTAAATTTAACAGATATTTAAGTACAATTAATTGCTTTATAGTTATAGTTATAGTTATATCTGTTAAATTCAGAGACATTTTTTGATACTATTTTGACTTACTAACTCATTAAATGTAACCGATTTTTCTCTCAGTTTTTATTTACACAATTAATTATATCAGAAATATTTCAAGTGATTGTTGATTGGCTATTATTCACTGTAATCTAATCAACAATGAAAATATAAATTACAGATATTTAAAATCTTGGTACGTATGGTCCGAATCATTTAACCCAAAAATTCCAGCAAATCAGCTTACTTAATTGTTTTAACTGACGTAAAAAGCAGTAAAGAATTAAAATAATATAACTGATTCAATTGTAAATCCGAAATCTAATATCTTTAAGTGCCAGCCCTGTGGATAGGAAAATATTAAGTACCGATTAAATAGAAACAAAGTGGCAATCGCAAATTGAGTTCAGATGGAGCAAAAGGATTAATTATAGAGGTTCTTTTAACAATCACAAATCTACACTCTGCTCGATAATGGGCCAGTATTGTTACGCAGCTGTGCACTTATCAAGGAACTTAAGCTCGCAAATCTCCTTCGCTGTTTCGTTTCTTTCTCTCTACTCATTTTTTCACCCCAAACTCTTGACGATCTTTGTTCGTTACGATGCAGTGTTTGTTTTAAAGGTCCACGAGTGCTGTTCAAATGGGCAGCGGGTTTACATTATTGGGCATACACGTTTCTATGATTGAGACGAGAGGGTTCTTCGATCTACCAATTCTGGCGCAAATCACGTGCTAATACTCAATTTTATTCAACAGTTTTTATCCCTTGTTTATTATTAGAATCTGTTTCATTTATCGAATAGATAGTATTCATTACCCCTAAAACTGATCAAATTATTTCTAAAGATGAGCTTTAAAGGGATTTAATTTTTTTAGATTATTTTTCCATTCTTTTCTTTTAAAAACCCGAACGCCTTCTGTTCCGGTAACAAATTTCATTAACTCCTGAAACAGTCGGCCATTATCAAAGGTCTAGAAAAAAGTTGTGGTAATCAGGCTAATTTCACTTCCGTCAGGGGCCAAATCGAGGGACAGGGAAGTCTTGCCTTGACACAATTAAAGATTGTCATGCATCATCATCATCTTCGTCGTAAATCGATTTGCTCGAACACGTGTGTGTTCACTTCTTTAATGTGCGTTTTATTAAACAAAAAGCTAAAGAAATTGATTTAAAAACACAGAGAAAAATGGATGTTTAGAATTAACATCTAGATGCTTAACTATGGGACAGTCATCTTATATTTTTAGTTGTAATATCTAGATATTCAGCTGTAATATCTAAGATGTTAAATTATGCAGAGATTAATATCTTGGATATTACAGTTGAACATCTAGATATTACAATTGAACATATAAGATGGCTGTCCCATAGTTGAACATCCATTTTTCTCCGTGAAGGGAGAAATTTAAAATTGAAAAAGAAAATAATAGCATAGCTGATTGTAAAAAATCTACAGGTATTCAAGTCAAATTTACCGACTTTCTATAGATCTAACAAAGACATTCAGGAAAATTTATCCACACAGAGAAAAGTGGATGTTTAGAATTAATATCTAGATGTTTAACTATGGGACAGCCATCTTATATATTTAGTTGTAATATCTAGATATTCAGCTGTAATATCTAATATGTTAAAATATGCAGAGATTAATATCTTAGATATTACAGTTGAACATCTAGATAATACAATTGAACATTTAAGATGGCTGTCCCATAGTTGAACATCCATTTTTCTCCGTGCAATGTTCCGCACTTCATTCTGGAGAGTTCTGTAAATTTTCCAGAACTCTATTCCGTAAATGCCTGTATCCCCAACTCATGAACAGTTCTATAAACTTTACTAAACTATTTTTACATTCTCATCATGGATGAGAAGGTATTGGTTTTATGTGAAAAATGACTTGCGAAATTTTCATCAAATCTTTACGTTTTGAGACCCCCTGAGTCAGAAAAAAGGGTTTTTACGAAAGTGTCTGTCTGTCTGTCTGTCACTACTTTGGTGTTTTTGAAAATAACTTTTTGAAAAAATAAAAAATTTCAATACTGGTTTTTGATAGTGCTCATAAATCTCTACAAATTATCCTAATAACACTTTTTGATTAAATCATAATTAGAAATGTTACAGCATATTCAAATTCGAAAAAAGTCAATATCAAAATTCCATTTTCCAGTTAAATTATACGAGATACGAAAAAACGTTATGATACAATATTATTTTTTACATAAAGACCTACAAATTTGAATTATAACATTTTTTCATAAGATGCATATTTTTCTTTTTAATTAAAAAAAAAACTATTGAAAATCCAAAATCTAATTTTTTAACAATAATATGTGAAATACGAAAAAAACGTAAGAATACAAAGTTGTTCGTTTCAAAAAGATCTACAAATTTTGTCTCACACAGTTTCTGATAAAACATATATTTTTCGTTTCAATTCCAAAAAATACGATTAAAATTCAAAAATTCCATTTTTTAGACAAAATATGTGAGATACAAAAAAAACGTTTAGATGAAAAATTGTTTGGCTAAATAAGGTCTACACATTCTTATCGAGAAATTTCTCGACAAGATGTAAATTTTATGTTTTGATTTTTAATATTGAAAAAATTCGATTTTTTTCAACAAAATATGTGAGATACGAAATAAGCGTTGTCCTGCAAAAACATGAATTCCAATCAATTACTCATTGACTATACAATCAATTGTTTCAAGTCACATTCATAGGGAAATCAGTCAAAACCACCTAATTAATTAGCTATAATTAAGTACTTATTAAAATTTGTAAAAGAAACTACTGCTTAATATCAAAAGCGTAAATTTTACAAAATATCTACTTTAAAAGCCTGAATTAGTAAAAAAATAAAAATAGCGCTAAATCGTATATCAATTGCTTCAGTAATTATTTTTATTCTCTTAACTTCCAACAGTTGCTTTTTTACTAATGTCAATGGACAGAAGCCCGTGAATAAATTGCCAGGCCTGACACTAGTATAACAATAAAACACCGCGCCAGGCCTGGGCCCAGCTTGTGCCGTGCTGAAATTTTTCCTCGGGTGAATTTCAATTAATGACTCATTACTGCCTATACAATCAATTGTTTCAAGTCACATTCATAGGGAAATCAATCAAAACCAACTAATTAATTAGCTATAATTAAGTACTTATTAAAATTTGTAAAAGATACTACTGCTTAATATCAAAAGCGTAAATTTGACAGAAATATCAATTTTAAAAACCTGAATTAGTAAAAAAATATAGTGCTAAATCGTATATCAATTGCTTCAGTAATTATTTTTATTCTCTTAACTTCCAACAGCTGCTTTTTTGCTAATTTCAATGGTCAGAAGCCCGTGAAGAAATTGCCAGGCCTGGCGCTAGTGTAACAATAAAACACCGAGCCAGGCCTGGGCCCAGCTTGTGCCGTGCTGAAATTTTTCCTCGGGTGAATTTCAATTAATGACTCATTACTGGCTATACAATCAATTGTTTTTAGTCACATTAATTGAGAAATCAGTCGAAATTAGGTAGCACTTAAAATAATTAAGAAAACTACTGCTTGAAATTGAAAAAAATAGCATTAAATTCTATGACTAATTTAAAAAATTGGTTCACCATAGTAATTCATAATTCAATTAAACTTTTCTTTAAGTGAGAAGTTCGAATGTGTGAATCAGACGCAGTGAATATTAACTTGAATGAACAGAATATCTGAGTAATGTCAAGATTCCTGAATGAAGTGGTACAAATTAGTGTTTAATTGCCGAGATCGTAGAAAAGCAGCAAAGATGAATGAATGAGTAGAAATGAATGAACGACTGAGCGAATAAGTGAATGAAACGAGAGAAGAGTCCTTACTCTACTCGTTACGTTAAGGAATAAATGTGAAGTAGTCTAGGGGGCAGCTGGTCGCGGTCGCGAGTCAAGAAGTCAAGCGTTTGACCCGCGGCCAGTAACCAATGAAGAGAAGGTCCAACCAAGACCCAGGATACGAGGTCGTTCATTTGACCTCACGGCGTGCGCCGGATGCCACCATTTTTCTCTCCGAATTGACCGAATCAAATAGCTTTCTTCACTAAATACGAAAAACAGAAACAATGTACCCGAGAATCCATTTTAGAAACAATAAGTTCATATTAATGAATCATCATTCAATTCAAATTTTAAAAATTAATAAGCAGCATTTAAGACGCGAAATTCAAATTCGACTTTAAAAATAAAAAAGTGCAAATTTACCAATATAATATCAAAGTCTTTCACCAATTCCATTTCGTGTTTTATTAGTCAATTTTTAGTCAAATATGACTAATTATCAGTAGAATGTGAACAATACACTGTAAAAAGTTTCAGAAAATTTCCCTACAATTTCTTAAGGATTATTCCACATTTATCTTTAGGAAAATTATTTTCACCGACATTTTAGGGAATCTCCGTAAAACGTCTAGATATTTACTTGAAATTTTTGGGAGTTTCGGGAATTTTCCCTGACAAATGTTTGAGAAAATTCCAGAAATTAGCGTCCCGAAATTTGAGGGAAAATTCCCGAAGAAATTTTTTACAGTGTATATTTATAATCAAAATTTGGTACTAAATAAATGAGGAAGATTTCCCCGTTAATATTTGAGTAAAAATTAGTGAAAAATATTTAAAAACATATTGAAAGATCTAGTTCCATGTTACAGGATGCCAGAAGTTTTAAAGGATCAGAAAACATTTGATGGACGATAATCGAGCCATCAGCAAAGATGGCTGTAAAATATTTTTCTTATTCGAGCATATCATGGACAAAATGTCTGATGGCAAATGGTCAACAATGTCGTCGAACAAAGGACAAAATTAAAGTCGTCATGGGAAACCCTAACCTCTTACGGTCCACCGCACTTAAAGCCATTCTCGTTCACCCCGAGCTCTTCATTATTCTCGTCATCTTCGATGCGTGCGCTAACGCACCCCAATGTCACGTGACCTGTAAACAGTTTAACTAGTCTCACCCCAACATCTAAAAAATCTCAAGTGCTAAGAATCTTCAATATTATCAGTTACGAGCATTAAACAATTTACATCTTGTACTGCAATTTCTTTACAAAATGTCTTTGAATTATTATCAATCATTTTAAAAATGAATTACCACCAATGCCTGTATTCAATTACACAGTGAAACCCTAAAACCGAAAAAATTTTCGATTAAACTAAAATTAGGAAAGATACGGTATGTTAAAACTTGAAATAAGTCAATATCTAAATTCCATTTTTCAGTTAAATTATACGAAATACGAAAAGAAAGTTATGACACAAAATTGTTTACTACATATAAAGATCTACAAGTTTGAACCGCGAAATTTTTTCATAAGATGTATATTTTGCTTTTTAATTTCAAAAATACTGTTGAAAATCGAAAATTCAATTTTTTAACAATAATATGAGAAATACGAAAAAAACGTAAATTTGCAAAATTATTCGTTTGAATAAAACATAAAAATTTTGTCTGACATAATTTCTGATAAAATGTATATTTTTTATTTTAATTTAAAAAATTCCATTATTTAAACAAAACATGTGACATACGATAACATGTTTTGGTTTAAAAAAAAACACTATTGAAAATCAAAAATTCCATCATTTAACCAAAATATGTGAGATATAAAATAAGCGTTAAAATAAAAAAATTGTTTGTTACAGAAATGTATACAGAAAATCGAGCGCGAAGCGCGAGTGTCATGATAAGAATATGTTCCTTAAGGCTGATAGAGCCTTAAGTAAATTGAATTTCCTTTTTCATTTGAAATAAAAAATTTATTATCTTTGTGAAAATGTAATTCACATCTACAATATTATAAAATTGACTTGTACTTTAGTATCAAATTAAAAGAAATAAACTTTTATGTAAGCAAAGAATATAAGACTGAACGCGAAGCGCGAGATCCAAACAGAACGCAGCGCAAAGCGCGACGATTGAATCGCGCACTCTACACGCGTTCAAGCTTCTGCGCGAAGCGTACGATGCGAATGTGCTCTCTAAGCGAACAGATTTTTACATTCTCATCATGGATGAGAAGGTATTGGTTTTATGTGAAAAATGACTTTCGAAATTTTCATCAAATCTTTACGTTTTGAGACCCCCTGAGTCAGAAAAAATGGTTTTTACGAAAGTGTCTGTCTGTCTGTCTGTCTGTAGGTCGTGTGCGGCATAACTCTCGATAGAATTATCAGATTGAATTGAGCTTTGGTACACTTTATCGGAGCCGAAAAAGTAAGGACAAGTTCGTTAACCAGCCACATCCAATCAAAATTGAGGGATGGAGCACTACTTTTGTGTTTTTGAAAATAATTTTTTGAAAAAATCAAAAATTCCAATCCTGGTTTTTGATAGTGCTCATAAATCTCTACAAATTATTCTAATAACATTTTTTGATTAAATCAAAATTAGAAATGTTACAGCATATTCAAATTCGAAAAAAGTCAATATCAAAATTCCATTTTCCAGTTAAATTATACGAGATACGAAAAAACGTTATGATACAATATTATTGAATACATAAAGACCTACAAATTTGAATTATAACATTTTTTCATAAGATGCATATTTTTCTTTTTAATTAAAAAAAAAACTATTGAAAATCAAAAATTCAATTTTTTAACAATAATATTGGAAATACCAAAAAAACGTAAGAATACAAAGTTGTTTGTTTCAAAAAGATCTACAAATTTTGTCTCACACAGTTTCTGATAAAACATATATTTTTCGTTTCAATTCCAAAAAATACGATAAAAATGAAAAAATTCCATTTTTTAGACAAAATATGTGAGATACAAAAAAAACGTTTAGATGAAAAATTGTTTGGCTAAATAAGGTCTACACATTCTTATCGAGAAATTTCTCGACAAGATGTAAATTTTATGTTTTGATTTTTAATATTGAAAAAATTCGATTTTTTTCAACAAAATATGTGAGATATACGAAATAAGCGTTGTTTTGCAAAATCGTTTCCTTAAATAAAGTCTACGATTGTTTTTCCTTTTTAGATATGTGGAAGAAAGTAAATTCTTTTAATCATGTAATTTATTAAAAAGTTATACTGAAATGTATACAGAAAATCGAGCGCGAAGCGCGAGTGTCATGATGAGAATGTGTTCCTTAAGGCCGATAGAGCCTTAAGTAAATTGAATTTGCTGTTTCACTTCAATTCAAAAAGAAATTCAGTGACTTTGAGAAAATGTGTAATTCACATCATCTGTAATATTATTATAAAATTGGTTTGAGCTTCAGTATCAAAATATAAGAAATAAACTTAAATGTATGCGAAGAGCATAAGACCGAGCGCGAAGCGCGAGGTCCAGAAAGAACGGAGCGCGAAGCGCGACGATTGAATCGCGCGCGCTAGGCGCGCTCAAACTTGCGCGCAAAGCGCGCGATGAGAATGTGCCCGCGAAGCGGGCAGATTTTTTTTCTTTTAAACGACCTATTAGTCGACAATTTTGTTAATAAAATCAGAACAAATTGAAAATTGCATCTTATAGTTTTCTTTTATAGTATATCAATAAAGCGTTGTGATTGCGTTTTCCAGATGAAAAATCCCGCATGTATGGATGATTTATGTTTTATATTGAGTGATATCAGTGCTTCGCATGTTTTTGAATTGTATTTGAGCAGATGAAAAAACAAACGTATTGGATGTGCAGAATGGTGAATTTGGTTCGATCCAACAAGAGCGGCTGCATGTTCATCGATTAGTCATGGTACCCGCGTTGTTGAAGGGTGACTTTACATTTCGTCTCGATGTATTACTCCGTACGAGTAAGCATGTTACACCCTATACCCCTACATACTTTATACTTTTCATTCCTCAATGACTTTGTATCC
This sequence comes from Diplolepis rosae, assembly GCA_030998225.1. Taxonomy (NCBI): domain Eukaryota; kingdom Metazoa; phylum Arthropoda; class Insecta; order Hymenoptera; family Diplolepididae; genus Diplolepis; species Diplolepis rosae. The sequence continues at coordinate 9,548,459 of JAPYXD010000698.1, forward strand.
ATAAGTGAGAACGTCAAACAAATTCGATAAGGTCAGATCCGATGGAGACATCCACGTTAAGTATTACTTCTCTCAGAAATGATTTTCACCAACCCGAAAACATGACTTTTTATTTTTCACGTTATTAATCATTTCCAAATGCATACACTCCGAAAAAAATTGGTTTAACCGACATATTTTTTTTTTTTTTGGTTCAACCATAGTATTTTGTTATTATACAAAGAAGAAAATTATTTAATTGACGCAACAAAATTCCTTTGCTACACCCAGAAAATAGTTTTTTTGAATCAAAGAAACATTTCTTTGAATTGAAGAAAGTTTTGTTGATTCAAACAAATTGAGTCAATTTCAATACAAAGATTTAGTTTAATCGGAAACCAAAATCGGAAAATATCTTCGAATTTGGTTGCCGATTAAACTAAAGCTTTGTATTTTCATTAAAAACACTTTCTGTAGAAAAAATTTTGTGTATAAATGAAACCAACTCCACAAATTTCCTTTAATGTTAACAAATCTATTTCTTTGAATCAAAGAAACATTTCTTCAATGTAAACAAATCTATTCCTTTGAATCAAAGAAAATTTGCTTGAATCAACAAAACTTTCTTTAATTCAAAGAAATTTTTTCCTTGGCCGCATATCAAAGAAAATGTTTTCTCAGTGTAGTAAAATTTCGTTGATTGATGCTAAAATTTGCTTGATCCGACCAATTATTTCAATTTCTTTTAATAAATCTCAAGTATTTACTATAGATTCAACCAGACAAATGGTTAAGTCAATAAAATACTTTTTGAATTCAACAGAACGATTTTGTTGAATGAATAAAAAAACATGTTACGCTGTCTTGTATAAATATTATAAATATTTTCGAGACACGTTTGTATTAATGTCTTCAGTTTATTTGAAAAATCTTTAATATGTTTCTTTATCATTAATTTTTAATGAAAACTAAGTGACTCAATGCCAATACAACGACACTATATTGAATTATAAATATTATCAGCAGTTGTAATGATTCACAAGTTATCAGAAAATCTATTAAATATTCTTTTTTATTCTCACTTTGCTGCAAATTAAAATTTATAATTGTGTATATCAAAAAACCAAAAATTTTTAACACTCTGCCTTTGTATACAGTAATGAAATAATTTTAGAATAAAGGCGGAAGTTATTTTCATAAAGGAAAATGTTGTCTCAAAAAACATAATGAAATATAATAAATATTACTTGCAATGAATGAATTTACATGAGCAGTATTCGCAATATAAATGTTGAAGAAGTGCATTGTGGGTTTCGTTTAGTTTGTTCTAGTTAATTTTTAAGTACCATGTTTCTTGTAAGCTTTATCACTAAGAGTATATGAGATCGGATGCAATTGTGCTTAAAGTTTGAATTGAGCTTTGTTTGTACGCAGAAACAACGAGGGGCGCCCACACGCAAGACGCAGGAAACGCAGGACGACGTTAAGCACGCAACATCGGCGCGACACTATCATCATCATCATCACAAATGTGTGTTGTTCATATTTAAGAGGCGCACGTGGTACCAATTTGAGTGTGTATGTCGTGTAAGACGTGAGAGTAACAAGTGGCTCGTTAATGCATTAAAACAGAGACTCGACAAAGGCCTGTTGCTTAACGTATTATAGAGCCCACGCTGATGCCAAATCCAACTAAATCCAGATGTTGTTACTAGAGGCGTTAGTAGAAATTAGAATTATATCGTGACATGTTTCCATACATGTTCCTTGTTACATTGACCCACAGTTATAATTCTATAATATTTATTTTGGCTTGGGGTCAGCTTAGTTTCTAATTATTTATGTCATCGAGGACATAAACATTAGGAAGGCAAACGTTTCGGTCACAGATGGGGGCCCTCTTCAGTGCCAATTAGCTTAATTGTAACCTTTAAATATTTATTAACTAATACATGCAATTAAGAAATATATGGTATTTTTTGTTTTTTTGTTTTTTGCTTTTTGCTTATTAATTAAAAATAGAGTACACATGCAGAAAAACTTATGAGTAAGTGAGTTTCTAGGTGTGAAGAACCAGGCCGTTCCAAAAACTGCTCCAACAAGTAATCCTCTCCCACAGGAACTTGCATGTATTAGTTAATAAATATTTAAAGGTTACAATTAAGCTAATTGGCACTGAAGAGGGCCCCCATCTGTGGCCGAAACGTTTGCCTTCCTAATGTTTATGTCCTCGATGACATAAATAATTAGAAACTAAGCTGACCCCAAGCCAAAATAAATATTACAGAAGAAATTAGAATCTTTAAGGAAAACTATGAAGTTTATGGCTCAAACACAAAGCTTGTGAGTGACAAGCTATCCGAATTTATCAAATATGGGGAAAAATAAGTGATGAACCTCATACCAAAATTGACCAAAATTATTAATTTCATTTTTAGTATAACAGAAATTATTCGGAAAAAGTATTCGTTTTGTTTTGCATCTATATTTTTTAAAATAATACAAAAATCTGACCGCTTTGCGGTCAGATTCTCATAGTGCGCAGATCGTTTTGTACGCAAGTTTGCGCGCGCGATTCCATTGTCGCGCTTCGCGTTCGGTCTTATATTCATCGCATAAATTTAAGTTTATTTCTTGTTTTTTGATATTGAAACTCAAGTCAATTTTATAATATTGTAAATGTGAATTACATTTTCTCAAAGTTACTAAATTTGTTTTTGAATTCGAATAAAAAAGGAAATTCAATTTACTCAAGGCTCTATCGGCCTTAAGGAACACATCCTCATCATAGTACTCGCGCTTCGCGCTCGTTTTTTTTACCTTATATCCATTAAAGCTACATTTTCAATAAAAAAGATTATGTAATTCATAAACATAAAATATATATCTCGTCAAAAAATGTTCTAATAAGAAATTATAGACCTTATCTAGGCAAATAATTTTCCATCTCATATATTTTCTTTAAAAAATGGAATTTTTTGATTTTAATCGTATTTTTCAACATTAAAACGAAAAATATACATTTTATCAGAAACTGCGTTAAATAAAATTTGTAGATCTTAATTGATGGAATTAAAAAGAAAAATACACATCGTATAGAAAAATATTGCGATAAAAATTTATAGATCTTTATGCAGTAAATAATTTTGTAACAATAAAGTTTTTTCGTATCTCTTACAGTTTAACTGGAAAATGGAATGTTAATAGTCCCTTTTTCCCAGTTTTAGCTCACTGTAACTTCTTTAATTTTGGATTAATCAAAAAATATTATGAGGATAATTAGTAGAGATTTATGAGCAATATATGAAACCAATATTGCATTTTTTTAATTTTTCAAAAAAAAAATAAAATTCAAAAACACAAAAAATTCTCTTATTTTCACATGAAACTAATACCTTCTCATTCATGATGATCATGTAAAAATTAAATCTCTCGTACTTTCTGTGATTACTAGAATATGTTAATATTCTATGTTAATATTGTTATGTTAATAAAGCTATAACCTATTGAAGCCAACTATACAATATTTGAATATATTAAAGTTCTTCACACAGAAAAAAAATATTTTCGATCTGACTAAAACATTTAGTTGAATGAACCAAGATTTTTTGTTGTATTAAAATAAACTTAATTACATAAATTAAGATATTTTCTTGTTTGATCGAAATAATAGGCGAACGAACTATCTTTAGTTGTATAATCCAAAAACTCGGTCAACCATGTAGTAAGAAATTTTTTTCGTTAATCCGACCAAATTTTTTTCTCTGGTATCTTCTCTCTAAATCTGAATCAGTAAAATTCACTAGAAAACAGTTAAGACTTTCCACCGGGATTCCGGTGGAAGCCTTAACACTGGCAATCAGTGTATATCGATTGTTTTCCAATGAATTTCACTGATTCAGATTCAGGGATTTCGTTCATGGTATTGAAAAAACAAAATGTAGTTGAGTTAACTGCAATATTTATCTGTTTAAACCAAATTGTATTAAAACAAACTATCTTTGGTTGCAGGAAACAAATTTTTTGGTCGGGTTAACCAGAAATTTATAATACTAAAATTTTTTGGATAATTCAACCAAAATTTGGTTAGATTAATCAAATGTGACTATAGTTTGGTTCAATAAAACTCATATTTTAGTTGCTTCAACTAAATTTTGTTTGATTCAATAAAAGTCAGTTTGTATCTTATGGGTTGGAAATAAGTGTTCATTCCAATCTCAGAAATCTACAAAATTCTTTTCATTTAACAAAAATCTTGGTTCATTGCAAAAAACTGTTTGGTTAGATGAATTTTTTTTTCCTGGATGTATCAAGTAACATATCGTTTCCTTTGTATGAATCAAGACTAAATTATTTTTGTAGCTATAAAAGATATGAAAGATGTGTCAAAATGAGTCACAACCTTCGTTTGCGACCTAGTTTTATAAGTTCGAGTCGAAATGCATAACTGACCTTTAATCTTTGAGAATATGGTAGTGTAATGTGAAATGGTTTGGTGCTGCGAGCATTTCGCTACGCTTTCTGGTCCTTTGGTACATTAGCGTGTCGGATAAAAAATTGCTTTTTTGTCCTTGCGCGCAGGAGTCGTGCCAACCTTGGAATGCCGCGATGAAGATCCTTATGAAAGTTAACGAATAACGCGAGTGAGCGAGAGCAAAACATTATAATCTAGTCGGGGGTTTATTTTATGGCGTGTAATCCCCCGTGTCGAGGTGCGAACAACTTGTAACTCTTTTGTTGGCACCACGGGGTATCCAAGCTCCCAAAGCAACCGCTAATTTCTCCCATGAATGTTTTCAACGTTTTTTTAGAACCATTCGACTCTTTACTTCTCACCCATGTTTTCAAATGTGGACAGAACACATTTTTCATCAATTTCTCGCTCTTTTGACCGGAAATGTACACTGCTAAAAATTTCCGTATTAAACTTCCATTACATCTAATGGAAGTTTTTTTCAGTAACGTATATTAAATTTTAAATAAAATGGTACGTTGTTGGAAAAAATACTTTCATCTTTAAAAAAACAAACTTTTATTTGGATTTTAATACACATGCGTATATATTTTAATAATTTCAAATTAATTAGTTTGAGTTTGAAATTTTTGAGCGTCTTTTTTTCCACAGAAGGATTTTCAAATTCTTTAAAATATTTTAACAATGTTTGATAATTTTAATATATTTTTATTGAAAAGTTATTAAATCAATGTATATTAACTTTGATTTTTTTGACAATATCGTAATTTTTTATAATATTTTTTAATTCTACACCAAATTATGGAAGTTTTTTTCAGTAACACATATTAAATTTAAAAAAGTTACATTTTATAAAATACAAACAATTATTTGAATAGTATCTATTAACTTTAATTTGCGTTTATTAAATATTTATTAAATTTAACATGAATGCATATTTGGATACTTTTAAAATTCAATTATTTCTCACTTTGAGAATTTTCCTATAAAATAATTGTACAATGTGTAAATTTAGAAGATACAGAAAATGTCGAATAGAAAAACTTTACAGGGATTAACATAGAAGGTTCGAAATCATTACTTTTGAAAATTTACCAATAGAATTGAATTTAAGTTTGGAATGAAATTATAGAGATTAAGTTGGAACCATGAAATTAGAGCGTGCAAGGAATTTATAGGGTTCATGACTCTTTACATTGCTTTTAATTGATTAACAGCTGGGTAAATGTTGGCGCTGATATGTAATTATTGCGGTTACAATTTCTAAAGCCATAAAACTCTAGGGAAACGAAGAACAAGGTCTGATTTTTTGGGGAGGCAGAAGAGCGTCTTCCTGTCGCGTGGCCCCTTGCCTTATCTCGTTTTATCGTCTCCCTCAACTGGAGTTAACCTCTACATTGGGATTAAAAAGCGGATACATTAATTTGCTGCTGTAGCGCGCGCGTCGTGCGCTCTACAGACGCCAGGATGAACCAGAGAAGATCAGAAAAAAGTAGATTAAATCAGGAATCGAGAACTTGATAAATTTTCATTTCATTACAAATTATTATTTGGTGAAGATTTTAAAAATATTGTATTAATTTCTTAGTTAAAAGAGACTAGTTTAAATGAAAAACACTCAAGTATTTTTAGTTTTAAGATAGTTGTCGTGCCAAAAATCAAGTATATGGAAAAAATAATTTCTCTAATTTTAAGACTTGAAATTATATTATCAGTTGTGTTTTATGAACGGAAAAACAATATATTTTATGGGAAAAATTGAAAACTTACGGAAAATAATATTATTACTATTGCATCTTTCCAATGTTTAAAAAAGATTATCAAAAGTATTATTTTTCATAGAAAAACTTTTTTTTCAGAAATCTGATTTTTGGCACGACAACTACACTGTTAGAAAACTTATTAATTTTAATAGACTTTAATATACAAGTGGTAAATTAAAGTTAATAGATTTTTATATTATCAAAAATTAATATACTTTCATATTAAATTTAATAACTTTTACTTTTACCCGAACTTTTTTTCTTATCGCTTCATACCAAATTTTAAAAAATGATGTGATTCTAATAAATCACGGATTATTTTGTTCAGGAAAAAGATTCTCTACAACTTAACCGTTTTCAATTTTCCAAAATGAATAAATTATTACCAAATTCAGCAGTTTGTTTTGGAAAATTGATTTTTAATTGTTTCAGCCATTAAAGAATTTATTTTCAAAAATTGGAAACGGTAAAGTTATAAAGATTCTCTTTCCTGAAAAAATAATTCGCGCTTTATTAGAATCATATCATTTTGTAAAATTTGATATGAAGCGATAAGGAAAAAAGTTTGGCAAAAATAAAAATTTTTTAAATACATTATTTTTCTGCATTTAAAATTTTTTTCATAGAAAATAATCTTTTCTTTTTCAAATTAGCCCTTCAATAATAATATTGCTATTCTTGAATACAAAATTATCTACTTTTGCCTGAGGTCTAATTTTCGTAGATGAACTACCTTAAATCTACAAACATTAAGGTAATTCGTCCACGAAAATTAGACCTCAGGCAAAAATAGATAATTTTGCTTTCAAGAATATCAATATTATTATTGAAGGGCTAATTTGGAAGAGAAAAGATTTTTTTTCATGAAAAAAATTTGAAGCACAAAAAAATAATTTTATTAATAAATTTTACTTTTGCCCAAACTTATTTTCTTATCGCTTCGAGCCAAATTTTTAAAAATTATGCGATTCTAATAAATCACTCATCATTTTTTTAGGAAAAAGATTCTCTACAACTTGACCATTTCCGATTTTTGAAAATGAATTCTTTAATGGATGAAATTATAAACATTAACATGAGTTCTTTTTAAATATTTAAATCGCAACCATAGATAACAAAACATGAGAAATAATTAATTTGTGCTTTCTCCTTTGAACAGAATGCTAAGTCACCTAAAACTAATTCTTTGTTTTTCATTTAGCATAAGAAAGATGAAGCATTTCTATGCCAATGAGCATGAGTACAGAGTTTACGCAACTTACAGAGAAATGTGAATTAACGAAGTCGCCCATTGAATGCGATTTAGAGATAAAAAGGCCGAACGCGTTAATCAAGACCGATTGCAAAAGGATCCAGACAGAATAGAAACCATCAGGACTGACAAGTGTTTTCAAGTGTTTCAATCACAAATCACAACAAGTTCTCACGAAATGCTCAAATTTTGTCGAGCGTTGTGAAATTGTTGAAACGAGAGTAAAGCTTGCTACGCGAGCATTTTAGCTCTTAGCATTGCGAAGGTGTTGCACGTCAAAGACCAGGTAAATGTGAATTTGCATACGAATGTCAAACGAATAAAGCCACACTTGAAAGGCGTCTGTAACTAATCACTTTGTCGCTTTCGTGGACCAAAGAGCGACGCAAATGTAAACGTTTAGTTTCTTTTCGATCCTCTCAGCTTTTCAAACAATGTCCACCATTAGTCTGTGTCGTCTTCTGCCTCGCTTGGATTTAAAAATAATAATAATTTCGCAATCTGTATCGCTCAAGAAGATTAAAAACTATTAATGTGGTTGTTTGATATTTAGTAAAATCTTGAAATTCACTCAGAAATAAAATATATTTGATTTAACCAAAGCATTTGGTTGAATAAACAAAGCTCTTTGGTTAAGCTTATTAAAATTTAGTTAAATGAAACATAATTTGGTTGAATTAATTGAAAATTCTAAAATTGGTTTAACTTAATTCTAAAAAAATAGGTATGTTAAAACCATAATTGAACCAAAATTAATGAATCATGAATATTATTAATAATTTTTATTCCTTTTGTTATTTTGGCATAGGGTCAGATTCTTTTTATTTTTACATTAAAAATTATCAATGGCAGATATAAAAAAACGTAATAAGTAAGGCAAACGTTTCAGTCACATATGGGGCCCTCTTGAGTATCATAAATTAAAAGATTAATTCCAAATTTCATTAAAAGATTAAAATATAGGAGATTATTAAAATAAGGAAAAGCATAAAATTCAGAAATTTATCACATAGCTTTCAAATCAAAATGAATTAGTCCATTATTAATAATTATTAATAATAATATCATTGTTGACGGGCTAATTTGAAAGAGAAATTTTATTTTTGCCGAAATTTTTTCCTTATCGCTTCATACCAAATTTTACAAAATGATGCGATTCCAATAAATTACAAATAATTTTTTCAGGATAAATAATCTTCACAACTTTACTGTTCTCAATTTTTGGAACTAAATTCTTTAATGGCTGAAACCATTAAAAATCAATTTTCCGAAACAAAATTCTCATAAAAAAATTGCTGAATTTGGTAATAATTTATTCATTTCAGAATATTGTAAACGGTTAAGTTGTAGAGGATCTTCTCCCTGAAAAAATAATCCGTGATTTATCAGAATAACATCATTTTTTAAAATTTGGTATGAAGCGAGTTCGGTTGAAAATAAAGTTTCTTAAATGCATACCCAGCAAACACGTTATGTAACCGCTCCGTAACAAAAGGGTAATATAGTTATTTCTGGTTATGTAACGATTGTTATTATTCAGTGATGTAAAAGATCAGTAAAAGAGTGAATGTAACAATTCTGTAGCAGTGGGATGTATATGCTATAGAAAAACAATGTAAAATTCGTTCTCTAATTGTGTTACACACATGATCTGTAACAGTTTAGTCATAATGTTATGTAAGTGAACTGTCACGGCATTACTGTATAATTATGTGAGTCGTGTATAATGTATATTAATAAAAGCTATGTAACAATGTGACATAATTATTATGTAAGAATCATGTAACATTTATTCTGTAACTTGGTTGCCCGAATGATCTATAACAATATCGTTTCTTTGTTACGTAAGGGTAATGTAACAATGTTATGGAATAGTTATGTTAGTTGTATATAATGTACATTAGTAACAGCTACGTAATAGTGCGACATAATTTTTATGTGACAATACTGTAACTTTGATTCTGTAACTTGGTTACGCGAATGATCTATAACACTTTCTTTGCAGTGTTACGTAAGTGTACTATGACGGCATTACTGTGTAGTGCTTCTCTGTAAGTTGTGTATAATGCACGTTATTATCAGATATGTAACAATCATGTAATATTACATATAGATATTTTAATTTCCCGAATAACGACATCAATAATAGCTGGAAAAATTAAAAATAGTGGGTAATAACTTGTGTAAAGTAAATTGCTCTTATGGTAAAATTTCACTTGCCCTAAGTATAATATTCAGTAATCGATAAATAACACAAAGGTGCAAAATTTGACTCACAGAAATGAGTTGTGTTTTATCAATATTTTATCATCGTACACTCTAAAAACGGAATATTGACTGTCGAACAATTCCGTTCACTATGAATGGATTTTCTACTCAAAATTGGCATAAGAGGAAATCCTCTAACAGTTTAAGTATCTTCGTTTCAAGTGCTATCATTTCACTGCCAAACTTTTTCCTTTGGTCTGGAAATAAAATCCTTTGTCGTACGAAGGAAGTATAATATTGATGTTAAAAGAAAACAAATTCTATGATATAACCTATAAGAAATGTACACAAGCCAAACTTTGACAAATCCCAATATTCAATCGATCATTTCCAATAATATAATAACGACCCGTCTTAGATTTCAGCTTAAAGAAATTTTAAGATATAACTTTGCTTATATTACAAATTTTCCAATACGTGTAAAATTGAAAGTTCATGATCTATTAAATATATAATGTTGAAAAAGTGTTACAAAATTATTTTTAAACTTTGTTGCATTTTAAATTTCACAATAAATTCTATAGTAAACATTTTACTAATAATTTCGAATCAAAATATTTTTTTACAAATAAAAAACAACTGTATATTTCATAAAATAAATAAATTGTATAAAAAATTATACATATACGAAACTGTTTTATGGAAAAAAATGTGTAGCTGTCACAAGGATATTTTAGGTTATAGTAGCCACATTTATGGTTAGGATAGTTAATAATATAGCTTGAACAGCAATATGTTTCTTTGTACCAGCTACACATTTTTTTGCGTGTAATGCTTTTATTGACATTCTTGGGAATATCTTTGAATTGTCATCAGAAGCAATGAAAAATAAGGTTATGCGGATCAAAATTGTTTGTTTTGGTATACGAACCTTTCAAAATTTCTACGTCGCACTCTGGGATTCCTAATGATTTGTAGAAATCCATTATTTGATTTTGTTAATTGATTTTGATCATAAATAAATATATTCTTCGTAGTTGCCACCGTATTGACAAAATATCTGTGAACAGATTAGCACCAGACGATGTACACTTACTAATGCGCAGGCGCACTTCGTCTCCTAGTCTGGAAATGCAATCCTTACATAATTAGAGGATTTATTTTCAGAGTCAAAAAAAATCGTTCATTGCTAAAAATATTTTCTTTTTGCATCTCACAGATGAGTTTTGTAACAGGAAGAAGATTCTATTGGTAGACAAAAGGAATATGCTTAATTTCAATTGATGCATTCTGAAAAGAACGTAATTTCACTATGGATAGACTTTTTTTTAGAGTGTATATCTGTTTAACATATCTCCGTTACATACTATTTACTTATCGCTTTTACAAAACTTCTATATAACATAGTTGCATAACACATATAGAAAATATTTACACTGATGCTGCGTAACAATATAGCACATATGTTACATAAGTTTGTTACAGACCCATTACATCACAGCGTTATAGAGCTGTTATAAAACTAATTCATCACACAGTGTGTGACATTTTGCGTCACAGGTGGCTCACCTGTAAGTCACCAGCTATGTAACGTGTTACAATCTGTTACGTAACAGTTACATACATGTTATATAACAGTGTTTGCTGGGTATTTAAAAAAATTTTCTTGGAAAATAATCACTTTTATTTCAAATGATCCCTTCAGCAATAATATTGCTATTCTTGATGGCAAAATTATGTAATTTTACCTGAGGTCTAATTTTTTCAGACGAACTACCTTAATGAAAAGTCGAATTGATAATTTGTATATTATTTAAGTGACGGGGAAAGTGACTCTGAGATTAACATTTTTATTAAGACATTCATATAAATGAATCTCAGAGTGTTGCTCTCTTTAGGAAATCAATAGAGACAAAGAAAAGGGAGTTTTTCAAGGGCTGAGAAGCATGAATGGAGGAGGGTTCCCATTATATGAATGGTTCTTCGAGGTCATATCTGAGTCGACTTTCCATTATGAGGTCGGGTCAAGTAAGGCCAAAAGATACATCCCTTGTGTCGTTAATCACTATCTTAACTCTTCATATTGGTTATTCAATTATTTCACTGAAGTCATAACTTCACGTAGATCTGCCCATCAAGAATGACATATTGTAATTTTTCATTCAATGAAAAGTAAAAAATTAATTTCAAGAGAAGATTCTTACAGATTCTTTAGTTTTTCAATGAAAATGAAATTTTAAGCACAAAAATGAGTTCTTATTATAAAATTAACAAAAAATATCTTACTTGCACCAAATTCTCTATTATTTGCATTTTCTAAAAAATTTGAAATTATAAATTTTAAGACTTAAGATTTTAAAAGTCAGAAAATGTAAGATTTAGAAACATAAACCCAAAAAAATAGAACTGGTAATTTTTCCTCGAAAAGTAAACTTTGATTCGATTACAGAATTTCTATATATTTACATTTATAAACAATATTTATTTAATTATCTGGCATAATGTACATAAATTTATTTGTGGTTATCACAAATCAATTTGAGAAAGTTAGATGTTAAGAAACGATTGCGGTTGAAAATTCAAGATTCGAATTGGACGAACGATTTGCTCCGAGTAAAAGGACCTTTGATCCTGAAGACCACTTGTTGCACAGTCCGGACTTCCTGCTGGTTGAGCCCTGCAGGACTCGACTTGCTCCAGCAATTTCGAATGCCAAGGCAAAGGGACTCCCGAAGGAACTTTGGAATGCCTATTCGCTGCTTTATTCCCGCCCTAATCGAACTGCGATTCGTGGATGATCATGCCGAAATTTCATTACATTTATAGTCGAAGGCCGACAAGAGAAAGGGAATAAGAAAAATTCAAGTGTGATGTGAACCTCGCCCTGTTCTGCTTCCCAATATCAATTTTTGATTTCTGTACACTTAGAAAAATATTTAGTTAATCCAACTAAAGAATTTGCATATTATACAGCTAACCATATTTTTGGTTGATTAAACCAAAGCATTGGTTTCATACAAGCAAAGATTGTTTGGATACGATTAAGTTAATCAAACTTTAAAGTTACTTCAACAAAATTTCGGTTGATTTAAACTAAATTTTGTTCAACTTAAGAAGGATTCATCAATCAGAATAAAAAAAAAAGTTTATTATATTATTATTCTCTAAATATGAATCAGTCAAATTTTCACTGATTGAATCCGTGATTTGCCTTTTCACTGTTAAATCAGTTAATTTTCACTGAAATAATCAGTGAAATTTGACTGATTTACAGTAACCTCTTTTTAGCTATTTGAATCAGTCTAATTTCACTGATAATCAGTAGACTTTGACTGATTCAAATTTAGAGAGTACCTTGTATCTAAACTAAATTGATTTTGAAAATCATTAAATTATAGTTCCCGCCGTTTTTCAACTTGCTCCGTAAATCCGAAACAGTGAAAAACCACTGTTTCGAGTGTTATAAGTCTGCTTCCACTTAGAATCAATGAAATTCAACTGGTATCACCAGGAAAACTCACTGGTTGACCAGCGAATTTCACTGTTGACCAGTATATTTCACTGATTAACTAGTGAGTTTCCCTGGTGGAATCAGGTAAATTCCACTGATTTCTATGTGGAGAACTTATGACAATTGAAAAAGTGGTTTTTCACTGTGAATCAGTGAGTTTTTACTGATTCAGATTAAGAGAGTACGCCACGACCTTCCCAAAAGAGTGTCCTAGAACTCCGACATTTTTAAATTTTTTTGAAAATGAAAAATGTTTTGTAGAAGCTCAAATGTATAATAAATAAGCCTCTAAGTTCTCAAAAGATTGAATAATTATTATTGTGTAAAAAAAATTCTTAAAAATCTGCTAAATTTCATGTTTCTAATTATAGTGATCCCCAATTAAGTAAAGATTTTCGTTTATCTAACAAAATGGTTTGGTTAGGTTAAGTATATTTGTTTTTGTTTATTTGATTGAGAAGTATTCCAGTTTTTGAGGTGAATAAACAACTTTTTAAAATTAATTAGAATGTTATTCCGTTTAAAGTACAATTCCTTAATATGTAATTACTGTAATTACTGAATCACGTGACCTAATTCCTATAAACATTTCTCTAAGATAATATTTTAAGTTTACAAAATATCTTTCTGAAAATTTAGAACATATAATAGAAGACAATAAAGAACGTTTGTCAATATCATTTTTGTAAAAATATTTTAATGAATTCTGCAGTTAACTGTAATTGCCAAAAACTCGTTTTGTTTATCCTAAAAAAATGTATGTGGATTCTTACTAAAACGAAGTTAACAAACGTTTAATATTATTTTCCAGATTTTCAGAAAGTTATTTTGTACACTAAGAAATTTATATTACAAGAATGAATTAAAACATAAATTAGTCACATGGTTTGGTTGATCCATGGCCTCAAGTTGAGTTGATTTTAATAGAGATCTAATTAGGAGTTGAGGGAACTAAATAAAAATCTCGTTTTATTAAATTTATTATTCAGAGAACTTGAAGCCGTTGATAGTGAATTGACGTGAGGAAAGTCGGTGTCGGTAGATCAAAGAGTAACGTTTAGCTGCACTTATTAAGTCGAAGTAATTCAATTTGGTGTTAATATTGACTATAGGGTTTGATATAATTGCTAAAGATGTCACACGGTTTTTCCCTGGTCGACAGAAGAAATTTAAATGAGTACCAGAAAAGATATTAGTTTTTATTCCAAAAACTGTGCAATCCAAGATTAACGATGAGTATAAAAAAAAATTTATTAAATTTCCCCAAACAGTTTTGTTATTTTTTCTAAATAGTGTAATAATTTTCGACAAAACTCGTTATAATTATTGATTCCTGCACTTTTATCCAGAAGTGCCAGACTTATTAGAAAATTTGAATGAATTATTTTTTTCTATGCATTATGGCTAGAATTTTTGCGCAGTTCACAGAACTGAGAAATTGAAATTTTCATGAAAAATTCATGACCGTAATCATTAAAGTTATTTGATCGACTGGATTTTCAAGATTGTGGTAACTGTGAGAAAATCGAAACGGAGTGTTTTACGACAATGAGCCGATCATGAACGGATGATTGGGTATCAATGACCCCGCAGGAACTTGAAGAAGAAATGTCGTATCGATATCTCAATTCTCAAAGTTCCCTTCATATATTTTTCTACTCGTCTCAAGCACACCCTTGATAACTTATAGCTAGAAGTAATATGTTCGCAACTGTCATTGCAACATTATACTTTGCAAGGTTTCAATCGATTTTTCCAACCGTATCTTGAAAAATGTAAATCACGTTGTATTTCAAACTGCTCCAAATTATGTAAAATAACTTTATTCATACATAAAATATCATTCCAAAAATTTAGAAGATATGACAGAATATAATAAGGATAATAAGTATACCGAAAGTTAGCCTTGTCAGTGTCCTTTTGCGTGCGAAAACTTTATTTTCCCGCACTGGTGCAGTGAAATATCAAGTGTGCGGAAAATTAAAACAAACTTTTAATTTTCCCGCACTGGTGCAGTAAAATAAACTTTTCGCACGCAAAACGACACCGACAAGGCTAAATTTCGGTGTACGGCGGACAAAAAAAACTTTACAGTTATCTCCAATTGTAATTAAATTTTCCAATATTATTTTCTCTGAAAAATTGTTCGCAAAATGTTTACAAAAACCAATCAGACAGATGTACTTTATTGCATTGAATACTATATTCCTCAAATTTCCGCAAGGATTTTTTTTCATAAAAAATCTTACACGAATGTATTCAAGAATATATTTAACGTATGGGATTTATAATAATTTAAATTAAGAAATGAATAGTTCTTGCAAACAAATAATTGAAGAACGAGAAAAAATCTGCCTCGGGCTGGATACGAACCGGGGTCTCTACTTTACATGAGTGGTACGCTATTCCGATTACTCATGTAAAGTCGGGACCCCGGTTCGTATCCAGCCCGAGGCAGATTTTTTTCTCGCTCTTCAATTATTTGTCTGTAAGAACTATTCATTTTTTAAATTTAAAACATTTTCACCTATATATTTGGTCACGTGGTCAGGTTGGTCGATGGTCTTCACAATCAATATAATTACTATTTGCAAATTAAAAAAATAAGTACTGGTATATACGTAGTAGAAAGAAAATAAATTGTTTATAAGTTAAAGTGAATTTTGTTTTAATTACCGAATTGTATTTAATTAGTGCATGTCACTAATGACGATTAGTAATGAAAAGCAGTATACGAGGAAGTGGATAAACGTAGATATTTTGATAGACATACTAAAACCCCAAGGGGCGAATATGTGTGGGTAAAAGGAGAAATAGAGCGGGAAAGCTGGTACAGCAGAACAGAAGGGTTGCCTCCGGCCTTTATGTGCATATGTCACCAAAATATATGCGACTCCCCCCACCCCTTTTTGCCACCCAACATACTGGAATACAACCATCATGTTTAATATCTCTCATTATTCCTCTCTATTAAGTACTTCTTCATAATTACAGAGTGCAATTGAAAAGAAAAAAAGAAAAAATAATTAGAGCAATAAGGAGTAACAAAGTTATTTGAGTATTCTCTAAATTTGAATTAGTGAGAATTCACTGATGAAATAGCTGGAAATGTGTTACTTCTTTACATCAGTCAAAATTGCACACTAACACTCAGTGGTACTACATTGAAAAACAGTAAAATTGGCACTGAAATTAATCAGTAAATTTTAATCAGTGAATCTCAATCGGCAAAACAGATTTTACTGACCGATATCAGTGAAATATCATTTTTGGTCAGTAGAATTATCACTGAAGGACCCAGAAAAAAATTTACTTTATCTTATCAAACCATTTTTTTGAATGAACCAAGATTATTAGTTGAATTAAACAAAAGTTTGTTAAATTAACCAAAATTTTATTTAACCAAAAATATTGGTTCGATTTAACCAAACCGTATCCAAACCAACCTATGTAGATCCAAGAAAAAAATTCTTTGGTTGAATCAACCAAGAATTTGCTCAACAGTAAAATAATACTTGGTTTCAAATCGCATAATAATAATAATAACAATTATTATTATTACAATAATTTTCATTATTTCTATAGAAAATTGGAAGAAACAAAAAAATCATCTTGCTGATTTTAAATAGGTGCTAATTATATATTAAATTGTAAATTAACGTTACATTATTTTGAGAAATAATTCCCAGGTTGCTATACTGTATTATTGAATTAGAAATACATTCTGGAATGAATCACAAATATGATCAAGTGTAAATATCCAACGCAAATTCAATTGAATTAATTTGACTACCTAACTTAATATATCATGGTCTGTGATTCTATGACGAGAAAAAATGTTAAGAATGTCATTTTCCTTCATATTTAAAATCATTGTACGTTCAGTTTATTGCACATTGAAAGCTAATTGGATCAGGGATTATCTCCCGACCGATCGCAATGCATACCCTTATGATAAAACATTAAGCAGTAAAAAGGAATAGAGGAATGAAATATCTGAATATCAGATCGCTTCTTAAGATTCGTCGAACCGTTACCCCAGCTTGTGTTATGTGACCGTTACAAAATGGACATTCTTTTGTAATATTTATAACAATTCACTCATACTTTATACTTCATATACTTCATACTCTAAGACATGATAAAGGACCTATTAGCGGGTGGCTTTAGACTTCAATTAGTTCTAAGCAATAAAAAAAACTATTCCTGTTTTACCGGCACTAAAATTTTTTTAATTGTTAAAAACTCATTAAAGTCTACAGTATCCGCTAATATGTCCTTTATCATGTCCTAAAGTTTCAACTAAAAAAATTCATTATTGAGGAAAAATCTTGGGGAAAACTGATTTTATTGATTTAGTCAGCTGCATTTCTAGAAATTTGGAAAATACAGCAGTGAACGATACAGAATGTCTGTCAACTTTTCTTGAATGAAAATTTTGCAAACATTTTTACAATTAACTGTAATTGTCGGTAAGTTTCCGAATTTTTTTCGAAATTTTTAATGAAAAGAAGTGAAAAGACGTGCATTATTATCTTTTATTACGTTTCCCAAATTTCCAGAAAGGTGTTTTATAAATTTAAAAAGTTATCTTACATGAACGAATAAATGTATAATTTAGTCACGTGGTCCGATTGATCCATGGCCTTAAGGACATGTGATACTTAGGAAATTAGCAAATTTTATTGATTTTAGGTTTTTACATGTTTATGACTAATGTACATAAAATTTTCTTTTCTAAATTTGGAAATGGTAGAGAACATAAAAATGGTCGTAGATAGACTACTTTTGGTTTCGAAATTGAAAAAAAGTTCAATTTTATCAAAATATATCGGAAATTTTTTATCATTTTCAAAACCAAAAGTAGTCTATCTACTCTCTAAATTTAAATCAGTCAAAATCTACTGATTATCAGTGAAATTTGACTGATTAAAATAGCTAAAAAGAGGTTACTGTAAATCAGTCAAATTTCACTGACTATTTCAGTGAAAATTGACTGATTTGACAGTGAAAAATATTTTTTCACTGATGAATCAGTGAAAATTAACTGATTTAACAGTGAAAAATATTTTTCACTGATGAATCAGTGAAAAGGTAAATCACTGATTCAATTAGTGAAAATTTGACTGATTCAGATTTAGAGAGTATGTCCGTTTTGATCTTCTCTACCATTTCACAAATTTTAAAAACAAAAGTTTATGTAATCTGGACATAAACATGTAGAAACTGGACCAAATGGTTCATATGAACTTGACACTTTCCTCAAGTATCACATGCCCTTAAGCTAATTCGTCCATGGAAATTGGACCTGAAGGAAAAATAGATAATTTTGCTCCCAAGAATAGCAACATTATTTTTGAAGGGCTAATTTGAAAGAGGAACGATTATTTTCCATGAAAAAAATTTGAAATGCAGAAAAATAATGCATTTAACAAATTTTATTTTTGCCGAAATTTTTTCCTTATTGCTCCATACCAAATTTTACAAAATGATGCGATTCCAATGATCTACAAATAATTTTTTCAGGAAAAATAATCTTCTCAACTTTACCGTTCCCAATTTTCAGAAATTAATTCTTTAATGACTGAAACCATTAAAAATCAATTTTCTAAAACAAAATTCTTATAAAAAAATTGCTGAATTCGTTAATAATTTATACATTTTAGAAAATTGGAAACGGTTAAGTTGTAGAGAAACTTTTTCCTGAACAAAATTATCCGTGATTTATTAGAGTCACTCTCTAAATCTGAATCAGTCAAAATCTACTGATTATCAGTGAAATTTGACTGATTCAAATAGCTAAAAAGAGGTTACTGTAAATCAGTCAAATTTCACTGATTATTTCAGTGAAAATTGACTGATTTGACAGTGAGAAATATTTTTTCACTGATGAATCAGTGAAAATTAACTGATTTAACAGTGAAAAATATTTTTTCACTGATGAATCAGTGAAAAGGTAAATCACTGATTCAATCAGTGAAAATTTGACTGATTCAGATTTAGAGAGTATGTCCGTTTTGATCTTCTCTACCATTTCACAAATTTTAAAAACAAAAGTTTATGTAATCTGGACATAAACATGTAGAAACTGGACCAAATGGTTCATATGAACTTGACACTTTCCTCAAGTATCACATGCCCTTAAGCTAATTCGTCCATGGAAATTGGACCTGAAGGAAAAATAGATAATTTTGCTCCCAAGAATAGCAACATTATTTTTGAAGGGCTAATTTGAAAGAGGAACGATTATTTTCCACGAAAAATTTTGAAATGCAGAAAAATAATGCATTTAACAAATTTTATTTTTGCCGAAATTTTTTCCTTATTGCTCCATACCAAATTTTACAAAATGATGCGATTCCAATGATCTACAAATAATTTTTTCAGGAAAAATAATCTTCTCAACTTTACCGTTCCCAATTTTCAGAAATTAATTCTTTAATGACTGAAACCATTAAAAATCAATTTTCTAAAACAAAATTCTTATAAAAAAATTGCTGAATTCGTTAATAATTTATACATTTTAGAAAATTGGAAACGGTTAAGTTGTAGAGAAACTTTTTCCTGAACAAAATTATCCGTGATTTATTAGAGTCACTCTCTAAATCTGAATCAGTCAAAATCTACTGATTATCAGTGAAATTTGACTGATTCAAATAGCTAAAAAGAGGTTACTGTAAATCAGTCAAATTTCACTGATTACTTCAGCGGAAATCAACTGATTTAACAGTGAAAAATACTTTTTTCACTGATTCAATCAGTGAAAATTAACTGATTCAGATTTAGAGAGCACGTCATCTTTTTAAATGTTGTATGAAGCTAGAAGAAAAAAAGTTTGGGTAAAAATAAAATTGGTTAAATGCATTATCTATTTTTACCTGACGTTCAATTTTCGCGGATGAACTCCCTCAACATATAAATAATGAATACAATTATTGCATCAAATAACAAGATAAAATATAAATTCAAAATAAAACGTTACACGGAGAAAATTTTTATATCAATTTTTACTACAGTATTTTTCAATTTAGGGAAACACGTATCGCTTTGATAATTTTTGTTAGTAAAAATACTAAATTCTATAATAATGATATGAAACTTTAGTATAAACTATAGTAAAATTTGCTATGAACTATGCTGAAGTTTCATATCATTATTATAAAGTTTAGTATTTTTACTAACAAAAATTCTCAGTGATACGTTTTTCCCTAAATTGAAAAATACTATAGTAAAAATTGATATAAAAAGTTTCTCTGTGTAGATAGAGGTACCATCAAGAGTGGTCGAATGTTTGCATATATTAGTGGACTTAATAGCACCAATTAAACCAATCAGAGAGCATTACGAAGTGAGAACAGATGACGATCTAATTCATCCATCAGCGTTTTTGATCAAAAAGGGTGGATGATATATATGTTAGATCATTCCTGCACGCACACCTAATGCCTTTCGAAATTTCGTACGATTTAGAGAGTGAGTCAAGTTATGTACAAAATTCATCCCCCATGTAATTTAATTTGCAAGTTTGATTAGTCAAAACCATTTAATTGAATGAAATAGAGGTACTAAATTAAATATAATGAATACGTGTAGTTTAATCAGCATGTAAACTAAGATGAAGTAAAATAATAATAATGATAAAATGTGAAGAGAAGTTGGATAAATAAACGATTTGATCTGAATAGAAAACCCACCCTATATATCGAGAGGGCCAATTCCAATGGTATAAGGGTAGATTGACTGAGGATAAACCGATCCGGGTGTGAAACGCTCTCATTATGGCAATTACTATTACTATGACTATGATCCAGGGTTTTTCAATTTGGCCAATGAGAAATATACCCCCATAACCTCATGGTTTTTACACTCGAATATTCAAATATTTCTTCCCCCATCGACAATATAAGATGAAGAAATAGGATGTTTCGTATTAAGTCCCCGGAAAGTTGATTTTCCCGCACTAGTGCAGGAAAATCGACTTTCTGCATGCAAAACGACACCGACAAGGTTAAGTTTCGGTGTACGGCGGACAAAAAGGTTATTTTTTCAAGTTCATAAAATTCCAAGAAATGAAAATAACAAAGAATTATTTTTAAGCTCAAGCTATTAACAAAGGAAAACAATATTGATGCAAATTCATGAGAATTTAACTTTTTTAGAGTAAAATAAACAAAAATTGAATGAATAAATGAGTTTTTTCAAAAGAGAAAGAATCAACAATAGAAAATTAATTATAACTGTCATGAAAATTCTCGAATGCTGTCTAAACGTATGTCTTATTGCCAAAAAGATTTGTTCCACGATCTCTTTTTTAATCCAAAAATAAATTGTATGCAAACAAGTCTAAATTGTCTGACTGTCTGTGAGGGTTTTGTTCCAGAAACCACAGACAGTTGGCACGTAATCTATCTTCTTCTAATCTATTTTCTTAGTTTATTTCAGTCGAAACAAATCTAACAATAAGATAAGAGAATTATTTCTTGAGTAAGTCTTAAGGAGTTAAATCGAAGTTGTAAGTCGTGAGGAAACGGGCGCGAGAATAAGTTGAGCGTCTCTATTGAACGGGACAGTTTGACAGAGCACACGTTTTGGACAATAAAATCACAAAAAGTATAGGAAAGGAATTATAGATAGAGTTATCTGTTGGTGGGATTGTCGCTTTGACAACGCCAAGCCGCTTGGTGATCCATCTTAAAGCTGCCAACTCTTAGTGCTGCTCACAGAATCGCATTCAATAAATATGAAAGATATATAATTTTACAGAACGCCACTGCATTCCTTGAAACTCATTTTTCCTATCCGTAATTGAGACTCGTCAGATTCTTTAAAAATCACACTGAAAGACAGTTTTGACAAAGAAACAAAAATAGTTTGTTGGTATTTATGCAACTAAATTCTTTTGTTGTTTCAACAATACATTCCATTGAATCAACTAAATTTTGCTTATTTCAGAAAAATCTTTTGTTGCACAAGTTTTTTTCTAAGTGCAAAAGCATAAGAATTCTGCATTATCACCAAATATTGAAATTGGAAATATATGAGGACCAAAGAATATTCATCAATTTAATCCATATAAAATTACAGCAATTCAATTATTTTAGGTTTAATTTTTTCATTAATTCAAATTTATGAATTTATAAAATATTTTATATAATTTATTTAATGATTCTAGCATCTATAATAATTGTATATTTTTATATAAAAATAATAATTCCATCTATAATTGTTTTAAATATTAATTGATGTAATAATATATTAATTAAATTAAAAATAAAGTTAACAATTACAATAATTCTAATAAATATAATAATCTACCTAATATTTTTTTATTGAATAATTTCATTATAATGATATGTCTGATTAAAGGATTATTTTGATTATAAAATTATATGACTTATATTTAAAATTTTAGTAATAAATTAATTGAACCTACAATTGATGAAATTCCACTTAAATAATTTTCAAGCAAAAAAATGTATATACACTGAGAGAAAGTATTAGTCGTGGTTACCTATTTTTTTTGTAAAAAAGGGTCACAAGTATGTTTTTTAGTCTGTATCATCTAAAGCACCTTAGTTCTTACAGCAATATTAACTGAGTAGCAATGATTAAAATTTTTAGTAAAACTTACAAAATCCGATTAGTCGGTCCGTTTTGTAGCCGCGACTATTTTCATGCATTCCCACATTGTATCGAGCTTATAATAGATGTTACCAATACGTTTTTGTAAAACTTACTAATTGTTTTAATTGCTTTTACTATTTGTCCAGTGTAGTTATTACAAAAATATATATTTTTTCGACATAACGGAGAAAAGTTGTATCAAAAACTATTCCAATATCTTAATTAGAAACTGATTAATTTTTTTCATCCGTACATGATTAAAATAGTAATTGTAACATTGAAAAAAATGTTAAATTTACCATTCTATCTATTTTATTTTTGTTAATGTCGATGGGAACTTTCTTAGGTTAGAATTGTTTAGGAGAAAAACTTTTTTGATTATTGTTTTTCAAAATGTAACAAAGGATGATAATTGTTGACATGTTTTTCATCAAAAACTCCACAACAGTTTACAATTATACTTTAAAATTACCATGATTTAATTCTTCTCATTTTGATGAAGAACGAAAGCAAAATTTTAAGAAATTAATATTTCGAAATGAGTCAAAACAGTTGATAAGCAGATAAAATCTAATTTCTCTGAACAATTATTTCTTGAAGTTTACTATTACCAAAGAATTGCAAGTCATATTTACACACGAAATATTGCATATGGAAATAAAATATTTACGTTTCTCAAAATAAATGAATTTGATCAATTTTACAAAAAAAATTAGTAGCATTTACAACATTTTTGGTACTGCTTACTAAAAATATATAGTTGTGACCTTTTAGTCAGCACAACTAATAGGATTTCTCTCAGTGTAAGAAGAAAATGTCTAACTGCATTATTTTGTTGTTATACAGACAAAAAATGTTTGGCTGATCCAACAAAATTATTTCATTGACTCAACAAAGCTTTTGCTAAGTAAAATTTGTTTGATCGAAGAAAATATAGCAGTTACTTTTGATAAATTTAAAGTATTTAATAGATTCAACCAAAAAATTTGGTTACGTTAATAGAATACTTAGCGAATCCAACAAAAGGATTTTGTTCCATGAATTTCATCAATTTAAGGTTCAATTAATTTTATTACTACAATTTTAAATATAAGTCCTGTAATAATAAGAATAGAAAAAATTAGGCAAATTATTATATTTATTAGATATATTTTTATTGTTAAATTTATTTTTAATTTAATTAATATATTATTATATAAATTAATATTAAAAAATATTATGGATGGAATTATTATTTTTATATAACTATATATAATTATTATAGATACTAGAATTATTAAATAAATTATATAAAATATTTTATAAATTCTTCAGTATTGAATTATCTAAATTCGGGTTTGAATTAAGCCCTAATTACATTTGGAAAAATATGTAAATACAAAGTTCCAAGGGTAATTGTCGCACGTGTGTAAAAATGTAATTAAATGAGCGAAGGATGTGCAATTACCTGGGTACATCTGGTAATAATGCTAATTTCAAATATGGCGCGTGTTCATTGTACAAAGATATCAAACTTTTAACGTCTCCTGTTATAATTATACTATATTTTTTATAGGAAGCAACATGCACATTCCCCGTCATTACATTATGTACCCTCCCCTTACATTTTTATGTACCCTTTTCGATCATTACCCCCTAGAAAAAACTCGTTTCAGGGGGACGAATTATTGTCGAATAAATACACTTTATCAAGATTTCTACAACTGAAATATCGTCTCAAGTATTTTGCATTTCCTCTGGATACTATTGATCCTTTATGGTTAATTAATAATTGAAAAAGCAGAAGATGAATAAAAATTTAATATATGGAGACCTATTTAAGTTTATCGTTGTTAAGAGTCAATTTTCAAGTTCTCGAAAGCTATATTTTCCTTCCTTTTTATTATCACAGAAAGTTGATTGCATTTCTTGATTTCTTCCCAAGAAGTGCAATTTATGCGATAAATTATGACATCGTAATTAAGTGTAGTGCCACAAGTGCTTGCAATTTATAGGTATACCCACAAGGATTTATGAACAAACATAATCGAGCAACAAGTCAAGTTTTTATCTCTGAAAAAAAATATTCGTGTGGGTTATGATATTCAAGAAATCCTAATAAGAACTACATTTTCTACTTTATGCCGATTTATTACTACATACTTCAACAATTGTGGAATTGAGTGGCTAATTGATAGCTTTAAAAATTAGTGAAATTAATTGGAATAAAAAGAATTTTTAGTTGGTCCAACTAAGTCCGTTTATTATTAAGTGATTTTTTAAACATTTCTGAAATAAAAACTAAAATATTTGTGTAATTTTACTTAACCGTAAAACAAGAAAATTCTTTGGTTTGATATAACTAAATTTTGGTTGCATTAACCAAAAAAACAAAATTTAATTATATCAACGAAAATTTGGTTGTTTCGAGTGAAAATTTGTCTTGATTTCACCAAATCGTATCTGAAACATCTTTGCTTGCATAAAACAAATTTTCTGGTTGAATCAAACAAAAGTTTGGTTAACCATATTGTCTAAATCTGAATCAGTGATATCTCACTGATGAAATAGCTGAAAATGGGATAATATTGCACTTTGATGAAAATTTCATTAAAAATCAGTGGTATTTCACTGATAAACAATAAAATTGTAACTGAAGTTGATATTTATAATCTATTTAACCGACTAAGTTTTACTGATCAACTTTAGTGACAATGTCACTGTTTATCAGTGTAATACTACTAATTGTCAGTGAAATGTTCATTAAGGTAGAAGAGTAACCCATTTCCAGCTTTTTCATTACTGAAATAATTGAGAGGGTATAATAAGCAAATTATTTAGTTGATATAACTGAATTTGGTTGAATCTACCAAATATTTTTTCAAGTGTGATAGTTAAACTATCAAAATTATTATAAAATATAGATATACACCACCGTTAAAAATTGAAGTGTCCTGATTGTTTGTGTCATTAAAAGTTTGAAGTGTCTTAATTTTTTGTAAAAGAAAGTTACTCTTTTTTCGATAATAACATGAATTTTAATAAAATGTTGTATCTAATGATCTGAAGTTGAAGGCAAAATCTTAATTGTATAAAAAAATATATTACAAAAAGCGTAAATTTTTGATGTTTTTAAAAAATGTTAATAACTCTAAAAATAACAAAATGTTTAAAAAGATTTGGGTCTCGTTTCAAAGTTAAATCTTTAAAGTTATTTACCAACTGATTAAGATATTTTTAGAATTTTTTCCTAGATTCTATCCTAGGGTCAAAAATGGTACAAAAATTTTTTTTTTAATTTTATGACTCTTTTGTATCATGTTTGACAGGGTGGAATCCGGGAAAAAATTCTAAATATATCTTGATAAGTTGGCAAATTACACTGAAAACTCACCTTTAAACGAGACCGAAAGCTTTCAAAAATGTGAATTATTTTTAGAGCTATTACCATTTTTCAAAAATATCGAAATTTTACGTTTTTTATAATATATTTTTATAAAATTCACATTTTGCCTTAAACTTGGGATCATTAATTGCGAAATTTTATCAATTTTATCAACAATACTTGTTCCTTTTTCTTATTTATAGAATAGAACAACAGTTTATATATTTTATTGCTACCAGGATGTTAGGAATTCATTTTAGACATATTTTCTTAGTCGATGAGGATTTTCAAGACCAAAAATTTATCATTTTATGACGATTTAAAAAGAATTTGTTTTTGACAGAATCCAAATTTTTAATATTCTGATCGTTTAGTCGATCCAAATTTTGATTGGAATTTTTTAAAATAAATAATGATGATCCTAAAAAATGTTTGGTTACAAGTCCAAAAAATTAAAAGATTTAAAAAAAAGAAAATTAGAGAAATAGAATCTTGGAATATTAGAAAAGGAAACTATTTTTCTAACTATAGTTACTTTATAATGCTTCGTTCTTTAATCTCTGAAGTCGGTTTAGAATATTAGAAAAGTGAAAATTTGTATCGCAAGAAAGTTTGGAAATTAGAAAAATGGAATTCCCTGAAAGCAATGTTATTATCAAAAACAAAATTTAACGTGTTTTTATAAAAATTAAGACACTTCAAAAGCAGTTTTGATAACAGGTGACCGGATAATTTCCGTATATGTGTATACACATATATATATATATATATATATATATATGATATAATGAGTCATTCCATAGTAGATTGACAGTCGATGTCGCAGATTTGAACGAGATCATTTTTTTTCGGTTCTTTATCAACAATAAATAGACACGTATTTTTTTGTTTGGCCAAAAAAAATTTTTTTGCAAGTATACGATTTTTCGAATTTTCTAAGAAATGATATTTTCGACATAGCAAGCGCACTTTCAAGTCTGTTTATCTTAAAAAAAATTCTTCGCACAAAAAATTTTCCAAATTACGAAAATTAGGGTTTTGACTGTTCTTTACAGAAATTGTTGCGAAAAAATTGTTCAAACATTTTTTAACATACAAAAGTAAAGAAATAAACGCAAAATCGTTTTTTCCAACTTTGGCCCCTTTCGAAATTTTTTTTTCGTGGATTTAGAAATTTTATTGGCCAAACAAAAAAATACGTGTCGATTTATTGTTGATAAAGAACCGAAAAAAAATTATCTCGTTCAAATCTGCGACATCGACTGTCAATCTAATATGGAATGACCCATATATATATTAATATTCTTTATATTCATAATTGTCAAAATTAATTATATTCAGAGAGTATAATATACTAAGCAAATTCTTTGGACGATGTAAATAAATTTTGGATTCAATAATAAAATATTTTTCCGACTCTAAAGCCCAAATTATCAGAATTATTAAAAAATTAAAATTAATTAGTTGAGTTTGAAATATATATATTCTTTACATTCACGTTTGTCATAAATTAATTATGTATTTTGCGTAACATAATTGTAACACATTTCTTACTGATTTACTTATTGTAGAAGAAGTAAGGAATTTTGAAGTTCTCAAGACGGATCGTCAGTTTAGAAATTTACCAGAGCAGCCAATCCTTTATTGCAGAAAACTAGAAAACACGCTCGACTAGTGAATAACGGAAGGTTTTACCTTAAGAGCAAGGATTGAGCTCTGTAATATAACGTTATTATTCCAACTGGTCGAGTCTCTAAGTATACGACGGTTCTTTGAAATCGGTGAAAAGGCAATGGAAAACCAGCAGCCTCTCGCTACTTCCGGTTAAGCGATGGAAAAAGTGCAGGACACTTTTCTTACAGTAGAAAAGCCTCTTCTATTCGTGCACGGTCCGGTTCGCCGCGAAGAATAAGAATAAGCATTGGTCGGTAATTATGATAAATATTTGCCCAGCCGTCCAACCCTTCTTCGCTGGTCCAGCCACGCGAGCTAAGAAGGTAGAAGGTAGAAGGTATAATATATATTAAGTGTGGCTCAATAATACAATCACGAGATGGAAACTTAGGACTAGTAAATCCGATTGCTCGCGCAAACAACCGCTAATCGGTTCTAATGGCTCCAACAGCGCTCATTGTCAACCCTAAATCCTATAAATATTTTTCCTAATATTTTCCAAAACAAAATTTCCGAAACGCTGCACGATTTCGGTCGGCCAATCTTTAAAGGAACAAAACGATCGACATTTTACAAAATCCTTTCTATCTGTCGCATTGTGTATTTCAAGACTCGATTTCGGAATTAGGCGCAGTCGAATGTATTATGGAGTTTAGTTTATGCTAACCAGTTTTCGGCAGGTCACCCAAAACTGTGTTTATATATCCTTCTGAGCGTTTAAATCTATTCATAGTTTTTCAGGTTTACTTTTACATTACATTTTATGAAAATGTATTTTCTGCAATAAATTGACATTCGGGGTAGAAAAAGTTATTGATGTTCATACCAGAGAATTCGAATACAGACAAATGTCGACTGAATTCTAGGCCATGAACCAATCGGACTAGGTAACCTAATTTTTTGTATAGACAATGTAACTTCCTTAAAATGAAGGTAATATTATAAATTTAGATGGTTGAGTTTGAAATTTTCTTCGCAGAAAGATTGCAAATTCTTTGAATTTGAATATTATTCATATTCAAAAAATAGGAGTATCAAAATTATTATAAAACATAGCACTATCGTTCATAATTGAAGTGTCCTAATTGTTTATATCATAAAAAGTATTCATTTTTATAAAAACGAGTTACATTTTTTTTCGATAATAACACGAATTTTAATAAAATGTTGCATCTAATGATCTCAAGTCATAAATAATAAATTTCATATGATATTGTTGTTGATAATTTTAAAAAAATAAATAAAAATATAAAAAATATTATAAATATTTAAAAAAATTTTAAATAAAGACTGTAC
This sequence comes from Diplolepis rosae, assembly GCA_030998225.1. Lineage (NCBI taxonomy): Eukaryota > Metazoa > Arthropoda > Insecta > Hymenoptera > Diplolepididae > Diplolepis > Diplolepis rosae. The sequence goes on from JAPYXD010000698.1 coordinate 9,577,604, forward strand.
TCTATACATTATATAAATAAATACAAAATATCAATATTTTCATAAATATTCCTAAATTCTATTAAAATATGATATACATTGAATTATGAAAAATTCTTATAAGAAGCTACACATTTTTAAAATTTTACGACTATTTTGTATCATGTTTGGCCTCATTGTACAATTCAGGAAAAAATTCTAAAAATATCTTGAACAGATAGCAAATTACTCTGAAAACTTGCCTTTAAAACGAGACTGAAAGTTTTTAAAAATGTTAATTATTTATAGAGCTATTAAGGTTTTCCAAAAATATCGAAATTTTACGCTTTTTGTAATATATTCTTATAAAATTAACATTTTTTCTTCAGCTTGGGATCATTAGGTGCAGAATTTTATTAACATTCATGTTATTATCGAAAAAAAATTTAACTTGTTTTTATAAAAATTAAGACACTGACAATGGCTCAAACCGCAGATTAACTTAAACTTCTGACAATTTTATGTAAATTTTCGCACGTTTTTTACATTTTTTCACATTACCAAAGTTTACTCCAAAATAGAGCTCACATCTGCAATATTTTATTTATTGTTTTGATATTTTAGAAATAAAGATCACTGATGAGAACTTCGATCAGAGTCGAAACGTTTGAAAGTATGTAACCTTCTGAGTTATTATTTCTGGACCCTAAAGCCAATTATTAACAAACAACATTGTATGAAGTTATTCATATTCTGGACTTTCAACGCATATCTTCAATTCAAATATTATAAAATTGTATTTCTCTCTAAATTTTAATCAGTGAGATTTAAATAATTAAATATCGGAAAATGGGTTTTCCACGAGAAATGGGAAAAATTTTACTGACATTCAATGGGATTTCACAGAAGTGAAATAGTAACTCGTATCGAGCTATTTCTTTAGTGAAATATTACTGACTTTAAAAACTTGTTTCAGTGAATATTTTTGAACAAATTATCACTTAACTTTAATTGCCGACAATCAACGCGTTTAAATTTTCAGTGCTAATATTTTTTGCAACATTTTTACTGAAATAGACCAGACGTTCGAAAATCCGAACGTTCTATATTGTTTTCTTTCACGTTTCCCAAATTTCCGAAAATATATTTTGTGTTCGAAAAAAAATATTTAGAATTAGAGAGAGTAAAAGATAATGAATTTTATGCTGGCATCACTTTAAGATTATTTTATTGTTTTAGAATGTAATAAAAATAATGATGTTCCATAAATTTGACTAAAAAGTGTTGAAGTTAAAATTGTAGTATGTGTTGATTCATCTGTTGATGATAATTAACAGTTAAGAACGTATGTAATGATCAATATAATTAAAAATTAATTGTTATTGGACGGAACCTTTTGGCCTCGTGGGAAAAAAATCTCCCTCTTAGTGAAGTACGTCATAAGACTGCTAAGATGACAGTGCAGCCTTGTTGACATTTTTCGACGAAAATATTTTAACTGCTTTTTAATTTCGAGTCACAGGTAGATATCGGCCATAACACAGTCTCGAGCCACGAATTCCCTCTTTTCTTCTCGTCTTCCCTTTTATAAAATCGAAAGATTGAGATAACCTCTTTGATATGCGATATGAATCATACTAAAGAGACCTAATGGATATCCTTTTCAATAATTCAAAAGGCTATAATAGAAATCACTGATGGACTTTTGAATAAACTATTAATTTGTTATTTGCATTAAGAAAAGGTTCTATAAAGTTTTATAAAGCCTATAAAATCATCTTACGTTTAATACTTGACACTTATGTCAATATAAGATTTACAATAATCATTATAACGCTTGGCCATAAAGAATTAACAGTCAAAGTAATAGTTTACTTAATTTCGTAATAAATTTAGGAAAACAATATTCATTTTCTCAGGTTCCATTTCAGAAGTTTTTTACGACTTTTTAAATGAAATTCTTCATTTGATCAGCTGAAAATCCCTTTTTTTACAGTTTGTAAAAATTATACATTTTTTGACGGGTTGACATTTTTTTCACGAGTTCTGAATCCAACAGAATTCAGGGAAAATAAGGATGAATTCAAATTATTTTTCGGATTTTCATATATTTTGCTTTCACTAAATTCCATTTTTCTAATTTCCAAACTTCCTAGCAATTCAAATTGCCACTTTTCTTATATTCTAAACCGACTTTAGGGAATAAAGAACGGAGCATTATAAAGTTATAAAATTATAAATTATAAAATAGTTTCCTTTTCTAATATTCCAAAATTCTATTTCTCTAATTTGCTTTTTTTTTAAATCTTTTAATTTTTTGGACTTGTAATCAAACATTTTTTAGGATTATCAGTAATTTAAAGAATTTGAAAATCTTTCCGTGGAAAAAATGACGCTTTCGACTGCGCTGGGATTCGAGCCCAGGTCTTTCGATTGCCGGTCGACTGCTCTAACCACTGAGCTACACAGGCGTCCGACATCTCCTTCTCCACAGGAAGATCTCCTTATTGATGTTTTAAAGAAATTCCAATCAATATTTGGATCGACCAAGCGATCAGAATATTAAAAATTTGGATTCTGTGAGAAACAAAAATGTTTTAAATCGTCATAAAATGATAGATTTTTGGTCTTGAAAATACTCATCGACTGAGAAAATATGTCTAAAATGAATTCCTAACATCCTGGTAGCAATAAAATATATAAACTGTTGTTCTATTCCATAAATAAGAAAAAGGAACAAGTATTGTTGAAGCATTATAAAGTAACTATAGTTAGAAAAATAGTATCCTTTTCTAATATTCCAAGATTCTATTCCTCTAATTTTCTTTTTTTTAAATCTTTTAATTTTTTGGACATGTAACCAAACATTTTTTAGGATCATCATTATTTATTTTAAAAAATTCCAATCAAAATTTGGATCGACTAAACGATCAGAATATGAAAAATTTGGATTCTGTCAGAAACAAATTCTTTTTAAATCGTCATAAAATGATAAATTGTTGTTCTTGAAAATCCTCATCGACTAAGAAAATATGTCTAAAATGAATTCCTAACATCTTAGTATCAACAAAATATATAAACTGTTGTTCCATTCGATAAAAAAGAGAAAGCAACAAGTATTCTTGATTTGAAAAGGAGAAAATTCTCTTTTCACAGAACAATAACTAAAAGACTAAAGAGAGGAATAAAGCTTAGAAAAAGGAGGTAACTGAATCCCATGGCGGGAATATCGAACCCAGATAGATGTATCTGTCGCAATAGCGCCGAGTTCTTCGGCTCTATGGAGCAAGCAAAGGAGCATCGAAGCCTCAAAGGAGCCGCTATGCGACGTCGTATCATCGAAGCAGGTTCAAGCGAGACCCGACATCTTCACTTGTCTGCTGCCTATTAGTAAGTCCCATCACAACCAGCTAATGACCATCTTTTATCCCAGTTTCTCTCTTTTACTTCTTTCATACGACCTACGCAGGAATCTCAATATCGCTTGACAACACTCCTTAGTTCACAACCACAACATTTGTTCCTTTTGTAATCCAGCGAATCTTATACTATATTTATACTTTTGTAAGTAAAAGATCCTACGTCATGTTGGTATTAACATTTTTTTATTAGTAAACATCGAGTGAAGATGTTATTCGAATTGCTACTGATCATACTGATGATTAATTAATTCCTAATCGGAAAATATTTTCTTTTAATTTTTTTTTATAGGAATGCGAATGAAATAAAATTAATATACTTGAGAAGATGGATCAGGTGGATCACATGACGATGAGAGATACTTCCTATTTATGTTCCATATTTTTAAAAAAATCTGCCGACTTCGCTTTGTAATTAAAATAATAATTTTATTACATTTTCCGGAGAAGATAGTGATGCGTTACATTTTTCTGCATTACTAACTTCTCCGGAAAATTGAATAAAAACGGCCTTAATAAACAAAAGATATAACTCCTATGAAAAAATGGTTAAGATCAAAGTTGTAGGTCTTTTTGAAATGAATAATTTTGTTTATCGAGATTTTTCCCGTATCTTGTATATTCTGTCGGGAAAATTGAATTTTTGATTTTTAGACAAACGTTTTTGATAATTAAAATGTAACTGCCCAAGTGCGAATTGCCGAAGGTGATAATACGGCACAATATTGGCCCAATCTCGGCAGCCAAGAGTCGGCCATTGTTATTGGGCCAGTGTCACTGTTTGCATCGGTCAAGTGCTGAGCCGACGACGGCGGCCTTTTTCGACTGTTTAAATTTACCGACCTTCAGCCGAAACTTGGCCCAGTATCGGCCCTATACCAACCCGATTGTCATTTTTACTATGGGATCCAGTTCTGAAAGTAGAAGAGCCAGAGTCGGGCTGATGGACGGCACATTACCGGGCCATGTGTCACTTTTACCACGGGAAACCATCCTGGAAGTGAAAAAACCAGAGTTCGGCACAGCATTGGCCCGTTGCTGTGCCGAAAACAAGTGCTGGCGGCCAGAGTTGGGCCGTATCTAATTTCGCACTTGGGTGCATAAAACTTCAGTTACCCAAAACGTAAAATTATTGCTGTTACAAGTTTCAAAAATTCCAGATAAAAGTATCCGAATGTTTGACACTTTGTAACTGAAAATTAAGAAAATGTTTCTTAAATTTACTGAAAAGTAACTGAATTTTCTGAAATTCTATCTCAATTTTACAAAAATGTACACTGTTATAAATTTCTTTTTTTTTTTATTTCAGCAATGTATATTATTGTAAATTTAAAATATTTTCATCATAAAAAATATAAATTTTTATTTTAATATTAAATATTATTGATGTTCTTAGTTGGCTTTAGGTTCCAGAAAAAATTTTACTCAAAGTTTCATATTTTCAAACGTTTTGACTCAGATTGGAGTCCTCATCAGTGAGAATTTATTTCTATAAAAAATACAAAAGGAAGAAACTTAAAAAAAATTGCCTGTGTGACGGATAAACATTGTAGTAAAAAATTATATAAAAGAATTGAATGTCTGAAACTATAAAATTGGTCTAAATAACTAAATTTACAAAAAAAAATAAAAACTGTACAAAAATTTCAAAAAAAAATTTTTTTAATAAAAATACTAAGGGAAGAAACTTGAAAAATAGCACATGCGACAGATAAACATTGTGGTAAAAACGATATAAATAAATTGTACATGTGAAACTATAAAAATGGTCTAAATAACCAAATTTACAAAAAATAAAAACTGTACCAAAAATTTTTTTCTATAAGAATACAAAAGGAAGAAACTTAAAAAAATTGCCTATGTTGCGGATAAACATTATGGTAAAAACGATATAAATAATTTAAAATTTGTCTAAATAACTAAATTCAACAAAATAAAAACTTTGCAAAATTTTTTCCACATAAAAATACAAAGGAAGATACGTAAAAAATTTGCACGTTTGATGGATGAACATTGTGGTTACAAACGATATAACGTGTGTGTACGTGTGAAAACTCTTTCAATACACATGTGTATATATTTTAATAATTTTCAAACTAATTAGTTGAGTTTGAAAGCTCAGTGGTTAGAGCAGTCGATAGGAAATCGAAAGACCTGGGCTCGAATCCCAGCGCAGTCGAAAGCGTTTTTTTTCCACAGAAAGATTTTCAAATTCTTTTCTATTTTAATAATGTTTTTTAATTTTAATATATTTTGATTGAAAAGTTATTAACTTTATTATGTATGTATATTAATTTTTCATAATATACAGATTTATTACTTTTAATTTACCACTTGTATATTAAAGTCTATTAAAATTAATAGGATTTTTAACAGTGTAACTGAATAAAACTCCAATCACGTGTTTTGGGAAATTACGGTAGAAATTTCTAACAGCGTCAGTAAATTTTCTCTAAGTGAGTAATCTTGTAAAAAAACATTGTTTTCAAAGTAAAAAATCTTGAGAAAGTTGCATCACATGATAGATATGCGTGGCATATTTTCCCCAAACAAGATGACTGTATTTTCTAATCTTGTCCATACTCTTTACTTTCTTTTACAATTGGGAAGATAAAAGCCAGTAACGTGATCATCTTATCAAATTTGAAGGGACGTCGATCGCTTAACAAATCAAGACAGGAAAGTAGAAAATCAACGATGAAGAAGAGGAGAAGACTTGAGGAGTCGAAATAACTTGAAGACTGGTGTGAGAGAAAGAGGGGAACCCCCGCAGCTGGTAAAGGGTTTACGGTCCGTCGGATTCTTATACGCGGCGGGCGTCTTTCCTTCCACGTGAGCGTCCAGCTGATATCGGGCATGCAATCACACGGGGGATTAAAAAGGAGGAGAAAGATCCTAGAGGTGGAACTCAAGTCCAAGAAGTAAAAGACGACTCTTGGTGTTTGTCTTTATTTTCTGAACAACCTCAAAGAAGAGTTCTGGCCACGAACTGACGGATTATCCCACAATCCTTAGATGCCACATCGTCATCCTCAACTTTACTTCATCCACATGGACGAATCTTTTATCTTTATTGTATTTTCTATAATATACTTGAATAACATTGTATATATTTATTTATATCTGTTTCATTCCGCTCTATCCCGAAATCAATTTCTGAACCAATCTTCACCGATGTGAATTTAATCCGGAATTGAGAGAAATTCTATTTATCTCAATCCGATTGAATCCAAAGTCGTTAATAATAGTTCCAATCTCGCAAACGGTAACCTCCTAAATATAATTCATTAAAAATTAAAAATAGTTTGACTCTGATAGAGTAAATTGATTCGGTTTGGATTTTGTCGGAATTTACGGATTCAGATGGTTTGAAATATTGGTTCGGATTGATTTGGTTTAATTTTTTTCCGAAATTCACCGATTAAGTTGGAATGAAAATTTGGTTTCGAAATACAAAGAAGGGAAAACTTAAAAAGTTTCCCGTGTGACAGATAAACATTGTGGTAAAAAATGATATAAAATAATTGCAAGTGTGAAAATATAAATATGGACTAAATAACTAAATTTGCGATAAAGTAAAACTGTACAAAAAATTGTTTTCTGTAAAATTACTAAGGAGAGACTTAAAAACTAGCACGTGTGGCGGATAAACATAGTGGTAAAAAAAATAGGGTCGATATAAGTCATGTTTATTATTATTCAATACAGTCTTAAAAGTCTTCAAAATATATAGAAGACAAATTAGTATTTCAAATACCAAATATTATGAATCTCCATTTGATTATGAAATTTTTAATTCAAGCGTGCGATTACAAATAATGTATCAATGTGTAACTTAAGGCCATGGATTAATCAAACCACGTGACTAAATTATACATTAATTCGTTCATGTATGATAACTTTTTCAATTTACAAAGTATCTATCTGAAAATTTAAGAAAGGTAACAAGAGACAATAAAGAACGTCTGTTAACTTCTTTTTAAAAATATTTTTTCTAAATTTTCAGGAAGATATTTTATATGATAAAAAAGTTATCTTACACGAACTTTTACAGGAATTTTGTCACGTAATCTAGTTGATCCATGGCCTTAAATATCTGAACATAAGTAAGGTATTATTATTATTTGGGTCCATGTTTCCACTGAAACCTCTCTCCCCTCTTCTTAGGACCGAACTCCCTCTTTCTTTCATTTGTTTTGCACACTTTAGAAAACTTTAATATAGTAAATTTCAAATTTTCGAAATTTTATATATTAATTAATTTTATATCAATTTCTGACACGTAAACCCTGTTTGCCTCATTTCAAAACGATATTACACTAAAATATAATTTTATTTTTATGATTTACTCTACTCTCTAAATCTGAATCAGTGATTTGCCTTTTCACTGATTCATCAGTGAAAAAATAATTTTCACTGTTAAATCAGTTAATTTTCACTGAAATAATCAGTGAAATTTGACTGATTTACAGTAACCTCTTTTTAGCTATTTGAATCAGTCAAATTTCACTGATAATCAGTAGATTTTTACTGATTCAAATTTTGAGAGTAACGTTAAGTCTCTCAGTGTACGATATTTCATTCTTAAAATAGGGATAATCGCCATAATACTGAGTTCTCGGCTACAAAGTATAAAGTTTCCCTAATAGTAGATTTAAAGTTACGGAAACACCAAATATGCCTTAAGTCCATGGATCAACCAGATCACGTGACCGAATTCCTGTAAAAGTTCGTGTAAAATAACTTTTTTATTTTACAAAAAATATTCCTGAAAATTTGGCAAATACTACATAACAGGATAAAGAACGTCTATCAATTTCGTTTAAGTGGAAATTTTGCAAACAATTTTACAATTAATTATAATTGTCGATAAGTTTACGACTTTTTTTTCAAAATTTTTACTACAAAGAAGTTAACAGACGTGCTTTATTGTCTTTTGTTGCGTTTCTCAAATTTTCAGAAAGATACTTTGTGAATTAAAAATTTTTTCCTAGTTGAACGAATAAACGTATAATTTAGTCACGTAGTCCGATTGATCCATGGCCTTAAGGTAGTTGTCGTGCCAAAAATCAGTCTCTGGGAGAGGAAGTTTTTCTATGATTTCAAGACTGGTAATTATATCATCAGCCGTGTCATATGTAAGGAAATACACTCTTTTTAATAAAAAAAATTTTTTAATTACGAAAAATAATATTTTAATAATGTTTTTAGTAATAGGATATTTCCTTATTATCGCTCTTTACCAATTTTTTAAAAATGATGCGATTTTAATAAATCACGGTTCATTCTTTTAGGAAAAAGATTCTCTACAACTTAACCGTTTCTAATTTTTGAAAATAAATACTTTAATGGTTGAAATCATTAAAAAACAATTTTCCAAAACGAAATTTTTATAAACAAATTGCTGAATTTGATAATAATTGATTCATTTTTAAAAATTGGAAATGGTTAAGTTCACTGAAAAAAATGGTTAGTAAAACCAACTACTTCGGTTTGTAAAATATGCCTCAGCTATTTTATTAGTTATCGCAACAATTTTTTTTGTTGGTGTTACTACCCAAGTTCTTGTGATAACAATAAAATTGAGATAGTAACACCAACAAAGGAAATTGTTGTGCTAACTAATAAAATAGCTGAGGCATATTTTACAAACCGAAGTAGTTGGTTTTACTAACTATTTTTTTCAGTGTTGTAGAGAATCTCTTTCCTAAAAAAATGAACCGTGATTTATTAAAATCGCATCATTTTTAAAAAATTGGTAAAGAGCGATAATAAGGAAATATCCTATTACAAAAAACATTATTAAAATATTATTTTTCGTAATTTTAAAATTTTTTTTATTAAAAAGAGTGTATATCCTCACATATGACACGGCTGATGATATAATTAGCAATCTTGAAATCATAGAAAAACTTCTTTTTCCAGAGACTGATTTTTGGCACGACAACTACCTTAAAAAATTTTTCCCGGCATCACGATTTTATAACACCATCAATAGTAAAATATTATATGAGACACTTTTTTCTCATTTATGTTTAAATACCCTCTAATATGACTTCTTTCTTTCTTTATAAAAATTTATTGTACCCTTTTCCATTATTTCCAATTTTTTTTTATTTTTCTCTTTGGTATGTTAGTTTGACGTGGATCTCATAATGAAATCGATGATCAGTCTCCGAGATGTACCAATAAAATATTCTCGCTAATGGAATAATCTGATGAGCCAGATCTGAGCCTTTTCATACGTTACTCGCACGTGATGTGTAACGTCATTGTGGAGAGCCATGAAACGAAACACAAGAATAAAATGAAAGGATCTCAAAGAGCGTTACGGTACGCGGGTTTTTGAGTCGCCTTTACTCGCGCTGGATGATACAATGCTGTCCATTACACGTGTCACACTCACTCGCGTTTCTCACATCAGATACAACAAATGAACGTTTAAACTGTAACAGTTTTTATGCATGTCGAGGCATTTGTTGCACGTATGGACGCAACAAGAGACGTGTTGTAAGATAGAAGAAAAAAAGGGAGACAACTATATTTATGACATGGCTCTTTAAAACGTAAATGCATCAATCTTGGTAAAAGTCATTCTTCATCGATCAGTTCTTTATTCAATCCAGAGGAAAGAGATTGTCAAACGCTTTTATGTAATGTAAATATTTGAGAGACAGATGCGCAGAGTTAACTTGTTTAAACATGTCTAACACTTAGTAAACATTGTTTGACTTCTATTTTTTAATCCCTTCTATTTATTTATGAGTATTTATTAATTTTTCCTTCCGGAATTATCAATTTTTTCCGATAAATAGTTTACTTTTATTCAACAAATATTGAAATAAAGAATATATATTTTTATTCTTTTTGAAAACAAATAAAATCTTCACTATCGAAAATATTATTAATTGAGGAATTAACAGTTCTATCCGATAAATATTATTAGATTAAAGTTCAATCAACTGTTTTAGAGTTAACTCAGCTGTTCAATTAAACTTTATATTTCGTTATTGAATAAATACACACACAAAATTTTAATTTTCACCAAAAGTCACTATGTCCCAGCTTTACTCAACTTTTGATTGAATTTTCACAAATGAATTTTCTCCGTGTATGTTATTTGTGAAATAATACGCTGGTATATCGAATTTAATATACTAATATACTAAATTTAATAGAAAAAATCAGCAATTCATGTAATTTGATTATATGCAATTATAAACTCATTTGATGTAGAGTTGCCCGTGTGGAAATTGCCAAATTTTTGCCCTATTACAAGTTTGGCCCCAACTTGGAAAATTATTATTTGGCTACAACATGGCGAATGTCTTGGATGTGGCATGGAGCCAAACTGGATACTTGTTTAATAGTTGTTGCGGTTACAGCGCCACCTACTTTGGCTGTGCTTGTGTTTTTGGATCGCCTCCAATCTTAAACCCGGGTTCTTTAAATTATGCCAAAGATATTAATGATTATGTTCGATAGTGTATGTGTTTAATTTCTGTGCGTGCTAATTAAAATGCCCAAAATAAAGAGCACTGGACGAGTCCGGAGAAATCGCGCGATAATTAAAGCAAGAAGAGTAAGCAATGAAAACGATAGTAACTAAATCAAATTTGTAGATTAGACTTTGAATCTGTCATTTTAGAGGTTTGAATAAAGTGTTAAATTTTTTCATTTATTTCAACTGCGTGTTTGACACTTTCATTTTTAATAAATGAATGGGCTGTCGTGAACTCCATTGAAAGGTTCTTAAAAAGTTCATACTTGGTTTCACAGTGTACACGGGGAAAAATGGATATTGAAAAGTAGATATTCAAATAGGAAATATTCATCCATAATTAATTAGTTGAGTTTGAAACCATAATATCTAGATATTGACACGCAATATTAAAATTTTTTTTTTCAATATATAAAATTTTGCCGAGAAGTAACATTTGATATTCAGATTCAATAGTTTAGATATTGAAGCATGAAGTGCGCGCGTATATATATAAAGGTTATGTGATCACTTTTTCGCTTTCATCGAAATCTAAGTGAATCTAAGATTGACATGCTTGCAGCGTTCCGGAAAGATAAATTTTAAAAGTTTATTAAAGTTTACTTAAATTCTAATAAGTGTTTCTAATGGAATAAAAGTGATCGGGTCATTAACTTGAGATGCGGTAAGTAAAACATATAAGTTATATATTTTCTCTATATGTGGTTTATAGCCGAAAATTAAATCTAACCTTAGTGTTAAGTTTAAGTTTCTAACAAGAACATTAAATTAATTTTAGACATGACAGATAATGAAAATTTGGTTCAAACATCTACATTACTTTTACAGAAAAGAACATAATAAAATATAATTTGACATTTTTCTAAAAACTGAATATGTAGTTATTTTATAACCTTTAAAATAATTTCAAATTAATTAGTTGAGTTTGAAATTTTTGTCACTGCCTACATTATCGGAGGATCACTAGACTCGTCATTTTTTCCACAGAAAGATTTTCAAATTCTTTAAAACTTTAAAATAAGTTTTTGAGTATCTTAGATATTGAGCTGATGTAACATCTATAACTTACATTTCCAGTATACCTGATATTGATGTTAAATATCTGAGATAGTCAACTCTAGTACCTCAGGCATTCAAGTTTACTAACGAGGATATTCAGAAGTTTATTATCTCGAATATTCATTCTTAATATGAATTAATATTAATATTAATATGAATTTAATATTTTCAATATCTGCAGGCACTGAAGTAGAATATCTAAATGTTTGTCACATAGTTGAATGCTACTGACATTGCGCCTCAATATCTAGATATTATGGGTCAATATCCATTTTTCTCCTTGATAATCTCAAAATCAAATTCAATTCAAAATATTTGTTAATAATATTAAAATATATGACTTGGACTACATTTTAAATCTCGAAAATTATTCTAGAAGGATTAGATGAAGACATTAAAAAAAATTTATGTGGCTGAGGCACTGATTCAATTTGACTGAGACTCACAAAATGAACGGCGCCAAGTTGGGACCAAACTGGGCCATGAGGTAGGCTGTGGTCGGGTTAGGCGTTTCATTTGCGGTTTGGTCCTGCCTCGATACCCAAGTTGGGGCCCGGTTTTTCCTGGTTGGGGCCTGGCTAGCGCCAGGACAAAATTTCCACACGGGTGGATGTAAAAAGTTGGCTTTAGCATCCAACTCTACATCAAATTTTAAATTGAGGTCGACGATATGAGTCCTTTTAAATTTTTATAAACTCATTTTTGCAGTGAATTTAAGTTGTAAATAATACAATAGATTTATTTATAGATTTATTTATAATGTATAACTATTTGGAAAATTAGTAAGTTTGACCCATAATCACTTATACACATTATGAATTTTCATATTTAGAGAAACTTTTTGCTCAAGTCTAGCCATGTACACTGTTAAAAATCTTATTAATTTTAATAGACTTTAATATACAAGTGGTCAATTAAAATTGTATATTATGAACAATTAATATACATTCATATTATTTTTTCTCACACTTTTATACTTGAATCTACAATTTAAGTTACATTTGTACATAAACGTGTCTAGTTTTTTATCTCAGATGTTTTTTAAAAAATGTATGTGTTACTTTCCAATATCAGTTCTTAAGATTTCTCTTGTGTTTCACTAAAAAATGTTTATGTTTAATTTAAGTAAATTATCTCATATTTTTATTCTGTAGACAATACCAAAGTTGTACTCAAAAGTGGGACTCACATGCGCAATATTCACTAGTTGTTATTTCATATTCTAGAAATAAAGATCACTGATGAGGAGTCCAATCAGAGTCGAAACGTTTGATTAAAACTACTGTTTTTTTCATTTATGGACCCTAAAGCCAATTATCTAATAATACAAAAATTTAATAACTTTTCAATCAAAATATATCAAAATTGACAAACATTATTAAAATATATACACATATGTATTCAAATTCAAATAAAAGTTTGTATTTTTCAAGATGAAAGTATTTTAAATTTAATATACGTTACGGAAAAAATTTCCAATACATGTAATGGAAGTTTAATACAAAAATTTCTAACAGTATACGTCGAATATTCGATATAGTTATCAAAAAAAAAGTAATATTGATATAATATATAATTTCATATTTATATAATATATATATAATATAATATATAAAATATAAAATATATATAATATAATATATAAAATATAATATATAATTATAATATAATATATAATATAATATAAAAATTTCTAAAAGTATCGTGCATATTTATTGGTTGAGTGGTTCAAAAACTAACCATTAATTTCCTCCTTATTGGCAAATTTCCCAAGGAAATAAAAATATCAGTTTTGTGAATCTTTCGTGCTTCCCACGCGCAGGTACTGGCATTTCACGATTCAACTATTTCCAGGAGACATTTTCCCCCCGAATCACCTAAGTTTCTGAAGTGGTTTAACCATTCGTTCATTTGGTGTTTTGGTAGGAGGGAGAAATCCAAAATCGTCGTTGACGATTTCCGTGAGCCATTGTGATCACGGAAGCCGCGCTGTGAATAAACACCGCAGTCGATTCCTAAAGCCCTTTCGATTTATGAAATCCCCCTTCAGTTTTGTGTAAACAACGAGTAAACTCGGTAGCTGTCGGCTGATGAAAAGCGAAAAACTTGAATGAATACCTCTTTTTCATTCGCCAATATTTAGTTTAAGGATTTTTGAAAAGGTTGGCACTGCTCGGTTCAAATGAAATCTTACTAATTTCAAGTTAGGCCCAATTTAAAACGCTTATTTCACAAGGGAAAATTGTATTACGAATTAAATGTAAACAAAACTATAATAGGCTAATAATTTTTTTCAAGTACTAAATGAAGAGTGTTTTAGAAGATACTTGAATAGGCATATTTGACGGTTTTGTAATTGATGCGCTTTGAATTTTCGAAATTTCATCATCCGATAATAAATAACGTATCACACAACATGAAAAAATCCCTTCTGTGTAAAAGACATAAAGACACAATAGTAAATTCATTCGGACACTAGAAGTGACACGAAGACCAGGACAGATTGAAGAATATTATAATCGCAAGTCATTCTCTTGATTGTGTCGAGACTCAAATTCCTTTTCTTTTCGTTCCCAAGTCTCATTGTGTTCCTTACAAACTTGTAACCACAGCCGCTATTCTGACAAGAGAGATAGTTAATATCAAACAAATATTTCGCAGGGTAAATGATTTCAAGGCATTCGATCTTAACTGGCATTACTGTCAACAAAACATTTATTACGAATTACGAAACTCATTCTAAGTTCCCTTGACATTCTCAACTTCCTATCTTCACAGTCAAATCAAACATATTGCCTTATAAAACTTTTTTCTACGAGCGGGTCATAAAGTGCACTTTGTTGCCCCCTGCGGGGCAAACAAATCCATTTTTTAACCTCCAGTAGAAAAAAAATCGTATGCAACACGGGAAAAAAATTTATTTTACTCGTGTGATTATTGCCCACATTTCTCCCTACTTTTTAAATCTGAATCAGTCAAATTTTCACTGATTGAATCAGTAATTTTCCTTTTCACTGTTTCATCAGTGCAAAAATATTTTTCACTGTCAAATCAGTTACTTTTCACTGATTGAATCAATGAAAAAAATGATTTTCACTGTTAAATCAGTTGATTTCCCCTGAAGTAATCAGTGAAATTTGACTGATTTACAGTAACCTCTTTTTAGCTATTGGAATTAGTCAAATTTCACTGATAATCAGTAGATTTTGACTGATTCAGATTTAGAGAGTACAACCGAAAGAGTAAAAACTCACTGATTCACAATGAAAAAGCACTGTTTCGAATGTTATAAGTCTTCTATATAGAAATCAGTGGTATTTACCTGATTTCACCAGGGAAACTCAATGGTTAATCAGTGAAATATACTGGTCAACAGTGGAATTCGCTGGTCAGCCAGTGAGTTTCCCAAGTGATATCAGTTAAATCTTACTGATTCTATGTGGAAGACTTATAACACTCGAAACAGTATGGTTTTTCACTGTTTCGGATTTAAGGAGTTTTTCCGGACATTAAACTTCATACTCGAGAAAATAACTTTTTTTCCGAGTATCACAATATACTATTTCCTACTAGCGGATCATAAAGTGCATTTTCTGTTCCGCCAGTAGAAAAAATCGTGTGCAACACGGGAAAAACATTTATTTTACTTGTGTAATTGTTGCCTCGCTTTGCTCGGGCACTAAACTTTACACTCGGAAAATGTAACTTTTTACTCGAGTTGCAGAATATACTATTTTAATAAAAATTTTCATTTTTTTGATATTAAGGGGATCCGCCCCCTTTAAAATTTTTATTTTTTGGGTTTAGATCATCCATATAATTTTTTTTATGTTTATATAGTACCTTTATTTAGAAATGTTTTTTTTTAAATTCTAGCACCTTTATGTATTTTTAAACTGAAAATTTTGAGTTTTTTGGGCATTTTTTTGACATTTTATGATTCTGAATAACTTTTTAGTTTTTCAACCAATTGTCATGATCCTTTTTTTATTTTGTTCCTTAAAATGTGTGGCAACTTTTTGTGTATGAAAAATTAAATAACATGACTGAAAAAAATTAGAAATAAAATAAATAAATTAATAAAAATATCCCAAAATATAAAAAAAATAGTTTGTAGTTATTTTTCTAGCTAGAGTGCTTAAAATGTCCAAAAATATTGATAATATAACAAAGAATAAGTGGTAAAAAGTTCAAAAGCCTGTGCCTAATACTTAAGATTTTATTCAAACATATATTGCAACAAACACGGAAAATCACAACTTGCGGAATACGAACTTTAAAGTAAAGTCTTGTAATGAAGCCTTAATATTCACCAACATTGTGTTTTTATAGCGATACCTATTATAAACTATTTTCTATATAATTCAGAAATATTAGTAAATAAATAAACAAACTATTTTGTGTAAAAATCAAATTTTCGCTAAAAACGCGTTATTCGTAAATTGAAGTAACTTTTAATATTATTCATTTTTCCAAAGAAAAAAAAAATCAGATTGCCCTGAAAAAATGCACACATACTCAAAAAAGTATAGAGAATAAAAAAAAAATATTGTTGGAAAATTTCAAAAAAATCAAAAATATTCCCTTAAGCAGGAAGTAAATAATGACAAATTTCAGGATAGCCAAAAAATCGTGCCACTTGTTGAATCTTCTATTTGCTTTGAAAATGGCATCGGTAGCAATGAAAAGCAGACAGTGACCGATCAGGTGTCGGCGCTTTTGACACCTTTTCTTTTTTTCTCACCTCTTACATTGATCACAAAAAGTTTTATTCTTCCACTCTTTTTCTATCCGCATATTCCAGCAAAACATGTATGGAGCAGGTCAGGGCTGGTACGTGGCACTGCAGGGGTGTCATGTCAAAATAAGCGATACCGAATAGAAAAAGACTAATGTTAGGGGAAGAAGGGAAGATTCGGGGTGTTGAGAAGATGAAAGAAGCCGCTGGAAAGATCCCACGTCTTGTTCGTTTCCCTCACAATGAATCCTCATGATCTTTACTCCCTCGAAGTTATAGAGGGACGTGAAGATTATTCGGCCACCCGTTGCCCGAGTTGTGACTTCATTTGGCGCAACTTATACTCTTTCTTCACCTTCCTCACCTTCTTCTCCTCTTCTCTTTCTCCTAATGTATGTGGTCCAGATCCTGCGTCTTTAAAACTGAAAATCTCCATCCACGCTTCAAGGAAAGAGACCCTTCAAATTGCCACGCTAGTCTGAAAATTATACCATCAGGTTTTTCCCAGTAACGAAAATCTTCAAGAAAAATGCGGTTTGTTTAGACACGCTTCTGTTAAGTTTCTTTAATGTTTCTTGGCGATTGTAGCAAACCATATGTGAGGCGCTTAGAGCAAAGGAAAATAAATATTGTTGTCATAGAAAAGTGAAGCATAAAAACGTTTGGACTAAAAGGAAGAAAAATTCTTTTCAGCGGTAAAGCGAAATAAAATGAAGTTGGAGCAAAAGAGAAACAAGTTTTCTTCAGCGGTAAAGCGAAACAAAATAAAGGTGGAGGAAAAGAGTGATTCGGTTGTCTCGCTTTAACGCTGGAGTAAAAGAGAGACAAGTTTTCTTCAGTGGTAAAGCGAAACAAAATCAAGTTGGAGCAGAAGAAAGACAAGTTTTCTTCAGCGGTAAAGCGAAACAAAATTAATTTGGAGGAAAAGAGTGACTCGGTTGTCTCGCTTTAACGCTGGTGGAAAAGAAAGACAAGTTTTCTTCAGCGGTAGACACTCTTTTCCTCCACCTTCATTTTGTTTCGCTTTACAGCTGAAGAAAACTTGTCTTTCTTTTCCTCCAGCGTTAAAGCGAGACAACCGAGTCACTCTTTTCCTCCAAATTCATTTTGTTTCGCTTTACCGCTGGAGAAAACTTGTCTTTCTTTTCCTCCAGCGTTAAAGCGAGACAACCGAGTCACTCTTTTCCTCCACCTTCATTTTGTTTCGCTTTACTGCTGAAGAAAACTTGTTTCTCTTTTGCTCCAGTGTTAAAGCGAGACAACCGAGTCACTCTTTTCCTCCACCTTCATTTTGTTTCGCTTTACAGCTGAAGAAAACTTGTCTCTCTTTTGCTCCAACTTCATTTTATTTCGCTTTACCGCTGAAGAAGATTTGCCTTCCTTTTACTCTAACCGTTTTTATGTTTTACTTTTTTATGACAACAATATTTACTTTCCTTTTGTTCTAAGCGCCTCATGTATATATAAACAATCTTTTGTCTTTTTTATTGAGGAAATAAATTTATACAGTTATTTTTATAAAGATCCAAAAAACAGAAGATGTTCGAGATTTTTATATCTGTTAATGATTAGGATATCAAGAATAAAGGGAGGGGAAACGGAAGCCAAAATATTGATCAGTCTTGACAGGAACTTAATCATCCTTGTAGGTTGGATTTGATTAATGGAAAGTCAAACGCCGTTACCAGGTAGCGACTCGAGACCATCGCTAAGGTTTGACTACCTGGACACGTTTAAACAATCATCTCTCACCACAGGTGGTTTTTTCAATTCCATTAATAATTAATTATTGCCAGCTTTTTCCATGCTTGGAAAATATTTATAAAATGTAAATAAGTCCCTAGACAAATCACTTTTTCTGAGTGTTTAAAACTCCAGAAGATGTTGGCGACACTACAAACTGGGGAGTAACAGCATAGTTTCTGATCAGATTAGAAAACTACTTGTGGAATTCTCTTCGTGAAGAAACTAGAGGCCACGGGCAAAACATCCATCATTCTAGGAGCGCATCCTTCATTTCGCGCATTCCCTCCATCGTTTCCCCTTCGTTATATTCAGGAGAGATATTTTTAAATAATCATGTTTGAGATTAGTTGCCTATCATATCTGTAAGGCAGCGATCCGTGAGAGGGTCGATAAATATTTTCGAGTGAAGAATCAGACTGTTTGATATTCTGATAAGCAAAATTTTAAATCTTGATATGAAATTGCATATTTTGTACATGACAGAGGAAAAGGTAATTACACAGGCTAACAAAAGACTGGATTAGGTGTTCCCGATGGATGATAATGTTTCGAAAACGAATCTGTTATTCAAAATTTGCCAGCACGTCAGGATTTTGGGATATGCTAGTTTGAATGTGCAAAAAAAACTGTATCCTAAGGCCAGGTCCATAATTAATATAATTATCAAAAAAAATATTTTAGGAATTTTGTTTTTATAATTATAAATATGTAGGAGCAGATAAACGTTCCTTAGTGTTTTTTAACTTAATTATTGAAAGTTTCAACTCGATATCTCAATTAATGTGAAAATTCGAAGGGCGAAAAAAAGTGTCGGTAAGGTAGGAATCGGATAAGAAAAAAAAACCTTAAGCTATTGGATTCACTATCCTCAAATTTGCAAATCTGAGCTCAAATTCGGATTCTGGAAAGTTAAAACCTGATAACAAAACACGCTGTTAGAAATATTATTTAATTTTATATATATTTTTATGTGAAATTTAATATCTCTATATATTATTTTCGAAGAAATACACTGGTATATTAGATGTAATTCAGCGAGGTATTAAATTTAATATACCAAAATTAGCAACTCACATAATTTGATTTTACGCAATTATCAAGCTATTTTTGCAGTGAATCTATGATGTAAATAATGAAGTAGATTATTTTCATCTGCATAGAAACAAATTAATTTTTAAATTATTTATTTAGATCGTTCTTTTGACATAATTAACAATGGAATAAGGAAATAATGATTTAAAATATTATCAATTATTTTTGATGATTTTACAAGTTATCGAAGAATCTAGAAAATATTATGTTTTATCGACACTTTGATGCATATTAAAATTCATATTATAACGTGACATATTTGACAACATGTCTATTATTTCATTGACCCAGAAATTACAAATTTTTTAATAATTCTTGGTGTTTTGGCACAGGGCCAATTTCCTCTTTCTTTACACGTTTGCCTGTCTTTTCTGCGTTTTTTAATATACGCCCTCGACAATTTTTTTAAATGAAAAGAAAGAAGAAGCTGACTTCATGCCAAAACAACAAAAATTCTTTTAAAAAATTCGAATTCATAATGCGCATATTAAATTTCATATACTGAATATGCAAATGACTTCTTATACTTTTATATCAAATTTAATACGAATATTTTGAACAGTGCATTTATCAATTTAAATAAAAAAAGTAAAAAGTAAAAAAATTTACTTCGCAATATTAAGTTTTTTTCTCAGTCAGCTTCACGTTTTTCAGTGTAAAACTGAAATGGTTAACGAGTGATCAGAGAAAAAAATTGGTTCGGCATGATCCAAAATGGAGATAAAAGGTAAGATTGATAAAAAATTACCGTTTTTTCCATATTCAGGTTGACATTTAAAAATCCTGACGTTCTGGGAAAATTTGGACAACAGATTCGTTTAAAAAAAAAAAATTTAATTTTCATCGGCCGGTGTTATGAGTAAAAAGTTTCAAGAAGGGAAGAACGATTGCCAGATGACCAGAGGATTGTTTTCTCAGAGAAAAAAGTGAAAAAGACTAATTCGAGGCAGTATTAACTTACTCATTTGTTGAAAAGGGTTAAGTTAATTGACATCAAGGAAAGGAAGTTATAAAACACTTTTCCTTCGCATTTCGTGAGATCGACAAAGCGGCCTTGCGCCTGAGATACAAAATCCGAGGAGAGAGAAGGAAATAAAGAAAAAGAGCTAAGGGAAGAGAAAGAGTAAAGACCCTTGAGACAAAAAGAAGTAGTGGACGAGTTGCTTAGACATCCAGAGAAGCTAGTCGTGTCGACGCATTGTCCACTAAAAGGATCTTTGCGGTCTGGATACCAGAAACGAACCGCCTCTTTGTTTCTATGAGTTGAAGTATCGATCCATCTATCTCGATAAATCGATAGTGCTATTAACAAATTGAATTGTACATTAGATCCAAAGACCCTGCACCGCCAAAACCTAGAGGCATTCTCACCTATCGGTTTATTCAATCTCTTAGTAAGCAAGAAATTGAATTCCAAAAGAAGCCACTCATCGGTGATCTTGAAATGGAACTGATAGTATTAAATTTCCTTCCTCTCGAAGGAAATTTTTAAAATAATTTAATTTACATAAGATCATTAATTCACTTTTTGATTTCTATTTTACTTTAAGGGGGGAAATACATGTAGAGGTGTGTATTTTGCTCGATTTTCACGAATTTTATTTTAAATGAATGATTCATTCTATATTTTTGAAAATTGCCATATGGTTTATTCATATTTTAAAATAATATAACATTTTTATTTTTTATTATAATTATTAAAAATGGCCTATGTACACTACATTCTTCTGGGAAGTTCGCAGAGATATTTGAAAAATATAGTTTTGAAAAAAAACGCGGTTAAAGTTTGGTTACATAAAAATTCAATGCTTGTAGTGACTTACCAATTAGTCAGGAATTCCAGCGCCATATAATTTTCCTTCGGTAGCCTCGTTAAACTCGTTTTTCTAAAACATTTAATGAAAAAAAAAATTAATTTTTTCAAAATTTTACATGTATTTCCCCCCTTAAGATAATAACACCTCGATAATTTTTATCACAATAAGGCTGAATAGAATGTTATATAAATAGTTAGATAAGAAGATCTCTACTCTCTAAATCTGAATCAGTCAAATTCTCACTGATTGAATTAGTGATTTGCCTTTTCACTGATTCATCAGTGAAAAAATATTTTTCACTGTTAAATCAGTTAATTTTCACTGATGAATCAGTGAAAAAAATATTTTTCACTTTCAAATCGGTCAATATTCACTGAAATAATCAGTGGAATTTGACTGATTTACAGTAACCTCTTTTTAGCTATTTAAATTAGTCAAATTTCACTGATAATCAGTAGATTTTGAATGATTCAAATTTAGAGAGTAGGCTTATTATATTGATTATTTTTTTTTTCTGCCAATGAGTTTATTCAGTTTTGGGAATGAAGAAGGCCTAGGAGGAATTCCTCCAACTTTCGTAAGACCTGAAGAAAAATTCATGGTTCGGTTTTAAAAAGCTGTAGACTATCGATTTTTTCGTGAGAAAATATCAGAATCAACAAGAGTATTATTTGATTATTTGTAATTCAAAATAAAATTTAAATACTAATTGAAGATGTCAAGAATAATTTTTGTAAAGAAAATACATAATTTACATATTAGAGAGATTACCGAGCAAAGATATTTATAATGCACGATCTGTAAAAATTGTATCACTTGTAAAAAATGAACAGTTTTTTTCTGGTATTAGATGTTGTGAAAGAACATAATTAATAAGTTTTCGATTCTTTATAGAATTTTTCAATCAATTTTCTTCGAGTTCTAACATAAAATATGAGGGTTACCATGAACATGAAACTTTCTGTCACAATATAATATCGGGACACACTTTAAAATACTTTTAAATATCTTCGAATAGAAATTTTTATATTTTTAGATTCTTTAACTTGATACGAACGATTTGTATGAGCGTTAATAATTTATAAAATTGGTTGGTTATCATTTCTCAATTTTAGATTGTGAAAAATGGAAATCGCGTATGGAAATCTTTTATTTAATTATTATTTGCAGGTTTCTATAATTCATTATTGAAATCGTCTGCATCTAAATATCATCAATCAGATAAATATTTGGTCAATCCAACCAAAGAATTTGTCTTTTTCAAGCATAGATATTTTTTAGCTACGATTTTCTTGAACACATCAAATAATGCAGCCGATTCGATAAAATTTAATTTGAATTGACCAAAAAACTTGATGTATTTACCAAAATAGTATGTTCAGATAAAAGACATTTTTCCCAAGTGACAGAACATTATTTTATATTATAATGCTGCACATAATTGTAAAGCTCCTTAAAACAAAATCCCCTCTGCTTAAAATTTTTGTATTAAATTGAGTATAAAAGTATATAAAGTCACTCGCATATAGAGTATATGAAACTGAATATATGCAATTATGAATTTTAATATGCATCAAAGAGTGAATAAAATAGAATATTTTATAGATTCTTTGATAACCCGTAAACTTATCTCAGATATATTAACGGTTCTTCAGTCCGGATATAATATATAATATACTAATATAATATAATAACCTCAATCTCCGATATTTTTTTTCGTTTTTCAATTATTTGTCTGGAGAAAGCGTTAATACCTAAGGGAATGTATGTCAGTAATGCGACGTACAGGAATAGATTTGAGCTGAAAATTTCTCTACATATGAAAATGTATCACGTGTTCAAATGCTTTTATATGTTAAGTAAACTTATTTTTCAAATACTTGGATATCTTGAATAAGTTAAAAATAGATTTGTATCTGTATGAAAAAAAATAATCTACTTTATTATTTACATTCTAGATCCACTGTATAAATAACTTTGTAATTGGATCAAAAATTTAATACCTCAGTATATTAAATCTAATACATTACTGTATTGTTTCACAAATAATATGCAGAAATAATAAATTTCATATACAAATGTACATGAAATTTGATAAAATTTCTAACAGTGCATTTTCCATTCTCCAAAAGTGAAGTATAGTTATTTTTAATAAATTCTTCAATAATTCCAATCACTGAAAACTTCATCTTTAAAATTGGAATCAGTAGAGTTGTAAAGAATACTTTCCCCGAGAAAATAAGCCAAGATTTATGAAAATCCAACCATTTTTAAAAAATTGGTAAGAGGCGATAGTAAGGAAAAATGTTAATAACAAAAAACATTATTAGAAAACTTATTTTTCATATCTTCTAAATTTGTTCATAAAAAAAATGTTTTTTCGTTCATAAAACATGACTGATAATATAATTTCAAGTCTTAAAATCATGGAGAAACTTTTTTTACTCAGAGACCTGATTTTTGGCACGACAACTACCTCAAGTTTATAAACACCCGTAAAGAAGAAATGTGTTAAATAAGTCGTGATTGAAATAAGATTGCTTTGCAAAGGAGGCGTTTGAATATTTCTGCAAGACGTTTTGGAGATCAGAACCATCATCCGGCCAGGAACAGTAATGTTGGAGGCTCATTGTTCTTTTGCGAGAGACATTGTGTGGTTAGAATGGAAGGCTCGTACCTGGTAACCTGATCGACTTATCAATAACCACGTAATTATGGTACTAAAGAGTTGGTAGGGCTCAAAACAAGCCATAATAAGACGTAGGCGTCTTTCCCACAAGTAACCTTATATGCCTATGGAGTGAACCCGTGCCGTCCGACGTCTTTCAGCTTTCAGCCTTCATGGATTCGCTGCTTTACTTTGCACACTGTGCACCTCTCCCTATAGATTGCAGTTTTGTCAGGATTCTTGCAGACTCCATTCAACGAGCCACGCTCTGTTTTCCTTCGTTGTTTTGCCCCCAGCTATTGTTCACGAATTAATCTATTACAGCCCAATTATCGGCGCGTTATAACTGCGAATTTGAAGGTATACTTTCAACTAATCTCAACTTCCTGCGTTTAAGAAACAAATCAGCGGAAATAAATTGGATCGATTTAAGGAGCAACCCAGATCCATTTTCATTCTCTCTTCCCCACTAAAGAAATACAAGACTTTTCAACAGGGGCTTTGTTTTTAAATTTCAAGTAAAACACACATTTTAGATGAAATTTCTTTATTTCCTTATTGATATATTGGTTAGCCGAAAAAGTTCGTAGCCTTTTTTGAGTAAAATAGAGACGCTTAAATCAGAGTGTCAAGATAAATTTATTCAAACGAGACTGAGAGAAATCTACATAGTAATTGTAACTAATACGTACTAACTGATTGCTTATAGCAAAAGCTACTAAAAATTTGATTTGTTTATTAAAAATTTTGCGATATGTAGTTTTTACAGATCAACTATTTTCGTAGTAGGTTTTAATTATTTACATGAGATTTTTGATGGAAATTGACGACGTTATGGTAAATTGTAGACCTTCTACTTGACATATTGTTAAAAAAGAGAACGGCAGAATTGTCACCAGATTCAAAATTGCTCCTATTAAAAAACAAAGTCCCTGTTGAAAAGCCCTGTATTATCCATTTATACAATTCTATATAAAAGTGAGTGAAAGATATGAAGTTATGAGGTCGGTTCGAGGGATTAAAATAAACGGATGTAAAGTGAATTCCTTGAGTTAACGAAGACTTAAGAGTGTCTGAGATTTTTGCGGATCAACCGAGCGTGATAAGCAAGGACGTGTTGTTATCGTAATTGAATTACTAGGGCGCGTGGTATTCGACGTGAAAATGACTCGAGAGAGGCCAATAAAAAAGTAAGACGTTTTGAAGTTACACAGCTCGATGGCTCGTCCGTGCGAAGCCCGAGTGACAAGCTATGAGCCCTGCATCAAACCAGAGGATGGGGCACATATATAATAAGCAGCGCGGCCACATCAAAGCCCCTAATATGTGCACTTCTTTTAAACTCTACTCTTCGAATTCTCATTTAATCCCCCTCCATTTCAACTGACTTCGCGTGTCAGTTTATTCATGATTTGCATACACACCATTTTTTATTCCATTTGGGACTCATTAAACTAGAGTTCAATAACTCTGCAAACCAAAATATTTTTCAAACTAATAATGAAGGGAATGCAGTTCTCTGTTTTACAACCAGAGGCAAATTTAAAGTGATAGCTTCCTAACGGGTGAAATTTTGCGGAGGTAAATTGACTCCACGTTCGGATCTCCGAGTGAGAGCCGCTCGGGAGGCGGTTATCGATAAGTGCAATAGGAAAAAGGGCTGTAATTTGCGTGCAGCAGAGTAGAATGTCAGGAGTCTCCTTGGTGTAGATAAATTAGGAAACTTAAAACGGAAAATGGATAGGTTGTCGTTAGACGTAGTAGGACTTAGCGAGGTTAGATGACCACAAGCAAATTATCTTGTGTCAACGTCAACGTACGTGGACGACGAAGAAGAACCTGTTTATAAAGAGACAGAGGAGGTATTGAAAGGGGTTGAAGGAACAAAAATCTTATTCTGATTGGGGATTGGAACGATGTGGTAAGAGAAAAAGAAGAGGGAAGTATTGTAGGAAAATATGGTCTAGCTAAGCGAAATGAACGCGGAGGTAGATTTGTAGAATTCTGCGCGAAGCATAAGCTGGTCATAGCAAACACACTCTTCAAAAATCACAAAAGACGAATATACGAGGTCTGCCCGGAAAGTATTGGGCCTACCTTTATATCTCCGCGTTGGCGTTATTCTTCATCATCGGGCGGGTGGCATCCTTGAAAGTAATCCCCACTTGATTGGAAAACACGGTTCCAGCGATGTTTCTACTTCTCGATACAGTCCTGGAACTCACTTTTAGGGATGACCTTGAGTACGCTCGTCGCATTATTTTCAACCGTCGTTTTGTCATCGAATCGCTGTCCTTTGAGTGGTTTTTTGAGTTTTAGAAACAGCCAAAAGTCACAGGGGGCTATGTCGGGCTTGTACGGAGTTTGTCGAAGCAATGCGATACTGTGTTTACTCAGAAACTGCTACACAAGATTCGATGAATGCGCTGGTGCGTTATCGTGGTGTAGAAGCCAGTCACCGCACATACCCGAGTCATTCCTAAAATCTTGTTCAAAATTTCCCAAACAGCAGTTTTCGGTATCCCGAGATCATTTTCTAGTTCACGAACAGTTAATCGACGATCACCTTCAATCGCAAGTCGCACCCGCTCAATATTATCCAATGTTTTTGTCGTCGAAGGTCGGCCAGAAAGAGAATCACTATCAACAGAAGTGCGGCCTGCTTTGAAACGATTATACCACTCTTTTATTCGTATTTTGCTCATACACTCATTCCCAAAGGCCTTCTGCATCATCTGAATAGTTTCTGAACTCGTTTTTCCGAGTTGATCTTGTTTTTCAGTCATTTTTAACAATTACAAAATCCGCCGAACTCAAAAATAGCTTTGCAAACAAAGACACGCTGCGCATGAACTATACGTCCGGCAGATGTCAGCAAGCAACCGATAGGTTCGTGAGGCTTTACTGTTGACGTTCATGCCCCGCAGAGGTCGCTCGAACACTAAGGCGCGGAGATATAAAGGTAGGCCCGATACTTTCTGGACAGACCTCGTATACGTGGACAACGCCTGGCGATATAGGGAGATATCAGATAGACTATATTTTAGTCAAGCAAAGATTTAGGAGTATTAGGAGTAGGTAGTATCCATGGCAGATGGACAATTACTAAACACAGTATTCTAAAAGCTGCAAAAGAGGTATTAGAGAATGAAACAAGAGCAGCAAGGAAACCGTGGATAGATAAAGAAACATTACCATATAACTGATGCATGAGAGAAGAAGATACAAGAATGTAAGAGACGAGCAAGGAAAAACGCAATATAAGAGACTTAAGAACAAAGTGCAGAAAAGCGCGAAAGGACTGGATAGAACGAAAATGTAAAGAACTAGAATCGCTATTCAACATAGGAAAAGTAGACGCAGCCCACAGGAAAATCAGAAAAAATTTTAGGGATAGAAGAATCAATGCAAAAAAATTAGTAGGTGGATAGAATACATAGAGAGCCTATATAAGGGTGACGCCGTAGCCGATCTCATAGAAAACGAAAATGAGGTGCAAAATGATGATAGGGGGGATTCAATTTTAAATGTCGAATTTGAGAAAGCATTGAGGGGCCTGAGAGCAAATAAAGTTCCAGAAAGTAGATTTAATAGCAGCAGAACTCCTACAGAACTTAGGACATGCAGAAAATGTCATTTTATTAAAATTAGTTTGCGATATTTACGAAACGGGTGACATATCAAAAGACTACAATGTTAACAAAACTGTAACTATACCGAAAAAAGTAGGGACTGACAAATGCAAGAACTACCGTACTATTAGCCTAACAAAACATGCGTCTAAAATTTTAACTATAATAATTTATAGAAGATTAGAACAAACAATAGAAAGCTCACTCGTCGAAGATCAGTTCGATGTTAGGAAAGAAAGGGGGACTAGAGAAATATTACTCTCATTACGATTAATTCAAAGCGGCAGACTACGAGTAGCTGGCCTTAACTTTTCAACATATCAATTATTAGCTCTCTATACCGAGACCTAAATGCAGTGGTAGAAATGCAAGGGGAGGGAAGAGAAGTAAACATCAGGAAAGGAGTAAAACAAGGCTGCTCGTTATCACCACCTCTGTTTAGTTCATACTCAGAGGGAAATATTAATGAAATTAAAGAAGAAATTAAGAATATAGGCGTCAAAGTTCAGGGAAAAACAATCAAAATGTTATGTTTTGCGAATGATATTGCTCTGCTAGCAAATACCGGAAGAGAACTAGAGGAGGCGTTGAATTTAGCGGAGACACTATTCAACAACTATAATATGAAAATAAACATAGGAAAACGAAAGTGTTCGTGTGTAGAACAAAATCGGGAAAGGAGTGATTGAACGTTAAAATAGGCAATAAAAAGATAGGAGAGATTAGTGAATTGTGTTACTGAAGGAGTAAAATAACAAGGGATGGCCATTATAATGCAGATAGTTGTTCTAGAATAGGGCAAGTTGAGATAACCTTTGCCAGAATACCACAATTACTGGTTTCAAATATATATCTAGAAATCAGAAAGAAACTGCTCCAAACATAAGTATGGAGCGTGGCACTATATAGTTGCGAAGCATGGAGTATAGGTAAAGGAGAAAGAAAATTAGAGGCTTTTGAAAAGTGTTGCTATAGAAAGCTATTAAAAATAAGTTGGGTAGATAAGGTGACAAATGAGGAAGTTTTAAACTTAGTGAAAGAAAAGAGAAGCTTAAACGCTAGCATAAAGAGATACCGCGACAGATTGATAGGACACACACTTATAAAAGGGACTGGCAGGAACAATACTAGAAAATACAGTAGAGGGACCCAAAAGGAAAGGCAGACAAAGATTAGAGTATGTGAAAAAAATTATAGATGACGTAGGCTGTAGCAGATACTACAAAATTAAAAGACTTGCTCAGGATAGGAACGGATGGAGAGCTGCATCAAACCAGTCTCAGAACTGCTGACTACAAGAACAGGGTGGAGACACCAATTAGCGAATTGATATTAGTTGCCGAGTTGCCGGAGTTACTTTTGCAGATAAATAGTAAATAAAATTGCAAATATGAAATACTATAATATTATAGTATGTCTAAATTTATTTTGCGTTCTCACAAATAAATTGCGGATTGGACAAGAAGTTTTTTTCACAATTAAATCAATTTAATTGTGTCGCACTCGAAACTAAGAAAAAACAGCCATTTGCTATTTTCTTTCCTGCATGACACTTATGATTTTCATTTCAGTAATAGTATATTCTTTGAGCCTCTCAGTTTTATTTGAACATTACCATATAAATTCATTTATCGATATATTGATAGGGTACAAATATTTATTGAGTCTGCACCATCTTTCGATTATTGGTGAATTGATAAAATATAAAAAGTCTTCTATAATATATTGAATTATTTCCTTTTTATTAATATAATTTAGAAATGGGTTACCAAACGGATATTTTTGTAAACCATATGGTAGAGGATTTTCCATCCAAATTTTATATTTTTCAATCGATTTTTTTCGAATTCTAACCGTAAACATAAGAGTTACCTAAAAGTTTCATTTTAAATGGACAGATTGCGGTCTAAAAAAGGCAAAATAACAAGAGACACATTTTATTTTTGCAAGTGTTACTACTTGAATTGCACTATCTACTTGCCATTTTATTTTACTTTTCGATAGTTTGATGTATTATTTACTATCTTGCCTTTCAGAATGTAAAATCGCCATTTAAAATGGCACATTTAGCTATTTCCGTTTTTGCATGTAGGGTCTAAACTTCAAAACTCTCTGGCAAAGACTCATATGATGAATAACTACAAATTATTAATAATTTCCTAAATAATAATTAAACTCATAGTTATATTGCTAAACTTTCGAAAACAAATTGAACAAATTATCAGATCCTAGGCTGGCAAACCCATTAATTCTAGGAGAATCTCATTACCTATAAATCTGTTTGCAATTAGCGGGGCCTGCACGCGACGTTTATGCGTCGATTGCGTGAATAAATGACGTCATAAGAAACGGAGTCTCGATTACCACCCGTCGAGAGTGGCTGGCCCAGAATGGAAGGGACCCTTTCCCGCCCTTAATAAATATCCCGCGGGTCCACGTTCTCGCAGCAGCCCCTACGAGCGTGTAATGAAGATATTCTCAACTTATAGGGGCCCATGGACGCTTTATGCAAATAGAGTTGCCCTTTACACGCCGGGCTAACTTGTAATTGGCTCTTGCCGAACCTGCATTTCCCGCTTCACTCTATCTTCGTCCCACACTTGAGAATATATTGCGAAACATCTTAGACAGCTTGAAATTCATGTCGATAATATGTAGTTTATAGAAATCCATCAATTGATATCAAAGTCGAATAAAAGTAAAATTGACCAATGACAGCTGGCACTCGCGTGTCTCAAGTGCATGAGGTATTAATTAGAGTGAATGACTTGCGGATTTTTTCTTGATTATGTTGTATATAATGCGGGCATGGCACCTTCTCCAGGAAAACTACAAATTAGGGTGAGAAAGAATAAATAGACTTCATTGCAGTTGATTAGAAAATGATAGGCCTATCATCAAGGGGACTTAGTCCATCGTTTTTCGAAGATTTATATATTTTGTTTTTACTCTCTTATAGAAGAATGAAAGCAAATACTGAAAAAGTGTTCTGTCTCGTGTTTACTTATATAATATAGAGTAAAAAACATCATAGAAAGTTATATTGTAGTGACAAAATGGCGGCGCAGGTTTTTAAAGTTTAACGTATTTTTTCTTGGTTTTACAGTGATGTCTTTAATTAAATTGATGTAATTGACTTCTGTAAGACAAAAATTAAAAGAGACATGTTAACATTAGGTTTCTAGAGGTTTTATCCTACTTCAGGTTGTTGAAATTTTTTACATGATGCCAAGGTTTTGCGGGTTAATTTAACACCAGATCTAGGGTGAAAATAACACATTGTTTTTTCTGTGATGTAAGTTATAATTTTATGTATATTAATTTTGTTTGTATGCGTATTAAACAACGATACCTGGATCAGTAAATTGTTAATTTTTTAATCTCCCTGTTTTCTCTGTTTTGTTCTGTTCTTTACTTTTTTCATTGCTTGCTTCTCCGCTTTTAATAAGAGATAAGAAAATATGGCAGGAGTTAATTACACGATTAATAACACGATGATGGTAGATTATGGCAGGCATTTATATGCAGAGAGCAAACGGTTTCGTTGTATCGTGTGATGACCACACTAACCAAGACCAGGTGGCAGTTCCCTGCTCACCAGGAGGGGTTTAATATAAACCACCCTATAGATTATTATATGAGATCCGCAAAAATACTGACTTTACTTGTCTCACCCGCACGAATCTGCTTCTTCCTCACCATCAAACAGATCAATATTTTCGCAAATGCCCAAATACTTATTATGTATTTAATTCAGACAATTACGTCACTAAAGAATCAAACCAAAAAGTAAAACCCTTTTAAAATTACCAAA
Organism: Diplolepis rosae; assembly: GCA_030998225.1. NCBI lineage: Eukaryota > Metazoa > Arthropoda > Insecta > Hymenoptera > Diplolepididae > Diplolepis > Diplolepis rosae. The sequence goes on from JAPYXD010000698.1 coordinate 9,609,048, forward strand.
CAGGATAAAATACTTGAAATTGTTCATTTTTTTCAAACGTTGCAAGACATTCCCGAAAATCAGTAAAATTAGGAGGGCATATTCAAATAACACATAGGGCGGAATATGAAGACTCAAAATATTTGTACGATTGTTATCAGGTGGTTTTAAAATTAGACAAGAAAATTAAGGTTTAAAAATTCCTGATATATGAAATCTGACAATATTTAAAATATAAAAGCTCTTAAGTATGCCAAAATAGATCTGGAACAAAACTTGAAGTTAATGAATAATAGAATGGTATGTTGTTGGAAAATTGGCTTTAGGGTCCATAAAATGATTAAGTCAAATTTAATCAAACGTTTCGACTCTGATCGGAGCCCTCATCAGTGATATTTATTAAAATCTAGAAAATACAAAAAAGGTTGCTGTCGCTGATTTCACATATTTTCTCGGAGTTACTGGAGTACTTGAAATATGGCACAAAAGGAGTACTTGATATATTAAATAAAAGAAGGAAAGTTTGGATATAATTTTTAAGGTACAATAAATTTAATTAATGAATAATGCATGTAATATTAGATTGACTTCAGGGTCATAAATAAAAAATTAGATGTCAATCAGACATTTTGGCTCTAATCGGAGGCCTTATCAGTGATTTATTTTAAATCTAAAAAATACAGAAAAAGAAGTTGCTAACTTAGAATGTTTTTATGGCAAATTTAGGAATTAACATTTTTTCATCTGTGTTGATAAAAAACGTGAAATTGCTTCGGAATAAAATATTTTGAAACAAAAAGTTGAAAAAATTTAACCATTTTTGCATTTCTGTAATGTTTATCGGAAATTTGTTTTTGTTCACGAAAAAGGAATGCATTATAAAATATCTTATAAATTTGATGCAGTCATTATTTCAACTTATGGAATCAGTAAATGTAACAGATTTTTTTCTCTGTGTATAAATATACCAAATTCAAACCCAAAATATTGTATTAATAAATTTAAAAGTTGTTCAATTTTTAACAAAGTTCGATGGCATTGAAAAATACCTTTAGCCATCATCAAACTACTTTTATAATATACACGGAGAAACTCTTCATTGCAAAATTTAGTATTATTATATTTATTTTTACTAAAAGTCAATAGGAAACGAGGATATGACGTCACTTTTTTAGAAATTACTATTTTGGATATTAAACTATGGAGTTGCTAATAATATTGGAGAAAATGGTGATATAATTGTACTTATGCCTAAAAACAAAAACAAATTTTATTACTTGCAATAGTAAAATCGTAATCGACACGTCGAACGAATTATATTGGAGTAAACCCAATAAATGTTTCATTAATTGCTAAAAAAGAATGTTAAGTTTACAAAAGACAATAGTAAAGTCACATCTTCTGTCTAACCGAATTACCATAGTCTTTTGGAGATAGTGGAACCATATTTATAACTTTTCCTATCGAAAATAGGAAATAATTGCACCTCCATGATATAAAAAAATCAGTCATTCGTAAATTTTGCCATAGTTCTTATTAGATTTTGTGAGCTACATAGAGAGAGTATTTATAAACATAGTTACATACTTACATACACATAGACGTATATATATATATCAATATAAATAATAAACATACCAATGCACGCTCAAATACTAATCCAACGCAACTTAACCTAACTGCACAACGCACACATTCATAAACGCATCGCAGTGATATGTCAATATTGTCAATTACAATGTAGCAACTTCATTATATACTGAACTGTGGAAACTTTTACGATTTGTGAGGAAAAGCTCGGTAAACCCTCTGCTAGAAAAAATCGTATATTAGAAAGGCGCCATATTCAAATGTAAAAAAATATATTACTATATCGGCTATCGGCAAATAATCATAACGAGCACATGGAGCGATACTCGGGTAATATCAGAAACGTTCGGCGTATCTGACGTCACTCGGCAGCACATTTAATATTTCCAATGGGAATTTTGACAACGTACTATTCCAATATATGATGTATTCGATTGCAAAATATTCAAGTCTTTCTCTCTTCATTCTTCATTACTATTGACAATGGTAATTTTTCTAAACTATTTTGCAATTTATATTATTCAAAAGACCAATTCTTGCATAGATAGTTTTACTTTTTATTTATATAGGTATCACTTATTTCTACTTTCAATTTGCCATCAAAGATATTAATCTTTGCAACTCTCAATGGTAATTTATAAAGTTGCACTATATTTACAATTGGTTTAGAAAATGTATTTCCTCCTAACCCTATGGTAAATAGAACTAGTTTTGTTACTATATCCTCGCTTCCTATTGTCTTTTAGTAAAAATAAATATAATAATACTAGATTTTACAATGAAAAGTTTCTCCGTGTATTTAAGAGCGACATGATTTCTAGAAACAAAACTACATGAATTCACTGGGTTAATCATACATGACATTCCCCCCTAATCCGAATGAATCCCCTAGAATTTTACGAAAAGCCTGGTTTTCCGGTTTCGTGTTGTGGCAAACCACATATATTCAGCATGTTCGAGAAGACACTGACGACTTCAGACCATGTGACGTGGTTTTTCAAACAAACTATCCTGATTCGTGAGGACCAATTCCGGGATAACACACGGTACGTGCTCCCGGCACGTTCACTCGAGTATTTTGATAAGAATGCCCGTTCCTTGTTGCCGAGAATCGCTCACGAACCATTGTGTCGTGCGTCGAGTGACTAATATTGGGATTTACATAATTAGATTCCTATTATTTTTTCAGGTCCCACCCGATTTCTGCGACACGTGCGCAGCGTAAACAAGACCGCACTGCTTTCCCAGAGACACTCATCACGACTGACAAATTAACAAATACTTTTTTCGCCATTCTCTCCATTTATCTTTTGGAATTTTAAATAAACTAGCATGTCCACCCAAAACATCGTAAAATATCTACCAAAGAAAACAGTTTATATGATATTTCTTATTTTTTTTTAAACTTAATTTCATCATTGATTTCACTTCCTTTCATCTCTGGGAATATTATTAGAAAGATTTCACGCGAGCGAGGAGCATTTACTCTCTAAATATGAATTAGTCAAAATCTACTGATTATCAGCAAAATTTGACTGATTAAAATAGCTAAAAAGAAGTACTGTAAATCAGTCAAATTCCACTGATTGCTTCAGTGAAAATTAACTGATATAACTGTGAAAATATTTTTTCCACTGATTCAATTAGTGATAATCAACTGATTTAGCAGTGAAATATATTTTTTAACTGGTGAATCAGTGAAAAGGCAAATCACTGATTCAATCAATAAAAATTTGACTGATTCAGATTTAGAGAGTACTTTTAAAAACGAAAGACTTGTTCTTTTTGGTAGGTGTTTTATTGCAATAAATAGATCTTTGTTTCAACAAGAAGTATTATTCAGCAAGAGGGTAGATCTTGGGAATGAGATCTGAAGACAAGTGTATCCTCGTGTTCCTGCAAGAGTAACGGATCCTCCGGAAAGTCCTTCATTGGCCACCACGTGCCCAAGTGGTTCCGCGAAAATGTACACCCTCTTTAGCGTCCTCTTGCTCACGCGCCAATCCGGAAACGGAAGCTACCTCTTCGACATTGAACAACAGCGACCCACAAGACACTTAACCCTTCAAGAGGTCGAGCTGATCTGAAATCCGATCGCTATTCCAACTACCCTTCTGACAAATGAAAAAGACGAACAGAGAAGCCTAGTTCAGAGGTCTGCAAACTCAAAGTCTGGCTTTCAGAGTTTTAGTTAAACCGGAAATTAGTAATTCACGCAGAGAGAAAAAGGATTCGTAATATTATCTGGAATTGAGTTTCAACCCCTTCAGTGAAGAAATTTCGGTTTGAGACTAAAGACTGTTTCAAGGTCTTCAAAAATGATAGATATTACTTTTTCTTCTAGTCACTTGTGTTTGTGACTTTAAAATTAAAAATTAGATAAATAATTACTCTTCAGAGTAATCAGAAATTTTTGTGGTATGTTAGTCTGAAAAGTGAAGAAGGAATTAGGCATTTTCACGTCCATAAAGAGCTATCGTTATTTCGCCGAACACTGAAGGAATTGCTTTGATTGAGAATTTACAGAAAGGGATCTTATTTTTTAATTTTGCACTAAAGAAGCATTCTCTGAAGAGAAATTTCCTGGTGGGAATATGTTATATTAAACAAAAGATATTAGACTAAACAATCAATTTGATTAATTTTGACAAACATTTTGATTTAATCATTTTATTATTTGGTTTAATTCCTTTTTGTATAATAAAATATATTTTCATTGATTAAATCTTTTCAAAAAATGTTTTTTTACTGCAAAAAACCGGAACTCATTTTTTTCGAAAAATTTCCGCCAATTTGTTATTTATGCATATATATCAAAAATTGCGGTTTGCGTCCTAGCCAGTGTCATACCGAATCTAAAACTATTTGAATTTTTTATTTTAGATGGTCCGTCTCCAAGATTTCATCAACAGCGCAGCCATACATACTTTTTGAGGAGTCTCGTTTACCCGCTGTTTTTATATAGAAAATGTGTATTAAAAAAATGAAAATAAATTTTGTTATGCTATTTATGAATGTATTCATTAAGCTCAACAAGTTTTGTATCAATAATTATAATAGCAACCTCTAAAAATTTCATAAAAATAGCCTTTTTTCAAGCTTCTAAACTAGAATGGCCCCTTAAGGTAACTAGAAATTTGATCAAAATAACCATTTTCCCGGTTAACCTGGCTTAAAAAATGCAACTGAGAAGCAATTTAACAACAATGGTTACATGTACCAGAATTTTCTCTCAGTGTAGATAAATAGTAAACCACACAGCTTATTCCAAAGGCGGAAATTCCATGTATGGAAAATTGCTTTTAGGTTATGTTTGTAAATCTTTGACATTTTAATAATTCCTCAATAATAATGATTGCTGTTTAGAGAAAAATTCTTGAGACGAAAATTTTGGGTAAAAAAAATGAGGCATACTAATTTGGTCACATTTGAATGAAATTTCCAGTCCTCGAAAGATATGATCGACGTTGAATTTCAGTTGAATTCAAATGGTTATGCTTATAGAGAAGTATCAAAGTAGGAATAATACCTGTGTACCTTACGAATAAACATTAATACGGATTACACGCCGGTGTTGCGTTTCACGATTGAAGATAGTGGCTCCCCTAAATCTATTTTCGAGTAATCCCTCGCACAAACCAACAAACAGTGACAGCTGTTGACGTCACTAGCGCAATACATATACATATAGGTGTATATATGTAGCAAACGATGGATATGCTTTAGAGTTGAGGCTTTTAAAATGCAAGCAAGATACAGCAACAAGACAAATTAGGCGTATTCACGTCGGTCGCAACTACTGAAAACTTCGTTATAGATCTCACGCTATAGAGCTTAGGTTGGTAAAAATAGTAATGAGAACGTTTCTGGTTTTATATTGAGGCATCAATCAGATGTAACAGAAGGTGCTTCTTAAGGAAAATCTTGTTTGTTCAATACAAAAGATTTATTATTAGTTGTAGTGCATTGTATAATTCGTGTTGGAAGAAGAGAAGTTATGTTTGGTTTGTAAGAGACCTGAAAGCATGTCAAGGTTCTTGTTTAGTCAAGTAAATTATGTTTTCTTGAGCTCTACTTAGAAACTGAATGCACAGTTTTTAAAAATGTTCTCTATGTTTTCAAATTGTTTATCAAAATCTTGAATTATAATATAAATCAGAAGCATTCGTTAGATTTTCATTCATTAAAATACTAACATAACAGAATAGGATATACAATGATTTAAAGAACACTAACGATTGTATCCAAAAATGTTTAATTTCTCACTTAAATTCTCAAGATAAATACTTTCCTTGAAATTCGAACGAAAAAAAGAGCTCATTATTAATCGAGTGCAATAAACTAAACGCACGATTTATTTCTTTCTTTGAGTGTCACATCTAGAGTATATAACGATAAATTTTTGGCAGAAATTTCGAAAATTGTGTAGGTAAAGATTGTTTTAGAAGGTGAAATGTGGAAATCCAGGATTAAATTTAAATGAAAACATTTGTATCTTTTAGTATACGTTTAAAATATGAGGAAAATTGTATCAGAGAATTAATAAAATCAAAACTTCGTAAGTCACAATGTGACTCATCGACTAAAAGTCTTTGTATTTGAAACAATGTACCATTTAAAATAAGATCGTAGTTTGCTCGAAATGTTTTCGCCGATTTTTTTTATTTACACTGAATACATTAATACAATTGTAAGAATTTAAAATCCTAGTAACGACTAGATGGCAAAGTTGTCTTAATTTTGAAAGTAAAAATGAAATTATAAAAATTACCAATTAGGGAATGGAGAATGACCAACCTCAGACCAAATGGATGTTCATCAAATTTATTTTCTTTTAAAAGACGACGCTTTGATGACATCATACCATCCTCTTCAACTAATTTGAAATATATCTAAATTTACAAGAATTTGAAATCGTTATGTGAAAAAAAAAATTTCGAACTCAACCATCTAATTTTAATATATCCAAAAATACCTGTAGTTACAATATCCTTCAACATTTGCACAAAACATCACAACTAATTATGTGTAAATTTTTGTCATATAAAAATAAAATTTGACTAAAATACGACAATTTGACTTTTATATGACAAAAATTTACAAATAATTAGTTGTGATGTTTTGTGCAAATCCCTGAAACTCGGAAAATAGAACCAGAAAAAAATGATTTTCGGTCTGAACCCTGGTGGGACCATCGGTAGAAAAGTGAAAAACGTAACAAGCTCAGTAACTGACAATGAAATGATGACATCTTCTTTTCCGGGCGTTTAAAGAACTTTAAAGCAGTTATACCTCCTTCTGCTTTCTGTCCATGCTGCGGTAATCGCAAATCGTTTTAGCCGTCGAATGAATACTAGATTGACAGGGTCAAAGAAGGAGGAGTTCTTTTGAAATTCCAAATGAAACACCTGGTAGTGAGTACTCGGCTTTCACGCAAAATAAGATCACTGATGAAGATTACACACCATTATCTCGCTAATCGAAAAGAGTTCTCGACCTCGAACTGGCTAGAAACACTTTGTGGCTAAGGACAGATGGTGCGTGAATCGTGTATAGTCGAGAATATAATATTCGATTTTCCTGTACGAGAAAAACGTAACAGGAAGCCTTAGAGAGGCAGGACGAAGGGAGGGTGGCTAATCTGACTAGCAAATATTTGGATTGTCGCATTCACTGGCATTGATACATTGAGTGGTGTTCCTCCTTTCCTCTATGAATAGAGAGAGATCGACTCATGAGAAAAAGAGACTCACTAAGAGAGAAAAAATAAGGGAGAGTTCTCGTATTTACAGCCGTGTTTGCTCTACGGATTCTTTGAAAATACACCAGATAATTCCGGTATTAAGATGTTAGATACCAGCTTCCGCGACCCGCAAAACTAGTATTGCCATATAGTCCTTGGGAATTTGGATAACTAATGGAAATTCTGAATAATATGAAGCTACCGTTGCGGTGACGACAGATGTATAATTTATGTTACCGTAAATCTGCAATCTGATGATACTATTGTTGTTTTAGCAAAAGATTTATTAGGAACATATTCCTGAGTTGTTTGCTTGCTTCGACGTAAGAAGATTAATGTTCATCTCACTATTATGACCATTCACCTCCAGGGTCATTTAATTAGATTAAAAATGCTTAGAGTCGACATTCAATTTCTTGCACAGTTGGTTCCACATGAATTGAAAGAAATTCATTTAACAAAAAGCATCATCGCTTGTGATTTGCATCTTAAACGCAATGAATTCGATCCTTTTTGAAACGAATTATCACTAGTGATGAAAAATGGATTGTTTAGAATAACGTCATTGGAAAACGATCACGGTCCAAGCGTGATGAACCACCACAAACAACATCGAAAGCTGAATTGCATCAAAAAAAGATTATGCTGTCTGTTTGATGGGATTGGAAATGTGTGGTATTTTTTGAGCTGCGTCCAAGGAACCAAACGATTAATTCGAATGTCTACTTTTGTCAGCTGAACAAATTGAATGCAGCGGTCAAAGAAAAACGGCCAGAATTGGTCAATCGTAAAGGTGTAATTTTCCACCGTAACAACGCTACACCACACACATCTTTAGCCACTTGCCAAAAATTTTCAAGGCTTGGTTGGGAAGTGATGTTACAACCACCATATAGCAATGACCTTGCACCATCAGATTACTATTTATTTTGATCTTTGCAGAACTCGATGAATAGTAAAACTTTCAATGATGATGAAGCTGTGAAATCGCACTTGCTTCAGTTTTTTGCCGATAAAGACCAAAAGTTCTATGAGCGTGGAATCATGAAGTTACCAGAAAGATGGCAAAAGGTCATTGAATAAAATGGAAAATACATCATTGATTAAAGTTCATTCCTTCTATTTAAAAAATGTGTTTAATTTGTATGAAAAAATCGGCAATTACTTCTGGGACAACCCAACAATACGCTTCGGTTTCATGCAAAAATCTTCTTTCAATCGTAAGTTTATATATGAATGAATATAAAGTCATAGAATTAATCCGACTATGTTTCAATTCGAGATTGAAACTTAATTCAAGCTGTCAGATCATAACCATCAGACATCAAAAACTCATTATTATCAATTAAAATTTATTAAGCAATAGAATGATCGGGCTTTCTTCACTAATAAGATATTATGCAAGAATAAATATGATAGGACTATTTTCATTTGCTTAGATATCATCATTTTCTGTAAATAAGTGTACGCCGATTCAGCCATTGCGCCAGTTGCTGAAATGTTGTCAGACCTCTTATTGTTACTTATAGTGAATCAAAATGGTCCTGTTATCGGAATCATTTAGAAGATACCTTTTTACTGTAGAGTCGTATAAGAATAGATCCGACTTTGGACCTTGGAAGCTGGTTGAGGTTGTTACCTCAGCGTGCTTTAGTCGCGGTTTGGACTCGGTTGATAATCAAGTTTCCGGTCCACAATAGGATCATCGCGGTACGATGCACAGCGATCTGCTTACCAGCAAAGTTCATCTTGTGTCTGAAGCATAGAGAGAAAAGGATGAAGAAAGAGCTGGTCTTGGATCTGTCACGCTAGGATTTCTACATTCGCTTCATACTTCATACCAGAAGTGAGACAGAAAAGGAAAGGGAAAAGCAGAAAGAAGGAGCACAGGCAGATTAGCTTCTTAACCAAATAGGCTCAGCTTAGTATCTTCTCATCTTCATCCTCGTCTTTCTCAAACTCGCCGTTCTCCATCTCCAGTCGTTAAAAGGATTGCTGCTGCTGAGTATTCTGTACCGATACCAGCAGCACCGGACCACTAATCTATTTAGTTTAAGGTCCAGCGAAAGCTGAAACTAGGATGAGTTTACGTCATCCAGTTAACCTGTATTTGCTTTCGAGAATAAATATCTATTCCAGGGACAGGTTCAGATCAACTCATGCGGAAACCCCTTCTAACATCAAATTCCGGAAGGAATTTTTACAAGACTTAAGATTCTATAGAGGTTTTTATTGGAAAAAAATTCGTATATAGTAGATGAGTATTTGCTGATCAGATTCAACATAAGAGGCTACCAAAAATTCATTACTGACAACCAACATTTCATTTCACCTCTAACAATTATTGGCTGAACAATTATTGATAGAGGACCCAACATTTTTGAACCAGGGAGGTATCACCCTTTGAGGACGATGCCAGGAGAGATAAACCTGCAGATAAAAATCATCAAGTTTTCAAGATGCCTAATCTGAGAGGCTTAACTTGCTTTGTCACGACATTCCTTCAATAGCTTAAAGACACTGAAGAATCTACCTCGACTTTCTCACGGAATTCAGACGTAGAAGAAAAATTGTTAGGCACGTTATTTTTATCACTTTCAACATACTTTGTTACCGAATTCTAAGTAACCTATCAGAATATACTTCGCGGTTAAGCGAGTAGATCTTAAGCCTACGGTAATGTGATGCCTGTCAGGTAAATATGAGAGGAATATCCTAGCTTTTAATTCCATTCCGGCTAGGATCAACATCGTAATTTTACTTAAGTGTTAATCAGGATTCATAGCCGAGCAATAAAACAATAATGAGTAGATTTGAGTAATTTGCACTCCACGTCTATTCTTAATTAATATTTATTTCTACTCTGAGAAACTTTTATTTATAAAATATGTAAAGAGGAAATGATAGACATCAATTTCAACACCTAAGTGTGAAGACATTAGCTTATTCACTAGGAATGATGGACGTTGGATTATACAGGTAGCTCAGCTTCTCGTAATCTTGGAACGATGTAAGACGACCTCTAGAATTTCATTTCCATCGTGAAACCTCGCGTTCTTAACCACTGAATCATTGATGGATCGACCATAGGGTCGTGGGAGGTCACAGCTGTGATCGGAACACAAAGCTCTCACGCTTAGTAAAGCTTGCGTGCTCCCTCATATCCAAGCTATGGAAAACAGTACAAATTATTAATAAAATACTCTTTCCATAATTTTATAATTACAACCCTAATCGTACATATTATCAAATATCTTCAATCGAGAAACTTTGACTTCTCCACTTTCTTGAAGAATTTCTCAAGACGAACTTTCTTATCAAAATGGATACTCGTTTCTTATAATACAGGAAAATTAGTGAAAGGTTGAAAAAGTTAGACTTTTGAAATCACTATATTAAAATGCAGACATAAGAACAGTGTAATGAAAAATAGAATATCGATGCCTGTCAATATTTTTTCATGGACTATCAATATTGTTTCATAAGTTATTTATGAAGTAGAAACGGAAGGATGGTTGTCTGGCGAGGTTTCTTTGTTGAATTTGCATAATTCACGAGGGAAGCCTTAGGCTGATTCGTATGGTCCTACCCATAGGTCACATATAGGATGTAAGTAAACATATGAATCCTACCAATAGTCGCGTGTCTTACCATATCAATTACATCGATTTTCCGGCAACCAAGCTTTGACTCTTCAGCGATCTACTGCAATTGTATTTAACCTACAGTTTTACTGCTTTCAAACTTCCTTCTAAGTTTCACTCTATTGTCTTTCTGATTCTCCCCACGACGCTGATCAAAAATAACCGTCCAAATAAACACTTCTATGATGTCACACAGAAAAAGAGAATATTCATTATGAATATTTTATGTGTTTTTACATTCAATCTTTATGTTATAAGTTCATTACGTGTTACAATACTTCTACTGATTATTGTTGTGGTATTAACATCCTATTCATAAAATAGGACTTGTATCGACCCTCAATAATTAATGTGATACGATGTTGTTTTTAATAATTGGCTTTAGGGTCCAGAAAAAATAACTCAGGAGTTTACATACTTTCAAACGTTCCGACTCTAATCGGAGTCCTCATCAGTGATCTTTATTTCTAAAATATCAAAACAATAAATAAAATATTGTACACATGAGCCCTATTTTGAAGTAAACTTTGGTAATGTGAAAAAATGTAAAAAAGCGTGAGAAAATTTATATAAAATTGTAGAGAAAAGATCGATAAAATACCTAAAGCTTCCTCAAGAATAACAATAAAATTCTAGCACATAACTTTGAGATACATAAACTAAAAAACTAGAATATGTTTGTGTCTAAATGTTACTGAAGATATAGATGCAAGTACATATATAGTATAAAATTACCAAGGATTATTCATGAAAAATAGCTAAGAATTCGTAATACATATTTTACACTGTTAGAAATTTCTACCGCAATTTCCCGAAATATGTGACTGGAATTTTATTCAGTTACAGTTTCCATAAAATTAAGATAGAATTTCCGAAAATATACTTACTTTTTAGTAAATTTAGGGAGACAATTTTTTAATTTTCAGTTAGAAAGTGTTGAATATTCTGTTACTCGTCTCTGGAAGTTCCGAAACTTGTAATAAGAATTTTAGGTTTAGGGTAACTGAAATATAATGCATCAGTCACATGTAACTGAAAATTTTGTTATAGTTTCGTAATTTTATGATAAATTCTATTAAAATTTTCTAACACTTTGATAGTTTTAGGATATACTTTATGAGAATTCACTGAAGTTTTATAATATTAAGAAAATTTCAGATAATTCAGTACATTTTCTGCAATTTCAAGAAACCTTTACTCAAAAACATCATAAATATCATCAAATTTTACGTTACCCTTGTAACATAAAATTTTTTTTTTTTAATTTCCGAACATTTCTAACAGTTTTACTATTCAAATATTTTTCTAATAATAAAAACTTCTGATAAAAACATATAAAAAATCATTTAGAGTAAAAAATTTAAATGTTGTGCATAAACTTGTGATATAAACGTAACATATAAAATTTTTTTTTTTAATTCTGTTACAGGTTGCTATTTTTAAGATATATTTTATGAGAATTTAGTTGAGTTTCATACTATTAAGAAAATTTCATCCTAAAGCCAATTATTAACAACATCCTATGAAACTAACATCCTATAATTGCTAAAATACATGTACCTACTTTATCGACAATTTCTGTTAAAAATTGGAAATTTGTGAAACATACTTTCCTTTATGCCTTTTTAAAGGCATATGATACTTGAGAATAATAGCAAGTTCGTGTGAATAACTTCGTCCAATTTCAACATGCTTGCATCCGAAATAGGTAAAATTTGATTTTTTAAATTTGGAAAATAATATAGAAGTTGAAAACGGATGTAGATAGACCACTTTTGATTTGATAATGAAAAAAAAATTTCGAATAGATTTTGCTAAAAATTAATTTTTTTCATTTATAAGACCAAAAGTTATCTATCTACGTCTGTTTTGATCTTCTCTATTATTTCCCAAACTAAAAAAAAATTTGTTTATACATTTTGGATACAAGCATACAGAAACCTGAAATCAATAAAAAAAATTATTTTCTCAAGTAATTCTTAAGAATTCCGATCTGAATGGTAAAATAAATTGAATTATTAAAAAAAAAGTACCTAGCTTCAGAATTCATCATACATTTCTAAATAGTTTGGTAACTCTTGACAAATATTTTTCTCCGTGCATCCAACAGACGTGATAAATAAAGCAAAAAAGGTCTTTTTGTCAGAGAAGATCCATTTTAGTAATTAATTTTTGAATAATCTTGCAAACTGCAATAGCAATTACCGACGTCACGTAGTTGATCGATGGCCTTAATTGCACATATTTTTAAGATGGTATTTAATTTCGTAGAGATATTAATTTGTAGTAAAAAATGTTGTTAAGTGAATAAGCGCGAGAAATTATGTACTTACAGTTTTGAACATTCATTGAACGATGGAAAAAATTTTTAGTTAAACTAAATGATTAGTTTTTGGTCCAGAAAATTAAAAAATAGTGTATTGTTCTTGAACGATTGTATATATTTGAAGGGCCCTAAATATAAATATAATAATTAATTTTTTCATGGAAAAAAAAATTTTGTCACCGTTCAATGAACGTTCAAAACTGTAAGTACATCGAGAAATTTAAACCCAAGGAGAAGATGAGATGACACTATCTGTCAGCCGTTTAATGGGCTGATTCAATAAATCTGGGTCTCAAATTAGAGTTTGCGCCTCGTAGCAATGCTTATGATTAATTTCAATGAATTAATGTGAACCGATGACTTGTAGTCGCAAGGTTAACCTGCCAATCTAATCACAATTATTTCATGCTTCAAATAATTCGTGCTGACAAAATCGATCATGTATCCTGAATGAGTAAATACACCTGAGATGATATTCAGGTGAGGTATCATTCCCACATTCACTGAAGCAAGAAGATTGACACAGATTTGAGCGTTGCTTGTAAATATAAAATTGATCTTTCTCGTGATTTGATACAACTGCAGCACAAAGTTGATTCCTTTTTTAAGATAAAAGTGTCCTTAAAGTAAACAAATTTCCAACCAAAAATACTCATTGTTGGTGTGTGGAATATCGTAAAAGTGATAAAATCACTCTGAAAAGGAATTTGTTGTTACATGAAAAAAATTTAAGACGTATTAGAGATAAAATGTGAGGCTGATGACAAGACAATTGGTGATTGTCGATTCGGTTTAACCGATCAATTGAAAAGACAATTTCAAGATGAACACACGGGATTTAATGATTGGTGTGGGCCGCAGGGCCACTTGATCGCTTATTGACCACTGTTGACTTGTGTTGACACCGCAGACCTTAGTTAGGTGGATAAATATACCAATGAGGCGCAGGTCAAGTGGATATCTGCACTGTCTTCGCCCACGCCAGGTTGCCCGAACGTGATTCATGATTAGCTGCACCTTTTCTTGTAAAAATGATACTATCACAAAAATGTGTGCTTACAGTTCTGAACGTTCATTGAACGATGACAATTTTTTTACTTTCAAAACAAAATCAAGGATTATGTTTATATTTATGGTCCTAAAAATATACAGTCGGCCATAAAATATACGCTACTTTTAAATTACTGAAGTAAAAACTAATCATTTAGTTTTCAACAAAAATATTTTTCATCGTTCAATGAACGTTCAGAACTGTAAGTACATCACAAAAATGAGGAATTCAAAACTATATCTACAAAGAATCATTCTATTACAACAATTAATATTGTTTTCGAATATAGCAGTGACAAAATTTCAAACTCAATTAATTAATTTGAAATAACTGAGATACTTTAAAAGTAAGTGAAAACAACTGATAATCAATTCATTGAATTTAATGCCAATTGTATATTAAACTTTATATAGAGGGTGAGGCACATAATGGGTACAAAGCGATAGCACTCAAACTATTGATCATATCCAAAAATGTTTCAGGCAAAAGTTTCAGTGTTCGAGAAGGCCGTCATACTGGACCACCCTATTTTTTTATCAATGGAGGCGCTGAAGCTATGTCAAGGTCAACTCCACTTTTTCAAATGGAACCATGTATTTTTTTTTTCGATGATATTATTACCGATTTTAAGACAAATTCAGCGACCTACAACACAAGGTCATTCTATTCTCTAAATCTGAATCAGTCAAATTTTCAATGATTGAATCAGTGATTTTCCTTTTCACTGTTAAATCAGTTAATTTTCACTGATTCATCTGTGAAAAAAATATTTTTCACTGTCAAATCAGTCAATTTTCACTGAAATAATCAGTGAAATTTGACTGATTTACAGTAACCTCTTTTTAGCTATTTTAATCAGTCAAATTTCACTGATAATCAGTAGATTTTGACTGATTCAAATTTAGAGAGTATAGTCACGCAAAGTCGACCAATTGTTAATGAAAATAATGAGGCTGCTATCTTAGCTTTTGCTGCACTAAATCCACATGCGAGCAGCAGGCAAATGGAAAAAAAGAGTGGAATTAGTCAGCGATCTGTATTAAGAATCTTACATCAACACAAGTTCCATCCGTATCGTATGTCATTACATCAGGAGTTGTAGGGCAATGATTTCCTAAAACGCGTCAATTTCTGTAATTGGATTCGTGAAAAAATGCGCACAGTTGTTTCATTTTTGAGTCATGTGCTTTTTTCTGATGAAGCTAACTTCGCAAATACGGGAAATGTGAATAGGCATAATATGCATTATTGGGCAAATGAGAATCCTCGATGGATGAGAACTGTACCATTTCAACATCCATGGTCCATTAATTGTTGGTGCGGCATTGTCGGCGAACATGTCATTGGCCCATATTTTTTTGAAGGTCACTTGACTTGGCAAGTTTACGCAAACTTTCTGCAAAACTTACTGTCTCAATTAATGGAAGATGTGCCATTGCATGTTCGCATGAACATGTGGATGCAACACGACAGTGCACCACCCCATTATGCTCTGTGTTCAAGACAAGTCATGAATTAGATTTTTGACAAAAAGTGGATAGGACGAGGCGACCCTGTAGCTTGGCCATCTCGTTCGCCAGATCTAACATGACCAGATTACTTTTTATGGGGTTTTGTCAAAGAACGCGTAATGGCGGTAGCACCTACCACGCCTGACGACATGAAAGAAAGAATACGCCGAACATGTACCGAAATTACACCACAAATGTTGGCTTTTCATCAGCGAATTAACAAGTGCTTACAAGTCGACCCAAGCCAAGACTAGTGGATCCTTTGAAAGTGATTATTCCAATATGTTTCGATTTTTCGACTATTTTCATATTTTGCGTGACTACACTGAAAGAAATTTATCGTGAATACAGACAATTTTCTGGTTATATTAGCAAAAGAGTTTGGCTGTCTCAGATACAGCTAAACTGTATGGGTGTTTCATAAAAACAGTTATAGTTGAAGGGATACTACTGCCAGTAATATATTTTCAATACACACATCCAAACTGATATGGCTGCAACAGATGAAACATGGTTATGGTTCCTTTAGCCAAACTCTGTTTTGGAAAATCAGCTTAACTTCAAACAGACGCTTGTCTGCTAGTGATGCGTAGTAATTTCAGAGGTTAGGGGTAAGTAAACTATTATATCAGTGGTTGATTATAAATCTAAAAAAAAAAATTAAATCGATACCAGCAATACGTGTTTTGTTTGCATGATCACATACGATCACTCTGGAAACGTTTGAACGCACACCAATATACATCCTTGAAACAAACCATTTTGTTTTGCTAAATCAGCATAACAGTCGATGGATAATACAATCAGAAGGACATTTATGAAAGTTTCCTGAGCTGATAGCTAATTTAAAGACATGTTATTAGCTCAACTAGTATTTGTTAATTTCTTATTCATACTTATTAACACACAAAATAATATAACTGAAGTAAGAAGATTTTCTTTCTAATTTGCATAGAAATTCTCTAACAAACTCGGTTAGGTAGAAACACAATACCATTTCTTTCAGTGTAGAATGACCTTGTGTTGTAGGTCGTTGAATTTGTCTTAAAATCGGTAATAATGTCATCGAAAAAAAAATACATGGTTCCATTTAAAAAAGTGGAGTTGACCTTGACATAGCTTCAGCGCCTCCATTGATAAAAAAATAGGGTGGTCCAGTATGACGGCCTTCTCGAACACTGAAACTTTTGTCTGAAACATTTTTGGATATGATCAATAGTTTGAGTGCTATCGCTCTGTAACACTTAATGTGCCTCACCCTGTACATACTTGTATATGTACATTATGGGAAGGTACTAAGGTAATCACGTGACCAATCATTTTAAGCGAGTTCATTCGTGAACTAATAACTCAAATGAATTTTTTATATTAGAAACACAGTCCTTTAAACTTTTCTTCCAAGTTCTTTTACTAAGAAAAATTGATTCAAATTATTGGGTTATAAATAATCTCGTTTAAAATAATTGGTCACGTAACAAACTTAATCTGTGCCATAAGAGTAATATTTTTATTGCCTTCTATGTATCATACATTTAGACTCTAGATTCTTGTTCTAAATTATCCGGATAAGATTTTAATTAATTATTTTATATTGCTATTAGAGAAAAAATAAATTGAGTAGAAAATGTTTTGCTTATTAAGGGTTTTCAATTTTTTCCATTTTCAAAGAATTTCATTTTGTTTTATTCAAGAAACGTTTTAAATTTGAATCTCTTATTCGTATTTTTAAAATTTTAGTTATTTTATTAGTTGAAATCTCGCAAAGAGCCTACTTGAAGAATGTATGAATTTTTATCTGTATCGTATCCTATATTAAACCCAGAAAAAATTTTTATTCAAGTTTAAAAAATCGTTTTTTCAAATTCATTTTTTCAATTCAAAGTAAAAATACCTTTAGAAAAAATATAAATTTATTTAATTTTAAGAAATCACGTTTTTAGCCTCTTTTAAACAAAAGAAATTATTTCTTTAACCTTATTTATTTTATTTTAAAAAAAAATTATTTTAATTTAAATACAATAGTGCCAAAAACTTAAGAAATAATTTATTTAATTTTATCACCTTGAACGAAGAAAATTTTTTTTTAAATTGTGAATCAAATTGCGCATGTATTATGCAACTACGCAGACATTGATTTCTATTATTCAAAGAAAAAAAAACAATCAAGAAATTTCTTTAAATTGAAGAAACTTTTCTTTGACAGTATAGCAATGCACAAATTTTTTAATTCAAACATTTTTTTTTTAATTAAAGAAACTTTTTCCTGGGTGTTTATCTTCGATATATGACAATATTTTTAACATATTCTAATAGGTACAATATAAATATTAAGACTTCTCTTCTCATTGGACCCGAATTTTATGCAAAGTCATCATAGAGTAAAGTTAAATTCTTTTAAAAGTATCTCTCAAACAGTTGTTTTCATGTTTCTCTTTTATAAATAGATTTACACTGTTAGAAATTTCTTTGCTAAGCTTCCATTACGTATATTAGATTTAAAATACTTTAACCTTAAAAAATACAAACTTTTATTTGAATTTTATTACATATGTGTATATATTTTAATAATGTTTGTTAATTTTGATATATTTTGATTGAAAAGTTATTAAATTTAATATGAATGCATATTAATTTTTCATAATATCCAAACCATTTATTTTTATTTTACACTTGTATATTGAAGTCTAT
The DNA here is from genome assembly GCA_030998225.1 of Diplolepis rosae. NCBI lineage: Eukaryota > Metazoa > Arthropoda > Insecta > Hymenoptera > Diplolepididae > Diplolepis > Diplolepis rosae. The sequence goes on from JAPYXD010000698.1 coordinate 9,627,580, forward strand.
TAAAATTAATAAGATCTTTAACAGTGGCGACACATCGACTTTTTGGACAAAGTCTCTAGCTATGAATATTATTCAATTTTACAATTCGAAGCCAATTTACCTTACCGATTTGGCAAATAAATGAAAAGACCCACTGTCGACAGCTACCCAATGATGGCCGCCATCTATTAAATTTTCAACATAAATACATTTTTCACATATTAATTCCCAACTCCTTATATTCGATCATTCACTTTTGACAAATTCAAAGAGTTCGGATAAGAAGAGATTTTTTTTCTCTTCTCTTTAGGTGTTATTTATACATCGTCGTTCAGTTGGGGGCCCCCGGTGAGTAATCAGTCATGCCAAGAGAGATAATGTCACAGGGGAATACATAAGCAGAGCCGCGTTACAGATGACGTCTGGTATGATGTTTGGGAATGAAGCTTGGACACTGGGTAGTTACTTGATAAGCAAGTAACCAAGCGAAGAGAACATCAATCCATTGGGTTGCTTAGCAAAGTTGCAGCAATTATGATATTTGTCCCCATTAGGCGAATTAGGGTGGTGACTTGCGTGACCCCAACTGATCACGGTTGCTTGCTAACTCGCGCAATGGGCCTGAGGTCAAATACCAGCGCCTCTCTGTTATCCCCCCCCCCCTCCCCCACATACATACTCCTCACTCCGCTACCTCTTCCCGCCCTTCATCTCACGATTATGGTCAGTTTGAGTCAAACAACGTGCTCTGCAACCTACGCGCACCTACCACTTCACAAACAATCACTCTTATCTGAAGCACTTGATTATTAAATGTGTGTCTCATGATGATGAAATTTCAGATTTGCATAAATGTACTAATCGCGAGCTTAATGCATGTTTAATTCGTAAGGATTTATTGGTCAAAATGGTAATATAGTCATTAAGGGAAACAACAAAGAGAAAAAGTTTTCCATTTTATTTTTTGCTAATTTTGGAATTTAATTTGTGGTTTTGAGGTTTCTTACGTTGATGAGATGTGATAATTGAAATGGGGAAGAAAATGAGGAAAGAGAAAGGTGGAAGAGAAGAGAGATGGATATATAAAGAGAGAGAAGACGGGTTCCGCCCGATTCGAAGAGTTGTTCCGAGAATTCGCGGGATTCGTTGCTTTTGATTGGCGGGGGCGTTGCAGCAGGAATCCATATCCGGTTTGGGCAGGGCTTTCATTCACCCCCATCCTCGTTCGCGACCCTTAAGTGAGATGCTGATACTGATGGGAACAATGTTTGGATGCTGAGAAACCACCACTTCCCACCTTTGAGTGTCAGCAATCACGCAAGAGTTACTGGACACATGGAAACCTTTTCCGTGAGTGTTAGTCAAGTTCGATTAACAAAATCTTTGATTGGCTAATACAATTCATTCTCGCCCAGGTACTATTGAGTTGGAGTGATAAACCAATTTTTAGAAAAACACAGGGTGCACAGCACAAAATAAGCTCAAAAAAGGGGAAATAGGGTTATTTTTTCATGAAAAAGGGGAAGGATTAAACATTAATTTTTACATGTAGAAAAGAAGAAAAAAATGTTTTTTAAGGAAATGTTATATCTTTATTAATCTCTATATAGTTATAATGTTCTATTCAGTCGGTTTTCTAAATCTAAACGAAGCATATTATTTATTGTTTTGTTCACAACGTATAGAATAAAGGAACAGAATCATCTCAAAATAGAGATTTATCTCCCACACTTTTCTCTTAATTCAGTCTACAAATCTTATAAGTCTATGTGAAATATAGATTTATAAAAACATTTTTTAGTTCACAACTTGGAAACGTATAAACATCTTGAACTTTTAAAGGAACTTATAATGTATTTGAGAATCTAAGCGAAGTACGTTAAAGTTTTTTTGGTCCACAATGTTGGGAAACAGAAATATCTTTTGAAAACTGATTTATATATCTAACAAAGATACATTTAACATTTTTTGATTCTTGCCGTAGTCGAATATATTTATTTGTATTACCTAAACTGAGTTCATATCACTCGCAAGCAAAGAGAATTTCTTTCCGTAATTCAATTATTGTATTTTTAAGGAAAAAATGGGAAAAGGGGGAAGATTTTTGAGAATAGGGGAAAAAAGGGGTCGACTGTGCACCCTGAAAACATATTTGGTGAGAGTCTCGCTTGAATTCTGGGAACAGGTGGATAATTTTGTAATATTAGAATAATACTGAAAGTATCACTCATAATTCTGCACGGAGAAACTTTTTATAGCAATATGTTTCATTTTATATTGACAATTCTAAAAAATATTAGGAATCTAGGGAAAATTATGGTTTAATGGCAATCATTCCTAGCGGAGTGGAAATTTTTCGCAGACAAAATACCAAAGATTCGAAAAATGATATGAAACTTTAGTATAGGTTATAGTAAAGTTTGATACAATCTATAGTAAATTGTGATAAAGGTCATCTAAAGTTCAGTATTTCGCTATTAAAAATTCTCATTATGACAGGTTTTTCTCTAAATTTAAACAATAACTATTAGTTAATAATTCTCTTAATTGCATACAATTTCGTAATATAAGTAATCGCATCTGAGCTGGCGGCCCATCACACTGTTTTGAAAAAATATGGTTTTCCAATAAATAGAAATTCTATTTATGCTCCTTTCGCTTAAAAAAGTGAGACATTGATTTTTGTATAGTAAAATATAAAATATAAAAGTACCCTCTATATTTTGAATTGGTTAGGACTTATTCACTCCGAATCGGTAAAAAAATTGATTGAATTTTAGTAAAATTTAACTAACTAATAAGTAAATTTCACTAATTTTTAGTAAATTGTGGATCAGTTCAAAGCAAGTTTTTGAATATCTTATATAGTTAAAAATTCTTACTGATTAATTTTTACCTTATTTTGGTTAAAATTGACTAATTAGGATTTGAAGAGTATAAAGTCATTTTTATATATTATATAAATATGAAATTTAATATACGCAATTATAAAAATTTATGCATACTACTGTCGAATAAACAGGATATCTTCTAAGTTTCTTCGATAACTCGCAAGTCATTAAAACTTGGAAATATAATATTCCGAGCCAATGTAATGACCAACATTATTAAACTTTCTAGTTAATTATGTCAGAATTATGACATACAAGGGTAAACTTGAGCCGAAACCACTACTGAATATAAAAAATTCATGAAACCTGTATAAATACTTATCAGTTGAGCTAATCTTTCATAAAACTTCTATATTATAAAAGATTATATATTGTGAGATGTTATGTGACGATTTGAAGTGTTTTATTGACACTAAATAATTACACTGCTAGAAATTTCTACGGTAATTTCCCGAAACACGTGACTGGAGTTTTATTCAGTCACAGTTTCGTAAAATGAAGATAGAATTTCAGAAAATTCAGTTACTTTTTAGTAAATTTAAGAAAGAATTTCTTAATTTTCAGTTACAAAGCGTTGAATATTCTGGTACTTGTATCTGGGAATTCCGAAACTTGTAACAGGAATATAGTCAATATAGTCACATAGTCACTAACATCAATGTTATCTATCAATTGTTTGGTATCAAAGACAGTAAAATTTGTTACTTTTCTTCTTCTCTCTGTAGAATATCAATAAGATCGTTTGTAATGAAATTTTAAGAGAAAGATAATGATAGATATAAACAGGAAAAGGTTCCGATCCGTACTTTAAGTATTTGAAATACTTTCATCTTTAAAAGTACAAAATTTTACTTGAATTGCAATACAAATGTGTAAATCTTTTAAAAAATTTGTGTTAATTTTAATATATTTTGATTGGAAAGTTATTAAATTTAATTTATCACTTGTATATTAAAGTCTATTAAAATTAATAAGATTCTTAACAATGTACAGTTTGGTAGTTTTAAGATACATTTTATATTCAAAAAACTTCAGAAAATTCAGTCCAATTTTCGCAATTTCAAGATACCTTTACTTAAAAACATCATTAATATCGTCAAATTTAACGTCACCTTTGTAACATTAAAATCTTGTAAATTTCCGAACATTTCAGTGTATTATTAAAAAAAAAATCTCATCTTGGCATTGTGTCCGAATTTCGCTACATCTAAAATTGTTAAGCTTTTCTGTAAAAATGGTGATGTAATTAGAAAATTAGTGTATATTCATATGTAGGAAAATAAATATTTACTATACCTAAATTTACTGAAGAAATTATTTCGAGACTGTGTAAAAAATACTTTAATATAAATTAAGGATAAAAAAACTACGCGAGCCGACAAACAACCAGATACAAATTCACCTTCAGAAGAGCAATTATAATAAATTTAGTGTTATTAGTTCTGTCAGGGATTGTGAAACTTTTATAAGGAGCATTCACACAATTACATGGAGAAAATATAGAAAAATGTTATTTACTCCATGTACTAGTAGTTCTGGTATATTGGATTCCCGAAGAGGGAAATATGAAAATTTGAGGCCAGAGTCAAAAGTTGATGTGATTCGTCGAAGTGAAGAATTTGTATGGCTGCATTTGCATTTGTGTTTGCGCTAAGTGTGGTTGACAAGTTTCCAGATAAAGGTGGAGGCTGATTTACGGTGTTTACATCTGTAATCCTCTTAATGAGGAATCATTCCCTAGCAAAGCCAGCAGGCCAAAATGTACTTTGTCCCATGAAAAGCAAAGAGGGCGGAGTCGTATTGCGGTTGCATAGATTAGCGCTTGCGCGCACAACAGTCATTAGCGGATTTATTACTTGCCTTTCCGCTGAACCCCATCAGCATCAATACCTCACCACGCCTACTGGACTTTTTCCGAAAATCTGTCTGGACTAAGAATTTCCGAAAATTGCACTTAATACGGCTATTCAAAATTTATTTGAGATATTTCTGGTTAATTTTTAACAAAATATGTACTCCATTATTTGTGTTGTTATTTCCTATTTATGAGAGTCATCTTTTTTTATTTAGCGATCAATATCCACGGTTGCCGGTTGCGTTTTGATTCCCTCGATTTACTAATTATATTTTTGTCTTTTTATGTCTTAATTTTTTATTTTCTGAAAATTCTATACACCATTTTCCAAAAGTATATTCTTCAATTTACCCATTTTTTAATTCTTCAGATTTCAGGAAACGCAATTTTTCATCAATTTGAAAAATCATAAAGTTAGAATTTACGAAAATCAGAAAATCCGGAATAAAATACTGTGAAGTCAGACAAGCAGAATCTTTATAAACTAGAAAATAATAACAGTAACAGTCAAAATATTTCAAGTAATTATGGTAACAAAACTTTACACAACAATAAAAATTTATTTTATCGCGCTTTATTTTGCTGCATTCTAAATCTGAATTAGTAAAAAGTGAGCCAGAAATTCAATTTAATGAAAATTTCCACAAACTATTAGTCATTTTTTACTAATTAATTTTCAAAAAATTCATAATAAGTTATTATTTCTCATCTTTAACTTGTGAATTTGTATCTGAAAACATGCTATTTTGGCTATATTTTAATTTCCTATTTTTTCAGTAAAAGCACCTAAAATTTTTCAAAACTCTACCGAAAACTTCTTCGTGATAAAAACTCTATTATATCATTATTAAAAAATATATATCAAATCACGGAACCATGTGGAACTGCTGGGACTTAAATTTTACAATTTTTTTGGCAACGACGTAACGGCCATGTTATTTAGTCACATTTGAATTTTCAAAAAGACAATTACTCTGATCCTCCTTCCCAAGACTTAATCAATGAAAATTCCTTTCTAGCAGCAATTGCCAACCCCTTTCCTCATAAATGAATCCATTCATAGATAGTCCAAGTCATAGAAGGATTGTTTGAAAGGCAATAAATCTCTTGTGGTTTGGAACGTCATACTTGTTTGGGGAATTATGAAAACTTAGCATCTCTAACTAGAAGTTCTTAATCCATGTAATTGACTAACCCGCCGTATCCCGTTGGAGTACTGGTACATCGTAGTTGATGTACACCCCCTTCTCATTATCCACGCTACATCACCCACGTCGTAAATTACCTTGCGGTTTCGTCTGAGGTAAGTCTTTTACTTGCATCATTGTACTTTGAAGGATACCGGATAAATAGAATTGTAATCGTAAGCTACCGTATTGACGCCTGCTGACTTTGTGGTCAGACCACCTTGTCTATGAAACTGCTGTTTCTGCGGAGAGCTTAGCCGAAATCGTCCCACTGGTGGAAGATACTTAATCCGTTCTTCTAGCTATGCGTTTTGTTCGAATGTTGGGAAACAGTAAAGGATTAGGGTTTTGCCGAAAACAGACTGGCGGCTGTAAATATTACAAGGCACGTGATTCCTCTACAACTCACAAAACGGTCTAGACTCTAAAATCTGAACAATCGATTATATATATAAAATCTCTAGAAAGAGAAAAATGGATATTCACCAATAGGACAAGTAATAATATCTAGATATTCAGATGTTAATTCCAAGATATTAAAATCGGATGATATACGCTGTTAAAAATGTTCGGAAATTTATAAAATTTGTATGTTACAAAGGTAATGTAAAATTTGACGATATTTATGATGTTTTTGAGTAAAGGTATCTTAAAATTGAAAAAAATGTACTTGAATTTCTGACATTTTTCTTAATGTTATGAAACTCAACTGAATTTTGTCATAAAATTTGAAACTGTAACAAAATGTTCAGTTACATGTAACTGAATGAAACTTTAGTTACTCAAAATGTAAAATTATTTCTCTTACACGTTTCAGAATTTCCAGATACAAGTATCAGAATATTCAACATTTCGTAACTGAAAATTAAGCAACTCTTTCTTAAATTTCGGGAAATTACGGTAGAACTTTCTAACAGTGTAAATATCTTAGAGATATAAAGCTGAATAAACAAATATTACAACCGAATATATAGACTTTTTGTTACATAGTTGAATTTATAGATGTTAATGCCGAATATCCATTTTTCTCTGTATCATCAGTTTTATAGGGTAGACTGAAAAAAATAATTACTGTGACTTATCATTATGTTTTCAATTAGTAAGTTACAGAATTTCAATACCTCTAATTAAAACGTTTCTATTATTTGACGTTACCACATGGAAAAAAATTGGTTATCTATTTATCATTCAGTTTTAATCTCTAAGACAATAAAATATGCAGAGATTAATATTTTAGATATTATGACTGTATATATAAAATAGCTGACCCATAATTAAATATCAAGATATCAATCCTGAATTTTTAAAAGTTTAATATATAGGCAAACTTTCTATGTTATATTTCTGATAATCCAGGTTATTATTTGGGGTTTCAAAAATAAAATTCGTTTAATAAAGATTTTAATATAAAAATTGCATAACATATCTTATGTATACCTTGATATACGGACAAAGAAAAAATTTCTTTGAATCCAAGAAAGTTTTGTTGATTTAATAAAATTTTCTTCAATGTAAACAAATCTATTTCATTGGATTGAAGAAAATTTGTTTGAATTGACAAAACTTTCTTTAATTCAAAGCAATTTTTTCTTTGACCATATATCAAAGAAATGTTTCTTAGATTCAAATAAACTGTTTTCTAAGTGTAGATAATATAATTGAATATATAAGATGCTTCTCAGATACACTGTTGGAAATGTTTGGAAATTCTCAAAATTTTTATGTTTCCCAAAACGTAAAATTATTTCTATTACAGGTTTCAGAATTTCCAGATACAAGTATCAGAATATTCAACACTTTCTAACTGAAAATTAAGAAATTTTTTTCTTAAATTTACTAAAAAGTAAGTGTATTTTCGGAAATTCTATCTTAATTTTACAAAACTGAAACTGAATAAAACTCGAGTCACTTTTTTCGGGAAATTACGGTAGAAATTTCTAACACTGTACTTGAATATTTAGATATTGATCCTGAATATCCATTTTTCTCCGTGTAGTAAAGGTATTTCTAACCATAGATTTTCTCCGTGTAGAATATACACGTAGAAACTTTTGTTGTCAATAAATGTTTTATTTTATAATTATGATTCTAAAAATATTAGGAATCGAGGGAAAATCGAGATGCAATAGTAATTATTCGTAACTGACTAGAAATTTTCGCAGTCAAAATATACTAAAGATTCGAAAAATTGTATGAAACTTTAGAATAGATTTTAGTAAAGTTTAATACAATTTATAGTAAAGTATCATATAGTTTATCTAAATTTTAGTATTCCGCTACGAAAAATGTTCAATATGACATGTTTCCCTAAATTGAAACGTAGTTTAGCGAAAATTGTAAACTTGGGTTTCTCCATGTATGAACGATAACTGAAATCAATTAAAGATTCAAATTCAAACATGACTCAGTAGCAAAATCTACTATGAAAAAAGTATTTGAAATTAATTTTCATATAGTAGCCCTTGTTCTTCTGGGCATATGACAGGACTAATCCGACTGGCAATATTAGAATTGTAATGCGATAAAATCAAACATGCGACCCTGTCGACCTGGTACAAATAGAGTCGTCAAGCTAAGATTTTGTTCTTGGCATCTTTTTAAGTGCCAAGATCCATCGTGCATGGATCGATTCGACAGTCGAAAGACTCCACAGTCCACACAGTGATTGGCATAGAATTTGACGTCTTTGGGAGGCTGGGTTAAGTTAGGGTCGTGTCCTGACACATTTGGTACATACAAATTCATTTAAGTGGAGCACAAATCAGAACATATCATGAAAACTCAAGGATCCAATGATTATCGTTCTCAAGTTTAATAATATGGAATAAACGGGCAGATGGTTCAGATTCCAAAGAAAGAATGTGAAGATATCTATCCACTGTCCTCAAAATTCAGGGCCGTAGACTATTTTATTTTAATATCATTATTTCTTAATACACATATATGGAATTCTGCATAGAAAAAGTATATATGAATAAAAAATTGCTTACGATAAATTGATTATATCCATTTTGCAGTCAAAACCAAGTATGCAAAAATAATTGTCATCCTACTAAAATCATATACTTTCTTGAGTTTTTTTCTACCTATGACAGATACAACCCTGAAGGAAACAACCCTCTAAATGTACCGACTCTTCGTCACTCCTGTTTCGCAAGGATGACATCACATAACTATGAATATGACATCTTCCCTTTCGAGAGGGATCTGAGCAGACAATGCTTTATGGTATATACACATATACATTAATAGCTCCAGGTCTCATCCATACATGGGCAATGGGTCGTACAAATTATGAATATCCCTATTTATGACAAGGGGAATTGACAATCCCTTGCAAAATGCTCCAATTCAATTGATCATACCCACCACTAATCTGAGTAAATGTTTGTAAATTCCATTTATCATGTTTAGTTATCACTGAGAAAATAAACATTAAAAATTAATTTCTAGATATTCAAATATATGGGACAGGTATCTTCTATATTCAGTGCAATTTCTAGATATATGTGTAATATCTAAGATATTAATTTCTGCAATTAAATATATTAGATATTACAGCTAAATATTTAGATACTATAAGTGAATAATATAAGATGGCTGTCCCATAGTTGAATATCTAGATATTAATTATTAAGGCCATGCGCCAAGCAGGTCACGTGACGAAAATTATATGTTAAGTCAACCATGTAAGATAACTTTCTTTGTGTATAAAATATCTTGAAATTTTGGGAAAAAAATCAAAAATTACATAGACAAGTTTGTTATGTCTTGAATATTCATGATGTACAAAAATTTTGATAAAAATAAGTAATTTCAGCAAATTTGCAGAGTATATTACCGACAGTATTAGACCAGTGCAGCAAAATTCAAGACACTCAGTTGGTGTTATCAATAAAATTTAAAAAAAAATTTGATTCAATGTACTATGCCTTCCCTTTTCCTTCCATATGCTATGGTTTATCATTTTATAAATTTTGACCGATTTATTTTAATTTAAAATTTTATATACGGAGGAAAATGTCGATAACCAGTTTGAGTTATCATCAAGATAACTGTACAATTTGGAAAAGTTAAGCAATAAATAACGGTGAAGATAAAGAAATTCTAAAATTGAGAAATTCAAACTGCGAGTGAACAAATTTGGACACTTGAAGCGATGAAAATTAGAAAAAAGGTATCTAAAAACAAAAATACGGCAATGCGATAAGAAAATTTAAGAGCTCGAAATTTCAAGAATCAGAAAAGTGACTACTGTATGGGAAGGCTACACTTTGCGCACTTAATAATGTGCGTATGAAATGGTAGATTTCTGATCACCTTGAAAAGCATCCAGGAATGATGATCTTTGCACACTTTTTTCAGGTCATCAGTAATGTGCTACTTTGCACACATTTTCAGTACGTAAAGAGCGAAGTTTCCGCACTGCAGTTACAAACATTGTACAAATTGTTGCAAATAATGTTTAAAATTATTACATGCATGTATGTGCAATATGTGCTAGACAGTTTCCTAGATATTGCTTATATATATTATAATATAAAATTTAGAAAAATGCTGAACAAAGGAATTACTTTTGGAATAATTGGTACTTGCGAGCAATTGTGCGACTTAATCCTATTAAATAGATTTTGAGCACCCAAGAGGGTGTACGTCCACTGTAAGGACTTGGAAGCTGGGAAAAGAGTGTTCGGGTTCGGGTGGCCCGTGAGATCCCTCGATCTTGGTACTTGAGAAGGCGAATCGCGTGAAAACTTCCTTGTTGCTAATCGAGATAGAAAGAAACTGAGGTGCAAAGTAATTCATCCAAGAGGCTTTAATGCAGAAATCATTTGGGTTGCTACCTTTGATTAAATTTAGAATTACATAATAAAACTACACTCCACATAATGCTTTTCAATCTTTCGGATCAGAGAGCCGCAGAGAATTGTGGGAATAACGTTTCAGCTGGAAAATAAATCTTCAATATAGGAAAAACAAATTCGTTAAAATATACAATAAATGCGAGTATTGAATTTTGATATTAGTATACATATTATATAATAATCATGTTTATTGTCAATATTATCCCACGAAAAAACGTTTTCATTAAGACTCATGAAAATATTCATATCAGAGCAAAACTGATAAAAAGAGTTCTTTTTTGTCCGCTGTACACCGAAAATTAGTCGATTTCGGGTCGTTTTGCGTGCGGAAAGTTAATTCTCCCGCACTAGTGCGGTAAAATTTTACGTGTGCAGAAAATCAACTTTCCGAACGCAAAACGACCCCAAATCGACTAACATTTGGTGTACGGCAGACAAAAAAGAACTGGTTTTATCAGTTTTTCTCTGCTATGAATATTTTTATGAGTCCGGAAAACGTATTTTAATGCAAGAGTGAGTCGCGGCGAGGGCCGAGGTTCCTCGCGTGGTCTCGGCCCGAGTTGCGACTCGCTCCTGCGTTAAAATACGTTTCGCACGTGATACGAACGATATTTTATTTTCGCTGTATATCAAAAGTTAGCCGAGTCTGTGTCGTTTTGCGTGCGAAAAGTTGATTTTCCCCCACTAGTGTGGTAACATTTTAAGTGTGTCGAAAATCAACTTTTCGCACGCAAAACGACACAGACTCGGCTAACTTTTGATATACAGCGAACAAAAAATATCGTTCGTATAACGTTCTGCACTTGATATGAAATATACTATTATTTTGTCGACTTTGCTTCGATACTCCGAACCCCGGTAATTTGATCTTAACTCTGACAGGTTCGAAAATTAAATTATGATTCCTAGCGCGCGAAAATCAAAATGTAAGAATAATATTTCATTTTCTAGCACCATATTTAATTTCTATTCGATTTTTCCACCAAGAAGCATATTTTCTTTTTTTTCAGCCCGAAATCTTCACCTGATATCTTAAATCTAAAGTATCTGAACTATAAAACGATCACTCGAGTGCCATTAAACGCACCTTAAGTGTGTTTTCCAAGGCAAGGAGACCCGTTTTTTGCTTCTGGTTTTAAGAAAGAGGAATGTTACACTTCTGAGTGAAGCCGCAGAGCGGATTCTTTCCAGGGACTTGAAAGTTTACGGATTACTTTAAGAAATTACTAGATCGCGACTCGTCTCATACACAGAGAGACATTATTGGCCGGGGATTTCTCTCATACCGCTGCGTGAGCTTTTCACGGGATTTTGACACATAAAGACCACAAAAAAGAGACCTATTATCTGGTGTCATCGTGTGTCGTCTGTCGTGAGGTAAAGACGAAAAGGAGTAGAAAGGTGTAAGCCTTTTGTGCCAACGCCCGGCCCTCTTGCGTTTCAGGATGCGTGCGCAATGGTGAGCGGAAAAAAAGGCCAGAGGTAATAGAATGGGACAAGGAAAAAAAGAGGTAAAGGAGATAAAGATAGTGGCAATCCTTTGAATCAATCCGATTCAAGATAGCCTCACTGTAAATCTGATTAGACTCGATTTACTGGGTTTCATAAAACGTCCATTAAGGTTATAAATATTATTTCAACTCTGGCTAGCAAATAACCAGATTATTTAATTGATACACTGTTAGCAATTTCTACCGTAATATCCTGAAACACGTGACTGGAGAATTATTTATTTACAGTTCCGTGAAATTAAGGGCGCGTGATACTCAAGAAATCAGCAAGTATTATTGATTTTAGACTTATACATATTTGTATTCAAAATAAATAAAATTTTGTTTCTAAATTCGGGAAGTGGTAAAGAAGATAAAAACGAGGATAAAAACGAACGTAGATAGATAAATTTCAGTTTGGAAAATGAGAAAAAGTTCAATTTTAGCAAAATCTTTCAGAATTTTTTTTCATTAGCAAAACAAAAAATAGTCTATTTACGTCATTTTCATCTTCTCTATTATTGCCCAAATTTCACAAACAAAATTTTAGCTATTTTCGTCGTAAACGTGTAGCAATTGGATCAAGTTGTTTCACATAAACCACATAAACTTACTACTTTTCTCAAGTACATTACATGCCCTTAATATAGAATTTTAGAAAATTCAGTTACTTTCTAGTAAATTAAAAAAAAAAATTACTTCATTTTCAGTTACAAAGTGTTGAATATTCTGATACTTGTATCTGGAATTCTGAAACCTGGAACAGAAATAATTTTACGTTTTGGGTAACTGAAGTTTTATGCAGATACATCGAATTGCAAATTTTATTACAGTTTCGTAATTTTATGATAAATTTGATAAAAATTCTGTTGCAGTTTGGTAGTTTTAAGATACATTTTATGAAAATTTAGTTTTGTTTCATAATATTAAGAAACATTTCAAAACATTCAGTACTTTTTTTTCAATTTTAAGATACTCATACCCAAAAATATCATAAGTATCGTCAAATTTTACTTTACCTTTGTAACATAAAATTTTTGTAAACCGAACATTTCTAACAATGTATCACTAACTTCAGTATGGTAATTAAATTTTAATTTTAAGCAACTTCAATTTTATAAGAGATGAAATAAATTTAGTATTGTTTCATCTAATGGATCGTTACCAAAAAATTGTAAAATTTGAACTATTAACTAAAAAAAAAAATAATTTCAGAATCAGCTCAAGTGATGTTTATCTTTTATTTGCAACCTACACCTAAAGTAACAATCTAAAGGAATAATAATTACTTTAAAAATATGTAGAGTGGCGATATAAAATTTAAAAACTGCAATACAAAACTATTTTGCCCCGCTTTATTCGACTGTGTCTTTAGATTTTCAATTATTTTTACATGTTATTGACATCATTCAGAAATGGGTTCCTAAGGGGACATTTTTAAAAATAATACACTGTAAGGTTCGCAAAAAATGTCATAAGCAGGAAAGAAATCAAGAAGTTTCCAATTTTTTAAAAAAATTTCCTTTGAATTCTTATCTAAAATTTGAGTGTTCCCGAGTGGACATGAAACTCTAAAGACAAAAATTAAAATACATTTAAATATTTTCAAACTAGAATATTAATTTTTATTCATAATCCTAGTTATATTTCAATTACTTATTTTTGAACAAAAACACCTAAAAGTTTTAAGTTTTACCGAAAACTACTCCGATGTGAAGACTTTATTATTATTAAAAACGAAATATTAAATATTGGAGATGTGTAAAATTGCTGGGAATTAAATTTCACAATTTTTTGTCAACGAGCCTTATACAATCAGTATTATGCGTATTTTTTCACCTGAGAATCTGTAGAACTTCTTTTTCTTCTGGAGAAAAGTATTCATAGCCACGATAGAGGATATTCAAATTTTGAAATGTCATCTTACTGGACATTTTGATTTCAATGTAGAGCATCAAATCCTCTCATACAATTGGCCTAAACGCAGTCATTCTCCTTCGAATTGCAACCGCTTCCCACACAAGTGGTCGCCATTGTGGCTTCGCACTACAAATATTTTCTCTCGCCCTGCGCCACAATCCATGTCGATCCTTGAGCTTGACAAAGGATCAACAGCAGGGAATCTGTCGCAGCGATAGAAACGTTTAATTGTCTAGAAACTTGAATCAGGATCGTTCAGGTCACGATAGATGTTAGAACGTATTTCGCAGCTGGATTTTGTAGGTGACTTTATACTTTCAGGGGTCTTTAACAGAAAGTGAAAATATATCTAATAATCCTATATATCCTATACACATATATCCTGACATAAAATCCTACAAATGATCCTAATTTCTTCCCTATGAATGTACTACCCTACTTTATAGGTTTCCTTTACCTGTGTATCATTTTAAATGCTTTTTGAACAGGCCATATAAACTTTTTCCTATTTTCGGCTTGGTACTGGTTAAAAAGTTTTAAGATTGAATTAGAAGGTTGACTAGCATGAACTTTATTCAACTTCAATCATTGTAGAAAGCTATCGAACTATGAGTAAGACGAGAATGCTACATTTTTCAAACTGTCTAGACGGAGAAACTTTTTATAGGAATATATGTAAAAAATAATTTTTCATCTTTTTACCGTCCAGATTTAATTTTAAATAAAAAAAATAACGATATCGGGTGCTTTAATTTTTAATTTATGGATTGTATATCTAAAGCTGTAACTTATTTTAATTAGGAATAATATGTTTGATTTCATGGAAATTCCAAATAATTCAAATTTAAAGAATTTGGAATCTTTCTGTGTAAAAAGAGACGCATTCGACTGTGCCGGGATTCGAGCCCGGGTCTTTCGATTGCCATATAGGCAGTGATAAAAATTTCGAACTCAACACGGAGAAAAATGGATATTCAACTATGTGACAAGCATCTTATATATTTAGTTTTAATATCTAGATATTGAACTGTAATATCTGAATATTCAGCTTCAGTATCTAAGATATTGAAATACACGGAGAAAAATGGAGATCAGGAGAATACGAACGATTACTGAGAATTAAGAATGATTACTATAAAAGAGAAGAGAGTATTTGACAGCACAAGACTGATTCCCAAACAGTGTAACACTCTCTTCTGTCATCTAATAATTTTTCCTATTTTCCAGTAATCACCCATATTTCTCTGATCTCTATTTTTCTCCGTGTAGGTTAATATGAATATCTCTGATATTACAGCTGAATATTTAGATATTTCAATTGAATATATGAGATGGTTGTCATATAGTTGAATATCTAGATATTGATCCTGAATATCCATTTTTCTCCGTGAATCATCTAATTTTAAATAATATTAGGATTTGAGAGAAAATCGAGGTGCAATGATAATTATTTCTAGTCGACTGGAAATTTTCCGCAGTCAAAATACTGAATTTTTAAAAAGTAATATGAATCTTTACTATATGAGTTATAGTAAAGTTCACTATTAAAAATTTCTACCAAAAATTTCCGAAACACGTAACGAAAGTTCTCTGCAATTACAATTCGCTGAAATAAAAATAGGTTTGGGAAATTCAGTTAAATTTAATAAAATGTAGTTTGATTTTGTAATTTGAACAAAAGATGTAGAAATCTTGATTAACTTTTCTCAAGGTTAAGATATGTTTATTTCAAAGTACCGACAATTTCATATGTAATGTACTGTTGCATTAGTAATTTAAACATTTTTATTCATGAATCTTGCAAATCTGAGCTCAAGTTCAAATTGAGCAAACTCAAAAACCTTTAGACACCGAAATCTTTATCAATGGAATAGCAATTTTTTTCGCCTTCTTTGCTGCTTTTTTAATCTGAAACTAAAATGGATGATGCGCCATATCTCGAAGAATAAAAATCAGTTCGAGATGATCCAAAATGAAAATGAAAGATAAAAAAAATACTGATTGGCGTTAGCGGTTTGAAAAAACAATACAAACAATAAAAAAATTCGCTTCTCGTATTGTTTTTTCAAACCGCTAACGGCCTGTGTAATATTTGCTATAATCTATACTAAATCATCATATATTTTGTTGGTCTAACAAATTTTTTTTTAAAATGTGTGTAATGTAGTGTACATTAGTTTTAAAAACAGCGAATTTTCTTCTACTTCTGCCGCATAGATGTCTCACAACATAAGAAGAAATATTTTTCAGAAATGAGATCTACTTTGTCTAACCGACAAAGTTTATTGGCCTAACAACATAGCTTGGCAGATAAAATTAAATGAAGGCAATGGGATTATAAGATAGAAAAATTATTCATTAATTTATTCATAATAAAAATTGATTCTTATTTAGAAATAAAATTTTGAAGTTAAATTTCCCTTCTCCCAGAGAAAAATTAGTAAATTCTGATTATTAATGAAATTCCAACAA
The DNA here is from genome assembly GCA_030998225.1 of Diplolepis rosae. Classification (NCBI taxonomy): domain Eukaryota; kingdom Metazoa; phylum Arthropoda; class Insecta; order Hymenoptera; family Diplolepididae; genus Diplolepis; species Diplolepis rosae. The sequence continues at coordinate 9,644,239 of JAPYXD010000698.1, forward strand.
AAAAGTTATTTGTGAATAAAAATAAATTTCAATCATAATTAAATAAATTAATGAATGACAGTATTTAGTTCTATCTACAAAAATATCAGGTGTATAAATAAGTTTCCGCCGTTTGACAAAAGTTAGCGTCACCAGTAAGTTTTAGATGAAATTGACAGGTGTAAAACGTCACTGTTTTAAGGTTGGACATCTGTCAACAACATAACCTTGAAATATTAGTGAATTTTTATCAGTATAATTTATTCTTTTGTGTGCGAAAATGTCAAGTTTTGAGCCGAATAAGCGTAATTTGGGGGAACTTTTGATTTACTTCTTAAATTTGAAGAAATCTGCAACTAAGGCGCATCGATTGCTTGTAGAAACATATGGCGAGGCTGCCTTAAGTGAGAGAAGTTGTTGTTAGTAGTTTTAAAAGTTTAAGAACAGTGAATTTGATATCGAAGACAAAGAACGTAGCGGAAGGCCGAAAGTATACGAAGACGCGGAATTGAAAGCATTATTAGATCAAGATTCGTGCCAAACGCAAGAAGAACAATACGGTGGAGAATACTTCGAATAGAACATAAGGTTTCGTTCTTTCACAATAAATACCCAATTTTTTATAAAAACGGCGGAAACTTATTTGTACACCTGATATGTTGTCAAACTAACAAAACAGTTTCTTTGATCCAACAATTATTTTATTGCGTGAGCAACAGAATATTGTTAGTTTACCAAAAAAAACCCAACAAAACTTGTTTTAGTCATAAAAAATCGTTTTCTAAGTAGTTTGGTAAAAATTTAAAACATGTGCTTCTTCTTGTATCTAGGGCCTCATCAAAACCTAACTTTGAATAGCCAAAGATGGTTTAATTTTTACATAAACACGTTCTCGGTACGCTAATTCCTTTAAGATGAGTTGGTGATTATAATTTGACCCTTGATTGACTTGTTTATTCCATGGTATTGTCAGAAGTAGTGAGCGTGTTACCGCAAATGTAACGTCGAAAGAGGGAGCAGCTGTCCCTTTTTTGGTCCCTCTGCTACATATGAACGCACTCCATACTGAAATTCTCTATGCGTTTTCTTGGTGTGCGAAAGGGAACCAGTCCGGTGGTCCCTGATATCATAACACTGAACGCCTATTTGTTACACGATAAATATGTAACTGGAACACAATGTCGATGTCCCCCCGTGCTTACAGGGAATAAAAGTCGGGGTAGGTCGATGATGGGGGGCTTCCGAACATTAAATCACACAAGGAACAACGTCCATATAAGCTAACTGACGTCTCTCTCATAAACATATACATACAATCACTCATGTACATGAACAATATCAACCTCTTTCGTATGTGGAATCATATACGCATAAAAGTATGCGAATATTATGAGAGACTCGTAAATGTCGGCAGATGGTATTCGTGAAGTCAAAAGTTCCCAAATAAGGGCTTAGTTACATAACATAGTCTGCATTCAGAAAAATTAGACCACGAGGCAATGTTCGCTGGACAAGAATAAACGACCCTTGCGGTAACTTTGCAAATTTAGTACCGTTTGGAACAAAGAATTTTGTCAAAATAAATGCATCGGAATACAGTTAATTCAACTGAATATTTGGTTGTTTGAACCAACATTTTTTGTTGATTCAATTTGGTATTATTTATTTACCGAGCTGTGATGCATTCTTTAATATTTGGAACGTTAGAAATTATTACAATAATATTAAATAATCTTTAATTTGTCCATGTCCCAACTTTGCATAAAAGTTGAGTAAAGTTTCTTGAACTATTTTCATCCGTGCAAAATTCATTTCAACAAACTTAAAATTGTCTTCTGAGTGCATGTCAGTTCAAAACAACTCGTTTGGGGTGAATGTTTTTCAAATTAATAGATTTATAAAATGGTACGTTGTTGAAAAAAGATTGGCTTTAGGGTCTAAAAATGATTAAGTCAATTTAATCAGACGTTTCGGCTTAGATTGGAGCCCTCATGAGTGATATTTATTATAATCTTTTAAGTGGTTGGAGAAATACTTATTAAGTTGGTCACTTCTGAGGTTATTAGTAACATTTTATTTAAACTGAAGGTCAATACAACACACTATTTTTAATTAATAGATTTATCATGAAGTCCCAAAAATGGCTAAACTCTTCCTCTCTATAATTCTCTGAATAAAAATTTAGCGACACCCAGAAAGAAAATTTTCTCAATCTAACAAAACTATTTTGTTTAATAAACCAAAATCTTCTCTTAAGTCAACCAGAATTTCGTCGAGTTAACTAAAATATTTTTAAAAAACATGGTCAATCGCATGACAAGCAAATCTTTTACTTAATCCAATTGAATTTTGGTTGGATTAACTAAATATTTTTCTGAAATCATAAGCTCCCCTTTATGTTTCTGTCATTTAATGTTTTTCTGTAATTCCCCCGCAATGAATAAGCAATAGCCTATAATACTAAACAATTGTCAGAACATAAAAAAAAATACTCCATGCTTTTAAATGGGGGAATTCATGATTCGAGGAATTACATATATGTAACTGAACCATTTGGAATATGAGGACAATGTGAGTCTTTTGGCTGAGTTTTACCTTTGGTTTTTATATGTATACATCTCTTTTTATTATAATATATTAGGTGTAAGGACTACTGCTCTATGATCAGCTATAGCTAGATCCTCTGTTTGCGAACTATCATTACGTTCTGGTCGCAGGGGATGGTTTTGTACATTCATGCGACCTGAAGGCAATGATCGTGTTCCCGTTGTGGGAGCGCACCCACCTGCCCTGACCTGCACACATATAAGTAATGACAGTCCGCCTTAAATCCTCGCTCATTCCACACATGAATACATATATTATGATACTTAAATGTATGCTTTATGCTCTTGTCTTGCATTATTTAATCGCGATCATTATTCAGGAAATATTCCGAATGTAATTACCGTAGAATGAATATTGATAAAGGAAATTTTGCACCACAAATTGATGATTTATGAGAAACAAACAGGAAGTTATAAAACTTTATTAATAGCAGGAAACGCCTCCTTCGGGTCTTTTGGAATACGAATAATCAACCTTGTTTTGTAAACATTTAAGATTCTATGAAAACAAAAAGTTTTTCAACAGCAAATAAATATCTGAAGCTAAAACGAATTATTCGTATAACTAAAAAATAATTTTAAACAATCTTAAGGTCGAATTTCGATATAGAAACTGTTTTTAATTTTTGTAAATATATAAAAAAAGTGGATAAAAATCGTTAATACTATGTATGTCTTTAAATTACTTCTAGCCAGAAGATGGCAATATTCTCAATTGAAAAATGAATAAAATTAAAGTTTTTTCAATTTTCTTTACTTACGAGAAATTTTTATTCCGCCCCCCGCTAAAGACTCCTTTTATATTTTAAATTGTATACTGTCGATGAATTTTCATTTATTATTCAAAGCTTCGAATCAGGAAGAACAAGATGTAGTAAAAAATAAAATGACGTTCTTTCCTCCATATCAATTTTTTCATTATATATCGAAATCGGTTTTAATATTCGAAAAATCCACCTTAAAATGAATTTCAGTATTTTATATACTCCTTTGAGTGAAAAAATCTAGGTCTTTGACTTTGGAGAAACAAGCCTCTTCGAATTGCAATTTCGAACAGGTTATTCGCAGATAGAAAGTGGAGACTGGAGAGTATCCTAGCGGCACCTTTGTATAATTTAATATTTAAAAACAAGCCATAAATAATATGTCGTCCTGCGTGCTGTTCCGCCTAAAATATCAAATTATAGCGGCCCCTGAAAAGCAAGACGAATGCTATGTTGAAATTTCGAGGTGTTAATGACATCACACTGTCCCATCGCTATATAATCTGCAAACCAACACCTCATCATGCCAAAATACCATAATTGCCTGACAAATTACAAAAGAAATACATAATTTTCAAAATTCCTCATCAATGCTTTCACCAATAGAGAATTTTTCTTCATATGGAGATTAATAAAATGTAAAAGCAGAGATTTTAAAGAGTGTCAGGAGAGGAAAGTTAGAAAGAAAGAACGTCTGAATGAAGTATGTTCTGAATCGCATAGAGACATCAATTTACTGCTTTGCATAGGGGAATCGCGCGGTGTTTCCTACACCCCATCGCGAATGGTGGAATTATTTAGTGCACGACCCATGCATAGACTAAACCCACCGTAAAACCGCCCCGCCTAAACAGTGTGTTAACTCATGATTTATGACGTACTTTTCTGTCCTGAGTCTTGCCATCGCGTCGTCCTTCCCGAAGCTCTAGAGCTACCAACTATAATGTTACAAACTCTGCCAACCCCCTACCTCTGCTCCAAATCTAGTTATTCACCTATTGTTAGGAACCCTGCTAATCTACACATGTTCGCACTTATTAAAAGGTGAACTATGCGTATGCACTGATACCACTTCTTTTTTATTCAGTTTGAAAATTTATTATAACTTGTCTAAAGCCAGAAAACAGTTATTATGTATAAACTATAATTATTATGTAATATAAGTATTATTATGGAATTTCAAATTCTTAATTTCATTTATTTTTTCCGGCATTCCGAGCTTTTCAGTTTTCGCTTCGACATAGAAGAAAAATTCATGTACAGAAGGTGAAGAAAAGTATTTTTCTTTATAGTATGCGTGAAGTAGGTCTTTACGCATTGTTTTTAGTGTGCAAACTTGATTTTTACGCATAGTGTGTACAAACTTTTTGTATTTTACTTCGCACACATTATTTGTAAAAATAAACTGTAGACACCAGAAACGATGCGTAAAGACGTACTTTACGCATACTATAAAGAAAAATAACGTCCGATTCACGGGCGTAAACTTTACGACATAGTAAAGAAAACTACTATTTTCCATAGTGTTAATGTTAATTTTGAAAACATAATCTCTCCCACTTTGTTTTACCCCTCAATAAAATCTTGCAATATTTTCAGTAATGATTATTTTTCCATTTTCTCAATTAAATTTTTTTAATTTTTCCTACAAGCGGGTCATAAAGTGGATTTTATTAACCCGTGCGGGGCAAACAAATCCATTTTTTGACCCCCTAGTAGAAAAAAAATTGGGAAAAATATTTATTTTATTCGTGTGAATGTTACCCTTGCTTTGCTCGGGTAATAAACTTCACACTTGCAAAATAAATTTTTTTTTTCCTAGTTGCACAATATACTATACTTAAGTACTTTACGCATACTATAAAAAAAAGTTTACGCCCTAGTGAGGAAAACTTCTATCAAATCCTTCGGAAATAGTATTCTGATATAAAAATGTAAATAAATGTTAACTTTTTTAAAATAAAAAGAATACAGATGTAATAAAAATAAAAGGCTCAAGTAAATCTGTACTTTTATAAACTTTTATTAACCTTTTTTAGTGAAAGAGTGAAAGATCATTACTCATTATATAATATAATTTTAATTAGTATGTGGTTTATAACCACACAATCAGTTGTTGTGAGTTGAATTTACTAAGAAATTAACCAAGATCAACATTGAAATTAGTGAAAAAATATTGGTTCTAATCGAGAAGGTACATTACTGCTAAAACTGTTCTCCTCGGGATAGGAAATTGTATTCATATTCGTAATTAGGACTTATATCGACCTTAAAATAATCAATTTCAATAGCTACTAATTTTTGATATTTTAGAAATAAAGATCACTGATGAGGACTTCGGTCCGAGTTGAAACGTTTGGAAGAATGTAATTATTTCTGGACCCTAAAGCCAATTATGAACAAGATTATTTGGAATTTATTTATATTATTTTATTCAAAAATTACTTTAAGTTCTAACGATAGTCAAATGTCGTTTTTTGAATTGGTAAAATAAAAATTTCTAAGGAAAATTCTAAAAGACAAAGAATCCACTAACGCTCAACCTTTTTTTCAATAAACTACACTGAAAGATGTTTTTTTCAATATACTTTAAAATAAAATGGTACGTTGTTGGAAAGATTTGGCTTCAGGGTCCAAAAAATGATCAAGTCGATTTAATTATTTTTGGTCCTTAAAGCCAATTCTTTCCAACAATATACTATTTTATTAAAATTGAGGGTCAATAAAACCTATACTACTTTTAACACTTTAGAATGCAAGAATAAGCAAATTAAAAACAAAATTTTTATAAATTGTGAAAAATTAATGCATATTCTCCTTTATATCTTTAATATAATTAATACAATAGAATATTAAAATTGACAAACATTATTGAAATAAATACATATCTGTATTGAAATGCAAATAAATGTTCGATCACTGTTGGAAATTTCTGTCGGAATTTCACGGAACACGAACTTATAAGTTTGATATAATTACAAATTCAAAAAATTAAGACAAATTTCCTAAAAATGCAGTTATTTTTTAATAAATTTGAGAGACAATTTTCCAACTTTTACTTACAAATTTCTTAAATTTACAACGGAAATAATTGTACTTTTTGGACAACTGAAGCTTTATAAAGTTGCATATAATGGAAAATTCTGTTACAGTTCCGTTATTTTAAGAAAAATTTCGAAGATTCAAGTCACTTTTGCTTAAGTTCAAGATGCGTTTTCTAAAAAGTATCGTTGATTTAATACAATTTATATTATTGTTGTAACTTAAAAATGTCGTAAATATACACATACAATATATATACTTACAGTAATCTTATAATGTGAATCATTAATCCTCCTAACTATACCACGTATATATATACTATATATATATATATATCCTTCTACCGAAACAATAAATTCAGCAACGATTTTCTACCTTCGCGAATTTGCGTACATAATTACAACTGAAAGCGTCATAGTGAGCCATTAAATCTCCAAAATACGTACTTGGACGTCTATAGAATAGCGGACCCCGTAAGAGGGCCTTATGGGAGCGCGAAAAGGCATACATCACTTTGACTTATGAGAGGCATTATCGTTTCTACGAGATCGCTGAAAGAGAGAGACAGAGAAAAAAAAGCAAGAATAAACTGAATGAGATCGAAAAGAGAGAGAGAGAAGCTTACGTGGGGACATTTAAACGTAGGTATGTACTTTATAATATATTACATACAAGGCGGTATCAAGACGTTATCCAATGACAGTATATTATTACCAAAGACCACTTTTTTTGCGACACCCCTCCACTTTTTACAGTTAAGCTCTAATTTAACGATTCCATTTCGAAAGTAAACTAATTTTCGAGTGGTAATTTATTCCAAATGAATGACGATTTGTGTCAATCATAATAGGATTATGGATTAACATATAACACTATTAATATATGCACAAATATTGTATATGCTATTCAATATATTATGTGTTAATGTTATATGTGTTTTATCTTTTTATGAAAGGTGGAAGATCAGATAGAAATGTCCCAACGTTCATACCAAGTATTTCAATTGCAAATTCAGAGAGTAATAATAGGAGTAGATATACATACTGGATTGGCTGAAAGAATTGCGGGAGAGATTGAAGGAACTTGAAAGGAACAGTATTGTGTCTACCAAGAAGGTCGACAGCTACAGTGGCTTGTGTTACTATTCTGTTACCATTATGTTAGACTGCATTATACCTGCAATTTTAACCCTTATCTGTCGATCCGATCGCTTCAATCCTGAATTCAAGTCCCGCGAGATCACATCCGGGTTCAACGCTCCTGTCTTCTTTATAAAGAAAATGTTATCAAAACAAGTATCAAATAATCATGTCTTGAACCAGTTTTATACAAACGTATCGCGTGTCCCATAGAAGCCCAATTGGCAGCCATGACCAGTCGGAAATGTTTCTACCAACCCAATCATCCGTTAAAGAAAATATGCCCAGCCCATATTTTCTTTAATTTGCGCAAAACTCTACAATATAAACAAACGAAAAGATTAAACTAGTATTTTTTATGTCTTTTTTAATGTCCTGATGTATTTCTTGATAATAAAATAGACCACGTGTTCTTTTCTTGACCCGTGCTTTCTAGACTCGAGATCTAGACATTTTGACAGCAGTAATCCGAGCATAGTTGGATTAACGTAATTCCATGCTTTCTCACAGCATTGTGGAGTAAATTTTCGCAAATAGGTGCAAGCAATGACCTGCCTTTGTTGCTCATTTGTAGCATTGTGTCAGTCAGATCGATCCAACTAGGCTGCGATTAAGATCAATCCTAAAAGAAAAAATGACCAACGTCCAGATCTCACATTCATGCCGCGTCATGATGTCAGGTTACGGTCGGTGGCAGGAAAGGAGCAGGTTTTCAAAGGAAATAGAAGATATGGTACATCTTTTTTCTTTCACTGCTCCGATTTCAACTGCGGATTTAAGAAAACTATCTTGCGTTACAGAGGTAAATACTTCCTTTCTTATATAATCTTTCGTCTTATTTTAATATGTGTTTACATATTCCACACAGAACATACACAGAGAAACTTTGTCAAGCAATATATGTTTTTGTATAATGATGACTCTAAAAAGTATTAGGAATCTAGGGAAAATTGAGGTGCAATGGTTATTATCCCTAGCAAACTTCAAATTTTTCACAGTCAAAGTACTAAAGATTCAAAAAATGATATGAAACTTTAGTATAGGTTATAGTAAAGTTCGATACAATCTATAGTAAATTATAATATATTTCATCTGAAATTCAGTATTTCACAGCGAAAAATTCTCACTATGACACCTTTTTCCCTAAATTGAAAAATAGTTTAGCAAAAAATGTAAAATTGAGTTACTCCGTGTAAGGTAAATGACCCAGTAATCGTCAGTGAACCAGTGATTATAAAAAATTGTCAAAATCAATGATAATCCAATATAATGTAAGATTAACATATGTTCCATAAGTTTTGAGACTATATTCAAGCGTTTATTAAGTTGCATCAACGAATGTGAAAATGTCAACCAATGCAAACAAAAGACTGAACGAAGTATTAACGTAACCTCTGAATGCGAATGTCACAAAAATTCGTTTCCATTATGGCATACAAACTCGATTTACGAAAGTCTGTCGCATATCTTTCTCGCAGAATGTGTTCGCGCCGCATTCTTCAAGTGTTTAACGACAAGCCAATCTCATGTGCAACTATTTTTCGTGTTTTAAAAGAATTTCGAGATGGTAAAAAACAAAAAAATTGGAGGTAAGAAGGACGAAAAGTTTGCTGTCAAGTACCAAAAACAAGGTTGGCCAATCCACCAGGCGATTAGGGCGGAAATTTGGTATTTCCCACATCACAGTCCATCGCATTTTGAAGAAAATTAATATTTCCTCTCGTAAACGTAAGCGAGCACCGAAATATTCAGCCAGGCAGATCGAAATAATACCGAAATGTTGCCGTGCACTTTGAGACAAACACTTTGCAAATAGAAAATCCATCGTCTTGGATAATGAATCTTACTTCACTTTTTTGCATCATGAATTGAGTGGAAATTATGGCTATTACTCAAACAACTTTGAAACAACTCCAGACAATGTAAAATATGCCGGAAAAACGAAGTTTGAGCCGAAGGTGTTGGTTTAGTTGGCGATTTCATTCAAAGGTATTTCAGCACCAGTTATTCGACCATGTGATGCAAAAGCGATCAATGCCGACATTTATATCAACCAATGCTTGCCAAAATTGAAGCAATTCATAGAAAGGAAGCGTGCTCAAGACGAAATCATGTTTTGGCCGGATATGGCAAACAGTCATTATGCGAAAAAAACATTGAATTGGCTCACTGAACAAAACATTCCATATGTACCGAAGAAAGACAATCCTCTAAACGTCCCACAAGCACGTCCAATCGAAGATTCCTGATCTGTTCTGAAACATAAGGTGTACAAGAAGGGATGGGAAGCTCGAAACGAGCAACAATTGATCGGAAGAATAAAGCGAAAATTGAAAGAAATCGAACCATTACTCTGCCAGAGGATGATTTTGAAGGTTCCTTACTTGCTTCAAAAAATTGAAGACAACGGACCATTGACTGTAATTTGAATGTGCTTTTTCAATAGTTTATGAATAAATCTAAATATAAAAAAAATCTTTTTTCCAAACCATTTCCTTTTTGTTTAAATGGCGTTCGTTCGAATTTGTCTCAAAACTTATGGAACACATGTTATTTGTGTGCCGATTACCAGTGTTGGGTAGTAGTAACTCGTTAAAATTAAGTAAGTTACTTTAAAAATTACGTCGCTTGTAACTTTTTCAGTAAGTTCGTTACTTTTCGAGAAAAGTAACTGCAACGTAACTTAGTTAATATCTACTCAGTAACTGGTAACTTTTTTTCAGTTACTTTTTCGGAACTTTGTATTTTTTTTTGTATATCTTTCTTTTGATTCCTTTTATACAAAGGATAAGAATTTAAAAAATTGCGTGCGACGAGAAAACAAAAGATTATCGATATCGCGCTTGCGTGCTGGTTTTTTGATTTTGGACATACTGCCTCGAGCGAATCCGTAACTTCGAAGTTGAGTTTTATCTAATTTGAGTATTTTTCATTTTATATTTTTTAAAAAATCATTTTATTTAAATCTTTCCAGATTGAAAAATTAGGTGGAGTGGGGGGGGGGGGGTGCTTTCACCAGTAACTGTAACGAGTCACTTGTTCAAAAAAGTAACGTAACTGTAACGAGTTACTTTTTATAGAAGAACTTACGCAACACTGCCGATTACTGGAACTAAGATACCGATTACTGGGACATTTACCTTACCTATGAATTTCAATGATTAATAAATGGATTTTCTTTTATCCAGTTCAATATTCTCTGGCTTGAATGGACAATTAACAGAAGAAAGTCTATCCGTAAGTAATTTGATATGAAAAAGTAGGGATTATAGTAACGAAGGGAAGGAGAAATGAGAAAAAAATGTGCGGTTTGGTTGTGCGTTTACTAACACGACAGATGCCACGGGGCGGTTCACGATATCCTTATAATACAATAAACGCGAAGCGAGCAGGCATAATGCAAGTCGCCATTATCGCGATTATGTTTCGAGGTAGTCGACATGTCTAGATAAGGAGGCGATAGGGCACACATCGTTTTGGATTTCATCCTGCGGAAGGGACTGACGTCCCGCGAGTGTAGACGCACGTGCTTGGTGCACGCAAACGCATTTACAGCCAAGTACCTAAACGAGGCGCACATGGCTTTTCAGGATCGTGTCACGAATCTCCACTCGTCACAGACTTTATGCCTTATCTTCAATGAGTATGAACGGTTCTTGTCTATTCCACCGGCCACCAACGCTTCCACGGAGATGGAAACTTATCAGTGATCTTTTTATCACGGACACGTGACGTCAATGATCACTAAATATTTTAGACATCGAGATTCAAGAGGATTTGATTAGGAATACATTGTTACAAAAAATATCACTGACATTCAAGACATTTATGATCTATTTTTGAATTTAAAGAGCGTTGTATCTTCGATATAAGATACATACTTGCCCAAGCAGAAATCATGACACTCTGCCGACTGTGACGATCGGTTAAATGTTGGTCCGATGTAGGAGATCGACTGTTGATTACAAACGTTGGTACAATGTTGAGAAACAATTGGCCCAACCTTATTCCGACTGTGGAAAAAGTAATTTACCGACAGTTGATGTACAAGGTCTAACCAGTGTCTATTCAGCCCCGGTAGTCGACTGTAAAATACAGTTTTTACAATGTTGGATGTACAACAGGCCCAACCTTCCTCCGACTGTGGAAAAAGTTATTTTCCGACAGTAAATGTATAAGGTCCACCCAGTGTCTAATCGACTCTGATAATTAACACTGTAAAATACCAGTGCTTGTACAAAGTTGATTCGACATTAGTACACTCTAAAAGAAAGTCTTTTGATCGTGAAATAACCTTCTTTTCAGAATGCATCCATTGAAATTAAGCAGATTTCCTTTGTCTATCAACAGAATCATTTTACTGTTATTGTAGTATTGATGATGACCGATTTAATAATAGGATTAGTCACAGTTGGACTTGTGTACATTTCTAATACTTATATAAGATAGGTTATACCATACAATTTGTTTTCTTTTATGCTCGAAATTATGTTTTTTTCTGTACGAGAAAGGATTTCATTTCAAGAACAAAGGAAATACTTTACCAGTAAAAGGTTAGCATTTGGAACGATAATCGTTCAACTGCTAAAGGATTTCCTCTCATGCCAATTTTGAATAGAAAATTCTTTAACGGTGAAGGGAATCGTTTGAGAGTTAATAGTCTGTTTTAAGAGTCTAGTCTTCTTTAAAAAATGTCTTTAACCGTTAAACATGGATTTAATAATAAAAGTAAATAACCAGTATTTTAGAAATGTTGACAGCCAGCGTTGAAAATATGTTTGTTACCAGTATTGATACAACGTTGAAAACTGGTGTTGTACCAATGCAGTACATCGTTATCATTTCGACTGTCCATCGACAGTCGGAAGTTGGTATCCAACGTTGGATCGACGTTGGTCCGATTGTTAATTTCTGATTGGGTGCGCGCGTCTCAAGAGTTACGCACTGCATCGAACATACGTAAGTTAATCACTATATGAAGAAAAATAGACAATCACTGATTGGGATCGAACATAAAATATAGGACATACACGTGACGACACAAAAAATTCAAAATGGCGTCGCGATCCGAGGGATTTCAACATTGCGGCATAGGTGTGAAAATGATTTATAAGAAAAAAAGATATCAAGTAATGAAGAAATTTGCCGTTGGGCCAACACAAGCGACAGTAAAAGAAATTTTAAAGAAGGAGAGCGGATCATTAATGCAAGTCAAATAATTTATTGTGAAAAAAATATAGATTTTAATGGTTCAGTGACTGTTTTTGGCTGAAATGATTTCGAATAGAAAAATCTATAATTTCCATTTGATTGAAACTTTTGATGGCTCAATTTATTTGACGCAGAATTTGTCGCACTTTCGTAAAGGGAAACTCGATCAAAAAATATTTTTCAATTAAAAAACATTTTCATCAGCGTATTTGATGATTATTTAGTCTAAAAACCTGAAAAATCAAGAAAAATTTTCTAATCAATCCAATAAAAATAATTGCGAATAAATCCAAGTAAAATGTTAATATTTAGCCGACACATTTTATCAAATTTTAAAAATTCAAAATTTAACCTTGCAAAATAATGAAAAGTTTGAAGTCTAAAATTGAAAATGTTTTACACTTAAAATAAAAAATTCTGGATCAATATATTTAAAAGTACAAAGATTGAAAAATAATTTCCAAGTTACGAGATGAGCATTAGAAATGAAAGAATCAACGTTCACTTGACTAGAGTGAAAAACAGATCTTTTTCCCCTTAAACCCTCATTTAAACTCTCAAAAAAAACATAAGCTGAGAGCAACCCACCACTATGATAATATAAGCAAGGAATAACATCGAGTGACGAATAGCGACAGGTGGTGAGCCCCATCGACGAGCCTGGGCACATTTTATTACTGGCAACAGGGCATTGATCATGGCGTCGAGAGGTAAGTAGAAAACAAATCGTAAAGATGTTTGTTGTGCCGCCGCCTCGTAAAGCTTCTATTTCGTCTGCACGAGTCGCGCCGGTCGCGCTTTCTCGCAACTGAAATGAGAATTTATTAGGGAATAACCCGAGCACGAAGAAACGAAAAAACGAAGAACCGTGAAGAGAGAGACTATGAAAGAAACTAAACAGCAAAGTATTAGAGAGAGAGGGAGAAAGAAAGATAAATAAAAATAGTGTCTGAGTGAGACACAAAAAACACGATAGACAAAGAACTCATGTATTAAATAGAAATAGAGAGAACTCAGATAAAAAATAAAGAGAGAAGTTATATTCCATTCCAGCACTTTCTACCTCTGACACTTTACGAGCGTTATTATGAGATCGCGTCGCATTATTCGGCGCGTTGCTCACATTGTCGGAGGCATTGTTGCCCTTTGGTTTACGAGGCAGGTTCGATTCGGTCCTGCCGTATCGTCGATTACTTCCGGATGCGTGATCGCATTTAACGTTTGTTTCTACCGAGCATTTCGTTGTCTGGAGCCAATTCCCCCCAGACTCCTTCAAGGGGTTCCATCCCCTCCTCCTATCAAAACCTGGGGTGCATCAGGTACCCCAGAGGGACTTTTTGAATGCCCCCCTTCTATAAATTCTAGGATGAAATTTTATATGCAAAGTACTTATCAGAAATAATTTATTCCAGTCTTGAACTCTACTGTGCTTGTTTGCTCTTCTGATTATTATTATTACATTAGAGTTAAAACGTTACAGATATCTAAATAAAATACCGATATAAGGGCGTTCAAAAATGGTCTGTAGTGATTAAATTTATGTTAGCGTTTTGCGTTTAGAATATTAGGATAGAAAGATTTTCAGTCTTTTACCATATTTCTAATTTGAAAATAATCATCGAAAACCAGAGAGAACAAGTGGTATCGATCATTTTTAATTTGGAGGCTGAATCTAATTCGTTAGAAATAATCTATAATTTACAAAAATTTTAAATTACACGATATTATAAAATTATGTTGAATTTACGATAATTTTAAGTAAACGTACTTGTAACTCGTGAAAAGGTGACTGAGATTTTTAAAATTTGTCCGAAAATTACGATACTTGACTAAATTTATTAAATTTATCTAAAAATTACGGGGTTGCATCATTTTCAGTCACATGCAACTGTAAGGAGCTTCATTTCCCAAAACATGAACAGTCATCACTGTACCTATTGATGTTAAAATAGGTGAATAAGTGAACTTTTTTTTAAAAATAGGTGACGAAATTTTTGCTATAAATTGAATAAATATGCAATTCAGTAGACACTAAAAGACTGTCAATAAAATTGAAGAATTTTAATTGAATCTATATACTCTTCCACAAAATTATCCTATTTTCTACCAAATTAATAAATTTTCAATAAAAATAATGATCTTCCGACACAAGTATAGAATTTTCATCAAAATTAATGAATTTTCAACAAAATTAATACATTTCAAACATAATTGATAAATTTTGAACACATAATTGAAAAAATTTCATTGTGTGATTAATTTGAGACCATATAAGGAAAATTCGACATTTTCTCGTCACATGGTCTGATGAGTTAAAAATAAAATGGAGATCGAGAACCTAAAATAAAAAACTTTTTATTCGAAATTCTTGATCGCCATTTGATTTTGAATTCATCTTACTGTGTTTTAAAAGAATGTCGAATTTTTCTGGAATCGTCAATCACTAGTTTCATTTTAATTCTAGAATTATGATTAAAATTATATAAGTCTGAAAAAATAGTTGAATATCTAACAAAATAATATAATTCGTAACAAAATAATAGAACTTTCAACAATTCAATGACTTTTCAAAGGAATTAACGAAGTTTTATGAAAATTAATGAATTTTCCACTCAACTTCATACACTCTAAAAACAAGTGTGTTACTTTTACACGTGAATCACGATAGTAACTTTTTAGGCATTTGAAGTGTGTATTTTTAACACATATTTTGGGTACAAAACGTTAAAGTGTTTGAAAAGTAAACGTTACGTTTGTAATGTGTATTAAAAATACACACTTCAAATGCCTAAAAAGTTGCTATCGTATTTCACGTGTAGAAGTAACACACTTGTTTTTAGAGTGTAATTTACCAATAATTTGATGAATTTAAAAAAAAAAAATTAAGTTTAACATAATCAATTAATTTTCAACAAAAATCATGAATTTCGAACAAAATTATCGAACTTCCATCATAGTGAATGAAAATTAATGGATTTCTAAGAAAAGTACACCGAAAAATTTTTTTTTTCGAGAATCAACTATCACCCATAGGTAAGTCTAACCTAGTTGAAATAACACGGATTCCTGTTTAAGAGAATCACGTACATATAGTTGAAAAAACCAATATAAACCTTGTTACAGAGAAATAAAGAATTCTAGTTCAATTAACAATTAAATTCTATTAATATTGCTATGTTGTTATTACAAAACTCCGCTGTAAAAAGAACATCTTCTATGTATTTATAACTTTTTCACTGTGTAAACAAAAATTTATTTTTGTCAATAATTCTTTAAAATCCACTTTTATCAATATAAATTTTGCTCTAGTAGATCATAAACGTAAAGTTGTTTATTGGTTACGTTTAATACATGCGCCTGAAAAGATCTGTCCGTCAAATCAACTTGCTTTCTTTGTTTTTCTTACTAAACTTGAACTTTTTCATTTCAACTAGGATTGCAAAGTTGGCGCCTGTCCTAACTAGGCAAAATAGTATACGAGTACAAGGAATTTTTTTCGGTGTATGGAATCTTCATGAAAATTAATGAATTTCCAACAAAATTAATGAATGACTTATCAATTTTGCTGAAATTTCATGAAAGTTGCTAAGTTTTTTCTCTGTAAAAATATTGTTTATGTAAATATTTTGTTTTTTTCAGTAACTCAATACAGTTCTGTTATTATTTTCGTTATTATCTGTTGAAAATTCATTAATTTTATTGCAAATTATAAAATTTCGTTACAAATTCATTGAATTTGTTGAAAGTTAATTTTTAAAAAATTAATTAAAACGGAAAAAGTGGAAGAATAAGTCACTTTTTCTTTCAAAATCATGACTATACTAACTTTTAATTTAAAAATCATGGAAAAGCAGTGAAAAATGTATATCTTCAATATTTTGAATATAAGAGCCTGATTTCAAATTGGAAACTATTATAACCAATTCTTTAAACTCATACCTTCTTCTCTATATTTCTAAGTAATCTATAATTCAGATTATAAAACCAGAGAGCAAAAAAGTAATGAAATGGTTTCACTTAATTAAAAAACTTCATGTGTTTAATTTGATTAAAAAGTAAACACATGACCAGTAATAACTCAGCTGTGCTTCGAAGTGGATTAATTTAATTGTTACTCCCCGACGCCATATTGGTTCACACAAGAAAATTGTGTCGAAAATTTATTAAGTGTTTTCTGACAGTTTTGCCGTGAAGCAAAGCGAAAAAAGGGTGTTGCCTCAGTTTTATTGACTGACAGCGTTCTAACAGACAACCTACAATTAACTTTTCTATTTCTCACTAATTACACGCCGCGTGAATAAAGCTCCATTTTGTCAGAAATTCAATAGAGTCATACAGGAAATTCAGCCATGTTGGATAACCCGCTACCTGTCTAGCATATCCGTAAAAACGACCTCGTACTACTCTTTATTTTTTATAATAGAGACACATGACATTCGCATCCGTTCCTAAACGTCATTTCGAAAATTTTCTGCTTCCTCATCAGTGTAGCTGAATCGAAACAAAAACGTAAACTCGCTTAAATTTAATTTCATTGCATATTTCTTAACAGCTTTCACAATGTTACATTATAATCGCATTGAATTATCCAAATATTTTCTCAAGATTATATACAAAAGGCAAAATATAACTACAAATATATTTTGGAGCGTAATAGTTGTAACAGGAAGTAGTATTATTTTTTGAAAGATTTGACAATAAATGCAAAACTATTAAATTAATAGCCTAATAAGTTTAATTTGAAAGATGGTACTTTAGGCCATTAATTTTAAAAATGAAAACTAGAAATGTCAGTGTATCAGTCATACAAATTCTTTTTAAATAATCTCTTATACAATTAACATTTTTAATATCTAATATTTAATTTGATACTCGAAGTGGGTATTGAATTAATCAGTAGCGCTGGTGATGATGATATCCTGAGATTTATTGTGTATAATAAAAATCGAAAGGAATGTCAGAAAGTGTAAAAGGGATTTTAATTAAAATTATGAAACATTTGAGTCATTATAGTTTACACGTGTCCTTTTCAATTTGACATGGCCTTATCATTAATATAAACATTTGTCACGCTCATGGGTGGCCAGATTCGATTGTGCTCATAATTTTTTATGCTTCTATAATATTAATGTTTCTTTGACGCAGAAAAGTCGTCAACAGGTTTTTTCAAACAGCTTTATGAGAAGTTATACGTTCATTTGTTTTGCTGTAGACACGGGATGCTAAAGAAATATGATTATTTTAAATCTGAGAGGCATCTTTACACTCGAGTCTCTTAGTCACTCAGACAATTCATTTTAAGAATCTGGATAAAACAAATCTTCATTCACGGTCTACTTTCAAAAAATGTCTAAACTGGATGTATTTAGACTTCTGAACGTTTATTGAACGGTGAAAACTTTTTTTTTCATAATAAAATTAAATATTATGTTTATATTTAGGCTTCTTCAAATATATATATATATATATATATATATATATATATATAATAAATATATAAAATATATATAAATATACAAATATGCAGATATTACATAAGAAATCCGGAAACTAAAATTTTTGTATTAACAAGTTTCCTAATATCTATAAGATTTAATTTTAACGATTTTGACATTTTTTGTAAAAATTTCTAAGTATCACAGAAAACAAATGAAACTGGAAAATTCGAACAGTAACAAATAGTAAATATGGGAAAAGATAAAAAAATTAAAAACTTTGAAAGTTCAGAACATTGAAATTCTGAATAGGAAGTCTTGATATAAAAAAAATAAAAAGCTAATAAATTTGATAAAATACTATTTTAGAATTTCTAAAAAGAATACAATTCCTGTAGGATTTCACAATTCTGAAGATTTACGGAAAGTTTACGCCCAAATTTTGGCTAATTTAATTTACTTGCCATTTTGTATTTAAAAAAGCAGTAATTCCAAGGAACAAGAAAAAAGGCTTAAAATCCTTAAAATCGATTAGTAAAATTATTATTCAGATGAAGTAATAGTTCCAAGAATGAGGGATGTATGTCATACAATATTTAACATTTAATAAAGGGATAGTGACGACCCGATTAAGGATTGACGAAATCGTGAATTAATTGACGCGATGAAGCCAAGAACGTAAATTCGGGAAATGTATAAGGTGTACGTTTGATACCTGACGTCTCTAAGAGGATTACGCATTTAGTCGTTATTCGAGGCAGAAAACAAAATGGTTCGCCTCTCGAGCCTAAAACTTAAGCAGATTAAAAGTTAACCCTGTCCATCCGCAGTCGAGGACCAAAGTAGATTAGTGGTAGGAAAGGTATAACATTACCCTGAGACACGCTGATCCTGTTACATCTTGCCCGGAATTAAAAATATTGTCATCCCGCAGGATTATGCACGCGGATAATATCTCCGCGCTTGTCAAACAGAAATGAAATTTTCAACGAATTCTCTATTGCAGATTTAACAGTAGTAGGACTTTGGCCCCAACTTAATCCATTCCGTCTTCTGTCTCTCGATGAAATGACCTTAACCCTTTTAGTGCCAAGCAACGGCCATACCATCGCATGTGCAATGATATATCGTTGTTTGGCACTAAAAGGGTTAAAACCAAACTAACCCAAAACGATACGTAACCAAGATCACTAAAAACTCGAAATCATTTTAACGACCAAGTAAAACTATGATTAAAAAAAAACAATTTGAAACAATAAGAATTTTCAATTTACCAAAACGACGAAATTTTGACAAAAACAATAATGCAAGATTTTTCTGATTGAATAATAAATTATAAGAAATTTCACAAGAAAAAAATTGTTAATAAAAACTATCTCCAATCTAATTTGGTAAAATTTAAAACAGAATTCGAATTTATATAACTACGAACTCAAAATCATATTCACGTCCAAGTAGAAATACAATTAAAAATTTCAAGCAAAAAGGACGAAATTTCGACCAAAACAAAATAATGCAAAATTTTTCTAAGTTAATAAATATAAGAACTTTTATAAAATCAAAATTTTTACTAAAAATTATCTTCAATCCAAGTAGGTAAAATTGAAAACAGAATTCGAATTTATATCACTAAAAACTCAAAATCATATTTAAATTCAAGTAAAACTATAATTAAAATTTCAAGCAACTCAAAACAATTAGAATTCCAAATTTACAAAACGACGAAATTTTTACTTTGATTTTTGAATAATGCAAGATTTTCCTAAATGAATAATTATAAGAACTTTTACAAAATCAAAATTTTTACTAAAAATTATCTTCAATCCAAGTAGGTAAAATTGAAAACAGAATTCGAATTTATATCACTAAAAACTCAAAATCATATTTAAATTCAAGTAAAACTATAATTAAAATTTCAAGCAACTCAAAACAATTAGAATTCCAAATTTACAAAACGACGAAATTTTTACTTTGATTTTTGAATAATGCAAGATTTTCCTAAATGAATAATTATAAGAACTTTTACAAAATCAAAATTGTTACTAAAAATTATCTCCAATCCAAGTCGGTAAAATTCAAAACAGAATTCGAGTTTATATCACTTCAAACTCAAAATCATATTAAATGTGATACTTGCGAAATGCATAGCAAGTTCATGTGAAAAATTTGGTCCAGTTTGTCTCCAGAATATAGAAAATTTTGTTTTCGAAATTTCGGAAATGGTAGAGAAGGTAAAAAAGTATGCAGATAGCCTACATTTGGTTTTGATAATGAAAATAATGTTTCAGAAATATTTTGCCAAAATCGAACTTTTTTCAATTTCGAAACTAAAATTAGTCTATTTACGTCCGTTTTCATCTTCTCTACTATTTCCAAAATTTTGAAAACAAAATTCTAAACTTTGGAAACAAACATGTAGAAACCTAAAATCAAATTTAATAATTTCTTAAGTATCACATGACCTTAAGACCGTATGGTAGACTCTGACGACACCAATTGTATACCACCGCTTTATAATTAAAATAATAATTTATACAAATGCGTTACATTTTCCAGCATTACTGTCTTTTTCCGAAAATTTTTTATAATTATTATTTTGTTAATAAACCGGTTTAAGGTTCAACTAAAACTATAATTTGAATTTCCAAGCAATTTAAATCAATTAGAATTCTTAATTTATCAAAACGACGAAATTTCGACCACAACAATAATGCAAGCTTCTTCTTAATTAAGGTGGCTTGATCGTTTTTGAAAAAAATTACAGACTGCTCTGAAACTTAGAGATCATCTTAATAAAATATGCTAGATTCATTTGGAAAAAAGAAATACCGTGGTTGACGATGCCATTGCCGAAAAAATCGCTACCGAAAAAATGTCAGTTTAACACGTAGTCTTATGGGATTCCTCGTCAAAATCGGCGAAACTCCGGAACAAAACACAAGTCCCCATAAATCAAATATATACTAGTACTTTCGATTTCGAGGAATCTATTAGTATTATAAAAACGAAGGGTTAACGACTTCAATCAAGAGAAAATTGCGAAAAAGTTACAGAATATAGAAATCGCCTCGAGGTGAAACTAATAATTTTTTACTATCGCTTTTTTCCGGGGACATTTCCGCGATTTCTTACCCTTCTACTCAGATGTTACTATAATACATATGATTATTAAAAAAATAAGTAGCAAACATAAAAATAACACGTGCCCCCACGGTGCCCCTCACTTCATACGACACCAAACGCTCAAGCCACCTTAACAATCATAAGAACTTTCAAAAAATCAAAATTGTTACGAGAAATTACCACCAATTCAAGTCGGTAAAATTCATAACAGAATTCGAACTTATATCACCACAAACTCAAAATAATATTAACATTCAAGTAGAACTACAATTCAAAATTTCAAGAAATTCGAATTCTCAAATTACCAAAAGACGTAATTTGGGCCAAAAAATTCCGCAACTTATGTTTTTATGATTCTTAATTGAGATAAAGCTTGCATAATTAATTTGGTCGTTTTGGCAATTTGAGAATTCGAATTGCTTAAAATTTTGAATTAAATAATAAATTATTGTCTTTCTTTAGCAAATATTATCTTTTCAAAAATCGCCCTACCAATCTGCAAAGCAGGTAATTTTTATAAAAGGCAGGGATATATTTTCAGACGAAAGAGTGAGAAGTTACATCGTCATCTTCCGATATTTAATTAATAAGCAGAAAGGTGGTTCGACATCTCTTGAGTACTCATTACCATGCCACTGATCAGAGAACAGAATAATTGTTTTGATTTGTAAAGCCAGTCCTCATTGTAAGTCAAAAGAATCGACCCACCTGTCTGGTCATTCTCTACCTAAGTTAATCACAACCTGACTCATCTTTCTGAATTTATCTTTCGCGATTGAGCTCTTCTTTTATTACATGTAAGCAGCTATTTCATAGAAGAATGTAAACTCTCCTGCTGTAGTATTGAATTTTACATAATAAAACATCTGAAATTACGTCTTCATCAAATAATAGACTGAAGAAAGTTTAAGATTCTTAGTGACTCATAAAAAAATGGTATTAAAGATTACTCAAGTCAGATTTGTGTCTATTAGAAAGCAACTATCTTCGAGACATCTAGAAGCAGATTAAGATAATTCGTCAAAACGATTCAACTCTCTTTGGAGTTCCCACAATGTGACATTTCATCTCAAAAATTCTCGAAGATGCTCCTGTTGTTTCTGATCCCAGGGGCATATTTGGACACGAAGTTGGTCAAGATCGCGATCATCGATCCATCAACTCATGAGAGAAACTCCAGAAGACAGCTGGAGAGAAGTGTGCTGGGCGTCTAGATCTTGGCAGCGATAGAATGAGTTATCCTGAGGGAGGCAAGGAAACTCGGGATTGTCACACCTCCGATTCGCGGGTGACCATTCACTTCCGGAATCCGCCTACGGTGCTGATGCCAAAACACCGTTCATGCTAGTGTCGAGGAGAACAATTGGAGGATGATCGATGGTCCATCCCCCGTACGAGGACGTGAAATCTTCGTTGGGGGAAAATACATGTAAAGGAGATATTGCAACTGTTATGCGATCTAGACGCACGACTGTTTCATCTCCCAGAGGAGGTGAGCCCAGAAGAGACAACAAATAGCATTTATCCTACCCTCACGCCCTTATCATCTTGGGAAAAGAGGATGCTGTTATAACAGCATCCTATGGGATATAGGCTATAGCCTTTACTGTTTAACCTAAACTATTAAAAATTGTTGTTTTAAGGTAGTTGACGTGCCAAAAATCAGGCATCTGGGAAAAAAGATTTTCTATGATTTTAAGACTTTAAATGATATTGTATAAAATAATTGGCCAGTAAAAGTAGTAGTATTGGAGGTATTGGCCTTTCTAGTATTTTATTTTAAGATAAGTATTAAAGGAAAAACAAAACAAAAAATCTGCCCGCTTCGCGGGCACATTCTCGTCGCGCGCTTCGCGCGCAGCTCGCAAGTCACTCAATTTCTTTTTGAATTTAAGTGAAACAGGAAATTCAATTTACTTAAGGCTCTATCAGCCATAAGGAACACATTCTCATCATGGCGCTCGCGCTTCGCGCTCGATTTTCTGTATACATTTCAGTAACTTTTTAATAAATTACGTGATTAAAACAATTTATGTTCTTCCAAATCTCACAAAAATAAAAAACAATCGTAGACTTTATTTAAGGAAACGATTTTGCAGAACAACGCTTATTTCGTATCTCACATATTTTGGTGAAAAAAATCGAACTTTTTTAATATTTAAAATCAAAACATAAAATATACATCCTGTCCCGAAATGTCTCAATGAAAATTTGTAGACCTCATTTAGGCAAACAATTTTTCATCTAAACGTTTTTTTTGTATCTCACATATTTTGTCTAAATAATGGAATTTTTGAATTTTAATCGTATTTTTTGGAATTGAAACGAAAAATATATGTTTTATTAGAAACTGTGTGAGACGAAATTTGTAGATCTTTTTGAAACGAACAACTTTGTATTCTTACGTTTTTTTCGTATTTCACATATTATTGTTAAAAAATTGAATTTTGAATTTTCAATGGTTTTTTTTTAATTAAAAAGAAAAATATGCATCTTATGAAAAAATGTTACAATTCAAATTTGTAGGTGTTTATGCAGAAAATAATATTGTATCATAACGTTTTTTCGTATCTCGTATAATTTAACTGGAAAATGGAATTTTGATATTGACTTTTTTCGAATTTGAATATGCTGTAACATTTCTAATTTTGATTTAATCAAAAAATGTTATTAGGATAATTTGTAGAGATTCATGAGCACTATCAAAAACCAGTATTGAAATGTTTGATTTTTTCAAAAAGTTATTTTCAAAAACACAAAAGTAGTGCTCAATCCCTCAATTTTGATTGGATATGGCTGGTTAACGAACTTGTCCTTACTTTTTCGGTTCCGATAAAGTGTGCCAAAGCTCAATTCAATCTGATAATTCTATCCAGAGTTATGCCGCACACGACCTACTACAGACACACTTTCGTAAAAACCCTTTTTTCTGACTCAGGGGGTCTCAAAACGTAAAGATTTGATGAAAATTTCGAAAGTCATTTTTCACATAAAACCAATACCTTCTCACCCATGATGAGAATGTAAAAAGACTCTGACGACACCAATTGTGTACCACCGCTTTATAAGTAATATAATAATTTAAACGAATTTTCCGAAGAAGACTGTAATGCGTTCTATTTTCCTGCATTGCTGTATTTTTCGGAAAACAAAAGTTTCATATAATTTTTCGAATCTTTATTATTTTGAGTGCGAAAAATTCCCAGTCCGTTAGAAATAATTACCATTGCACCTCGATTTTCCCTAGATTCCTAATATTTTTTAGGATATTGAATATTGTTGATGTTCTTAGTTGGATTTAGGGTCCAGAAAAAATGTAACTTAAGGTTTCATATATACTTTTAAACATTTCGACTCAGATTGGAGTTCTCATCAGTGAGAATTTATTTCTATAAAAATACAAAAGGAAGGAACTTAAAAAAATTGCATGTTTGACGGATAAACATTGTGGTAACAAACGATATAAATTAATTGCACGTGTGAAACTATAAAATTGGTCTAAATAACTAAATTCACAGATAAAAACTGTACAAAAATATTTATCTACACTAAGAAAGATTATATATACAATTGTAGAAGTTAAGAAAAAATTGAGAGTAATTAAATTAAAACATATGAATTATTTCTTTCCATATTTTTTTTGGAGTATTTGGAGTGAAAATATTTAAAATTAAAACAAACTAAACTTTATATGAATCAATTATCATGAACAGGAGTTTTTTTTGTTTTAACTGAAAAACTTTTGAATATTAAATTTTGAACAAATCTTTCATATTAGGATTTATGATTTTTCAAACTTTAAAAAGTTACTTTCTCTTCTATCAAATACATATGTAATGGCAAGTAAAATTCACAACTTATCTTTCAAGAATATCAATACTGTTATTGAAGGGATTATTTAGAAGAGAAAAGATTATTTTAGATAAAAAAATTTGAAACATAGAAAAACAATGTATCTAACAAATTTTATTTTCAAGTGTTTTTTACACATCGCTTTTTACCCAATTTTGAAAAAGGTGCGATTCTGGTAAATCGTGGATCATTTTTTTAGGGAAAAGATTTTCTACAACTTGGCCGTTTCCAATTTTTGAAAATGAATCAATTATTATCAAATTCAGTAATTAGTGTATAAAAATTTCGTTTTGAAAAATTATTTTTTAATAGTTTCCGCCATTAAAGAATTTATTTCAAAAATTGAAAACGATCAAGTTGTAGAGAATCTTTTCCCTGAAAAAATGATCCATGATTTATCAGAATCGCACCATTTTTAAACATTTGGTAAAAAGCGATATGAAAAAAAGCACTTAAAAATAAAATTGATTAAATACATTATTTTTCTGCATTTCAATTTTTTTTATGAAAAATAATCTTTTTCCTTTTGAATAATCACTTGAATAACAATATTACTATTTTTGAAAGTAAAATTATGTATTTTTGCTTTAGGCCTAATTTTTCGTGGCTGAACTACCTCAACCAAAATCTTGAATAATTGAACTGAATCTTTCCTTCTTTTAACCCATTTTTTATTGTCTCAATCAAATAATGTTTTAGAATAAATCAAAATGTTGTCACATCAAGTAAAATTTCTTTGAATTAACCTTATTTCTGTATATCATCCCATTTTTTATTGTCTCAACCAAAAAATGTTTTTGCATCAATCAAAATGTTGTTGCACCAACCAAAATTTCTTTGATTCAACCTTATTTCTGTAAATCTGAGTAAAAAGTTTGCTGGAATTAATTTTTTTGTTTCTGTGTGAAGGAGGAGTTTCAAACTTCGGAATCCTGAAAAAACAGAGTTACATACACGGAGAAAAATGGATATTGACCCATAATATCTAGATATTGAGTCACAATGTCAGTAGCATTCAACTATGTGACAAACATTTAGATATTCTACTTCAATGCCTGCAGTTATTGAAAAAAAGATATTAATTACCAGTATCTCAGATATTGAGCTTGATTATCTCAGATATTAAAAATGAATATTCAAGATACTAAACTTCTGAATATCCTCGTTAGTAAACTTGAATGTCTGAGGTACTGAAGTTGAATATCTTAGATATTTAACATCAATATCAGGTATACTGAAAAGGTAAGTTATAGATATTACAGCTCAATGTCTAAGATACTCAAAAAATTATTTTAAAGGTTATGAAATAACTACATATTCAGTTTTTAGAAAAAAGTCAAATTATATTTTATCATGTACATAAGTATATAGCAGATTTATACTCCGCTCTCATTTTCATTATTTGGCATGTCTAAAATTAATTTAATGTTCTTATTAGAAAATTAACCTCAACACTAAGGTTAGATTTCATTCTCGGCTATAAACCACATATATAGAGAAAATATATAACTTATATCTTTTACTTACTGCATCTCAAGTTAAACACCCGATCTTTATTCCATTGAAAACACTTATTAGTATTTTTACGAAACTTTCAAAATTTTTCTTTATGGCACACTGCAAGCATGCAAGCAGAATTCAATGAGCGCGAAAAAGTGATCACATGACCTTTATATATAGGCGCGCGCACTTCATGCTTCAATATCTAAACTATTGAACTTGAATATCAAATGTTACTTCTCGGAAAAATCTTATATATTGAAAAAAAAATTTTAATATTGCGTGTCAATATCTAGATATTATGGATGAATATCTCTTATTTGAATATCTACTTTTCAATATCCATTTTTCTCCGTGTATGTGTATAAAAACTAATGAACATCGTATAATGCAAAAGGGTTCTCAGATCGAGAATCTGAGACAGTGTGTTTGTAGCGTGTAAACCACAAGTCGATAAATCGTCGTAACTATGAAGGAATGGTCGCTTTATATATACTTTATAGAATTGTCGACTTTAATTTACAACCAGTAGGAGGGTCGAAGTTAGCACCCAAGAAAGAAGGGGATCATCGAAGTTGCTTTTTGCTCCAGGTTTCGATACATCACAATCGAGATCTCTCAGGCCACGGCGAATTTGCACGGGGAATCCGTTATAGAGATGTGAAGAAAGCATCTAGGTCCATATAATATTTTTCTGTCGATAAATCTGAAGGCATTAATGCGCATTGGCAAGGGGCGTTGCTTAAGGTTAACACACCTTGTCTTACGCAAAGAAGGTAACAAGCGCTAGCAAAGCGAATCATAAATACGTGTGGCTTGAAATATTTATGACATTGCAGCGAATAACGTCTCAGCATTTCATGTTCCCCTTATTCATTCTTCTACCAAGAAGATATGCATGGCTTTCTGCTTCACACCATTTATGTATTTATATCCATAGTTTATAGTTTACAGTTTTATATTATTTTCATACATTCATCTGAGCTCTTCAAAATAATTTTCTGTTATTGTTTACTATTTTACAGGAATTAGAGAAATGGTAAGAAAGTTGACGGTACATCCTAGAAAAAATTTCTCGAGAGGATGGATGTGACCCATGGGAAGATCAGACAATTGATAGTCGTTCTTGAGACTTGAGACACGGTTGGAAAAAGTCGCCAGCGAGTCTTGTAAAATGTAGACAAGACTGGAACATCGCCAGTTGACACTCGATCCTCCCATCCAAGTGGTTTCAAAATGAACGAAATAGAGGATGGAAGCATGTAAGCGCGTGTCCAGACAAGATCGATACATCACGCTCGATCACTGCCACCTGAATCTTCCGTTCAACGTCGTTTTCACGCGAAAATTTTGTCATAATAAAAATTCAGAGGCTAAGCAGTCCCTTGAGTAGATCAGTCTCGACTAGACGTTTTATAGTTATATACTCTTCACTGAATCTTTCAAGAATTTAGTGACAGGATTTTTTTTAAATTTTGACAGCCGTGGAACTCGATTTCTAGTTTACAGTTGGGTGGTCTGAATTTGTCTTTCAAATTGAATTTGTATTTTAAATTTGAATGAAGACATGATAATAAATCGAGATAAATAAAGATAATTTATATACACGGAGAAACTCAAGTTTACAATTTGTGCTAAACTACGTTTCAATTTAGAGATAAAATGTATTATAGTGAGAATTTTTCTTAGCGAAATACTGAAATTTGGATGATCTACATAATCAGTTACTATCAATTGTATCAAACATTACTATAACCTATACAAAAGTTTCATATAATTTTTCGAATCTTGATTATTTTGAGTGCGAAAAATTCCCAGTCCGTTAGGAATAATTACCATTGCACCTCGATTTTCCCTAGATTTCTAATATTTTTTAGGATATTGAATATTGTTGGTGTTCTTAGTTGGATTTAGGATCCAGAAAAAATGTAACTTAATGTTTCATATGTACTTTCAAACGTTTCAGCTCAGATTGGAGTTCTCATCAGTGAGAATTTATTTCTATAAAAATACAAAAGGAAGGAACTTAAAAAAATTGCACGTTTAACGGATAAACATTGTGGTAACAAACGATATAAATTAATTGCACGTGTGAAACTATAAAATTGGTCTAAATATCTAAATTCACAGATAAAAACTGTACAAAAATATTTATCTACACTAAGAAAGATTATATATACAATTGTAGAAGTTAAGAAAAAATTGAGAGTAATTAAATTAAAACATATGAAACCTTGAGTTACAATTTTTCTGGACCCTAAAGCCAACTAAGAACACCAACAATATTTAATGTTAATACTGAGGATCGATATAAGTCCTGTTCATTATTTTTTAGAATTATCATTATAAAATAAAATACATTTTGCTATGAAAAGTTTCTCCGTGTATCTCAAAACTTAAAAAATCCACACCTAAAAAAGCAATCTTTAACGGATAAACTGTCGAATTAATCTCTCATTTATCCTCTTTTGCCAGCAAAAAATGTTTCAAGCCCAATTTTTCAGGTAGATATACCTCCCCATGAAATTACTAGACCAATAGTTCGACCCCGGTATCAATGGGTTACAGAATCAGGGTTAAAAGCGGTTCAGATTCTCGTGAAAAAATTTTAATTTACCCCGAAATTTGTGAAAAAAAAACCCAGATGTCTCACCAAAGGGGGTCCGCGGTTAAATAAAAATATAATATAATATACAAACTTCCAAAGGAGAGCTTGGAATACGAGTTTTTAACCGGTTACTCGCTTGATTACGCGTAATGATCGATTTGATTTAGAGCGCATTGCGTATCGCATTACATTTCTTACAGGGACGAAAAAAACAGCTTTTGGGCAGATTTCTGGCACGAATTGATTTATCGTCGTTTTCTACCTGAGAACCTTTTAATACATCTTTAATGTGTTGGTTAAATTCATTCAACTTGAATTTCACAATAATAATTGAGCGACTGTTTTCTAATGGAAAATGTTTTCAAACCTTTAAAAAAGAATTGGACAGATAATCGGAAAAAATTAGTCAAAGTGAATATTTCCTCAGTTTTTTCATTTATTATATTTTGTTATTGAGTTTTTTTTAGTAAAAGTGGGAAATTTCTCTCAAATAAAATTAGTAATGAAAGTTTTAAATAGCGTAAAAATTATAATTATAATGATTCTTCCTCAAACGATGCTACACCCAAAAGAAAGTTTCTTGATTATTTTTGTTTTCCTTTGAATTAAAGAAATTAATGTATACACAGTCGCATTTTTTGTTCGCTGTATACCGAAAATTAGTCGAGTCGGTGTCGTTTTCCGCGCGGAAAGTTAATGATCCACACGCTTAAAATTTTACCGCACTAGTGCGTGAAAATCAACTTTCCGCACACAAAACGACACCGACAAGGCCAATTTTCGGTGTACGGCGGAAAATTTTTTTTTTTTAAATCTAATAAATAATGCTAAAAAATTAATTTCTTTTATTAAAAAAAAACTTAAAACGTGATTTATTAAAGTCAAATAAATTCATATTTGTTCTAAAGGTGTTTTTACTTCGAATTAAAGAAATGAAATTAAAAAAACAATTTCTTAAGTTTAGATAAAACTTTCTTCTGGGTGTAGAGTAATCTTTATGCACGAGAACTCATTTTACTTTATTAGTATACTTATTTAATTCATATATTGTTCGTGTTACAAATGACATTATGATTCATGTATTCAGATACCTGTAAGGTTTGCGAATCAATATTCGCATCGGATGGAAACATCCTTATTGTACAATAACTATAGGCAGAGAAGAAGGGATAGAGTTAAGACATAAAGTTGACCGACATTTTTGAAAATTCGAGAGCACGGCAGCACCCTTGGGTCTAAGGAACAATGACTGCTCTGATGATGACAAACGTCTTGTAACTTGATACGCGCCCATATGCTACCAAACGACCCTCTAACGTAGCTACCGTGATACATAGTACAATATTCCAGCAACCTTGCAACCAATAACGAAACGAAACAACGTCATCGTCCCACAAAATGGGCCATAACCTAAACCCGTAGTCCTTGATATAAACGTTCAGATATGCAGGGTTGTATTTACTGAAGAACATCGACATAAAAGAAAGTAGAGCATCCGAAGAAAAAAAATCTGCCCGCTTTGCGGGCACATTCTCATTCCGCGCTTCGCGCGCAGCTCGCACGTTTGAGCGCGCCGCGGGCGCGCGATTCGATCGTCGCGCTTCGCGCTCCGTTCTTCCTGGACCACGCGCTTAGCGCGCGGTCTTGTGCTCTTCGCATAAGTTTAAGTTTATTTCTTATAATTTAATACTTAAGCTCAAACCAACATAAAGATATTAAAGATGATGTAAATTAGTCATTTTCTCAAATTAACTAAGTTTCTTTTTGAATTTAAGTGAAACAGGAAATTCAATTTACTTAAGGCTCTATCAGCCTTAAGGAACACACCCAAGTAGAAATTTTCAAAAGTTTTATTTGAGATACTCGTAAGTTTTACTTTTCAACTAGTGAGGCCCTCTTGAGGAAAAATTGTAAGTTATTCAAAAGAAATGTAATGCTACGCCATTTAAGTTATTAGTGAGTCTAAACTTTTCAAGTATTGTTGAGGCACTCTCTAGTTATTTTTGAGAAAATAGACAGTTCTATCTCAGGAATCGAAATCTGACATATGTACTTTAATGTCAGTGAAGATTTCGAGTAATAAAATTTGATGTTGATGGGCCTTGAACGTCGATTCCAAAAAATTCTGCCGCATCACTTGATCCATCTGCCATAAAAAACGTTATATAAGAACCTAACACCAAAAATGAGAATAAAAAAAGGTTTTTGAAAACCAGTCAACGAAAACTTATGCGGGATCCCGAGGAATTATAGATTAAGTAGGAAAGTAATCAAAGGACTTTGTAGATTAAACAAAAATTGTACGTGATATGATTGTGCAACATTTTGTCCAAGAAACAAAACAAGGAAATTGAGAATTTTATTGAAAAACTAATGTCATAACCTATAGTATATAGACCTATTGCGATGAATACTTACCGGACTCATACTGATACTTTTGGTTCATTTTTCTCCGTTTACGAAAACTCTTCACTCGGTTTCTGTTTTCTTCCCTTTTTCGGTCCATTCTTCCATATGCAAAATTTTTTTTCCAACACCTCACTAACGGATTAAATTTTATGGTGACATTTAACTTGTATTTTCAGTATGCACACATTAAATGAAATGATTCCAAGTTTTCGCTTACAAATGCCTCAACAATTACTTACAAGAAATATTCAAAAGTTAATCACGGGGGAAACCGGACAAGTTTTACTCCAGTTTAGCTTGTAATAGTTAAACTTACAAATAACTAGTAAGTCCCTTACGAATATTTTTTTACTAGTTTTGACTTACTATTTACTAATCAACTGACAAGTGAAACTTAAGACATTTCTACCTGGGCATTCTCATCATGACGCTCGCGCTTCGCGCTCGATTTCCTGTATACATTTCAGTCACTTTTTAATAAAATACATGATTAAAATAATTTATTTTCTTCCAAATCTCTCAAAAAGAAAAAACAATCGTAGAACTTATTTAAGGAAACGATTTTACAGAACAACGCTTATTTCGTATCTCACATATTTTGGTGAAAAAAATCGAATTTATTTAATATTAAAAATAAAAACATAAAATATACATCCTGCCCCGAAATGTCTCAATGAGAATTTGTAGACCTCATTTAGGCAAACAATTTTCAATATAAACGTTTTTTTTGTATCTCTCATATTTTGTCTAAAAAATGGAATTTTTTAATTTTAATCGTATTTTTTGGAATTGAAACGAAAAATATATGTTTTATCAGAAACTGTGTGAGACAAAATTTGTAGATCTTTTTCGAAAGAACAACTTTGTATTCTTACGTTTTTTTCGTGTTTCGAATATTATTGCTAAAAAATTGAATTTTGGATTTTCAATAGTTTTTTTTTTAATTAAAAAGAAAAATATGCATCTTATGAAAAAATGTTACAATTCAAATTTGTAGGTCTTTATTTATTTAATAATATTGTATCATAACGTTTTTTCGTATCTCGTATAATTTAACTGGAAAATGGAATTTTGATATTGACTTTTTTCGAATTTGAATATGCTGTAACATTTCTAATTTTGATTTAATCAAAAAATGTTATCAGAATAATTTGTAGAGATTTATGAGCACTATCGAAAACCAGTGTTGAAATTTTTGATTTTTTCAAAAATTTATTTTCAAAAACACAAAAGTAGTGCTCAATCCCTCAATTTTGATTGGATGTGGCTGGTTAACGAACTTGTGCTTACTTTTTGGGCTCCGATAAAGTGTACCAAGGCTCAATTCACTCTGATAATTCTATCGAGAGTTATGCCGCACACGACCTACAGACAGACAGACACTTTCGTAAAAACCATTTTTTCTGACTCAGGGGGTCTCAAAACGTAAAGATTTGATGAAAATTTCGAAAGTCATTTTTCACATAAAACCAATACCTTCTCATCCATGATGAGAATGTAAAAAGAATTACAAGAATATACTCATTTGATTATGAACTATTCTTCAAGAAATCGAAGAGTGTCTTCTACAATTTAAAGTGACTTATAAATTACACCATTTTATAATTGATAGTGAGAGATTGTAACGTCAGAAAGTTCAAACACCAAAAAGGGATCACATGACACGAAAGGTTTTAGAAAAACTAACCAGAAGCTGTCAGTCAATAAGCAGCTGCGGTCACTTTCGTGGAACGTGTAATTACCGAATCGCTAAAGAAGTTTCTTTGACAAGTAAATTTAATAACGAATCCGATAATTGATACATTTTTCCGGCCGTTATAGAAACATGTGTCACTGTAAATACAAACAATTGTAATTAAATCTAGAGTCGAAGTGAAAATTTATGTTGAAATGTGGAACTACTCGAATATACAACAAACAATGTTTCCTACCCAGAAAGGGTTTTCGCAACAGATGCAAAGTTTTCCTTGAAAGCGGGCACGTGAATAAACAGCTTGACCGTGCCACCTTGGAAAACAGAGGAAAACCGATCATCTGCCACAACGGCGTCAGATACAAAAACAAAGGCATCGCTCCAAGCCAATTTTCTCCACCTCCGTTTACGATTTATCCTCTGCTTAAACCCTAAACCAACTCCTCGAGTCTTAACCGAAAGATAAGTTTTGTTCAAAAACAAAGTTCAGTACTTCTATTTAAATTCTGTGATTCTACTATTTATTTCCTACTACTGTTCAAGGTTCAATATTGGTTTATGCTTTTTTTACTGGTTCACATACATATATTCATATCGTGATAAATATTGATTGATTTTCAGGAAGAGAAGAAATGTATCCCTTGATTATAAAACGTTAAAATCGCGATTCGCAGAAATAGATGAAGATTGAGTGTGAACGATTCTTAGCGAAGCTTTAACTCAGAAAAACGTTACAGAGCCAAGAGCGGCAGCATTTGTCATGATTAGTCCTTTTAGTCACGGTAACCATCCATTACACACGTCTGCCGGTGTAATGCAGAACTGCCTGCATCGTAATATTCTTATAAATATAATACCTAGTCATTAACGTACCACTGAACATTAACAATTTCACTTTGATGATGATAGTTTCAAATATGTATGTGCTGCACAATTTCAAATTAACTCTTCCATTTACGATGAAGTTAGGGTGAAATTACAATACTTCACCGTTGGAAATTTTTTGTTACATTTTTATAAAAGTACACTGTGCAACATTTCTGTTGTAATTCTACAATAGTGTAATAGAAGTTTATTACCAAAACGTAATGTCATTTTACAATACTTGATGTATTGTAATTTCACAATTAATGGCGTGGCTGCTTCATAGCAAATTCACAGCACTTGTATTGTGATTCTGGAAAATGACTTTACAAGCACTGTGATTTTACTTTACAATACCTCGGCTGTAATTTTACATTAGATTTTGGTAATCAAATTCCATTAAAGTATTATAATATCTAAAACATCTTTAACAATGTGTATGAAGTAATTTGCATACGTAGTGTGTACGCTGTAAAAATTTCTGTTATGATTCCACAATACTGTTATGGAAGTTTATTACCAAAAGGTTATGTTATTTTACAACACATGATGTACTCTAATTTCGCAGCTATGGTAGCTCCGCTTCATAGTAAATTCACAGCACTTGTATTATAATTCCAAAAATATTACATCACAATTACTGTGATTTCACTTTAGAATACACCAACTGACGACTGTAATGTTATATTTCATATTGATAATACATTTCTATTAAGTTATTGTAAAATCAAAAAACATTGCACTGTGATTTTACTTTACAATACCTCGGCTGTAATTTTACATTATATTTTGGTAATCAAATTCCATTAAAGTATTGTAAAATCTAAAACATCTTTAACAGTGTGTATGAAGTAATTTGCATATGTAGTGTGTACGCTGTAAAAATTTCTGTTATGATTCCACAATACTGTAATGGAAGTTTATTACCAAAAGGTTATGTTATTTTACAACACATGATGTACTCTAATTTCGCAGCTATGGTAGCTCCGCTTCATAGTAAATTCACAGCACTTGTATTATAATTCCAAAAATATTACATCACAATTACTGTGATTTCACTTTAGAATACACCAACTGACGACTGTAATGTTATATTTCATATTAATAATACATTTCTATTAAGTTATTGTAAAATCAAAAAACATTGCACTGTAATTTTACTTTACAATATCTCGACTGTAATTTTATATTGCATTTTGATGAAAATATTCCATTAATGTATTGTAAAATCACAAAAAAATTTAAATTTAAATTGTAGAATTTAATATACACTATTATGAGAATTAATTCTTGCAGAGGGAGCCAACTTAGAATTTTTTACTAAACTTCATTTCAATTTATAAAAACACGTGTTACTCTGTGAATAATTTTCTATTTCGCGTAAGAACAATTATTTTCTCAGATAATTGGCCATTTTTCTACTGGTTGGAAAAAATTAACATTCTTTTGAAGATATTTTTATAGTATATGAGAAAAATTCGTAATAAGTTATAATATATACAAAATTTCCGAATATACTCTAAATCTGAGTTAATCAATATTGACTAATTAGAGTAAAATTTACTAATGAATTTGCCTGAATGCGTTTATTTTTAATCAGTAAGATATTTTCAATACAAATTACTTAAATTTTGCTAAAAATTATTGAATTTTGTCACTGATTGGAGGGTTGATGGATTTTCACTAATTCAAAATTCACCGAGTATTTAAAAAATCCACCGAAGTTGGTTTCGGAAAAATGACTTCAGGAACATTTTGAGAAAGTTCTTACAGAAACTTGTAGTGTATATGAAGGTAACAAACATCTCTAACAGTGCTAATGTCATCAAAATCTTCGATTATTTTACAATTTCAGAGATTGCATAATAATAATTAAAAATTCTGAGGCTATTGTAACACCTGTCTAAAATTTTTAAAAAATTTTTCGTGCGTTAAAGGAGAAAAGATTCGTGAGCTCAATGGAACACACGTCTGACGATGCCCGAAGGATAGATGAAAATTCAACTACCGTTTGCCGCTATTAAAATAAATAGACCATTATCCACAAGGTCTAGCCTAATGTGTTGTACTTAGGATATAAAGCCTTGGCGGATAATCCAGAACAACAACAACGGGGCCACATCATTGTTTGGTGATGCCGCGGGCTGCGTGCCAACTACATAAACATAAAACCACCACTATTCACTCGTACAATGATGTGCCATAATAATGACGTTCCTCGTGTTTGCATAAATCATCCATTTTTTGCCGAAACCCAGAAACATAAGTTTCCTATTGAACACGTTAAAAAATAGTCTTAATTTAAGTAAAATTCACTCAAATCAAGTATGTCACTATTGTATGAAGTAAATCTTGTTTATAGATCAAGTAAAATTTATTTTTCTATGCATAATTCAGTTAATAGTGATCAGTTATTCTCAAGATAAAAGATAAAAATGGATGTATATAAACTACTTTTGGTTCCGAAACTGAAAAAAAGTTCAATTTTAGCAAAATATATCGGAACATTTATTTTCACTGTCAAAACAAAAAATACTCTCTAAACTTGAATCAGTGAACGGTCACTGATTCGCAGTGACTATTCACTGATGGCAGCAGCTATAAGTCTTTCACTGAGAATCAGTGCAATTCGACTGATGAATTAGTGAAATAGATTCAATTAACTTGTTGAATCAGTGAAATCTTCACGTGGGAATAATAAAATCAGCTATATATTTTAACGATCGATGAACACGTTTATTTAAGGTTAAACAACACTAAAAAGGAATCACGTGATTATTATTATACATTGTAATTATTATTCTGCATTTGAAGTAGATGGTTCCGAGGATATATTTTTTAAATTATTAGTATTGTTGTGGAGCGATGAAACAGAATTCATGGAAATGGAATATATATTATATCGAAATTTCTCACGACATATATATTTTACTCTGATTATATTATTATTCGATCAAAAATTATCAATTAAGCTCCATTTACTTTGTGATTTTAACATTTAAATCGTTGAAAAAAAAAAAATCGATCGAATCGATGGAAAAATTTAAGGTTATAATGACTTACCAATTTGATCGTGAGAAATAATTACTGTACATACACTATATCCGGCAATTATTTGTTGAATACTTTCGATTGTCATGATAATTATATGTGATTGCAAAGAGCACTTGCAATCACCAAAGCATATTTACGATTATCTTATAGCGCGCGTCGAAAATCTAACCTCTTTTTTGAATTCGCGTATTCAAAAGTTATGTTCACGTGGCGCGTTCACTGATTTATCAGTGAAATCAAAGCAAGACACTGATTTATCAGTTGATATATTTTCACTGATTCAGGTTTAGAGAGTAGTCTATCTACGTCCGTTTTTATCTTCTCTACCATTTCCCAAATTTTAGAAACAAAATTTCATGTATTTTGGGCACAAAAATGTAAAAACTGGACTAAATTGTTCACATGAACTTGCTCTTTTTCTTAAGTATCACATGCTCTTAAAAAGCTAGAACTCAGGAACTGATTGAAACTAGTTAAAAAACAACTGATAGAAATTATTATGACAATTTCTGATTGTTACTGAATTAGGATCTGAGACGAAAAAGATGATTTTGCTTTTTGGTGGAATTCCGTTAATCATGCGTTGAATTCGAATTCGGTTTGGTTAATTTGATGACTTGGTTATTTCAAGCCATTCTTGTTCATGTTTAACCTGCAGATTCAAAGTTTCAGTTATGAGCGCCGCGTGTCTAATCGGTCGGCAAATTGGAAAAAAACCGAGATCAAGTCGAGAAGCTAGAGGTGTTATTTTAGGCTCAACTGCAAAACGGTGTAGCGAAGTGAATGAAAAGGATAAAGGGCGCGGCGCGTTACAAACAAAACTCCCCGAACAACGAAAAGCGCCACTCATGGGCTTTGGAAATTCAGAGTGTGTCGGAATCACTTTCTGGGTTTACGATTTTTTTTTCGGCACTTTGCGAATCCTCACGGGTATAATAACGATGAGGATGGTTTTTTAAGAAAACAGCAGCGGAACAAAATTCTATATCAAAGAAATGCCATTTGGCCCGCCAAATATAAATTTCTTGAAAAATCTTAGTCCATCTGTTAGAAAAAAGTGTATAAATGGAAATAAAATTAATTTTGAGTTAGTTTAGAAATCACTTCACAGTCCATTTGCAGAAATAACTTTAAGTAATCTGACACTATTGCTTTCAAGAGTCGTAACTGCTTACCTTTTGTGAGAGTTCAGTCGCAAAATCTAAGGGCGACCTATTGAGTTGTTCATGTTAGCAACATCGCGCAACAAAAAGACATGACCCTTCATTACAGAATTATGCGACCATAAATTGAGTAAATATAACAGAAACCTGGGATCTAGGTTTACATTTTGCTCACAATTCCCGCGAACACAGAGATATCAGATTTCGAACAGAAGTAAGTATATATAATCTCAACGAGACATCTATCCACAGAACTAAAAAGAAATCGTATTGTATCAAAAAATACATTGCATTGTAACACAAAAGTTAGAAAGCAAAATGTCTATTTAACAGAAGATCAGCTATAATCAGTGGACTGTTAAACATCTTTGTGATTTCTCAATACTTTGATGAAATTTTATTACCAAAATGTAATGTAAAATTGAGCCCTCGGGAAGAACTCGCCGAGCGCTCGAAAAGGTGAAAAAGTATTGTCCACTTTCTAAAATTGAAGTAAAAAAAAAGTTGTAAAAACTCAAAATAAAAAAATATAAGCTGATAGAGCTTGTCAAAGTACAACTTTTATTCCTTAAGTATTTTTTAGTCCAACATGATTATTAGGAAAAAAATATATAAAAGGTATTTTTTGAATAACCTAAAATCAATGTTTCAAAAAACATAAATTGCGATTTTTCGGTAAGTACTGCACACAATGGATTAAATTTTGCGTATTTTCATTCAGTATTTATTGCTGATACCGAATAGTCATTTAAAAACAATAAATATCATCAACATTTGATAATATTCAATAGCAAATCAATACTTGTCAATTCTTTGTTTTTCGCGATTCGGAGTGAAAAAGTGACGAATAAATTTTATGTTTCGAAAAATATGAAGTAACAAAGTTATTTATTTGTATTCAATGAAGTTTTTCGGAAAATTTCAAAATATTCGTATTAAAAATAAAGAATTGAGAGAGTTGTTAGTACAAAGCGCGCGATGCACGAAGCGCTAAAGTTGAATTATTCAACAGAATTCCGCGGTTTTCTTAGTTTATTTGGATATTCGTTTAAATATTTGCCACTGAAAATCATTAAAATTCATAATATGTAACAATAAAATAAAATTATTTAAGTTCAAACTTCTCCCACCTCCAAAACCTTATATATATGATGAATTATGCGAAACACCTCAGGCCGATTCCATTGGAATAAGCGCGGAAAAAATTAAAGATGTTCGAGCCTTATTAAGATATTTGAGCCCAGGTGGAAAAAAATATTATGAAGATATATTCACGAAAGTCCCAGTTTTAATAGATATATTGTGTACAATAAGTAAATTATTTTCATTTTTATAATAATAAAATTTGTATAAAAAATACAAAACGTCAAATTTAATTTCACGATTACTTGTTACGAAAATATTATGTACAATCGCATAATTTTCGGTAACAAATTCACAAATAAACTAAGAAAACCGCGGAATTCTGTTGAATAATTCAACTTTAGCGCTTCGTGCGTCGCGCGCTTTTTATTAACAACCCTCTCAATTCTTTATTTTTAGTACGAATAATTTGAAATTTTCCGAAAAACTTCATTGAATACAAATAAATAACTTTGTTACTTCATATTTTTCGAAACATAAAATTTATTCGTCACTTTTTCACTCCGAATCGCGAAAAACAAAGAATTGACAGGTATTGATTTGCTATTGAATATTATCAAATGCTGATGATATTTATTGTTTTTAAATGACTATTCGGCATCAGAAATGAATACTGAATGAAAATACGCAAAATTTAATCCATTGCGTGCAGTATTTACCGAGAAAATGCAATTTATATTTTTTGAAACATTGATTTTAGGTTATTCCAAAAATACCTTTTATATTTCTTTTTTCGTAATAATCATGTTGGTCTAAAAAATACTTGAGGAATAAAAGTTGTATTCTGACAAGCTCTATCAGCTTATATCATTTTATTTTGAGTTTTTACAACTTTTTTTTACTTTAATTTTAGAAAGTGGGCAGTACTTTTCCCCTTTTTCGAGCGCTCGGCGCACTCTAAAAACAAGTGTGTTACTTCTACACGTGAATCACGATAGTAACTTTTTAGGCATTTGAAGTGTGTATTTTTAACACACATTTTGGGTACAAAACGTTAAAGTGTTTGAAAATTAAACGTTACGTTTGTAATGTGTATTAAAAATACACACTTCAAATGCCTAAAAAGTTACTATCGTGATTCACGTGTAGAAGTAACACACTTGTTTTTAGAGTGCGAGTTCTTCTTCCTGTGGGCTCAATTACAGTCGAAGTATTGTAAAGTAAATCACTGTACTTGTATAGTAATTTTTCGGAATTATATTCAAGTGTTGTAAATTTACTGTGAAGCAGCGCTACACGGAGAAATTTTTTATATATTTTATAATGATAATTCTAAAAAGTATTAGGAATCTAGGGAAAATTAAGGTCCACTGGTAATTATTCCTAGGGTACTGGGAATTTTTTGCAGTCAAATTATTAAAGATTCGAAAAATGATATGAAACTTTAGTATAGGTTATAGTAAAGTTTGATACAATCTATAATAAATTACCATATTTCGCTTCGAAAAATTCTCACTATGACACTTTTTTCCCTAAATTGAAAAATAGTTTAGCAAAAACTGTAAACTGGGGTTCTCCGTGTCCCATCAGTTATGAAATTAGAATACATCTTGTGTCATAAAGTTACATTATGTTTTGGTAATAAACTTCGATTACATTATTGTGAAATTACAACATAAATTCTTACATTCTCATCGTAAATGGGAAGGTAATAGTTTTATGTGAAAAATGACTTTCGAATTTTTTATCAAATCTTTACGTTTCGAGACCCCTTTAGTCAGAAAAAACGGTTTTTACGAAAGTGTCTGTCTATCTGTCTGTAGTAGTTGTAGTAGATAGTTATCGATGCCAAAAAGTTAGAACAAGTCCATTAATCAGCCTTACCCGACCAAAATTGAGAAACTAAGCGTATTTTTTGTGTTTTTGAAAAAATCCAAAATTCCAATTCTGGTTTGTTTTCATAAGATTTTTCATAAGATTTATATTTTTGTATACGATGTTGATGTTAATAATTGGCTTTAGGGTCCAGAAATGATAACTCAGGAAGTTACATACTTTCAAACGTTTCGACTCTGATCGGAGTCCTCATCAGTGATCTTTATTTCTAAAATTTATTAACATCAACATCGTATACAATTATTATTTGAGGGTCGATACAAGTCCTACTTTATAAAGATTTATATTTTTCTTTTTAATTAAAAATAATACTATTAAAAATCCAAAATTCAAGTTTCTAACCATAATATGTGAAATACAAAAAAAAACGTTAAAATGGAAAATTATTTGCCTAAATGAGGTTTACAAATTCTCATTAGGACATTTTTCTACAGGATTTATGTTTTGATGTTTTGTCTTCCTGTGGAGTAGGGGATGTCGAACGCCAGTGTAGCTCAGTTGGCTAGAGCAGTCAATCGGCAATAGAAACACCCGGGCTCGAATCCCGGCACAGTCGAAAGCGTCTTTTTTTCCACAGAAAGATTTTAAATTATTTGAAAATTATTAACTGCTTTACATGATTTAACAGTTGACATTTTCTGCAAGGACACCTGTTAAGAAAGTATGCTATCTGATACCGAGACTTGTGTCCTGATAAAGTAGACCGTGACATTTCAACTCTACCATCAAAATTGTAAAATTATTAAATGCCGAAACGCAATATAACGAGGTCTTCCTGTGGAGAAGGGGATGTCGGACGCCTTTGTAGCACAGTTGATTAGAGCAGTCGACCGGCAATTGAAAAACCTGGGCTCGAATCCCGGCACAGTCGAAAGCGTCTCTTTTTCCACAGAATGATTTAAAATTATTTGAAAAGTGTTAATGCTTTCCATGGTTTAAGAGTTGAAATTAGTTGAAGTAGATTATATGAAGATAAATTTTATTGAAGTAGACCGTGACATTATAACTCTACCATCCAAATTTTAAAAACACTATTGAAAATCAAGAATTCCATTTTTTAACCAAAATATGTTGGATACGTAATAAGCGTTGCAATGCAAAATCGTTTACTTGAATAAAGTCTACGATTGTTCTTTCTGATTGAGATATTTAGAAGAAAATAAATCATTTTAATGATGTAATTTATTAAAAAGTTACAGAAATGTATAGAATGGAGCGCGAAGCGCGACGATCGAATCGTGCGCCCTAGGCGTGCTCAAATTTGCAAGCGAAGAGAATGTGCCTACAAAGCGGGCAGATTTTTCACAAAATATAACTGCTACCCGCATGAAGAATAAAGTATATACTGCATTGTACCTAGTACTATACTTCGATAATCAAATATCAAGAATGCTACAACATAGCTCTCGGCCTAATATACATAGTAACTTATACAATATTCATTGTGTTCCTTAAAATATTTTATTTTCCACATAGAGATGGGAATCATGTTGATTGAAACCGATACAGCATTTTACTCTTCGTACACGCAATAAAAAAAATAAATACCAGATTATTAGGGCTTAAGAAAATAATTCCGAATTTGGAGGCTGAAATGATGTAACATAAATAAGTCTTGACACGTTCGCGATGTTTTTCGCACAATTGCACTGGAATGATTACAAAAGAGAGAAGCGGTCAGGCGCCATTGGCTGCTAAGTGGAGCATTCTCAGTGGAAATTTGCACCGTTGCGCCATTCAGTGCAGATTATCCCCATCCTGGATTACCGAGGTCGAGTGCCTGAGGTGTCAGGATACTCTCAAGCTAATTCCCGGGATCTCTAAACTGGAGTTTCGATTTTATAGACCAATAATAGCTGCATTAGGAAAGTAATAGATGCATTGACATCATCTTTGAAAAACGATGATGGTGGGCGCGTCGACTCAAATTACCTTCACTTGAAGCATTCTGATTTTATTTTATTTCTCACGAAACGCGTGACAAAGTGTCCTATTAGAGGAAAGTGTCTCTTGGTAATTTTTTGTTATTCTAATTCTCAACAAGGGAGATCTTTGTAGAATTCTTTGTAAAATTAAGCTAAAAATATGATCTGCTACAAAATAAAAGTGAATATTTTCTTTTAAAGAAGACTATCGATGAATCGCGAGTGCCATTTCATGTTGTTACTCAAATTTCTGCCTTCTTATCCATATAGTTCGAATTGCACTTCCGAGACATCATTCATATGAGACTCACCCCAGAGTTTTGGAGAAAGCCACAAACAAGCAAACAATAAAGGCATGCATCTCGATTTTCGTGTCACAATAAGCACAATGGGAGCAACAATGTATTCATCAATGTCGATATCCAACACTAGAATATAGAGTAGAGACCCTGTAAATTAGTCCTGCAGGATCTCGTGATGCATCCTGTGGGACGTCGTTCCCAGTTAGGAATACAATAGAGTTTGGTGAAACCTGAATGTACTCGACATGTAGTTCGACGTTATTGCCACTTTTTTTTCATAAACTTTGACACTACTGTCGGTTAAAGTAATTGAATACGTTCCAAACTGTAACCGTTTTTTATTAAAACATTCGACCAATTTATTCTAGACACTAAAAAAGTGGTAAGATTATCCAGCTGACTGGTTGTCTAGCCGAACTAAATATTTTTGTATGTTAAATCAATTTTCGAGTTTTTCAAAAATCAAATGATGCATTTTATCACTTTTTCTTTTAATTTCATTAGAGTTGGGGTTTAAGCAATTTTTGGTAACGTACTCTCTAACTGAATCAGTAAAATTTTCACTGACTGAATCAGTGATTTGCCTTCTCACTGATTCATCAGTGAAAAATAATTTTCACTATTAAATCAGTTAATTTTCACTGATTCATCAGTGAACAAATATTTTGCACTGTCAAATCAGTGAAATTTGACTGATTTACAGTAACCTCTTTTTAGCTATTTGAATCAGTCAAATTTCACTGATAATCTGTAGATTTTGACTGATTCAAATTTAGAGAGTATATTTATTGTTTCTGAATTTTGGTTTTCATCTCACAAATCGTGAAAAATTGTCTTTTTCATGGAAAAATTCGTGCGAAGAAGAAAGATTGATCCTATTGGCATAGGAATATATATATTGGGGGTTTACTCTCTGAATCCGAATCAGCAGAAACTCTCTGATTGACAATGAAAAGCCACCGTTTCGAAAGTTATAAGTCTTCCACGTGAAAATCCGTGGAATTTACCTGATTCCACCAGCAAAAATCACTAGTTAATCAGTGAACTATACTAGATAACCCGTGTGGAAATTTTCCTAACTTAGCCCAATTTATTATTGGGCTCCAAGCTGGGCCCAACTAG
This sequence comes from Diplolepis rosae, assembly GCA_030998225.1. Classification (NCBI taxonomy): domain Eukaryota; kingdom Metazoa; phylum Arthropoda; class Insecta; order Hymenoptera; family Diplolepididae; genus Diplolepis; species Diplolepis rosae. The sequence goes on from JAPYXD010000698.1 coordinate 9,689,009, forward strand.
GCGCCCCATGTATGGGTCTTGGTTGGGCATCTCAAATCGGCCCCAAATGGGAACACCAATTAATACCCATGTTCCAAAAAAAAACAATAGTAATAATACAGTATAGTATACTATAATTGAAGTCTACTAATATGCCCCCTATTTGATAGCCACCCAAAGTAATTAAGTATACAAACGCACATATAACGTTGAAGGTTTTAGAAAAAGTATACTAATCATTTTTTTATAATTATACAAAAATGTATAAAAAGCGACGTGCTAATAATCAATTGCGTGTTCGGGTGAAAAAACTTCGAGCAATTCAGGCATTTAAGGCGGCAGCTAGAGAAAATTCGAGTTCTGATGATGGTAAGTTAGAATAAATATTTTTTAAATTCAACTAAGAAAAATTAAATAACTTAAAAAAATTTTAAATATATTTAGTTTATCAGAGACCTAAAATAATAAATAAGACAGAAATTTATGTGTTGATAAAAGTGAATTTTTTTTATAGCGTAGTGGAACGAGAAATCACATGCAGACGTGCGAATTTTGAGGTTATGTTTTCCTAAACTTAAAAATAAGACATGAAGTTTATAATTTTGAGTGTTGTTTATTGCAGAACAAACTCCAAACTTGTCCGAACATCAACATTCCACAGATGAAGGTGAAATCGAGCAGAATTCAGTTCTAACAATTTCTTTACTGGGCAAAAGAACAACTACCCATTTAAAACCCATTTATTATCTGGGCAGGGAACGGATTGCAAAGTTGGGCCCAATCAGTTTTCCCAAACATGGGCTTTGGTCGGGCTGAGCGTTACAACCCAAAATGGGCCCCAGTCAGACAGCCCAGATTGGGCCAGCCTGGTTAATGTGCAATTTTATTGGAACCAAATCTGGCCCCATTCGGCTTTTCCACACGGGAACAGTGAAATTCGCTGATCAACCAGTGAGTTTTCCTTGTGATATGCGTTAAATTTCACTGATTCTATGTGGAAGGTTTAAAACATTTGAAACAGTGGTTTTTCCCAGTTTCGGATTTTGAGAGTGAGATCGCTGATTACGAATCCGTTCTTAGTATCTCTAAATTCAATATGGCGGGTCCAATATGGCGGACAAAGTGTTGAAAAATCATCTGTTTTCGATAAAAATTGGTTTCCGGAGGTTTTTTAGGTTGCTAAGTACGAATCTACTCTCAGATTTTCAGGAACCAAGGCTGCGAATTCAATATGGTAAATGAAATTTTTTTGAAAATATCCACTTTTTATCCAATTTAGTATAGATGAGGGTTTTTGATGGCGCCTCTTACGAATTCCCCGACCAATCTTCGAAATTCAAGATGGCGGGTCGAGTACGCAGACGAAAGTCGAAAAATCACCCAATTTGAATGTGAATTGGTATCTCAGGTTTTTTGAGTTTTTGATTACGAATTCGGTTTTATATTCTTGAAATTGAAGAAAGCGGATCCAATATGGCGAAATATATTATTAATCTATTTCCAATAAACATTGGTATGAGGGTCTTTGAGGTCGACAAATGCGGATTCTTCGTCAAATTCTCGAAATACAGATTAACGGACTTGATATAGTAGACAAAAAACCAGGAAGTCATCTTATTTTAATGAAAAATATTATGCGAGGTCTCTGTGGTCGCTGATAACGAATTCGCTACAATATTTGCAGAATTGAAGACAGTTCATCTGATATAACGGATGAAAAATATATAATTCGGAATTTCCGGTTCCAACACACTTACATTGAATAATAAAGTTTCATTAGATTCAATGTTTAAATCTCCATTACCTATCATCGATAAATATCTAAAACACCAAATATTACCCCATTCAAGCGATTTTTTAATTTTTCGTCATCTATATTGGATTCACCATTTTGAATTTCGGAATTTTAAGCTTGGATTCGTAATCAGTGACCCTAAAATCCCAGAATACCAAAAATTTTAAGTCCATTGAACCCGAGGAAAAATGTTTGCTTCGAAGGGTTAACCAGTAATCTAGTTGATTTTACAAGTTTTTTTAGTTCATTTAACTACAATTTAACTAGTAATCCGAGTTTTTTTGAGTGCGCAGTTATAATTTTCTGTGGAAATTTCAGTAAATTTAGTACCAGTAGGGAAATACATTTTTACAGAAACCAGAAACTTTTTCTGATTTTACAATACTTTTTGAAATTTTATTACCAAAATGTAATGTAAAATTACAGTCTAGGTATTGTAAAGTAAAATCACAGTACTTGTAAAATAATTTTTTTAAATTACATTAAAAGTGTTGTGAATTTGCTGTGACGCAGAGCCACCATCAGTTGTAACATTACGATACATCATGTGTTGTAAAATTACATTTCCTTCTTGTAATAAATTTTAATTACATTCAATATTTAAAGAATTTGAAAATCTTTCTGTGGAAAAAATGACGCTTTCGACTGCGCTGGGATTCGAGCCCAGGTCTTTCATCAAGAAATCAAAAATTTCTAACAAAGCAAGTAAATATATTATTCATCAAAGAATACAAGTGAATTACAAACAATTTTAATCTAAAGATTATCAAGATTCAGGTCTACAAAACATAAGTTTCCACACACGATTCATAAATCAAATTATTCAAAATGATAAGAGACTGCCGTGAAATGCATTGAGTCATTTGCTCTTGACGCACTTGCAACTCGTTCGAAAGTGATAATAAAATGCGAGCGCACGCCAACAGTAGGGAAGAAAGCCATAAAGTATCGAGTCGAGAGAGATCTTGATTCTCTGATCTGATGGAGACATCTCGCGGAGTCAGCATCCGATCCGGCCTACCAGCTGCATAATGGCGTCTCATTCTCGTCATAGAGGGAGGGAAAAATGCACGCAAACCATAGGCGAGTAAGAAACCGGCTTCACCGACAATAGAATCGCATAAACTGCGCGTCACCCTGTTGTGTGTAAACTCGTAGGGCACAGCGCGCGACAATTGGTGACAACAAGTCGACAAAGCGATGGAACGAGCCGAAAAAGCGCTCTCCATAGGCAATAGACTCGAGCATCATTCGAAATACGAAAATGAACAAATCTAAAACAATTAAAATTAACTATTTACATAATTAGTATCCTCATTAGATAATCGTTAACAGGATAGGGATATTTACCATACCAACGATAATAAGTCTATTCCGGATTGTAACGCTTATTATATTAATGGTAAACAGCACGATACTTTATTCTTATCAGATTGACCACGTGATCTACCAAGTAATATTATCTCTACGCATTATATAGATTTAATAGCACATTGACTTCTAATATACCTTTAGAAACAAACAGAAGTAAAATTTAACATATTGCTGACTTGGTCCAACTCGTTGGCAGCTCGAATCTATTCCTGCCTGGACCAATCCCGTGAACAAGTCATTAATCATGTGCCTGTCCCTATATCCCGCTTTTCTACGCAAGAAAGAGAAAGAGGAAAAGAAGCATTGATGTGATTCTTCCATACTGGCAATAAAGCCATAGCCGTGCGGCCGCAGATAATAGTAATAATGTGAAACCGTGTGTAAGCCGCACAACGAGGACACACCTATACAGGGCCGACCAAAAACGTGGTCCTGTGGCTATTGGGCACTGACAGATCACAGGGGACATTTGACCGTGCCGACGCGCCTCGCATTTGTCATCTGGGATGCGGCACAGCCTCAAACACCGTTCCATTTCGACTTTACTGTCCTCGTGAATAATTCTCCGGTACTCATTCGCTCCTTCGTTCGTTCGTTCGTGAACCGGCCTTTATCCCTTATTATTTATTTACCCTCAAAGGACGAACTGAGATCGCACGTGCTCACCACAAACGTCTCACTCACATTCCATTGCGTGATGTCCCTATGACAATAAAATCATCCTCGAGTATATTTCCAAAACTTGCAGCTGCTAGATTTTCCTAATTGTTTTTTAACAAAATATTTATAAGTGTAACTTTGCAGAAAACTTTTAACTTTTGTAGAAAAAGGGCTAAGATATGAACAGTTACGAGAAATAATCCAAGTATAGAACAAATCGGTACGGAATAAGAATAAAATACTTCATAATTGTGGATTCTTAATGGGGGAAATACATGTAAAGGCGTGTACTTTGCTCGATTTTCATGAATTTTTTTTAAATGAATGATTCATTCTGTATTTTTGAAAATCGGCATATGGTTTATTCATATTTTAAAATAATACAAAATTTTTATTTTTATTATTCAAAATGGCCTATGTACACTACATTTCTCTGGAAAGGTCGTAGCGAGACTTCTCGATAAGCGGACATTGTAGCTTCGGTTCTATTGATCTGACAATAAAAATCAAAATTCTGTATTTTTTCGATTACTTTAGCTTTGATAAAATAATTTTTTCAACAAACTTTTGGAAATATGTAGCTTCACATAGAAAGTAATATCATTGGATATTATCGTGACCGCCGATTTGAGAAATATAGTTTTGAGAAAAACGCAGTTAAAGTTTGCTTACATAAAAATTCAATGCTTATAGTGACTTACCAATTAATCAGCAATTCCAGCGCAATGACTTTTTTAATAAGCACCTCCAATGGCAGACACTTTCCTCGTGAAATATTGGACCTGGAACAAAAAATCAAAATGATTCTATATCTATGTGCAATTGGCTTTGGAACTAATTACGGAATTTTTTAAAAATAAAATATTGTAAAAATGGTGCACTTTTGAAAACAAAGTTCCATTTTTTACCAAAAAATCATCAGCAAATTGTTCATAAAATAAAAAGTTCAAGTCGGATCGGAAATCTCGTACGTAGTTCCATATAAAATGTAATTGTGAAGCTACTGATAAAAATTCAAAGTGATTCATACATCCACTTTGAAGTAATGTGTCCCGCAAAATGGAAAAAAGTGGTTTCGAGAAAACGGCGTTCAAAGTTTCACAAACGTTTAAATCCTTGAATTTTTGCTTACCTTCAATCAGCGATGCCTGCACCATACATTTGTCCATCCAGAATAAAAAAATTGTAGTGTCAGTAAAACAGGAATTATTATTTTTTTGAATATTTAGAACTAATTGAAGGCTGCAACCATACACTAATCTGTCCTTTATTATGCCCTAAAATTTCAGCTAAAAAAATTCATTATTGTGGAAAAATTTTGGGGGAAACTGATTTTAGAGATTTAGTTAACTGTATTGATTAATCCATGAGCTTGAAAAAAAGAGCAATCAAGAAATTTATTTGATTCAAAGAAATTTCATTTTAAATCAAAGAAACTTTTTTCTGGGTGTATTGACTTGCAAACAAACGAATATCAAGATACCCTGTTCGGATATATAGAGTTTGCTCATTTCACTAAAGTGAGATGTGTGGGTTCTGATCCCTTGCAGCCCTTTCAATTATGGGAAACCAAGCACGAACCGCCAAATCACATTTGGTACTCCACACCATGAGTACAATATAGTAGATCGAGCGTTAAGGGATGAGAGGTGGATCAGTATGTCCCCTCTGGCGATCCGTCCGTTTTTCTATCAGTTAGTGTGTGGTAAACACGTTGTATTGGCAAAAGTAATGATGGCCTATCGTCCCATTGATTTGTAGCTCCATTAGTTCTGGGCTGGTCGGATTCACACCTGGTCCACACACAACCACAGTAACGGCGATCTACTCGATAAATCCAAATTACTTCTCCTTGAGGAATCATTTTGCGGACCGATTCTATTGCTAGATCCGAAATTTTCACGGGCAACAAGGATAGACTATTGCAACTCACGAGGGACCATAAGATCCGATTCTTTACGCACCGCAAGACGATAAAAATTTTAGGTTTATCCGAATGTTCAAAGCCTGAAAAATTTGATTGTATGCTAAATAAATTCAAGATTATTTCATCCTTAGAATTTATTATATGTTAAGGCTATGAAGCAATTTATTTAAAGATGTGTAAGAAAAGGGTGGGTATCACGTGAAAATAAATGATAGCATCACCATCTTTTCAGAAAATTCCTACAACGTTAGTAATACTTGATGTTTTCCAGGAATGTTTAGAAAACAGATTAAGAAATAAATTTTGAACGCTCGGTGTTAGAATAATTTTTAGCTTCCAGTAATAGTGCTGTTCCAATTTATTATAATATAAATGGAGTGGAGAAGAAAGCAGAACATCCCACAAAGAAAAGCAGTGGGAGGACCCTGAGAACCAGCCTGAAGTTCGGCGTAAGGACAGACGGCTTGGCAAAGATGCCGATAGAGATGAAAAGTACCGACCTGAGGCCACCATGTGAGAATCAAACGAGTACTAAAAGAGAACCTGCTAGACCTAGTCGACCAATAGCCACCGGGTAAACACCCCGATATCTTTTGCCTAACAAGCTGTTAATGATATGAGTCACAGCCAAAACTTACTTTAAGGCTATCGATCTACTGGATCATGTGGCGTCGGTAATTGCACTTACAGTATATAAGACTATTCGGAAATTATTAATTAAAATGGATTGTCAGTACTAAAAAGACGTGAAGAAAAGAGCCAAGAAGGTCTGTCTAGTACCAAAAGTCAATTTTAGTTAATAATTTTCGAATAGCCTTAGATACTCTAATTACAAGTACCAACGTCACGTGGTCTGATTGATCCATGACCTTAACGACCGATTTTACTAACAGTAACTAGCCAATAATGGCCGGTTAGGGAATTTAATCAGTGATTATGGCTTGGTAACATGACCTTAAAAATTGACTTTGAATAAAGTACAGTCTTTTGGGATATTAACCTCAACCATAATGTTCGAACTTTATCATTTAAGATACGACTGGGTTTTCTCACACTTTTTTTTATCATGTAGTAATAAAATATGTTTGATGTGCCTCCGGCGCATTAACGCGTTTTTATGCTACAGTTGAGAGTAGCGTAATGTTGTGTATTACGATACAGAAGAACATAATGTAAAATTTGAACTGCGCATGCGTCTATTACGATACATGCGGAGCATAATCTTCTTCTTCTTCGTATAGCGTTGGCACCGTACTGACAAAGCCTTGTACATTTGAACTGCGCATGCGTCTATTACAGTACGCTACTACTACACAAGATCGAGAAAATCAAAATGACCGGAAGCATTCGTGAAATGTCAAGTGAGACGTGCGATAATCACGGCAATTTCGACCTTTTCAGATTGGATTTGAGTGTACGCATAAGAACTCGTATACGCATCGAAGTCACATAAAATAAAATATGTGCCAATGCACGCAATTCGGGTAATTACGAGACTCCCTTAAAATGCTCGCAGGACTGATCGCGCCTCGACTATGCCTTGGCTTCGATCTCCTGCGAGCATTGTCGCTCGTCGCGTAATAACCCTCATTATGCGCCTAGGCCATGAGATACTATTATGTGTACAGCATGTCATTTTATTTACGTTACAAAATTACACTACTGGTTTTGATTGAAGCAAAAATGTTACATTTTAAATATTAACCTTTACGGGGCCGTCCATAAATCTCATGACGCTGAAGGGGGGGGGGGGGGGGGGCCCGATTTGTCACGCCCGAAGTGGGAAAGGTTTTTCAAAACATCACGTGAAAAATTAAATCGAATGCAATTGCTTATTTATTACATTTTTAGTCAGCTTACTATATCAAGTACCACACATTACGATTGCAAAGCATTTAGAACCTATCTGAGAATAAAATTATTTAAGGAGCATACTCAATCAGGGAGGCAAAAAAATAGGATTTTTCTCAAATTTGTTATAAAAAACTGAATGAATATATTGATTTAAAAACTTTTGCATGCTATTAAAAATTGAAGAACATGTAGGTATTTTTTCATTAATAAAAAAATATTATAATAGTAGCGTATATTTTGCAAAGGCTCTTGAGAAAAAAGTGTCTATCTCGTGGACATGATATCTCTAGACAGGATCATCTGAATTCGAAAAACCAAAAACATTTCGGTAGTAGATGACTTTGTCTAGTACTTGAACAAATAATTTTTAAAAAATTGAATTTTGAATTTTTTGAGAACATTTTAAGTGAAACTCACGATTTTTGTTCCAAAAATAGACCATTTTATTTTTTTAAACGAGTTACTATAATTTTTTTGAAAATCATACGTTTATAGACAATTTAAATATGTATAAAATAAGTCTTGGAAATTTCAAACGAATCGGTGCATTAGTTTTTGAGAAATCGTGTTCACCGACTTCAAAAATGTGGTTTTGAGATAAACCCGTTTGAAATTTTCAATAAGAATAAAACCTTAATAAAATTTTATTTTTAAAACGCTCTATAGCTCTTTCAGTTTTGCTCCAATCGTCTTGAAATTTAAGGAGAACATTTACAAGATTTTTACTTTATTTGTTAATAAAATATCCTTCCTAGAATTTTGAAAATACATAAAAAGACAAGAAAGAACGTCTGTCATCTTTATTTTAGTAAAATAATAAATAAAGTCACATTCGATCCTAAACATTTGTACACGGAGAAACGCAAGTTTAGAATTTTTGCAAAATTGCGTTTCATTTTAGGGAAAAAGGTGTCATAGGGAGAATTTTTCGCAGCGAAATATGGTTATTTACTATAGATTATATCAAACTTTACTATTCAAAACCAAATTTCGAACCCGTATCACTACAAACTCTAATTCATCTTAACGTCCAAACAAAAGTATGATTTAAAATTTCAAGAATTCAAAACCGTTCGAACTCTCGAAATACAAAAAACAAACGACTAAATTTGGACCGAAAAAACTTCTTAGTATCAACCATTATGAGAAATCAACAAAAAAGGAGGAAAGAAAAGAGAAGGCAAACTTCCAAAACCCTTTCCTTCTTTTTCTTTCCTCCTTTTCTGTTGGTTTCTCATAATCGTTGATCCAAAATTCGAACTCTTGACATTTTGAATTAAACTACCATAACCTATATACTTAAGATTCATTTAATTTTTCAAATCTTTAGTATTTTAATTCAAAATTTCAAGAATTTGAAACTGTTCAAATCCTCAACATAAAAAAAAACGACCAAACTTGGACCAAAAAACGTTACCCAAAATAAGCAAACATGAGAAAAACCAACAAAAAAGGAGGAAAGAAAAAAGAAGGCAACCTTCGAAATTCCTTTCCTTCTTTTTCTTTCTTTCTTTCCTCTTGAAATTTTGAATTGTACTTTTGTTTGGACGTTGAGGGGAATTTGAGGTTGTAGTGATACGGATTCGAATTCAATTTGGTTTAGTATTTTGACTGTAAAAAATTCCCAGTCGGCTAGGAATAATTACCCGTGGACCTCAATTTTCCCTAGATTTTAGAATTTTTAGAATTATCATTATAAAGTAAAACATGTATTGCTACTCTCTAAATTTGAATTAGTCAAAATCTACTGATTATCAGTGAAATTTGACTGATTTAAATAGCTAAAAAGAGGTTACTATAATTCAGTCAAATTTCACTGATTATTTCAGTGAAAATTCACTGATTTGACAGTGAAAAATATTTTTTCACTGATGAATCAGTGAAAAGGCAAATCACTGATTCAATCAGTGAAAATTTGACTGATTCAGATTTAGAGAGTATAAAAAGTTTTTCTGTGTATTAAAGTATTGAACCAACAAATGAAATAACACCAAAAGCTGATTTTAGGATGATGGCCTCGCCTTTTCCGGGTGTATTGTTAACTAGCAACTAAGATTTTCACTAGGATGAAAAGAGCAGGTCGACACTTGAAAGCAGTGCGACTTTTCATGATCGTTTTCCAAGCATTGGATAGATTTGGTGGCATAACAGAGGGAGCGAGAATAGGCAAGTTTCGTCGGCTTTCGTCTGTAGTTCGATCGTGGGCGGAGCGTCGCGGTGCGCGGCGTCGTGTGTGAAGCAAATTGTCAATGCTGGCATTGTGTCTGCACAGAGGCAGTATTAAATGGCCATACAGCCATACCACGGCAACATCGGGGCGCGTTCGACACCACCCTTCGTTTTCTCATTGCGTTAATGTCTAAATACCTCATGGGCCTTTTACACCCACCCTTCAACGCCCTCCATATTGGATTCCATGGACCGTACGCGTTCCTTTAACAGAGCCCAGAAGAAGGATTTCCGGAAGGAAGATGAGACGCGGTACACATACACGTTTAGTTCATGCCATTAGGATCTTTGATCCGCCGAATTTACCCCTTTTTAAAGTTCATTCAACCTCGAAGAGATTGAGAAGATCAGGTGTCGCTACTGCCTTTCACACCTGAAGATCTTTGCATCAAGTTTACATCGTCAATATGGCTACCTTCAATCGGTGCCAATCACGGATTGTGTTTCAATTTAAATATTACCGATCATAGAATATAATTTCGGACTACTAGAATTTTTATTCTTCCGTTCTTTCCTTATCTGTCGAAATATTTTGTAAAAGGAAATTTATGTTCCTAGAACCATAGCTTCAGATTGACACTAATGAAATACGAGCTTAATTGCCTTCAGAAAATTTTTTTCCCACGACTTTTTAGATTTGGAGCTTTTCGTGACACATGGAAATGCTTTTAATGCCTAACTCAAATTACGGAAAAGCATTGCAGGTTTTTAAAACATGAGGTTTTAAATTAAATTCGAAAATAGCCTCTTATGTTTATAATTTCGCAGATTTCCTACACGCAGAAAAAAGATCAGTTAAATTTACAGGAAGTTCGGTACTTATTTGGACAACATAACTTTTCAGTAAATTTTACCAGAAGTTGAGTTCAATTAACAGATTTTCTGTACGTTTCACTCAGCGTCCAGTAAAATCTACTGAATACGAAAAAATACGAGTTAAGTTGATTGTACTGTACGCTAAGTGAATTGTACAGAAAATCTGTTGATTGAACTCAACTTCTTGTAAAATTTACTAAAAAGTCATGTTGTCCAAATAAGTAGCGAACTTCCTGTAAATTTAACTGATCTTTTTTCTGTGTGTAGGAAGAGTCCAACACGAAAATTCCAGTAAAAAATTTTAAAAGTACGAGAAACATTCTAAGAAAAAATTGAACTTGAAGAAGAAAAAAGGACCAATTTGCGAAAGGAGCGGGTCCAGATTTTTGGAAAAATTGATGATAGATTTTCCTACACTGGGAGGTCGTGGAATTAGGTGCGGTATCCGAAAGTTGACAATGGCTGAACAATGAAGTTTTCTAAGAGTGAGAAGCTCTTCTCATGATCGGATATTAGTGTTTTACAACGTAGCATTATCGAATCGTTACGCGTGTCACTCAATCGTGATTCTGATTCTCGATGTTCCGTTACTGGCCTTTTTGTGGAAATCGGTCACCCACGAGGAGGTGCACTATTGTTCCTCTAAACTACAAGCAGCAGGAAACTGGTGTCATGGCATTCTACACAATCCAGGAAAAAGCTACTTCTAAGGACCAGGAACGTTCCTTGCATCTAACCGTGACGCAATGAAGATTAGTAATTTACAGCGAGCCTACTTTTGACCATTCGAAGTACCATTTACCAACCTTCCGTTAAGAGTTGACCAGCAATAGGGGTGATCATTCGCATTACTAGCTATTCTTCAGTTAAAATAGGTGAAATTAGTAAAAACCTGCTATGCAATCAGGACAATTTTTTCGACAAGTATTTTTAAAAAGTTTAGACGTTAGAAAAAAGTCGTATAGCTTCAGAAATGTAGGGTTTAATTATTTGCCCAAAAATTATTTAAAATTTAATTAATTAATTAAATTGCATTTTTCAGCGTCACATCAAATTTTCATTTCCTTGGAACTGGATAACTTTTTTTCATGTATTCAATATGTTCATATATCGGGAGCAGGTTTTTCTTCGTATTAATTAAAAATTTAATTATTTATCACTTCCTAAATCTGAAATTCAAAAAGCATAAAAATCTAAGAGATCACATCATTTTTATCCGTATTTAGCTACTTAATATCTCGGGAGCAAGTTTTTTATTTTTCTATCTAATTGAAAATTGAATTTTTTATTTCATAAAATGTTTAAAGAAAGTGAAGCTCAAAAAATTAAAATAATTATAGGGGAAATTGTTCAAATAATTTCAATTGATTGGTTTTTTAAAAATACATTAATATATCTATTACATAAAACTTTAACAATTAAATACAAAATTATAACTAAAATTAATAAATCGATTATTATTGAATAATCATGAAATTTAATTATCCGCAGCTAAGCCTGCTCCAATTTCAGGTTAGTGTCAGTTCAGGGTAGTCAACTTTCACATCTATTTCCTCTAAACTGGATAACTTTTTATAATCAGACTTTTAGGGGCTCAATTCAGCAACACTTTGACTCGAATCTGGACTTTTGTTTTCTTTCCCAAATAAGATTTTGATTCTATAGAATGTTTTTTCACTCTCCTGTGAAATGGTCACAATATCCTAGAAGGCCATGGATTAACCAGTAAAGCTGATTAAATCATTAAAATCAGTTTCCCCCAAAATTTTTCCACTATAATGGATTTTTTGGCTGAAACTTTAGGACATAATAAAGGACGTATTATAAGGAGAAACTTTTTATATCCATTTTTACTATAGTATTTTTCAATTTAGGGAAAAACGTATCATTGACAATTTTTGTTGGTAAAAATACTAAACTTTATAATAATGATATGAAACTTCAGCATAGTTCATGGCAAATTTTACTATAGTTTATACTAAAGTTTCATATCATTCTTCTAAAGTTTAGTATTTTTACTAACAAAAATTCTCAAAGTTATACGTTTTTCCCTAAATTGAAAAATACTACTTTAATTAGTTTTCAACAATTACAAAATTTGAGAGTCACTAGAACAGGAATTATTATTTTTAAATTGCTTAGAACTAATTGAAGTCTACAGCCATCCAAAAATATCTCCTTAATTATTTCCTAAAGTGTCAGCGACAAAAATTGATTATAATTCTTGGGAGAAACTGATTTAACTAATTTTATTGATTCAGTCAGTTGTACTGATTGATTCATGACCGTAAAACTTTTTGGACAGCCACCCTTAAAATATCATTCATTTATCATCAACACATTGAGGTGATAAAATTCACAATTTATATTTTTGTGAAATGGATATAAATAAAATAAAAAAGTTGATCCCTCCATTTAAGAAGTCTCTAACTCTAACTTTATTGAGCATCTGGGTATGCGAGTATAAAAATGCAACGACAAACAAAAGAACTCACAAATAGCAAGGCCCGCCCAGTTGTCGGGCAAGGCCCGACAATGGCCTGGCATGTTTTTCAATATTTAGCCATCATGACTTTTCGTCGGGGCTTTCGGGCGAAATCTCCGCGTCGAATTGGAAACTAGATAATTCAATTAGACGACAGCTGCCGTTACAGCTCGGCAGGTAGAGGTAGACTCTGGAGATTAAAGAGAGGGAGAGAAGAAGCCGCCCTCGTCATGGACCATACCTTTGATGTGTTCATTTCCACCTTATAGTTATTCCTCTTTCGGGTGGCCTCCTCATTATTAAAGTTTCATCCTAGCGTAGTTGGTCAACTTGAAGATAGAAACTAGAAAAACATGACACTAATGAGTAGGCGAGTAGTACGGCAGTTTAGATTAAGAACGAGGATTTCGAATAATTTGACGAGATTATGAGTACATGTATAGTAAACACGAATTAAGAACTCACTGAATTAGCAAGAAGAATCATAATTAACTCTTTTTTAGAGTCCTTCGTCAAATTATTAGACGCACTCAAGTTTTTGACTTTCTTATAAACGGAGAAAAATACTTTTTCAAAATTATCAAACTATTTGGAAAAGCATGATAAATTCTAAAGCTATGTACTTTTTCCTAATAATTCACAGTTATTACCGATTAATATTCTCATTTAGACGGCAAAATAAATTGAAATATAAAATTTTCCTAATAATCCAATTTATTTTACCGTTCGAACCATCAGAACACAAAAAGAACCAAATTTGGACCAAAAACATTTCCTAATATTAACGATTATGAGAAACCAACAAAAAAGGAGAAAAAAAAAGAAGGCAAACTTCCAAAACCCCTTCCTTCTTTTCCTTTCCTCCTTTTTTGTTGGTTTCTCATAATCGTTGATCCTAGGAAATTTTTTTGGTCCAAATTTGGTTCTTTTTGTGTTCTGAGGGTTCGACCGATTTCGAATTCTTGAAATTTTTAATTACAAGTATTGTAAATTTGCTGTGAAGCGCGCCACCATTAGTTGTAAAATTACAATGCATCATGTGTGTATTAAAATTACATTACCTTCTGATAATAAACTTCCATTACAGTATTGTGGAATTAGAACATAAATTATTTAGTGTGTCTTCGATGTGACATTACTTTAACGTTGCCAAAGGTTGATCATCAAAACAAAAATTTTTTCTTATAAAATAAATATATACTATAACTATGATATTTTCAATATAAACTAAAATCGTTAATTGTAATAACCTTTATAAGAAAATGGCAAATTTGAATAAATGATGAAAATTAAGTGCGTTTATTAAATTGGCCAAGGACTGTATTATATCAATAAATTCTCATGGGTTACATATTTTTACGATTTTAGAAAGAATTGAATGTATTGTGTGTAAATTAAGTTATAATCTACAGCGCATAAAAACAATAAATTTGTGACTTTTTGTAGATTTTCCTCCTTTTGAGTAATGTCATGAAGATGAAATTTGTGAAGATCTGTTGGGTTATTAGCCCTGACCACACAATTCTGTTGTAGTATTTCTTCATCTCATGATGTCGGCATGTTTCTTAGCACCAGTCGTCGAATCATTAACGTCTATCTACAAAAGCGTGATCCGCCCTTGACGTATTTTGTAAATAGATTCTTCGCAATTTTGGCGGCATATTGGACTCTTGGGAGTCGTTGGTTTGCAACACTATTCTAGCACATTGTTTCCTACAGGTTAAAGTGCATTAATCTCGTTTCGTTTGCTGCACGGGACATAATACCGACAATGGCAACCCACCACGCCTATCGAAAATACCAATCGTAGAACGATAAGAAGAGGGACCTCTTCAGGCCCTATAAGAAAGAATGCAAATTACCGTCGCCGGGGAATATTGAGAAAAATGTGGAAAGTCATGCGGGGAGAATCTAAGACGCAATGAGTCCTTCGGTGATTTCATGAGAATTACATAGTCCAACCTTGTCATCGGCAAAGAGAAACACGCGAAAAATTACAGAGCCCCACAAAAAAAAAAATATCTTGAGTTAGAAACGAGACCCATAATTTCCTATGAATTTGGATCCGCTGATCACGAATCTGAAGGCCGTTTTATCGTGTTGTCCCTAGTTTTTACATAACCTCAAAATTTTCGAATTTTGAAAAAAATTCTATTTTTTTTTTTATAAAATGATTTTTTTAAATTAGAAATAGGCAAGAAGTATAGTTTGAAGTCGTTTGTGTTGAGTTTTTTAGAACAACAATTTTATCGCTGCTCTTGTTCTTTTTTTATTTATTTGATGGCATTTTTGTTTTTCAGCAATTTTCCTGCAATTATTAATGAATTAATAATTCGTCCTGAAAAATTCAGCACAAAACACGTCAAACTATATTTCTTGCCTATTTTTAACTCAAAGAAATCACGTCCTTCCAAAAAAGAAAAGAATTTTTCCTCAAAATTCGAAAATTTTGAGGTTATGTGAAAATTAGAGACAACACGATAAAACGGCCTGCAGATTCGTGATCAGCGGGTCAAAATTCATAGGAAATGATGGGTCTCGTTTCTAGCTCAAGGCACTTTTTTTGTGGGGCGGTGTTATTAAATAACAGCTATTTCGCTATAAAGAGGAAATTTTTAGTTTTTTATTACAGGAAAGGCAAGAATTTAAGAATAATACATTGTTAATAATGTTCTTTTTCTATACGTTTACATCCAAAATCGATAAAATTATTATATGAAAATTTTGAAGAAACTGGAGTACATGAAAGCGGGTATAGATAGCCTATTTTTAGTTTTGGTAATAAAAACAAATGCATGCAGTTGATTTTACATTTTTCTCAGAGTAGAAGTGCAGTTTTTACATGTTTATGTACAAAATAATTAAGTCTTTCAAGGGACTTTTGCGATAAGCTTGATTATATGTAAACGGATGTAGATAGCCTATTTTTATAGTTTTGATAATAAAAAAAGTTTACTTATCAGAAAGTCGACAAATTGCTTAAGTTAAAGTTTTTTAAGTTATCCAAACCAACATTATTTTGTCTATTTTCGTTATTACGTTTTCAACATTTCCAGATTTTCCAAGAGACAATTTTCTTTATATTTTGAACATGAAAGTGTTGAAACCTGAAATCACTAAAATTTCATAATTTTCTGAGTATCATATATCTTTAATAAACCTGTTATCTAAATGAAGAAAATAAACTGTAATTACACCCAGAAAAGAGTTTCCTTGAATCAAAGAAAAATTTCTTTATTATACAGCCAAAGAAGAAATTTCTTTGAATTAAAAACGTTTTGTTGGTTCAAAGAAATTTGTTTTGACCTAAAGAACTGGATTTACATTGAAGAATTTTTTATCGATTTAATAAAACTTTTTTTAATTCAAAGAAATTTTTTCTTTGACCACATATTAATGAAATGTTTCTTTGATTTTGATTTAATAGCAGTCTTTTAAAATGTTTTTCCTCGTAATATTTTAACAATACTAGAATAAAAAACTTACGCATCAAAGTAGTTTCTAGTCAAGTTTCAAAATTTACAGTCAAAGAAAAAATGTCTTTAAATTAAAAAAAGTTTTGTTGATTCAAAAAAATCTCTTTAATGTAAACAAATCTTCTTTTTTTGGTAAAAACAAATTTTTTTGAATCAACAAAACTTTTTTTAATTCAAAGAAATTTTTTCTTTGACCGCAAATCAAAGAAATATTTTTTTGATTCAATGAAACTCTTCTCTGGGTGTAAATTATAACCCGCATTGGCAATTTAATAATAGCAGTCTTTAAAGATATTTTCCTTGTAATATTTTAACAATACTAGAATAAAAAACTTACATCAAAATAGTTTCTGGTCAAGTTTCAAAATTTGAGGTGCTTTTGTTCAAAAATAGGTAATTAAAACATGAGTAAAATGTCCGCTTAGTAACATATCCCCAGATATAAATTCACAAACTAAAATTGAGAAACAATGACTAAAGAATTCTATAAGTAATCGATGCTCCTATGTATCATTTGTGTTGAGATAAAGAATCAAAAAATTATAAATAAAGATTAATAATCTAAATTTGAAGATATTTAAATGTATTTTGAAGTGTGTACCTGAAGTTCCAATCCCACTCGATAATTCTTATTTTATATGTTAGAACTAGAAGAAAGTCATTTCAAAAAATCTAGAAAAATTGAAAAATTCCTGAATTCCTTCCTGCTTAACTGTCCACAGAAGCCCAAAAGTTTTAATTGTCTGGAAATAACCAAATTTTTGCAAATTTTACACTGTATTATTTTTGAAAATGTCCACTCGGTAACCCATTTTTGGATAATATTAAAAATACGGATATAAAATTGAAAAACTGAGAACATAGTCAAACACGACGCAAAAGTTAAATTCCTGTCATATTTGTAAACTTTTTTATCGTCACTCTAAATATTCTTTAACTAATTTTGAAATTTGCTTTTGTCTTTTTGAATGTCCGCGCGGTAACCATCCTATAGTGTCTAAATCATTCGTTCACAGTACAAAAATGATGATAGATCTCTTAAATTTTGATATACGTTATGTTTTAAATTAATAGACGAAATTCCACAACTTTTTGGCAACGACACATAAATATATTATTTTTCTTTAAAATTTCAGTAACGTTCGAAAATAAAAGTTTGTCATCCTTATTTCAAAATTTTATATATTCTCTTCGCAGAAAGTAGGTGGGGACGTATCAAACATGCTTTCATATTTCCTCAACCTTTTCGCGCTTTAATATAAAGTTCTTTCATTGGAGGTGTGGGTGTGCGCGCGCTTGCAAAGTTCCAGAGAATGGAGTCGTTGAAAACGATTATGCACGCAATAAATAGATTATCGGCTAGGCCACCCCCACGGAGAGTGACGAATTTCTTGTATACTGAAATTCAAGCCCAAATTTGCCATGGATCGCATAGAGTTGCCAATGGGAAAAGGCAGGGCCTTTCTTTCGGTGACCGTCATGGCAAATCAGCGAAATTAGCGGCATCTGGCCACGTCCTGGTACAACGAATATCTATTCCTTCACATCTATACACGCTATATAAAGACGTTCGATACCATTTTCAGGAAAATCTGACAGAGCATGGATAGGGCGGGGCGGTCGAAAATCTTTTTCTCAAAAAGGTCTAGTGTACCTCTATGGTCACCGATTGAAACGTTCCCGGAGACGAGTTTACAAATATTTGTCGGCTCGACCTAGAAATCGAAAAAGCCGATGATTCATGTGAACCTCACATCTCGAAATTGTGACTTGCGGGTAAACACGTGTTGAATAAACTTGTTATGTCTGTTAATGTGGTAATTTATTTTTTTCTTTGAGATCCTGCTTCTTCCGCTATCAGCTTTTTCTTTGTTCCGACTATGGTCGTTAAAATGTTTACTTTCATAAGAAAGATAGATGTTTTTTGCTAACAATTACATTTAAAAGTTAAGATTATGGATCAACCGAACCTCGTAACCAAAATCTTGTAAAAGTATCAGCGAGATAACTTTATTTGTTAACAAAATATTTCTTAGAAATTTTAGAAAGTAGAGAAGACAATACAAAACTTTTGTCAACTTCATTTTAACGAAAGTTTTGTAAAAAAAATTTACTTTACTAGAGTAAAAGCAAAAACAAGTTAAGAGACGATCTATGTAGTCTTCTGTTGTATTTTATAAAATTTCAGAAAGATATTTTGTAAACTGAAAAATTCTTACAGTAATTTGGTCACTAGTTCGGTTGATATTTCTAATATGCAAAATATCTTTCTTGAAATTTGAAAAACACAGTAAAAGGCAATAAAGATTGTCTTTCAACTTCTTTTTGGTTAAAATATCGGAAAAGATTTTTTCGATAAAATAAAACTGAAGAAGTTATCAACATCTACAGTAAATTGAAATTTTTCACTCAATTTTCACTAAACTAAAGTTTACAGACGTTCTGTATTTTCTTTCCTTGTATTTTCTAAAATTTCAGAGGGATATTTTGTAAACTGAAAAATTCTAACAGTAATTTGGTCGCTAGTTCGGTTGACATTTTTAATATGCAAAATATCTTTCTTGAAATTTGAAAAACACAGTAAAAGGCAATAAAGATTGTCTTTCAACTTCTTTTTGGTTAAAATATTGGAAAAGATTTTTTCGATAAAATAAAACGGAAGAAGTTATCAACATCTACAGTAAACTGAAATTTTTCACTCAATTTTCACTAAAGTAAACTTTACGGACGTTCTGTATTCTCTTCCCTTGTATTTTCTATAATTACAGAAAGATATTTTGTAAACTGAAAAATTCATACAGTAATTTGGTCACTAGTTCGGTTGACATTTTTAATATCCAAAATATCTTTCTGAAATTTTAGAAAATACAAGGGAAGACAATACAGAACATCTGTCAACTTCATTTTAGCGAAAATTAAGTGAAAATTTGCAGTTATAACTGTAGATGTTGATAACTTTTTTAGTTTTATTTAATCGAAAAAATCTTTTCCAATATTTTGACCAAAAAGAAGTTGTAATTTTTATTGTCATTCACTATGTTTATCAAATTTCAAGAAAGATATTTGTGAATGAAAAATGTTATTTTACAGGAATAAATTAATATATCTCAGAATCTCACAAACAGTTTGAAAAACAAATTGAAATGAATTAGGTTATTTAAGAAAAGGAAAGTTTGTACTTTATTTTAACGATTATGTTGACAATAAACATGTTTATTTGAACATATGTATCTTTGACTAAAAAATTAGAGATTTTTTAGAAATCGTAAACAAGGAGGATCCGGAAGAGAACCTTGCGTTTCGAAACGGAGATAAATCACGAAGGGAAAAAACGCTGGTGTGCCAAACTTTGAACGACAACCGAACGTCCCCTGATGTTACGTAATTGTTTTATGGCCCCTATAAACTTGAGAATGTTAACACAAGCTATTTTCTATTTACTGATTTGATTTCTGGATCTAGTGTTTTACATATCTTCGTCGTTAAGTGTTACAATTTGTTGGAAAATTCATTTTATTTAAACTGTGTGTCTAAAATTAAAAAATGTAAAATAACGAAAATGTTACGGTTTCACTACATCAGAAAAGAAAGATGCAGCATTCCATCGTTGGAATGCGTTTAGTTAATGACTCGAATTAGGATAAATTCAAAGTAGAATGTGCATCCTGAAAAGACGATGAGAGGACTTCGGGTGTAAAATGGTTACGACGTTCTCTGCAGGGGTTTTTCGAAAACGCGTAACATTGCCACTTAGTAGTCTCTGACCTAAGCATTGTTTGGCAAATAGTGTCAGGTTGACGGCAGGATGCGTCCTTGGAATTTCAGGGATGTGAAAAAATCCTTCTCCGGAAACGACAGGACGTCCCGAAGAGCGAGTGTCACACGCCCGAATTTCGTAACTGTTCCGTGAAAAACCTCTTTGTCAAACGCATTATACAACAGAGCAAAGCGCTTAGAGTTATGTTTCAAACGCAAAGACTTCTTCTAGACTACATTCTATTCCCATTCCTCTGATAAATGTCTGCCTTTGAATAGCACTATATTATTCGCAGTATCGGCAACTCAGAACTTCAAAGTCAAAAGAAGTTTTCAAAAAGCTAAATTGAGAATTATTAATTTCCTCAAGAGTTATTCAAAAGTGACATGTTTTATAAGCAAGACGTTGTCGGTAACGTAGAAGTCGATAATTCGATTACATCTTACACTCTCTGGTACTATGATTTCATTGAGTTTCATCTTGAAAAATTTATTTTCAAGAATTATTCTTGAAAAAAGTTGCATACAATTTTGGCTTATACGAAAAAGAAATTCGTTTAAATTTCATGAAGAGTTTGGAACCTTTGGAGGTGATTAAAAAAAAAAAAAAATTTGAGAAACTTCGGTAAAAAATAGTCAACTGTGCAGACAATGATAACAAAAAAGTTCAAGAAAAATTTTTCTTGGACTGTTTTGTTTCTGAACAGTTAATTATTTTCTACCACAGTTTTTTCCGTGTCATCATCAAATCATAAATTTTTATAATCTGCATAGAGTATATAATAAAAAATTTTGAGTGAAAATTAAGGACATAACGAATAATATATGAACCGAGGGTTGTCCATTTAAATTATATTTGAACAATTTAAAAAATGAATTCCTGTTTTGCCGAAATTCGAAATTTTTTAATTGTTTAAAACCAAATCGAAAACCCATCGTTGATATAAAATTTATCATGTCCGAAAATTTAAGCCAAAAATATTCATTTTAGATGCATGATGCTACACATTTACCAAGTTTTTTTCTCATACATTT
This sequence comes from Diplolepis rosae, assembly GCA_030998225.1. Taxonomy (NCBI): domain Eukaryota; kingdom Metazoa; phylum Arthropoda; class Insecta; order Hymenoptera; family Diplolepididae; genus Diplolepis; species Diplolepis rosae. Next base: position 9,710,395 of record JAPYXD010000698.1, read on the forward strand.
TTTTTTTAATTTTACTGCATACCATAGAAATTCCAATGTCAAATTTTTGTGTTTAAACTACGACAGAACATATCCCCGTGTAGATGATGTTACATGGTTTTTCAAAAGTTTCCTCCAATTAATTTATACCAAAAAAATGTTAAATTTCCAAATTCTACATTACACCAAAAAATTTTCGATGTATAATTTCGTGCATAAATTTAGGCAGAATCTTACACTTACATATTTAAGCGAAAATTCTTAGTTTTTTTCAAAGTATTTTATTCTGAAGCAATGTTATTTACGCTTTGTTTTCTATATATTTATAGAAATATTTACTGATGTATTTTCTATTAAGCCTCAATTCAAAGAAAAGGCTTTATGATGCATGATGATATGCATTTTCTCAAAAGTTTTCTCTAATTATTTATGCAAAAATTGTTAAATTTTTCCAACTTCTTGTTTCATGATATTTTATTTTTAAGAAATTGCAAAGTTTTTTATTAGCTCATAAGAAAATATTTTAATTTCGATCAGAACCGAAACATCTGGTCATACCTTGATCATGTGACCCGCTTATTCCATGTCCTTAAGGCCGTATGGTAGGGCCTGTCCTCATTAATTACATAAGAGCGCTTTATTAATAAAATACCAATTTTAAGAAATTATCCGAAGAGGACATCAATTCAGAAAAATGCAACGCATTACTATGTCTTCTTCTGGAAATTTGTTAAAATTATTATTTTATTAATAAAGTGGCCGTATGTAATTAATGACGACAAACCCTACCACACGGCCTTAAGGTAGTTCACCCACGAAAATTAGACCTCAAGCAAAAATAGATAATTTTGCTTTGAAGAATAGCAATATTATTATTGAAGAGCCAATTTTAAAGAGAAAAGATTATTTTCCATGAAAAAATTTGAAATGCAGAAAAATAATGTATTTAACAAATTTTATTTTTGCCGAATTTTTTTCCTTATCATTTCATACCTACAAAATGATGCGATTCAGGAAGATTTTTTCAGGAAGAAGAATCTTCACAACTTTGCCGTTCCCAATTTTTGGAAATAAATTCTTTAATGTCTGAAAACATTAAAAATCAATTTTCTAAAACACAATTCTTATAAACCAATTACTAAATTTAGTAATAATTTATTCATTTTAGAAAATTGGAAACGGTTAAGTTCTAGATAATTTCTTTTCCGAAAAAAATGATCGGTGATTTATTAGAATCACATAGTTTTTTAAAATTTGGTATAAAGCAATAAGAAAAAAACTTCAGCAAAAATAAAATTTGTTAAATACATTATTTCTCTGAATTTCAAATTTTTTCATGGAAAATAATCTTTTCTCTCTAAAATTAGCCCTTCAATAATAATATTGTTATTCTTGAAAGCAGAATTATCTATTTTTGCTTGAGGTCTAATTTTCCTGGATGAACTACCTTAATAAATAAAAATTTGTCGCTATGAGTTTTTCAAATTATTTTTATTAATGTTAATTCTTGGAACCTTTGGGAATAGAAATTACCAAAAATTTCGTCAGTTTAACGGATATCCGAAACGTGTATAGGAATTACCATGTAATGGTCCGAAGGTCAACCCTTTAGAGAATGATAATACGGCCTCGGTTTAACCTGTTACAATAGAGGGAAAAGATGTTGTCAGAAGAAATTTTCGTAAAAATCGAGCAAAGCAATAAATTAAGCGTCGCGTGGTTGTTTATTACGTCCATGCGACAGGGAGAGTACGTTCGGCCATAAACTAATAAACGCATTAACTACCTTGGACAATAAGTCTCGTCAACAAGTCATAACGAATCACAATACGCGAAGGTACCGAAGGAAAGTCAAAGTACAGGACGCATATTCAGCAAACATTGGTACTAACTATGGTCCACTATAGTTACTATAGAAAGAGCGCTACCTTGATTTATAGTAGGGTCGACAAATCGACTTTACTTATTATCCCAAGAAGAAGACAGTGTCCAAGATCCTTAACGAAAATTTTTCGAGGACAGTACGACCCGCTGGCACGCGAGGACACGCGAGGAAGTATCATATTTTCCTACTAATAATCTCAAAGACCTCGAAGCCTTGTTGAAGAAAGAGAGCATTATGGAAAAATGGTTATGCCAAATTATAAATGGCACTGAAACATTGTTATTTTTATTCTTAAGGATAATACCCGTTCTAAGGATTTGTATCTCTTTTCAGCTTAGAATGAATCTTTGTGGACTACACGGAGAAAAATGGATATTGACTGATAATATCTAGATATTGAGGCACAATGTCAGTAGCGTTCAACTATGTGACAAACATTTAGATATTCTACTTCAATGCCTGCAGATATTGAAAAAAAGATATTAACCACCAGTATCTCAGATATTGAGCTTGATTATCTCAGATATTAAAAATGAATATTCAAGATACTAAACTTCTGAATATCCTCGTTGGTAAATTTGAATGTCTGAGGTATTAAAGTTGAATATGGTAAGGTATATTCAGGAATATTCAGGTATACTGAAAAGGTAAGTTATAGATGTTACAGCTCAATGTCTAAGATACTCAAAAAATTATTTTAAAGGTTATAAAATAACTACATATTCAGTTTTTAGAAAAAAGTCATATTATATTTTATTATGTTCTTTTCTGTAAAAGTAATACAGATGTTTAAACAAAATTTTCATTATCTGGCATGTCTAAAATTAATTTAATGTTCTTGTTAGAAACTTAACCTTAACACTGAGGTTAGATTTCATTCTCGGCTATAAACCACATAGGGACCGTTCACATAATACGTCACGCGATTTTTACCTATTTTTACCCCTCCCCCCCGTCCCCCCATGTCACACATGGTCGCAAACCTCAGCCCCCCCCCCCCCTCTTTCGATGTCACGTCACACCTCTTAATTTTATAAAACATTTTTCGTTAACGCGTACAAAATCCAGTAAAAAAGAAGCTATTAATTATTATTGTAGATAATCTTTTCAGAATTTTTTTTCAAATTTTGTGGGTACACATTTAATGTGTGACGTAACGCAGAGGGCAGACCCCCCTCCCAACATGTCACACCCCGTCACAATTTGCAGAACCCCCCCCCCCCAAAACTGTGTGACGTATTATGTAAACGGCCCCATATAGAGAAAAAATATAACTTATATGTTTTACTTACTACATCTCAAGTTAAAGACCCGATCACTTTTATTCCACATTACCAGGTGTACACGTATGAAACCGGTAATGACATCTATGTGTCGCTAGGTAAAACTATACGCTCTGTTAAACCAAATCATTGACGCCATTTCTTCGCATTGAGTTCTGTCAACAATATTCAGTTCATAAACAATTAAGTTTCATACAACAACTAATTTTTTTTCGCTAGTAAAAATGTCGATTTTTGTACCTTCAAACTACGATTTGCGGACATCATTGATTTTCTGTTACCAATTGAAGAAATCTGCTTTGGAAGCCCATCGAATGCTTGTGGAAGCTTATGGCCAGCATGCTCTAGGCAAAACACAGTGTTTCGAGTGGTTTAAAAAATTCAAAAGTGGTAATTTTGATGTGAGAAACGAAGATCGTGGAAAACCACCAAAAAAGTTCGAAGATTGGGATCAGAAGGGTGTTATCTGGTTTGACCTTCTGAAACCAGGTGAAACAGTTACTGGTCAACGCTACCAACAACAATTGGCCGATTTGAATCGTGCTTTGCGCCAAAAACGTCCAGAATATCAAACTAGGCAACACAAAGTGATTTTTCTTGATGACAATGCACCAGCACATCGAACAAAAAAGACTCGGGAATTGGTAAATTCGTACAGCTGGGAAGCCCTCCCCCATGCGGCTTATTCACCAGACTTGGCTCCATCTGACTACCACTTATTTTCATCAATGGGGCACGCACTTGCCGAATAGCGCTTCGATTCGTACGAAAATGTGAAAAAATGGCTCGATGACTAGTTTGACTCAAAAAACGAACAATTTTTTTGGCGAGGCATACACAAATTGCCAGAGAGATGGGAAAAATGTGTGGCTAGCAATGGCCATTACTTTGAAGATTGAATGTATAACCATTTTTATTAAATAAACGTGTATTTTCTCAAAAAAATTACCGGATTCATACTTGTACACCTGGTAGAAACACTTATTAGAATTTAAGGAAACTTTAATAAACTGTCAAAATATATTTTTCCGGAACGCTGCAAGCATGCAATCTTAGATTCATTTAGATTTCGATGAGAGCGAAAAAGTGATCACATGACCTTTAAATATATGCGCGCGCACTTCATGCTTGAATATCTAAACTATTGAATCTGAATATCAAATGTTCTCGGAAAAATCTTATATATTGAAAAAAAAAATTTTAATATTGCCTGTCAATATCTAGATATTATGGATGAATATCTCCTATTTGAATATCTACTTTTCAATATCCATTTTTCTCCGTGTATTTGATATAAATTATCCTTTTTTGATTCAAATAAATCGTTTAAATTGTTAGAAAACTCGAATATTATTTCCTTCTTATTTTTAAAATTTTTATTCAAATTTCAATTTACTGGTTTTGCAAACTCATTTTCATATTTAGAGGTAGTTAAAATTTGTTTATTACTTTTAATTAGCTAGATTGTTACTATGACTGTAAATTCACTGTTACTCTCTAAACCTAAATCAGTAAATAGTCACTGATTATATCAATGAAAATATATCAACTGACGAATCAGTGCCCTGATTTTATTTCACTGAGGAATCAATGAACGCGCCACGTGAACATAATCTTTAAATTCGCGAAGTTCCTGCAAACGATTAAAGTATAACCATGAATCTTTAATCTTTAATTACACATAATATAATTATACACAGTAATAATTACAATATATAATAATAATAACGCAATTTAACCTAAAATAAACGCGTTCATCGATCATTAAAATATATTGCTGCTTTTATTATTCCCACCTGAAGATTTCACTGATTCAATAAGTGAGTTCAATCTATTTCACTGATTCATCAATTTCACTGATTCAGTCGAATTTCACTGATTCTCAGTGAAAGACTTATAGCTGCTGCCTTTAGAGAATAGTCACTGCGAATCAGTGGCCGTTCACTGATTCAGGTTTAGAGAGTAGAGAAATAGAAGATGAATTGTGCCTCAAAGAATATTCGGATACAGATCTATCGCCGAAATTTCATCCAAGATGCAATCCATCTTTTATTTTTGTAAAAGTGGATTTAGAGCCTAGTAATAATCTAGTGGTTTCTCGGGAAAATGCGATTTTTGCTAAATGAATAGCTACCGAAATTTCAATTTTCCAAAACGATTGTGACTGGTTTGGCTGGACTGACATCAATCCAGTCAGATTTTCAGCCAATCACAATTTTATTACTACACTCAAAAAAAAATTCAGTTACAAAAACCGGAATTCCTGTTAGGACATATTTAACGTTATTTTCTGGTTAAAATAACTATATTTTCAGGTTATTATTACCAGACTGTTTAAGGAATTACTAGAAAATCTGTTTGAAATAACCAGAATTCTGGTTGAAATAATCAGAAAATAATGTTAAATATGGCCTAACCGTAATTCCGGTTGTTTTAACTGGACTTTTTTTGTGTGTAGTTCTGTTCTCAAAAAAGATTTATTGTTATTTTTTTTCATATTTTCCTCATGGCCATTACATTGCAAAATATTTTTTAAAAAATGGTTGAAAGAGAATTTTAAAAAAGGTGAATTTCCTAAATATTCTAAAATTGACCATCACTCAAAAGTTTGGCTCGCAGGATCCTCGAAATCATCGAAATTGTTTATATCAAAATGAAGACATAACTTTACTTCCTCGTTTGAGATTAGGATTCCAATCATTGGTAACATTACCTTGATATCAAAATGAAATATTGTTTAATAATTTCTAACCTTTTATCTACTAGATAAAACATTTATTTAAAAAAAGTCAGGTTCTAAAACCGAATCTCTCATTTCAACAATTTTTAACAATTTTTTGTCTCTTTCCATAGCAGAACAAACCAGGAAATTACTGAAGACACTAATTTTACTTTAAAATTATTTAATTAACTGCGTTACAGATTTAAGAAATTGTATTCATATGACATTTGAAATTTTGAAATTTATCAATCAGGTTGTCAAATATAAAAAGTCACTCTTTATATCGTTTATAAGTGTCAGTCAAGCCTTTTTTTGATTGAAAGAATTGGAAACCTGGATTTTCAGCCCGCTTTCGAATGAAATAATATCGAAATAAACAACCTTTGAATATCATGTTTCCTATAGAATAATTGTCTTTTTAGCTTTGTACAATTAATTTCAAAATTTTAGAATTCTCATATTGCAAAACCTTTTTTATAAAGCTACATTAAAATGAAAAAAAACAAAGTAACCTTATATTTTTAAACCTTTTTTATTTTATTATTTACAGCTAAATGAAAAAATGAACTGTGTTTTTTCTTCGATTCTGCTTATTTACAAATTCACTTAAATAGCGAATCACCAAAAAAGAATTCCTAAACCTAGAAAAGAATACCTGACCGCGTTTTCTCATTTATAGCCACACAGAAGCACGTGCTAGAGATCAGGTAAAATTTTCGAAGATCGAACCAAAAGCCAGCATTTCTGTCTCTAATAGATATACGAAGGCAACGAAGATTTCTCTTGCCATAAACGTGTTCTAATAGTTACGAGTTTCAAGAAATCTTTTTAACAGGTTTTATACCTTTATCCACAAAATACATCCTAACGCAAACACTCTGTAAGGCTAGCCTAATTTTTTTTTCTTCAAATATTTCTGGTAGCAGCTGACTACTGCGAAAAAAAAATATTGTCAGTAGGTCATTCGAACTTTCATAATTAAGTTAAAAAATTTATGGCCCATCCTTGGAAAACTGAAACCATACATTTTTACCAGATTCTTTCAAGTATAACTTTACGATAGAAATTTTAACAACCCTATGCTTCTGAAATATTTAGAAAACGAAGCTATACGGTAGAAATATTTGAAAAATAAAGAATAAGCGAGGAAATATTTACACAAGGAAACAAAAATTTCGAAAGTCTTTAGAATCCTAAAGTAGGTTTGTTTGGCAGCAAATATATTATACGTGTAAACTTCTTAAGCCTCATCTGAATTCACTTCAAATTAATTGAATGCATAAATTTTCTTCAACTTTTTGACCTCAAGGAAAAACAATGACATTCTGAAATAAGTTTAGCACGTGGTGAGAGAAGGTTCGGTTTTACTTTATAAATTTTCAAGAAGCACGAATTCGAGTGGGGGAGTAGTGCTGAAAGTGAAGAGTCCTTGCGTTTCGCTCGTGCCACGGACAATGGTAGCATATTGTGAAAATATTGATTACAATTCAGCAACAATGGAGACAATGGAGTCGTCGTCATCGACTTCGCTGTCGTGGCGGCACTCACAAAAGCGCACTCCTCGAGGTTACTCCCTTCGCGGTTTTACTCAATCTGCTCGAGCTTTATGGAAAAAGGGCTTGAAACAAAGTATTATATATGATTTCCCAGTTTGCCCCTGTTTCCCTGAAAGTACCTCGCTTTCAAAAATGGGACAAATCTCACGTTTTAAAATCAAGCTTTTAGACAAATGTGCCTGGCACAGAGACTGACGTTTCCACAATTCGATTTTACTCAAGTCAAGATGTCATTTAGCTGCGCTTCTAAAGTATTCTTGAATATAGAAAACACATTTAAATATTGTTCATCAAACAAGCTCTCTAAATTTGAATCAATGGAATTTTATTGATTGCAAGTGATATTTCACTAATCGTCATTTAAAATATTTATTAATTTCATTCAGTGACCCATTTTTCACTAATTTAAATTTAGAGGAAGACGAATAGCCGAAAATTGAATGAATATACCGTCAAAATTTGAGTCAATTATAAAAATAATTTATCGAGAAATATCATTTTTTTTAAATAATTTAGATAGTAAAAAATAAGGTTTTTTTTCACAATTTAAAATTTTTTTGTAAAAAATATTAACGTGTACATTTATTGCAAAAAATCATTCAAAATAGTCTAAACAATACGGTTCCATGAAAAATTATTTTTCATTTCACAGAGAGAAATAATTAGCAGAAATTAATATTCAGATATTACAACTGAATATCCATTTTTCTCGGTGTTCATAAAGCCAATGGTCCTTTGCTGCTAGAGCCAGTGATATTACACTAATTGTCAGTGATAGTCATTACTGATTTCATTTCAGTGACCCATTTTTCACTGATTTGAATTTAGAGAGAGACGAATAACCGAAAATTGAAGGAACGTACCATTAAAATTTGAGTCAACTATAAAAATAATTCATCGAGAAATATCATTTTTTTTAAAAATAATTTAGATAGTAAATTAAGTCACAAAACCACACGGAGAAAAATGGATATTCAACTATGTGACAAGCATCTTATATACTCAGTTTTAATATCTAGATATTGAAATGTAATATCTGAATATTCAGCTTCACTATCTAAGATATTGAAATAGATTAATATGAATATCTCTGATATTACAGCTAATATTTAGATATTTCAATTGAATATATGAGATGGCTGTCACATAGTTGAATATCTAGATATTCATCCTGAATATCCATTTTTCTCCGTGCAGAGACAAAAGATAAGGTTTTTTCACAATATAAAAATTTTTTGTAGAAAATATTAACGCGTACATTTCTTGCAAAAAATCATTTCAAATAGTCTAAACAATACGGTGCCATGAAAAATTATTTTTCATTTCACGGAGAGAAATAAGTAGCAGAAATTAATATTCAGATATTATAGCTGAATATCTAGATATTACAACTGAATATCCATTTTTCTCCGTGTTTATAGAACTAATGGTCCTTTGCCGCTAAAGAAAATCAGTTGCTACTTCAACTAAAATATTAGCCATGGCGAAAAAATTTCGACTGATGAAAATTAGCTAACCCAGCTAATTTACTTTCCTCCGTGTTAGTAGGTATAAATAAGATTGAAAATTTTTTTGTCATTTTGAATTTGGGTGAAGTGGCAAAATTAAAGGACTACTCGTACAAGTATTCAGTAGAATTTGTAAAATGATGTTAAAGGTGACATATGTTTCTCGTGTGTGTTACTAATAAGTCGGTGTCGCGTGTCAAAGGCACGTCACATGTGACTGTCACCCTCGTTTCTCGGGGCCGTACGCAATTAGTCGGACTAAACGCCGCCACACTTTACGTAATCGGTCTCCAGTTCAGCCTACGTATCCACATCTAGTAAAAAAAAGACAAAAAACATACCGCTGTCGCTAATGACACCTACATATGGCGTTTTACAGAGCACGTGATCTGCGTAACGGAACATAAAAAAAGCCAAAAAATGGGAATGGCACAACATTACAAGTTAACTCATCGTAAATAAATAATATGTGTCTGTATATAATACTTTTTTTCCAACGGTTTTAATTTTTTCTTTCCGAAATTTTAGGATATAGCATGAAACATGCAAAGACCGATCTCGAAACTTCTTTTTAGAATAGTTTATCAAAAAATTATCAACTGTAATACCGATCCAGTTAATAAAATTAACATTGATTATCCAATAAAAGAAGAAGTCACGGGATTTGTCAAAAATGTCAGCAAGAAAAAATTATTTTAGAAAAAAAGTTCCGGAAACTATATTGAATAATTTTACCAAAATTTTTGCAGGTTAAGTTCTCTATATTTGGATAGGGAAGTTCAATTTCAAATACGACCAGAATTTTTTCTAGCATTTTGGAAAAATTAGCGTTTTAAGAGAATATTTCCATAATATATAAAACAATTTCCTAATGAGGGAATAAGAAATTTTTTCGAAAGCGTTAGGAAAATTTACCGAAGTTGTTTTTGAAAACAATTAAAATAAAAAACCATCAAATAAATCGCGATTACAAAATAGGGTTTTTATTATACACTGAGAAAACAGTTTTGTCAAATCAACAAAAATATTTTGTTAGTATTTAGCTAACAAAATTCTTTTGTTGTGCCAACAAAACATTTTGCTATATCAATCAAATTTTGTTACTCAAACAAAATGTTTTGTTGTGGAAACAAAATATTTTGTCAGGATAACAAAAAAAGTTTTGTTGGATAAATTTTTTTCTCAGTGTACATGTGATTGACTGTACAAAATAATTTTTTTAAAGCGATACATGTCGAAATGGCGACTATGCAGAATTTTTCCGATGATGCCTTTATTTCTGGAAGGTCCACGGCCGAATTAACAACTCCTGTAATTTTTGAGTTATGATGAGTCACTGAAGTTTTTTCGATTACACATAAGAATAGCTAGAGAAGTACGTAGGATTTTTTTGATACATTGATTTTTGTCCAAATGGCGTACTTCTAAAGTAAAAAAAGTATATACAATTCCATAAAAAATCGTCAGAAAATTGTTAATAAAAAAAGGAAATATGCAATATGATAAAAAAATCCTACGTACTTCCTTGGACAATGTAATTCTAAATATGCAGTTTCAAGTGAATCGGTTGAAATTTATTTGAGTAATGGGTCCGGCCCACTTAAAAATTGCAGTTCTGATAAGGTTTTAAGGTAGTAGAAAATCATGATTATCATAAATAATTTGTACAATAAATTACATATATAATAAAAGCCCTATTTTTTAATATCGATTTATTTAATGGTTTCGCTGAAAAAAAATCACTAAATATTCCTATTTTCGTCTGCCTCTAGAGTGGACTAACCCCTTACTTAAAGTTCTATCGTATCCGTATTTTCTACCTTTCAGCATATTTTCTTCTTCATGAAATACAACTCGTGTCAGCAAAAAGTGTTACCCGCGTATACATATAAGTACATACATACAGCTACACATGGTGCTTTTTGAAGCAACACTCACTTATTGCTGAGCACGAACTAGACGAACAAAACTTATCAAACAATCTTCTGAGAGGAACAATATTTAAATTCTTCCCTCGGCTTGTACTCAGAAACTTTTATGATTAACAACAAAAATGCATTTTTTTCGTAGCACTTGGAAGCCAAAAACCCGATTTTTGTTAAAATAAATCGACTAATTTTTTATTGTAAAGTTGATAATTATTTAAAAAAACAAAAAAGCTCTCAGGGTTACCTGGTGAATTATGTGAAGAAGTACTGTGCAAACTTTTAAAACGATTGGTCTAGTAGATTTTGAGTTATGATGTACACGGACTTCAAAAATAACAAGTTTCAGAAAAACGCTTTAATGTTTTGCATACTAAAAAATTCAAAATAAAAATCGATTATCCTTTTATACTCACGCAGTCGTCGATCCAGGTCCATAGAGCAAAAAGCTTTTATCAAGATGATTTATAGAGCATCTTTTTGTATTTGTCTACGCAAAACTCTTCCTTCTTTACAAAGCAAAAGAACCTTCATTGAAAGTACATGCAGCTACATTAGCTGCAATTTCAGCCATTATATAGAAGCCCGGCCTGGAGCAACGGACGCTCAAATACTCATAACTTTGTCAATTTTGCTCCGATCAACTCAAAATTTTGATAAAGTCTCCGAAACTAATAAACCTATCCTTATGAACTTTTTACCAAATATTATTTACAACTATAGGTATAGCGCATATCAAGAACTTTTCGAAATTTTGATTTTAACTGTTTTTTTTTTTGCAAAAAACGGTGAAAAAAACTCGTCTTTTTCTCTATTCAGAAAATGTCCGCCATTTTGTTATTTTTGCAGAAATAAAAAATCGTATGATATGCGCTATAGCCATTAACATACTGAATCTAAAACCGTTTAATTTTTTTCATTTAGACAATTCATCTCCGAGATTTCATAAACAGCGCACACCTATCTACTTTTTGAGGACCTATGATTCACCACCATTATCATCTTTTTATTTATGTATTGTAAGAGTGTATTTACTTAGCCTCAAAATTTTCACATAAATAACTATAATATAAACCTCTCAAAAAAAATTCATGAAAATAGCATTTTTTCAGCGTCTAAAGTGGGTAGACCCCTTATAGGGTTAGGCTAATCTAGAGCAAAAAAAAAAAGGCATATTTTGGGAAATATTTTTAGGAAAATGATAGAATAATTCAAAATTCCGTAAGCAGGCCTTTATTTCACAACTAATGAACTTTGAGAAAATAATTTATAAATAATAATTTAATCCAAAATGGCAGATGTACGGCGTTTCTTCGGCATTTTTTTGAAAAAGTGAACGGGCAGCCCAGCTGCTCCTGTAATTTTTAACTTAAGATAAAAAAGGCACCTTAAGGCACCTTTTGAGCGGAAAAAAAGTTTTGATTGTTTCAAAATCTTAGAGTGGCCTAACCCCTTAAAAAGTGAGGGTTTGTTTAATAAATTTAAAAAATAATTAAGGCTTTTAACAATAGAAAAATACGTTTTTGCCCCTGTGGTGCATATTCTCAGACGCAGTGCATATTCGGTTGCCATTCTGTAGGCGCTAGCATTTGACCGTTTCAAGATATTTTCTTTATTTTGCATAATTTTCATAAGAATCTTATTTTGCTAATGGTAATCCATGAATTATATTTCTTATAACTTGCTCATTGAATTTTTTAAAATTAGTAAAGCTGATATGGGAAAAATTTGTCGTTACATTAGCACTTTTTTATGGTTTGCACCCCGCGGTTGCGTTTCATTTAAGATTTTTTTTCGAATCAGCGAGTCATTACGAAAACGACCAACCTTCTCCCCGCCCCACTGGCAAAAACAAAACGCCTACGGATCGCAAAATGCCTCTCAATCGAATTCGTATATTTGAACTGCACCCATGAGAGGGTACACCCGGTCGTGAGTAATCGGCGACCCTGTTGTTTGTGGTCACTCTTCAAGTTTCTTAACAAAGGAAATACCCTGGTGCCAATATCGAACATTTTTCTCCTGGCTGGTGCCCCTTTTATGTACACTCTTTTTATCTCGTTTTGAAAACGTGGGACCATTGTTTCTCCCTTTTCCCTCTCATTTCTATCATCTACTGAAGAATCTTAACTTTGAAATCCAGCAGATTTTTAGATTCCACGTTATTTAAACACTTATAGTACCTAAAAATAAAATTAATCTCTGTATTTATCAGATATAAATATTATTATAAGTCTATTAGTTTTGGTCTATTTAAGTTTTAAAATCGTATGGTAAAATATGAATTAGTTATAATTGATTACTAATCATCGAACAAAGTTTGCTTCAAAAACTAATTAAGTTATCGAGACTAATAATTATTATCAACATCTTATCATTTTTAATTAGACTGTTGTATTTATAACTTTGGATAATCAAATGACTTTGATTAGTGCATCAGTTTTATACATAAAAAGCGGCAAATTGAAAATCTCTAATGAAAGTGAATTAGTATGATTTCAATTGTTCAAGTGAGAATTCAATTTTGTTTTCACTGCAAATTAATGCAATATATTTATTTATTGAAACAATATTTTAAAATAACTTTCCATTAGAGTGGAACTGTTTTGGAAACTATTAACCGTGGCTTGATAATTTTAATTGTGAAATGATGATAAATGTTTGTCATAATTGATTGGGATTGATTATAATGAGTGCGAGTGATCTTTGGTTGCGAGATGTATGCACAAAATATGGACTCATCGTTGTCGTTATTCTACTATTATCGTTTGTGATAAATTATAAATGGTCAAAAGTTCGGGCATATATCTACAAGTCTTATCTGCTGGGATTTGAAGTGGAATGTGCAAAACTTGCTGCATCATATAAGAGGAGACTCTTTAGACCTTTAGAACAAATTGTGTCTCATGATGAGACCCTTCGGTCTTTGGGCCGAATTCGAGTTCTCGAAATTGGAGTTAAAACAGGTGATAGATTTCTCTCTAGACTCTAAATGTTGAAAATGAAACTAGCAAAAAAATTGGCTGCAGCCAAACCAATGCAGCCAATGTGTTCTTAACTGATAAAGAAACTTAAAAGTCAATAATAATTTCGGAAATATTCAAGGATTTTCATTCAGGCCATAGGAAATTAAAAATAAGTTATGTTTATTCATAACTCAAAAAACAAAATGAAAAGTATTTAAGTTTTGTACCAGAGACGTACATAAAATTTTGTCACGGTTCTTGAAAATATCATAAAAATATTTATTTTCTAAAAAATAATTCTGATTAAGGAATTATTTTTTAATTAAAATATCAATGTCATGTCCTACAATTTTAATAAATTAGTGCAGAACTTTTTAAAATTATTTCTTTGAGAGACTGATACATTTATATTTAACTACTTTACACAGTTAATGGCAAAAAGGGAAGTTTTTTATTGATTTATTTTTTCCGAGAATGGGAAATATTAAATAATTAAACTTAAGTTCACAGTCTAAAAATTTAATAATTTAATAAATTTCCGCAGCTGCGAAGATTATCTTAACCTATATTTTTGAAAATGAATCGTTAAAAGCAAAACCATGATACAATCAAAAATTCTTTACATTTGTTATTATTAACATTTAGGTTAGAAACTGAGGTTAGAAATCTTCATTAGATTTACCCTAGTTTTCGTTAGTCAGAAATGAATTGGTTTTTCCTAATGTTCAAAATAAAACAAAGAAATATTCATAGCAAAAAATTGAAAAATGTTTGCGATTGTTTCACAGAAAAGCCAAGTTTTATATTTACCTGGATTCCAGTTTACAATCTACATTTTGTTCTACAATTCGGGTTAAGTATGAAACCTGGTTTCTACTGAGTTATAAATAATGCAATTGCTTACCACTACCACTCCGTAGGTGAAAATATTCAGTATTATCCAGATGGCACTCAATTAATAATGGTCGATTGGAATCGTAAATTAGGAAATTATCTGATCAGTAGTGAGCGATCTTGGCAATTCTCACACGTAGTTTTCGAGAAACTTATTATCGGAGATGGAAGTTCCTTGAAGAAAATTCCGACAGGATGTGTAGATGCTGTTGTGACGACAAGATCTCTTTGTTGTACCAGTTCTGTGTCCGACACGCTTCGAGAAATTTATAGAGTTCTTGCACCGGTAAGAAAGATGACTGACACTAATTTCCGCCAATAATGCGCAATCATCAATACCGTATTCAGAATCACGACATGAGACAAAAATAAAAATAATAACATGGACCCGACACCACATAACCACCTCGAACTTTAAAAAATCATAAAATAATAGCATGAAACAATAATTTGTACAAAACAATACAGACGCGAAGAATATTTTTTAACTGTCTTTGTCAAAACGATTTGTGACAAAAGAATATATTAAAAAGCAGTCACGATATGTTTTCTGACCGTTTTAAACTTCTTCACTCGAAAACTATAAACACGAAATACTAATATCGTTAAAAAGGTAACCAATTTTTCGAAAAATACTTAAAAATAACTAATAATTTTCACTTTTTGATTTGCCGAAACGACACTGAACAATTTTAACTGACGGTTGACATTATTTTAAACATTTCAAAATCACGGACCTCACGGGCCAATAACAAGCCTTGATCGCAGTACCACCAACCTAATCATGCCAAAATACCTGCCAAAATTCAAATCTTCGAATAACATTTCAATCGTGCATTGTTAAAAAGACGTCAGTCACAAGAAGTCGATTTTTGGTAAATCGAAGAAAAAACGTTCTTATTAGAAACTAGACATATATTTATCGAGTTTAACTATATTGATTTCTTCAACTCCTTTCGGCTCAATGCTGAAACACGGCTTTTTAAGCGTTTTCGAGTTATAATTATCACAGTTTATTAAATTTCATTAACTTCTTTTAGGGAGGAAAATATTGTTTCATGGAACATATTCCTGCAACTGAAGGAACGTTTACAAGCTGGATACAAAAAATGCTAACAAAAACCCATGTTTGGCCTTCACTATATGGTCATTGTCGATTAGACTACAATCCTATCAAAGACATTGAAAAAGTAGGATTCGAAAAGGTTATGTGGAAGACATTCGTTTTGCCAGGATATGCTTCTCATCCTGTTCACCTATATTTATCTCGACGTCATCTAATCGGAACAGCCACAAAATAAAATATTTTGTAGAAAGTAGTAATTCATAAACTAAAATTTTGTTATTTTTAATAATAGTGCCGATATTTGCTGAATTTTCCATAAAATGGTGGTCACTCACTTAAATAAACTTATATCCTGTATTTTAATTAAAATGCACTGACTTAATGTTAGCTATAATAAACAAAAATCACTTCTTCATTTACTTCATTAGGTATTTTCACTCAATCATCAGCAAAAATACGTTTTATCATGTAAAAGAAATTAAAATAAATAATATAAAATTATTAAAATAAAAAATTTGACAAAATTAGTCAAATTCATTTTTTATATTGATTTCTTTTGTACAATAAAACACATTTTTATCAGTAAATTTATTTTTTAAAAATGCTACTTTATTGCAAAATTGAAAAATAAAATTCTTTTCTGTACATCTTCAATGAAAACAGTTCCCCCATGTTCCCCCATGTTCCCCCAGTAATAGACGAAATGAAGTTAGTTGTTTATGGAAGTAAAAATACCTAATTCGAATTTTCGTAGAAGTAGGACTTAGTAAACTAGCTCTATATAGTGGCTAGTAAACCTAACTAGAATTTAAAGCCGTGAATCAATCAGATTACGTGACCAAATTTCTGTAAAAGTTCATGTAATATTGCTTTTTAATTTTACAAAATATCTTCCTGATAATTTACAAAATACTACAGAACACGATAACTTCTTTGATTTACAAAATATCTTTCTGAAAATTTGGGAAACGTAACATAAGACAATAAAGCACGTCTGGGATTACTGGGAAACTTATTGATAATTACAGGTAACTGTAAAAATTTTTGCAAAATTTTTATTCAGACGAAGTTGACAAACACTTTTTATTGTCTTCTGCTGTATTTTCCAAATGTTGAGAAAGACATTTTGTTAGATAAAAAGCTATTTTACATGAACTTTTACAAGAATGAAAGCTCATATTAAAACATCTATTTTAAAAAATAATTTTTTAAAGAGATATAAAAAAAATTATGTTTTAGGGTGCCGTCCCATGTGGACGCAAAATGCAAAGCAGAAAACAAGCAGCCAATTACAGAAAAGTTTTAGATTTCTTTCTTCTTAAAGTGTTCTGTAATTGGCTGTTCGTTTTCTACTTTAAATTTTGCGCCCACATAGAACGGCAACCTTATTCTATCTATTAATGGTGCATTTTTACCTTTGTCTGCCTGACTGTTGCGGACAGAAAATACATAAGAGCAAAACAGACAGACGTTTTCTTTTTGTCCAATTCTACATTGTCTGTCTCCTTTACTCTTATGTATTTTCTGTCCACACCGGTCAGGCAGAGTCTCAGGATGCCGTCCCATGTGGGTGCAAAATGCAAAGCACAAAACGAACAGTCAATTACAGAAAAGCTTTAGATTTCTTTCTTCTTAAGGGTGTTCTGTAATTGGCTGTTCGTTTTCTACTTTGCATTTTGCGCCCTCGTGGGACGGCACCATGACGTCAACGTTTGTACGCGGCGTAAAGCAGAAAATAATGAGAGAGAAAGAGAGCGGTATGTCTATGTGTCTCTTTCACTCTCATCATTTTCTGCTTTACGTCACGTAAAAACGCTGACGTAGGACTGCACCCTCAGTTAAATAGAAAATTATTTGTTACTTTATGTGTCAAAACCCATGTATTTGCGTAGTTTTCTACTTCTAAAGGAGGAATTACAACTCTGCATGCGGGCATTCTGCATGCAGGTTACAATGGTAACATACGAGAGAGAAAGAGACCGACAATTTTTCTGTTTCTTTCCCAATAATATGTTACCATGGTAACCTGCATCCATAATGCCTGCATGCAAAGGTGTAATTCCTCCTTTATATGTGAAAAACGTAGAATACTTATCTTTCATATTCATTATTCAAAATATTACTTCTCAAATACACAAATATGCGAGATATCCAAATAATTTTTATTATTTAATATAAAAATTATGCCATACTCCTGTATTTTTACACCGTTCTCTTTCTCTCTTACGATTTTCTGCTTCACGCCGCGAGTAAAAACGCCGACATTGCACCCTAAATACGTATTTTCCGAAGCGTATAAAAGCATTTACGTTATGTTACATATGTTACAGACCCAACCCTGAGGATGCAATCCTATGTGTACCCATCCCCATCGCCCATCGTATATATCACATATATATTTTTGATTTTTGCGGGAAGCGATTGAAGTTCCCGCGTATTCTTGTGAATATAAATCTATGATGTAAACAAAATTATTCTTCAGATTTTAATTATTGACAGTTTAGTAAATGTAGTGACATAATGAGTTTTCTAGGCTCGATTGCACGACGACAATTGGGCTTGGGTAAGAACAATATTTAATCTTCCTTTGGCTGTCTTTGCTACCTATTCGATCTGACTTAACATGGAACCGGTTTTATAGGTTATGTCAGATAAGAATTTTTTAAATACTTTTAAAACATGTTTTGTTTTTAATACACTTGTAACTAATTATTTATGATACAAGGTATACTTTTATTATAATCTATGTTTTTACTTTTAGACTAAGATGAAATAATGACAAATTTGAGAAGAATAAATGAATCATTAGTTTTACAATGAGTAGTATGAGTATTTTTGTATAATTGAAAGTAAATATTGTTTGAACAAATATTCACCATACTTAAATTTTGGTTACAAAGCTAAAAAATATATTTTGGCATCTAAAAATTAAATCACTATCGTGAATATTGATTTCTTTCTAATTTTATTAAAAATAATTTTTTTCTCTTAGAGAGAACGTCAAATTACGATTTGGCTTTAAGACGTCTTAGATGTTACAGCGATAATGTGTATCGAGGAGTAACTCCAAATCCAGAAGCAATTGATTTTAATCCAGAACCACCTATTTTCGCCTGTCATTTTTGTCCTTTGAAAGGATTAGAGCAGATTTTAGCTTTAGCAAATGAGGATGGAAATATCGCTTTACAAGATACGACTAAGAAAGGTCAACCAAATGAACAATTACAAGGCTCGGCAGTACGTATTTACTTGAAAAAATATGTATATATATTCTACACATGGATTCCTCTAACTATAAATTTTTCTTTTAGGCTCATCGAAATGCAATTTTCGATTTAGCATGGATGCCAAAGGAACTAAAACTCGTCACTGCATCAGGGGATCATTCTGCTCGACTTTGGGATGTTTCTTCGAATGATTTTAGATTGATTCAATCTTTCGTTGGCCATACAAGAAGTGTAAAAAATGTTGTTTTTCGCCATGAAGATAACGGTATTTCATTTATTTTTGTGCTGGATTTTTAATTTTCCAATAGAAATTTACTTAGACTCAGTTACTTGCAGCCGTCTTCGCAACGGGAGCTAGAGACGGAGTGATTATGATATGGGATATTAGAGCTAATCATACCACAAATCCGAAACCGGATAATTCTATTATGAATGCACACTCTACAGGTGCCTCTAACGGTTCGAAGCATAGAAAGTCTTTGACACCCGCTTCCCGAGCCCAAAGTATTACAGGACTTGCATTCCAAGATGACTTTTCACTAATATCTTGTTCAGCAGGAGACGGGTAATTTTTTTATTATTCGTTTCAGGATTTTTAAATGTGATAATTATTCAGTTTATTTTATAAAATAAAAATTTCTTATAGCTTCCTTTAATTTTATTGTCTATTTCAGTTTAATAAAAGTGTGGGATTTGCGAAAAAATTACACAGTTCATAAAAAAGACCCAATAGCAAAGCATGTTATGAATTATACGGGAGGAAGTACGCGAAACGGATTTACGTCTTTGAAAATTTGTCCAGCAGGTATCAGACTTTATGCAAGTTGTATGGACAATACTATTTACACATACAATATATCAACCTATAAACCCGATCCAAGTAAGTTAATATATATTTTATACAATCTTAAAGAAGGTATTTTTATAACTACTTCATTTCTTGAAATTATATTGGCAGTTGCTGAGTTTTTTGGTTATCAGAATTCAACTTACTATGTCAGAATTTGCTTAAGTCCTGATGGTCAGTATCTATTAAGCGGTTCAAGCGATATATACGCTTATTTGTGGCGAACAAATAAACCAGGAAGTCCTCTAGTTAGGCTTTCAGGTCACGCTGCTGAAGTCACATGTGTCGCTTGGTGTAGAGTTGGTGAAACAAAGGTACTTTTGCTGCGTTTATATAGATTCTTTATTTTTTATTCAGAGTTTTTAAATTATATTGATTAACATTAT
The DNA here is from genome assembly GCA_030998225.1 of Diplolepis rosae. Classification (NCBI taxonomy): domain Eukaryota; kingdom Metazoa; phylum Arthropoda; class Insecta; order Hymenoptera; family Diplolepididae; genus Diplolepis; species Diplolepis rosae. The sequence goes on from JAPYXD010000698.1 coordinate 9,730,639, forward strand.
TTTTTTATTTTTGAAATATTTTCAGATCGTAACATGTTCAGATGATGCTTGCCATAGGATATGGAAAGTAGGTCTTGAAAACGCATATGATGAACAACGGCACGACCTTCACGGTCAAGCTGAACTAGTTCATGCAGCTGAAATGCAAAAAATGCAAAGGACTCCTACGACTCGAAAAAGACGAATATCTAACAGAGAAGTTACTCCGTCATCCGCAAATCGACGGGGTAAATTAAATTCTCTCTAAAACTTATCCTTAAGGGCATGATGTGATACTTGAGAAAAGTAGCAAGTTCATGAGAACAATTTGGTCCAGTTTCTACATGTTTGTGTCCAAAATACATAAAATTTTGTTTGCAAAATTTGAAAAATGGTAGAGAAGATGAAAATGGACGTAGATAGACTATTTTTGGTTTTGATAACGGAAAATTTTTTTTGTGGAATTGAACCTTTTTTCGATTTTCAAAACCAAATGTAGTCTATCTACGTCTGTTTTCATCTTATCTACCATTTCACAAATTTTGAAAACAAAATTTTATGTACTTTGGACATAAACATGTAGAAACCTAAAATCAATAAAATTTGCTCATTTTCGAAGTATCACATGTCCTTAATACTTAAATACTTCAAAGTGTGTTCTCTTATGCAATAAGTATTATTTTTTATGTATTTTCACAGAAACATCTCCAATGTTGAGTTCTGGAGAATCTGCCCCAAACTGTGATTCTTCTCAAGAGAAGAAACCGTCTAATTCCCAAAAAAGAAGCTATACCGAAATGTCTGGACAAACAAGCATAAATAAAATAGTTTTATCGCCGATTCAGGAAAACTCGGAACCGCCTTCGTCCACAAAACGATTTCACATGGAAACTAGAGGAGCACGGAGATTATTTAGTCCAGAAAATAAGGGAGAGTCGGAAAGAAGAATTGACCACGACGAAGCTGGTCCGAGTACTTCTAGACAAGCGGAAACTCGCGAGACGCCGTTTTCTCCCACTTTAAATTTACCAAATTTTGTCATAGATGGAACAGCGCCTCATTTGAACGAATCATCGCCTCAAAAAAGTAAAGAAAATGTTGACTGGCTGACAAAAATAAGGAAGGAGAAGTTTGAACAAAAGGCGAAAGGGTCTGCTGAAAAACAGAATAGCCCTAAGACACAAGTAACACCAGCTCGTAGATCGAGTAGATCAAAATCAAATGAATCTCGCAGGACACCAAGGAGTCCTGCTGGACCTTTGCTCAATTTTTTTAGACCTGCTGTTAAAGATTGCGAAAGAGATTTTCCTGACAACAATAATGACTTTACATCTTCGAAAACTCCCCCAAAGTTTTGACGAATATTGTTTCGAAACGAATAAAATGTCAGTATTTTTTAATCTAAGGACAGACTTCACACAAACCGTGTTTGTTGCCGCATTCCTCTGTGTACAAAATCTCAAAGACTTTTTAAGTACATTAATATTTAATCCTGTATAACGTTTGAACTAAGATTAGTTTTTAAACGCTTTTTCTGTATGTTTTATATGTTTGTAGAAATCTGAGAGATGCATGTCATGACGCATACATATTTTAGTTATTTCGTATTCGTTTATTAACACTCCCGATTGAAAATTGTACTATTTAGGACTTCGTATCAAATACTCAAATCGATAAAAAGAAATGCGGTGTTAAGAATGAAGTCAATAGGGAATTATAATGCAGAAATTCCTTCCCGAAAGCTTAAAGAGAATAGGAAGTACAAAAGTTCAATTCACAATACCATAAATTTCTACTCTGAGTCGTAGCTTTCAACTGACAATAAATTATATTTTAATATTATATATGGAAATCTTTGTTAATGAAAATAAAGTTATATCTCTCGTTGAAATTTGAAAATAATGAATAATCTTTTCATGCCGTATTTCAATAGGATGAAATAAAATTGAAATGGCGTCGAAGGTATTTAGTAGCAGAATGAAAATGCATTTTTACTTACAATTAAATATATTATACTTTATCAACTTCCGCTTGGGGGACAAAACATCTTTACAGATCGCGATAATAGTCTAATCTTGAGAGGCTTTAGTTCGAATTCTTCATTGTCAATGTAAAACATTCGGTTCTTATCCTCCTACAAAAAAAAATTAATTCTATGATACAGAAAATCAAATACTAAATCACTTTCCGAATACTTACGAACGACTCATCTTTCTCTGGATAAAGCTCAATGTTTTTGGCGTTTAAAGTTTTCTCTATAGAAACTTCTTTTCCTTTTTCTCTTCTCCACCCTTCGGTAACAAAATCTGTATAATTTGTATTCGTGGGACTTAACTCTACTTTCACTCCAGATTCCTGATTATTTGGTCTTAAGTTATTAGTTGTAATATGAAGTTCTGTTGAGGATATTGGGATTTCCTTGTATATTCCACATTTTTCGTTTATTACTTTACTGTAATCTATACTATCAGCATCTAAAATATGAAATTACTATTTAAATTTTTGTTTAGAACACAAAACCTTTTTGATAAATTATAACAGAATTCCGGGTTTTCCAACTAATTAATAAATTTAAAAACTTGCCACTGGAAAAATTTTTGCTCCTGGGAACAAATGCCTGCCACCACCTCTTTCCAGAAGATTGAGAAACAGATTTGTTTTCCTGGTAGCAACGGGAACACCCATCGCATGGATCTGAGTAGCGAATGACTCCATTGCATTTCCAATTTAAATCGTTTTTGCAACCGTTGAAAACGTAAGTAGCATACCTGTGTAAAAAGAAAGTTGCTGTTTATAATTGTTTCCTTGCGTATTTAACTATACAAAAAAGTTATGAATTTGTTTTTCTTATAATGAAAAACTTTAATTCGTAATATATATATATATTAATTTCATTTTTTTATTCAACTTATCATTTAACTTAATCTCTTAAAAAATACAGAAAATATCAAGTTCATTTCAGACTTGAAGCAAACTTTATACATTTAATAGCTATAAAACATTCACATTGAAAATAATTCTATTGAATTTATAAAACTTGGTACTTTGCATTGGCTTTAGGGTCCATAAATTAAGAAGTCTATTTAATCAGACGTTTCGGCTCTGATCGGAGCCCTCATCAGTGATATTTATTAAATCTTCTATGTATGAAGGAAGGAATCCTTTCTCTTTAATAGAAAACCACGGTTGATTGTAGAATTTTTTATCCTTGTTTTTTGTTTTCTGTGAACTATTTTTTGAACACACATTATTTTTCACCAACTCACTATGCGATGTTGTATTTGTGATGATTCAGTCACAAATACAACATCGCACAGTGAGTTGGTGAAAAATAATGTGTGTTCAAAAAATAGTTCACAGAAAACAAAAAACAAGGATAAAAAATTCTACAATCAACCGTGGTTTTCTATTAAAGAGAAAGGATTCCTTCCTTCATACATAGAAGATTTAATAAATATCACTGATGAGGGCTCCGATCAGAGCCGAAACGTCTGATTAAATAGACTTCTTAATTTATGGACCCTAAAGCCAATGCAAACGTACCAAGTTTTAAAAATTAAATCAAGGGTCAATACAAACTACCATTTTAATTAATTCTATTGAATTTTTGAATATAAAGTTACTGTAAATGAAAACAAAATTTAAGAAAATTACCGTCTTAAGGAACCCCAATACCAATATTTATCAACCCTAGAATGTGCATCTTTCCAAGCTCCCCATTCGATAGCACCAATAGCATAAGCTGGTTTTACTGGATTTTCAGGATCCCTCTAAAATAAAAGATAAAAAACTAAGCACGTATTATAATACTGAATCTTCTTAGTTGTTTATTTTTCAAGATCTTTGGACACTCAAGATTGGTTCTATAATAATGAATTATAGTTTATTACCTCTAGAGGCTCAACTTCAACAACATCCAGCAATTTAGTATTTCCCCTCACAATTGCCATTGTGGCTTCAGCTAAAAATCGAGCTTCTTTGGCATCATCATTCTCGTGAAATAAAGAATCAGCAACTCTATTCGTCTGACCCAATGGCAAAACGCCGATAGGACATTGCTTGGCATATGCCTTATTAGATTCATACTTTCTCATTAATCCCGTAACAACATCTGACAGAGTACCATCTCCTCCAGCCACTATTATTGCATCGGTGTGGGTATTTAAATTCGCTATAAGACTCCGAGCTTGACTCTCTGACTGTGTTTGAATTATTGTTATAGCAATTCCAGCAAGATGTAAAAGTGGCTCGCAATATTTTTCGAATAATTTCTTCGCTTTCCTGTTTTATATAATTCAAGAATATTAGTTATTGAGTTTCTAATCAATATATACATAGACACATATTGTAAATAATATTTATAGTACCTTTTTTTAGCTACAGGATTCAAAATAACAGTCATATGTGTCGGTTGAGCCTTAGGAGATATAGGCATGTCTCCATATTTTACTGCTTCTTCACAAAATTCTCTCATCATCTGTTCCGTACTAAAAAGTGAAAAAAACAGTGTAAGAATAATGGTCAACATTTTATTAATAAGTATACGTTTTATAACGTTTGTCTACGAATTTACAGACCTTTTGTTATAAATTTAAATTCACCAAATAAAAACCAGTTAGGCAAGTTTTGAAAACATCATAAGTATGTATGGATAATTTGAAATTTGCTTGTGGCATAGAACTGTTATTTATTTGATTTGATGATTTAGTGGGTTAAAAGCATGCCATTGGCGTGGCTTTATTCATTACTTTTCATGCTTCCCATTCTTAAATTAATAACTCCATAGTATATAAGCGTAAAAGAAAGATCAAGGTACGTTTATATGCTATGGAAAATCCATTTGAGTCATTAATTTAAGAATAGTAACACGAAAAGTATTGGATAGTCACGTCAATTACATGCCTTTAATAAATTTCGTTTGCTCCATAATTGATATTTTTATCATTTACCTGAACTTTTCAATTCATTTTTTTAAGTTTATCAATTTTTTACATCAAATATATATTCATTTTCAAAAACTAATGGTAAGCATCAAAAGTTGAAAATTTGAAGTATGAAGTTTTAGGTTATGTTCCACAAAATATCTTTTATATCTCAAGGCATTCCTTGACATTAAGTAGAAAACTCACTCATATACATCCTTGCTGTAATTAATTCCATATGCTAGAGCTGCTGATCCTAACACTGATTTTTTCCAATTATTTTTTATTGTTTTTAGAAGACTCACCACTCGAGCCATTTTTCTTCACTCATCGATAACTGTGAGCTCAAGTAATTAAATCTTTCTACAAACAAAATGATAAGGAAACTTATTTAGGAAAAGAAATTATAAGACAAATTTATAAGTCTTTCAAAATCAACATAATTCCTTTATATCAAGTGTGCAGGTTATTATATTTGTATATTGCATATGATGCATTTTGAAGACAGTTAACCAGTGATCCCAGATCTGAAACTCTCACACTGAGTTAACTATTGACATTGACAAACTTATCTTATAGCATTTTTACTTATGCGTTTAAACACGGTGTCCCGCCACTTGTGGAACAGCCGTTAATGTTAAATACAAAACCAAAAAACAATTTAAAAAGTCCTCTTATATTTGTCCAGTCTAGTAGTTTTTAAGTTAGAGATTTGAAGTCAAAAGGAAAGTCTTATTGCAAGACAGAGAAAAGGCGTTTTATCTCTCTTTTCAAAAACTACTAATCTGACAAAATATGGTGTGATGCCTTTTCAACTTGTTTTTATCATCATAATTAACGACTGTTCCACAAATGGTGGGACATCCTCTACAGTATTTATGTGGTATGAGTGCATTATTCTCGTATCATCAGAGTATCATCAGAGATTTGTTCACTTAATCTCTGGTTTGATGATGGCAAATCATAGTGGCAGTTCTAATAATTTCCGGTCATTCAAGATCCTGATTCGGGTTAGCGAAATTCTGATTGGTCCACATTTTGGGACAGGTAACTTGAATCCTTAAAATTTGGAATTTTTGTCTTTAGTAGAATCTACCGTAATGTCCGTAATGTACAATAGTTCCTATTATGTATATCGTGATATTTTCATATTTTAGATTTTACCATTTTTATCAGTTCACCAGTATGTATATCAAAACATTTGACCAACAAATGCTTCTTTATAAAAGTGATAAAAGTATACATATCTAGTTTTGCTTGTGGAAATAATTTGTACTAAGACTGCAAGTATCACTTTCACCGTGCAAACGCCGTGTCGATAAAAAGGATTCATCTACTTTTCACTAATCCAGATATTGTGTTTGTTGAATTTGATTCAATTGAAAACATAGTCTCTGTCCGTATATTATAATTATTATGTTCTTACGTTTGCGTTCGTTGCAAGCACATTAGTGCGACGTTAAATTTTAATTAAATATTAGGTTAACTCCTGATTTTTGCTATTCAACAGTGAGGTTTAATATTTTCTGTGATAAAAGGTATTTTTTTTCGTTACAACTTCATTTACGTCATTGATACGAGCAGGTAAATTGTAAACTATGTATTTTATAGTCTTTATTCTTTTATAAAATTATGTTTGATCTAGTTATTTATACACTATATAGCTTCCGACTATGTTTACATTTACATTTTATTACGGAAAATATTTAAGAATTTAGTTTTATCCAGATTGTGAGAACGAAAAATAAAACATTTTAGGCATCAGTTATTAATCCATTAAAACATTCTTTCCTTCGTATGTTTAAGTTTGTTTAGAGAGATTAATATTTAGATGAATTTTAATAAATTACGTTTTATAGTTTCTTGAGAATATTAGTGATGATTAATTTATGAAAATATTTTATGGTAGACTATTGAAAATGGATACTAAAATCGTAGACGAGAACATGATAGAACAACAATCATCGTCTCAAATTGAAAAACAAGAGGTTACCGATTTTGTAATGCCAGACAATTTTTCAAACAAAAAAACAAAGGTGATCACTTTAGAATTAAATTTTTTGTTTTAATTTTAAACAAAACTGTGAATTTACATGTGTAAAAATAACGTGAAAAGCTAAATCCAGAAAAGAAAACAGAATTTAGAAAAAAGCTTTTGAATTAATTTCAATTCTCAGGAATTAAAGTGGATTTAAAAGTTCCTTTCTTAATTTAGTTTCTTCTTAGATTTATTATTTCAATAAGATTCAATTCACACCCTGTTATGAAGAAAACAATTCCTTTTCAAATTCAGTTTGTTTGAGAAATAAAATTTCATCTTAATAATCAAATTATTCTTGAATATGTAGGGTGTCCAAAATTCCTCTACCAAAGTTTCCATTGATGAAGCTAAGGGCCCAGAAGAGAATAATGATTCGAATTTTAAAAACGACTCGAAAAATAATAACCCTGGGTCAAACAAAAAGGAAGTCAGTACTTCCTCTGATCAAATAAAAACAAAAAGGGTAAATTCGAAAGGTAAATTATCACGATTAATATGACATTGATAATTTGCTGAATAACTATTAATAACTTTCCCACTGACAATTAAGCTCAAACAAACAGAGACAGCAAAGTTTCAATGGAAAAATCTGAGGAAAGTTTAGACGAAGATTCTAGCAAAAGGCAAAAGTTGAACGTAACCGAACCTGATTCTGAAATTCCAGAGTGTTCAGGGTCAAAGAATGATGTTTCATTCCGCAAATTGAAATCCAGAGTAAAAAAGCGTTATTACAGAAGTAAAAGCAATCCAGAAGACGAAGAAGAATCAGGTGAAACTTCTACTGTTCAAAAATCTGAAGCTGATACAGATGGTAAGAAACAGTTTTATGGTTCATTTAACTGAAATTTAATAAATGTGACCAATAAATATTTTAAATTTCAATCTAGATAATTCAAACAGCGATAGTGATGCTGAAAATGACTGCTCTCTTGATCTTGATGATGAAATGGAAAGAGACCAGCGTACAAGAACACAGAGTAGCGATGCCCCAAATCAAGAAAGCAGCCCAGGATTAGATGAACGAGGTAATTTTTAATTCATGACATAAATTCTACATTATTTCATTCACCTTAATATGGAAAATTTTATGAAACAGGTGCAGATGATTCGAACGAATGGACAACAGCTAGTGAGGAAGAAGTGGATATTGCTGCTCCCGTTTTACAAAAAGAGAAGCCTAAGCCAAAAGTATTCGTGATACAGGAATTAATAAATCGACAAATGGGAAATAATCCAAAATTTGCGAGCAAATTTTATGGTTCGCTGCAGGCTGTTCAGCGATTAGAACTCATGCGCAAATTAGACGATCATCAGGTGAATTTTGAGATTCAAACATTTTTTTTTTATTCTCAATAATTTTTTTCAAGTATTTTCATTTTTGTATTTTCTTTTAGGGCTGTGTGAATGCATTAAATTTCAATCAAAAAGGGAACCTTTTAGCAAGTGCCTCTGACGATTTGACTGTTAATATCTGGGACTGGGCTGTAGGGAAAAGATTGTATTCTTTTGAATCAGGCCACAGGAATAACGTCTTTCAGTCAAAATGGTTGCCTCTAGATACTGAAAATCTTATGGTTACATGTGCAAGAGATGGTCAAGTTCGATTACTAGAGATTCCTATCGGCAAGTCTCGTAAAATAGGATCTCATCAAGGGCCAGTTCATAAACTTGCTATACACAAAGAAGCACCTCACAATGTCCTTTCTGCAGGTGAAGATGGGAAAATCCTATCCATTGATATTCGTGAAAGTAAACCTACCAAGTGAGTTTTTTATTCTCTTTCACTATTTCACTATTTCATACTTTTTAACTGACTAATTTCTAATTCGATGATATACTGTGTTTGTCAGATTGCTAATAGTCAAGGGAGACACACGTGAAATACAATTACATACCATTGACAGCAATCCTTTGAACAGCAACGAATTTTGCGTCGGCGGTCAAACTCAAGCGGTTCGAGTCTACGACAGAAGAAAAACCTCGACTTTTCTTCATAAACTCTGCCCTAGTCATTTGGTATTGACTCGATTTTTATATTTATTTTTTTTCTGTTTCGGGTTGTGAATCAATTTTATTGGTGATATCGTTTTTCCTAGAAGACTGAAAATAAACACGCACATATTACAAGTGCTGTTTATAATTACAACGGAACAGAAATTCTTGCATCTTACAAAGACGAAGATATTTACTTGTTCGACATATTATTCCCACATCCAGCGGGAGACTTTGCGCATAGGTATCAAGGTCACAGGAATAATGCTACGAGTAAGTTAGCCTTTATTAAAATCGTATATTTGTTCAACGAATGATTCATTTTATAAAGCTGCGGACTACTGCTAAGAATAGATTTTATATTTTGTTTCAAGATAAATATGTATATAAAAATTTACAGTTAAAGGAGTAAATTTTTTTGGACCAAAAAGCGAATTTGTTATATCTGGTTCAGATTGTGGCAATATTTTTATTTGGGATAGAGAAACAGAAGCGATTGTGCAATGGATGCCTGGAGATGAACGAGGAGTGGTATGCAATTTTTATTTTTATAGAACATTACTAAAATGTAAAATTTATTTAATTGTCAAGCTTTATTTACTTTATAAAAATAATTATAAATTATTTAAAGATATAGATTTGAATCGTAAAAATTTGTAAAAAGTTGATAGTTAATCATCTAAACTTTAAAATGCAATTTTGCAAACTAGGTGAATGTTTTGGAACCTCATCCCTTTATTCCAGTGCTGGCTACAAGTGGTTTAGATTACGATGTAAAAATATGGGTGCCTTCTTGCGAAGAGCCACCCACTATGAAGAATTTGGAAGCTGTAAGTGATTAAGATAAAAATAATAAATCAATTGTTTTCTAAGATAGCTAAAATGTACTTTTTTTCACAGTGCGTAAAATCAAATTTAAATAATAGATCAGAAGATTTAGATGATGAACCAGATGCTTTTGATGGACAAATGTTGTGGCTTCTCCTAAGACGCATCCGCCATTCGGAGAGATTAAGGGTAAAAATTAAAAAATAATTTAATTAAAATATCAACTATAAAAGTGATTATTTTTCTATAAAAGGTAAATAATTTTAATTTTTAGAGTATTAATAGAGCATCCAGGAGATCGAGGAATGTAGAACGCGAAAACGCTGACGAAGACCTGATCGAATCGTCAAGCGATAACAATTCTTCAAATAATAGCGATAGTTTTTCAGATGATGAAAATGAAGGAAGGCTCCAGTGTTCTCCGTCTTAGACGAAAGTAAATAATTCTATAACTCCAAAATTCTAAGAAATACTACAGATAATTGTAATACAAAAATTTGCTTTCAGCTGTGATTCCCTCAAATTCCAGAGTGAAACAAAAATCTTGGGGAAGAAATATGAAAAGATTTTTTCATGCTCATGATTCAGATTATAACATAAAAATCTGGCTCCGATTTGTGATCTTCTGTAAAATATTTCCACTGAATTCATTTTCGAAACCGTTTCAGAGTTTTTATAAAATATCTTTATCGTATCATGAAATAATATTTTCAAAGTATATTCCATCAAGTGTCTCGATAAATCTTACATCAATATGAAGGGTATGATTTATAAGGATGTGTACATATTTGTGATTATCGAGTTGTGCACATTATAGACAATTTCCTGAATTTCAAGTTTCAATATTTATAATACATAAAATAAAATATATCCTAGCTTTCGAAACTTATGTAACAATAATTAAGCTATTTCATGTTTACGTTAAAGATTTGAGTTTAGTTATTAAAACCATTACTTATTTCAAGGATTTAGTTATGTCGTTTTAAAAGAGCATCATGATACTCTAAGCATAAATTTTAAGACAGGTCTACTTTATCAGATAATCATGAATAAAGACTGAATCGCAGTTATGAAATAAATACACATGCCTATTTCACACGAATGTTTAACCAAATAGACGTCTAGTTATTATCGTATGATGTAAAATGTTTAATAAAGGGTTGTTTCCACTTACTAATGTAGAATTAAACAGTCTTATACTTTATTCTTCACAGCTGCACTAAATACACTTTTTTGAAATCTGCTTGAAATGACAACTCGAGGTTCTTACCTTTTTTTTTAGTAAAAGTCTTTTTTTCATTTTATTTTTTACGTGCAGTGAATCTTTAAGATTTGTTAAATTGATAGTCTTTCCCAATCATACAGTAATTGGCGAAACTTATATATCCTTTGTTCACATTGTTGGACTTAGTCCTGCTTTATTTTCAATTCTTCAGAATAGTAATACGTCTAAAAAATACCAATGGCATGGGCAAGACCCGCATAAATATGGAGAGTCATAGCTCCCATAAATAAAGTAGTTATCGCTTTAATAAAAAGCATCAGCCATGGGCTAGTTATGAAAATCGACGCGAGGAAATCGAGAATCAATGGCCTGTAAACAGTTAACAGGAGCATACTAACCACCACAGGTACTAAGCCGCGACTTAAATCATGCCGTGAATATAGCCAGACCAGAGTTGCAGTCGTAATATGTTGAACCTGGAAAAAATATTATAAAATAAAAAAGCCTTGAAAATTTAATTTCAAACTGAGTTATTGGGTGTAGCTCACTAAGTTTATATTCGATTCGAGACTCTTCTGGATGTATTTCCAGTCAAATTCTGCTCCCCGAGCTCCTACCCAGAGGAGAAGGAATCTTGTTAGAAGCACTTCAGCTCCTGCCCAGCCAACTCCAGCTGTCAATACTTTAGCATGTCCTTTTCCTGGAATACTATTTAGTACTACGAGTATTCCAGCCAAATCTGCTAAGTCGATGGAAGACTTCAAGAATTCCTGGAAAAAAGGTTTTTCGTTAATTGAATTTATTTGATTACTCATTAATATACTTTAAAATTTGTAAAATAATGCGTAAAATGACAAAGAAAAAAAGTACTTCTCAAAACCATTTTCATATGAAGCAAACACTGACTTATTTCAGACCTAAAAGTGAGTTTTTAATTTATATGAACGAAAATTAACTATATTTAACCACTTCAAAAATTTATCCTATATGATCTAACATGCGATAAATTTATCTGAAACTTATAAAAAAATTGTATCAACCGGCCCTTAAGGAATCAATGCAATTGCTACTTACTCCGAAAAAGTCAAAGCCTTCTTGTCCAACATTATCAGCTGTGGGAAAAAAAGTTGCAAGTGTCAGCATTTTTGCAAGCTGCGTAAAAATGTATATGCCACCCGCTTGAATGCATTTCCAAAATGCTCCGTATTCTGATCTAAAATTGTTGATCAAATTAAAATAGAATAAGTGAAATTTGCAGGTTATGTGTAGGATCAGGCAACAAACACAAAAACATTTTAACTTACAATCCTGAATATTTATAAGTTAAATAGTATGGGACGTATACTAGAGCAATACAATTTCCAAAATGGTATAATGTCATTTTAAAATCAATATCACTATTCTTGTATATTTATTAAATATATAAAGTATCACATACACAACACGTTACATGACGTTACATTCAAAAGCAGACCATTTTTCTGATTTCTGATCTGAGGATATATCACGAAGGAATAATAAGGAGACCAAACTGCCATGGGAAACTTTTCCGAATCTGGCAGGAGCAACGGCACGGTAAGTGCCCGGCTTGTAAGTTGGAAGTAGTGAAAAGGAGTGCGCAAGTGCCCAGTTGTCCTCTTCTTACTCACGGGAAAATGTGCGAGTGAGACAAACTTGTCAAATTAATCTAAGCCAGAGAGGTTATGCAACCCGGTACGCGACACGACATAGCTAAGAAAAAAATTTATTATATTAAATGCATTATATTATATTACATGCGATCTTCAAAATCTTGAAAATTTCTCGGATTAAATTCCCTCACCTTTAAAGGAAAAAACTATTCAACATTATTTAACACACCATTTACGAAGTAATAACAAATACCATAATTTCAATTTCAATATTTACAATCTGATATTCGATATATACTTACCACTTTTATAATGCACTCCTTTAGCTTTATAGAAGTCCTGAGATAATATATATATTTTTTTTAAACTAAATTGAAATTGAACAAATATCTGCCGCTTGCAAATGATTAAAAAATCGATCAACATAACCACTCTGGCTTAGATCAATTTGACAGATTCGTCTCACTCGCACATTTTCTCATGAGTAAGAAGAGGACAACTGCGCAATTGCGCACTCCTTTCCACTACTTCCAACTTACAAGCCGGGCACTTACCGTGCCGTTGCTCCTGCCAAGTCACTTACATGGAGATAGGTCTCCTTATTATTCCTTCGTGGGATATATACTGCGCACATTGAGCAGCCTGCGCAGGCGCATACTTCGACCAAGCTTCGAAATTTAAGTAATAAGGGTGCGTTCAGAACGCCACTCGCTCGGTGTTATTTGTTGTTGTTGCTAGGCAACGCCTTTATGCAGAGGAAAATTTGAATGTTTTTACTTTTTTTCTCATTACATATTATACAATTGACATCACTATTAAAGATATAGATTATTTATATATATGTACAACACCTTAGGATAAACCATATTTACAACTATTTTGTTTTTTAAGTAGGATTAAAACTAATAAAGTTTTGACGGATAAGGAAAACTGATTACTATTAATTTTATAAATTTTATTTTTATGTAAATTATTAGATAATTATGTTCATTAGAAACAGGAAAATGGCCAACCTCAGACAATCTGGGTGTTTTCTTTAATTTATTTAATCATTCAATGACGTTTCGATGACAATAATACATATTGGGAATTAATATTGAGTACATTTTTTTCGACAAAAATCTACGAATTTCCAGTTACGATGCTACTATTTCGACAAGTTTTAAATTTTATTTTCATTTTGATTAGTTTTGAAAACAATCGATGATATATATATTTTTGTGATGTGTGTGTGTAAAGAAGGTGATACTAAAACTACAGAACTAAACACTGAAAGAATGTGTTAATCTGAGGAGGATGACATAATTATGCAATGTTCGTTTGTCAAGTTCTATCTTGCTTGAAAGACTCCAGGTTAAATGAGTTCAAATGAACCCGCGCTTTTCAGTGAACGAGATATGTAGCTGGATTGAACTTTTGCCAACATTAGAATATAAAAATTCTGTGAATCTCAAAAGAACCAAATTTCTAAGAAAACTAAAAGAAATTCAATCATTAATAATTGCAACTAAGCAAAATCACAACTATTAAATCAAAGTCATTTCTAAAAATCTTATCCTTATGTTGTGTTTGTTTTTCTTTAATTTATGAGTTATATAATTAAGTCGATTGGCTGCATCGTTTAGAACAAGATGGCTGAGAACGGTTAAAAAAGTACCAGAAGCACCAAAAGCAACCAAAAGTACAAAACTTCTTGCAACTTGCACAAACAGGCACATACGAATGATTTGTTTAGCCCAATGAAATTCAGAGATATTGCAGAATAGCTTTGGAAATAGGTTCATGGAAACTAGGGTATCGTTTTTTTCATTTTGTATATACAGAATTCCTACTTTTACATGTAATTTCTTAGCTGATAATTTGTGGTTAGATTTTTAAAAAATATTATGGTTTTTTTTAAAGGGGTTCGATTTTTTAATGAAAATTAGCAATTTTCATAAATAATACGTATATAAATGGAATAATTTGTATGAAACCGATACGTTGGTTTCTCTTTTTTTAGTAAATCTGTGCATTCTTTCGTTTGATTTGTAAAGGGGTAGGACTCACCCCTTTACACCCTTTGCTTTATAAAAAGGGGTAGCTGTTAAAAAAGGGTTCGATTGGCTTTCTGGAGGGTTAAGTATTGACAATTCCGAATCTCCATCTGTTCTTTATTACAATTTTCATCCATTTTTATTGGTATCAATTTCAAAAAACTTTTAGTAATCAATAGAAAAAAAAATAGTTTTATACAGTTACATTCAGTTTTTACATTCAAACTTGAACAATATATTACAATTCAACTGCCTTAAATTTTGAGATTTAATTAAATTTGTTTTTTGAACTTCTAATCTCAATTGTTTAATGTGTTTTCGACCTTTGTTCTTTTTTTCATTTATAAATATTTATTTCCTGACAAAATGTTGATTATTTATACTTAAATATTTCTAATTATTTTTCCGATTTCTACCGGGCAATCAACGAAAAAGTTTTTCATCTCATTTTTGCAATAAATAAAAAGCTTTTTAAAAATGCATTTTTACAAAATGTGAACAATTAGTGAAAATACTCTAAATTGTTTCAAAATTAATATATTTTGAGCTTTCATTCCTGAAATTTTTTTTACAGCCATAAAGTTACATTTTGGAAGAACAACCCTTTTTTGGCAAGTTTTAAATAAACTTATAGCCAACGGAGATGAAGCTTTGAAACTTATCTTCTTTTTCTTCCACCCCAACAGAGCAGGTTCTCTCTGGGATTGGTGGATACTTATGTCTCATTGGCCAGGATGCTTTGGGAGTCTACATTCCTTTAACGGTCTTCGACGAAAGAGTGATTCAGTTCACCGAAGAGCTTCGCTGACTTTACTTCGTATTTTTTTTAGGTCTGAATATGAAAATTTTATTATTTCATTTAAAGTGGTGTTTCCTAATCCATAAAATGGATATAACCAACTATTTTCAAAGAAATTTTTCCAAATTTCAATTTATTTATGAAAGGAATCCTTAGTTTCGTGTATTTTGGAATTTAAGATTTTTTCTATGATTTTTTAACTTTTTTTTTACTATCAAATACTGTCTATTCTTTTCAGAGAATAATTTTCTGATTAAAGAATTCCTCACCTATTCTGAAAGGGGATCCTACCATAAAATTTAATTCAAACCTCAGATTGTAAGAGAGTCGAACGTTTCCTTTTTTTCAAATTTTGACAATGGTTTACTAAGTTTTTTTTTTAATGATTTCCAATGATTTTGAGAACTTTAACTTAAAAATTCAACACTCGAGACATTTTTCTATACATGCTCTATTGGATTTCGTATTTTGTTCGTTAATACAAGTACGAAAAAATGAGAAAAGTGTAAGTTTTACTCATCCATAAAAAATAAAGTCTATAGTCCCCTCTCTTACAAATACCCCTTCATCCTTTTCACCCCTTTACAGGGGACGCATTACATTTTCTATTGTCCTCGTAGAATAAAGACCATGAAAAAAATTGTCATTTACTCAAATTTGATTCTTCGTTTCTGTTTTTTCAGATACTATGAAAACCTAGATCCCATATGAAAATTCCTTTAAAGTGTTCAAGTTCTTTCAACCTCAGGAGTTTCGGCGCTTGTTGCTTTAGTATACCCTGGTTAGAAAAATTTTAAAAATTTTGATAGGGTTGACAATAAATTTACTTTCGAGGGAGGGTGTGGGTTGAAGATAAAAAACAGAGTTCACCCTTTACATCCCCTGTTTTATATTTCTCTTTCGAAGGGGTGGAGCTTCTGGTCCCTACCACTTTGCATCTAGGTGGGTAGAAGACGAAGTGTAGGCAGTCTTGTAAAATCCTTCGAGGATGAAGTGTGTTGAATTAAAAACTTTCTGCATCAGCTTTTTTAACTTCCTCAAAATTAATTGTCTTTTGGATTCACGGTGTCAAGGTGGTTGACTTAGAATTCTTATTCTTCTTTCAAGTTTATTTTTTCTGATTTTATTCCATAAGCTTCTTTTACTTTTTATTTGTTCAAAGGTCTTTCTTTTATTGTTAACTAAAAAATATATTTATATCTGAAGCACTTAAAACTACAATATTCCACTCTTTGAAACAAGTAGGGATGATGAGTATCTATTTCATCAAGATTTAAAAGATTGAGTGCAACATCAAATCAAAATTATGTTTCTACTTGATTGAATAGTTTACATTCAGGTTTATTTGCAATTTTTACATTATTTTCTTTATTTTATTACGAAAAACACACGTGCTGTACAAAAAAATGGGATAAAATGTGTCAAGTTCACTTTGTTAGAAGTACAACTCAAATTGGACATCGGAAGATTTTAATGAGGGTGAGTTTTATATAAATAAATTTAAAACTTGCAGGGAATTAGAATTCGTTCGTTGGTAATCATACCAAACATAAATTTGTTTTCGCTACTATGAAAACAAAGTGAAATTGGCTGGCAAATAAACAAAACTTGAATCTACTTGTCTTATGTTCAGATAAATCCCTTAGAACTGAATAAATGTTAATTTAATTTTCCCCTTCGTCTCTTTTAGTTTGAGGATGTATATTTTTCATTTTTTTATACTTACTTGATTATGTACAAATTTCAGAAATTATGCACCACCGTCGCTTCACTTTATTTCATTATATCTTGAAATAAAAGTATATGTATGTTTTTCAGATGAATGTCACATTAATTTTTGATGAATCCTGAATTGAAATGATATTAAGTTAAAAGAATACTTTTTAATTTAAGACCAGATTTTTAGTTAATTTAACTATATTTTCTTCGTGATTCGCATAACTGACTGGTTAATTTTCTCTAAGTTCACAGTTAATTTTAAAATATTACTTTACCAGTTATGCAGAAACGGTTCCTAGAATCTGAAATTTATATAGATATGTAAATAATTTTTTTTCCTCATTGGATGTTTTGTGGTTTGATTCAATGATTTTAAAATTTTCGTAATTTTTTATTTATCTATTATCATTTATAATTTAAAAAATTCAATTCATAAGTAAAATATACCTTTTAGTCAAAACCTGCTAGGCAGAATCAAGGAATAAAATATCTGGATGTTCCATAATTCCCGACGGTACGGAATTACATTTTCAAAAATCTAATGATATGGCATATTCTTGAAAAAAAGATTATGATCTTGGAAATTTACAACATTAAAATCTGGAAAAATTGAAATATTTTTCGTTGTTGTAAAATTGCTTTATCAAAATTTATAATCCTGGTAAAAAATGACAATACTCAGTTTTCGTATTACCTAATTTATGCAAACGACTAGATTTTTCTTCAAAATAACATACGAAATTCTGCCAAAAACAAGCGTAAAATAATTAAATGTTTACAACACTGTAAAAATATATTAAAATACACTTCCGCCATTTATTATGTGGAGACGAAACTACTTGAAATCAGACATGTCTTTGAATTGTATTATCTTCATAAAAACAAGATAAAGAAGATTTAAAAAATAATAATTTGAAAGCCTATAAAATTTCGAAAGAATTGAGCACAATTTAAATAAAATTGGATTAATAGTTAATAAGATATTACGTTTTAAAAACTGAAAGAAATTCTCAAATTTTCTCCCATGATTTCAACTTGTTCCCAGAACTAGGCAGGTTTTTGAAAAAATCTTAAATATTGTAAGCACAACCTTTAGAATTTGATCTTTGATTCAGACTTGTAACACTTACAAAATCTCTATTGGTTCAGGAGCTGTAAGCTGAAGTGTTTCAAAAAATCGGGGACAAAATAAGGAATTCTCTATTTGATTCTACTGAAAACATCAAATTTATTAATTTCATTTGTTAAATTCTAAATACATGATTTCATTCAAGAATTTAGAACCTAAACTTTTAATCTTTTAGTCAAACAATATTTTTAATCATATTTCGACTCGTGCAATAGACGGTACATGCCCAACAATTTAAGGCCTTTACAATTTAACCCATAGCTCCTGAACCAAAAAAGATTTTGTGTTTTAGGTTTAGATTATAGATTAAATTTTAGAGATTGTGCATACAAATTTACAGATTTTTTCCAAAACTTGTCTAGCTCCAGGAACGAGTTGGGGCCAAGCAAGAAAAATTGAGAATGTTTTTTAGTTTTTTTAATGTAATATCTTATTATCTACTAATCCGGTTTAATTTAAATCTAGCGCATTTCCTTCGAAATTTCATAGGTTCCGAATTATTTTTTATTCAATTTTCTAGATTATTTTTATGCAAAGATAACGCCGTTCGAAGACAGGTCTGGTTTTAAGTGGTTTCTCTGTTTTCTTTCCACATAAAAAATAGTAGTGTAGCTTACAATTTTTGTTCATTTCTTTGGCATAAGGTCAGTTTCTTCTTATTTTCTTTGATTAAAATTATTATTAGATTTAAAAATGCGCAAAAAGAAGGAAAGGCAAACGTTTCGGCCACATATGGGGGCCCTCTTCAGTGCCATAAATTCAAAGATTAATTCAAAATTTCTGTAAAGGATTAGAATATAGAAGATAATTAAAAAAGAATTATGTTTTGAAAAATGATAATAAATTTATCTTTAAAAATTAATAAAAATGCAATTTAAATATTCGTGATATTAATTCTCACATTTGAATTATTATTAAATTTAACTAGTTCTGAAAATAGTCAGAACTATTAGATATTCTAGCTTTATAGTGAAAGTGCCATTTTTAAAATTTCAAAGTGACATGTTTGATAACAAGTCTATTATTGTATTGACCCATATTCATAAAAGTTTTGTTCATTTCTTTGGCATTGGGTCAGTTTCTTCTTATTTTCTTTGATTCAAATTATTATTAGATTTAAAAATGCTCAAAAAGAAAAAAAGGCAAACGTTTTGGCCACATATGGGGGCCCTCTTCAGTGCCATAAATTCAAAGATTAATTCAAAATTTCAGTAAAGGATTAGAATATAGAAAATCATCATAAACGTCTCGAATTTCTTAACTAGGTACAGGACAATAGTCTTCTTCAAGGAGGATAAGAACCTCTCAGGATTGCTCATAAAAAAAAATTTTTCGGTCAGCAAAGCCACATGTCTCGATTCGGTTTTTAAAACAGTTCAGATCATTCTGTGAGAGACGCCGGTAATAAAGTCTTCACGAGAAGTTTTCATAAATGTAAAACTTGTTCGCGTTTTGCCATTGAGAACCAATTTGGCATCCTTCTTTATAATAAACATTTTTTGAAAAAAATTCCGGTCGGTTCGTGTGCAAAATCTTTTATACTTTTTCAATTTATCCGGTTTTTTATTCATAGTGAACTAGCATACTGGACTAATTCATTTTGAATTGCAAGCTATGAGATAAGTTTTTAATTTCTATGATAATTCTTTTTTTAATTATCTTCTATATTCTAATCCTTTACAGAAATTTTGAATTAATCTTTGAATTTATGGCACTGAAGAGGGCCCCTATATGTGGCCGAAACGTTTGCCTTTCCTTCTTTTTGCGCATTTTTAAGAAAGAAAATAAGAAGAAACTGACCCTATGCCAAAGAAATGAACAAAAATTTAAAGAATTTGGGTCAATACAATAATAGACATGTTATCAAATGTCACTTTGAAATTTAAAAATTGTAGCTTACAATGTTGAAGATTTTTTTCCAAAACTTGCCTATAGTTCCGGGAACAAGTTGAAATCATGGGAGAAAATTTCAGAATTTCTTTCAGTTTTTAAAACGTAATATCTTATTAACTATTAATCCAATTTTATTTAAATTGTGCTCAATTCTTTCGAAATTTTATAGGCTTTCAAATTATTTTTTTTTAAATTTTCTTTATCTTTTTTTTTATGAAGATAATATCTTTCGCAGACATTTCTGAGTATTGTAAACATTAAATTAATTTACGCTTGTTTTTGGCAAAATTTCGCATGTTATTTTGACGAAAAATCTAGTTGGTATTCATGGCTCATTTAAAAAGTATATTATACTATTTTGCTAACTTATCCAGAACATTGTGTAGATTTTTCTCTAAGATTTGACAAAGATTAAACTTCAAACAAAAATTGAGTAAATTGAAATAATTCTAGTAAATAAAAAATAAGTATGCTATAAATTAGTATTACATGTTGGTTTATGAGTAATGTGTATCTTTTTTACAGAATTGACAAAATTACTTTATTTTGGATTAAATTTGCAGAGAATTTAATGTAGTTGTTGTGCCAAAAATTAGGTCTCTGAAATAAAAGGTTTTTCTATAATTTAAAGACTTGAAATGATTATAACGTGAAATATTTAACACTAGATTTACCAGCATTTTTTTATATCTATTTCATTTATTTATTTTCATTTTCTATTTCATCTATTTCATTTTATTTCATTGTATTTCATTTCTCTATTTATTCATTCATATGCTGCTCTAAAAACCATAAACATGTTAATATAAAAATATTGTTTTAAATTTTTAATGAAATATACCACCAGTCTTTTTGACTGGTCTGGTAAATCTAGTGTTAACAACATGTCTACTATTACATTGACCCAAAAATTACAACATTTTTATTGGATTTGTGTTGTTTTGGCATAGGGTCAGTTTCTTCTTTGATAATTTTTAAATAAAAAGATAGAAAAAACTGACCGTTTTCCTAAAAACAATAAAAATTCATTAAAAACTTGAAATGATGTTATCAGTCGTGTCTTATAAAAGAAAAAACATTATTTCTTATAAAAAAAATGTTAAACTTGCAAAAAGGAATACTTTTAATCACTTTTTACTTTTCTAATTCTGAACTTGAAGAATGAAATCTTCAAATATAGTGATCTATAAAAAAAGTGTTTTTTTAACAAATTCTTTTAATAATTTCAGCCTCTGAAAACTTTACTTTTGAATTCGTTAAAATATCTTTGTATTGGCATTGGGTCAGTTACTTTACTTTAAATTCATTAATTTACGGACATATTATATAAAAGAAAGCTAAAAAAAATTCATATACATAGAAAAGAAAGCTAAAAAACAATTCATATAGATAAAAAAAGGGGGGGGGGGGGGGGGGTTTAAAGGCAAAATTTAATTTTAGTTTCATTTTTACTTTTTTTGGCAACATAGATCCGCCGTTCCGCGTTCGTGTTTTGTGTTTGTGTTGTGCAGGCTCCTCAAGTGTGTTGTGGCAAAAATGTGTCTTTTCTTCACGAAAGTTGTGTTGATTTCTTATATAAAAAAAATCTGCCCGCTTCGCGGGCACATTCTCATCGCGCGCTTCGCTCGCAAGTTTGAGCGCGCCTAGGGCGCGCGATTCGATCGTCGCGCTTCGCGCTCCGTTCTTTCTGGACCTCGAGCTTCGCGCTCGGTCTTGTGCTCTTCGCATACATTTAAGTTTATTTCTTATATTTTGATACTGAAGCTCAAACCAATTTTATAATAATATTACAGATGATGTGAATTACACATTTTCTGAAAGTCACTGAATTTCTTTTTGAATTTAAGTGAAACAGGAAATTCAATTTACTTAAGGCTCTATCGGCCTTAAGGAACACATTCTCATCATGACACTCGCGCTCGATTTTCTGTATACATTTCAGTATAACTTTTTAATAAATTACATGATTAAAAGAATTTACTTTCTTCCACATATCTAAAAAGGAAAAACAATCGTAGAACTTATTTAAGGAAACGATTTTACAGAACAACGCTTATTTCGTATCTCACATATTTTGGTGAAAAAAATCGAATTTTTTCAATATTAAAAATCAAAACATAAAATATACATCCTGTCCCGAAATTTCTTTATCAGAATTTGTAGACCTCATTTAGGCAAACAATTTTCCATCTAAATGTTTTTTTTGTATCTCACATATTTTGTCTAAAAAATAGAATTTTTTCATTTTTATCGTATTTTTTGGAATTGAAACGAAAAATATATCTTTTATCAGAAACTGTGTCAGACAAAATTTGTAGATCTTTTTGAAACGAACAACTTTGTATTCTTACGTTTTTTTGGTATTTCCAATATTATTGTTAAAAAATTGAATTTTGGATTTTCAATAGTTTTTTTTTAATTAAAAAGAAAAATATGCATCTTATGAAAAAATGTTATAATTCAAATTTGTAGGTCTTTATATAGAAAATAATATTGTATCATAACGTTTTTTCGTATCTCGTATAATTTAACTGGAAAATGGAATTTTGATATTGACTTTTTTCGAATTTGAATATGCTGTAACATTTCTAATTTTGATTTAATCAAAAAATGTTATTAGGATAATTTGTAGAGATTTATGAGCACTATCAAAAACAGGATTGGAATTTTTGATTTTTCCAAAAAATTATTTTCAAAAACACAAATGTAGTGTTCCATCCCTCAATTTTGATTGGATGTGGCTGGTTAACGAACTTGTCCTTACTTTTTCGGCTCCGATAAAGTGTACCAAAGCTCAATTCAATCTGATAATTCTATCCAGAGTTATGCCGCACACGACCTACAGACAGACAGACAGACAGGCAGACAGACAGACAGACAGACAGACAGACAGACGGACAGGCAGACACTTTCGTAAAAACCATTTTTTCTGACTCAGGGGGTCTCAAAACGTAAAGATTTGATGAAAATTTCGAAAGTCATTTTTCACATAAAACCAATACCTTCTCATCCATGATGAGAATGTAAAAATATTACGAATCTGCCGAACTGGAGTTCATGTTTTATTCTTGAGGACTGGGTTTTTGAGCTGTCTCATCCCTGGGCGTTTTTGATCTTGCCCCCCTTACATAAGTTTTATTATGTATATGAATTGTTTTTAGCTTTCTTCTTTATAATATGTCCGTAAATTAATGAATTTAATGTAAAGAAACTGACCCAATACCAATACAAAGATATTTGAACGAATTTAATTTTGGGACATGATAAAAAACAAAGACATGAATACAAACGCATGATAATTCAATTTGTTTTACCATATAGATGGTAATTTTTATCGGTAATTTAGCGTATCCTATAATAAAAATCCTAATAAATGCGAATGATTAGAAAAAAGTACGTCACTTTAGAATTTATCATGCCTTTCCGAATAGTTTAATAATTTTAGACAAATTTTTTTCTCCGTTTAAGAAATAATGTTTTTCCTTTTATAAGACACGTCTAATAACATAATTTTAAATCTTGAAATTACAGATAAACTTTTTCTTCAGAGACCTGATTTTTAGCACGACAACTACCTTCTTAAACAGTTTTCATATTATTGAATGAAAAGATTATATTTTTAAACAATCTAGAACAAATATTAAATACAAGATTTGGTATACAAATAGATTTCTTTTATTTGAATATCTTAGAAAAGAATAGCAAAATAAGATTGTTTTCTTTTGAATCTATTTGTCAAATATTTGGTTTTACTGTACTATATATTACGATTTAATCATTCATTTTTGGTTCTAAATCGGTTTAATTAGATTTATTTTGGAATAAACTTCAGTTGAATAAGTTGATAATTCGCAATTATAAACTTCATGAGTTACGCAATTTTGAATATTGAAAATCGCTAAGATATTAGCTTTATTATATTTAACAAAGAGTATTCCTTCGCAGGCGTGAAATCTGTATAAAATTTACTATTAGAGTGCATTCTGTAATTTGCAAATTTATGGAATTTTCAAATTTTCATTATAAGCTAATTATCAGAAATTATATTTTTCATAATTCGAAAAAAAATTTTATATTAGATAAATTTGTTAGATTTACAATCTCAGAAGTTAAATAACTTTTGACTAAATTTTGTAATTTTGTTTGAATTTTCTGAGTAGGCCTATTTATTTCATAATGTCTACATAAATTTATAAAAATCGGAAGGTAAATCTATGCTTGATTTCTGAGTAAATTAATACGTTATTTTATTAAAAAATTTGATGAGAATATTCATCTCCTTAATTATAAAGTAATTATCTGATTTTTTAAATGATGAAATTTGAAGCAACTTCTCAGTATTGCGGGGTTTTAAACTGTTTTCTTTCATGAAAAGTTATTTTATGTAGGAAAAAAAATTGTTTCTTTTCTGGATCGAGAGAAAAATCATATTCATATTTCAATACTATATGTGACTTCTATGCACTTAATTATGAAGCATTCATAAAATAAAATGATGTGAAACGTTCAGGAATACTTAAAGGTTCAGTATTTGGAAGCAGATTCACTATAACATTTAAGTGAAATAATATGAAAAAAATTACATCTCGCAGATGTAAAATTTTGAGTGTTGTAATCAATAAAATATATCAAATAAAATATATAATTTCAAATCGAAAAACCTGGACTCGAATCCCAGCGCAGTAGAAAGCGTCTTTTTTTCCACAGAAAGATTTTCAAATTCTTTAAAATATATAATTCCAGGCCCTTAAAATCAGTTTCCAATAATTTGGTATGAGTGAGTGGGGGGGGGGGGGGGGGGTCTAGTTTTCAATTATTCTCAGTCCTAAATATTTTTGAAGTTTTGAAAGTCTCTAAATTCTAATTAATTCAGCTTTCAGATTTGTAAGCTCTGAACTGCAGAGTTTTCGTAATTTTTCTTTGCAAATTGGCAATTTCTATAATTATAATTTAGAGACTTTTTGATTTTTTTATCACGAGGGCAAATTTTTTAAGGATGTTATTTTCCTTCAATAACATGTAGTACGTTTGTATGTTATTGTATCTTCAGGGTTGCATTTAACTCGCACCTTTTTTCAAACGGTTTTTGTAAATACTTCCAATATTTTTCGTTGAATGTCTCATACCTTGTGTCGATAAAAATGGTTTTTCCAATTCCTCTTATTTGAAGACAAAAGTAATATTTGTTTTATTTAATGAAATTAGATTTAACACTGCAAATAATTTCGTAACAAAATCTAATTGTTTAATAGCTTCTATTGTATGAGTTAGATTGATAGTATTTACATCTATGAATCACAACATCTGGTTGTGAAAAAGATGTAACAAGAAAATATTTTTTCTGTTAGAATGAAAATTATTTAATATTACAATCAAATAGAATAAAAGGAATTTATCAAAGAATATTGCTCAAAAATTAATTTGAGACTTTAAATATTAGATATGAAAAGTTTCTAATTTTATTTATTCATTAATTCTATTACATCTTAGATTATTACATTTGAGAATTCTTTAATTTTAATTTTCTCTATAATCCTTTATTCCTAACTTTTTAAAAACTGCCTTGACGATATTGTATAAAATAAGTAAATAAACATTCAGGTCTTATTAAAATTAAACCATCAAACAGTAAAGTAGTGAGGATTAAAAACAAATATTTTTATAATCATAATAATAATTGAATGCTCCTTTTACGTGTTAAAGATAGATTAAATCCATTAAGTACATTCTAATAAAAAGATAAATCTCATTAATAAAAAACTTATAAACTGAATAAAATGAATATTTTTATAATTAGAAGAATTTTTAACTTTAGTATCATTCCGATTTAAAATAGTCTAAAAACAGTATTCTTTATTTATTTAATAATAATTATGTTTAATAATTTTTTTAAATTTTTATTTGTCGTTAAATTATCATGTTATCTTCAAAATTCTTCGACAATTCCAGCTGTTAATCATTTCTTCCCTTTTCGGTAGGAAATACAAGCTTTATCTCAAAGATGTCGCTGCAATGCTATTTTTCAATATCATTTCATCCCTTATTTTATTTCCTTTTCTGAAATCAATAAATTCTAGAGATCAGTCAAAGGTGGCGACTCTTGTACTGTTTACCCAATGATTGCACGATAGAAGGGATTTTACAAAAATATCATAATTCCTAAATTGAATTTCAATTAGTTTTCAAAAATCTTCAAATTTTTAAATATTTACTGCATTTAAAAAAATTTGATCACCTAAAAATTATATCTACAAAAGTGACTAAACATGATAATATTTTTAAAACTGCTTGACTACATATTTAAGAAAACGATACATACAAACTGATGCTTTTGCAAAGTTTTTTATTGTTTTGTAATTTTACAATGATAACAATAATAATAACAAATAGTAAAGTTATAATTAAAAATAAATCTTTTAATAATGATTTGGTGCTATATTTGATTAAATAAACAATACTTTGATACATCTAATCCAAAAATATACACTATATATATATATATATATATATATATATATATCTATCTCGCTTTTATACACTAGAAAATTCTTCAATTCACACTAAAATGTTTACCCGGGTTTTAAAGCCAATGGAATATAGCGAGCTTTAAGTTTGTTTTGCGTTTACAGACGAGGGTCAAAATCCTCAAAGGGACGATCTATTTGAAGGGCCTTTCTTCGATTTTCTCTATCTCTCTTATACTCATTTCTCCACTCAGCTCCTTGCTGTTTTCCATTACGCAACGACGTGTTTGCATTTCCATCCCAAGGGGTGAACTCCATGTGTAATTTTCGAAAGCCGATTTCAATTTTTTGTCCTCTTTCAGGAAGAAATCTTAAGAGCCTGTGGGTCGTCCTGTCCTCGTTCTGAGAACATGCTTGTACTACATGATTATGGGAAACTGAAAAAACGCACGTGGAAGTTCAAGAGATAAAAGAATTTTAACATTCCTTATCTTGGATTCGACGATAAACTTCAGCTGGTGAGTCTCAAAAATATTAATTTTGCACTACATTTTATTCTGTCAAATTGTTCATTTGGTTACGGAGGTTTTATTATTTAAGCAAGACAGATATACGAGCCTTATTGTCAGTTTAAAAATTGACTGAATTTAAGATAAGTAAGTTCTGTCAAACTATCAGACAGAACTGACAATAACAACAAACAACTGAATCCCGTGCAGAAATTGCCCAACTTGTTCCCAAGTTCCGATCCGGGCCCGATCGGAATTTCTACATGTGGCCGCAGGGGGGCACATGGTGTGGCCCGGGTCGCAACCACATCGGATTATGATAGACAAGATTATTTTCAAATTTTGTGTTGTGGTCGTGATATTGTAATGACTATATTGAAATCAAAATGCCAAAAGCAAAAAGTACATGGCGAGTTCGGAAGCACAGAATTGTTGGTGAGATTTCTTATATCCGCATTATAGATTAAGGTAAGTTAATTCACTAGATTCATTATTTACATAAATCCTAACATTGTAGGTTTTCTTTACTAGACGGTTTATTTTATTATTAATGTACGTAATTTATCAAAAATATATTTCTCCCAGCAACTCAGATTCAGGTAATGAACTAGATTATTACTTGAAATATTTTTTTATTAACGGTAATTTGAAAAGAAAAGAAAATTATAATTTTGAGTGTAGAACGTTATTGTGTTTCATTATTTTTTATATCGTATATTCAATTTTCCAAAGTGCATTTTTTAGAAAGAAAATTATTACTAATGTAATTTATTTTTAGATTTAGAAGAATCGAATAGTTCTACAGACTACGAAGATGGGTTTGAAGATTATACTGTTTGTATACTTTTGATTATACTGTTGCATCACTAATCTGAATTTATGAAATACATTTTTTTGAGCCAAATATTTGTTGTTATTAAACGAAAACCTTTTAAATTTTACTATTTGTAGAAATACAAAATTAGAAGTGGCCATATCTGACCCCCATTTTACAGGCCCAGATCTGGGCCCGGTCGGGTAGGGCGTTTCATTATTGGTCTGGCCTAGACAGATTACCCTATCAGGGCCACATTTCTCCTGATCGGGGCTTGATCAGCATCCCACCAAAATTTCTGCACGGGATAATATTGAATTTTTTAGCATTTCCGATGCGAAGATACTGCAAAGCAGATTCTAAGGTATTATCTTGTGGATGTAATTTTAATACTTTTTTTCTACTAGCGGGCCATAAAGTGGACTTTATTGCCCCGTGCGGGGCAAACAAATCCACTTTCTGACCCTATAGTAGAAAAAAAATCGTGTACAACACGGGAAAAACATTTATTTTCCGTAGTTGCACAATGTACTATTATGTGACTCCGGCGCGTAAACTCGTTTTTATGCTACAGTTAAGAGTAGCGTAATGTTGTGTATTACGATACAGAGGAATGTAATGTAAAACTTGAACGGCGCATGTGCCTATAACCATACAGCGGAGCGTAATCTTCTTATTCTTCTTCTTCTTCGTATAGCGTTGGCACCGTACTGACAAAGCCTTGTACATTTGAACTGCGCATGCTCTATTACAATACGCCACTACTACACAAGATCGAGAAAATCAAAATAGCCGGAACTAGTCGCGAAATATCAAGTGCAATGGACAAGAATCATGATGTATACAAGTACTAGATTAGATTCGAGTGTACGTATTAAAACTCGTATATGCGCCGAAGTCACATAAAATAGAATATGTGCCAATGCACACAATTCGGGTAATTACGAGACTCGCTTAAAATACAGGGTGTCCTACCACTTGTGAGACACCGCCTATACCGAATAAAAGGTCAAAAAACAAGTTAAGAAGTCCCCTTACAAAATTTTGTCAATTGAGAAGTTTTCGAGTTAGAGAGGTTTGAAGTTAAATATAAAGTTTTGTTGTACGAAAAGGATGGAAAACTTCCTCTCTCACTGAGAAAGAAGATTTGATTGATTGAAAAAAAAAATTTGTTTGAAAAGCTGTTTTTGATTTAAACAACAGATTTATTTGATTTCAATAAAATTTGTTCAATTCAAACAAAATATATTTGGCCCAAATAAAAATTTGTTTATATCAAATAATTTTTTTTTCGAAACAAGGAAATTGATACATTGATATATGGTGAAAGATATAATTTTTTTTTTATTTAAGGCAGAAATTTATTTGATTTGAACAAATTTTTTATTTGGTTTAAAGATACTTTGTTTGAATCAAACAGAGTTTACTTTATTCAAATAAATCATTTCTTTAAATCAAAGAAAGTCTTTCAAACAAATAATTTTGTTTGACCGAATCAAATATTTTTCTTAAGTGCTATCTTACAATGAAACTTCCCGTTTAACTCGTAACTTATCTAGTTCAAAAAACTACTAATCTGACAAAATTTTGTAAGGAGACTTTTAATTTGTCTATTGACCTTTTATTTGGCATTAGGGGCTGTCCCACAAGAGGTGGGACACCCAGTATTTTTAGCTGGTATCCAATCGCATCCGGTATCATTGAAATGAATACGAACTCTCGCATGGAAGGATTCACTTTCTTTATAATTTATCGCTTTCGTATTCAGAAGCAACTAAATTTCTACTAAATTTAGTTTCAAACTAAAAAGTATTGGTCTGCCATCAAATATGAGATTACTGCAAAGCAGAATTCACAACATTTCCCGAAACAATACTCCTCAATACATTTTATCTAGGGTGGCTAAAGAAACTTATTTTTGAATTTGGAAATTTAATTTTACTTCAGCCCAAGATCAAAATTCACTATTATCTAACCCGGAAAGTGGTCTATTTTGTATTTTTGTCATAAAAAAACTTCAGTTATAATAAAAGTGCTTCGTCTTTGGAAAAGCTCGAACTTGAGTGTGATTTGTGAATCGTCACAAAGTAAATGTCGACTTTCTTCCGAGGAATAGGAAAAGAATAGACTCGAAGGTAGGGGCAGGAAGAATGGAGTTGACGGGGCGAAAATCATGAAGGTCGGAACCGGAAACGAAGCTCACTGCGGTGTGACGTCATTCACAAAAAGGTACCTCCTTCCTCAATCTTTTGAGCTTTCGCTTCTTAGAGAAACTTAATTTCAGAACTCAGGACAGAGTATTTTAATCAATCGTTGGAAAATTACAGTGACAAATAAGAATTTTTTTATTATTCAAATTTCTATTTTATTATTAGATCCAATCAATATATTTATTAGTATGAATTGTTTGAAAATTATAATTGTATCTTTTTTCTGTTAGGTTTTATTTTATAATTGCACTTTACCTCTTTGTTGATATTGTCATAAAATTTATAACTTCCTCGTATACAATTTTTATTGCGAGTATTACGGCTCTCGATACTTTCAATTTTATTTCATCGTAATAGTAAGTCTTTTTGGTGGGAAATTCGTTTGCCTACAGTCTCGTTTATTTCACACGTGACAAACTACGTCGTCGAGCAGTCGTTCGATGATGTTTCCATTCTTCGAATGTCCAGACGGCCGCATAAACACATTTTTATATGACACGGGAGTTGATATATTTATTTTCTTGGACCCATCGAGATGTGGACCATCCTTTGTTCTGGCAGGGAGTGTCGTCTCTCACCATTGGTATTCTAGCGTCGCGACGCCTCCATCCTTTTGCGACCTCCCTCGTGTTCTCTTCGTTTTTCCCTTTTCTTTGACAAGAAATGTAGGTTCAAAAGGCTTTATTCGAAACCTATTCCTTACGATTTAAAAGCATCTGCTACCGATTTAAATACAATATTTGGTACTTTTTTTATTATAACAATATTTTCGATTGATTTTGATATTAATTTGGAAGTTTTCACGAAAAAGTTTGAAGATTAATTGATACGTAAAACTGGAATCATTTAAATTTGAGAGATAACGAACTTGAAACGAAACAATTCAGTAAACTCGATCTTTAAATGCTTTACTAATCTAGGAGCAATAGTGATTTCTGAAATGTACAGATAATGCAGGCGAAACAGTCATTCACTAACTTTGTAAGGGTTGCCTTTCTGCCGGACCAATAAAAACTTTACAGCCTCGTAATGAATGCAAGAAATAATTATCTCATGAATACATTAGTTTTATTATCTCTCGACACGGAACGGACCGTAAAAGGCGGCAGTCGTGATCTTGACCCCCGATTTTCACTGTCTGGCTCTTACTCTACGATTTGAAATTATCCAATGACTTTCTCACTAACCTTTCCTTTATCTTATCCTTGTTTTATTTTACAATTAGTTTTTAGTTCTTCCAAATGGAAAAATCCTTCTTATCCCTGAATTTAAGTAATTTTTCAGAGTTATAGTAAAAGATATATCTTTTTCAGAATCAACAATGGAATACTTTTCTTCTGGAAAAGTTCAGTTCTTCCTAAAGTTTCCCAGGAGTTAGGAACATGTTCGTTGTTGACATGCAGGTAGATAATATATCATTGCGCAGTTTATCGCAACTGCAAGCGAGAGGTTGATGGCAGGGGACGCACTTACTTTGGGGTTCGTTTAGCGATATCAGCAGGAACCCTTTATGTGAATACTGGCACAGCAGTTTCGGTGGATGGAGGTGACTGCCAGGAAGTGATTGATCGTCGCTTCGCGACTCCCTCGAGCTTCTCAGAGTGGATAAAGGGGTGAACCAGGGAGTAGAAACTTTTTCACACTTTCGCGGATCAGTCACAGGATCACGTTCAAACCAACCAACCTACACGGGACATGCATCACCCTGATACCCTTTCCTTCTCTTCTCATCGACTATTTTCCTTCACTAGCTTCAATTTCCAATACTTTTTTCACACATGCGACTCTGAAATATACAACATGTCAACAAAACTCGATTCTTAATCTCTAACTTTGTAATTTTCAAATTTTATTCCTATTTCAAATCAAATCCAAAGGGCTGCAATTCTAAAAGTTTTATTGCAGAAAATATTGGAAATAAAGGGATCAATAATTTTACCAGGGGTGTTAGTTGAAGTTTGCCGGTTTTTTCAATAAAGAAAACACTTAATTCTCAAGGGTATCTCAAAAATTTTGTATTCAAAGTATTGACCATTGGATTCTACACATTTTGCCCATCTTTTAGGCAAATCATGGATACCATTCCAAAAAAACTTTTTCTCTTTCAAGGCAAACCATTCGACGAATCATTTTTCGACTTCTTCAAAATTGGCGAAGCGCTGCTCTGCGAGTGAGTGTCCCATCGATGCAAAAAGGTGATAGTCGGACGGGGCGAGGTCTGGAGAGTACGGCGGGTGCGATAATATTTCCCAATTCAATGCTTTTAATGTGTTCTTCACCACTTTAGCGGTATGAGACGGTGCGTTGTCATGTTGTAGGATAACTTTGCCACGTCTTCGGGCCCATGTCGGCCGTTTTTCGATCAACGCATGATTCAAATTGATAATTTGTTGTCGGTAGCGATCCGTATTCACCGTCTCACCAGGTTTTAATAACTCGAAGTACACCACACCACACTGGTCCCACCAAACACAGAGCATTGTCTTACGGCCAAAGCGATTTGGCCTTGGAGTCGATGGGCCAACCTCACCAGGTGAAAGCCATGATTTTTTCCGCTTCGGGTTCTCGAAATAAATCCATTTTTCGTCCTCCGTGACAATTCGATGCAGAGAAAATTTCCTTTCGAACCGTTGAAGCAGCATTTCACAAATGGTTTTTCGATTTTCCATTTGTCTATCGTTCAGTTGGTGTGGTACCCATTCGAACTTTTTCGCTGCACCAGGATGTTCATTGTCTGTTAAATCGAAATCTCCACTTTTAAATTGACGAAACCATGTCTCACATGTTCTAATCACTGGAGCATGTTCACCATAAGTTTCTACCAGCAATCGATGAGCTTCAACTGCTTTTTTCTTTTGATGAAATAATAAAAGCAACGAATGCCGCAAATGCGATTTACTTGGAACGAAACTCGACATATTCACTGAGGTAAACAACTATGATGCTATTATTTTGGCAGAATGTAATTGTGTATTTTTGAAGGTTATTGTCCATAGAAAAATATGACATAGATGCCAAATCATAGAAATGTATACATATCTCTAGCGACATCTATGAGTAAAACCGGCAAATTTCAACTAACACCCCTGGTAAAAATCCTTTGTATTGCTTTCTCAAGGTTTTTTTACATTCTTTGGATTTAATACAAGATGCGACAGGGGCTCATTCATCAGAGATCTAATTCTTCCTTTCGGTGAAGTGTTAAGTCTTGTATCTTATCTGTAGGAAGAAGTTCCATTTGCCCCAACCCACCAACCTGTCATTTCCAAATTGACGAGCTATATCACAGTGTCATTGATATCCTACGTTGTTGTCCTATTCTTTCACTTACATATAATCAAGTTCCAAAAGGGGTTTACTGCCCCATGTAACCTTCACCAAGACTAATGTGACTTTCTCGATTCCTAATTATCCAGTATATCAACAAAACTTGACTACATTCTTTTTCCCAAAACAATAAAAATATTTAATTATTTTCATTTGTTAGATTTGATAGACAGACAATACGCTTTTTAAATATTTTAATTTGGAGATGGCTTCTAAAGTGATGTAGGAACATTAAAGGAAAATATTTATCATCTGTTTTTCTTCCTTTGGAATGGAAGAAGTATTATGTTCATGATAGAAAATCATGTTTTTGAACCAGATCAGGGGAATATTTTGATACCTCAGGTGCAATTTTACTTATACATGGGCATGTTCATTCAATATGACATTTTCCCTTCTGTATTGTAATATCTACGAATACCTACAATAATATTGATCTGAAACTCCCTGGAAACATCACCCTCCCTTCTCCGTGCATAGTTCTTTCTCTGACCAACTCTATTTTCCTGAATCGAGTCCCCAAGTCAATATCTTACATTAATTATATTGCGTTTACCCTATTCAGACTTCACCCTTCACGAAGAACGTTACTCATAAGACTAAGCAAGTTGAAGGGCGAGAAGTAGTTCGATCGACCTGCGAGGCAGATTTATATATTTTCCAGAAAGCATTAAAGAAACAAGAAATTTCCCAAAGGTTGAATGATTTTTTAATCTAATATATAAAAAAAATATATATATGGGTCATTCCATATTATATTGACAGTCGATGTCGCAGATTTGAACGAGATAATTTTTTTTCGGTTCTTTATCAACAATAAATAGACACGTATTTTTTTGTTTGGCCAAAAAAAATTTTTTTACAAGTATACCCGGTAAAACGCTCGCCGCGTGTCGAAGCGCCCGAATTGCGCGCGAGGCCGCGCGAGGCTCATCAAAATTTCATAACTTCCGAATAAATGATCCAGACATTTTGATTCAATCGTCATATTTTATAACAGACTTCAAAGAATCTAAATCGACAAAAAAAAAAAAAATTTCGAAAGGGGTCAAATTTGGAAAAATATTTAAACAATTTTTTCGCAACAATCTCTGTAAAGAAGAGTCAAAACCCTAATTTTCGTAATTTGGAAAAAGTTTCGTGTGAATAATTGTTTTCAAGATAAACAGGCTTAAAAGTGCGCTTGCTATGTCGAAAATATAATTTCTTAGAAAATTCGAAAAATCGTATACTTGTAAAAAAATGTTGTTTGCCAAACAAAAAGATACGTGTCTATTTATTGTTGATAAAGAACCGAAAAAAAATTATCTCGTTTAAATCTGCGACATCGACTGTCAATCTAATATGGAATGACCCATATATATATTTCGAGAAAAATAGGTAACTTTTTTTCAATAAATTTCTAAAAATATTACGCGTACAAAAATTTCTTAAAAATTGAACCAAGAAAGTGAAATCCTATCTCTTGGGAGTCAGTATTTTGAGGATTAAATTTATATATTTTATTTAGGGGAGAATTATGTTTTATTCGAGTGATCAAAAGCATCGGAAGAACCAGGGCGAGGAAGTTTATTTCCTTTTACAAGACTTTTCCCAAGGTTTATGTATTATTCGCGAGATGGTGGATTCGGTTTTGACCAAGGGCATTTTAAAATTGGCAACCCTGCTGCTTGTGGAGCCATTTCACCCCTCTTGGGTGTGCTGCCTTCACGGGGACTCGATCGAGAGAATGTGTTTTTTCCGCGCCCTCAAATACGTCACATGAATAAAAAATATCCTTCAAAGTTGCCAACCCCAGCGCCACCCTTCGCCACCCACCGACCCCTAATCCTAGCCTTCTAGCAGAACCCTATGATTAAACAAGCAAGAGGCTGCATATACATATATCCCTGAAAGAGGAAATTGCTCAGCCTTTCTTTTCTTGAATCGACGTTTTAATCTCGACCTGATGTACTCGAAACAATTTTTTAAAATAATTTTTTATAAATAATTCAATAAATATGATAACCAAGGTCCAGACAAATCTATTGGAGTTTATATTTTGTATACATCTTTTTACTAAAATGACAATTAAAAACATAATTAGCATCTAGTAATTTTTTAGTTTGAAAAAGTTACCTTCTAAAATCATACATTTTTGTAAAAAATATGCACCTACTTTTTTACATTCTCATCATGGATGAGAAGGTATTGGTTTTATGTGAAAAATGACTTTCGAAATTTTCATCAAATCTTTACGTTTTGAGACCCCCTGAGTCAGAAAAAATGGTTTTTACGAAAGTGTCTGTCTGTCTGTCTGTCTGTAGGTCGTGTGCGGCATAACTCTCGACAGAATTATTAGATTGAATTGAGCTTTGGTACACTTTATCGGAGCCGAAAAAGTAAGGACAAGTTCGTTAACCAGCCACATCCAATCAAAATTGAGTGATGGAGCACCACTTTTGTGTTTTTGAAAATAATTTTTTGAAAAAATCAAAAATTTCAATACTGGTTTTAGATAGTGCTCATAAATCTCTACAAATTATTCCGATAACATTTTTTGATTAAATCAAAATTAGAAATGTTACAGCATATTCAAATTCGAAAAAAGTCAATATCAAAATTCCATTTTCCAGTTAAATTATACGAGATACGAAAAAACGTTATGATACAATATTATTTTTTACATAAAGACCTACAAATTTGAATTGTAACATTTTTTCATAAGATGCATATTTTTCTTTATAATTAAAAAAAAACTATTGAAAATCCAAAATTCAATTTTTTAACAATAATATGTAAAATACGAAAAAAACGTAAGAATACAAAGTTGTTCGTTTCAAAAAGATCTACAAATTTTGTCTGACGCAGTTTCTGATAAAATATATATTTTTCGTTTCAATTCCAAAAAATACGTTTAAAATTCAAAAATTCCATTTTTTAGACAAAATATGTGAGATACAAAAAAAACGTTTATATGGAAAATTGTTTGCCTAAATGAGGTTTACAAATTCTCATCAAGACATTTCGGGACAGGATGTATATTTTATGTTTTGATTTTTAATATTAAAAAAATTCGATTTTTTTCACCAAAATATGTGAGATACGAAATAAGCGTTGTTCTGTAAAATCGTTTCCTTAAATAAAGTCTACGATTGTTTTTTCTTTTTGAGAGATTTGGAAGAAAATAAATTATTTTAATCATGTAATTTATTAAAAAGTTATACTGAAATGTATACAGAAAATCGAGCGCGAGCGTCATGATGATAATGTGTTCCTTAAGGCTGATAGAGCCTTAAGTAAATTGAATCTCCTGTTTCACTTAAATTCAAAAAGAAATAGAGTGACTTTGAGAAAATGTGTAATTCACATCATCTGTAATATTATTATAAAATTGGTTTGAGCTTCAGTATCAAATTATAAGAAATAAACTTGAATGTATGCGAAGAGCACAAGACCGAGCGCGAAGCGCGAGGTCCAGAAGGAACGGAGCGCGCAGCGCCACGATCGAGTATTACGGAGCGCGAAACGCGACGATCGAATCGCGCGATGAGAATGTGCCCGCGAAGCGGGCAGATTTTTAAATATAAAAAACTGAAAACCTATTGGTTTTTAAGTATTGCAAATTTAATTTTCTAAGGTTTATTCCCAAAAAATATGAGTGCCAGAAGAAAAGGAAACTCATTTTTTTTTCCTAATGCAAAAGTTTTAATGGTCTTAAGGGATATTGAAAAGATCCAAAACATGTCATTGGTATCTAATAGTAAAGGGACAAATAAGAAATAATTTCTACAAAAGGGTATATTGAAAAAATATTTTTTCTAAAATTGTAAAAAACTAAATGTCAACTAATTTCCTCAGTATTTTGATTTTTTAAAAGACTAATCTAATACATTATACTAAAAAAAGAGTATAATATATATTTTTAATAAAATATTTTAGTCACTTTAAATCAAATTAAAAGCATAAATTTCATTTTTAATAATAAAGTGAAAGGTATTAAAATTAAAACAAAGAATAAAATTGTATAATATTTATTTTGACTTATATATTGATATAAAACTTATACAATGAAGTGCAATTTCACATATTTTTAACAATTTAGAAAAGAAATAAAACTAGAATTATTCCAGAGATAAACTTTAAACCTGATAAAAGAATGAGAAAGCCAGAAACGCTTAATGAGTTGAGCGACTTATGCTCTTTTGAAATATTTTTACAATAATAATAACTATCATTCATCAGTTACCTGCATAACGATCTATTATTATTTAGATTTAGAACCACAGCAATCATTGATAGAACCTTTATGAACAGATTTTTGTTTGTTTTTTTTATGTTTCTCTTCTTCTTGTTGTTTCTCTTCTTTTTGCTTCTTTATAGACAAGCCTCCCATGCTACCTTTTGATAAAAACAAAAAATATTAATTAGGTACAATAATTAATATCCATATTCTGGACTTCTATTGAGCCCTAATTAATAATTGAAGATATATGTTTACTTATATTTTACTTGGACTCTAAAGCCAACTATCAACATCAACATATATCTTCAACAATAATTAATCTGTCTATTACCAGTATTAATATTACGAATCTTATAATCAACAATATTCTAGATATAACTTTAAATCTGATCAAAGTATAGATTCTAATTATTAAGGTACTTGAACCGCGAAAATTAGACCTCAGGCAAAAATAGATAATTTTGTTTTCAAGAACAGCAATATTCTTGTTGAAGGGCTATTTTGGAACAGAAAAGATTAATTTCCATGGAAAAAATTTAAAATACAGAAAAATAATTTTATAAATAAATTTTATTTTTGCCTCAACTTTTTTTCTTATCGCTTCTTACCAAATTTTAAAAAATCATGCGATTTTAATAAATTACAAATCACTTTTTCAAGAAAAAGATTCCCTACAACTTAACCATTTCTAATTTTCGAAAATGAATAAATTATTATCAAATTTAGCAATTTGTTTATAAAAATTTCGTTTTGGAAAATGTTTTTTTAATGGTTTCAGCCATTAAAGAATTTATTTTTAAAAATCAGAAACGGTGAAGTTGTGGGAAATCTTTTCTCTGAAAAAATGATTCATGATTTATTAGAATCGCAAAATTTTTTAAAATTTGGTAAGAAGCGATAACCCGTGTGAAAATTTAAACCGGTTTTTATCGGGCCCTGGCCGGGCCCCGGATAATCAGCCTGGATAATATCAGGGCCCCGGCCGGGTATACCGGACAGGGCGCGGTCATTTTCGTCACGGGGAATTAAGCGCGCCCCGGTCGGGCTAGAAGCCCGGTTAATCCTCGATCGGGTACCGGATAGTTTCCGGTCTGTACCCTGCCAGTCCCTGGTCAGGTATACGTATAAGATGTAACCCTCTAAATTACTTTAAAATATTAAAATAAAAGCAGAAAATTATACATTTTTAATTGCTATTTATTAGTCATACATAATATATTTGTTACGACAAATCTTTAAATTAAATCAAGTTCATTTGTTGAATGTATTGAATTGTATCAGCAGGATCTTCACTTATATTAGGCTCTTGCTCATTATTGTCCTGGTAAATTTCGTGATCAAAGTTTTCTTCATGGTCTTTTGTGATACAAAAATAAAACATTTTTGATTATTTAAACATAAATATATGTCAAAACATACAAACAGAACTTACCCAAAGGCATAATGGGAGTCTCAATTTCACTATCAGAATCATCTATGTCGATATCGATTAAATCATGTAAAATTAAACTATTTTTTATTAACCTGCGCTTCTTAGAACGCCTACGATTTAGATCACGAATACGTTTATGCATTATTTAAACCGATACTATACGTTATAATTTGCAGTGAATTCCCAAGAATGTTAACATGCACGAAAACTTTGAGGTTAAAACATCATGATTGCAACTTCAGTGGCAAAAACGTACTTACAGTTCTGAACGTTCATTAAACGATGGAAAATATTTTTTTGAAAACGAAATGATTAGTTTTTGCCCAAGAAAATAAAACAATAGTGGTTGGTTTATGGCCGATTGTATATTTAAAGGACCCCAAATATAAACATAATAATTAATTATCTTGCAAAACAAAATTTTCTGTCATCGTTCAATGAAGGTTCAAATCTGTAAGTGTATCTGGCAAAAGTTGTGTTTTTAAATTTTTCTACACAATTTTTGGTCTCACATATATTTTAACATCTGATTTAATATATTATAGATACATTATTTTTATAAAACTTGTTGGCATATTCATAAAATGCAAATTTCGAAACAAGCAGACAACCTGGTCGGGTCCCGTCCAGTGCCCGGGCGGAAACCGTAAAGCAACTTGCATGGCCATAGTCTGACCAGGCCCTGGTTGGGGAGAATTTTCCAAACAACTGCGCGGGCAAGGCCCGACCAGGCCCTGGTTGGGTAAAAGTTACCCGGCTATTGCCCGGCCAGGACCCGACCGTTAGCAGGGCATAGTCGAGACAATTTCTGCACGGGAAGAAAAGAAGTTGGGTCAAAAATAAAATTTATTAATAAAATTATTTTTTTGTGTTTCAAATTTTTTTCATGTAAAATAATCATTTCTCTTTCAAAATAGCCATTCAATAATAATATTGCTATTCTTGAAAGCAAAATTATCTATTTTTCCCTGAGGTCTAATTTTTGTGGATGAAATCTACCTCAAGAAACAACGTTATTTTGGAAATACTGTTACAAATATTGTTATTATCATTCATTTACCTTCAAGGTCTTGCGTTTTTAAATGACACAGGAGATTCGACCAAATTTTTGTACCTTCATTCTCTGCAAGATCAATCTTTTTATTTCTTTCGTTTGTTGAGCCTTGAGATTCTTCAAATGGAAATAAAAAATGGTCAGAAATCGATTTCAAATATAATGAAAAAAATATATATATATTGAGCAAGGAAATGTTCAGGTGAGTCATTGGGAAAACACAAGTGCAAGTTTATATAAATGTATTATTATTAAGCTAGATTTTTATCTTAATTGACTGAAATTAAAATAAATAAATAAATAGAACTTGCAAAATTCCACTCACTGATGTAAATCAATAGTAATTGCTGTTTTCCCATTAAAGGTTTTTGGAATGAAAATGGGAGATTTCGATAACTAATTTCTATTACATCAAATGAAGGGTTATCGGTCAAAAAGGGATAAGGCCCATTTTTAAAACTTTTCAGAAGAGCGGAAACACGTTTGCATTTTTTAAGTTCCGTTAGTTCCTCAGCCAATTTCAACAATTTAAAAAAAAAACTGTCAAATTTTACACTTTTTTGTAGATTAGATAGGGGAATTTGAAAATAAAAAAAACGCCTTTCAAAAATCTGATGCCTTATCCTCTTCTGACCATTAGACCTTTGAATACTCACGAGAATTTCCCAGTATCGCGATCAAAAAGAGAAATAAAATAATTGATGTTGATCGCATTTTAACGAAATTGGACAACTTTAAAATAAGAATTCACGTTGAATTTGAGGTCTCTTGTAAATTGCGCTTTGGAAAATCTGCAAATATTTCAAAAACAAACGAAGAATTTACGTATCGTAATTACTTTTAAAGGGTTTACAAAGAACCAATACTTACACCGGGAAAAAACGCTATTGAATCTTTAGAATTTCTGCCAAAAACATTTATATTATTTATCTAAAATAAATATGCTATAAAAACCAATAACTTGACTACACATTCTATAGTATAATATATTGGAAGCATTATCATTTACATGCTTTTGGAAGAAATCAATATTGGCGACCAAGAAATGATAAAAATTGGCTGATTCTTTTGAATTAAGTATAAAAATTCGAAAAAGCGTCAAATTTGTAATTTTTCCTTCAAATAAACACAATGGTCCTTTTAACAATTTTTTAGAATTATTATTATAAATTAAAACCACTTAGTACAAATCACAAATCCATAAAAATCATCATCAACATTTCCACATAAAAAACTGCCTTTGAAATAAGCATTCTAAAATTTGAAGAATTTTCATGATTTTGTCTGCATAGAGAAGTGTGAAGAAATCAATTGTTTTTTAGAGTAAATGTGAATAGTGTGAATTTTTGTTTATTAACCAGAATTTTAAGAGCATGTAATTACAATAAAATTGAATCTCTGGGGAGCAAAAGGGAATACGCTCGAAACGCGATAGTTTTAGGTGGCCCCTGGATGGTTTCTTTCCATCTCAAATATTAATACTTTTAATAAAATATCCCAAAAGTAAATTCAAACGCACAAATTTCAAGTCCTATACAAAAATTATTTGTTTCAGTTAGTTTTCGAGATAATCAAGGAAACATGACTTTTTATCGCATTCAGAAAATAATTATTTTTTTGTTTGTAAATAAAATAAATTTTTCAGTACAACTTTCAGGAAGTGTGCATTATGATGTAGAGGAACTAACAGCACTTGCATAATTTTGAATTATCTGCAAGTCTCGAGAATGAACTACAACTCACTAGAGGTAGATAGCTGGTATAGATGGACCAGGACTGTCGCTAGAGGGTTAGGACCCCCGTTGACCCAGTTTTGCGACTTTGGTCTATTGTAAGTACTGTTTGGTTCAACTAGTGTGCTTGGGGAGGAACTGAGATCGAAGATCTAACTCTCTAGAGTCATATGGGACCCAGTGTAGGTAGATAGCTGGTATAGATGGACCAGGACTGTCGCTAGAGGGTTAGGACCCCCGTTGACCCAGTTTTGCGACTTTGGTCTATTGTAAGTACTGTTTGGTTGGATGGAGGAGGTTCCGAAGGTACTCAGATCGAAGACCTAACTCTCCAGAGTCAGTTGGGACCCACTAGAGGTAAATACCAGGTACAGATGGACCAGGACTGTCGCTAGAGGTTTAGGACCTACTTGTCCCAGTTTTTCCACTTTGGCCTATTGTAAGTACTGTTTGGTTGGATGGAGGAGATTCGGAAGGTACTCAGATCGAAACTCCAACTGTCCAGAGTCATGTGGGACACAGTAGAGGTAGATAACTAGTATAGATGGACCAGGACTGTCGCTAGAGGGTTAGGACATACTTGTCCCAGTTTTGCGACTTTGGTCTATTGTAAGTACTGTTTGGTTGGATGGAGGAGGTTCGGAAAGCACTTAGATCGAAACTCTAACTCTCCAGAGTCGGATACAACTCACTAGAGGTAGATAGCTGGTATAGATGAATCAAGACTATCGCTAGAGGTTTAGGACCTACTTGTCCCAGTTTTTCCACTTTGGCCTATTGTAAGTACTGTTTGGTTGGATGGAGGAGGTTCGGAAGGTACTCAGATCGAAACTCTAACTTTCCAGAGTCAGATGGGACCCAGTCGAGGTAGATAACTGGTATAGATGGACCAGGACTGTCGCTAGAGGGTTAGGACCTACTTGTCCCAGTATTGCGATTTTGGCCTATTGTAAATACTGTTTGGTTGGATGGAGGAGGTTCGGAAGGTACTCAGATCGAAGACCTAACTCTCGAGAGTCAGATGGGACCCACTAGAGGTAAATACCAGGTATAGATGGACCAGGACTGTCGCTAGAGGGTAACAACCTACTTGTCCCAGTTTTACGAATTTGGCCTATTGTAAGTACTGTTTGGTTGGATGGAGGAGGTTCGGAAGGTACTCAGATCGAAACTCTAACTTTCCAGAGTCAGATGGGACCCAGTAGAGGTAGATAACTGGTATAGATGGACCAGGACTGTCGCTAGAGGGTTAGGACCTACTTGTCCCAGTTTTGCGACATTGGTCTATTGTAAGTACTGTTTGGTTGGATGGAGGAGGTTCGGAAGGTACTCAGATCGAAACTCCAACTGTCCAGAGTCATGTGGGACACAGTAGAGGTAGATAACTA
The DNA here is from genome assembly GCA_030998225.1 of Diplolepis rosae. Lineage (NCBI taxonomy): Eukaryota > Metazoa > Arthropoda > Insecta > Hymenoptera > Diplolepididae > Diplolepis > Diplolepis rosae. Next base: position 9,773,989 of record JAPYXD010000698.1, read on the forward strand.
GTATAGATGGACCAGGACTGTCGCTAGAGGGTTAGGACATACTTGTCCCAGTTTTGCGACTTTGGTCTATTGTAAGTACTGTTTGGTTGGATGGAGGAGGTTCGGAAAGTACTTAGATCGAAACTCTAACTCTCCAGAGTCAGATGGGACCCAGTAGAGGTAGATAACTGGTATAGATGGACCAGGACTGTCGCTAGAGGGTTAGGACCTACTTGTCCCAGTTTTGCGACTTTGGCCTATTGTAAATACTGTTTGGTTGGATGGAGGAGGTTCGGAAGGTACTCAGATCGAAACTCCAACTGTCCAGAGTCATGTGGGACACAGTAGAGGTAGATAACTAGTATAGATGGACCAGGACTGTCGCTAGAGGGTTAGGACATACTTGTCTCAGTTTTTCCTCTTTGGCCTATTGTAAGTACTGTTTGGTTGGATGGAGGAGGTTCGGAAGGTACTCAGATCGAAACTCTAACTTTCCAGAGTCAGATGGGACTCACTAGAAGTAATTAGCTGGTATAGATGGACCAGGACTGTCGCTAGAGGGTTAGGACCTACTTGTCCCAGTATTGCGATTTTGGCCTATTGTAAATACTGTTTGGTTGGATGGAGGAGGTTCGGAAGGTACTCAGATCGAAGACCTAACTCTCGAGAGTCAGATGGGACCCACTAGAGGTAAATACCAGGTATAGATGGACCAGGACTGTCGCTAGAGGGTAACAACCTACTTGTCCCAGTTTTACGAATTTGGCCTATTGTAAGTAATGTTTGGTTGGATGGAGGAGGTTCGGAAGGTACTCAGATCGAAACTCTAACTTTCCAGAGTCAGATGGGACCCAGTAGAGGTAGATAACTGGTATAGATGGACCAGGACTGTCGCTAGAGGGTTAGGACCTACTTGTCCCAGTTTTGCGACTTTGGCCTATTGTAAGTACTGTTTGGTTGGATGGAGGAGGTTCGGAAAGTACTTAGATCGAAACTCTAACTCTCCAGAGACATATGGGACCTAGTAGAGGTAGACATCAGGTATAGATGAACCAGGACTGTCGCATGAGGGTAACGACCTACTTGTCCCAGTTTTGCGACTTTGGCCTATTGTAATTACTGTTTGGTTGGATTGAGGAGGTTCGGAAGGTACTTAGATCAAAACTCCAACTCTCCAGAGTCGGATACAGATCACTAGAGGTAGATAGCTGGTGTAGATGGACCACGACTGTCGCTAGAGGGTTAGGACCTACTTGTCCCAGTTTTTCCTCTTTGGCCTATTGTAAGTACTGTTTGGTTGGTCTAGAGTGCTTGGGAAGGTACTGAGATCGAAACTCTAACTCTCGAGAGTCATATGGGACCTAGTAGAGGTCGACATCAGGTATAGATGGACTAGGACTGTCGCTAGAGTGGTACGACCCCCGTTGACCTAATTTTGCGACTTTGGCCTATTGCAAGTACTGTTTGGTTCAACTAAGGTGCTCGGGGAGGAACTCAGATCGAAGATCTAACTCTCTAGAGTCATATGGGACCCACTATAGTTAGATATCTGGTATAGATGAACCAGGACTGTCGCATGAGGGTAACGACCTACTTGTCCCAGTTTTGCGACTTTGGCCTATTGTAAGTACTGTTTGGTTGGCTTGAGAAGGTTCGGAAGGTACTTAGATCAAAACTCCAACTCTCCAGAGTCGGATACAGATCACTAGAGGTAGATAGCTGGTATAGATGGACCACGACTGTCGCTAGAGGGTTAGGACCTACTTGTCCCAGTTTTTCCACTTTGGTCTATTGTAAGTACTGTTTGGTTGGTCTAAGGTACTGGGGAAGGTACTCAGATCGAAGACCTAACTCTCCAGAGTCAGATGGGACCCACTAGAGGTAAATACCAAGTATAGATGGACCAGGACTGTCGCTAGAGGTTTAGGACCTACTTGTCCCAGTTTTTCCACTTTGGCCTATTGTAAGTACTGTTCTTCACCCTTTTGTGTATACAGAATCATGAAAATTTTCCTTTATGCTATTTCTGTGAAAAAAATGGTAACAGAGAAAATGGGAAAATAACCTATTAATTAGGTGTTGGTCAAAATGTGAAAAGCGGCGTCGAACCTGTAAGTTCGAAAGAAGGACGTTAAAGTTCACTTACCTTGTCAGCAGTTAAGGTGGTTATGCCAAAAATAAGGTCTCTGGAAAAAAAAATTCTGATTTTAAGACTTAAAATTATATTATCAGTCATGTCTTACGAAAGATAAAACATTATATTGTATTTCAAATTAATTAGGTGAGTTTGAAATTTTTGTCACTGTCTACATTATCGGAGGATCACTAGTCACGTATCAGATAGGATACGTTGTTGACAGGTGTCTTCATAGACAATTTCAAACTCTTATATCACAAATAAATGCGAATTAATTCAAATATTCAAAGAATTTGAAAATTTTTCTTTGGAAAAAAAGACGCTTTCGACTTCGCTGGGATTCGGGCCCAGGTGTTTCGATTGCCGGTCGACTTATACAAAAATTCAAAACTTACTGAAAACAATACTTTGAATAATGTTTTTTGTAATGCAATTCTTCCTTACTGTCGCTTTTTACCAACATTTTAAACTGGTTGGATCTTCAAACATACCATAGTTATGTTTTAAATGAAACGGTTCTTTTAAAAAAATGGTCTTAACAATTTAGTCCAGGATTTAAAAAAATTTAATAGTTTTCGAAAAACTGATAAAATTTGATAATTATTATTATTATTGCCAATAGTATTGAAATTGTTGTAAGTATTATTTTTTGTAAGTTCCAAATTTTTTTTCTTCCATAATCTTAGAATAGGTACATAAAATATCTAACACTTAATGAGCTATACTTTTGTATCAGTGACAAAAATTACGTACTTGACAACAGCGTTTTTTCAACTGCTCAGTGATATCGCAACGTAGTTTAATTTTATGTTCTTGTTATCTTAGTTAGTTTGTTGTTATCTTACATAAATAATTAAAATCTAATACCAAGACAAAAAAAAATCATTGAATTAATCCCAAAACCTATGTATTAGGAAATTACGATTTGTTTACAGTGTAAAATTATATGAAAATTCGGGTGCATATCGTATTCATTTTGAATAATTGATCTTATGTGTCCATACAAATCATTATAAAAAATTGTCAATTTTTTAACTCTCTCTTAAAGTATTTTAGTCGAAAGCAATTCCAAGTTTTTATCAATTCATATAAAAAAACGTTTTATGTATTTTTTAGATTCGAAATAAATTACTGATGACGGCTCCGATCAGAGCCGAAATTTCTAACTACGCAAAACTTCAAGTTTTTTATTAACCTAATCTTCAAAGTCATATTATCTTGATTATATCGAAAACTAACTGAGCAACTAATTAACCAGATTCTCTAAAAATTCTAGTTGATGAAAAAAAATTCATATTGTTTATATTTATTGTAGAAAAAATGAGTTTCTTGACACTTCTGTGCATAAAAAATCATGAAAGGTCTTTCGATTGCCGGGTAATCGAACGACCAGGGCTCGAATCCCGGCGCAGTCGAAAGCGTCTCTTTTTCCAATGAAAGATTGCAAATTCTTTAAATTTGAATTTAATTTTTATTATTGCGATAAAAGAGTTTGAAAATGTCTACGAGGACATTTTAAGATATAGACTCGTATCTTTCATCAGCTTAAAAGAAAATCCGGTCTAAATATTTCATCTCTAGAAAACAAGTGCATTTTGAGAAATATGTACCATCTTTATTATCAAATATTTCTAAAGCTAAAAAAAATATCAGATTGGTTCCGATTGGGATATATAAATTCACTTTCTAACTATGTGACCTGTAATTTTTGTTTATTATTTTTGCGTATTTTTTTATTTACAGCAGTTTTATTGAAACTTGTCAGAGTCGGATAGCCCTGGCCACATTTTTCTGCTAAGTTTCTAAGTTTACCCCCACACACGATTCACAAATAATTGCAACCTCTTGATCGGAAATTCATGAAACCTTTTAAACAAGCATATTCGAAAAAGTGTGCTTTATGGATGCGCAAGAATACTGCACTGAGAAAAAAATGCTATTGAATCAAAAGCATGTATATCATGGATTCAAATGAATATGCTATAGAATTAGTAACATATTTATTGGTTCTTGTAGTATATTTTTATTAATTAATAGTATATGTACATGCTTTTGATTCAATAGCATTTTTTTCTCAGTGAAATATTTTGGTTTTTTCGATGACCGGGGCTACCCGACACTATTTTGTAGTTACCTATTTTAAATCTCACTTCAATCGCTTTGTTTTCTTCCAAAATATGTTTATTTCTTATATGTCTCTTTGTAGGTTGTTGGTAGAAGCATTGACATTATAACTAACCTTCTAAATTTCAATTTTGATCCCTATAAGCCAAGTTATTATCAATAAAGCTTAAGTGGCCGGTACTACCCGACTCTCCCCTAATTATTATTATTACCAAAAGTATTGAAATTATTAAAAGTATTATTTTTCGTAAGTTTCAAATTTTTTGTCTACCTTAATCTTAAAATGGGTACATAAAATATCTAACACTAAATGAGCTATACCTTTGTATCAGTGACAAAACTCACGTTCTTGACAACAGCATTTTTTTAACTGCTCAGTGATATCGCAACGGAGTTTAATTTCATATTCTTGTTATCTTACTTAATTTGTTTGTTGTTATCTTTCTTGAATAATTACAATCTAACACCAAGACCGAAAACAATTATTGAATGAATCCCAAAACCCTGATGCTAAAAACTAGCCTAGGGCAAAAATCTTAAAACTATCCGGATAAAGAGCTATAGCAATTAACCCTATTATAAACAATCGCTGTGTTTCGCCCCTTGTAATGTAATATACTATTTCATGCTGATTTGAACAATGTTATTCTAAACGACTGTTAATATGATTTCATGTTTTAAAATCATAGAGAAACTTTTTTTCTCCAAAACACATTTTTTTTGGCACAACTGCCTTAAAGGGCATGTGATGATACTTGAGAAAAGTAGCAAGTTCATGTGAACAATTGGGTCCAGTTTCTATATGTTTGTGTCCAAAATACATGAAATTTTGTTTTCAAAATTTGAAAAATGGTAGAGAAGATGAAAATGGACTTAGATAGACTACTTTTGGTTTTGATAATGGAAAACACTTTTTGTGAAATTGAACGTTTTTTCATTTTCAAAACCACATCTAGTCTATCTACGTCTGTTTTCATCTTCTCTACCATTTCCCAAATTTTGAAAGCAAAATTTTATGTACTTTGGGCATAAACATGTAGAATCCTATTCTATAAAATTTGCTAATTTCGGAAATATCACATGCCCTTAAGGAAATGTGATACTTGAGAAAAGTAGCAAGTTCATGTGAACAATTTGATCCAGTTTTTTTAGTCTGTGTCTAAAATGCATAAAATTTTCAACTTGAAAATATCGTCTACTCAAACTTATTTACATGTTCTTAGGCTTCAAAAAAACTATGCACATGTAATTGAAAAAAAAAAATTTTTTTAATGTCAAAACGTTTTCAACACTTGTTTTCGTTATCAATTTTCATCAAAATATAGTTAAATCGAGAAATTTTTTTTTAGAAAACAATAACATTGAGGATAAGTAGCAAATGTGGAATGGTTATTTTTTTTTAAGGGACTTATGTTCAGGGCCGATTCGATAGGATGGAAAATTGGCTTTTTTAATATTTCTTTGTTTATGATATATACTACTTCATAGAAATAGTGATTTTGAAGTGTGTAAATCAATTTTTATCTTCTTTTTTTTGCTAATATTGATAAGAAGTAAGAGGTAAGTATCGGTTCTTTTTAAATTTTTAAATACTAATTTGATGCATTTGTTCGCTTTAAAAGGCAGTTGACGAATTATCGCAAATCTAACGCAACGTATTACTTGAAAGTTGTCCAGCTCCATTGAAATGTCACCTGCAAAAATTCCTTTATTTATCCTTTTGATTACTCTACTGCAAAATGTTGGTAAGTATTTGAAGTTATGTAACATTATAAAATTAGTCTCAGGCATCTTTCATTTTTATTCGGATAAGAACAACCAAGTGCAATAATGAAAAACGAAATACAGCAATTTGTTTATAAAAATTTTGTTTTGAAAATTTTTTTTTTATAATTTCAGCCGTTAAAGAATTCATTTTCAAAAATCGGAAACGGTTAAGTTGTAGAGAATCTTTTTCCTAAAAAAATAAACCGTGATTTATTAGAATCGCATCATTTTTTAAAATTTGGCTCGAAGCGATGAGAAAATAAGTTTGGGCAAAAATAAAATTTATTAATAAAATTAGTTTTCGTGTTTCAAATTTTTTTCATGAAAAATAATCTTTTCTCTTTCAAATTAGCCCTTCGATAATAATATTGCTATTCTTGAAAGCAAAATTATCTATTTTTGCCTGAGGTCTAATTTTCGTGATCGTACTACCTTAATATTAAAATTTTGTTTAAAAAATTTAGGAAATGATAGAGAAGATATAAACGGACGTGGATAGACCACGTTTGAGTTTGATAATGAAACAAATTTTTCCGACAGGTGTTGCTAAAAGTGACCTTTTTTTAGTTTCCAAACAAAAAGTTTTCCCATGAAAAGCGGAAATTTGTTCACTTTTTTAGATCTTTTTCCACTTAAATTATGAAATATATCAAGTTTTCCTAATAAACTGGATATTTCCCCGACCAACCAGTAGGATCTATTTCCAGTTCTATGTTGGAAATATTTCCGACTATATCTTTGGAAAAATTTCCGACCCATTTGTATTTTAAGCTGTCCGACTATTTTCGGAACAATTTCCGAAAATTTTTTTACAGTGTACGTTTTTTATGACTCGCCCGAATATTTTCTTACCTTATTTATATGTGTATTTCTTTCATAACTAATTTCAAATTGATTCTGACTTATTTTTAATTTTCATTTTCATTCAAAGAATCTGCAGGCAGTGGGGATCTAAAAGACATATCCATTGATCCAGTAAGTGAAGGTTCATCCAATCAACAAGGTGAAAAATCAAAAGAAAAAGAGGGATGCAAAGGAAAATGGAAAAGGATGTCTGCTTATGCACTGTTGAAGAAGAAAAAAGAGAAAAAAGAGGTGGATGATATTGGAGGTAACTGAATAATAAAAACTGTAATAGTTGTGAGAGTAGATTAAAGATAAAATTGTTTCTTGGTAAATATAGAATCTATTTTTATTAAATTCGATAATCATATTTAGAATAATTCTATTTTTAATTTGTTTATAATATTACTGGTAGTACACAGATTAATTATTATAAATAATTAATTTTTGTTCATATTAAAAGGTATGATGAAAAACATGGAGATAGATCCTTCTAAGAAACGTAATTTTAAAGAAGATGTTAAAGGAGTTATTCATGAAGAACCTTCTAACAAACGTACTATTAGAGAATATATAGAAGGATATATTTCTGATGAAGTACCTTCTTCCAAACGTCCTGCTCTTAAGCGTATTCCTAGTATCGACTAATTTTGCTAAAGAATAATGCATCTACGTTCAGCTAATCCAATGATGAATATTATAAAAATGTTTCAAAAGAGCTTATTTGGCTTAAGCCATTAAACGTTCTAACTCTATATATAATTCAAATCAATTTGGAATTTTTCTCTGAAATATTTTTTACTCAAATTTTAATCATCAGGCGCAAGTGACACGAAAAGTAAACTATTGGCGAGGCTTGGGAAATTGGCTAGTGTTCTGAAAAATATAAGAGTGATGCAATTCTATCTGAAATTAAGTAGAATTATTAAAAATATGTGTAATTGTACTTAATTGTATTATTTGCGCTCAAATAAATACGTAAAAATGAATTCTACAATCTTATTTTTAATATCAATTTTAATACTCTTTAGTTTGCATGAGCGTAAATCTAGTAATACGAATTTGGCGTCCTAGTATACTATACTAATGATAATAATAATAATATATATTGATAAATCACGATTCAATTTGATAGAGTTCTTATCAAATCTAATCGCGTTTTTGTAGCAAATTGAATTTTTTTATCAAATTTAATTACATTTTTCCAGTAGGGTATGCACTTAATTCTGAATAAATACACTCTATTACATTTATACAACGCACTTGGAAGTAGCCGCATATTTAAGTTTTGATTTCAGTTGAAAACATAAAAAAACTACTTTCATTACGATTTTTGTTATATTTTGATTCTTTTAATTGAAATATTCGCTTGATTTAACGTAATTGTAATCAAACAATTATAGACTCATGTTCTTTAGTTGATTTAACCAAATTTTGGTGGTAAAACCCAAAAATTATAGTACTTTTGACAAGTAATGGTATTTTAAAAATAAATTATATCTTTGGTTTTTAGGCATTAAAAATGTTGTAAAAGAAACGAGAAGATTACATTTTTTTTTAAATATTGATTTCCACATATGCTGCTTAAAATTCATTTAGATATTTCCAACAGAAAGAAGACGTATGGTTATTCATATTTTTATTGCCTATTGTTTATAACTACGTGCTCGCGCAGGAAAAATCGTTAAAAACTTCATTTCTAAATTACAGTTATTTTGAATATAAAATTTTATAGTATCTACTAAAAGCTAAAAAATAAAAATGTTCTACTCTTTTAATTGATTCTAAGTTGCCCCCGTAAAAAATATATTTGATCTAATGAAACAATTTTTCTGAGTGTATGCCCCAAAACATTGTAGTACTTATAACAAGTAATGGCATTTTAAAAATAAATTATATTTTTGGTTTTTTTTCATAAATTAATTGTTTAATAATAAATTGAAAGGTATTGGAACTAAAACAAAGAATAAAGTTGTAATATTGATTTTTTCGTATATATTGATATAGAAGTTATACAATGAAGTACTATTTCACATATTTTTAACAATTTAGAAAATAAATAAATTAGAATTATTCCAGAGATAAACTTTAAACTTGATGAAAGAATGAGAAAGCCAGAATGCTTAATAAGTTGAGCGACTCATGCTCTTTTGAAACATTTTTACAATAATAATAATTATTCATCAGTTACTTGCACAGCGATGTATTATTATTTAGATTTAGAACCACAACAATTCTTATTAGAACCTTTATGAGCAGAATTTGATAAAAACAAAAAATATTAATTATGTACAACAATTATTATCCATATTCTGGACTTCTATTGACCCTTAATAAATAATTGAAGATATATGTTGATGTTTGACGTTAGAGTCCTAGGTTAATAAACAAACTAAATTTTTTATTAACCTTGGACTCTAAAGCCAACTATCAACATATATCAACAATAATTAATCTGTGTATTACCAGTATCAATATTACGAATCTTATAGTCAACAATATTCAAGATATGACTTCAAATCTGACCAATGTATGGATTCTAATTATCAAGGAACAACGTTATTTTGGAAATACTGTTACATATATTATTGTTATTATCATTCATTTACCTTCAAGGTCTTGTGATTTTAAATGACACAGGAAATTCAAACAAAGTTTTGTACCTTCATTCTCTGAAAGATTAATCTTTGTATTTCCTTTGGCTGTTGAGCCTTGAGATTCTTCAAATGGATATCAAAAATGGTCAGAAATCGATTCCAAATATAATGAAAAAAATATATATATTAAGCAAGGAAATATTCAGGTGAGTCATAGGGAAAACACAAGTGCAAGTTTATATAAATGTATAAATTATATGCATTGATAATATTCAAAATTATTATATTAAAAAGTATATTTTTATATTATATTTTTATATTAAAAATTTTTAATACGATATTAACCTAGATTTTTTTCTAAATTGACTGAAATTAAAATAAATAAATAAATAGAGTATCAATAGTAAATTGCTGTTTTCTCATTAAAGGTTTTTGGAATGAAAATGGAAGATTTCGAAAACTAATTTCTATTACATCAAATGAAGGGCTAGCGGTCAAAAAGGGATAAGGCGCATTTTTAAAACTTTTCAGGAGAGCGAAAACACGTTTGCATTTTTTAAGTTCCGTTAGTTCCTCAGCCAATTTCAACAATTAAAAAAAATTAATTTGTCAAATTTCACACTTTTTTGTAGATACTCACGAGAATTTCCCAGTATCGCGATCAAAAAGAGAAATAAAATAATTGGTGTTGATCGCATTTTAACGGAATTGGACAACTTTAAAATAAGAATTCACGTTGAATGTAAAGTCGCTTGTAAATTGCGCTTTGAAAAACCTGCAAATATTTCGAAAACAAAAGAAGAATTTACGTATCGTAATTACTTTTAAAGGGTTTACAAAGAACCGATACTTACACTGGAATAAAATGCTATTAAATCTATAGAATTTCTGCTCTCTAAATTTGAATCAGTCAAAATCTACTGATTATCAGTGAAATTTGATTGATTCAAATGGCTAAAAAGAGTACTGTAAATCAGTCAAATTCCACTGATTATTTCAGTGAAAATTGACTGATTTGACAGTGAAAAATATTTTTTCACTGATGCATCAGTCAAAAGGCAAATCACTGATTCAATCAGTGAAAATTTGACTGATTCAGATTTAGAGAGTGCCAAAAGCATGTATATTATTGATCTAAAAAAATATGCTGCAAAAACCGGATATATACTACACATTCTATATTATAGTGGATTGGAATCATTAACATTTACATGCTTTTGGCAGAAATCAATATTGGCGACAAAAAATGATGAAAATTGACTGATTCTTTTGAATTATGTATAAAATTTCGAAACAGCGTGAAAGGGCATAGCCGGGTTTCTATGGGAAATCGGCCTTAAAACCAAATCAAATTTCGCCTCAAACATATGAAAGGATTTGAGCAAGAGATGATTTTGCCAAATTTTCAGATCATTATTTGCCATTTTAAATGAGTAATGGCGGATTTTATCATTTTCGTTTTTTGCTCTTTTTAGCTAAACTAATCATAGGAAAATTTTGAAAAAAATCAGGATTATTTTTTCCAATAAAAGAAACATTTGTGAATGTTTGCAGATTTTAAATGCATAATTCGCGATGCAAAAAATTGCGAAAATTTTTGCACGCAATTTTGTTTATGTTTGATTTGCGCGACCACTCTTTTGAATTATGCTACTCATTAGTTACTTATCGATAATTAAAATAGAATTTTCAATACAACTTTCATGAAGTGTACATCGTGATGTAGAAAAACTAACAACACTTGCATAATTTTGAATTATTGTTTTTGAAATTGTATAAAAATTCTTTATCAAACTGTAGTGAAAATGATTAAATAAAAGTTTCAAACGTTTCGGGAGTTGAACGAATTTAACTAAATATCAAATAAATTCTGTTTTATGACATATATTATGTAAATATCTCGAACGATTTGAAGGCCAAAGCAGAAATTAACCTCTTCACTGCGGATGACGTGTATACACGTCATGAAAGAAAGTTTCTGATAAATTGACGGATTTCATTGAAAATTGGTACTAAGGGGTCATTTGGGCTGCTGAATATGAATTCGAGGTCAAAATTTTAAATTTCGAAATGGCTGATCCAATATAGCGACCATAAATTTTGAAAAATCCAATGAGTTGGCGGATTTGGATGAAAATTGGTACTAGGGGGTTATTTGGATCGCTGAATACGAATTTGAGATGGGAAATGAAGATTTAATATGGCGAGCAGAAAACCATTGTTTTACCTCCATATTTAGCTAGTGAATGTTTCATACGTCTCTTCACAACCCCAGAGTGTGCGTTTTCAATGAATCAAAAAAGCCTTTAGTACCGACTCTCATTGAAATCCGCCAATTCATTAAAGTTTTTCAAATTTTGATTCGCCATATTGGATTAGCCATTTGGAAATTTCAATTTTTGATCTTGAATTCGAATTCAGCGACCCAAATAACCCCCTGGTACCGATTTTCATCCACTCTCTAAATTTGAATCAATCAAAATCTACTGATTATCAGTGAAATTTTACTGATTCAAATAGCTAAAAAGAGGTTACTGCAAATCAGTCAAATTTCACTGGTTATTTCAGTGAAAATTGACTGATTCGACAGTGAAAAATATTTTTTTCACTGATGAATTAGTGAAAATTAACTGATCTAACAGTGAAAAATATTTTTTCACCGATGAATCAGTGAAAAGGCAAATCACTGATTTAATCAGTAAAAATTTGACTGATTCAGATTTAGAGAGCAAATCCGCCAACTCATTAGGTTTTTCAAAATTTTTGGTCGCCATATTGGATCAGCCATTTCTAATTTAGACCCCAGATTTATATTCAGCAACCAAAATAACCCCTTAGTACTAATTTTCAATTAAATCCATCCAGTAGAACGTCCCGCGCATTTTGGGGCCACTTTGTGATTTTCGGTCTGCACAGTAAAGAGGTTAAGATAATAATACAAATATTGTACTGTTGAATTCTTTAATTGATCGAATACACATTTTTGAAAATCAAATTTCTCTTTCAATAATGATAATTATTCATTCAGAAAAAATCATGATTATTTATTTCAAGAGAAATTTTAATTTCTCTAACTATTCATTTAGAAAGTATTAGGATTATTGATTTAAAGAGAAATTAGAATCTTCAAAATCTGTTCATTTATTTTGAAGAATTCTACAGAGTAATACCTACAAGTATATTATTATCTTACTGTTAGCTTTGGATTTTAAATCGTCAGCTGGAAACGTCAACAAGAGCGCGTCGAGACATTTATTTAATTGCTGCGCTCAAATTGTGAAACAGAATTGCCTAAAATTTTCCATAAAACTTTTTTGAATTCTGCTAAAAATTTTTATGACACTTTATCTGAAGTTATTTTAAATTCGCACGACTCCCGAAACTTGGTGCTTTTTCATGCAGAATTTTGTAATTTTCGTTTTTACATATGAGTCAATAATAAATTTGAAATAGTTTTAGAGTTTTATTTAGAGGCCTGGGTAAGTTTTTAATTGTTAAGGTAGTTGATCCACAAAAATTAGACCTCAGGAAAAAATAGATAATTTTTCTTTCAAGAATAGCAATACTATTATTGAAGTGCTATTTTGAAAGAGAAAAGATTATTTTTCATGAAAAAAATTTGAAACAATGAAAAATAATTTTATTAATAAATTTTATTTTTACCCCAACTTTTTTTCTTATCGCTTCTCACCAAATTTTAAAAAATTATGCAATTTTAATAAATTACAAATCACTTTTTCAAGAAAAAGATTCCCTACAACTTAACCATTTCCAATTTTCGAAAATGAATAAATTATTATAAAATTCAGCAATTTGTTTATAAAAATTTCGTTTTGGAAAATTGTTTTTTTATAATATCAGCCATTAAAGAATTAATATTCAAAAATTGGAAACGGTCAAGTTGTAGAGAATCGTTTTCCTAAAAAAATGAACCGTGAATCGCATCACTTTAAAAAATTTGGCTCGATGTGATAAGCAAAAAAGTTGGGTCAAAAATAAAATTTATTAATAAAATTATTTTTCTACGTTTCAAGTTTTTTTAATGTAAAATAATCTTTTCTCTTTCAAAATAGCACTTGAATAATAATATTGCTATTCTTGAAAGCGAAATTATTTATTTTTGCCTGAGGTCTAATTTTCGTGGATGAAAACTACCTTAAATGAGACACAATACAGTTAAATTGGAAGATCAAAAGAACTGTGTTGCTACGAATTTGATATAAACATTACAAATACACGGGGGTGACGCTCGAATTGCTCACAGGTACGACAAGCTCTTGTCGAATCTACTTAAGAACTGCCTAACTAAGAACAATACTCTATCCAGTTTTCCACCCTTTTCATTTCTCACGCCTAAACTAGGTCTTACAAAAAGTTTCCAAAATACTTTTTGGCACAGACAGATATATAACATTATATCAAACCTTATATCCTTATATCAAAGAAGACTTTAGCGTACACTCTAAAAATTTTTTGAAACTTCCGATAAAGTATTGGAAGTAATTAAACAAAATATGTTTTGAAATTTTTATATAAAATCATGTTGAAAATATTCAATGACGTGCCGAATATTGCGTGTAAATTATTGAAATAATTCAATAGAAGATTATTTTTTCAATTATTATTGGCAAATTTCATCACCTATGTATTAGAAAATTACGATTTTCTTACAGTGTAAAATTATATGGAAATTCGGGTACATATCGTGTACATTTTGAATAATTAATTTTATTTGCCCATACAAATCATTATAAAAAATTATGAATTTTTTAATCTCTCTTTTAAAGTATTTTAGTCGACAGCAATTCCAAGTTTTTATCAATTCATATAAAAAAACGTTTTATGTATTTTTTAGATTCGAAATAAATTACTGATGAAGGCTCCGATTAGAGCCGAAATTTCTAATTACGCAAAATTTCAAGTTTTTTATTAACCTAATCTTCAAAGTCATATTATCTTGATTATATCGAAAACTAACTGAGTCAACTAATTTTTTCATATGACTTGAAATGTGCGCATTCAAATTTTCTATTAAGACATAATTATAAGTATTAAAAATTGAGACGGAAAAGAAACCTTCTAGGGGCCAACTAAAACAATGGCATTTCGGGTGTATCCCTTTTTGATCGCCCAAGGTTCAATTGTAACCACATTCTCTAAAAATGCTAGTTGATAAAAAAAATTCATATTGTTTATATTAATTGTAGAAAAAATGAGTTTCGTCACACTTCTGTGCATAAAAAATCATTAAAGGTCTTTCGATTGCCTGGTAATTTAATGACCCGGGCTCGAATCCCGGCACAGTCAAAAGCGTTTCTTTTCCCACAGAAAGATTGCAAATTCTTTAAATTTGAATTTAATTTGTATTATTGCGATATAAAAGTTTCAAATTGTCTACGAGGACATTTGCTGGCAACGTATCCTAACTTATTTCGAACTCAACCACCCAATTTACTTTTAAAAATGGAAACAGTTGAGATGTAGCCATGATTTAAAAAAAATCTAATATTTTTCAAAAAACTGATAAAAAGTAATAATAATTATTATTACCAAAAGTATTGAAATTATTAAAAGTATTATTTTTCGTAAGTTTCAAATTTTTTGTCTACCTTAATCTTAAAATGGGTACATAAAATATCTAACACTAAATGAGCTATACCTTTGTATCAGTGACAAAACTCACGTTCTTGACAACAGCGTTTTTTTAACTGCTCAATGAAATCGCAACGGAGTTTAATTTCATGTTCTTGTTATCTTATTTAATTAGTTTGTTGTTATCTTACTTGAATAATTACAATCTAACACCAAGACAGAAAACAATTATTGAATTAATCCCAAAACCCTGCTAAAAACTAGCCTAGGGCGAAAATCTTAAAACTAACCGGATAAAGAGCTATAGCAATTAACCCTATTGTAAACTAGAAAGATAGAATGTTACAATTTTATTTTAAATATCGATTTGAATACCTTTGAATTTTCCGTTAAATAATTAATAGTAATTTCTAAATAATTGAAAAATTGTATTTATACTGTGAATCCAAAATATTTAGACTATAGAAGTTACCTATTATTCAAAATGTGGGCTTAAATCTAGTAATATAAATTAGGTATCCTAGTATATTATACTACTGAATATAAATAATGCTTAAGAATTTTCAGGTTGTTGTAAATCTTGGTTGGATTTTATCACAGATAACTTATAATATTCGTCATCATTTTAACAATATCTGCACGTGTCTGAAAATAACTCACACAGAAAACGTTCATTTTGAAACTTTCATATACTCACTGAAAAAAAAAAAATCGACGATACAGACATAATTGTTGTTCCTTGACCTATATTATATTGGAAATTTACCGAAAACCAAGGTTTTCTTGTATGAGTTTAGCCTGTATGTGTATTCCAACCATATGAATTACTATTGCAGCAATATTTTTGATTAACTGTCAAATATATTTTGTTGAATTACGTAAAAACATTTAGCTCAATTTATATGGCTGATAAATCCCAAGCATTACTTTCTCATGTGTAAAAAGTATTTAAATTTATTTTTAATGATATTCATATGTGTAAATGAATACTAATGGTGGTATATGCTCTACTTTTTTTATACGAACTTAAAACATAATAAGATTTTTTGCTCAAGACGGAATTGTAGAAAATTGTATACATTTTTTCTCTTGGGCGAAAAGACTATTTTATTTATCAATTTATAGAAAGGAAAAACAGGAAATCAATTTTTTAATTACAATGAAAGAAGCTTGAACAGTATTTTTTAACAAACAAATTCTTTTTGATGAACAAAATTCTGCTCATATGTATAAGCATGTTTCTTTATCTTATCGTTTATACTATTTTAAAAATAAAAACCATCCAATTCGCGACGCAAAAATTTTTTTCACACTTATTTGAACAATGTTATTCTAAACTACTGGAAATATCATTTTAAGTCTTAAAATCATAGAGAAACTTTTTTTCCAAAACACTTTTTTTTGGTACAAATACATTAAGGGCATGTGATACTTGGGAAAAGTAACAAGTTCATGTGAACAATTGGGTCCAGTTTCTACATGTTTGTGTCCAAAATACATGAAATTTTCTGTTCAAAATTTGAAAAATGGTAGAGAAGATGAAAATGGACGTAGATAGACTATTTTTGGTTTTGACAACGGAAAAAAAAATTTGTGAAATTGGACCTTTTTTCATTTTCAAAACCAAATGTAGTCTATCTACGTCTGTTTTCATCTTATCTACCATTTCCCAAATTTTGAAAACAAAATTTTATGTACTTTGGACATAAATATGTAGAAACCTAAAATCAATAACATCTTCTAATTTCGGAAATATCAAATGACTTTAAGGGAATGTGATACTTGAGAAAAGTAGCAAGTTCATGTGAACAATTTGGTCCAGTTTTTTAGTCTGTGTCTAAAATACATAAAATTTTGATTTCAAAATTTGGAAAATGGTAGAGAAGATGAGAGCAGACGTAGATAGACTACTTTTGGTTTTGACAATGAAACAAAATTTACCGATATATTTTGCTAAAACTGAATTTTTTTAAAATTTTGAAACCTAATGTAGTCTATCTACCTCCGTTTTTATCTTTTCTACCATTTCCCAAATTTTGAACAGAAAATTTTCTATACTTTAGTCACAAACATGTAGAAACCTAAAATCAATAAAATTTGGTAATTTAATAAGTATTATATGCTCTTAAAAATTGTGAATGTCCAATGGATACTGTAGAAAAATCGGATATTTTACTTCAATAAAATAAAAAGTAGCGTATATTTTATGGCCGACTGTATATTTTTAGGACCATAAATATAAACATAATCCTTAATTTTGTTTGAAAGTAAAAAAATTGTCATCGTTCAATGAACGTTCAGAACTGTAAGCACACATATTTTTCATTCCTTTTTGTATAATCCATGTAATACTTTCAATTTGTCTGGATTTTTTTCAACTTGAAAATATCGTCAATTCAAACTTATTTACATGTTCTTAGGCTTCAAAAAAATTATACACATTTAATTTAAAAAATTTTTTTTTTCAAATGTTAAAACGTTTACAACACTTGTTTTGGTTATTAATTTTCATCAAAAATGCTGTATGATTATTTTTTTTTTGAGGGACTCATGTTCAGGACCGATTCGATAAGATGCAAAGTTGGCTTTTTTATATTTCTTAGTTTATGATATACCACATCATAAAAATAATAATTTTGAAGTGTGTTAAAAATAAATCAATTTTTATCTTCTTTTTGTTGCTAATATTGATAAGAAGTAAGAGGTAAGTATCGGTGCTTTGTAAATTTTTAAAAAGAAATTTGATGCATTTCTTCGCATTAAAAACGCAGTTTACGAATTACCGCAAATCTAACGCAACGTATTACTTGAAAGTTGTCCAGCTCCATTGAAATGTCACCTGCAAAAATCGCTTTATTTATCCTTTTGATTACTCTACTGCAAAATGTTGGTAAGTATTTGAAGTTATGCAACATTATAAAATTAGTCTAAGGCATCCTTCCTTTTTATTCGTATAAGAACGACCAAGTGCAATAAATAAAACGAAAAAAAAATTCATTCAAATTTCTTGAATAATTTATTACTTCTGAACGCGAGTTTGAAAATCGTATTATTTTGCGACCTTTTGATAATAAATGTTAAAATGATCAGAAGCAGCAGCAAAGTGATTAAGCAAAAATTTGGGATCAACTTGTTATTACTAAAATAAAAAAAAAAAATAAACTAAAATTACGTAAAATTTTGTTTATAAAATTTAGGAAATGATAGACAAGATAGAAACGAACGTGAATAGACCACTCTTGGGTTTGATAATCATGGCAAAATCATGTGCGTAAATTTACACACTTTAAGTGTGTAAATCGCTTGTCACAGATTTAAAACTTTTCCCGGTGTGTTAATTTTAAAACGGATAAAGTGTGTCGTTTTAAACGGAAAATCCGTTTAAAATGAAACGTTTAAAGTGTGTATTCTTTCATTTCTACACACTTATAATGTGTATTCTTGATGTATATAGGGAAAGTGTAAATGAAAATCAAATATATGACTGCTCTCTAAATATGAATCAGTAAAAATCTACTGATTATCAGTGAAATTTGACTGATTCAAATAGATAAAAAGAGGTTACTGTAAATCAGTCAAATTTTACAGATTATTTCATTGAAAATTGACTGACTTGACAGTGAAAAATATTTTTATCACTAATTAATCAGTGAAAATTAACTGATTTAACAGTGAAAATGATTTTTTCACTGATGAATCAGTGAAAAGGCAAATCACTAATTCAATCAGTGAAAATTTGACTGATTCAGATTTAGAGAGTGGTGATAACTAAATTGTCAACAGTGATGATTAAAAAGTCGATAATTTTCACTGTTGACAATTTAGTTATCACCAGTCATATATTTGATTTTCATTTACACTTTCCCTACATACATCAAGAATACACATTATAAGCGTGTAGAAAGGAAAGAATACACACTTTAAACGTTTCATTTTAAAAGGATTTTCCGTTTAAAACGACACACTTTATCCGTTTTAAAACTAACACACCGGGAAAAGTTTTAAATCTGTGACAAGCGATTTACACACTTAAAGTGTGTAAATTTACGCACATGATTTTGCCGCGAATAAAACAAATTTTCGACAGGTTTTGCTAAAAGTGACCTTTTTTTAGTTCTCAAACAAAAAGTTGTCTACCTACTTCCATTTTTATCTTTTTTGCTATCCCCCAAATTTTAGAAATAACATTTTATGCATTTTGGACACAAGCATGTAGAAACCTAAAATCATTGAAATTTTCCAAAGTATCACATGCCCTTGAGAATTCTTCAGCAATTTTTGCATTATTTCTGAAATATTTCTTTATTACTGCTAAAATTATTAATATAATTTAATTTAATTTATGAAACAATAAAGTAGATAGGGAGTGCCGTGGAAAATACTTTTCAAAATAGAGTGGCAAAATGTATTTAAAACTTTAGTAGAAGATTATATTTATAATTTTTAATATAATTTTTTATAATATTAAATATGCATACACTCGCACTTATGCGTTTCTTATGAGACGCCAGAATATTTTCTTACCTTATATATGTGTGTATTTCTTTCATATCTAATTTCAAATTGATTCTATCTTATTTTTAATTTTCATTTTCATTCAAAGAATCTACAAGCGCAGGAGATAAAAAAGACAAACCCATTGATCCAGTAAGTGAAGGTTCATCTAATCAAAAATGTGAACAATTAAAAGAAGAAAAGAAAAAACTAGAACCAGGGAAGAGATTCGTAAATTTTGAGATGTTAAAGAAGAAAAAAGAGATGGATGATATTGGAGGTAACTGAATAATAAAAACTGTAATACTTGTGACAGTAGTTTAAAGATAAAATTGTTTTATGGTAAATATAGAATCTATTTTTATCAAATTCGTTAATCATATTGAGAATAGTTTTATTTTTAATTTTTTTATAGTATTACTGGTAGTACACATATCAATTATTATAAATAAATTATTTTTGTTCATATTAAAAGGTATGATGAAAAACATGGAGATAAATTCTTCTAAGAAACGTAATTTTAAAGAAGTTAATGAAGCTATTCATCAAGAACCTTCTAAAAAACGTCGTAGTCTTGAACGTTGTAATAGTATCTAGTAATTTTGCTACAGAATAATGCATCAATGTTCAGGTAATCAAATGATGTATATTATAAAAATATTTCAAAGGAGCTTATTTGGCTTAGGCCATTAAACGTTCTAATTCTATATATAATTCAAATAAATTTGGAATTTATCTCTGAAATATTTTATATTCAAATTTTAATCTTCAGGCGCAAGGGACACAGAAATTAAACTATCTTTGAGGCTTGGAAAATTGGCTAGTGTTCTGAAAAATATAAAAGTGATGCATTTCTATCTGAAATTAAGTAAAATTATTAAAAATATGTGAAATTGTACTTATTTGTTTTATTTTCCCTCAAATAAATACGTAAAAATGAATGCTACAATCTTATTTTTAATATCAATTTCAATACCCGTTCGTTTGCCGTTAAATAATTAAAAGGAATTTCTAATACACAATTGAAAAATTGTATTTATGCTGTAAATTAAAAATGTTTAGACTAGAAAATGGTTATTATTCGAAACATGTGCCTGAATCTAGCAATACGAATTTGGCGTCCTACTATACTATACTAATGATAATAATAATAAAATATAAACTAATAATTCACGATTCAATTTGATAGAGTTCTTATTAAATCTAATCGTGTTTTTGTAGCAAATTGAATTTTTCTATCAAATTTAATTACATTTTTCCAGTAGGGGATGCACTTAATTCTAAAGAAATGCACTCTATTACATTTATGCAACGCACTTGAATGTAAACGCATATTTAAGTTTTGATTTCAGTTGAAAACATAAAAAAATGACTTTTAAGACGATTTTTGTTATTCATTCAAGTCATTGGCCTAATTCGAAATATAGGTAAAGGAAAGGCCAGCATAAAGTTGATACTTTTTTTTGTGAAGCTATGGGTAAACAGAAAAAAAGTCTCAAATGTATTAAGCCTAACAGACGATTTTGGCTTAAATTTAGCCGCCCAATATATAAGCGCATAAGGACGTTTCTTAGGACCAAGAATTTTGGTTAAATTCAACAAGGTTTGGTTGATTTAAGGTAGTACGATCACAAAAATTAGACCTCCGGAAAAAATAGATAAATTTGCTTTCAGGAATAGAAATATTATTATTGAAGGGCTAGTTTGAAAGAGAAAATATTATTTTTTATGAAAAAAATTTGAAACACAAAAAAATAATGTTATCAATAAATTTTATTTTTGCCCAAACTTATTTTCTTATCGCCCTGAGCCAAATTTTTAAAAATGATGCGATTCTAATAAATCACGGTTCATTTTTTTGAAATTGAATTAATTATTATCAGATACAGCAATTTGTTTATAAAAATTTTGTTTTGAAATTTTTTTTTTTTATAATTTCAGCCATTAAAGAATTTATTTTCAAAAATCGGAAACGGTCAAGTTGTAGAGAATCTTTTTCCTGAAAAAATAAATCGTGATTTATTAGAATCGCATCATTTTTAAAAATTTGACTCAGGGCGATAAGAAAATAAGTTTGGGCAAAAATAAAATTTATTGATAACATTATTTTTTTGTGTTTCAAATTTTTTTCACAAAAAATAATCTTTTCTCTTTCAAACTAGCTCTTCAATAATAATATTTCTATTCCTGAAAGCAAAATTATCTATTTTTGCCTGAGGTCTAATTTTCGTGATCGTACTACCTTAAACGAAATTTGATTCTTTTATCTGAAATATTCGCTTGATTCAACGTAATTGTAATCAATTATAGATTCAAATTCTTTGGTTGATTCAACCAAATTGTGGCTGTATTCCCAAATATTTTTTTAAGTTTATGACCCCAAAAATTATAGTACTTTTGACAAGTAATGTCATTTTTAAAATAAATTATATGTTTGGTTTTTAGGTATTATAAATGTAAAAGAAACGAAAAGATTATATTTTTTTTAAATATTGATTTCCATATACATGCTGCTTAAAATTCATTTGAATATTTCCAACAGAAAGAAGACGTATGCTTATTCATATTTTTATTGCTTATTGTTTATAACTACGTGCTTACAGAGGAAGAAGCGTTAAAAACTTTATGTCTAAATTAGTCATTTTATATATAAAATGTTCTACTCTTTTAATTAATTCTAAGTTACCCCCGTAAAAAAATATATTTGATCTAATTGAACGATTTTTTTTATGCGCCAAGATCTTTAGTTACAATATTACATTTATACAACGCACTTGAAAGTAACCGTATATTTATGTTTTGATTTCAGTTCAAAACATGAAAAAAAACTACTTTCAAGACGATTTTTGTTATTTATTTAAGTGATTGGCCTAATTAAAAATATAGGTAAAGAAAACATTTTCAATACATGATTTTGTTTTCAGTTTTCATAAAAATATAGTTAAATCGGGAAATTCTTGTCAAAAGTAATAATATTGAGGATAAGTTGCAAATATTGTATGACTATTTTTTTGAGGGATTCATGTTCAGGGCAGATACAAAAGGATGCAAAATTAGCTTTTTTTATGTTTCTTTGTTTCTAATATAATAAGTGTTAAAAGTTAGTAAATTTTTATCATTTTTTTCTCAGAAATACTGATAAGAAGTAATATGTAAATAACTGTTCATTGTAAATCTGTAAAGAGTAATTAAAATATGTAAATTCTTCACTTGTCTTTGAAACATTTGTTCGGTTTAAAATGCAGTTTTCGAGTTACTGCAAATTTAACCCAACGTATTACTTGAAAGTTGTTCAATTTCATTGAAATGTCACTTGTAAAAATTGGTTTATTTATCCTTTTGATTGCCATACCGCAAAATGCAGGTAAGTATTTAAAATTTTGTAATATTATTATAAAATTAGTCCAAGGAATCTCCTATTTTTATTCTAATAAGGACGACCAAGTGCAGTAAAGAAAAACGAAATAAGAACATGCATTCAAATTTCTTGAATAGATTATTACTTTTGAACGCAAGTTTAAAAATCTTATTGTTTTGCGACCTTTTGATAATAAATGTTAAAATGATCCGAAGCAACAGCAAAACAGTTAAGCAAAAATTTGGGACCGACTCGTTATTATTTAAGGGCATGTAATAATTAATAATAATAGTGAGAATGATGGTCTTCCTGGTATTTTTTAAAAGATGATTCAATATTGTACATTTATAAATTGTAGAAATTTCCATTATTTTGTTACTTGCCATAAGATATAAAGATCTTATGGATAATTCCTTGTATTTTTCTTCTGATGTTAATCATTTTATATTTTGTAATAATGCCATGTTAGAGGTTAAGTAATTACTCAAATAGTTACAATTCTGAAAATAAACAATAATATTTAGCAAAAGAATATAATTTTAATTGAAATATTAAATCTATGTATTTAAAATAAAAAATCAGTGTTTATAGATTAGTTTTTAACTTGCTTATTTAAATTTTGTAACGGATGAATCCAAATTTTTAACAACAAGCATCACAGAGTATCTGTGATGACTAATTAAAAATATAAACAAGATGTTAGATTAAGATCGATTATAAAAGTATAAGACGGGAAAATTTTGGAATTTAAATTTACAAATCGATAAATAGGCAAATAGATTTTTTAGAAAGTTGAATAATATTAAAATAAATGTCACTTCAATTTTCAATATCTGTTCTGAAATTAATAGAGTTAATATTTTTTTTTAATATGAATCATTTCTGGGCAAAGTCTTTTTTTAAAATTTTGTTCGTATTCTAAAATTTGGACTTCTTTAAAGTCAAAATTGTGTTTAAATTTATGTGCATGTTGCGCTAGAGCAGTACTATTTAATCGATCTTGCGTGTTCCAACATTCTAGTGTGTAAAAATCTACAAGTTTGATCAATATATGTATATACTGTTACATTGCATGCATTTAATTTCATAAACATTATGAATATTCATAAATATTATATTTCAATTTTTTTGGTGTTGATGTTTTAACAGACATCAAAATTTTTTGCTGAATAGTATTGTCATAAGTGAAAATATTTTGCAAATTTAAAATTTTTTTAAATCCTTTAAAATTGTTCTTGAAAATTATTTACGTATGGTAAATTGATAATTTTTTTAAATTCTTTAGTTTCAATGATTTCATTTGTGTTTTTATTCGGATATTTATTACTCATAAGAAATTTATATCTATTGGCAATTTTTTCATTCAATAAATCTAATGGATATCCATTTTTGATTAAATTTTCTTTAACTAAATTTAAATTTTCGCTGTGATATTTTTCATGTGATAAAAGTATAGCTCTATCAGTTAATGAATAGATAATACCAATTTTATTTGATAGGCTATGATTAAAATAAAAATGCAAATAACGTCCAGACCAAATTTGTTTTCTGTACCAATTTGGAATAATTTTATTATTTTCAACTTTGATATTAAGATCATGAAAATTTTAATTTTTTTTTAAATTTTTTATTTTACATGTCCAACCCTGAATCTGTAATCACTACAGAATATTGGATATTTAATAGTTTAATCTAAATTTGCACGTATTTTCTTTAAAAAATACATTATATACATTTTTAAAAATATTTGAACACTGTTTTTAATAATTTGCTAATATAAAACTTTTAAAAATGAGGTGGAAACAAGTATGGAAAACTATAGTAAAACTTTATATATATAATTTTTTAATAGTATTATTTATGCATACACTCGCACTTATGCGTTCCATATGACCTGTCCAAATATTTTCCTACCTCAATTGACCTGAAGTTTGTGATGTCTCGTGTGACGAATTTTTTTTTTTTTCTTTTATCGTCGTATGATCAACAAAACAGCTAAAAATTTATAGAATAGTGATTTTTGACCAAATAACATGTTTTACTGTGAAAAATAAATTTTTAAAGTTTGACCCCGGGAAGACATTTATGGACAAACTCGTCAAATTATCTCGAAAACCTAAAGGGAGGCGCAAAAATTGACTTCGGTTTTTCATTGCAGTCATATTGTACTACATTTAAAAAAATATAAATTAAAATTTATGTTTGCGGAATGAGACGAAAATCTTCAAAGCTTGACCCCGGGAAGCCATTTATGGACAAACCATAGAGATATTATAGATAGCGGAGAAAAGCCAGCCTGAACCCTGTAAGCTCGGGCGAGAGAGAGAGAGTGAATTGTGGGTTAGGCTGTCTCTCGCTAACGCCGAGGCTAACGCGGTGCGCGTAGAGAAAGATAGAATAACCTCGCATCGTCTCTCTCTTTCGCTCTCACAGAGTTTGCAGACTGACGTTGCCACTTACAGAGCGGCCTATGGCTTGTCTCTCTCTTTCGATCTCACAGAGTTTGCAGACTGACGTTGCCACTTACAGAGCGGCCTATGGCTTGTCTCCTCTATCTATAATATCTCTATGGTTTGTCCATAAATGGCTTCCCGGGGTCAAACTTTGAAAATGTTGGTTTCGTTCTGCAAACATAAATTTTAATTTATATTTTTTTAAATGTAGTACAATGTGACCGCAATCGAAAACCGAAGTCAATTTTTCCGCTTCTCTGTAAGTTTTCGAGATAATTTGATAATTATATCGTGACATGTTTCCGTACATGTTCCTTGTTACATTGACCCACAGTTATAATTCTGTAATATTTATTTTGGCTTGGGGTCAGCTTAGTTTCTAATTATTTATGTCATCGAGGACATAAACATTAGGAAGGCAAACGTTTCGGCCACAGATGGGGGCCCTCTTCAGTGCCAATTAGCTTAATTGTAACCTTTAAATATTTATTAACTAATACATGCAATTAAGAAATATATGGTATTTTTTGTTTTTTTGTTTTTTGCTTTTTGCTTATTAATTAAAAATAGAGTACACATGCAGAAAAACTTATGAGTAAGTGAGTTTCTAGGTGTGAAGAACCAGGCCGTTCCAAAAACTGCTCTAACAAGTAATCCTCTCCCACAGGAACCGTGAAAAATGCGGCCGCGGAACGCACTCCCTCAAGGGCACATATATAAACACAATTATTTCAAACCAGAAAGAAACAACACACGGGAGAATATAACGTGGGTCCTTGGTAAAGCACGCACAGCAAACCACACATATGCACGAGCACCAGAAGTAAAGGACACTGAAGTTAAAACAATCAGAACATTGCAATTGGTACAGAAAAATTTATTTATTTTCTCAAAAACCACAGAGATGACAGACGGATGTAAGTCCACCACTCTGTCACATGGCTAGAAGAAAACTGATTTGGGAATAACTCGTGTTTAGGAAGACAAGTGTTCAGAGTTTGACGTATATGGAGAGCATTCTCCATGATAGGTCAGGTTCCAACACCAAGGGTTATACACAGTCAAAATTTACTTTAATGTCCCCGGCACTTGAGATTTCTATGTGCTCAAGCGTCCAAGGAAAGCAAACCCCTACCACGTGTTCGAAGAATTCTGTAAGGAAAGGCACTCAATACGGTCCCGGCGTCGTAAAAATTAAACACATTTTTGTGGATATAGAAAATAAAATGCAGCTAAGGTGGAAATTCACGAAAAATTAATTTCCTGGTTTTTCGAAACCTCTGATTCTTAATAACTGGAACCCGGAAAAATACAATATTAAGTTTATAAGTATGATGTCCGAGTTTTTCGGATTATAAGACTGCTGTAAAGTGGTAAAATATTACGCGAGCTATTCAAACTCTGATTTGAATAGAGAGATCAATTAATACGGTAGCACTACGGATTCTGAGACTAATAAAAAGTTGCAAAGTGATGCGCGAGCACTTCAGACTCTGACTTTAAGTGAGGTGGCCAAGTAATGCGCGAGTTCTTAGGAGTATAAGAGTTTTTATAAAGTGGCAAAGTAATACGCGAGATTTCCCGACTCTGACTTTAAGTAAGGTGATCAAGTAATGCGCGAATTCTTAGGAGTATAAGAATTGTTATAACGTGGCCAACTAATACGCGAGATTTCCGGACTCTGACTTTAAGTAAGGTGGCCAAGTAATACGTGGGTCCTTGGACCCACGTTATATTCTCCCGTGTGTTGTTTCTTTCTGGTTTGAAATAATTGTGTTTATATATGTGCCCTTGAGGGAGTGCGTTCCGCGGCCGCATTTTTCACGGTTCCTGTGGGAGAGGATTACTTGTTGGAGCAGTTTTTGGAACGGCCTGGTTCTTCACACCTAGAAACTCACTTACTCATAAGTTTTTCTGCATGTGTACTCTATTTTTAATTAATAAGCAAAAAGCAAAAAACAAAAAAACAAAAAATACCATATATTTCTTAATTGCATGTATTAGTTAATAAATATTGAAAGGTTACAATTAAGCTAATTGGCACTGAAGAGGGCCCCCATCTGTGGCCGAAACGTTTGCCTTTCCTAATGTTTATGTCCTCGATGACATAAATAATTAGAAACTAAGCTGACCCCAAGCCAAAATAAATATTACAGAATAATTGGACGAGTTTGTCCATAAATTGCTTCCGGGGTTCAAACTTTTATAATTTTTGTATCGTTCAGCAAAGAGAAATTTTAATTTGTATTTTTTTAAATGTAGTACAATGTGACTGCAATCGAAAACTGAAGTAAATTTTTACGCCTCTCTGTAAGTTTTCGAGATAATTTGACGAGTTTGTCCATAAATGGCTTCCCGAGGTCAAACTTTGAAAATTTATTTTTCGCAGTAAAACATGTTTTTTAGTCAAAAATCACTATTCTATGAATTTTTGACTGTCTTGTTGATCATACGACGAAAAAAAAAAAAAAAAAATTCGTCACACGAGACGTCACAAACTTCAGCTCAATCCTACCTCATATATATTTTTTCCATCTAAATTAGAATGATTGTTTCTTATTTTTTATTTTAATTTTCATTCAAAGAATCTTCATCCCAAGGAGGGGAAGAATCGGATCTAAATAATCTTAACCAACAAAAATTGCAAAGAGCTTCAGGCATGTCGCAAGATCAACTGCTTGAATATTCTGGTAACTGAAAAATATTAAATGTAACAGTTATAACAATATTTTGAAGATTAACCTGTTTATTGATCAATTTAGAATCTACGTTGATCAAATTCCATGGTTATATTTGAAATATTTATATTTTTAATTTTTGTTCACATTAAAAGGTATGATGGGAGGCATATCCATAAAAAAATCCAAAAGATATGGGACAATTTCTGAATTGTTTTCTTATTGCTGCTTAAAAATTCAATATAATTTCATTTCATTTCTAAAACACTAAAGTAGATAGGCCACTAAAAAAAATGGTTTTGGTGTTGTAGCTATAAATATATTGCTGAGGAAATATAGCTGGATTAGCAATACTTTTTAGGTTGAACAGTAAACTATATATCTGAGATACATAAAGCATTTATCTCTTGCAGACAGAAAATTTAGGAGACAAATCTGGCACCATTTGCTATATCGTCTAGCTGTAATGTCTAAATAACATAGCAGTAAGAAAATTTGTATCCCACAGCTATACGGTTATAGGCACCGTGCGTGACTGCAGCGCCATAGCATGAGTGAACTAAAGGAGGCTGTTCGAAAAATTTGTTTTTAATTCAAAACATTTAGATGTAGACAGACGTTCCTTAGTACCTTTTATTTAATCTAACTCTATGAGTTTTAAATTTTATATCGTTTATTTTGTACGGACGTGAGAATGTCGAAAAAAAAGTTAAAAGAAAATTTTCAGGTTAATACAGCAAGCCCCTAAGAAACTTTAAAGCGAATATTTTTAAAACATTCAAAATACTCGACTACTTACCCTGAAAAATTTCAACATATTGTTGGAGATTCCATGCCTCCAACACGTCCTCAATTTTGAAAAGTGGGCTTGATTTTTCCATTGGTTGAACTTTTATCACTTACACTACGTGGAAAATACCGGCTGGCGTTGCTATTCTGAAACTTGTTGGGACTTTGGGGACGCGAGCGACAAGCGTCACGCGCGTTTGGGCACAGTAGCTATAACCGTATAGCTGTGGGATACAAATTTTCTTACTGCTATGTTATTTAGACATTACAGCTAGACGATATAGCAAATGGTGCCAGATTTGTCTCCTAAATTTTCTGTCTGCAAGAGATAAATGCTTTATGTATCTCAGATATATAGTTTACTGTTCAACCTAAAAAGTATTGCTAATCCAGCTATATTTCCTCAGCAATATATTTATAGCTACAACACCAAAACCATTTTTTTCAGTGATATCATAAAAATCAGTAAATTATCTCGGGCATTTTAGACGCCCGACACTAAAATTCTAACGATTAGAAATTATCGAAGATTTAATGGGATAATCTACACGGAGAAAAAAAAACTGTTGAATCAACAGATGTCATCTGCTGGAATAGGGACAGCAGATTTTTTTTGTTTTATTTACAGATTTTTCTGTTGGATTCACAGATTGTTTGTAAACTCAACAGATGAACCTGTAAAATCTACAGACATGTCTGTTAGAATTGCGGATTTAAAGAAAAAAGAGAAATCCGTAATTTTAACAGACATTTCTGTAGATTTTGCAGGTTCATCTATGGAGTTTACAAACAATCTGTGAATCCAACAGAAAAATCTGTAAATATTACAAAAAAAATCTGCTGTCCCTATTCCAGCAGATAACATCTGTTGATTCAACAGTTTTTTTTTCTCCGTGTAAATTTATACGAATTTTCTTGAAAAAATACATTACATACACTTTTAAAAATATTAGAACACTGTTTTTGATAATTTGCTAAAATAATACTTTTGAAAATAAGGTGGCAACAAGTATGAAAAAATATAGTCAAACTTTATGCATATATTTTTGAATGTAATATTATTTATAAAATTATTTATACAATCGCACTTATGCGTTCCTTATGACCCGCCCGAATATTTTCTTACCTTATATATATTATTTTCACCTAATTTCAAATTGATTCTGTCTTATTTTTAATTATCATTTTCATTCAAAAAATCTAAAGGGAAAGGAAAAGAAGTACCCTCTGCTCCAGTAAGTACAGGTTCATCCAATAAAAAAAAAGAAAAACCAATAAATGATAAAGGAAAAGAGAAATCAAGACGGGAGATGAGGAATGCGATTAGAGAGAAATCTAAAAACAGGAAAGCTGTACAATGTAAGTAAATAATAATAACTTTAACAGTATTTTAAAGATAAAATTTTTTCTTGATAAAGTTAGAATTTACTTTTATTAAATTCGATAATCGTATTAGGAATATTTCTAATTTTCATTTTTGTAATAGTAATACTGGTAGTAAATGGATCAATTATTATAAATAATTAATTTTTGTTCACATTAAAAGCTTTGCTTGGAAACCTTTGCATTGGAAATTCTAAGAAACGTTCTGCTGAGGACACTTCTGACGAAGAATCTGCTAATAAACGTACTGCTAATTAACGTTCTGGCTCTTTATATATTTCAAATTAATTTGAAATTTATCTCCGAAATATTTTATATTCAAATCTTAATCTTCAGGCACAAGGGACACAAAAATTAAACTATTTTTGAGGCTTGGAAAATTGGCTAGTGTTCTGAAAAATATTAGAGTGATGCAATTCTATCTGAAATTAAGTAAAATTATTAAAAAATGTGAAATTGTACTTAATTGTATTATTTTCCCTTAAATAAATACGTAAAATTAATGTTGCAATTTTGTTTTCATTATCGATTTCAATACCCTTTAACTTGCCGTTAAATAATTAATCGTAATTCCTATATGATAAAAGAATTGTATTTGCATTGTAAATTTATTATGCATCCAAGGTTGAATTGAACAGACAGTCGTGAAAAAGCTAGTCAAAGCGAAGATTCGAAAAATGATATGGAACTTTGGTATAAATTATAGTAAAGTTTGATACAATCTATGGTAAATTACCATATACTTCATCCAAATTTTCAGTATTTTGCTACGAAAAATTCTCAATATGACATTTTTTTCCCGAAATTAAATCATAGTTTAACAATAATTGAGGAGTTATATTCAATAAGGCGACAGGCCCTCGAAAATCTGTAAAAGTATTGTCCGCCTTGTGATGTTATAGTCAAAAATTGAAAATCGAAATTCGAAAAAACCAAAACATGGTTTTATAGCTCGTGAAAAATGAATGTTAGTTTCCCCTTACAGTTTTTTTATAACGTTGCAAATTTTCGAGTAAATTAATCTTTTTCTCTATCTTCCTTCGCTTCTACTCATCGGCGCGCCTGCATTGCTCGTAACAAAACCGGTAAAATCGCGTCAAAACCTAATTCGCATTTGCGTTCAACTCGTTTTATTTTCGAAAGTCATTGTTCAATCGAGTTGATATTTTCCAAAAAGTTGCTCCATATACTAATGATCAACTTGTTCGCGGGAAGTTTACTGTAGCTCAAACTTCCTCGCTCACTTTTTCGGTCCGAAGCTCGAAAAACATAGTTTTTTCTTCGGATTAAAAAAAAACCATTTAACAATGAACAAAAAAAATTTTTGCAAGCACTGTCGCCTCCGCCAGAGATTCACGAGTAGAACGCAAAAAAAAATTTCGCAATCCGTTAATTAATGAATTTTTCGAGGCGAGTGGATTGAAATAAAACATGGTTTCTATGCTTTAAAACCAACACACTTTTTATTAATTTACTCGAAAATTTGCAACGTTATGAAAAAACTGTAAGGGGAAACATTCATTTTTCACGAGCTATAAAACCATGTTTTTGGTTTTTTCGAATTTCGATTTTCAATTTTCGACTATGACATCACGAGGCGGACAATAGGTTTTCGAGCGCCTGTCGCCTTATTCAATATAACTCCTCAATTGTAAACTTAAGTTTCTCAGTGTATGATACATATGAAACTTATGTTTCCTTATTTTCTTATCATCCATTGCATATCAATGTACGTGCTCGTACAAAGAAATATAAAGAATTGAACCCTTAAATAATAGTAATTATAAACATAAAAGTTTATAATATTTTGCAAAAAGCTAAAAGTGAATTCGTATACTGCGCATTAAAGCCACCAAATATTTTGAGAACAAAAGAAGAATTTACATATCTTAATTACTTTTAGAAGACACACAAAGAACCGAAAAAAGCCTGCAATACTCTTTACTAAAATTGTCGATAAAAAATTGGTAAATATTAACTTACTCTCTTATGTTTAAGATAAGTAAGGAATAATTTTAGTATTTTACCTCTTTATTTCACAGTTTTATCTAGTGAATTATTCATTTTTGGAAATCTAAAACTTGAAAAAAAAATTTTTTTACATTATTTTCAAAATATGCAATTGTTATAACTTTTTTGATGCAAAAAAATTTTAATAAATTAAACGTCTATTTTTTACTGGAATATTTAGAATATAGAATTTCGATGTTAAATGATTTTTTGACCTTTAGCTCTCTATCTTAGAAATTATTTTGAATTATAGTTTTTTAGGAAAAATGAAATTATTTGGGAAAATAATGAAAACAAAAATAAAACAATTCCTTGAAAAACAAAATATTTATCACGCTTTCTTCATTTTCTCCAAGATATGTACTTTTATCAAGGATAATTTTCTTAACTCTTAAACAAATTTCAACTGCATTTTTTAATTAATGATCTTCTTGAGTTCTGAAAAATTAAGATGAATTGGGAATACATATGACTTCGAAATGCAATATAAGATTACTATTTTTCTTAATATATTCAAGCCCATAGTTAGATTGATAAAGGCATAAAAAGTAACAGTTGTATGTATCTCAAATAAATAAGCGAGAAAAAAAAATAGAAGTACAATTTTATATGTGTGAAAATAAAAATTTATCTATCGGCCTTAAGGAACACATTCTCATCATGACACTCGCGCTTCGCGCTCGATTTTCTGTATGCATTTTTGTAACTTTTTAATAAATTACATGATTATTGATAAATTTATTTTCTTCCAAATCTTTTAAAAAGGAAAAACAATCGTAGACTTTATTTAAGGGAACGATTTTGCAGAACAATGCTTATTTCGTATCTCACATATTTTGGTGAAAAAAATCGAATTTGTTTAATATTAAAAATCAAAACATAAAATATACATCCTGTCCCGAAATGTCTTAATGAGAATTTGTAAACCTCATTTAGGCAAAAAATTTTCCTGATAAACGTTTTTTTTTTGTATCTCACATATTTTGTCTAAAAAATGGAATTTTTGAATTTTAAACGTATTTTTTGGAATTAAAACGAAAAATATATGTTTTTTTAGAAACTGCGCCAGACAAAATTTGTAGATATTTTTGAAACGAACAACTTTGTATTCTTACGTTTTTTTTGGTATTTCCAATATTATTGTTAAAAAATTGAATTTTGGATTTTCAATAGTATTTTTTTTAATTAAAAAGAAAAATATGCATCTTAT
The DNA here is from genome assembly GCA_030998225.1 of Diplolepis rosae. Classification (NCBI taxonomy): domain Eukaryota; kingdom Metazoa; phylum Arthropoda; class Insecta; order Hymenoptera; family Diplolepididae; genus Diplolepis; species Diplolepis rosae. The sequence goes on from JAPYXD010000698.1 coordinate 9,807,403, forward strand.
GAAAAAATGTTACAATTCAAATTTGTGGGTCTTTATGTAGAAAATAATATTTTATCAACGTTTTTTCGTATCTCGTATAATTTAACTGGAAAATGGAATTTTGATATTGACTTTTTTCGAATTTGAATATGCTGTAACATTTCTAATTTTGATTTAATCAAAAAATGTTATCAGGATAATTTTTAGAGATTTATAAGCACTATCTAAAACCAGTATTAAAATTTTTGATTTTTTCAAAATATTATTTTCAAAAACACAAAAGTAGTGCTCAATCCCTCAATTTTGATTGGATGTGGCTGGTTAACGAACTTGTCCTTACTTTTTCGGCTCCGATAAAGTGTACCAAAGCTCAATTCAATCTGATAATTACATCGAGAGTTATGCCGCACACGACCTACAGACAGACAGACACTTTCGTAAAAACCCTTTTTTCTGACTCAGGGGGTCTCAAAACGTAAAGATTTGATGAAAATTTCGAAAGTCATTTTTCACATAAAACCAATACCTTCTCATCCATGATGAGAATGTAAAAAGAAAAGAAAACATTTCTTCAATATAATATTTGAATTGCATAAATCTACGTACCCCAATAAGAAATTTACAACGGGCTCATTTGACTCATCCCACTTCTCCTTATTATTACTAAGAAACAACACTTTTTTCCGGATATTTTGGAAAAAATCTGCCTAAAATAAACATCTAAAAGATCGTGTAAAATTTTAGAAGCATTTGAACACTTTAAAAATAAACTTTCAGTAAAATTTGATGCCAATAAATGTTCAAAATTTGAATCAATATATGTTTTCCTATTCAAATTTCCATACTTCTTATCGATTTTGTACATTTAAAAAATTTTCATTCAGAGAGATATTTTCTATTAAGAAGATATAAACATAAAATTCCTACATCAATTTCTTATTTTTCACCCAAGAAAAAGAAAATACTGAAATGATTTTTCATAAATCCGTTTAAAAACGTCGTTATCATTTTACATGGTGGCCGTATGGTGCCAGTATTGAGCCGATGCTTGGCATAACTGTGGGAAGTACGGGTTAGCCATCGTTATCATTTTGCATCAGGCCCGTATGGTGCCCGTATTGAGCCGACGCTTGGCATAACTACGGAAAGTACGGGCTAGCCATCATTCAGTTTATGTGCATTGGGCCTGAGTTATGCCTGAGTTAAGCCAACGCTGCCATGCCGCTGCTGGTCTTCCAACACTGGCGTAGTGCTATGCCTGTATTATAGCCCGTACTATGCCTGCACTGGTCAGCCAGCACTGGCTTGCCATTACAGGCGCAGTACTGCGCCCGTTGTATATACGGGCGTAAGTACGAAATTTCCGATTGGGGTATTACACGGAATAAAGTAATCTATTCAAAATTTACAAACAGTCCAGAACTTTTGGAAAAGCTTTTAATAATTGCCAATTTTCAGAAAACTCCGGTGAAAAATAGTTGCCTATATGGCGATAATAAAAAAACAGTCCAAAAAAAATTTAGCAATTGTTCAGCAATACTCTCTAAATTTGAATCAGTCAAAATCTGATTATCAGTAAAATTTGACTGATTCAAATAGCTAAAAAGAGGTTACTGTAAAACAGTCAAATTCCACTGATTATTTCAGTGAAAATTGACTGATTTGACAGTGAAAAATGTTTTTTTTACTTACGAATCAGTGAAAATTAACTGATTTAACAGTGAAAAATATTTTTTCACTGATGAATCAGTGAAAAAGCAAATCACTGATTCAATCAGTGAAAATATGACTGATTCAGATTTTTGAGCAGTATATGCATTCTTTCTGAAATTTTTTGTTATTATTTTTTAGCAGTCGATCATTCTTTGCAGAAATTTTTTGAAAATTTACGATTTTTATAATCTCATCTAAAAGTGCTGAACGTTCATGAAATTTAAAAAAATTATTTTTCCGCGTAGTCTTCAAAAATGACGCACACCGAAAAAAATCTCTTCCAAATTTCACACAAATCTGAATTTACTAAAATCGCAACACATTCGTTTTACTTTTATTGCACAAATTTAAGCGAATTTTGTATGGACATTATGCCAAAATAGCAAAGCCGATATACGAAGAAAGCACACCATTCTGCTTGCGAAAAACGGACGGCACCTGTACTCTCTCGTTGCAACTTTAGTGTATTGCAATACGTTGCAGAGTGGTGTGCTTTTTTCGTATTCTTTTATACCAATATCACATAAAAAGTCGTTTACGAAAATTGTAACGGCACCTCATACGAAATGCGTAAGAGATTTTTTTCGGTGCAGTAATCGTCTGTGTATCAGTGATCGTCATTTTACTCTTGAAATTTCACAAAGTTTAATTAACTGTTTTAGAGTTAACTCAACAGTTGATTAAACTTTATAATTCGTTATTGAATAAATACGCAAAAAAATTAAACTTTCACCAAAAGCCACTATGTCCCAGCTTTACTCAACTTTTGATTAAATTTTCACAAATGAATCTTCTCCGCGTGGATTATGAAAAATTGTCAAAATCAATGATAATGCAATAAAATGTAAGATTATTTGTGTATTACTTACTACAATATTTGCACAATAAGCACATTTGTTATTTGATGGAATAAAACTTTGGTTTAATAACCCAAATATTTATCTAGGTTTACTAAAAAATCAAAATTTTCAATTTAGCTATATAATATATGTCTTTAAATTTTACTTTTCAATAATAGGAATAACATGAACTTTTAATTAAAAAATTGTAGAGTCCTTAAGACTTAAAAATATACTAATTAAATGATTTAGATTTTTAAAAAGTACTTTGTACGGAATCAAATTTTATACATTAAAGCTATTGAATCTTCTCGAAAAAGTATATTGTAATTATCGAAAACGTTATTTCATTTTTCAGATTCCATTTTATTAAGAAACTTTACTGTAAAAAAGCTTGTATTTATCTTAAATTAAGACTCTAAATTTACAATCTAAATACAATTTTTTATGTAATATAGAAATTATTAATTAAAATGGTAGATTGTATTAACCCTTGAATTAATTTCAAAATATGGACTAGACATGCAAAGATGTGGATATTTCTTACATATAGTTTATAAATAGTTTTAAAATAGTTCCAGAAGAAATAGTCGAAAGATAGCCTTAATGGTCTAGATCAAGCTATTCACATTTAGCCTCGCACCAAGAATATTTCCAAACCTTCCTTCTTCATTTATATATCAAGTACTCTTTTTTCTATAATACGTTAAGTATTCTAGTTATACCGAGAAAATATGTGAAATTAGTGACAGCATCTTTTTTGTATTTTCTAGATTTTAATAAATATCACTGATGAGGGCTCCGATCAGAGCCGAAACGTCTGATTAAATAGACTTTTTCATTTATGGACCCTAAAGCCAATGCAAACGTACCAAGTATTATGAATAGAAATTACTATTAAGGGGGTATTCTGGTCTAGAGGCACAAATTTTGGACGTTTTTTGAAATTCGATAAAAAAAAAACAAAAAATATTTTTACCATACATTTTTTTATCAGATATTAATTCTTATTTTAATAATACATAAAAAAAATTCCAAAACAAAGAATTAAAAATTCAAAAAGTTGCACACGGAAAAAAATTAATAACTATTTCAATAAAATACATAAGAAATGAATTAGTCAAAGAAGTAAAATATTTCATTTACGTATCATATTTACTAAAATGACTGCAAATTCCCTTTGCATTAAGTCTATCGTAATACTCCAATTAGCTTTATTTTGTATGTTACTAATTGAGACAAATGATTATTTGCTTAAATTATTCAAATTCATAATATCATTGAATGGCACATAGAATTTACTTAAAATAGTGCAATGTATTCATAATACAGCCAACCGTCTATTTAAACCAGCTACGAGTATGTCCAGCTTTAGGATATTGATATCGTTGGATCAAGTATTGTCTAAACTCGAATTGCCTAATGAAATAGGCAATACGCAAATTGAAAATGTGGGACGAAAAGAAAGTGACATGTGCCCTGACTACAATCTAACCTTTCCATTTTAAAATGTTTGAACTGAAGATATTTATTATATTATTTTCTACGTTCTTGTAATCATAAAAATTAATTTGAAATTTATAATATTATCCGAGAATAATAACGACATTTATCCAGAATTTTAATAATTTAAATAATTATTTATTTATATTCAAGACTATACCAAACAGAAAGGCCGCCTAACTTTATTTGAAATTTTATATTATTTTAAGATAATAATAGATTTAATTATTTTAAGATAATACCAACTCTTTTATGGAATACAATAAAAATAATTTCAACATAAATATCATTGTATTTCTGATTTAAAAAAAATTGTTAATCAGCCTAGTTACAACGAAAACCTCACAATAACGAATTTCATTTCCTATAATTATATCTGTCTTAATTAAATTTTTTTCTAATTGCTGATCACAGTAGTTTATTTCTTCCTATACAATATCTATACAAAACAATTAATTAACATTAAAAGATATACAATAACGAATTTTTTTTAATGATACATAACCTATATGTATGTTTCCATCATGGAGACTAGATATAAGGAGACCAATCTCTTATGGCCGTACTTCACAAAACACGAAGTGATTTTCTGCCATGTACTTAGTTAGGAAACTTCCCGATGAGAGCACGTGTGTTCCCTGGGTGCAAAATGGCGGCATCCACGGTTTATAAACATCGTGTATTGGGTGTCGCCATTTTGCACCCAGGGAACACACATGCCCTCATCGGGAAGTTTTGTAACTATGTACTTGTCAGAACTTCATTTCAGGAATGGATATATGGAGATTGGTTTCCATATTTCCATATTTCCGTATTCATCTTCCTTAACCTTATTTCTACTATGTCATTACAATTACATATAACCCATACAGTTAAATTACAGATATTCACATCTTTATTTCAGCTATATTATATCTTATATTATATCTTATATCTGGTAGGGGCTATAGAGGGTTACATAGATAAGGTTCATGCCAAATTTCAAGTAAATCGGTGAAAAAAAATTGTCTTTTCAAAATTCTAGACCAGAATATCTCCATAATTATATCATAATAGATTAAAGGGTATTAAAATTGATATTAAAAATAAAATTGCAACATTCATTTTTACGTATTTATTTGAGGGAAAATAATACAATTAAGTATAATTTCACATATTTTTAATAATTTCACTGAAGTTCAGGTGTATTTTTTTCATCCTTATATTTTTAGACTACTAGCTAATTTTCCAAGTCTCACCAATAGTACAATTTTTGTGTCCTTTGCACCTGCAGAAGATTAAAATTATTTCAAGGTTAAATTTCAAATTTTTTTAGAGATAGAGGCAGCCAAAACTTTTAATGACTTGGGCCATTTTAGCTCTTTTGAAATATTATTATAATAATTATTTTTAGTCACCTGTACAAGCATCTATTATTCTTTACGTTCGGGAGGATTTTTAGAAAGATTTTTGTTATCAGAACATTCAGTACCAGAATATTGAAGAATCTCCTGTTTCAAACGTTTACCTGCAGAGGTTTCTACAATATCTTTTGATAAAAACGAAAATGTATTAATCTTAATAATTAATTAATATATTACCGGTATTAGTCTCACAAAAATTTAATTTATAATATGGGTCAGAATTTCTGAAACGGATCACCCAAATTGGATGAAAATTCAAATCTACTTCAAAATGATTTTTTACGATAGAGTTTACCATTTCTGACATAAATCTAAAGTGATTTCGTTAAAAAAGATTTTTTGTTTATAATATTAACAATTAAAGATTTTTGTCACTTTTTTTTGTAAAATTAATTCTGGCTGATCTAATTATCCGATTTTTATGTTTTTTGTGACAATGGAATCGTCATTTAACATAGATTGACTATGATTTTTTTCCGATTTGAAAACTTGAAATTTTATGTGAAATTTTAATAATTGTTTATAACAAATTGATAAACAAATGTCTTCTTCATCGGATTTCGACTGGAAAAAAACCACATGTGCTTCATTCAATTATCTTTCATATTCCGTTGAGAAAAAAAATCGCCCGCATTTTTGAACGATCTAATTCGGTCGAAAACATAGTCGCGCGAGGCGCCAAAACTGTGCCGTTAGCTCGCGCGCATTTATCGAAAGTTAATTATTATGTATCACTTAAAGGCTTAATAATATGATGAGTTAATTTGTTAGTTTTGGATCAGCCGAAGAATCAACACATTATTTGTAAAATATTCCAAACACATACATTAACCAGAATTATGTGTAAAATCAATCATTTAATTCAGTATGTTGTACTATATATCATTCTTCTTCTAGTTATTCATCATTAAATGTTCCAACTAAGTATTTTGTTACGTTTATTAATTCACCCGAGATATCCTTTTTACATGGCACGAAGCATTTGCGCGGTGAAGAATAAATGCGCGCGAGCGAACGGCACAGTTTTTGGCACCTCGCGCGACTATGTTTTTGACCGAATTAAATCGTTCCAAAATGCGGGCGATTTTTTTTTCTCAACGGAATATGAAAGATAATTGAATGAAGTACATGTGGTTTTTTTCCAGTCGAAATCCGATGAAGAAGACATTTGTTTATCAATTTGTTATAAACAATTATTAAAATTTCACATAAAATTTCAAGTTTTCAAATCGGAAAAAATCATAGTCAATCTATGTTAAATGACGATTCCATTGTCACAAAAAACATAAAAATCGGATAATTAGATCAGCCAAAATTAATTTTACAAAAAAAAGTGACAAAAATCTTTAATTGTTAATATTATAAACAAAAAATTTTTTTGAACGAAATCACTTTAGATTTATGTCAGGAATTGTAAACACTATCGTAAAAAATCATTTTGAAGTAGATTTGAATTTTCATCCAATTCGGGTGATCCGTTTCAGAAATTCTGACCCATATTCTAAATCCAATAAATTCATGAATTTGATCAGAGTAGATTCCAAATTTATTGAAAAATAATTTAAATTTTGAAATACTGTTACAAATTTATGCATCAACTAAATAAACTAAATTTTTGTAAAAGTTCCTGTTGGATAACTATTTTATTTTACAGATGATGTTATTAAAAATGTGGAAAATATAGTAAAAGCAATTAAAGAACGTCCACGGAACTCATACCTAAGTCTAGGATACGAGAAAAGTTTCGTAGCTGTTTGGAAACTTTTCGTATAGTTTTATAAACGTTCGACAAAAATTCAGGAGCTGTCAGAAAAAATTATGAAACGGTTCAAAATTTTCTTTTTAGTAATTATTCAGAATCAATTAAGGAGAAAACCCAATACGATTTTTTCTGTTTCAGCTTTAAAATACAATTTAATACTCTATTCTATGTCAACTATTAATTGTGTATATTATTTATAATTTGTTTCAACTGCTATATTCTAATAAAGATAATATTTAAATTGCAAAGAAGAGTTACGAAACAGTGTAAGGAAAAATACCAAATTATGTTTCTCGTAGGCTTGACTTTTTCTGAAACTGTTTCTCAATTTTTCAGTTATTCCCAAAATCGTCCAGCATTCATCTATTTAGATACGTTTGAACAAAAAATAAAGTTTTCAAGTATCCCAAACTTAGGAACGAAGTTCCGATCTTTTGTCCAAACAAATGTTTTCTGTGTTTGTCAACTGTATTTTAGGATATAATTATTATTGTCATTATTAATCACTTACCATCGATGGCATCTATTTGTCGTCTTGGATTTTTAACCAAATAATTAAAAGAAAATTCATTTCGTTCCAATTTTATTTTTCGACCCTCATCCTCTTTATGTGATTTGTCTTTATCACCTGTAAATAAAAATATTTTAGGAATTTGTTACTAATTTGATAAAAAAATCTCTGGAACTTTTAATCATTGATTCCAGAAGTTAAAAAAAATTATATTCAAAGCCATTTTATTGTTCTGGATTTTTTTGGTGAAAATAAGGTCAAAAGTTCATGTAATAGTATAAACTATTAGAAACGATCTACATGGAAAAAAGTAGTTCAATAAAGTTTATAAAACTGTTCAAGAGTTAAGGATGTAGGCATTTACGGAACAGAGTTTTGGAAAATTAACAGAACTTTTCAGAATAAAATTTAGAACTTTGAATAATTTTTCCTAAATGTTCCCCATTTTTTTCTGAAAAGTTTTGTAAATTTTTCAGAACTCTATTACGTAAATGCATGTATCCCCAACTTTTGCACAGTTATATAAACTTTATTGAACTATTTTTTCTGTGTAGATAGATAATAAAAAAAATAAAATTATATTCGAAGGCACTTTACTATTTTCAATTTTATTAGTGAAAATAAAATCAAAGGTATATGTAATAGTACAAACTAATAAAAACGATCGAGATAGATAAACAAAAATATTAAAATTAAATTTTCCAGCATACGTAAAACTTCATGGAAAAGTATATATAATTAAACAATATACTTTACAGCTGAAACATGATAATAAGTTTTTTTATCTAAATGAAGAAGTAAATGTGACGTCATGAACACCTTGAAATTTTTCGAGCAGTTTTTACTTGCGTTTCGTAAGATGGGACAAAAATTTCCCATATCTTTTCATTTTTTTCCGCTGCAAGAAGTGCTCGAATTAAACATTTGAATGACTTCTGAAATGGGCTCTAAAGTTTTTTTTTTTTAATTAAAAGGTCGATTGTATCAAGATGTTTATATTTTTACGTAATTTGAGAAAGATTTTCATACTGTTTTACTATCAAAGATCAAACTAATTTAACAACAACAAATCGATTTGCACTGAGAAAAAAGATTTGATTGAATCAAAGAAAATAATTTGTTTGAACGACTTTCTTTGATTTAAAGAAATGATTTGTTTAAATCAAACAAAATTTGTTTGATTCAAACAAAATATCTTTGGAACAAATAAATATTTGTTCGAATCAAATAAATTTCTGCCTTAAATCAAACAAATGCAATGCATTAATTTCTTTGTTTTGAAGAAAAATTAATTTGATTCAAACAAATATAGATTTGGTTCAAAGATATTTTGTTTCAATCAAACAAATTTTATTTCATTTAAACAAATAATTTCTTTAAATCAAAGAAAGTCTTTCACACAAATTATTTTCTTTGATTCAATCAAATCTTTTTTCTCAGTGTGATTAAAGCCATATGGTAGGCTCTTACGTCACCAATTTTATACGACCGCTTTATAATTAAAATAATAATTTTGAAAAATTTTCCGGAGAAGAGAGTAATGCGTTACATTTTTTTGCATTGCTGTCTTCTCCAGAAAGTTTATCTAAATTATTATTTTATTAATAAAGTGGTCGTATGTAATTGGTGACGTCAGACCCTACCACACGGCCTTAAAATAAACTGACTTCAGAACTAAAATTTGTATATTTCGGTCCCTACATGGAGAAAAACAGTTGGAGAAACTTTACTCAACTTTTGATTAAAGTTTGGGACATATGGGCAAGTTGGAGTTTGTTTAATATTATTGTAATAATTTGTGACATATATTTTGAAACTTTCCTCTACATTTTTAAAGTTTACCGAACTCTAATGCATTTTTTAACATTTGGTACCCCACAGATTATTACAATAATGTTAAATAATCTCCAACTTGTGTATGTGTTCCAACTTTGCTAAAATATAAGTAAAGTTACTCAAGCAATTTTTCTCTGTGTAATTTCACATAATTGTAAATTCAACGATTTAAAAATGTAATTACTGTAAATATCGTGAACCGAGTTTTACACATATCAGTGAAAAATGATGTGGTGAAAATGTATTTGAAGTTATTACATTAATGTTGTTTTTACAATGTGTTCCCAGTCATTACGGTCTCGGCATTTAATTTGTTTCTTTAGCATTTTCCAGTTATATTTGTTTATTAATCAAATCAGAGTTGTAGTACATCAAATTTCAACGGATCGTACGTTTTGTGAGTCTTAAGCTTTCATATATTATGAAATGTTTGAACTTTACACTTCGGCACTCTCAAGATATTACGAAAACATTTATCTTTATGGTCTCAATACATATTTACGCTGATGCTTTTCGTTATTACGCTTTTCAAAACTTTATGTATTTTTTTTAGCAAAAACGTATTAAAATAATCTTCAAATATTCATTCTACTATGAAAATTGTACCATATTTGTATCTTGTTGCACCTGTCTGTGATTTAATTTTGGTTCAGGGAAACTTGGTTGTGACAGGTTGCTTTTGTCAAAATCATATTTTTAAAAGAGATTTAAGTTCAACGTATTAACTAAATACATTTTTAATTATGAAAAAAGTAATTACTTTATAATCAATCAAACATAAAACGCCCATATTTTACTTCAGTTGAATGCATATAAATAGATTATTTTACTATGAAAGTAAGTTACATTAAGGTGAACAGTTCCAAAGATTTACCCATAAATAAAGCAAGAAAATTATACATACTCTGGGCATTAACGAACGCAACTAGAATGCAAAGTATAAAGGCGAAAGCGAACTTCATTTTGGTAAACTTGACTCGTTCAAATATTTTTGAGTAACTAAGATTGTTTAGTGGATGGATCATGCATATATATATATATATATATACATATTTATATATGTGTATATACATGTACCAGCCTTAATCAGTAACTTTCAATATTTACTAAACGTTTTCAAGACAATATGTGTTCAGAATTCTGGAAACTTGGTTTATCCTACTTGTATGAATAAAGGTTTTTAATCATACCAAAAGACATATTTACATATTCATTGCTTCATTCTCATTATGCAGTTTTTCAGTATTGTGTCAGCATATATAAAAATATCAAGTTGTGAAAGATCTTTTTTTTATCAAATCGTCTTCTATTGTATTTTCAAAATTCATAATAATACCTTTTTAACCAAGTGGAAGATTTAGGAGATTCCTAATGAGCACTCGGTTAACAAAGGGGAATGCGATTTTGGAACCTGGCGCAAAACAGAAAAATGATCGATTGACGCACCCAGGAAAGAAAAAGAGATATGCTAAAATCGCTGTGAATTGCGTATTTTTAAATTGCAGATTCAAAATATTTTTGTTTAATTGTGTTGAGGGCATTTGAATCGGTAAGCTTTTAAAATCGGCAATTTGATCCCGGACCGATTAAATCATTACTTTGTTGAATTGTTTTTACGCTTCTTTCATTCTCTGTAAATCTGAATCAATCAAAATCTACTGATTATCAGTGAAATTTGACTGGTTCAAATAGCTAAAAAGAGGTTACTGTAAATCAGTCAAATTTCACTGATTACTTCAGTGGAAATCAACTGATTTAACAGTAAAAAATACTTTTTTTATTGATTCAATCAGTGAAAATTCGACTGATTCAGATTTAGAGAGTTCGTATAAATTTATTTTACTGATTCAACGCCATTGAAACAAATTTATACGATTGAAAAGTCCTGAATACAAATAAACAATGTTTCGATGCAATCGTGTCCAGATAAAACTGCAGATTCAGAAACCTTTAATCGTAAATTTTGAGATATGCCATTCACAGAAATTTAAACCAATCGTTTCTTTTTTCCTGGACAACCGCGACATCAACAAGTACGTGGCATTTCTCTTAAGCAGAGAAAAGTAAACTAACAATCGAGGTTGGAATTCGAATGTTCCCAAACTTTCCCGTCAGTAGTGTGAAAAAGTAAGTTTTATCACATGAACTCATCATTGATCGTAGAATTGATCATTTTTGCTGTTTCGCGCCCAGGCCATAAAACCGCGTTTCTCGCGCGGGTATCAAAGAAAAATATTTAGTAAACAATAGTACACTACCGGTCAGAATTGTGGGACCACCTGTTTTTCGATGATTGCTTAAATTATCTTAATTTCAATTCTGTGAGTGATGAAATTTGTACCTTTAATGATGCGAAAGTCATTAAAATTATCTTTGAAATTAGTCTAAAAGAAAGTCGTTTCGTATAATTTTGAAGAAGTTATTGCAAAAAAGTCCAAATTTCAATATTTTCTTAAATTTTAAATAACTTTCGAAACAATCAACATTTTTTAATGTTCTTAGGCTCATTTTGAAGATAAGATTCTACAGAATCGCAGTAAATTATCATTATAAATCTATAATTATTTTCTTGCATAATGCAAAGAGTTGAAATTGTAACAAAAAAGTAGAGAAATTTCGAAAACATTTCATCTGTAAGTAAATCATAATAAAGATCATATGAATATATATTTTAAGGGAATTCAATACAAAATTCATGATTATATGTTTTATGTATCTTATAAAAATGTTTTTCTCAGCAAAAGCAATGTTGGAATTTTCCCAACTTTTTTATTTGAACTTTAACCTCGAGCAGTATGTAAGAAAAAAATTACACATTAATTCTAAGAATTTGGTTCGATTTTGTAGAAATTTTGCTTTAAAATTAGTCCAAGAACATTAAAAAATTTTGATTATTTCGAAAGTTATTTGAAATTTTGACTTTTCCTGCAACAACTTCTTCACAAATTAACAAATAATCGGTCAGAGAATATTCTGACCGTTCTCTGACTGTTCTCTGACCGTTCTCTGACCTCGCATTATTATGGCTATAAACGATAAAAAAAACATTTAAAACATTGCAATTATGATTCCGTGGCGAAATATGGAATAGAAGGTATAGAAATAAATACAATAATTGTATTTTTCAGCGATAAAAACTAGGGAAACATCATGGCTATTGTTAGAAGTGAGACAAAAGTAAACCTTCACGGTGGAGAAGTTCCGCCAATTGTGAACCACTGCACTGCCTTCAATGACAGGTAAATATTTTCTTCGTTTTTACACGGAAAAAACTTAATAACTATTTCAATAAAATACATAAGAAACGCATTAGTCAAAGAAGTAAAATATTTGATTTACGTATCATATTTACTAAAATGACTGCAAATTCCCTTTGCATTAAGTCTATCGTAATACTCCAATTAGCTTTATTTTGTATGTTACTAATTGAGACAAATGATTATTTGCTTAAATTATTCAAATTCATAATATCATTGAATGGCACATAGAATGTCCAGCTTTAGGATATTGATATAGTTGGATCAAGTATTGTCTAAACTCGAATTGCCTAATGAAATAGGCAATACGCAAATTGAAAATGTCGGACAAAAAGAAAGTGACATGTACCCTGACTACAATCTAACCATTCCATTTTAAAATGTTTGAACTGAAGATATTTATTATATTATTTTCTACGTTCTTGTAATCATAAAAATTAATTTGAAATTTATAATATTATCCGAGAATAATAATGACATTTATCCAGAATGTTAATAATTTAAATAATTATTTATTTATTTTCAAGATTATACCAAACAGAAAGGCCACCTAACTTTATTTGAAATTTTATATTCCTTTAAGGTAATATCAACTCTTTTATGAAATACGATAAAAATAATTTCAACATAAATATCATTGTATTTCTGATTTTAAAAAAATCGTTAATCAGCCTAGTTACAACGAAAACCTCACAATAACGAATTTCATTTCCTATAATTATCTTTCTCTTAATTAAATTTTTTTCTAATTGCTGTTCACAGTAGTTTGACTCTTCCTATACAATATCTATACAAAACAATTAATTAACATTAAAAGATTTACAATAACGAATTTTTTTTAATGATACATAATCTATATGTATGTTTCCATATTTCCGTATTCATCTTCCTTAACCTTATTTCTACTATGTCATTACAATTACAAAACCCACACAGTTAAATTACAGATTTTCACAACTTTATTTCAGATATATTATATCTCTGATTTGAATACTTCGAAATGTGCTCGGTCGATAATAATAGTCAGAACAAGTAATGCTAAAACATCACCACTTTCACTATATTTCCAATATCCTTTGTTCGTTTTTGAGGATATTAACTGTGAAATCAGGGATAAATATCGTTTGTTCAACTATTAATTTTTTTTCGTGTATAGCTGAAAAATACAATTAATGTATTCATTTCTACACCTGCTAATTCAAATTTGATCGTAGAATCATAATAAATAAAAATTATATTTACCAGCATACGTAAAACTTCATGGCAAAGTATATATAGTTAAACAATATAATTTACAGCTGAAACATGACAATCGGCATTTTTATCTAAAAGCAGAAGTAAATGAGGCGTCATGAACACCTTGAAATTTTTCGAGCAGTTTTTACTTGTGTTTCGTAAGTGGGATAATGATTTCGCATATATTTTTATTTTTTTCCATTGCAAGAAGTGCTCGAAACATTTGAATGACTTCTGAAATGGGCTCTAAAGTTTTTTTTGAAATTAAAAGGTCGATTATATCAAGATGTTTCTATTTTTACGCAATTTGAGAAATATTTCCATACTGTTTTACCATCAAAGATCAAACTAATTTGGCAACAGCAAATCGATTTGATTAAAATGAGATAATTTCAAAACTAACTAAAATTTGTAAATTTCAGTCCCTACATGGAGAAAAATAGTTTGAGAAACTTTACTCAACTTTTAATTAATGTTTGGGGCATATGGGCAAATTGGAGTTTATTTTTATTCTATCATGCGTTTCCAAATAGTTTCATAATTTTATATAAATATTTGTCTCCGTGCAAAGAATGATGTGTTAAAAGTGTACTTAACATTATTAAATTTATGTCGTTTCCTCAATGTGTACTCAGCCGTTATGGTCTTGAAATCCGATTTGTTCTTTAGAAAATAAACAAATTATATTTATCAGATAAAACAGAATTAAACGTGCTAATTCAACTGAATTTTTTGTAAGTCTTAAGCTATCATATTATAAAATGTGTAAATGTAAAAAATCTTTTCATCTGTAATATCAACTACCACTCATTTGAATCACATAATTTTTTTTTAAAAATAACCCTAAAATAAAAAATCGAAAAGCTCATTTTCCTTGTACAATACAAAACATTATAAATTGACTTAATAGTCAGATAATCACCAAAATACTTCAGTTTTGATCAAAAATAAATTGTACTACGTTCCTCTTCCTCATCATCATACAAGTAATCCCTTTTATTATGCAAATAAGCCACACATTTCAAAGTATATATAGATTCAAAAAAGGCGCGCCTGGCGCCTCTGCGGCGCCAGTGCGCCCCCTCGCAGCTAAGTTCATTCTTTTGCTATGTGCGACAAAAACCACATATGCAGTTAATAGTTTTTCTTAATAAAATGAGTTCAACAAGCCATTCTCGTCGTAAAGTCAATCCCGGGGACGATCATCGTGATCGAGAATCGTCGAGTAATCGCTGCCTTGTGCGGGCACGGAAAGAAGCAGAGCGATTTCTGAAAAATTAAGACCGCCTCAGGGACGGACTCTATCGCCACGAAAGTCGCTCGCGCTCACCTGGAAACGATTATTATTGTAAGTTTCTTAAATTATTGAGAGTTATTACTCCTTTTTGAACAAGTTATTACTTGTTTTGAGGGAGCACCAAGGTTATTGTTGACGTTTGTGTTTTGTGCCAGTGAAAAAAGGTGCTAGAAAAACCTCTCTAGCCTCTTTCTTTCTGAGATTGAGCTGACAGAGTTATTACTCCGTTGCGTCGACCCGGCGATACAAATGACGAAATTTGAGCCGTACGGCTGCGAGTGCATTGTGATTCTTGTGTTTTATGTGATTAAATCACTGACCTGAATTTGAGAAATTCAGAAGTTATTTTCCCTTTTTTGTTGCTCTAAGAAAGGAGTTAAGCAAATTGCTGATAACTATGCAACTCCGTTCGAATTTTACAAATAGATCTTGGCTTTTAGAGGTCGCTCCCAGTCCCGGTCACGAAAACGCTCTTATTGTTGATCGCCTCGAATTCGTCGTAGTTGTAGTAGCGTTTCTCCTTATGGAAGAGGCCGATTACGTTTGCGATTTCGTCGAGACCAAAGCTATGACAGCGTTTACTATGATTATTCAGGTTGGGTAGATAGCAGGGCAAGGTCTACTGTACCATCATGTTCGAGCACCCCTGTACAGAATGTCAGGCAGGAGCGTGCGCCGAAAATTGAGCCCAAGTCACCAGTGAAGAAAATTTAGGGCCTGGAACTGAGGAGCAGAGCAAAGACCAGGAGAAATTGTCAGGTGAAGAGTAGGTATAGGTGTTTGAAAAACCGTTGTATGAAGAAAAAGCCAAGGGCCCCGCACTACTTCCCAAGCCGGCTGTTCGGGTTGGACAAAATTCTTTTAAAAGGATTCCCAGAGGACCTACTAAAGGCCTTGATGGTGAAATTTCCTTTGTCCGAAAGCTGTAATCTCTTCGAGGCACCCAAACTCAACGAGCTGATCAATTTCGTTCCAAATTCTATAATTCTGCGAGATCAACGAATTATAAAGAAGCAAGAAAAAATTTCTGCATTCTTCTCAGCAATTGCAGGGACAATCTCGTGGGTCATGAAGATGAAACCCACTCGGGGTCGGAAAGAAGCATTGGAGATTCTAGGTGACGCTAGCAAAATCATTGCGGAATGGCAGCATAACGAATCCGTTATATAGAGAAATTTGATTCTATCGCACGTAGATAATTCTATGGAGGAAACCCTACTCGCAACTCAGATCGGAGAATTTCTGTTTGTCTAGGACTTGGAAGAAAAGGTGAAAGCTGCTAAGGCTCTTCAGAGTACGGTTAAGGACCTAATAAAACTTCTCAAAAACACGCAGTCCAGGTTGTCAAAAAACTCCAGGGCCCCGCCGCGTTTCCAGAATCAGGTCTCAAAACAACGACCGAAAGCGTCAGGCGAAACAAGCCGCAGCACTAGTTTGCGAAAAAGCGCTTTCAACAGCAGCAGCAACACAGAATGCACTACAAGAAGAACTCGAGAACTCGAATGGCGATGCAGAGTTGGAATGTTAACTAACAACCCAATTCGTAGTTTCTCGTTTCTGGAAGGAACAAAAAAGGTTTTTGAGTATCAAACATCTGAAACTTAACGCAGCCTTTTTAGGGCTTCAGTGTTTTGCTTCTGATCTTAAAGATTGCCAAATACTGCTTCGTATTGATAACACGACAGTTATCTCTTATAAAGGGTTTTCCAATAGGGATATAACAATTTCGTATCTTTATATGAACGCATCCTTAAACTTTTTTAACAAACTGTCAATGTCAAAACGTTAGTTAAAGTCAACATTTTCATCATGGTAAAGTTCACGAACCAGCAACGTTTGAAAATTATTAAAAATTACTACCGAAATTCTAAGTCGGTGGTCGCAACTTTAAGAGCGCTTACTCCAATTTTCGGCCGTAATAATCGTCCCACCCGACAGGCTGTGCGTGCTATAGTGGATAAATTCGAGACCAAACTTACACTATTGGACGTTCCGGTGCCAAAAAGACGTCGTATTGCTCGAAGCGAAGAAATAATCGCAGCCGTAAGTGCATCGATTCAAAATGAGCCAAATCAGTCGATTCCACGTCGTTCTCAAGAATTGGGCATCGCTCAAACGACATTGTGGCGTATTATGCGAAAAGATCTTGGCCTACATGCTTTCAAGATTACACTTACTCAAGAACTAAAGCCACTTGCTCATTTGAAACGCCGAAACTTCTCCAATATTGGGCTCTGGCAAAGCTTGAAGAAAATGAAGAATTTCATCGAAAAATCATCTTCAGCGATGAAGCTCATTTCTGGCTAAATGGCTTTGTTAATAAGCAAAATATGCGTTATTGGTCAGCGAAAAAACCCAAATGTGCTTCTTGAGACACCGTTGCATCCGCAAAAGTGACTGTTTGGTGCGATTTTCATGCCGGAGGTGTGATTGGGCCGTATCTTTTCGTGGATGAAAACGACCGTCATGTTACCGTCAATGGAGAGTGCTATCGTGCTATGTTGGAAGATTATTTGTGGCCAGAATTGGATGAACTTGACATCAACGATATGTGGTTTCAACAAGACGGTGCCACTAGCCACACAGCACGCGTCACAATCGATTTATTGAAAGGCAAATTCGGTCTTACGAAAAATCAAACAAGAAAAAGCGACCAGGATAGTTATTGTGCCAAACTGGCCAGCACAGCTCTGGTTCTCAATTTTTCAGTCAATGCTATTCTCGAAACCATTGTTGTTTAGAGCTAATACCAATGTTTCTCTCCCATTTGACAGGGAGAAGAATAAGTATGAGACTGTATTAAAAAAAATGGTGGTTTATCTGTGCTGATAAGGGCTTGCACTTTTTTCGCCCTGAAGTATAAGAAACACTGTCATTTTTAACAGATGAATTTAATAAGAGGGCGTCTCATGGGATCCTGAATTCATATAGGTCGGCACTTACTCTCCTTGCAAGACCCGATTTAGCGAAGGATTATATAATTAAAAGATTTTTCCAAGGTATAAGTAAAGAGAGGCCTACCAAACCAAGATATAACTTGACTTGGGACCCATAAATCGTGTTAGATCATTACCATAAATTGCCAAACTCCTACGAATTACCTGTTAAAGGCCTATCTCAGAAGCTTGTAACGATGCTGGCCTTGATTACAGGGCATCGGTTGCAGACCTTTTCACTTATTAAAACTGAAAATATCATGTTTCAAAATGACAAAGTTGAAATAAAAATTCCGGCGAGAATTAAAACCTCCGGCCTTAACAAGGAGCAACCAGTGCTTACTATTC
The DNA here is from genome assembly GCA_030998225.1 of Diplolepis rosae. NCBI lineage: Eukaryota > Metazoa > Arthropoda > Insecta > Hymenoptera > Diplolepididae > Diplolepis > Diplolepis rosae. The sequence goes on from JAPYXD010000698.1 coordinate 9,826,023, forward strand.
CCTGGTATAAAAAAGAAGAAAAGATTTGCGTCGCCTCAGCTCTTAAAGCTTACCTCGAAAAAACCAGATCCTTGCAGAGGGGCGTTGAGAACTTGTTCATATCTCTCAACCTACCCTTCGAATAAGTCTCTTCTCAAACTCTAAGCCGTTGGGTTAAGGGTATTCTAGAAAAATGTAAAATTGAAACAAGTATATTTTATGGGTACTCAACTCGCCACGTCTCGACCTCTGCCGCGAATAGAAAGGGCCTAGATATTACTATTATCAAGAAAATTGCGGGTTGGACCGAGAGGTAAAAAACATTCGCGAAATTTTATAATCTGCCACTTACTCAAGAAAGAGATAAGTTTGCTAAAACGATCTTAACGCTGTAAGAAGTTGATTAACCTTCTATTTCAAGTCTAAAAAAAAATCTTTTGTTTTTTCAATTGTTTATATAATCGAAATCTCCCAACCAGGAAATATTTCTTTCCATCTTACTGCTAGCTGTAAATTCCAAAGTGGATCATTACAGCTGTTAACTTTAAAATAATGAACTTATCTGCGAGAGGGCACACTGTCGCCGCGGAACGCCTTTTTTGAATCTACAGTACCGGTCAGAATTGTCCGACCACCTGTTTTTCGATAATTGCTTAAATTATCCTAATTTGAATTATATAAGTGAACAAATTTGTTCTCTCGATTAAATTTAAAGCTATCAAAATTCTTTATAAAATGAACCCAGCATGAATTCGTTTTGTTAATGTTTGAAGAAGTTATTGCAGAAATAGTCCAAATTTCAATGTTTCCTTAAATTTTAAACAACTTTAAAAATAATCAACATTTTTTAATTTTCTTGGGCTCATTCAAAGCTAAGATTCTACAGAATCCCTGTAAATTATCATTATAAATGTATAATTTTTTTCTTGCATAATGCGAGGAGTTAAAATTGTAACAAAAAAGTAGGGAAATTTCGAAAACATTTCATCTGTAGGTAAATAATAATAAAGATCATATGAATATATATTTCAAGGGGATTCGATACAAAATTCACGATTATATGCTTTATGTATCTTATAAAAGTGTTTTTCGAAGAAAAAGCAATATTGGAATTTTTCCAACTTTTTTATTTGAACTTTAACCTCGTGCAGTATGTAAGAAAAAAATTACACATTATTTCCAAGAATTTTGATCGATTTTGTAGAAATTTAGCTTTAAAATTAGTCAAAGAACATTAAAAAATGTTGATTACTTTGAAAGTTATTTAAAATTTAAGAAAGCATTGAAATCTTGACTATTTCTGCAATAACTTCTTCAAAATTTTACGAAACGAATTCATGCTGGGCTCATTTCATGAAGAATTTCGATAGCTTTAAATTTAATTAAGAGAACAAATTTTTTCACTTACATAATTCAAATTAGGATAATTTAAGCAATTATCGAAAAACAGGTGGCTGGACAATTCTGACCGGTACTGTATATACGCTTCGAAATCTGTGGCTTATTGGCACTTGCAAAGGGATTACCTTTATGATCCTTTCGGAAGAGGAGCTTCGTACAATTATGATTGAACTTCACTTGATAAGTTCGTTTAATCTTTCAATATTACAATCTGTTCTTTTAAATATGTCGTACAAGAAATAGAGGGTCAGTGAAATTAAAAACCGGATATCTTATTTCCATCCAACTGTCTTATTTACCTTCTCTCTAAATTTGAATTAGTAAGAATTTTCAGTAATTTCAATCATTAATTAATCTTATGTTTTCCAATCAGTCATTTTTGACTAATAATCAATCATTCTTAATTGAAAATAATAACTTTTGTCTGATTGAAAAGCAAAAAGTCAGTCACCAATTGAAATTATTAAAAATTCTAACTGATTCAGATTCAGACTTCAATTACACATTGATTTTAATTCAAAATGACTCAGAATTGAAATAAATGCAATAATATTTGTGTTTCATTAATCAATCTAATCATATTCCCAAGAAATTGATAAAATACTGTAATTTAAAATTAAGTTATAAAGGGTGATTAATTTAGAGGTATAGGATTTTAAATTGAAATAAAACAACGGAAATTCAAATTGATATGGCAATCTTTTTTATTTTCGTGTAGAACCATTCACGACATTTATTTTTTAAAGATAACCCCTTTCAAATATTGGCCGCAACTGCGCTTTAATTCGTCCATCCGTAAACACCAATTTTTAATGACTCGCTCGAGGACTTCGGTCGGTATCTCGCTAATAACTTCAGTAATGTTGGCTTCCAATGCCTCAATAGTAGCTGGTTTATCAACAAAACATTTAGACTTTACATACCCCCACAAATAAAAGTCCAAAGGTGTGATATCACACGATCTTGGAGGCCAATCCACCGACCCGAGACGAGAGATAAATTGCTCACCGAAACGACTACGCAGTAAATCCATTGTTTCACGGGCTGTATGACATGTAGCGCCGTATTGTTAGAACCAAATGTCGTGGAGATTACGGGCTTCAATTTCCGGCATCAAAAATCGCCCAAGTAGTGCCATAAGATAGGTCAAGTTGTTGAGATCGGCTCCGAATCGATTCTTTCGGGTCTTCGGCAAAACTCTCATTTACAGCCGCAATATTCTCTACAGTTCGGGCTGTACGTGGTCTAATCGGTCGAGTATCATCCAATAATGTTAAATTATTCTCGAGTTTGCCGATGGTATGCCGAATAGTGCGTTCGGTAGGACGATTATGTACACCATAAATTGGCCTGACTGCGCGATAAACACTTTTCACAGAGCGTCCATTTTCGTAATATAATTGTACGATTTGTAAACGTTGTTGAGGCGTAAGTCTTTCCATCATGAAATTTCAATAAAAACTGAATAAAATTGTGTATTTAGTTTGACAGTAGTCACGCGTGACATGTCAATAAAACCCTATTGGAAAAAGTACCTCCAATTTGATCACACTTTATTATGAGGTTCTTGGAACTTGAAATGACTTAGATGCCTGCCAAGTTTCTAGTTTTTGGTCATCTTACCCTAATATATTGAATCGAATTGAGAGTGGGAAGGTAAGGGGGTAGTGTGACTCGACAAGAGTAGTAAGGGGGTGAGAGGGTGTAGTACGTTACGGGTCATAAAGCATCCTCAGTTACTGAGACCAACTAAAATGTGCGGGTGTGCACGAGTATGCCACACTGTCCAGATGCGTCTGCACTCCGGGGGGTTGTTTACTGCTTACCCTGCACTTTTGAAGTAATAGAATTGCGATCTAGCGCCGCTTTCCTATCATGCGAACTTGGAAAAAAAACGAGTGTGAAACTGCGTAGATACACTTACGGTAATTTGCCTCAGTGCGATTACAGAAAAAATCTTATTGCGCTTTCACCAAGTGCCCACTCTTCAGTCACACTGTTAAAAATTTCTACCATTATTTCCGGAAACACGTGACTGGAGTTTTATTCAGTTACGCTTTCGTAAAATTAAAATTGAATTTCAGAAAATTCGGTTACTTTTTAGCCAATTTAAGAAACAATTCCTTAATTTTCAGTTACAAAGTGTTAAATAGTCTGATACTTGTATTTTGAAATTCTGAAACTTGTAACATGAATAATTTTACGGTAACTGAAGTTTTATGCAGTTACATGTGACTGAAAATTTTGTTACAGTTCCGTAATTTTATGATAAATTTTATACAAATTCTGTTACAGTTTTGCATTTTATGAAATTTACATTTACAGTTATGCATTTTATAAAGATTCAGTTAAGTTTCATAATATTAAGAACAATTTCAGAAAATTCAGTTACTTTTTAATCAATTTAAGAAACAATTTCTTAATTTTCAGTTACAAAGTGTTGAATAGTCTGATACTTGTATTTTGAAATTCTGAAACTTGTAACAGGAATAATTTTACGGTAACTGAAAATTTTGTTACAGTTCCGTAATTTTATGATAAATTTTATAAAAATTCTGTTACATTTTTGCATTTTATGAAATTTACATTTACAATTATGCGTTTTATAAAAATTCAGTTGAGTTTCATAATATTAAGAACAATTTCAGAAAATTCAGTTACTTTTTAATCAATTTAAGAAACAATTTCTTAATTTTCAGTTACAAAGTGTTGAATAGTCTCATACTTGTATCTTGAAATTCTGAAACTTGTAACAAGAATAATTTTACGGTAACTGAAGTTTTATGCAGTTACATGTAACTGAAAATTTTGTGACAGTTCCGTAATTCTTAGATAAATTTTATAAAAATGCAGTACATTTTTCGCAATTTTAAGATACCTTTACTCAAAAAGATCATAAATATCGTCAAATTTCACGTTACCTTTATAAAATAAAAATTTTGTGAATTTTCGAAAATTTCTAAAATTGTACATTACATATGTAGGGGAGTTCATACTAAATTATCTGACTCGAATTAAAAATTATTGGTACACCTAGAGAAACTAGTTATTGGTTTTAATTAGAAATATATTCTTCAAATCTTAATTAGTGGAAAGTGAGTCAATAATTCACTTTAATGAACTTTTTTACTAATTATTAGAAATTCTCTATTAATTTAGTTAGTAGTTGTAAACTTCTTGAAAAGCAATTAGTTAAAAAAGACTAGTAATTACTAGAAATTTCCAATAAATTGAATTGTTGGCTCACTTTTTACAATTTCAGATTAGAGTATACTTCAACGAATATATTCCTAAACGAATTAACTTTCTATTCCTATTTAATAAAAAAAAATTAATATTTTATTTATACAAAATTTTAAGGTTTCGTGCAATTTCGTATGATTTTAAATAAGATTCTTATTGCTTTAGAATTTTTAATTTAAGTAAGAAAATATTTGTTTAAGCCTTTATTCTTAAACTTCCGATGCTTTCGGAACACATGATTTTAATTTTTTCCACATTCAACATCAGTACAAAATTTGTTTCGACTGGACCCTTTTGAGGTTGAGAACCATTGGATGTGTGTAATATGAAGATAAGATGTCCCTTATACGTCTACAATCCCCTAAGTGTGGCCCTCAATCGGGGATTATGTTGCCATCCATGTTGGCACACCCTTGGCTCAAACGTCGCATCCAAATGACCCAACCTTAACTAAAAATATAATAAAGATAGTTTTGAACAAATTAATTTAGTAATATGAGATGACAGGTGTTGAGGGGTAAAGGAAAAATTACCTTGATGACAAACAATGTTAAAGCCTCGAACAGCGTCTTAGGAAATTAATTTCCTGGGAGAAAGTATACATTTAGTAATATATAACATTACCATTTAGTATATTGAAATTTACTTCTGATACATTTTTAAGGCCATAGATGAACTAGATCACCTGACTAAATCTCTGTAAAAGTTCGTGTAAGATAACTTTCTTAATTTACAAAATATCTTTCAGAAAATTTGGAAAATATAACAGAAAACGATAAAGAACGCCTTCCAACTTCGTTTGAATGAAAATTATGCAAAAATTTTTACAGTGAAAACTTATCAAATTTTTTTTTGAATTGTTACTAAAAAGAAGTTAAGAGACTCACGCTATAATTTTTTTTTAATTCAGGAATTAAAGCCCGAATCTGTAAAAGCAAAAAAATTATAAATCGGGAAAAAAGGGTTTTAGGGACCCAAAAATGGATTTAGGATGTAATAAAGAACAATATTATGCTAAAGAATACATTTTTTCGTGCTAAATGAGTTAAGTTTAAGTCCTCTTTAAAAAACCTTCTTATCTATCTTTTATTCGATGACTTTTTGCATTTCCATTTACCACTTTATTGAATTAAATGAAGCTTGGTATCAAAAACTTTTTTAACAAAAGGGGGTGAACATTTTTGTTAACTTTAGAGCATAAGGATTTACCGCCTTATGGCGTGAGACTGGTTGTCATGTTATTTTAGAGGGGTTGCTCGAGGGTTTTTTATGAATCCACCAGTAGTAAGTACGTTACTGGTTGGGGGTAGGTAGGGGGGCGTTACATGTTATTCCGTCCGAGTAATGGTCACGTTCATAAGCCAACCCCTTACGAATACCGACGTGTTTGCTTTCGATATAAAACAACGATATTCCCAAAGCTGTTCTTACGAAATTGTATTAAAATTGAGATGGAAAGTGGTCGCTGTAAAAATTTTATGCGCAGCGGAAAATAATCTGAGAAGAATGTGATTCATTGAAAGTTATGGTATTTTCCATAAAACGAATGGTCTTTAATTTCGCAAGAGTGCTGATACCAGAATAAACAAAATTTTTATAATGATCAAAGTCCAATAAGATATGTCGTTCTGGAAATTTATAGGGTTATTATCTTTTTTATAGTTTATTTGAGATAATCAGTTCTGATAAAAATATATTTATGTATATATATATAAGCTTTTTGAGTAATAAAGTTATGATTATCAATAGCATATTTTGATGGAATAAATCAGCAAAGAAACATGGGAGGGTAGTAGAATTTTTATAATATGGGCGACATGACTCGAGGGTTCACTTTTCATCCCCCTAAACTTGGTGATTCCAAATTCGCTACGCATTTTACGATCTTTCACATTTTCTCTTCATGAGTGAAATCTGTTTCAAGACTTTACACGGGCGTCATAAGCCTCTGCACTTAATTTAAAGATCATCGAGTAGCAAAGATTTTTCTTTGCGGAGGGATCGAGTAAATCCTACACAATTTTTGCCGGCGGGGTTGGTTTATAATCCAAACATTCCGCTTTACAATTCACTTAACTCAGAGTTCATTTCATATTCTTGCAGAAATCCACCCCTATAGATGCGCTCTTGCGGAAATCCCACATTTCTTTCTTCTTAGTCTAAATTTATTTAGTTAAAAAAATTTCGATAAGTATTCCGCAAGACTTTTTCGGATATTTTTCAAATATTTTCTGGATGCTATAAACGCGCAAATTTTTGTAATTTTTGTGAAAATAATTTCGGTTAATTATTTTGAAGTTTCCAATCAATATTTAAAGAATTTGAAAATCTTTCTGTGGAAAAAAAAGATGCTTTCGACTGCGCTGGGATTCGAGCCCAGGTCTTTCGATTGCTCCGATAATGTAAGCAGTGACAAAAATTTCACACACCTAATTAATTTCCAATCAATTTTAATATTCTCTTTCTTATCAGGAAAGTTTCCATATGCTATGGGTCAATTTCCAATCATGTGGGAAAAAATTTTCCCTATTCAAAATAAAAAAATTTACCTACAAACTTTTTTGGAAAACTGCGGATAGTTTTCACTGAACATGGAAATTTTAAGAGCGTATCAAATTAGTAATAATTAATGAACCCGAATGAAAAACCATTTTTGAAATATAATGAATGCACTTTTTCTATATCCATATCCATATTTTGTTATATTAAAGTTTGAACTTGAAATTGATAAAGGATTTCTCCCAATGATTCGGTAGGTAAATTTCCCTATTATGGTCAAAGAAACTTATTTTCCAATACAACAAATTGAAAGTCCACTACACGGAAAAAATTTGTCGCTTAAAAAGTCATCGACTTTGTATAATACTCGTGGATAGGTTAGAAAGTCGACTAAACATTATGAGCCTCCTTATTGAAGAATATGATAGATAGTCGCTGAAAATGTAAAACGTAAATTCGAAAGTTTAAGTGACAGTCGCGGAAAATTTAAAACACCGTGGGTTGGGTTCCATTGTCTCTAAACCAGGCATCGAAAGTCTAAGTGACAGTCGAAGAAAATTTTGAACAGTGTAAAAAAGAAAATATTATTTTCTGTGATATGATCCTGCACTTATATATAGTTAATTATTTTTCACTTTTACATTACCTATATAATCCTAATATGAACTTACCATTATATTTAACACTGCACATTACAGAAACGCATCTTTTTATAAACACTTCGCAGCACCGAGAATCGAACGCTCGCACGCACGCACGCATCCTAACCTAATTCTAATTGCACGCCTTAACCCGCATATCCGTTACATGTCATGGAGACTTGTGTAAAATATTTGGATCACATTCAGAGTTTGAAGGCAAATCTAAAATAATAGATAAATTTCAAATTTGACGTAATACACTTTATCAAGGTAAACATATACTTACTCGGAACTAATTCTTCAATGTAAGCTTCAATCCAGATTCAAACGAAATCAAACGACACGTAATCTCAAAAATCTAACCAAAATTATTACAAAAACATAAAGCTGAGCTGCATTGTCTGCTGTGCGATGCTACGAATTACGTTTCTGCGCATCGCTTTTTGCGACTGTCGAAGAAATTTTAGAAGACGGCATATAAAATCTGATGGACTTTAGAATACAATTTACAAAACTATTTGTTTGAATTACTTTCATTTCAAATTATTCGATAGTCTTTTAAAATCTATGACAAATGAATCCAAAGATTATGAAACTTTTCATTACTTCTTAGAAAAGATCAGTTAGTGTTTAAAATACTTTTATAATAGTAAATACGCGAGTTTTTTTACTTCGACCTGGTTTTCTAAAAGTTAGTCGACTTTTTTCTACTATTTCCTAAAAGTCATTGAAACCTTACAAGACTTTCTCCGATTTTACTTTCTGTCCACGACTCTTCGAATAGTCTGTTAAATTTTAAGCGACAAATTTTTTCCGTGTATTTATGAAAAGTGATCCTTTCATAAAAGGAATATTTCCATAAGATATGGAAAATTTTTCTATTTAGTTAGAAAAAATGGAGATTTACCAGACATTAGAAAAATGTAACAAAGTACGCTACCGGCCAGAATTGTGGGACCACCTGTTTTTCGATGATTGCTTAAATTTCACAGGTTTGTAAGGTTTTGTTGTTGAAAAGCTATGGGTCGTTTCCGAAGTAATTTTTGACGTAGAATCCGAATCCAAAATCAGAATCAGCCTATCACGTCAGAATTTTGAGATATTTGAGGTTATGTGCTCGAAAAATAGGGTTTTTCGCTACTTTTGAGGTTATGTACATGGCGCAAGAAATTTTTTTGGTTTTTCTCAAATGTCATCATTTAGCACTACTCTTTCCCATCAAAATGAGTTATTAAACAGTCACGAGCGATTTTTTCGTATCACAAAGATACGGCCATATCAAGTTTTGACATTTATCCGAACAACCTTATGAGCATTCACATTGACTCTTTGGTGCATACCATTCTGCATTCGAAAATTTATCTTGGAAATTTGTGCTTGCAGGTCTTGATGGTCTGTGAATAAGAATTTACAGTCAGAAAATTCACATTTCCATTTCTAAGATGGCGGATGCAAAATGGCGGATCGAAATTTACGAAATTAAACGATTTTGCTCTCTAATGTGAATTTTCTGACTGTAAATTCTTATTCAGAGACCATCAAGACCTGCAAGCACAAATTTCCAAGATAAATTTTCGAATGCAGAATGGTATGCACCAAAGAGTCAATATGAATGCTCATAAGGTTGTTCGGATAAATGTCAAAACTTGATATGACCGTATCTTTGCGAAAAAAAATCGCTCGTGACTGTTTAATAGCTCATTTTGAAAGGAAAGAGTAGTGCTAAATGATGACATTTGAGAAAAAAACCAAAAAAATTTCTTGCGTCTTGTACATAACCTCAAAAGTAGCGAAAAGCCCCATTTTTCGAGCACATAACCTCAAATATCTCAAAATCCTGACGTAATAGGCTGATTTTGATTCCGGATTCGGATTCTACGTCAAAAATTATCCCGGAAATGATCTTTCGTTTTCCAACAACAAATACAAACCCATTATTTGCAGACCTGTGTTATCTTAATTTCAATTCTGTGAGTGATGAAATTTGTACTCTTAATAATGTGGAAGCCATGAAAATTATCGTTAAAATTAGTCTGGAATGAAGTCGTTTCGTTAAATTTTGAAGAAATTATTGCAAAAAAAGTCCAAATTTCAATGTTTCCTTTAATTTTAAACAACTTTAAAAACAATCAACATTTTTTAATGTACTTAGGCTAATTTTAAAGCTAAGATTCTACAGAATCGCAGTAAATTGTCATTATAAATCTATAATTTTTTTCTTGCATAATGCAAAGAGTTGAAATTGTAACAAAAAAGTACTATGTAAGAAAAAAATTATACATTATTGCTAATAATTTGGTTTGATTTTGTAGAAATTGAGCTTTAAAATGAGTCTAAGAACATTAAAAAATGTTGATTATTTCTAAAGTTATTTAAAATTTAAGAAAGCATTGAAATTATGACTTTTTCTGCAATAACTTCTTCACAAATTAACGAAACGAATTCATGCTGGGCTCATTTTATGAAGAATTTTGATAGCTTTGAATTTAATTAAAAGAACAAATTTTTTCACTTACAAAATTCAAATTAGGATAATTTAAGCAATTATCGAAAAACAGGTGGTCCCAAAATTCTGACCGGTACTGTACTTTTTTGAAAATTTAACGAAATTTATTTCTGTTTCATTTTCAAAATTTTGGGAAAATGACCCAAAAAATGCAGTCTTCATAGGATTTCAAAATTTTCCTTATTTACTGCTGCTTAGGGTTACCTCCACTATTTGTGAATTTTTGTTAGAAATCGTAAATTAAAAATTTGAAGGAACTAAAAAAATATTTTCTAAGGTGAAGAAGCATTATTTTGATGAGTCTTTTTTCGATCGGAATCGATTTAGTTTGTAGATCAAGAGAGTGTAGGCATGTGGCAAATTGTTTGGATGCTGTGTGAAAAGAAAGGAGCAGAGGTGGAGGAGAAGAGACGAAACAAGTGGAATCGGTGAGCAAGAGAGGATAAGTGCGAGGGAAAGAGCACAGAATCGAATGGAAGCAAGGCGGGTTATCTGTGATTCAAAGAGAGCGATCCATCTTGCGACTTGCCAGGATTCAATCGTCGGCATTTGTTTGTGAAATCAGTCCCAGTGGACTTATCCTCCCTCTGTCTCGCTCATCGTCCATTCGCGCCCAATAGACTTTTGCCAAACGTTTTCAATTCTAGTCAAAAACAAATTCTGTTTTATACCTTGAAATCCATTTATCCCTAGAAATTATAATAAAAAATATCACTTTCGTATCAGAATTAAATTAAATAAATTTGCTTTAAAAATTAGTCATGTGATTTCGTTTCCATTTAGGTGGTTATGTCACCCTAAGTGGTCGAAAAAAAGGTTGGCATTCAATATTTTTATTTAAGCAAAAATTGACGAGATATTTTTTAGGTTATAGACATATACTGTACATAGTTTGAAGAAAAAAATATTAATGATTTACGAGTTATCAAAGAATCTAGAAAATAGCGAGGAATGTAAAAGTATTTCGTAAGATGACAAAGTGGTTATTTATATAATAAAAAATACAAAAAAATTGATTTAAGAGATAATTAAAAAAGAGAGAAAAAGGAAAAAACATACCTTATGAGTTTTGTTTTTTACGAAAACAGAGAAACGGGGTTATTTCAAATAAATCCAGAAACATTTGAAAAACGAAAGTTTATATTTTTCAAATATTTCTGGATCTTTTTGAATTAACCTCGATTTCTATATTTTCGTAAAGAACAAAACTCGTAAGGTATATTTTTTCCTTTTTCACTCTTTTTTCAGTGTCTCTTAAAACATTTTTTATGTATTTTTAATTATATAAATAACCACTGTCATTTTACGAAATATTTTTATATTCCTCGCTATTTATGTATTTTCAACTTTTGCAGTTTTGCAAAGGACCAAATCCTTGGTCGAAACGTCGACATACTAATTAAAACATCATTACAACACCCGAAAGGCCACTTATCTATCTACTTATTTCAATCTAGAAAATATCCTGTTTTATTGACACCTCAATATATATTAAATATAATACAAAAATACGTAACACTCAGAATTAAAAATATTTCCAAAAAGTATCGAAATAATCTGAAAATCAATTTTTATTTTTTGCCCCTTAAATTTAACGTACAAATTCATTTCACAAAGAATTGAAATGAATTATTTCCAGAAAAACGCACGCAGTTTTTTCATTTTTTGATAATTAAAAATAAAATTTTATCGAAAACTTCTTCGAATTCTCTATAATAAAGGCCTATAACATAAAAAATTTATCGAAAATACTTATTGAACTGAACCCTTGAAGACTTTAATAAATAAAATGGAATAATAAATTTATTTTTATCAATCCCTATTTTGCATTATTATTGTTTCGTTTCTTGGAAAATGGTAATGCTTGGTGATTTAATGAATAACGTAAGAAGTGGATTAATCAGAAAAGATGCAAAAACAAGGAAAGTCGCATAATCGAAGCCAAGCAGGGCTAATAAGGCCATATATATTTATTCAAGGGGGAATGGTGGGTTTTATGGCGAATCAAGGGGGTGGAATGGAACGGGGGTAGACCGGCTTAGCTTAGAATTCGGGAAAATGTGACTGCGAGAACGCAGGGATAGATTCGTGTGTAGAGTTGGATCCGTGAGAGACCCCATAAAGTGACCCCAGGCCAGTTTCGCTATCCCCATCTAGCAGTATCGCACAAACCCCCTTAGACCCGCCGAAGAAAATTATTGCTCTCTTATATATTCGTCGATCAGATCGGGGGTTAAGCGAATAATTCGGTACTTCGGATTCGAGTGAAATCGAAATCGACGAAAGGAGAAAAAAATAACGTTCTGCACGGGGTGACTCTTTCAAAGAGGATCCACTCACGCGAAAGGTTGGCAATGGGAACTAGGATGAATGCTTTCTTTTAAATTTCGATTTTATTCTTCTTTTAGTGTACCTTTTTTATTCATAAAAATAGGGAAATCCTGTTACTATCAAATTCATTTGTAATTTAAATTCTCTCTTAATGTCTATTTTATTATTTTAGTCGCAGGCGTTTTATTTGCTTTTTTTTACTTTTTACTCCAAATATGTACAGGAATAAGTAAATTAGTTTCGGGATTCAAACTACTTTTGACTTTAATAATAAATTATCTTTAAAATTTTAATTGTAAAGCTCATATTTTTTGTGGTACTATTTTTCAAATATGATAACCCTATATATGGGAATAAAATAATAGAAATTTTGTTAAAAATAATAATTGTTAATATCATCAAAAAAGATGTTTTATTTTTTAAATAATCTTGTCTTTTAATGAGTGATACGTAGTATAGTCTAAAAATAATACATTCCTAATGAATAATGTAAATTAATTTGCTTGTGCAACGATTGACTGATGGAACATTTTTTTATACATATATTTATTCAATAGAATTTTATCAGAATGGAATAAAATTGTATTCCATTCAAACAGATTTTATTATTGCTAGATACGTTTGAAATGCGGAGAAATGAAATATAATTACTTGTAATTACAAAATATATGTTCTAAACAAGAACATTTGTTTCTTGTTGAATATTCTGCAATTTCAAGTTTCGTTGATACTTTAAATATCTGTATCCTTGAGTTAGTTGAGCTGACAAATTTACCACGTGGCATGCAAACAGCAACAAATTTCTGGGCTTTACTTTGAAAGAAAATCTCATGAATGCCATTGAGTACAAAGAGAGTGCTGGAATTTTAAAAATAGTTAATAACAACGGAAAATTAAATTTAATATATAAAATAATTATTTTCAAGTATTAGAATGAAAGATAATCTTACCTAGAGTCATATTCCCACTTATGTACTTAGGATCCCTTTGTATATCACTTATAGTTGAAATTGGAATCATCCAATTAAATGCTGGCCCCCAAAAGTGGGTACTAAAATTTTAAAAGTTCTTTGGATTCGAATTACAAATAAAAATAAAAATCATTACATAACTTACCTCATAAAGTAATCTCTCATCTCTTTATTAAATATCACCTTTTTTATTTGATTAGCCATTTTTACTTAATATTTTCAATTTAAGATTGTCTAGACCTAAAATAAAAAACATTATTATAGATGCATAATAAAAGATGAAGATATAAATAATATTGGAAATGAAATAAGTCCCCTCATAAAATACGTTTTCTATATCTTACATAAATTTATTATTTAAGATTAAATTCACTTTTAATGTCTATTTTCACGCGTACTAAAATATTTTGTCTGAATAGAACGACTTTAACTTTATATAGTAATTCATTTTCTGGAGTCTGTTGAAATATGATCATGACCTTCGAACCTAGATTAATTCTATAAGTGCTCTCAAACTTCTACACGGAGAAAAAAAAGTAGCTGAGGCAACTAAGAATTAATAATTTATTTATTTATAGTTATAAATTCAAAAAAGTTTTTTGTTCAAATTAATTTTCTTATGAGAATTTATAAAACCTTTATTTACATATATCTAGAAATATTATTAACTTTAAAAATTAAATTGTTCATTACGTTCATAGACATATGACAGACGTACTAACCTTGAAAAATCTTGTTTCTTAATTATTACCTCAATGACTATCTTTATAATTTGATGATAATATCTCAATACATTCAAACTATTATTTAAACATCATGAATGTAAATCTGCTCGCGACGAGTTTTGAAATCGAACTGAAATCAACTAAAAGCTGGATTTTATGGTTCATTCAACTTTTTGTGTGAATATTATGAACAGAACGTGATAACCACTCTCTGATTAATGCAAGACATATATATACGCATATTCAACCTATTATAAAATATCGCCGTTTCACAAAAGAATAGGAAGTCGTTTATCATTTTGAGACATGCAGGTCCAAGAGATAATCTTTCCATTGATTGCACATCTATACATGGATTTATTCTATTCAACCTATAATAAGCAGATCTTAATTAGTAGTCATCATGTTATTCCCCCCCCCCCTCTTCAATATAATAATTTTTTTTTATATATATTTATTTATTATATATTTATTATTATATTATTATATTATGTCACTTTAATTTTGCATAATCATTCGCACGTCACATTCATTCAACAAATCCTCCATCTTTTTTTAATCCCACTCTTGTAGAGTTTCGTAACCCTAACTGGACTGTTCATAATAAATGCACAGGTTATTATTTCTCGCGTATAATATTGATGGCGCAATGAATGTTGCATGGGGGAGCGGATACGTGGCTTCAGAGTCGCGGGGGTGGAAACCCTCGACGGTCGTGGGGTGAATCTCCAAGAAGTGAGCATGCGTCGAAAATGGGGTGGTATTATTGATCTAGAGGGGTGGTCTGCGAACCCTCTGGGTCCAGCATCGTTTTTCCCTAACTCGAAGCCCTTTACGTGGTCCAGAACTTATATCCTAGGCAAATTTTATTACGAGGTTTCACGGTTCTTGCGGGGGGGGGGGGGGTGTATCTCCCCTAAGTATTTTTACTATTAACAAAATTGGCACCTACTTTCAATTTTCAAATTATCATTTATTACTCCAAAACTTTTGTTTATTAATGTTCACATCCACATCACATATCACGGAAAATAATGAAGATAAGGAAATTAGGATTTACTACTGAAATTTCTGTAAAAAGATTTTATGTTTGGTTTTTATTAACTGATTCTCCAATGAAGAGAAGAGAGTGTAATGTTGCTTGAGAGTGATTACTGGAATTTGGTAATCATTACCAATCTGCGTCACTCTCTTTTGTTTATTGAGAATCAGTTGAATAAACCAAACGTAAAATTTTTTTAGAGAGATTCTAATAATCAATTTTGATTTCCTTTTTTTAATTTTTCTCTGTGATGAGAAAGTTTTGGCTTTGTTTTTAGGGATTATTCCACATTTTTCTCTGGAAAATGACTTGCAACTACATTTTGGGGAGTTTCCCTAAAACGTCTGGAAATTTACTAAAAAATTTGGGAAATGTTTCTACAATTTAGGGAGTTGTGGGAATTTCCCCTAACAAATATTAAATTTGAGAAAATTCCGAAAACCTTGCGGAAATTAGCGTCCCGAAATTTTAGGGAAAATTCCCGAAGAAATTGTTTACAGTGTAGTTGTTGTTGCCATTGGAGATATCCGCCGAGAATTTCGGCAATAAGGTCATTTTGAGTTTTTTGGAGTTGGCAAGACTAATTTTTGAAAAAATCAATATTTTTAATATTTTTTTCTACTAGTATTCAGAATTTTATACAAATTATCCCCATACATTATTTGATCCAGTCAATGTTGACAAAGCTAAAGAATGTTGAAACTTAAAAACATTAATAATCATTAATTTTACTCATGAAGCAAATAATTGTTAGTTTTATTCAGAAAATAAAAAATATGCCCACACAAAATGAACAGATTCTCATCCGTTACAAATCTTTGAATTGAACTTTTATCTATTCCTGTATATAAAAAATCTGAATTTTTTCGCATAGAACCATTTGTAAATCTTTTTTAACTGAAGCGTAGGCAATTATTTGTACGAATTAATTTTATAATAGTCGACTCTCTAAACCTGAATCAGTGAACGGCCACTAATTCGCAGTGACTATTCACTGATGGCAGCAGCTATAAGTCTTTCACTGAGAATCAGTAAAATTTTACTGACGAATCAGTGAAATAGATTGAACTCACTTATTTAATCAGTGAAATCTTCAGGTGGGAATAATAAAACCAGAAATATATTTTAACGATGAATAAACTCGTTTATTTTAGGTTAAGCAACACTAAAACGAAATTACGTAAATATTATTATTTTTAAGGGACGATAAATCAGTAAAGTGTAGATGAAAGTTTTGAATTTGCGAATTCAAAAGTTATATTCACGTGACGCGTGCACTGATTCCTCAGTGAAATGAAAGCAGGGCACTGATTCATCAGTTGATATATTTTCACTGATATAATCAGTGACCATTTCACTGATTTTGGTGTAGAAGGGCGGCTAATTTTTTTTGCATTGTTTGTTTTTTTGTTTCTGTTGTGCCTTTTTCTATTTTGAATCAGGATTTTACGGGTCTGTGCAAAAATTCTCTTGCATATGCATTCCCAAGTGTAGTGCCTTCGGCATAATTCCCCCCGAAAGAAAATCCTTACCCTTGAGCTTCTACAAATCCCCCAAGCTACCATTCCATGCACTCAAGGGTATTGCTGCTATTCTCAGCCGAGTATACGATTCAGACTGGTAAAGAGGGGTTTCGCGATTTCCCGAGAAATGTCGTTTACATTCGCCTTTCCGTTTGACGTGCCAGCGTTTATATATCAAAACCGTCGCAGCTTTTTATCGAGTGCGACTAACGGCCTGGGAAACGGTCATTACTTCCTCCTCTGGGCGATTAATCCTTCTGAATGACGTGGAAAAGAAAATTGTTACGTGCAATAACAAGCAAAACTTTTTACATCATTTAATCTTACATACTTTTTAGTAGAATTTTCATTGATTTCTTGTTGTTTTGGCATAGGGTCGGTTTCTTCTTATTTTCTTCATTTAAAAATTATCAATGGTAGATATGAAAAAGTGTAAAAAAGGAAGGCAAACGTTTCGGGCAAATATGGGGGCCCTCTTCAGTGCGATAAATTAAAGGAATAATTCAATATTTCTGTAAAAGATTAAAATATAGGAAATGATGAAAGTAATGAAAATCATAAAGCTCAAAAATTTATCTCATAGCAAACACATCACGTATTAAATAAATGTGCGTGTATTTTTGAGGGAACATTTTTTTTATGTCAGCTTTCTGGACACTCCATTTTATATTGAATTTTCACAAAAATATAAATTATTATCATATCTATATACAATACTGGTCAGAATTGTGGGATCACCTGTTTTTCGATAATTGCTTAAGGTATTTGATCTACGAAAATTAGACCTCAGGCAATAATAGATAATTTTGCTTTCAAGAATAGCAATTTTGGAAATGAAAAGATTAATTTCCATGAAAGAAATTTGAAATACAGAAAAATAATTTTATTAATAAATTTTATTTTCACCCCAACTTTTTTTCTTATCGCTTCTTATCAAATTTTAAAAAAATTATGTGATTTTAATCAATTACAAATCAATTTTTCAAGAAAAAAATCCCCTACAACTTAAACTTTTCCAATTTTCGTAAATGAATAAATTATTATCAAATTCAGCAATTTGTTTATAAAAATTTCGTTTTGGAAAATGTTTTTTTAATGGTTCCAGCCATTAAAGAATTTATTTTTAAATATCAGAAACGGTGAAGTTGTGGGAAATTTTTTCTCTGAAAAAATGATTCATGATTTATTAGAATCGCATAATTTTTTAAAATTTGGTAAGAAGCGATAAGAAAAAAAGTTGGATCAAAAATAAAATTTATTAATAAAATTATTTTTCTGTGTTTAAAATTTTTTTCATGTAATAATAATAATAATAATAATAATAATAATAATAATAATAATAATAATATTACTATTCTTGAAAGCAAAATCATCTATTTATGCCTGAGGTCTAATTTTCGTGGATGAAAACTACCTTAAGTTATCCTAAATTAAATTATACGAGTGAAAAAATTTGTTCTCTCAAAGCTATCAAAATTCTTTATAAAATGAGCTCAGCATGAATTCGTTTTGTTACATTTGAAGATGTTATTGCAAAAATAGTCAAGACTTCAATGCTTTCTTAAATTTTAAATAACTTTAGAAATAATCAACTTAACTCGGATTTTTTAGTATTCAGTAGATTTTACTGGACGCTGAGTGAAACGTACAGAAAATCTGTTAATTGAACTCAACTTCTGGTAAAATTTACTGAAAAGTCATGTTGGCCAAATAAGTACCGAACTTCCTGTAAATTTTACTGATCTTTTCTCTGCGTGTTGGACTCATTTTAAAGCTCTATTTTTACAAAATAGAACCAAATAGTTAACATTAATGTGTAATTTTTTTCTTACATACACAGAAAAAAATGAAATGTCTGCTACTGCTAACTGCAGTTAGATGTCGACTAGTTAATTGTGATTGATAAAAAGTTTGCTGAGAGAGCTAACAGTTTGCTGGGACAGTTAAAAAATGTTAGCTGCAATCGAAGCTGAAAATTTGCATTTGACTCCTTAGCGTATTAAGAGTTGTAGCTAATCAGTTGGTTGTTGCTGCTAAAACAGTTTACTCTCCTAGAAAATCTAAAAATTGGTACTCGTAGTTTTTAAAATTTTGCGCTGATATGTAAGAAGTTAGCAGCGGTTGCTAACGGCTGTTTAGACATCCCGCGTTTTCTGTGCTGCTCATGCGCACAAAGCGCGACTAGTCAGATATTGTGCTGTAAATGGTAAGTTTTACACCTGACGCGTTGTTTTAAATTTAATTTATAAATAATTCGAAGATTCGCGTTAATTTATAATACAAATGACTGATTTGTAACTGATCTCTAAAGATTACATTGTAGGTTTTGTAATAGGTTCTTTATTGTGCTATTTATTATCTTCTTACTGAGGTTATCTTAATTCTAAGTGTTGTATACTTGTACAATTTTTGAAAACATTATATTGGACTGGCAAGTAAGTCGCTACTGTTCCCGGTAATGTTTCTACTTGTAGCTATAAGTTTGGTTATCAAAGCAGCTCACGTTTTATTCTTATTCTTGAAAAATTATGCTGTGATTAAGGTTAGAACTGAATCAGTTTTTTTTCGTTTTTAATTTTGCAGGTTACGATATGTCGCAAGAAATTAGTTGTTTTGATATAACGTGCCAGCAGACTTTTGTGATTATAGAAGGGTTACGAGATCATTTTTTTCTTAAGCACCCAGGTGTAACTGTATTTAAATGTAGGTTTGGAAGTTCAAAATCAATGATTTTGAGTGCTACCTTTATTTGCAGCAATTGCTTATAAAATTAACTAGTACTTCATTCGCTGTTAGAACAGGAAGATAACACGACCGATAGGCTACTGCTCACAATCGTTGTTACCAGTGCTAACGTAAATTAGCTGGCATCGCTAAAGTACTGTAGCGAATAGACGTTAGTATTAGCAGCTAAGACATTCGCTGTCCGTATATCAAGTAACTTTCTTAGCTGTGGTAGCGAATATTTAGCTAATGCAGCTAATTATTTTTTTCCGTGTAGTGCTCAAGGTTAAAGTTTAAATAAAAAGGTTGGAAAATTCCAATATTGCTTTTGTTGAGAAAAACATTTTTATAAGATATAAAAAAAAAATCATGAATTTTGTATCGAATTCCCTTAAAATATATATTCATATGATCTTTATTATATGATTTACTTACAGATGAAGTGTTTTCGAAATTCCCCTACTTTTTTTTTACAATTTCAACTCTTTGTATTATGCGAGAAAAAAATTATACATTTATAATGATAATTTACAGGGATTCTGTAGAATCTTAGCTTTGAATGAGCCCAAGAAAATTGAAAAATGTTGATTATTTTTAAAGTTGTTTAAAATTTAAGGAAACATTGAAATTTGGACTTGTTCAATAGCTTCTTTAAGATTTAACGAATCGACTCCATTCTGGACTCATTTTAAAGATAATTTTGATGGCTTTGAATTTATTAAGAGTACACGGAGAAACTTTGTATAGCAATATATGTTTTATTTTATAATGATAATTCTAAAAATAATAGGAATTTAAGGAAAATCGAGGTAATTATTCCTAGCGGACTGGAAATTTTTCGCAGTCAAAATACAGAAGATTCGGAAAATTATATGAAACTTTAGTATAGGTTATAGTGAAGTTTGATAAATTTATAGCAAATTATAATATAATTAATTTGAAGTTTGGTATTTTACTGTGAAAAATTTTCACTATGACACGTTTTTCCCTAAATTGAAACGTAATTTAGCAATAATTGTAAACTTGGATTTCTCCGTGTACAAAATTCATCATTCAGAGAATTAAAATTAAGATAATTTAAGCAATCATCGAAAAACAGGTGGTATGTTATTTTACTCCATATTATTCGACTATATTCAGTAATATAATAAGAAAGTTGTTTATCTCTGAATTTAGTTTTATTTTGAGATATTTTGAAAAAAAACTTAACTTTGAAATTATTTTTCTCTGCTATTCGTGACATTAAGTATCAAATTTAGAAAATATTGAATTTCATTAGTTCTAAAAATAGTCAGAACTATGAGAAATTACTTTTTAGTCCATACGTTGCCGGATTGAAAATTGCATGAAACAAATTCTTTGGTTAAAGCAACCAAAGATTTGATCAACCGTATCAAATTCTTTGAGTGGTTCAACTAAATTTTGGTTGGATTGATCAAATATTTTTCTGCGTGTGCTTTTAAAAATCGGATCGAAACGAAAAATGAAATTTTACCCTTTATCTAGAAAAACAAACATTTTTGAAGGAAATATATCCATAATTCATGAAAAATTGATCGAATATGTTAGAACAATGTACCAAAATTTTAGTACTAAATGTCTACAAAATGAGGAAAATGATACACATACTAATCAATTTTTTTTTGTAAATTCTCTCCAAATATTCAGGGTGCAATAATAATATTCCCAAATAGGGGAAAAATTTCGAATTATATTGGGAAATAAGTTTTCCTACCAAAATAAGAAATTTTACCTGCGGATTAATTGAGAAAATTGTAAATAGTTTTTACATTATATTAAGGTAGTACGATCACGAAAATTAGACCTCAGGAAAAAATAGATAATTTTGCTTTCAAGAATAGCAATATTATTATTGAAGGGCTAATTTGAAAGAGAAAAGATTATTTTTCATGAACAAAATTTGAAACACAAAAAAAAATAATTTTATTAATAAATTTTATTTTTGCCCAAACTTATTTTCTTATCGCTTCGAGCCAAATTTTAAAAAATGATGCGATTCTAATAAATCACGGTTCATTTTTTTAGGAAAAAGATTCTCTACAACTTGACAATTTCCGATTTTTAAAAATGAATTCTTTAATGGCTGGAATTATAAAAAAACAATTTTTCAAAACAAAATTTTTATAAACAAATTGCTGTATTTGATAATAATTAATTCAATTTCAAAAATAGGAAAGGGTCAAGCTGTAGAGAATCTTTTTTCTAAAAAATTGAACCGTGATTTATTAGAATCGCATCATTTTTAAAAATTTGGCTCGAAGCGATAAGAAAATAAGTTTGGGCAAAAATAAAATTTATTAATAACATTATTTCTTCGTGTTTCAAATTTTTTTCATAAAAAATAATATTTTCTCTTTCAAATTAGCCCTTCAATAATAATGTTGCTATTCTTGAAAGCAAAATTATCTATTTTTGCCTGAGGTCTAATTTTCGTGATCGTACTACCTTAAATAAAAATTAATTTTTTTTCATTTGTATGATAATATGTTTGAATTAAAATTTGTGTGGCAACGTTGTTGAAATGCAACTTATGTTACGTATGTAATTAAGAATGCAAAGTATCACTAAACTTCTTTCCTTAAACTTTTTTTTTTGGCCGACTTCTCGAAAATGCAAATCTCTCTCAGGGTGAAAGCCGCAATGGCATTGTGCCTTCCTCTTTATTTATGCACTCAACAGTCGAGTAATTGTTTCCATTGGGCGCCGTTGCATTCCTCTTGAGGTACCGCCAACCAAGAAAGATTCTCACAGTGTCAACAAGTCACGAATCCAAAATATTGCAGACCGCACTCATTCGGCACAGTGAAATTAAGTATTCTTAATTTAATTAAAGCCGAAATTTCTCTTGTACTTTTCTCTTTTTCAGTTCCAATGGAATATTTAGGTAAAAAGTTTTACAGATTCTCAGGCATTCTCTCAATTTAAATTAGTAAAATGTCATCAGCCAATTCGTTCATTTCATTCAATCTACTTGAGTGCAAAAATTGTTTGCCAATAAATCAACAAGATTACTTATATTTTTATTTAAATAATAGATAAATATTGAAATAATTAAAAAGCTTTATGAGATTCTCGCCAGAAATTATTGGTATTATTTTCTACTTATGAACTATTCAATTTGTACGAAATTAATTGTGATTAGTGCAATTTTAAGTGACTGATATTCTCGACTGCTGTAATAAGTACTTCTCTCCTACTTCGTGCAAGAATGTAATTTCAGGTAATTAAATAAGGACAGGTAGAGTGGAGTAGATTGGTTTTTCTTCGATTAATTGTTCTTTAATACTGTATAAATTCTAGATACTTCTTTTTGAATAATCGAATTTTAATTAAGAGTAATGTAAATTTATAATTATCTGATAAATTGAAGTTTTCTAAAAAGCCATTATTATTTTTCAAATCAAGGCTTTTTTGTTTCTGTCACAAAAATAATGAACTCTAAAAATACAATTATGAAAACTCAAACGTTTTTTTTTATTTTCGTTATAATACAAACAATAAATTCCATCCCAAAATATACATTAAAAACCTTTTTATAAGAGTATACGTTTTATTTTCTAATGATGATTCCAAAAAATATTGAGAATTTAGGAAAAATTGAGATGCAATAATAATTATTGTATTTCTAGTGGACTGGAAATTTTTTGCATTAAAAATATTATAAAATTAAAAAAATTATATGAAATCTTAGTATAAGTAATGGTAAATTTTGCTGTTATCTGCAGTTTTATCATAATATGTTATTCCTTATTGAAAATGTTTGGACACATCTCGTGCAGGAAAATCAACTTTCCGCACACAAAACGACACCAACAAGGCTAACTTTCAGTGTAAGGTGGACAAAAATTATTTTTTTAAATCAGATAAATAATTAAAAAAATAAAAATAAAAGGCCCAGCTTTTTTCAAGAGGCACAAAATATTTAATGTTTTTAGGCAAAATTTTGATGTTTTGAATACGTAAAAAATAGTTTTAGTTTCCTCGAAACATTGTTGACCTTTAAAATCGGTATTTCAAAGTCAAATTTCATGTCTAGTAGAAGCGAGGATTTCAGAGTGTTTTCCTACGTAATTTGATGGACTGAATACGAAAAAAATACTGAAAAAAATCACTGAGGTATCCTTGACCTTGAAAATCTACAGTCAAGGTCACATTTCATTTTTTTTGCATAAGTGAAAGTTGGAGATGACTTTCTAGCGTCATTGATGCGTTAAAAATGGGAAAAACAGCGAAAAAAATTCCTCAAAGCATCTTTCACCTTGAAAATGTCTAATTCGAGGTGAAATTTTAGTTTCCAGCACAAACGCAGTGAGCTTCAACCCCATATCTGAAGGTTACATAAAATACTGCGGCATTCATTATCAGCATGATCTAAGATCAACGACGTGAACGCGAAATTTTTTTTTTTGATATTTCGGTCATATCATCACATATCGTAGAAACTCATCTCATCTTCAAAAATACTTGAATTGCTGCGTTTGTGGTAGAAATGAAGTTTGACCTCTAAATAGACGTTCTACATAACAAGAATGCCTGCGAAATTTTTTTTATGTTTTTTACGTATTCAGCGCATCAAACTACGTACGAAAACCTTCTAAAAACTTGGCTTATATTACAAATAAAATTTGACCTTGAATTGGCAATTTTCAAGGTCAAGGGTATCTGCGGGAATTTTTTTACTATTTTTTTCATATTCAACACGTGAAATTACATAGAAATACCCTCTCAAACCTTCATGACAAATGAGACAAATTTTTTACATTGCACTTTACGTTGCCTGCGAGGCTGGTCGATATATCGACCAGCAGTCAGGTCTGGGACTCTACCTGAGATATCCAGTGATTTTATGTATAAATTTTGCATTTTATAAGAGGTCAATTTGTACTGAAATTTCCCCGCAGCTAAAAGGTTAAGATTGTATTGCTCTTTTTTACTAAAGATTTAATGATTAAAAAATTGGGACAACAAACAACATTAAAACTTCTACGTCGCATAACGTTCAGCTTAAGGTAGTTTTCATCCACGAAAATTAGACCTCAGGCAAAAATAGATAATTTTGCTTTCAAGAATAGCAATATTATTATTAAAGGGCTATTTTAAAAGAAAAAAATTTGAAACACAGAAAAATAATTTTATTAATAAATTTCATCTTTGCCCCAATTTTTTTTCTTATCGTTTCTTACCAAATTTTAAAAAATTATGCGATTCTAATAAATCATAAATCATTTTTTCAGAGAAAAGATTTCCTACATCTTCACCGTTTCTGATATTTAAAAATAAATTCTTTAATGTCTGAAACCATTAAAAAAATATTTGCCAAAACGAAATTTTTATAAACAAATTGCTGAATTTGATAATAATTTATTCGTTTTCGAAAATTGGAAATGGTAAAGTTGTAGGGAATCTTTTTCTTGAAAAATTGATTTGTAATTTATTAAAATTTGATAAGAAGCGATAAGAAGAAAAGTTGGGGCAAAGATAAAATTTATTAATAAAATTAGTTTTCCGTGTTTCAAATTTTTTTCTTGTAAAATAATCTTTTCTCTTCCAAAATAGCCCTTCAATTATAATATTGCTATTCTTGAAAGTAAAATTATCTATTTTTGCCTCAGGTCTAATTTTTGTGGATCAACAACCTTTATAATAATTGTATGATTCTTCTCTCTAAATATGAATAATTCAAAATCTACTGATTATCAGTGAAATTTGACTGATTCAAATAGCTAAGAAGAGGTTACTGTAAATCAGTCAAATTTCATTGATTGCTTCAGTGAAAATTAACTGATTCAACAGTGAAAATATTTTTTTCACTGATTCAATTAGTGATAATCAACTGATTTAACAGTGAAATATATTTTTTAGCTGGTGAATCAGTGAAAAGGCGAATCACAGATTCAATCAGTAAAAATTTGACTGATTCAGATTTAGAGAGTTTAGTAATTTTCAAACTGTTTTCAAAATGGAAATCCTGGTTAGGTCCAACGTCGCGTCTAACTAAAAACTGAACTAAGCTGGGAAGTTTTCCACGCGTAATGTTAAAAAATGATTTAGCATCATTAAAATAAAAAAATAAAATAAATCCCTCTTGAAGTCGAAAATAATTTTGTCGCCAAGGATGTCCACAGTATGAAATACGAGAACATATATTTTTTCTAGCTAGTTGCGGACAAGAATCGCACCACATCTTGCGATGTTCTGCACTCGATCCTACTTTATGCCGAGGCTCGTAAGAGAGCACTTTAAAAACAATTTTTTTATATTTTTTCACTGTTTTGAAAAGAACAAGCAGAAAGTGCTCGAGAATTGAGTGCGCGTCTAGTGAATACTGTCGCATGTAAGGTGCAAGCGCGAATAAAAAAAGAGAGCAAGACAGATAGTAGTGAGATAACATAACACTTTTCTCTTCTTGTTCTTAAATTTCCCAAATGGCCGAGAAATCGCACAATGACAAATAATATGTCGCGTTTGTTTCTTGCTGCTCGTTTGTCACTCCACTGAGATAGGTATTCTTCGAAAAGTTTTTAAAAAATCGAGCTCTCAAGGATTATCAGAAGTAATTGTAAAAATTACGAAATTCAATTGCAAATATATCATGATTAATCCAATCATTGAAGTGAATCAGGAATGTTTTCAGATATCAAATTCAGTAATTTTCCACGCAGTATAATACATGACGTGCACGTGCATAATTTTTTGTTTCATTCATGCGTAAAGTGGAAGTCCTTCCTACAAGGACACGTGCATTTCCAGAAAAGTTAAATATATATAAAAGAGAGTTATGAGGGCTACCCTTGAATACGGACCATTATTCCAGTCGATAAAGCGATTCGCCCGCACTCACGAAATTATGCTTCTTCTATTTAGCATCGGCCAACGTTTTTCTCTATGAGGCATAGATATTCACGCAAACGTAGACTGTAGCCGCATTAGCAAGAAACACAAAATCAAGAAAGCAGAAATTGCCACGATAAACTTTTTATCTTCTGAAAAATGATCCGTCATTGTGACGACGATCGATCACCTACACATTTCAAACTTCATAAGATCTTAATCTGTCGATCCAGTGAAGTTGCTTCAAAAAAATTATAGGTTTTAAAATATGTTTCAGTGGACAAAATGCTTTACAAAAATGCCCTGTTAAACTAATCGGAATTCTGGAATAGCCAATTTTTAACATTTTTTGTGGTTCTTTTGACCAGATTTCCTATAATTATTTTGTAAAATCCCGACAAAATAACCAGAATTTTTCAAGTTTAAGATATGTTTATACTTAAAAGTATCGTAAATTTCATAAAATATTTCAAAAGTGAATATTATATATTTTATGTTTGTTGTACTTATCCAAGAATTTTATAATGGATTTTTGAGATTTTCTCAAAATGCACATGACTACTTGCGGATGTCTTGATTTCGCTTGGAAGTAATCATAATATGTATGAGAGGCGAAAGAGAAATCCGTCGAAGCGCACAAAACGTACCTAACACCTAGTTTTCTCATTGGAATTGCAATGAGCTTGCTTCTCATATAGCCTGTATACATTACAACCCCCCCCCCCCCCCATTCCTCCTCTACCTTCTGATCCGCAAGGAGGAAAATCGTAAAAAAATATATGACAGGTATTATATTAAAATAAAATTATTATAGCGAGTTATAATACATTGGATAAAATCCAGTTCAAACCTTCCCGTCTGAATAGCTTTGAATTATTTTTTGAAACCCAAAAAGTCGATTTTCTTTATAGATCATATCTTTTTGTTGATATTCCAAACATTATGCTCAATTTTCCATACAAATATTCAGTTAATCTAACGAAAATTTTAGAATAAATAAATCAAATCAACTTTTTCAAATCAAGATCTCCCTTCATTAATTTATTTATTTTTAACCCGTTTCGTTCTGAACATAGCCTATTGTATTTTTGTCCGCTCTTTCCGATCCCAATGTCTATGGTACTTTACGCTACCGTTCGCCATTTTTTCAATACGGCGACAAAAATATAAAAAAGTCACAAAAATTTCATTTTTTTTCGTATTTTTGAACATAAAAGTGTTATCTGATTGTTTCGATCGTCTTGATCTACTGGCATAAATGTTTTTACTAAAAGAAAAAATCATTATCGTTCATAAATTCAAAATGGTGGATAAAACATGGCGTTGTTTTGACAAAACATCTTATGTTTTCCATGTTTTTCGAAATTTGTTCTTTCTAATTAGCTTAATTACGCATGATTCATACAGAAATGAATGTCATGATAACTATTTGGTCCCAATATGTCCACACATTGCAACAAATCAATATGGCCGATGTTGTTACTCTGATTTCAAGGCAAATTTCGTTTTTTCCATTCTTGGATGTAATAGTTGTGACTATGGTGTTAATGTTTTCCAATGAAAATTATTTTTGTTTGATTAAAAAATTATAGGGCTTTATTAGTATGCCTGTTCCAATTAATATATTCTTATATAGTCATAATTCAACATTTTTTTCTTTTTTAAATTTTAGTGCTGCTAGTACATTCCAACGTAATAAACAGATGTTATTGCTTCTGAAAATTTTTTGTGATTTTCACATTCATTTTGGTACGACGTGACGTTCTGCATATTTACCTATAAATAACTAATATGTATTATTATAGTTCATTATTTGATATCGAACGTACAAATTCCGAATTTTTTTATCTGCCTGCAGTTACTAATCTATCATCCTTCAGCCCTAAAAAATCATTCCTTCTATGACTTCGACTCCTCTGAGAAAAACTTCACATGAACGCAGTGTTGCCGGGTGAGCGCTCTTAACTTCCCGGCAGCTCGATAGAAAATTCCCAACTTTTCCCGGACAAATTTCAAAACTTCCCGGAATTTTCCCGTAAATTAAAATCATCTAAAACTTCTTAAAATTGTTTAAATATTTTAAACTCTGTTAAAAATATGTCTTATCCTAGGTTTTCATAGTTTAAAAAAAATATATATTTGTTAATTTCGAAAAATAATCAAAATTCTAAATCAAATAATTGTCCATCGACCTCAGTCTTTATGTTCTTTACGTTGATGAACAAATATTATTTTGAAAAATTGTGGATAAAGACCTGTAGGAACTAAATTACTCTTATGGTAAAGTACCACATGCCCTACTAGAGACAATATTTTACTAATAAACGTATAAAAAATATATGCGTACTGATCACGTTTAGAAAATACAGTACAGAAACATAACTTTACTTTTCTATCTTTTCATTCCTATAATCAAAGAGAATCAAAATAATTATATAATTTATACTTACAGGCATACAAGGTAATTTGGGATTCTCTTTTCTAATCAAAAATATATCCATTTCCGAATTCGATATTTTAAAAATCTATTTCAAATTCCATTCAATGATTCTTTTTTGGGACATAATACTTTTATCCAATCAACATAGATACTGTGAGAAACTTTAGGCTAATTTTACACATAAGCGACTATCAAGAGATGTGACTCATTCATTTGAAAACCTGAAAAATCTGTTCATCTCACTTTAGCATATGACGTCAGAAGGAGTTAGAGTGAAATGAATAGCAATAGGTCTTTTCCACTTGGTGGCATGAGAGCACTATGACATATGAAAGCGCCCTAAGGGCCTGCAACCAATAAAATTCTTCTTTTTTTTAATCAAAACTCATTATGATTGGTTGTGTTTAACGAAAGATCTCTTATTAAATCTTCTATGCAAATTTAATATATAATAAGGCAATTATAAGACAATATCCCGGAAATTCCGGGAATTTCTTGACATCCCGTAAAATTTCCCAAGTCAGTCAAAATTTCCCGGATTCCGGGAAATTTCCATGCAATTGGCAACACTGCATGAACGTGCAAGATATAATAGTATAAAAAATGATACTAAGATTGGAGTAGACATTAAAAATCTCAATAACTCAATGTATTCAGCAACAAGTGCGGAAAAGATCGTAAAAAGTACAAACTATATTGGACACTACAATATTCAAATACTTTGTTACTCTTGCTGAAACGAGATCACAACAATCATAAACATCTACATAAATATATATATATATATATATATATACTTTTATAAACATTACTATATTGAACGTTGAAATATAAATTTTTCCAGTTTTAGTTTTAGCTTCTGATATAGCAACTATGTATCCATATTTTTATAAATCGGTTGGAAAAAGTATAGATAAAGTAACAACATTCGCGATATTGAATTTGTTGGAGTGTGTGGATATATTGGGACCAAATAGTTATCATGAGATTCATTTCTGTATGACTCATGCATAATTAAACTATTTAGAAAGAAAAAATGTCGAAAAACATGGAAAACATAAGATTTGTTGTCAAAACAACGCCATGTTCTATCCGCCATTTTGAATTTATGAACGAAAATAATTTTTTCTTTTAGTAAAAACATTTATGCCACCAGATCTAGACGATCGAAACGATCAGATAACACTTTCATGTTCAAAAATACGATATAATGAAGAAAAAATTGACATTTTTGTGACTTTTTTATATTTTTGTCATTATATTGAAAAAATGGCAAACGGTAGCGTAAAATAGACAATGGGATCGGAATATCTTTTCTATCAAAATTTACTAGATAAAAACAATTTAAAATTTACGTCGTTTCAGGACGAAACGGGTTAATTAGGATGATTGAGTTTTTGAAATTTTCTAGGTTCGAATACCGACAGAGTCGAAAGAATCTTTTTTTCACAGAAAGATTCAAAATTGCTTAAATCAATTTAGGTACGCGATACTTGGTAAATTAGCCAATTTGATTGATTTTAGGTTTCTACATGTTTGTGTCCTAAATACATATTTTGTTTCCCAAATTGGGGAAATGGTAGATGAGATAAAAATGAACATGGATCGACTACTTTTAGTTTAAAAAATGAAAAAAAAATTTGTTAAATCTATCTGTAAATTTGTTTATTATCAAAACCAAAAATATTCCATCCACGTCCGTTTTTAACTTCTCTATCATTTCGCAATTTTGGAAACAAAATTTTATGTATTCCAGACGTAAACATATAGAAACTGAATCAATTACTTCATATGAACTTACTTATTCTCTCAAGTTTCACAAGCCCTTAAAGTCATAAATAACTTATGATTATAATCTATGATTTTTCTCAGTTTTTTAAAATAGTTTTTTGATCCTAAAAGATTCAAAAACATAGGTACCCCATTACATACATATTAGATCGGTTTCAAAGGATGTTATAGTTGGAACGAATAATATTCGCGGTATTTTTCCTTTGCTTCGCTGAATTATTATACAATTCATGTTTCGAATTGACTCACAAAATACAAAAGCGAAACGGGAGAAATGTTATTGTACAGGGGATCAGTGTTGAATATACCTTCGAGGTAAAATCCTATATTTTTCTTGGGCATAGATCGGCATTCGCATCTGTGCACATCAAAGGATATTTCAAAATCACGTAAAATGATAATCTCAATTCACAGAAATTAAATTTTCTCAAAATCCTTACAAAAAGTTCCCTTTTCTCGATTTATTATATTTTCTTAAGCACATTTAACAAATCTTGATTGAATATTCTACTTTGTCTAGGAATTTCGGATTGATACCCAGCCTTTCGTATAAAGTACAAGTAGAGTGCAATAATCCAGCTAATTTGACAGAGGAACGTCGATCGAAGAGTCGAAATGCTTTCGGAGATGCCCTCTTAGCTGCCATTCAAGCATCAGCATTTAGGAATCCAATATTGCCGTATTGAAGAGCTACTAGAGTAGGGTAAGAGGGTAATTTGACTCCAGAATCCTTAATCCTTGATCCGACTGGACGTACATATCGTCTTTTACTCGTACAAATAATAAGGATATTATTTCATTTTATGCCCACAGAAAAAAACAGGAGATTAGATTTTGATGCAGATAGTTTTTGAAAATCGACTCGTGTAAAAATGGTCCCAACACAAGGATTATTGCTGTTGGAGGTAAATTCTTCACCAGAACAGGAGTGAAAGTAAGACACGCTGATAAAATTTGTAGCCAATGATCGGACAAGGTGATCCCAAAGGATTTTAATGTCCTAACAGCGAATCCATTGTCGAAATTTTTCCTATAAGTCAGAATTTCGAGATATCCTAACCTAAAAGTGCAAAAATGGCCCTCTCCAGCCATATTTAAAACAATATAACAAGATCAGGGATTTTTTTTCTAAAATAGACTTACGCCATCGTTAAGCACTGCTTTTTACCTTTCATTTACATTTTGGATTATCCCAAACCGATTTTTCATCTCTGAGATATGGTACATTAACCTCAAGACACTAAATCCTGTACGAGACCAAGTATTTCTTGAAACTGAAAATGTATAATGTGTCATATCTTGGAGAGTAAACATCGGTTCAAGATCGTCCAAAATGGAAATAAAAGGTAAAAATGAGTACTAACCTGTGACATAAGTGGATTTTTGGCCAAAATCACTGCTAGTGTTATATTTTTTCAAATATGGCTGAAAAAGGTCATTTTTGCACTATTAGGTTAGGATAGCTCGAAATTTAACCTATAGGGACAATTTGGACAACAGATTCTTTTCCATGGCATTAAAATCCTTTGGGTCCACCTATTCCGGTCTTTTGATCATTTTGCTTTGTTATAATCAAGCGACTTACTTTAATCTGAGTGAATCTCAAAGTTTGAACTGTAAATATTAACTACCAGCATCGGAGTGAATTCGTTCAATGCGCTTTTTACTCAGTATGACATTTTCCATCCAAGAGTAAGTAAAGAAAAGTGAAAAGCAATCGATTTGAAAATTGGTAAAAGTGGTGCATATTTTTCAATCATTGGGTCTTTTTTCATTGATTCTCGTGAGGTCGGAAGATCACAGAGTGTGGGTTCATACGAGATGAGGATCCAGTCTTTTTTTTTTATTCTTTCATTCTTCTGATCGAGTGCCCATGAACCAACGGTTAGCAAAGAGAAAGAGGGCCAACCTGGAACTAATAAAAATGCTTGGCATTCTCTTGGTCTAACGGCTCATTCGTTTGTCCGTTTGTCCGTCGTTTCATCCTCGGATCAGAGCACGCGCCTCTAACTTCATGGAGGACTTCTAACTTCGCGACTTTCTTTCTTTCATCCTCCCTTTCTTTATTCTCTTCCTCTTACTATAATACCCTCCCCCCAATCCCTCCCCCACCCATCCTCCTACTGCATCTCTTCTTTTCCCGGGATCGAACCCATCAAAGGCTAACCAAATATTTGGTCATGTCCTCGTCGTTCTCCCAAGGGAAGAGCCATAGGACCACCCAACTCTTTTTAAACTGTATCTTCTTCAATCGACTTGGCTTACGAAAGACGCTTTGTATCAATACCCTTCGTCAAGTCCTTACGGATTCTTTTACAATTGCTCTGAAACTGTAATACTTGTTTAGATTGGGGCTTCAAAGACAGTTGCCTTGTTGAATGATTTATCGGATATTGCAAATACGATTAAGATTGTTTAGGTCCAAATGTTGATTTTCTTTGAGAAAGCAATTCAGTTCTGTAATTGATTGGATATTGTCAATTGTTTGGTTACTTTCAATTACCATGAGACCTAATCTTCAGATATTCTAAAAGAAGCGTCCCATGAAGGGTTTCATCACCTTTGACTTTTCAAAAAATAATTTTTTTTTAATTATATAAAAAAGTCCCTTAGGGTCCTAAGAATGATGCCTAATAAGTTTTTCGTGCGGGTGGAGCATAGCAGATTGGGGCATATCAAATTTATAGTACTTTTTTACGTTATTAAAACTTTAAACGCGTTTTTCTCGAAACTGACTTTTCCAAATCAGCAAGACATGCCATTTCAACAATTTTGAACCGATTGACACGATTTTTGTCCTAAATAAAATATTATTTAATTATCTAGTGGTTTACCTACGATTTTAAGGATTGGTTGACAAATGTTCATTTGTTTAACAAATTAAGGTCGCTTTATTGGGCGAAAATCGAGTGTTACATTCAAATACTCACAATTTTTGCAAAAATGATCTTTTTTTATAATCTTGAATACTTCACTGGGCAATCTTTTAAACATTAGGAAAAAATTTGTTTTTTATTTCAGATGCAAATCTCAATTTCTAGAATTTCTTGCTGCGGACGACTTCCGAAAAAAAATTTTGTCTTGGACGCGGCAATACTCATCCGCCATTTTGTATTTCTTAACAAAAAATTTTTTTTTATAAAGTTAATATATTTTTTAATAAACACTATAAATTTTGATTGCTTTACGTTTTGTTATCTGCCTGTAAATAAATCATGAAAATGACACTATTTTGGAGGCTCAAAGGTGATGAAACGCCTTTATTACGTGAGGGTTGGGAGGGGACAGGGGAGGGGGGGTATCCAAAGTCTCTTACGTAATTTTTTTCTATTAAATATTTCTAAAAAATTTATTTAACAAATATTACTCAAATTTTACCGGTACTTAGAGAGTTTTATACACGCGACCTCTGTAGAAACTGTATTATAACCTCTTTCATATAAATTACTTTATTATATTTGAAAAAATTTGTTTTTTTATTCGAACTTATCTTGATTTTTCACTTTTATCTTATTCCTTTAGTTCGAATTACATTAAATATAAAGTACCCACACTGCCGGTCGAAATGATATGTTTACTTGTTGTTTCAGCTTTCCCTAAAGTGTCTTAATTTTTATAATAACAAGTTGAAAATTTTTTCCCTATCATAAGATAAAAGTTAATAAAATTTTGCATCTAATGAGCATAAGTTAGAGACAAAATGTTAATTTTATAAAAAAATATTTCAAAAAACGTGAAATTTCAATCATTCTGAAAAATATTAACAACTCTGAAATTAATTAAGATTTTAAAAAGTTTTTGGTCTCGTTTAAATGGTAAGTTTTCATAGTATTTTGCTAACTAATCAAGATATTTTCAGATTTTTTGTCCTGGATTCTACCCGGAGTCAAAAATGATACAAAAAGGTCGTAAAATTTAAAAAATGTGTAGCTACTTACAAGAAATTTTTAAAAACCAATGTGTATCATATTTTAATAAAATTAAAGAATATTTATGAAAATGGTAATATTTTGGATTTCTTAAATTGATTTATAAATTACTGTCTTTATTTGAAATTTTTCGACTTCTTTGTACCATGTTTGACCCCAGGGTAGAATCCAAAAGAAAAATTCTAAAAATATCTTGATAAGTTAACAAAATACTATGAAGAGTAACCTTCAAAATGAGACCAAAAACGTTTAAAAATCTTAATTAATTTTAGTGTTATTAACATTTTCCAAAAAGATCGAAATTTGACGTTTTTTGCAATATATTCTTATAAAATTATCATTTTGCCTTCAACTTGGGCTCATTAGATGCAAAATTTTATTAACTTCCATGCTACCATGGGAAAAGAAACTTCAACTTGTTATTATAAAAATTAAGACACTTTAAGAATAGCTAAAACAGCAGGTGAACAAATAATTTTGACCGGTAGTGTAAATACCAGGGGTGTTAGTTGAAATTTGCCGGTTTTACTCATAGATGTCGCTAGAGATATGTATACATTTCTATGATCTGGCATCTATGTCATATTTTTTTATGGACAATAACCTTCAAAAATGCACAATTACTTTCTGCCAAAATAATAGCATCATAGTTGTTTACCTCAGTGAATATGTCGAGTTTCGTTCCAAGTAAATCGGATTTGCGGCATTCGTTGCTTTTCTTATTTCATCAAAAGAAAAAAGCAGTTGAAGCTTATCGATTGCTGTTAGAAACTTATGGTGAACATGCTCCAGAGATTAGAACATGTGAGACATGGTTTCGTCAATTTAAAAGTGTAAATTTCGATTTAACAGACAATGAACATCCTGGTGCAGCGGAAAAGTTCGAAGACGAGGAATTGCAGGCGTTATTGGATGAAGACCCAACCCAATCGCAACAACAATTGGCACAAGCACTAAATGTGACCCGAGGAGCAATTTGCCAACGTTTAAAAGCCATGAGAAAAATCCAAAAGTATGGAAAATGGGTACCACACCAACTGAACGATAGACAAATGGAAAATCGAAAAACCATTTGTGAAATGCTGCTTCAATGGTTCGAAAGGAAATCTTTTCTGCATCGAATTGTCACGGGGGACGAAAAATGGATTTATTTCGAGAACTCGAAGCGGAAAAAATCATGGCTTTCACCTGGTGAGGTCGGCCCATCGACTCCAAGGCCAAATCGCTTTGGCCGTAAGACAATGCTCTGTGTTTGGTGGGACCAGTGTGGTGTGGTGTACTTCGAGTTATTAAAACCTGGTGAGACGATGAATACGGATCGCTACCGACAACAAA
Organism: Diplolepis rosae; assembly: GCA_030998225.1. Classification (NCBI taxonomy): domain Eukaryota; kingdom Metazoa; phylum Arthropoda; class Insecta; order Hymenoptera; family Diplolepididae; genus Diplolepis; species Diplolepis rosae. The sequence continues at coordinate 9,861,955 of JAPYXD010000698.1, forward strand.
TTATCAATTTGAATCATGCGTTAATCGAAAAACGGCCGGAATGGACCCGAAGACATGGCAAAGTTGTCTTACAACATGACAACGCACCGTCTCATACCGCTAAAGTGGTGAAGAACACATTAAAAGCATTGAATTGGGAAATATTATCGCACCCGCCGTACTCTTCAGACCTCGCCCCATCCGACTATCACCTTTGCGCATCAATGGGACACTCACTCGCAGAGCAGCGCTTCGCCAATTTTGAAGAAGTCGAAAAATGGCTCGTCGAATGCTTTGACTTGAAAGAGAAAAAGTTTTTTTGGAGTGGTATCCATGATTTTCCTGAAAGATGGGCAAAATGTGTAGAATCCAATGGTCAATACTTTGAATAAAAAATTTTTGAGAATTAAGGTAGTTGTTGCGCCAAAAATCAGTCTCTGGAAAAAGAAGTTTTTCTATGATTTCAAGACTGGTAATTATATCACAGGCCGTGTCATATGTAAGGAAAGACACTCTTTTTAATAAAAAAAATGTTTAAATTATGAAAAATAATATTTTAATAATGTTTTTTCTAATAGGATATTTCTTTATTATCGCTCCATACTAAATTTTCAAAAATGGTGCGATTCTGATAAATCATGAATCATTTTTTTAGGAAAAGGATCCTCTACAACTTTACCGTTTCCGATTTTTGAAAATAAATTCTTTAATGGTTGAAATCATTAAAAAACAATTTTCCAAAACGAAATTTTTATAAACAAATTGCTGAATTTGATAATAATTGATTCATTTTCAAAAATCGGAAACGGTAAAGTTGTAGAGAATCCTTTTCCTAAAAAAATGATTCATGATTTATCAGAATCGCACCATTTTTGAAAATTTGGTATGGAGCGATAATAAGGAAATATCCTATTACAAAAAACATTATTAAAATATTATTTTTCGTAATTTAAAAATTTTTTTTATTAAAAAGAGTGTCTTTCCTTACATATGACACGGCTGATGATATAATTACCAGTCTTGAAATCATAGAAAATCTTCTTTTTCCAGAGACTGATTTTTGCCGCTACAACTACCTTAAGTGTTTTCTTTATTGAAAAAACCGGCAAACTTCAACTAACACCCCTGGTATTTTGTATATTTTGATTTGAAAAATAAAAAATCTCACGTCAAGCAATAAGAAGGAAGCGGGAGGAGGGTGAAAAATATTTCGAATTCTTAAGTGGGAGGTATCAAAATTCGACTATTGTTTTAACGTAATTAATTAATGTTCCCAGAGAAATCTTCGAAAATTTTTCCGTTTATATGCAGGTGTTTGAGTTACCCTCACCATAATTAATTTTTCTGTTTCCCCACGGAGAAATTGGAACAATTGATGTATTGGAAAGTCGAAATAGAGGGGAATAGAACGGAAGAAAGTTCTGTGTATGTGTCTGTAGTTTTAAACTTTAGAGAATGAGAAAGGTTGCTTCCTTTTTCCTATTTCTTTCTCTCCATTCTTGTTTTCTTTTTCTCTCGCTCCCTTTATCTCCCACTTGTTATCCTGCCTTTCTTCGGAATTCCCTGCCATTCTACCATTGATTGATTTCTCGTTAATTAAAGGAGAGCCCCATACGAACAGCCCCTTCCTTCTGAAAGAGTACCAGGAATCAGCCGCGGAACACGCGTATACAAGAAAGTCGTGATCAGGAAAAAGACGACTCGTTTCGATCCTTGCATGCCGATCGAACAATTTCTCCCTCTTCCTCTCCTGAATGCCGTGCCATCTCTGGTGTAACCAGAATCTTTGTTCTGCATAAAATCAACCATGAATATTCATGAAGGCATCAACCAGATCAATATAAGTCTCACCATCACTGAAGAACTCGATCAATCGAACCATTCCCTTCTTTCAGTCTTTTCTTCTCGGGATCTGGAATAATAATTAAAAATTCATAAAGGCAATTTTTTCTTTATACACTTTCTGGAATTCTCACTTTTTCCTCTCGTTCACAGATTCTGGAAAGAGTGATCTGGATTCATGAACATTCAAGGGCAAGATCTTTAGCGAATACCTTTAGAGAGAAAAATAATCCCTGAAGCACCTTGAACATTTTTTGTTGTAACCGATTTGGTATGCAAATTTTTAATTTTTATGTTAGAATTTGAATTCGGGGTTTTATTCTCAATTCTAATTTTTATGGAGATGCAGAAGTGAAATATAAAATTTCTCATTGCAAACAATTTTTTAATACTAAGGTTATGTATCACCTACAGATTCCTATGTTACCGACATTTTCTATCGGGGAAACTTATGCCGATGCAAAATAAGATTTCGATTTGAAATTTATTTCAAATCAAATATAGAAAGATCTTTGTTAGATCATTTTACTTAATTTGAGAAAATTTGAACCTGATATCTTATTGAGTTTATTTATTTATTAATGGTAATGTAGGAATCTGTGGGTGATACATGGCCTGAAATTCCTTTCATAAAACTTTTTAATGAAAGTCATAGCTAACAGATTGCTTTCTTTTTAAATGTTTCTCGACTGAATTAGTTTGGTGAAGTTGTTAATATTTTGCTCGAGCCCAGTTATGAAATTTCTTCTTTTTTATTTTTTGAGGCAGAAACATAGAAATTCGATACCTAAGTATCTGAGGCATCTGTTCGTTTTTATGATCGCTACATTTTTTAATTAGAATTCAAACTGCGCATCGGGTCCATAGGTTTGAAACGACGCGGCACAATGCATTGGCGCATTGCATTGCAAATCCGGCCACGTACTTGTTCGACTGCAATTAGCGATTTAACTCTCTGGGAGAATTTGAATTTTAATTGATTTATTTATTAGCAGCTATGCCCGGGTATCTCGGACTTGGGATTCTTAGCTGCTACGAGGAGAAATGCGAGCGGCCTCGAAGCTCTTCCAACGTTCACATCTTAACGAGCGAATCGGACGCGATTAAGTTCACAAAAAACTATATATTACCAACGATTATAATTCCGCGAAGAAAACAATGCTGGGATTCCCATCAAGTTGTTTTCACGAACAACGGAACTCATTGAAGAGAATAAAAAAAGACAAGAAAATTAAAATGTCAAGAATAAATATTCAAAATAAAGTGGGGGAAGGGTAAAAAAATGGTCAAGAAAACAAAATCAAGTTTGCAGATTTATTAACGGATGAATTAAGATTTATTGAAAAATTCTCGATTTTCTGCAACAAAGAGTTCATTCTGTCGATTAAAATTTCATTTATGTCTTTCTAGCTGGCAACGAAATAATGGCAAGTTAATCTCTCTAATATGGGGTTTTAACTAAAAGCTCTACTATTTCTAAGAAGCATCTGATGTTAAATTAAGCTCTCTTTTTTGGGAAGTCAACTGTATCGTTTAATTCCAGACTGGAAATGTAATTTAGTGTTGCTTTGAGTCTAGTGTATTGTTCTTCTTGCTGGTTTTAACCTTTTCGATCTCTGCTTTTGGACCTTTCTCTTCGCATCTCGAGCACGTCGGAAAGCAGACTGGATTTGCGACAGAGGGTTCGTTAATGAGCAAATATAAAGCGCCCCTTACTTTTCCAATCGTTCTAATTGTACTTTTAGAATTCGTCCATGTTCAATAGTTGAAATATATTATCGAGTAATATGATATTATTGTTGTCGTTGTTACTATTATTGTAATTGTACCGTCCCTTCTCTGTTCAAAGCGATAAGATAGAACAATATAGAAAAAGATAGAAATTTGGGATAGAAAAGGATAAAGATTTTCTATACCTGCCAAGTACATACTTCGCGTCCTTTAAATGCGCATAAATATTTATCTTTTTTTGTCCTACTCTTGTCAAAAATATTTTTTTCCATACCTGAGAGAATTTACCATCGCGTCTATCCATTTCAAACTTTTTGAGTCCTTCACCTGCCTTTGTCAATCCTTTTCTATCCATTTAGCAATCTAATACCAATTGTTTTTTTTCAATCTTTATTGTTTTGGCAAGAGCTATAGCGGACTGTAAAAGAGATCGAAATGATTAAGGTAGTTGATCCACGAAAATTAGACTTCAGACAAAAATAGATAATTTTGCTTTCAAGAATAGCAATATTATTATTGAAGGGCTATTTTGGAAGAGAAAAGATTAATTTCCATGAAAAACATTTAAAATACAGAAAAATAATTTTATTAATAAATTTTATTTTTGCCCCAACTTTTTTTCATATCGCTTCTTACCAAATTTTAAAAAATTATGCGATTTTAAAAATTACAAATCACTTTTTCAAGAAAAATATTCCCTAAAACTTAACCATTTTCAATTTTTGAAAATGAATAAATTATTATCAAATTCAGCAATTTGTTCGTAAAAATATTGTTTTGGAAAATATTTTTTAATGGTTTCATCCATTAAAGAATTTATTTTTAAAAATCTGAAAGTGTGAAGTTGTGGGAAATATTTTCTCTGAAAAAATGATTCATGATTTATTAGAATCGCATAATTTTTTAAAATTTGGTAAGAAGCGATAAGAAAAAAAGTTGGGTCAAAAATAAAATTCATTTCTAAAATTATTTTTCTGTGTTTCAAATTTTTTTCATGTGAAATAATCTTTTTTCTTTCAAAATATCCCTTCAATAATAATATTGCTATTCTTGAAAGCAAAATTATCTATTTTTGCCTGAGGTCTAATTTTCGTGGATGAAAACTACCTTAAGAAACAACGTTATTTTGGAAATACTGTTACAAATATTGTTATTATCATTCATTTACCTTCAAGGTCTTGCGTTTTTAAATGACACAGGAGATTCGACCAAAGTTTTGTAGCTTCATTCTCTGAAAGATCAATCTTTGTATTTGTAATTTATTAGAATCGCATAATTTTTTAAAATTGGGTAAGAAGCGATAAGAAAAAAAGTTGGGTTCCTTTTCAAAACAGCCATCAATAATAATATTGCTATTCTTGAAAGAAAAATTATCTATTTTTGCCTGAGGTTTAATTTTCGTGGATGAAAACTACCTTAAACAAAGATATAAATGGATAGAAAGATGGGGGTCCAATAAGATAGGCACGAGAGTAGATTGTAAAGAATATTGAAAATGATTTGCGTTGATTATTATAGGATAGGGAGAAAATAACTTAGATACAGTACCGGTCAGAATTGTCCGGCCACCTGTTTTTCGATAATTGCTTAAATTATCATGATTTGAATTATATAAGTGAAAAAATTTGTTCTCTTGATTACATTTAAAGCTATCAAAATTCTTCATAAAATGAACCCAGCATGAATTCGTTTTGTTAAATTTTGAAGAAGTTATTGCAGAAATAGTCAACATTTCAATGCTTTCTTAAATTTTAAATAACTTTCAAAGTAATCAACATTTTTTTATATTCTTGGGCTCATTTTAGAGCTAAGATTCTACAAAATCGCATTAAATTATTATTATAAATTTATAAATTTTTTCTTGCATAATGCAAGGAGTTAAAATTGTAACAAAAAAGTAGGGAAATTTCGAAAACATTTCATCTGTAGGTAAATCATAATAAAGATCATATGAATATATATTTTAAGGGGATTCGATACAAAATTCATGATTATATGTTTTATATATCTTATAAAAATGTTTTTCTATGCAAAAGCAATAGTGGAATTTTTCCAACTTTTTTATTTGAACTTTAACCTCGTGCAGTATGTAAGAAAAAAAATTACGCATCAATTCCAAGAATTTTGATCGATTTTGTAGAAATTCAGCTTTAAAATTAGTCCAAGAACATTAAAAATGTTGATTACTTTGAAAGTTATTTAAAATTTAAGAAAGCATTGAAATCTTGACTATTTTCTGCAATAACTTATTCAAAATTTAACAAAACGAATTCATGCTGGGCTCATTTTATAATGAATTTTGATAGCTTTAAATTTATTTAAGAGAACAAATTTTTTCACTTACATAATTCAAATTAGAATAATTTAAGCAATTATCTAAAAACAGGTGGCCGGACAATTCTGACCGGTACTGTAGGTGGGGGATAAAACATAATTGATGCAGATAGGTATATATAGAATAGAAATATTGAAACTCTTAAAGCATTTATTCTCAAAAAATAAAAATCTTTTAGTCTAAATACTCAATTTCTAATTTGAGGATCTTCCAAGAATTGTTACTTCAGTAGAAGAAATGAAGAATGGCTTGACTTTTTATTTGCAGCATCCTTGATTTCGCACGATTTGGGGCGCATTCAATTCGCTAACGAGCGGTCTTAGTGATTAGCTGAATGCCGTTCAAGGGATGGATTCTTTAGCTTCACCACTCACCCTCTCATTACTAGTGACCCTCAGTAATTTCATGAAATAGTCAGTCTAAATTAGCTGACCAGTGTATATAGCACGAAGTCGAAGGCATTTATATGACGCTGGAAAGTAGTCAAATCAAACGTAGAGTTTATAGTGTGAATTTTGACCCCTAGTTTCTTTTCTTCACTCCGAACACCAAATGGTTGTTTATTTACGTCAATGAAAAATGCTTCTGAATACATTTTTCTTATTTACTACTAGATTCAATTTTATACAATATACAAAAAGACACGGAGCAAAATAGAAAATCGAGATTGGTTATTGAAATCACAATAAAAAATCTTACGTTTGGTTATAATTAAGAATATGAATAAATAAAGGAATGAAAAATCTAGGCAGTTGAATAAATCAGAAAAATAAATTATTTGAAAGGAAAACTGACAAGGATATAATCAGTACTAATGAAAATACTGGTTATATGAAAATGAAAGAATTAAGACATGTATATTCGATATATGTGTAAATTGGCTTTAGGGTCCAGAAATAATGAAAACTCAGTTCTTACATTCTTTCAAACGTTTCGCATAATTCATTTATATCATTGTATTACAATGTCTCTTTAAGGTTCTTTTTAGCAATTTTACGGAAAAAAAATTTTTTTGTACAGTTTTGTTACAGTTTTACTGTATTGCAAATTTAGTTACTTAGTCCAATTTTATTTTCACACCTGCGATTCTTGTATCACTTTTTTACTACAATGTTTATCCGTCACACGGTCAATTCTTAAGATTCCTCCTTTGTATTTTTTATAGAAATAAATTCTCACTGATGAGGACTCAAACCTGAGTCGAAACGTTTGAAAGAATGTAAGAACTGAGTTTTCATTATTTCTGGACCCTAAAGCCAATTTACACATATATCGAATATTCATCAAAGGGTCGATACAAGTCCTATCTATAATTAAGACATGGTAATTAAAAGGATCCAAAAAGAAAAATGAATATTATGTATGAATATTTTTCATGGACATGAATTTACAGACAAATATGTCGGAAAAGTAGAAATCTGCAAGTGATGCACAACCCTAATGCATCGAACGAAAATAGTATATTATAATAATAATGCGGGAAATTGGTGATTCCCGTTGAGTGTGAGGTTTGAGGAATACTATTTTTTCCAACACTGTACGAGAATTTCGCACTTTGCGCATCAAATAATGTGCGCAAAATGACATATTTCTGATGATCGTTAAAAGCATCTGGGAATATGTTCATTCCCGCACATCCCAGGTAGAAATTTCTTAAGTTTCACTTGAAAGTTGATTAGTTAATAGTAAGTCAAAACTAGTGAGAAAATATTCGTAAAGAACTTTCTAGTTATTTGTAAGTTCAACTATTACAAGTTAAACTGGAGTAAAACTTGTCTAGTTTCCCACGTGATTAACTTTTGAATATTGCTTGTAAGTAATTTTTGAGGCATTTGTAAACGAAAACTTGGAGTCATTTCATTTAATGTGTGCGTACTAAAAATACAAGTTGAATGTCAACCTAAAATTTTGTGCGTTTGTAAGGTGTTGGGAAAAAACTTTTGCATATCGTAAAATGGACCGAAAAAGGGAAGGAAACAGAAACTGAGTGAAACGGTTTCGTAAAAGGAGAAAAATTAGCCAAAAGTATCAGTATGAGTCTGGTAAGTATTCATAGCAATACGTCTATATTTTATGGATTATGACATTATTTTTTCAATAAAATTCGCAATGTACCTTGTTTTGTTTCTTGGCCAAAATGTTGCAAAAGCATGTCACGTACAATTTATTCTTTAATCTACAAAGTCCTTTGATTACTTTCTTACTTAATCTATAAATTCCTCGGGATCCCGCATAAGTTTTCGTTACCTGGTTTTCAAAAACTTTTTTGTATTCTCATTTTTGGTATTAGGTTTTTATATAACGGTTTTTGTGACAGACGGATCAACTGATGCCGACAAATTTTTTGGAATCGACGTTCAAGGCCTATCAACATTAGATTTTATTGATCAAAACCTTCACTCAGATTTGTGTACATATGTGAGATTTCAATTCCTAACAAAGAATTGTCTATTGCCTCAAAAATATCTAGTAGAGAGTGCCTTAACAATACTTCAAAAGTTTAGACTCACTAATAACTTAAATGGCGTAGCATTACATTTCTTCTGAATACCTTACAAGTTTTCCTCAAGAGGTCCTCACTAGTTGAAAAGGAAAACTTACGAGTATCTCAAATAAAACTTTTGAAAATTTCTACTTGGGATTTCTTAAAGTCATCAGGAATATATCATTTTGCACACAATTCTCAGTGTGCGAAGTGCAAAATTCCCGTACAGTATTGCAAAAATGACTATATTCGGACGCAATAAGTAGAATAATGATCTACGGGATTTCTTGCTAGTGATGATATCATTGGGCAATCCTGTTGGCAAATGTTAAGTTTTTTTTATTACAGAAAAAAGCAATGGGTGGTGCATGAGAAAAAAGGGAAGATAGGGAAAATCAAGTGGGGGTAGATGCATGGAGGTGAAGCAAGTTCCGGGTTGAAATTACGAGCGTCCGGTGTGACATGAAACTCGTAACTTGCTTGGATGTCTATGTGTCCAAGCATTTATATGTTCAGTTGACCTATGCCAGGCTACCTGCGTGGAATAATAACTGTAGGGTTCGCGAATACATAGGAAAAATTGTTGCCTATAAAACTTGCCGATTCGCGCGTAAACCCTAGAACAGAATATATAGAAACGGTGTTTCCTAACTCGTATAAAGAAGATTAGAATTTCATTTGAAAAAGAAAATCAGGCTTAGTATAATTTTTTAGATTAAAATTTTATAATCATATTTTTTCACAGAATCACATCTCAAGGCTATTTTAGTCTGTCTTTTTACAACAATGGAATTTCCAGTCCGCATTTTCCCAGTTTTTTTGAAATTTTCTAATTTTGAGATGAATAAACCTCAAAAAAGGAATTCTCTCTTCGAACGTTTTTCTTGTTTAGCGAAAAAAAAATTTTCTGTCATACATTCCAATTTTCGTTTATTCAAATAGTCAAGATGGAATAAACCGACGTTTTGGCACCTCCTTTGGGCCTTTATGAAGGTATAGGTAAGATTATGGAATTATGGAAGGTTGTGATTTTATTAATTTTATTTTCGCACTTTGCCCATCAAAGATGTGCGAAAAATGACAGATTCCTGATGACTGTGAAAGGTATGCGGAAATGACTTCATTTTCGCATGACTTTTTAAGGCCATCAATAATCTGCAATTCCATCCACATTTTTAGTGTGCAAAGTGCAAACTTCCCGTAAAGTATTGCAAAAAAGTATTTTTAAGATGTCCCTCAAAGTTTTACGTCCACTCGATAATTTTAGTTTAGATCTCGAAGAAAATCGCTTATAGAATTATAAAAAAATTGGAAACTTCTTGTTTTTATTCCCGCACAATGTCCATTCATGTGAATCCCAGCGCAGTCGAAAGCGTCATTTTTTCCACAGAAAGATTTTCAAATTCTTTAAAATATTAAATTTATTTGCATTATTTGCGATATAAGAGTTTGAAATTGTCTACGAGGACACCTGTCGACAACGTATCCTATCTGACACGCGACTAGTGATCCTCCGATAATGTAGGCAGCGACAAAAATTTCAAACTCAACTAATTAATTTGAAATCATTTACAGCCGCAAGGCTGAGCCACTAGGCGATATAAGGAGATCTTCCTGTGGAGAAAGGGATGTCGGACGCCTGTGTAGCTCAGTGGTCAGAGCAGTCGACCGGCAATCGAAAGACCTGGGCTCGAATCCCAGCGCAGTCGAAAGCGTCATTTTTTCCACAGAAAGATTTTCAAATTCTTTAAAATATTAAATTTATTTGCATTATTTGCGATATAAGAGTTTGAAATTGTCTACGAGGACACCTGTCGACAACGTATCCTATCTGACACGCGACTAGTGATCCTCCGATAATGTAGGCAGCGACAAAAAATTTCAAACTCAACTAATTAGTATTTACAAATAATGTTGGTCATTTGAAAGCATATCTCAAAATGTGAATACGTAGTTCCATCAAACACAAAAAAAGAAATTTTCATCGTATTTTTACAATTTTTTATCACTACTCTACATAGTTCTAGTCATTTTGAAATCTGTCATTCTTGTTTATTGAATCTTCTCTCAATAACTTTCCTAGCGTCTAGATTATTAATTCCCACTACAAAAATTATTAGATACTGATCTTTTAAAATTTTAATTGGTATAAACGTTCTTCTTTAGATTACGTATAACAATAAAAAGAATTATTTTCGCTGATTACAAAATAATTTTTTTGATTTCAATTGATAATCCAAATTCCATAACTTTTTGCCAATGGACCATATCATCCATAAAATTATCCGAAAAAAGTTTGCCTGGGGGTCCAGTATCTCATTACTCGAAAGAAAAAAAAATCGAGGGCGATTAACTTGAGAAAGAGTCGATTTTCCTGAGCTCGTCCCTTTCGAAGTATCAGTTCGCATTGGCATCGCGATGTCGATATCACGCTTAGCAAAGCCAGCAGATTTAGAGGGGCGAGTCTTAGCAAAGAAAAGGGCGGACTGCTGGTGAGTGCTGATAACGTGTGCCCTGTCGGTTGTTATGTCTGGTGAGTCCGGTTTTTTGAGGGACGGTAGAAGGACTAGGAGGGGGGTTGGTGGCAGTTTAATTAAAAGAAACCTCGTTTAGTCGAGAGGAAAGTCAGACCAGGTCTATGCTTCTGTGCTGAGGGTTGTAACCTTTATGACAGAACCACCCCCTGTATCCACTTAAATTCCATCTGTGTTTGTGAGATAGGCTTAAAAGCTCTATATTATAAAACACAATGAAGCACTTCAACCACCCAATTGTCTCACGGAAGTTTCGATTTGTTTTCGCAAAGATTTAAGAATTTTGTTCATACGTATACGATTGAGGCGCCAAATACAAGAAAGGGTTATACAATTATTTAACCTTCTCACGTTTGCTCTTAAGCGTTTCAAAACTTCTTTGTACATTTGTTTAAAATTTAAATACCTTCTTGCATCCGGCGCTTTAGTTATATTATTGCCAAAGTTCATTAAGGGGACTAGGAAGTCAAACTAATCTTATTTTCAAAGTCTGATTAAAAAGTAAATATCAAGATATAAATAATTTTTTTTCATGGGTTTTTTATAACAATTGAAAAAAATACAAAACATATTTTTTTATTGAAAAATTCCAATATAAAATTATTTAATTAAATAAACAATTTCACAAAAAAAAAAACTTTTTGCAGTAATATCTTCTGTTCTAATAATGAGAATTGTATTTTTCAAAATTCGTTGTGTTCGTAATACTTCCCTCTCTGGGATGAACCTGTTTAAATAGAAAAAAATTTTCAAAAAATTCAAGAAAATTTTAAAAAGTGAAAATTTTTCACAAAAAATGCATGTTTACGAATTTTTTTCTCAAAATCAGAAATTTTCACAGTTTAATACGGAGGTTCGGCCCGTAAAGGAACATGTTCTGCGGAAGCAAAAAAATTTTCAAACCGATCTGAACCTCCGTTTTTTTACAATCACTGCAATTTTTGCGAAAAATGCTCAGCCTTTTTGTGTCTCTTTTTTTCATTTTTCATCCAAACGATTTAAAACTGTAGCATTTACCTTTTGAATAGTAATGCTATTGAAAAATGCAATAAAAAAATCGATTTTTTGATTTCCTAGTCTCCTTAAGGGGGCAAACCGGTTTAGGGGACCGATTTTTTAGCGTTCTTCATGATTTTTTTTTAACTGGGAAGGAATAATTAGAATTTAGTTAAACTTTAGAATTATTTTATTTATGTTTTGAAATACATCTTGTAATTTTTTCAAGTAATTTCCGCTGGAAATATTCGAGTTATAAACTGCCGCCCAACAAGGTTGCCATTAGAGTTTGCTATCTGCGTGAAATGTGGAGGTCACAATTTTCATCTGAAATTAATGCGGTATTTTATTTACATTAAGAGCATATTTTCTAAAAACATGAATTAAACTCTGACTAGGAAAGTTAATGGTCGTTCATGGAGAAATCATCTGCGTAAGCGACCTACCTACTTTTCGAAGAGTTGTGTTTGCCTGACATTTTTGTATACAAAAACTGTGTAAAATCCATTAAAAAATTGTTTTTATGTATTTCAAGAGTTTATTTATTAAGTCCAACAAATTTTATATCCATATTTACATTAGCAACCTCTAAAAAAATTCTTAACAATAGCCTTTTGGGGGCGGGGGGGAGGCTAGAATGGTATGATCCCTTAAATAAAAAAGTATTATTTTTACCCTTTTTCAGCTTTTTTGCAATATAAAACATACTTTAAACAACGATACCATTTTAGAAGTTAGTTCATGTTTTTTGTAATTGAATAAAGAAACTTCACACTACTTTATAGAACGATTGGTCAATAACTTTTTGAGCTAGAGTTCACACAAGTTGATAAAAAGCCGTTTCAAGGGAAACGCGTTTAAAAATAATTACCGAAAACGAGAAATTCAAGGCAGTTGTAAATAATATAAACTGCTTACCCAAAAATATTGATAATATAACAAAGTGGTAAAATAATATAATTAGTGGTAAAAATTTCGAAGGCCTATGTTTAATACTTTAGATTTTACCCAAACATATTTTGCAACAAACACGGGAAATCACAACTTGCAGAAAACGGAGTTTAAAGTAAAGTTTTGTAGTGAAGCCATAAATTCACTATCAAAACTCCCCTGCTCCATACATGGTTCCTTCTTCAGAAATTTTGTTATACTATTTTCTATATAATTAGGGAAAATTAGTAAATAAACAAAAACACTATTTTGTGAAAAAAGCTAATTTTCGTTAAAAACATGTTATTCGCAAATCGTATTAACTTTTAATTTTATTTAATTTTCCGAGCAAAAAAATCAGATTGCCCTGAAAATTTACACAAATACTCAGAAAAGTATAGAGAATAAATAACATCTTTGGAAAATGTCAAAAAATCAAAAATATACCGGCGAATTCCCTTAAGCGACGATAAGAAATTTGAGCTTGCTAGGAATAAATAACTGGTTTTACGAAACAGTTTTTATTTTACGATGTCATATTTCGGAAGAGCGCAGCTTCCGGTACTTTGTGCAAACAATAAATAGCGGAACTCAGCAATGTCACCGAAAATCATGCCCTAAATCTCAAAAGTTAGCCACCTTGGAGGAATCAGTTTTGTGTTCTTGCCTCGGATAGTTTACAAGCAAGTTGCCAGCTTTTGTTTCGCGTTGTGTTCATCATGTGTTCTGAATAAACGACCATATCCCGCAGCGTCGCGAAATAAAACTACGAAAAAGATTACAAAACTTGGTAGAAAACTGTCGTGAACATAATTTTTCTATTGTTTGCGCCATCCGACCATATTGCCTTTACAGATTCCTTAAGGATACATCGCAAGTAAATTATGACCGTAATAACCGAAATTATAATAACTTCGTGCTCGAAATAAAAGTTATCTTCACAATTCTTGAATTAAGCTTGAAAAGTTCCGCATCTTTGATCCAGACAGCAATATACACTTTTGAACTGAAACTTTTTTAAAAAATTACCGACCATTTTTCATAATTTTTTCAATTTTTTTAAAATATTAGAATATTTTCCGCGTGTGAATTATGCGAATAGTATGTTTCTTACTTTCTAAATATGAATCAGTCAAAATCTACTGATTATTAGTGAAATTTGACTGATTCAAATAGCTAAAAATAGGTTACTGTAAATCAGTCAAATTCCACTGATTGATTCAGTGAATATTAAGGGGGATCACCTGTGTGATACCCGATTTTTGACCCATTTTTCAAGAATTTTTTTCTCTGCGACAAAAACAGATTTTTCAACATTTTTTTTTTAAAAGTATAATTTATTTGTGCTGCTTTTATACAATTTTTTATATTGCAGTTAATAATTTTGAACATGGCGTAATTGTCCGTTGCTTCAACCTCCGAGAAAAGTGATAGTTATACGGTGTCCACGATTTCTTCCTTCGTGGTGATCTAAAATAATGAAATGTACCCAATTTTTATTTGTCTTTGTCCTCCAGGAACATATTCTCATCATGACACTCATGCTTCGCGCTCGATTTTCTGTATACATTTCAGTAACTTTTCAATAAATTACATGATTAAAATAATTTATTTATTTTCTTTCAAATATCTCGAAAAGGAAAAACAATCGTAGAATTTATTTAAGGAAACGATTTTGCAGAACAACGCTTATTTCGTATCTCACATATTTCAGTGAAAAAAATTGAATTTTTTTAATATTAAAAATTAAAACATAAAATATACATCCTGTCCCGAAATGTCTTATTGAGAATTTGTAGACCTCATTTAGGCAAACAATTTTCCATTTAAACGTTTTTTATGTATCTCATATATTTTTTCTAAAAAATGGAATTCTTGAATTTTAATCGTATTTTTTGGAATTGAAACGAAAAATATATATTTTTTCAGAAACTGTGTGAGACAAAATTTGTAGATTTTTTTTAAATGAACAACTTTGTATTCTTAAATCTTTTTCTTATTTCACATATTATTGTTAAAAAATTGAATTTTTGATTTTCAATAGATTTTTTTTTAAATTAAAAAGAAAAATATGCATCTTATGAAAAAATGTAAAAATTTCATGCAAATTCGTGAAGTAGACTCTGAGCAATCCTGCACACCGTAAAAAAAAACACGATACCGAGAACAATGGATTTAAAGGTTGAGAACATAAAAAATGATCATTTTTAGTGATTTACATGTAGTCTGATATTCCAGGACGCTTTCTTAAGACTATGAAAAATATTTTTAAAAAGAAAAAAAAAATTCGATTTTTCGAAAATTTCACACAGGTGATCCCCCTTAACTGATAATCTAACTGATAAAAATCATAATCAACTGATTTAACAGTGAAATATATTTTTTCACTGGTGAATTAGTGAAAAGGCAAATCACTGATTCAATCTGTGAAAATTTGACTGATTCAGATTTAGAGAGTATATATGATTTTCTTTTATGATATATTTGTTGAGGTAATTAAAGTCTAAGAAAAGAACTTAAGATTAAAAACTTTTTAAACAGCCGCAACTATAATAAATCATACTTAAAAATAAAAAACTGGAACACAGCTCACTTTGTTCTGTTATAATTTCAAACAGATCATTTACTCCCAGAAGTACTTGAAATAATCAGAATTTTATGGGAGAACTTCATGCCCCTAGGCGTGTGTAATTGCACGAGGAAGTGATTATGTTAATAAATGATTGTAGGTATGTAACCCGTGAAATACCAAGTATTGTCTTCGTTCCTCAAAGAGAATCTAAGAACTTCACTCTTGGGATAACGTGCGATATTCTGTTGTTATTATAAAACGGTATCGTTTTGAACCCTATTGAATAAATGAGTTTTAAAGTGCCAAAGATAAAATTTAAATTTATCCCATTTTATTAGCATAAAGGGGCACTTGAAATGTTACACTGTTGTAAAGTAAGGGGATCTCTCATGTCTTTCACCTGTTCGGTGACAGGAAATGTAGATGTCCTTTGCTTGATATGAATTTAAATAAAAGGTAACCCCCATTTAGGGTTACTGGGGATTCAAGTGAGCATCTGATTTCCATTTGTTATGGTCGATTCACACCATAAAAGGATCCAATTAAGGCCATGTATGACTTATCCGATCCCTACCTTACCGACACTTTTCTTTTGTCCGCATTTCCACATTAATTGAGCTATCGAGTTGAAACTTTGAGTAATTAGGTAAAAAACACTAAAGGAACGTTTATCTGCTCCTAAATATTTATAATTAGAGGGAGAAACTTTTTATATCAATTTTTACTATAGTATTTTTAATTCAGGGAAAAACGTATCACTTTGAGAATTTTTGTCAGTAAAAATACTAAACTTTATAATAATGTTATGAAACTTCAGGATAATTCATAGCAAATTTTACTATAGTAATTACAAAAATTCTCAAAATGATACGTTTTTCCCTAAATTTAAAAATACTATAGTAAAAATTGATAAAAAAAGTTTCTCCGTGTATAAAAAAACTTAATTGCGGGAGCATTCTTTTTATAATTATAAATATTTAGGAGCAGATAAACGCCCCTTAGTGCTTTTTACCTAATTACTCAAAGTTTAAACTCGATATCTTAATTAGTGTGGAAATGCAAAGGGCGGAAAAAGAGTGCCGGTAAGGTAGGGATCGGATAAGTAAGACATGGCCTTAAGAGGGTTTCAAAATTAGCACAGTTTTTGATATGACTTAATTTTTTAAATATGCTGTTGTTCAAAACATATAAAAAAGTTTATTTCATTAAGAATAAAAATTTTTCTCTGAAGGAAATATTTATAATGAAGATCTTCAAATTTTGCAATATAATGATGTAATTGACATACAGAGATTATCAATTTTAATACTATAATTTTTTAGTGAACTTTTTCTATCGATAAACCACTTTTCAAAAACTGCTGGAATTTTAATAAATAGAAGCTTATTTTTCCGGAATGATAAATCTTTGCAGCTTGACCGTGTAGAATTTACGAAAATAAATAAATTGATGCCAAATATTGTTATTTGTTTCATTTTTTCATGATTATATAGGCATCAAACAATTAGTTTCAAGAAACTGGTCATGCTAATGTTGTCGAAAATCTTCTTTCCGGTAAGGGAAGATCTCATTCGTCAAAATCACATAATTTTCTAAAAAACTGACATTTAGAAATAAAAAAAGCAAGTTCAGCAAAAATAAAAATTTCTTTATCAGAAACAATCTTTTCTTTTTCAAACGATATAATTAATAGTCATATTGCAATTTTTGAATGTGCAACTTAATATTTTTTAACAAAGCTTGTTTTGTTGAGAGGCAATGTTTGAGTTTGAGGTTTAAAAGCCGAAACCCTCTAATTTCTATAGCTTTAGAATATGGAGGTAAAGCAAATTTTTTAAATGTTCTTTATCGGTGTTTCTATTTATGAGATTCAATTAGGCATTTTAACTTAATTAACAACTAACTTCACTTCGTCGAAAACTGAGAAAATTTCATTCATTGGGAACGCACAGGAAAGAACTAATCTTCAATTTTTGCAATAAAGAAATATTTTTTGAAAAAAGTTTACTGGTGAAAATATGTTTTATTATACAAAAGAAATTAAGCTAAACAATAAATTTGACTAATTTTGCCAAATTTTTTATTTAAATAATTTTATTATTCAGTTTGATTCATTTTGCATAGTAAAGCATATTTTCACTGATACAATTATTTCGAAAAACGCTTTTTTACTGTATAGAAATAGTTTAAATAAGAAAGAAATAGAAATTTACTAAAATAAGATCCTTTCCCATACATTTCTAATGAAAGCAATTCCTTCAGTCTTCGACGAAGTGAATTTAGCTTTTGATTAATGCCATGGACCAACCAAATCACGTGACTATATTTCTACCTTACCAGCATTTTCAATTTGTCTAACCCCATTTCCATGAAAAATGTGATAAGTTGAAAATTTGTGATGTTGAATTAAATGCACTAAAACAGGTCTATCTGGCCATAAATTTCCATAATTATACAATTACTTTTTTTCAAAGAAATTTTTTTTTATAATTATAAACATTTATCACCAGACGGACCTATGTTAGTGAATTTTATTTTATTATACAAATTTTTAATTACCTACGCTACCGGTCAGAATTGTCCGGCCACCTGTTTTTCGATAATTGCTTAAATTATCCTAATTTGAATTATAGAAGTGAAAAAATTTGTTCTCTAAATTAAATTTAAAGCTATCAAAATTCTTTATAAAATGAGCCCAGCATGAATTCGTTTTGTTAAATTTTGAAGAAGTTATTGCAGAAATAGTCAAGATTTCAATGCTTTCTTAAATTTTAAATAACTTGCAAAGTAATCAACATTTTTTTAATGTTCTTGGACTAATTTTAAAGCTAAATTTCTACAAAATCGATCAAAATTCTTGGAATTGGTGCGTAATTTTTTTCTTACATACTGCACGAGGTTAAAGTTCAAATAAAAAAGTTGGAAAAATTCCAATATTGCTTTTGCTTAGAAAAACATTTTTATAAGATATATAAAACATATAATCATGAATTTTGTATCGATTCCCCTTAAAATATATGGCGTGTTTCATGGAAAATCGGACGGGTTCAGGACTCCATGTTTCCGATTTCCTTGAAATTTTAAGGATTGATAAACTAACATAAATAATGAAGAAACCCAAAATTTGAGATTATTTCAAGCATTATTTAAAAATTTTTTGTTCATTTCTCGTTATTTTGGCATAGGGTCAGATTCTTTTTATTTCCTTCGAATAAAATTTTCACTATTACATATAAAAATACACAAAAAGAAAGCAAGGCAAACGTTTCGGCCACATATGGGGGCCCTCTTCAGTGCCATAAATTCAACGATTAATTCAAAATTTCTGTATAACATTAGAATATAGGAGATAATGAATTTAAGGATTATCATAGAATTCAAAAACTTATCTCAAAGCTTGCAATTCAAAATGAAGTAGTCCAGTATGCAGCATCACGATTCGAAAAAATATTTAGAGTTCACTGTGAATAAAAAACCGGATAACAAATAAACCGGGGAACATAAAAAAATTTTCACACCAACCGACCGCAATTTAAAAAAATTTCTTATTAAAAAAGGATGCCAAATTGCTTATCAATGGCAGAACGCGAACAAAAGCGGATAACAAATAAACCGGGAAACATAAAAAAAAAAAAAAAAAAAAATTTCCACACGAACCGACCGCAATTTACAAAAATTTTTATTAAAAAAGGATGCCAAATTGCTCATCAATGACAGAACGCGAACAAAACCAGATAACAAATCGAAGGAAATAAAAAGAATCTGACCCTATGCCAAAATAACGAGAAATGAACAAAAAATTCTATGAATTATGGGTCAATATAATAGCAGACATGTTATCAAACATGTCACTTCAAAATTATTTAAAAAGTTATGGGATAAACGAAAAAAAAAAATATTTTTGTTCTTTTTCAATTATTTAAAAACTGAAACTAGGAAAAACTTTGAAAAAAATCACACAGACGTATCATTAGATGACCGATGTAGCAGTTTTTTTGGGAAAATTTTTACTCCAAATTTAATGATAAAAAAAATGTTTTTTTCAAACAAATTGATTTTTTAAAAAAACGCCATCTTTGAAAAATCTGGAAAAATTCATAGTGATAGCCCCAAGTATTACGCAAATTTTAGGTATATAATTAAGGTGCGCACTCAAAAATTGTGCGAAATATGAATTTTTTTGTAAAGTGATGCGCGTGGATCACGATCTTCGATCGACGGTGTCGGGCGCAAGTTCCACTAATGTTCTATTACTATCTGCTTTTTCGAGAACGTTACTATCAAAAAGTGATGGGAAGTATGAATAATGTGATTCATAATTATGATTATACATAAATTATCAAAAAAATAATTTTTTTTATTATCATGAAAATAAATGTGTTCGTAAAAAATCCACGAACAAATTTTTTACGTCAGAAAGTATGAAGAGTGATTTTTTGAATTGTACGTTGATGAGAATGTGATAAACTCTGATTTTTCGTCAATATTATTGTCTTCGAGAGATTTTTGGAACCGGATGGTACCTGGAGGCCGTGAGAAGAAAGATTTTGCGAGTCATTCACCGATTTCTGGTAATTTTAACAATTAAGAAAGAAAACATAAATGTTAGGACGTACAAATCTTATTATTTTCTATCCTTCTTCTAAAACTTCATCTTTTATAACTCTTATCCTGTATGTGTTGCAAAGGAGAGCATTTTTTTTGACATCTTTGAATTTATTGAGAAAATGCTCTAGGAAAGCCCTTAAACTGCTTTCATTTGAATCTGCCAGTATAATATATTAAGAGGAAAATGATTTTTAAGCTGAGGCTTGATAAATTATTTATAGATCAGAACTTGATTATTTCCCTATATTTCTATTTGTATCGAGAGTGAAAAATCACATATATAAAAAATTATTTTCTTGATAATTTATGTATAATTATAAAACTCATTACATTATTCATATGTTATGAGTATAAAGCGATAATTAAACAATTAATAATCACTTCCCATCACTTTTTGATAGTAACGTTCTCGAAAAAGCAGATAGTAATAGAACATTAGTGGAACTTGCGCCCGACACCGTCGATCGAAGATCGTGATTCCACGCGCATCACTGTACAAAAAAATTCATATTTCACACAATTTTTCAGTGCGCACCTTAACTATATACCTAAAATTTGCGTAATACTTGGGGCTTTAACTATGAATTTTTCCAGATTTTTCAAAGATGACGTTTTTTCAAAAAATCAATTTGTTTGAAAAAAACATTTGTTTTATCATTAAATTTGGAGTAAAAATTTTCTCAAAAAAACTGCTACATCGGTCATCTAATGATACGTCTGTGTAATTTTTTTCAAAATTTTTCTTAGTTTCAGTTTTTAAATAATTGAAAAAGAACAAAAATATTTTTTTTGTTCGTTTATCCCATAACTTTTTAAATAATGCTTGAAATAATCTCAAATTTTGGGTTTCTTCATTATTTATGTTAGTTTATCAATCCTTAAGATTTCAAGGAAATCGGAAACATGGAGTCCTGAATCCGTCCGATTTGCCATGGAACACGCCATATATTCATATGATCTCTATTATGATTTACCTACAGATGAAATGTTTTCGTAATTCCCCTACTTTTTTGTTACAATTTTAACTCTTTGCATTATGCAAGAAAAAATGTATAGATTAATAATGATAATTTAATGCGATTCTGTAGAATCTTAGCTTTAAAATGAGCCCAAGAACATTAAAAAATGTTGATTACTTCGAAAGTTATTTAAAATTTAAGAAAGCATTGAAATCTTGACTATTTCTGCAATAACTTTTTCAAAATTTAACAAAACGACTTCATGTTGGGCTCATTTTATAAAGAATTTTGATAGCTTTAAATTTAATCAAGAGAACAAATTTTTTCACTTATATAATTCAAATTAGGATAATTTAAGCAATTATCGAAAAACAGTTGGCCGGACAATTCTGACCGGTACTGTATATCATTTTTTATAGAAATGAGGTTACACAAACTGAAATGGTGTAGTAAAAATCTAGTCACGTGACCCGGTTGGTCCATGGCCTTAAGTAAAAATACTTAATGAATAGATAGAAAAATGTTTGAGTTTGAACTGGGTTCATTCATCTTACTATCAAGTCAGATCAATCTCGTTGATCTGAATATTGACGAATTACTGTTGAGTCTTTGAAAGAGCCGGTTGCAGTTCACATCGATGGTGGTTATTGGTCCCGAGATTTCGCTCTCGTAATCCGTTCTTAAGCAGCATCCTCTTTTTTTACGATGCTCAGGGTGTTCTTTCGCACTAGCCGGTCGAGATAGCACAAGCTTTATTATAGATTGACCCCCGCACTCGACCCCTGTTCTCCTATCCCTTCAGTTTTCTCTCTTTTTCCTTCTTTGTCTGTTGTGTCATCCCTCACACCACTCAGGAGCTTTACTCTTCTCGACACGACGTCCTGCCCTGGACCATTTATCTCGATCGTTTGCATCGAATAAATGTTCCCTCATACGTAAAGTCTTACCATAAAAATGCGATTCTTTAATAAACTGTCAATCTAGTCTGGAAGACTTTGTTCTCAAAGAAGGCTTAATGTGTCTGAAAAAATCTATTATCGTATCGAAACCTACTATTTTAGTAATTAAAGCCATGGATCAATCGGGCCACGTGACTAAATAATACATTAACTCGTTCATATAAGTCAACTTTTTTTATTTACGAAACATCTTTTTGAAAATCTGAGAAACTATACAAAAAACAATAAAGCACACTGTTAGAAATTTCTACTGTAATTTCTCGGAACACGTAACTGGAGTTTTATTCACTCTCTAAATCTGAATCAGTCAAATTTTCACTGATTGAATCAGTGATTTGCCTTTTTTACTGATTCATCAGTGAAAAAATATTTTTCACTGTCAAATCAGTCAATTTTCACTGAAATAATCAGTGAAATTTGACTGATTTACAGTAACCTCTTTTCAGCTATTTGAATCAGTCAAATTTCACTGGTAATCAGTAGATTTTGACTGATTCAAATTTAGAGAACAGTTAAAGTTTCGTAAAATTACAATTTATGATAAATTTGATAGAAATTCTGTAACAGTTTGGTAGTTTTAAGATTTGCTTTATGAAAAGTTAGTTGAGTTTCATAATATTAAGAAAAATTTCAAAAAATTCAGTACGTTTTTCGCAATTTTAAGATACCGTTACTCAAAAACATCATAAATATTGTCAAATTTTACGGTACCTTTGTAACATAACTATTTTGTAAATTTCATAACATTTTTAACAGTGCATATCTGTTAACTTTTTTTAGTGAAAATTCTGAAAACATTTTCACTCAAACATAGTTGATAGATGTTCTGTATCGTTAAAAAAAAACTCGTAAATTGTTGGAGAAAATTGGCTTGAGGGCGTATAAATGATGAAGTTGATTTAATCAGACGCTTAATTTCACAGAAGAAAAAGTCTTAAATTTGTTACGTCTAACAGAAGATTTTGGCTTAAATTTAGCCACCTTGTGTATAAGCGCATAAGTCTGTCCTTCTCTAATGGTCTAGTTTTTGTTACATCTTAAAGTTAGCCGATTTTTAGACTTGAATTAAAACTTTTTTTTTACAGTGTTGTTTTTAACTAGTTTCTGCTTCTCAGTAGTAATTACTAAACTTTAACTAAGAAATGAATTTGGTTGATTTAATGAAATAAATGCATTTTGACATACAGTTAATTAAAGTTTTGTTGAGTTCGAGTATATCTTTCGTTGTTTTGACCAAATTTTCTATTGTTTCAATCAGTGTCTCACAAATTAAATAATTTGGTAGATTTGGCCAAAAAACTTTTTTAGATCAATTTTTGTTGAATCGAATAGAATTTTTTTTAATGAACCTAAGACTTTTGGATATCCAAGAAAAGAAAGTTTCTCTGAGTAAAACAACTAATTTATAATTCCCAAAATTTCTAGTATTTGTTATTAGCAAACCACACATGTTTTTTTCAATTCAAAATATTTTTGAATTTATATCTCATTGAAAGGAATTTATTCATACTCCTGAATTAAATAAATTGTGAACATTTTCAAGATTAGGAAGGAAATAAGAATTGATTGTTGAATAAAAATGGTATTATGGTCTCTTTAAGAAGTAAATGCGAAAATGTCCGTTGGTGTGAAAAGTGAAGGATAGTAGATAGAAAAGGAAATAGTAAAAGGAGAGAAGGAAGATTCATGAAATGAAGGAATTGTGGAAAAGAAGTGGCGGAGAATTTGTGTGGTAATCAATGCCGTTGAATTAACGGCTGGCTGCCCGTTTTCGGGAAAGTAAGATTAAAAGAAGAAAACAAATGGACGCCAACCTATCCTGCAGCAACATAGTTCGAGTTTAATACAATCTCAGACTATTTACTATACTTCTCTTTACAAATTTCCATTTATTTTCTTTCTCATACTTAAATAGGCGCGTCTCTGCAGTTTACTAAATATTTATTAAGTTACTTTTGATTTAATATCATTTTACCAATTTATGTATTTTCGAAATTTTTAAGTATTCAAGACAACTCTGAAGTTGGATACTCTAAAACTCATTTCTAATTATACCAAAAATTTTCCAATTTGACTAGAAATTTGTCCATTATCTGGGAAAAAATTATTGTTTTTAAAGAAAATATAGAAATTTCTCGAAGGCGTCGGAAAAATTACCCGTATTTATGTGTTCAATGCGCCCTAAAAATTTCTAAAAAATTTCCAAAAAAATTGATTCGCCCTGAACGAACCTAACTCGACTTGACAACCAAATTTTGAACCTCGTCTACAATTTTACTAATTTTTTATTTAATTATTTCATTATAACTTATCTTACTCGATTTATCGGTCCGGAAATGTTAAGAATTATAAAAATTAAGAACATTAAATAATGTTATCCCAGAGGGTTATGTCAATCGAAAGCTCAAGTCGTCATTTTTTAGGCTTAAAAGCCTGTTTTCTTATGATAAGGGCTTTCCCTTCTCAGAGAAGCCTCTATTTGGATAGAGACGCCCTTCTCAAGACTTTAAAAGATTGCGATTGGTGGCCTTATCATTTGCTATACATACATTCTGCGCATGTGCTTATATATTCCATTTGTAATTCGTTACCCTCTTTGAAAGGGTAGCTCACCCTATCCTTTAAAATTTAAATATGGTGAACCTTGAGCTTTTGATTGGTCATTGGGATTCTTGTTCTGCGCAGACTTCTCTAAACCTCCATCCCCTTTGTCATGGAACTCAACCCCATCGTTTCCAAAATGAATTCGAATATTAATACTAAATATTAAAGTAAGCTTACACTCTAAATTTGAATCAGTAAAAATCTACTGATTATCAGTGAAATTTTACTGATTCAAATAACTAAAAAGAGGTTACTGTAAATCAGTCAAATTCCACTGATTATTTCAGTGAAAATTGACTGATTTGACAGTGAAAAATATTTTTTCACTGATGAATCAGTGAAAAGGAAAATCACTGATTCAATCAGTGAAAATTTGACTGATTCAGATTTAGAGAGTATATCAAAGACGGTAATTACCTATCTACACCCCCCCCCCCCCCCCTGTAACAGATCGCGACATTCTGCCGATGCTCCACTCTCTCCGAAATAATTAAAAAAATTTATAATTAGAATTTTTCCAGACATTTTAAATTTATTTCTAATTTATTTATAAAATAGTTTGTAATTTAAAACTTGCCGAGTGGTTAGAGCGATAATTTTACGCCACACTGATTGCCTTTACCAATGTTGCCATAGTTACGGTTCGAAGAAGTCCTGAGGGTAACGATAGGGGTGGTTAATGAAGCCAAATCCGTTTAGGATGAATACTGCGGGAGCGAGAGGAGAAAAGGGATGGTTCGTTAGATGGTTTGCATTGAGATGATAACGTTAGACCCTCAACTGTAAAAACGTTTGTACCAAAAATCTCGCCCAAATCATTCACGCCATTTCTCTTTTAGGGACAACCAATATGATGAGAATTCAAATAGAAATTTTGGAATTAGAAAAAATTTAAGGGGATCCGCCACCTTTAATATTTTTTTTTTTGAGTTTAGACCTTCTATGTAATTTTTTTGTATGTTTAGTTACTTTATTTAGAAAGATTTTGGGTTATTTAAAAAGTCTAGAACTTTAATGTATTTTTAAACTAAAAATTTTGAGTTTTTAGGCATTTTTTAACATTTTTTGACTTTGAATAACTTCTTTTTTTTTAACCAACTGACATGATTCTTTTTTATTTTGTTCCTTAAAATGTGTAGCAACTTTTTGGGTATGGAAAATAAGGTAACATGACTGAAAAAAGTTAGAAATAAAATAAAATAAAAATATTAATTAAAAATATCCCAAAATATAAAAAAAAATTTTGTAGTTATTTTTTTTAGCTAGAGTCCTTTCCATACCCAAAAATATTGATAATATAACAAAGTGGTGAAATAATATAATAAGTGATACAAATTTCGAAGCCCTGTGTCTAATACTTTACATTTTATCCAAACACGGAAAATCACAACTTGCTGAAAACGGAGATTAAAGTAAAGTTTTCTTCTTCAGCAATTTTGTTATACTATTTTCTATATAATTCAGAAATATTCAAGTTTATTTATTATAATTTGATAATGAAGCTCAAACCAATTTTATAATAATATTACAGATGATGTGAATTACACATTTTCTCAAAGTCACTCAATTTCTTTTTGAAATTAAGTGAAACAGGAAATTCAATTTACTTAAGGCTCTATCAACCTTAAGGAACACATTCTCATCATGCGAAGCTCGCGCTTCACGCTCGATTTTCTGTATACATTTCAGTAACTTTTTAATAAATTACATGATTAAAATAATTTATTTTCTTCCAAATCTCTCAAAAAGGAAAAACAATCGTAGACTTTATTTAAGGAAATGATTTTGCAGAACAACGCTTATTTCGTATCTCACATATTTTGGTGAAAAAAAAACGAATTTATTTAATGTTAAAAATCAAAACATAAAATATACATCCTGTCCCGAAATGTCTTAATGAGAATTTGTTTTTTTTTTTAATTAAAAAGAAATGTATGCATCTTATGAAAAAATGTTACAATTCAAATTTGTAGGTCTTTATTTATTTAATAATATTGTATCATAACGTTTTTTCGTATCTCGTATAATTTAACTGAAAAATGGAATTTTGATATTGACTTTTTTCGAATTTGAATATGCTGTAACATTTCTAATTTTGATTTAATCAAAAAACGTTATCAAGATAAGGTTTAGAGATTTGTGAGCACTATCAAAAACCAGTATTAAAATTTTTGATTTTTTCAAAAAATTATTTTCAAAAACACAAAAGTAGTGCTCAATCCCTCAATTTTGATTGGATGTGGCTGGTTAACGAACTTGTCCTTACTTTTTCGGCTCCGATAAAGTGTACCAAAGCTCAATTCAATCGGATAATTCTATCGAGAGTTATGCCGCACACGACCTACAGACAGA
Organism: Diplolepis rosae; assembly: GCA_030998225.1. Lineage (NCBI taxonomy): Eukaryota > Metazoa > Arthropoda > Insecta > Hymenoptera > Diplolepididae > Diplolepis > Diplolepis rosae. The sequence continues at coordinate 9,888,841 of JAPYXD010000698.1, forward strand.
CAGACAGACAGACAGACAGACAGATACTTTCGTAAAAACCCTTTTTTCTGACTCAGGGGGTCTCAAAACGTAAAGATTTGATGAAAATATCGAAAATCATTTTTCACATAAAACCAATACCTTCTCATCCATGATGAGAATGTAAAAAAATCATATTGTCCTGAAAATTTACACACATATTCAGAAAAGTATATAGAGAATAAAAAAATAACATTCTTGGAAAATGTCAAAAAAATCAAAAACATAACAATTGAAGATGGCGGATCCCCTTAAGGGGGGTTTCTACCTTGTGCAGCCGAAAAAACATGCTTTTTTTGAAAACTTTTTTTTGAGAAGTTTTTTGAGATAAACACTGCAAATTTTTATCAGTTGTAGGTACATGTTTATTGTACAAGTACAAAAAGTTTAAAGTTAAAATATGCAAAGGGGGGGGGGGGCATCGAGCAATGGCGGCGCGCAGGACGAATTTTCCCTACTCGCGGAAATCCTGCCGCTGTTTGAAATGACCTGAAACACAAAAATGAAATTTTTTATTGTTCTTTATCCTTTTGTCTATGGCTGGAACTAGGATTTTGAAAAAAAAAATGAAAAATGAAGGAGCAATGCGATGTTGACTAAAAAACTCAATTTTCACCTACTTTTTTCAATACAAATTTTCATGTTTAATGAAAAAAATTAATATTTTTTTAAGATTCTAATTCGAGCTAAAGCTAAGCCCTTGATAAATGACTGTTAAAAATTTCGTGGCTATTGCTCAACTCGTCTGGCTTAAATCACTTCCGCAAGGCCAAAAAATATATTTTTGAGAAAAATGCGTTCAAAGTTTTGCTTCTATATAAAGTGAAAAAAAACTTTTTGTACTTGTACAATAAACTTGTACCTGCAACTGAAAAAAAAATTTCAAGTGTTTATCTTAAATACGATCCCCAAAAAAAATTTCTAAAAAAAGCACGTTTTTTTGGCCGAACAAAGTAGAAACCCCCCTTAAGGCCGTATGGTAGGCTCTGGCGTCAACAATTATATACGACCGCTTTATAATTAAAATAATAATTTTAAAAAAATTTCTGGAGAAGACAGTAATGCGTTATATTTTTCTGCATTGCTGTCTTCTCCGAAAAATTTGTTAAAATGATTATTTTAATTATAAAGCGGTTGTATATATTTGATGGCTTCATACCCTTTAAGAGAAATATATTCGTTTTTCTGTTCTGTAACTAATTATTGATTAATTCGCTTATTGTACCGTTGTCCAAATTTTTAGTTTACTCAACCAATTTTTTTTTTTTTGACTCAACCAAAAATCTCCAAACAAAATTGTTTGGTTAGTTCAACTATTGGTTTTTTCTAAGTGCAATTCTTCTTTGCTCTTTTTTCTTTCTTATTTTTATTCTCGTCTATTTATGTGAGATAAAGAAATCAAGCAGTTGGCAGTTTGCGTGTCTAATGTAAACTACTAAGGGAGTTGCACATCAATTTTCACGAATACCCCTGGCACTACTGATAACTCAAAGATTGCGTGAGTTTGTGAGCAAAAAGATGAGCATTTCTTCCTAGGGGATGAAGCTGGGACACAAACGTGCTTAGGCATAGCTCGAAGTCATTATTACAAACTAATCTTCGTAGGTTTTTATAATAATTATCGAACATTTTCCATTCCATCCAATAGCTACATTTCCTGATCTTTTATTATATTTTTTACTCATTTTCGACATTACTTCTGCTTCTTCATTGAGAAATTCATATAAATTACTAGAACTAGGTTTTTATTTTATTTTATTTTATAAGAGTTAATCAGCGATATTTTTTTATAACCTTTAAAATCTGAAGTAAATGAAAGGGTAAAGAATATTGAATGATTGACGTAATTGATTACACTATGATTAGTTTTTTTACATTCTCATCATGGATGAGAAGGTATTGGTTTTATGTGAAAAATGACTTTCGAAAATTTCATCAAATCTTTACGTTTTGAGACCCCCTGAGTCAGAAAAAATGGTTTTTACGAAAGTGTCTGTCTGTCTGTCTGTCTGTAGGTCGTGTGCGGCATAACTCTCGATAGAATTATCAGATTGAATTGAGCTTTGGTACACTTTATCGGAGCCGAAAAAGTAAGGACAAGTTCGTTAACCAGCCACATCCAATCAAAATTGAGGGATTGAGCACTACTTTTGTGTTTTTGAAAATAATTTTTTGAAAAAATCAAAAATTTTAATACTGGTTTTAGATAGTGCTCACAAATCTCTAAACCTTATCTTGATAACGTTTTTTGATTAAATCAAAATTAGAAATGTTACAGCATATTCAAATTCGAAAAAAGTCAATATCAAAATTCCATTTTCCAGTTAAATTATACGAGATACGAAAAAACGTTATGATACAATATTATTTTCTACATAAAGACCTACAAATTTGAATTGTAACATTTTTTCATAAGATGCATATTTTTTTTTAATTCAAAAATAATCTATTGAAAATCCAAAATTCAATTTTTTAACAATAATATGTGAAATACGAAAAAAACGTAAGAATACAAAGTTGTTCGTTTCAAAAAGATCTACAAGTTTTGTCTTACACAGTTTATGAAAAAACATATATTTTTCGTTTCAATTCCAAAAAATACGATTAAAATTCAATAATTCCATTTTTTAGACAAAATATATAAGATACATAAAAAAAGTTCAAATGAAAAATTATTTGCCTAAATGAGGTCTACACATTCTTATTAAGAAATTTCTCGACAGGATGTATATTTTATGTTTTGATTTTTAATATTAAAAAAATTCGATTTTTTTCACCAAAATATGTGAGATACGAAATAAGCGTTGTTCTGCAAAATCGTTTCCTTAAGGTAGTACGATCACGAAAATTAGACCTCAGATAAAAATAGATAATTTTGCTTTCAAGAATAGCAACATTATTATTGAAGGGCCAATTTAAATGAGAAAAGATTATTTTTCATGAAAAAAATTTGAAACACAAAAAAATAATGTTATTAATAAATTTTATTTTTGCCCAAACTTATTTTCTTATCGCTTCGAGTCAAATTTTTGAAAATGATGCGATTCTAATAAATTATGGTTCATTTTTTTAGAAAAAAGATTCTCTACAACTTGACCGTTTCCTATTTTTGAAATTGAATTAATTATTATCAAATGCAGCAATTTATTTATAAAAATTTTGTTTTGAAAAATGGTTTTTTTATAATTTCAGCCATGAAAGAATTCATTTTCAAAAATCGGAAACGGTCAAGTTGTAGAGAATCTTTTTTCTAAAAAAATGAACCGTGATTTATTATAATCGCATCATTTTTAAAAATTTGGCTCGAAGCGATAAGAAAATAAGTTTGGGCAAAAATGAAATTTATTAATAACATTATTTTTTTGTGTTTAAAATTTTTTTCATGGAAAATAATCTTTTCTCTTTCAAATTAGCTCTTCAAAAATAATATTGCTATTCTTGAAAGCAAAATTATCTATTTTAGCCTGAGGTCTAATTTTCGTGATCGTACTACCTTAAATAAAGTCTACGATTATTTTTTCTTTTTGAGAGATTTGGAAGAAAATAAATTATTTTAATCATGTAATTTATTAAAAAGTCACTGAAATGTATACAGAAAATCGAGCGCGAAGCGCGAGCGTCATGATGAGAATGTATTCCTTAAGGCCGATAGAGCCTTAAGTAAATTGAATTTCCTGTTTCACTTAAATTCAAAAAGAAATAGAGTAACTTTGAGAAAATGTGTAATTCACATCATCTGTAATATTATTATAAAATTGGTTTGAGCTTCAGTATCAAAATATAAGAAATAAACTTAAATGTATGCGAAGAGCACAAGACCGAGCGCGAAGCGCGAGGTCCAGAAAGAACGGAGCGCGAAGCGCGTCGATCGAATCCCGCGCCTTAGGCGCGCTCAAACTTGCGAGCGAAGCGAGCTGCGCGCGATGAGAATGTGCCCGCGAAGCGGGCAGATTTTTTTTTCTTTTTTTATGCTTTCTGTCAAGGTTATGAAGGTAATCAATCAATTTATCATTTTATAGTCTTTACAAATAATCAATAAAAAAAACAAAATAAGTGGAAGTTGAGTGTATATTTGTATTTGAATTTGTAGATAGATTCAATTTGTTTGATACTTTTAATCTCTCAATAAACATTTTAAGTTTGATTTACAGACTTGAAAATCTATTAAGAAGATATTTTTTTTTCGTATTGATTTACTTAAGTCAATTAAGGGTAATATTTGTTATTTCTTTCTCGAAAATATTTTGTTTCAATAAAAAAAACTATTTGTTGAGCGCAGATAAAAATGTTTGTATATTCAAAACCAAGTCAAAAAATAACAATTTAAAACTCATAGTGAAAAGTAAAATTCATAAATTTAAAACAGTCTTTTCTAGAAATGATGAAAACAATTTTTATTTAATATCTATAATTACATATCTATAAAAATGATTTAGAACTCACTTTTCTAAAACCTGCTGTGCACTGAAATAAACTTTATGAAACAATAATTAGGCACTCAGATATATGGTTTTATTTCTGAAATGAAATCGCCTCGCAATATTCATTTCCGTGCGATCAGAGATAAGCGTAGATGTGTTTGATAAAACAAAACGGCAAAATATTTTTAAATTAATGACTATAGAGTTACACGTGTTGCGTATGTAATTTACGATTATTTGCATCTTTATACTCGTAAATCAAACTAAATATTTTTCTGGCACGACGTATCTTTGTATAGGATCATATGAATCTTCACAGCGGATGAATATATGAAAATGCATTTTCCATAAATTGCATTCCAGCGTAAAATAATAAGGCGAAAATAAAATAGACCTACATGGAGAGAAAAATATGCTACCGGATACTGTCAAGATGTTCATCTTTAATCAAAGAATAAAATATCGTACTGATTACCATCTGTATTGCAGTCGGTGCGATACAGAAAGCAAACCCTTACAATACTTTTGTGTAAAAGTTACTCCCCTGGTGACATCTGTCGAGTTTTCGTCTAGTTCAATCTAGAAACTGTCAAGTTTCTGCTGGGTGAAACTAGATCTGATTAACTTACAGGTAATTTGCGAGTTACTTCCAAGTTTTACTTGTCCAAGTTTTTTAGCAAGTAAAACTTGTAAGTAACTAGTAAGTATTTGTCAAGTAGGGAGTTTCTTACAAGAAATAGCGTTACATTACTGGCGAGTTTTTTGTCAATCGTCTAGTAAAAGTTGCTAGTTTCTTGGAAAAAGCTAGAAGAAAATGTTACCAGGGTATCTGTATTCTACTAAATACAATACAGATAGCAACTCCTACTCTCTAAATATGAATCAGTCAAAATCTACTGATTATCAGTGAAATTTAACTGATGTAAATAGCTAAAAAGAGGTTACTGTAAATCAGTCAAATTTCACTGATTATTTCAGTGAAAATTGACTGATTTGACAATGAAAAATATTTTTTTCACCGATGAATCAGTGAAAATGAACTGTTTGAACAGTGAAAAATATTTTTTCACTGAGGAATCAGTGAAAAGGCAAATCACTGATTCAATCAGTGAAAATTTGACTGATTCAGATTTAGAGAGTACAATATTTCATTCTTTATTTAATTTCTCTCCATATGATTGTTCTTTATTCTACCTTCATGATAGACATTTCGATTTTAAAATCAGATCTTTATAGATAAAAATCTTTTTTTGTATTTAAGATACAATTAGGTTCTTTTTCGGAGGAAAAAATGCAGCAAGCCAAAACAGTTTTTCGATTTTTCAGAAACAATAGAAAAAATCTTGTGGAAAAAGAGAGAAATGTGATCTATGGTACAGAACTTTCTTTTTTTTTCTTTTTGTGAAATTTAGTTCTTCTTCAGCCTGAGAAAAGTAACTTTGCTTCTTCTGTATCTGAGTTTGAGTTTTAACACCGCAGTGGCGACAAAACACCAGCTGGGTTTGGCTGCCTTTTGCGAAAAATGTACCTTTCGAAAAAGTTGTGTGGAACACATAAGACCATAACTATAATGGCAGTATAGTTGTGGTGTTGGCGGTTTACCGAGATTCGGCAAAACGAAAGAGAGAAACCTATGGGACTAAAAGAAAGTCCAGCACACGCTCTCGGCAATTCAAACTTTATTTCCTCGGTTAATTCCTCTAGTTTTTTTCTCACCCACCAATGCAATTATGGCAAATGATCGCGCTCACACACACTCGTTAATCAAATTCTCACTCACGGATATCTCATTAGTACTCATTATCAAGCAGCATAACGCCTGCGATTCATATTCATAATTCTTTTGCACCGTAATTCATTTTAAATACGACTTGTAATTTGTTTCTTTTCCTATCGAGGATTATTTAAACGTTTTACATTTATTTGACCATTAACGCCTGCAAATGGTATACTACTCACTTCAACCGTAGAAATGTGGAGTAAAGAAGAAAACTTTTCCTTCAGAAATGCATAAAGTCAATTGATGCACATATCACAATTCCTAATTAGTTTTAATTGCATACGCACATTAAAACCTAATCAATTCATAACATAGTGAAATTCAGAAATTAATTACTTCATTTGTCATCTGTGAGGAATATTCACAATACTCTCTAAATTTGAATCAGTAAAAATCTACTGGTTGGCAGTGAAATTTGACTGATTCAAATAGCTAAAAAGAGGTTACTGTAAATCAGTCAAATTTCACTCATTATTTCAGTGAAAATTGAGTGATTTGACAGTGAAAAATATTTTTTTCACCGATGAATCAGTGAAAATTAACTGATTTAACAGTGAAAAATATTTTCTCACTGATGAATCAGTGAAAAGGCAAATCACTGATTCAATTAGTGAAAATTTGACTGATTCAGATTTAGAGAGTACACAAATTAATTGTTAGGCCATAATCTTACAATTCTATTTTAAAAACATATATTTCAAAAATAATTCTTTTTAAATTCGAAAATCCGTAAAAGTGGAATGGAAAAATCTGCAGTTTATAATATGTATATAATTCAACAGGAAACAAGAAGTTTCAATTTTATTACCATTTTTCCTAAACATTCCATGTTGTAAAATGTCATAAATGGTTCAATCTCAAAAATATTTCCTTTACAAGTTTTTTGTCATTGTTCACGCCAGGAAAAATAGTTTGGTTAAAATTGTAAAGGTTCTACGGTCAGGCAATTAAAAAAATAATGAGTTTCTGATAAAAAAAAGTAAAAAAAATGTAGATGATAAAGAAAAGAAGAATAGTCAATCATCGACGGAGAACGTTTTTAGGTCGCGTAGTAAGGGGTGTCTGGATGCTGCCGCATCGATCCGATACATCACAGGGGCATTTACATCCCCCACTCGCTATTTCACTCTCTTCTTCTCTTTTTTCCCTCTCTTTTTTTCTCGCTTGGCGATACTCTCTCTGTTTCCTTCTTTTTCTGAGCTTCCATACCCGCGGGCTTTCCCACTCTTCTCAGAGATGCTTATTCCGCTACTTTTCCTACACGCGCATGCGCATCAGCATCCACCCTCCACTTCTTCATCCCCTTTGCGACGTCAACCTCCCCACCTAGAGAAACGGCCATTGTCTACACGTCAAATCTCAACTCCACCAGCACACTCTCAAGAATATATACTTTAGTTTCTGCTGTTTACACATTCAGGATTCGATTGCCATGAGAGGAAAGCATTCTTAAGTGCGTTTCTCTGCATTTGTTTTATTCATCCTGGGGACAAAGAACCTCTAAATTTACGATTCGCGTTGGAAATGCACTTGAATCTTTAATTCTTGAATTAAATGACTGAAGTGTTGATCAAGAAATATTTAAGGGGATCCGCCACCTTTAATTGGTATATTTTTGATTTTTTCACATTTTCCAAAAATTTTATTTTTTTATGCTCTATACTTTTCTGAGTATGTGTGTAAATTTTCAGGGCAATCTGATATTTTTTTCTTAGGAAAATAAGTAAAATTAAAAGATACTACGATTTACGAATAACGCGTTTTTAGCGAAAATTAGCTTTTTACACAAAATAGTTTGTTTATTTATTTACTAATATTTCTGAATTATATAGAAAATAGTATAACAAAATTGCTGAAGAAGGAAACATGTATGGAGCAGGGGAGTTTTGATAGTGAGTATTATGGCTTCACTACAAAACTTTACTTTATCTCCGTTTTCAGCAAGTTGTGATTTTCCGTATTTGGATAAAATCTAAAGAATTAGACACAGGCCTTCGTAATTTGTATCAATTATTATATTATTTCACCACTTTGTTATATTATCAATATTTTTGCGTATGGAAAGGACTCTAGCTAAAAAAATAACTACAAATTTTTTTTTTATATTTTGGGATATTTTTTATTAATTTTTTTATTTTATATTATTTATATCTTTTTTCAATCATGTTACCTTATTTTCCATACCAAAAAGTTGCACACTACTTCATTTGTCATCTATGAGGAATATTCACAATACATTAATTACTTAACATTGTAAGGAACAAAATAGAAAAAAGAACCATGACAATTGGTTAAAAACAAAAAAGTTATTCAGTCAAAAAATGCCCAAAAACTCAAAATTTTTAGTTTAAGAATACATTAAAGTTCTAGAGTTTTTAAAAAACCCCCAAACCTTTCTAAATAAAGGTACTAAATATAAAAAAAATGTATGGAGGGTCTAAACTGAAAAAATAAAAATAATAAAAGTGACGGATCCCCTTATGATCTAAATTTAAACAGGGAAAAATGATAATAATGCATTATTATAATTTTCGTAGCGACTAAGATTTAAATATGACTCCACTTGGTGTTAAAAAAAATCGTTCGAATTATTTTTACTCCAATTGGACAAAAATCATCTCCGAAGTCAGCAACCTACAAAATTCTATGCTGTTAATAATTAATAATTAATAATTCTATGATTTTACCGATTTTAATCAGTAACTGAATTTTTGCAATGTTTCCAGTTGGTTTTTTACTGATTCCACAGTAGATCACTGAGAACAACTAATTGACTGTTTCAAATAAATTAAATTAGTGATTAAAATCAAAAAAGGTACATAGAGAAAAATGCAGATTGAAAATCGGGATTGATTACTAAAATTTCAGTAAAAAAATTGTACGTTTGGTTCTTTCCAACTAATTCTCCAAAAAATAATAGAGAGTGTGACGCAGATTAGAAATAGTTACTGAATTCCAGTATTTCTCTAGAAAAATTTAAGATTTGGTACTTTTCAACTGATTTTCCAATAAAAAGAAAATAGCGTGAGGCAGATTGGCAATGATTACTGAACTCCAGTAATCGGTGCCAAGCAACATTACACTCTTTTCTGTTTATTGGAGAATCAATTGAAAAAAACCAAACGCAGAAATTTTTTCACTGGAATTTCAGTAATCAATCCCGATTCCCTTATCTCCATTTTTCCGCGTGTAAGAGCGAGGGTAACATCTTTCACCCCACAGTTGTTTTAAGTAATAAGTACTGAGAAAATAATCATAATCGACTTATTAATTACGCATCAGTACATTTATTCAATAATTGATGTAATTAAAAATTCACTTTAGTGAATATTTTTACTAATTATTATTCATTTTGCACTAATTTTATTAGTGGTTATAAACGTTTTTAAATAGTAATTAGTTAGAAAAATTCCAGTGATTAGTATAAAGTCTTACTAAAATCAATTAGTGTCTCACTTTCCACTAAGAAGCAAGATTTAGAGAGTATTGGTAAAAATAAAAAAAGTAGTTTTTCCTTGATAAAAAATCAAAATCTGCTAGTTTAATTAGTGGTAAATCAATTTCTACTGATTAATTAGATAATTAAATGATAGCTAATTAAATAAGTAGAAATTTGAATACTATCAATCGAATCAGCATAAAATTTGACTATAAATTACAGTTATTCAAAACTCTTGTTTAAATCTTGTAGAAATTGTATTTTCCTGAAAGTAAAACTTCCATAGGAAATGCTTCAGAGATTCTATCTCTTTTAGAGAAAGAAAGGCAAGAAATCAGGTGTTGTCGAAACTGAGGTTGGAGCACTCTATGTTCTATATATTATGGAGCTTTATAAGCGATCCTCGGAAAATCCTATAGTAGCAATGTTATAAATAAATAAGTCATGATGTCACGCACTGCATAGCTCACGCAAACTAGTATTGCGCAGAAAATTTGCTTCCTAACAGGAGATCTTGTTGGGGTTTATAGCATCATCAAGTAAAGTAAGATCAAAGAGACCGAGAGTATTTTATTCTAATTAACCCAACTACAGGAATTATTAGATAACATCACCGTGCCTGTGTTTCCAATGAATAACTTTTATCTTTTACACAAGACATCCGGTGATACGTTTATCAGTTATTTTTTCGAGGTTAAAAATTTTCTTTCAAACTTTCATTATTATTATTATTATTTATTATTGTTATAATTATTATGAGTTTTTCAAGTTTTCCAAATATTGAGTAATATGCTTCCACATTCACTCAAAAATTTTGTTTGATTTAACTTTTTTTTGATATACAGAAATATTAAGTTACATCAAACACATTTTAGTTAATTAAACGAAATGTTAATTAATTTAATGAATTTTTCTGGTTAAATCTACCAAATTATTCAGCCTGAGAAACTGTTTTGTTTTTATTTTTGTGTTAAAATCAATGATTTCAAATTAATTAGTTAAGTTTGAAATCAGAAAGATTTTCAAAAATTCTTTAATACTTAAAATCAATATTTGTTATTTATTTAACCCTTTATTCCTAATCCTTTTAGTGGGAAAATAGATACGTATTTTTAAAATTTTATAATAAATATCGTTTCATGTGAGAACAATAATCATATGAATATTAATAAATATGAATAAATAATTATATAAATGGCATAATGATTATAGAAAATGGAATTGACAAAAAATAAGTATAGAGGATTATGGGAAGTTTTGCTTCATATCTATTGAAATGTATTTTTAGAAAATCACCTGATGTTTTGATAATGTAATTCCCAAAAGTTCATTACTCTACTTTTTAAAATTGGCTCTTCTTTATCACAAAGTCTCGTCAAATAATTGGGGTATCGCACATCGCGTTGATTCGTTTACCGATTCGATGGACTTCTCATCGAAAAGCAGAGTCTTAGATTCTAGTCTGGGAAATGACGAAGAGGATTGGAGGGATGTTCTTTGTCTTGAGGGTTCGAATTTTGAAGATAGAGGCTAATTCCTAGCCTCAACCCCTGAGGAATGTCCATGTCCGATTCCTTCCTCAGAGTCCTTTCCTCCTTTTCGCCTTTCCGGGTACTTTGATGTTCCTAATTTGATTGAAGGAATCCGACGAACGGCTCCTAACTTCGCCTTTATTGATTACTGTTTTCTCCGACGTGCCATTGTCAAGGTGCTGGCACTACTTTTCAAACCTCTTTAGAGCCAGCAACTAACATTTTTAATTAACTAATTATTTTTTAACTTAAAAGGGATTTTTTGCAAAACAGGCACTAAAGTAGTACTTCGAGCCCCTGTAGAGCGGCTGTAAAGTTGTTCATTTACGACCAGCATGTTCATATTGTATCTGTTTTCTTCCTTAAGTCCTACTTTCGTTCCTTATGTCCTACTTTTGTTCCTTATGCCCTCTGCACAGTTGTGAAAAATGGATTATATTTCCCCCCAAGCAAATACTTGATCGGACCGCAAGATGGCGACAGCAGGGATTAAGGTAACTCCTTCATTGCTCACCAGGGAGCCATCTCGCACGTTCTGGGCTCAGTGCTAATACTTAATTAATCTAACCAAAGTTTACACTTTTTCATACGTTATTAAATTCAATCAAATTTGTTTCTTGAAATACTGAATACCCCAAAAATTGAACCTAAAATTTTTTAAACTTGAAGAAAAACATTTTACGTTCCAGAAAAATATTTAATTAATCTAACCAAAGTTTATACTTTTCCATACATTATTAAATTCAATCAAATTCGTTTCATACAATTCGGGGGGCACAGCCCCCCGAACCCCCCGGCAGGGGCTTTGCCCCCTGCACCCCCACCGGGGCTCCGCCCCTGGGCCCCTCCCCCCTAAAGCCCTTTCCACCACCTTTCGTGCCATATTTATCAATATTATTGTTATAACATGTTACTATTCCACCGAGTCGTAATTGGACACTCTCAATACCATTTTACAGACACTCGAAATACTTCTTTAGGACGTATTTTGCAAAAAATATCGTGTGTAAACAATGTAGTTTTACCTTCTTCATATGAATTCAAACAATAAGAATATGTTATATTGGGACATATTTGATAAGAATCAATTTTTATTGACCCTAAATGATTGGTATTCGAAATTATTTTAACTTTATATTCATTAGTTACCTTTTTTTATCTTGGCATCGGGTCAGAATTATTTTTTCTTTGAAAAAATGTTTGGCTGCATATAAAAATTCTCTTTGATGATATTAATTAACTATTTATATTCAATGAGACAAAATGTTTTTTGACAACCAACAATTCAGATCAAATTCCAAGATTTAAGGCCAAGGACTAAGCAGGTCATGTGACAAAAATTATATGTCAATCCAACCATGTAAGATAACTTTTTTTGTTTATAAAATATTTTGCTTGAAATTTGGTAAATGCATCAGAAAATAATAAGGAACGTCTGTTAACTTCGTTCTAGTAAAAATTCTGCAATTTAAAAAAAAATTTTAATATAAAACATTTCCACGGAGATTGAAACATCATCTTAAAATTTTGGAAAATGAATAAAAAATTACTGAGACAGGTCTCTTATGTCTTGAATATTCAAAATGATATAAAAAAAATGTTAACAAAAATAAGTAATTTTAGCAAATTTCCAGAGTGTATAACCGACAGTGTTAAACCAGTGCAGCAGAACTCAAGACACTGAGTTAGTATTAATAATTTTTATTTTTATTTTAATACACTATGCCTCCCCTTATTCCTTCCATATGCTATTATTTATCATTTCCTAAATTTTGACCGATTTATTTTTATTTAAAATTTTATATATGGAGGAAAAAATCGATAGCCAGGGACTGAATTGGTCACGTGACCTGCATGGTGCATGGCCTTAAGAAAAAATTCGAATAATGAAAATATGGTTTTCAGGAATCCCGCTAAGAGCAGCCATGTATTCCTGCAAGCTAGAAAAATTCTGACTAGACGTTCCGTATCTTATCGTAAAGCAGACGTCCGAAACAGAATCTCCACTTTTTCTTATGTGTTAGTCCACATACCTGTGTCCTACACTTTTGTGGTTCGCGTATCTGAGTGAAACCGCATCATATCCTTCGATATATCAATATATGGTATATACATATATATATGCTCACGTATACCTACGTGTCCATATTATATCCCGCGAAATATCGAATAGACATCGTATCGCCCCCCCCCCCCCTTCCCCCACCTCTGTTTTCCTTTCTCTTTTTCAGCGGACATGTCATGCCAAGGAATAGGATTTCTCATAATAGGATATCGCTCCAGGAGATATCCTGGCCATGATATCTTATTCTCCAACGGGAACTCTATTTTTCTTACTTTAATTGACTACTGATATTTCAGAGTTTAAAGTTGAAAATTATATAGTACAATGATAAAAATTGATATTGACTCACAGTATCTGGATATCAATCTACACTCTAAAAACAGACTATTGACTTTCAAACGATTCTTTTCACTATTAAAGGATTTTCTATTCAAAATTGACACAAGAGGAAATCCTTTAACAGTTACCAGTGCAGAAATTTTGGTGGGACGCCGATCGGACCCCGATCGGGAAAAATGAGGCCCCGATAGGGTAATCTGTCTAGCACCAGACCAGTAATGAAACTCCCTACCCAACTGGGCCCAGAACTGGGCCTGTAAAATGGGGGCCTGATGTGGCCCCTTCTACTTATGTTCTTCTACAAATAGTAAAATTTAAAAGGTTTTCGTTTAATAACAATAAATAGTTGGTTCATAAAATTTTTTTTCATAAATTCAGATTAGTGATGCAACAGTATAATCAAAAGTATACAAACAGTATAATCTTCAAAACCATCTTCGCAGTCTGTATAATTATTCGATTCTCCTGAATCTAAAAATAAATTACATTATTAATAATTTTATATTTAAAGAATTTGATAAAAAATTCACTTTGCAAAATTGAATATACGATATAAAAAAAAATCTGCCCGCTTTGCGGGCACATTCTCATCGCGCGCTTCGCTCGGAAGTTTGAGCGCGCCTAGGGCGCGCGATTCGATCGTCGCGCTTCGCGCTCCGTAATACTCGAGCGTCTTGTACTCTTCGCATACATTTAAGTTTATTTCTTATATTTTGATACTGAAGCTAAAAACAATTTTATAATAATATTACAGATGATATGAATTACACATTTTCTCAAAGTCACTCTATTTCTTTTTGAATTTAAGTGAAACAGGAAATTCAATTTACTTAAGGCTCTATCAGCCTTGAGGAACACATTCTCATCATGACGCTCGCGCTTCGCGCTCGATTTTCTGTATAAATTTCAATAACTTTTTAATAAATTACATTATTAAAATAATTTACTTTCTTCCAAATATCTAAAAAAGGAAAAACAATCTTAGACTTTATTTAAGGAAACGATTTTGCAGAACAACGCTTATTTCGTATCTCACATATTTTGGTGAAAAAAGTCGAATTTATTCAATATTAAAAATCAAAACATAGAATATACATCCTGTCCCGAAATTTCTTTATGAGAATTTGTAGACCTCATTTAGCCAAACAATTTTCCATCTAAATGTTTTTTTTGTATCTCACATATTTTGTCTAAAAAATGGAATTTTTGAATTTTAATCGTATTTTTTGGAATTGAAACGAAAAATATAACTTTTATCAGAAACTGTGTCAGACAAAATTTGTAGATCTTTTTGAAACGAACAACTTTGTATTCTTACGTTTTTTTGGTATTTCGAATATTATTGTTAAAAAATTGAATTTTGGATTTTCAATAGTTTTTTTTGAATTAAAAAGAAAAATATGCATCTTATGAAAAAATGTTACAATTCAAATTTGTAGGACTTTATGTAGAAAATAATATTGTATTATAACATTTTTTCGTATCTCGTATAATTTAACTGGAAAATGGAATTTTGATATTGATTTTTTTCGAATTTGAATATGCTGTAACATTTCTAATTTTGATTTAATCAAAAAATGTTATTAGGATAATTTGTAGAGATTTATGAGCGCTATCAAAAACCAGTATTGGAATTTTTGATTTTTTCAAAAAATTATTTCCAAAAACACAAAAGTAGTGCTCCATCCCTCAATTTTGATTGGATGTGGCTGGTTAACGAACTTGTCCTTACTTTTTCGGCTCCGATAAAGTGTACCAAAGATCAATTCAATCTGATAATTCTATCGAGAGTTATGCCGCACACGCCTACAGACAGACAGACAGACAGACAGACACTTTCGTAAAAACCATTTTTTCTGACTCAGGGGGTCTCAAAACGTAAAGATTTGATGAAAATTTCGAAAGTCATTTTTCACATAAAACAAATACCTTCTCTTCCATGATGAGAATGTAATAATGAAACACTCGATATTACATTATTAATAATTTTATATTTAAAGAATTTGATAAAAAATTCACTTTGCAAAATTGAATATACGATATAAAAAAAAATCTGCCCGCTTTGCGGGCACATTCTCATCGCGCGCTTCGCTCGGAAGTTTGAGCGCGCCTAGGGCGCGCGATTCGATCGTCGCGCTTCGCGCTCCGTAATACTCGAGCGTCTTGTACTCTTCGCATACATTTAAGTTTATTTCTTATATTTTGATACTGAAGCTAAAAACAATTTTATAATAATATTACAGATGATGTGAATTACACATTTTCTCAAAGTCACTGAATTTCTTTTTGAATTTAAGTGAAACAGGAAATTCAATTTACTTAAGGCTCTATAATTTTCTTTTGTTTTCAAATTACCGTTAATAAAAAACTATGCCAAGTAATAATCTAGTTCATTACAATGTTAGGATTTATGTAATGAATCTAGTGAATTAACTTAGCTTGATCTATAATGCGGATATAAGAAATTTCACCAACGATTCTGTGCTTCCGAACTCGCCATGTACTTTTTACTTTTGGCATTTTAATTTCAATATAGTTCCGACCCGGGCCACACTATGTGCCCCCCTGCGGCCACATGTGGAAATCCGATCCGGTCCGGATCGGAACTTGGAAACAAGTTGGACAATTTCTGCACGGGTAAAGGATTACACAGGTCTGCAAATAATAGGTTTGTATTTGTTGTTGGAAAACGAAAGATCATTTCCGGGGTAATTTTTGACGTAGAATCCGAATCCGAAATCAGAATCAGCCTATCACGTCAGGAGTTTGAGATATTTGAAGTTATGTGCTCGAAAAATGGGGTTTTTAGCTAATTGTGAGGTTATGTACAGGGCGCAAGAAATTTTTTTGGTTTTTTTCTCAAATTTCATCACGTAGCACTACTCTTTCCCTTCAAAATGAGCTATTAAACAGGCACGAGCGATTTTTTTCACAAAGATACGGCCATATCAAGTTTTGACATTTATCCGAACAACATTATGAGCATTCATATTGACTCTTTGGTGCGTACCATTTTGCATTCGAAAATTTATCTTGAAAATTTGTGCTTGCGGGTTTTGATCGTTTGTAAATAAGAATTTGCAGTCAGAAAATTGACATTTCCATTTCTAAGATGGCGGATTCAAAATGGGGTTTCGGAGTTGCTGATTACGAAAATGAGGTCACAAGATTGACATTTCCATTTCCAAGATGAAGGATTCAATGTTGAGGATCAAAACCAAGATGAATTTTCGAATGCAGAATGGTATGCACCAAAGAGTCAATGTGAATGCTCATAAGGTTGTTCGGATAAATGTCAAAACGTGATATGGACGTATCTTTGTGAAAAAAAATCGTTCGTGACTGTTCAATAGCTCATATTGAAGGGAAAGAGTAGTTCTAAATGATGGCATTTGAGAAAAAAACCAAAAAAATTTCTTGCGCCCTGTACATAACCTCAAAAGTAGCGAAAAACCCAATTTTTCGAGCACATAACCTCAAATATCTCAAAATCGTGACGTGATAAGCTGATTCTGATTCCGGATTCAGATTCTACGTCAAAAATTACCCCGGAAATGATCTTTCGTTTTCCAACAACAAAACCTTGCAGATCTGTGTTATCGTTTCAAATGCTGTTCTTTTACTGTCAAAGTATTTCCTTTGGTCTGGAAATGAAATCCTTTTTCGCACAAAGGACATATAATTTCGAGGATAAAAGAAAAAAAATTGTATGATATAAGCTAATAAGAAATGTACACAAGCCTAACTTTGACAAATGCGGATATCAAATCGATCATTTTCATTACTATAATAACGACCCGTCTTAGATTTCAGCTTAAAGAAATTTTAAGATACAACTTTGATAAAAACCATAAAATTTATTGAAATTCAAGCACGCTTTATAAAATCATTTTGAAAAAAGACGACTGATAACCCTTTGATAGTTAAAAGCATTAAAAATTAATAAATTTATAATGTTTCGATTGTCAGAAGCAATGAAAAATAAGGTTATGCGGATAAAAATTGTTTGTTTTGCCATAAGAACCTTCCAAAATTTTAACGTCGCATTCTGGGATACCTAATGTTTTAAAGAAATCCATTTCCTTAACTCATCCACGTTAGATAATTGCGATGATAAAAGAACATATCGTGCAACACAAAAATTACTCGCGCATAATCCACTGTTAGGTACCAGACGATGTACACTCACTGATGCGTAGGCGCACTTCGTTAGCCTACAAATGCAATCACTTAATAGTTGAAGGATTTCTTTTCAGAATCAAAAGGAATCGTTTATCGGTAAAACTATTATCGTTTTGCATTTTACAGATGAGTTTTTTAATAGTGAAACGAATCTGTTGATAGACAAAAGAAATCTGCATAATTTCAATAGACTTTTGTTTAGAGTGTATATATTATCTAGGATTTTCAAATATTGTAATTTGAAATCTTTTTGTAGGGGAAAGAGACGCTTTCGACTGAGCTGTGTAGCTCAGTTGGTTAGAGCAGTCGACCGGCAATCGAAAGACCATGGCTCGAATCCCGGCACAGTCGAAAGCGTCTCTTTTTCCACAAAAAAATTTTTAATTATTTGAAAATTGTTAATTGCTTTCTATGATTTAGGAGTTGAAATTGTCTGCGAGGACACCTGTCGAGAAAGTTTCCGATCTGATACCGAGACTTGTGTCCTGATAGAGAAGACAGTGCCATTTCAACTCTACCATCAAAATTATAAAATTATCTAAAATATTCACCTATGTGCTTTTTAAATTTGAATCAGAATTCATAATAATTTTAATCAGTGACGAACGTCGGGCTTTACAGTCAGTCATTTCTGACTGATAATCAATCATTGTTAACTGAAAATCAATCACATTTGACCGATTGAGATGTTTGAAGTCAGTCAATAATTGATGTATTTTTCAGAAATCCATGTCATAAATTCACATAATAATTTTCCGTAAAGCCCTTCTATATTTTGTTGGTGAAAAATATTACTTTTTACAGTTAGAAAGTGAAAATCCTAATGCTTTTTGTATATTTTACGTCAAAAGATAAACACAGAGAACAGTTTCTTCCTAACAAAAAACCACATTATAGTGTTAAGCAAAAAATTATTTAAAATAAAAAAAGGTCTTTCATTCAATTCTAATTTAATGAAAAAGAATTATTCATTTTAAAGAAATTTCCTTAAAATCCAAAAATTTTTTGTAATTGAAAAAAAAATTCAGCGAATTACTCTTTTTCGCGAACGTAAATAATAATGATCACTTGACTGCGCTGGGATTCGAGCCCAGGTCTTTCGATTGCTGGTCGACTGCTCTTTTTCAAAATTCTTTAATATTTGAATTCATTGGTATTATTTGCGATATAAGAGTTTGAAATTGTCTACGACAACGTATCCTATCTGATACGCGACTAGTGATCCTCGGATAATGTAGGCAGTGACAGAAATTTCAAACTCAACTAATTAATTTGTAATAATGATCACTATTGAAGGATTTTATTCAATATGCTTAACGTCTGGAATTTAATAAATTTAGTTAAGAAATGGACCGTTCTTCCAGACAAATAATTGAAGAACAAGAAAAAATCTGCCTCGGCCCGTATTCGAACCAGGGTCCCCATTTTACATGAGTGGCACGCTAACCGATTACGCCACCAAGACCTGGTTCGAATCCCGGCCCAGGCAGATTTTTCCTCGTTCTTTAATTATTTGTCTAAAAAAACCGTTCATTTCTTAAATAAATAATAATGAAATCCGATTTTCCTTAAACTTTTTCATGTCTACTATTTTCTTCCAAGCATCGCTACTCAGATTTAAAAATATTTAATACATAATTCCCATCTTTCTCTTTAGGAAACTTTCCCTCCTTTTAGTTTATCTTCCCTAACTCCTTAAAAAAAACTCAACTCTTTGGAAAGAATGGGGAACGACCAATAAACTCTTTGCTGGCGGAGAATCTAAGCAGCGTTTACGAAACGATTAGGTGTCGCGGGGGTTGGGAAAAGGAGGGTTGTTAAAGGGGCGAGTGTCACGGTTGGAAGACGTGTTTCTTGTTGGTGTATTGCAAGACTATATATGCGGCATGGCATGGCGAGAAAAATAGCGTATGATTGAGTGAGCGCCGCGAGGGATTTTCTTTCGGAGGAGTAGAATGTTGTATCGGGGGTGGGTTTGGGGTGCGGATGGCGGGTGAACGACATTTAGCTACAAAGATACCCTGCGGCGCCTCGCGGGAGCGCAACAACACCGAAAACTGAGATGTCGAATGTTTTCTTTTCTCTATTAGGAAATTCTGACATTCTATCGTATCAAATAAAATGAATAAACTTTTTATAAGTTTCCGAACACTGCTCATGTTTCACAAACTATAGACCGTACATTATTTTATAGGGAGAATTTCCACAAAAAATGTATACCTTCTCACTCAAAATACTCCATTAGTAGTAAAACAATAAAATTATTGATATCAAAATTGGAAAAAATATTGACAATTCTTTAAAAAAAAATAATTCATATTTTTTGTGTTTTAACTACCCTTGAGAAAACTATTTTTAAAGCCTGAAAAAACTCTCTTATACTCCTGTTTTACTTTTCCATTTGCGGTAAACGAAATCATCGATAATCGAGGGCTGATCAACGACACGTAACCCCTGAACTCAGAAGATCTCGTGGGTTTTGGGGGTTGGGGTTTTATCCGACTAGGATTTCCGCCAGTAGACTCGCGTCCTATCATACCGATATGACGTCTGCGAGGGTTGCTACAAGTAAAATCATTAGTAATACGATTGTGACCAATACCCTCGCCCTTTTTCTTCTCAAACTATAGAAATAATCAACGATAGTCAGTGTCTCACGCTTTTCTTAATTTTTATGAATTTCGGTTTAAATTTACATATTTTGATTTTCATTACTTTCTTTAGTTTTATATTTGAGGTATGAATTTTTCCCTGATAGTCGAATGATTTTCTCATAAAATATCCAGTCTGGTAGAAACATGCTTGAGATATAAATATCTCAAGCGATTTCTTTATAGGAAAAAAGCAGGCGTCGAAAAAGGAAGAAGTGGGAGAGAAACGATGAAAAGAAAGGAATTGCGAGATATTATTTATAGGGGGTGGAAAGGGGCGGCGTGCCATGCATAGACAGTGCCTTATTTGAGTCGAGGTAGACAAATGGCTCATTTCTGTCCGCAAATACGGAAATACCACTGAGCTATTTCTTAATATTCGCCGATACAGGACGAGGCTAAGGGTTCTGACTACGTTTCCATAGAAACGAGGATTCTCCTCATCTATTCCTCTGGGAAAAGCGTCCTGCGGCGTGAAACAAGTTTTACGACCGTATACTTAATCGGTAGACAACTTCTTCGCGAATATTTGACTTTAATCGACTTTTCAGTTCATATTTCAAATAAAACTTATTCCATTTATAAACCCCTTCGTGTAAGAATACTTTTTACTAAAACCACAAATAGAAGCAGTTTTATGTGCAAAATATAATGAACCAGAGATATAATACGGTTTTGAAATCTTCTCGCCCCTTTTACTCAAGTGTTATATTTTTAAAAAATGGCAAAAACAATTTTTCTCAAAACAAGAATATTGTGGTTGGAGGACATCTTAAGGTAGTACGATCACGAAAATTAGACCTCAGGCAAAAATAGATAATTTCGCTTTCAAGAATAGCATTATTATTATTGAAGGGCTAATTTGAAAGAGAAAAGATTATTTTTTATAAAAAAAATTTGAAAGACAAAAAAATAATGTTATTAATCAATTTTATTTTTGCCCAAACTTATTTTCTTATCACTTCGAGCCAAATTTTTAAAAATGATGCGATTCTAATAAATCACGGTTCATTTTTTTAGAAAAAAGATTCTCTACAACTTGACCGTTTCCTATTTTTGAAATTGAATTAATTATTATCAAATACAGCAATTTGTTTATAAAAATTTTGTTTTGAAAAATTGTTTTTTTATAATTTCAGCCGTTAAAGAATTCATTTTCAAAAATCGGAAACGGTCAAGTTGTAGAGAATCTTTTTTCTAAAAAAATGAACCGTGATTTATTAGAATCGCATCATTTTTAAAAATTTGGCTCGAAGCAATAAGAAAATAAGTTTGGGCAAAAATAAAATTTATTAATAAAATTATTTTTCTCTATTCCAAATTTTTTTCATGGAAATTAATCTTTTCTCTTCCAAAATAGCCTTTTAATTATAATATTGCTATTCTTGAAAGCAAAATTATCTATTTTTGTCTGAGGTCTAATTTTTGTGATCGTACTACCTTAACTCTTTCGTGCCTGACTTTTTTTCAGGGAGATTGCAAACAAGTTAAGTGTTATATACGGGAGATGAAAGGTTCCATATGTGGGAAAAAAATATTTCATGACTTTTCCTTTTATTCAACAATCCCTTTACATAAAAAAACCCCTCAAGAAAAAAAAAATGTTCTGGCATGCACGTCCGAAGCTTGTGCGAAAAGGCACAAAATAATAGAAAAGTTCTTAATGAAAGGAATAAAGTCACATATAATAATCAGAACTACCCCCTGACGTGCGATGATCAGTTCATTTTCATCTGATTCTGAATCTCTTTATTGTTTCACATCAAAATTATTTGAAGTAAGGAAAAAAAAGAATAGCACTGCTATGCACAAGGATCTGATCCAGAAGATTCAGGGGCAAAAGGTAATCAGGAGTCAGATGATTCAGACATCGATCAAAACAAATATGAAGAAAGTGACCCTGACCCTTTTTTAATGATCAAGATGCAAAAAATGATAGTAGTGTAAAGAAACAGTATAACACAATTGAGGAAAAAAAATTTTGAGTTGCATACAAATCAAATAATATTTTGCGATCTCTGTCCGCCATATTAGATCGGTGTTTTGAATTTTTAAAGTTTGTTTTCTAATTCGAAAACAGCGACCCGAAAAACTCAAAGATACCCACACTGTAAAACATTTTTCCGAAAATAGTCGGACAGCTTAAAATACAAATGGGTCATAAATTTTTCCAAATATATACAGTACCGGTCAGAATTGTCCGGCCACCTGTTTTTCGATAATTGCTTAAATTATCCTAATTTGAATTACATGAGTGAAAAAATTTGTTTTCTTAATTAAATTTAAAGCTATGAAAATTCTTTATAATATGAGCCCACTATGAATTCGTTTTGTTAATTTTTGAAGAAGTTATTGCAGAAATAGTCAAGATTTCAATGCTTTCTTAAATTTTAAATAACTTTCGAAATAATCAATATTTTTTAATATTCTTGGGCTCATTTTAGAACTAAGATTCTACAGAATCGCATTAAATTATCATTATTAATCTATAAATTTTTTCTTGCATAATGCAAAGAGTTAAAATTGTAACAAAAAAGTAGGGAAATTACGAAAACATTTCATCTGTAGGTAAATCATAATAGAAATCACATGAATTTATATTTTAAGGGGATTCGATACAAAATTCATGATTATATGTTTTATATATCTTATAAAAATGTTTTTCTAAGCAAAAGCAATATTGGAATTTTTCCAACTGTTTTATTTGAACTTTAACCTCGTGCAGTATGTAGCAAAAAAATTACACATCAATTCCAAGAATTTTGATCGATTTTGTAGAAATTTAGCTTTAAAATTAGTCCAAGGACATTAAAAAATGTTGATTACTTTTAAAGTTATTTAAAATTTAAGAAAGCATTGAAATCTTTACCATTTCTGCAATAACTTCTTCATAATTTAACAAAACGAATTCATGCTGAGCTCATTTTATAAAGAATTTTGATAGCTTTAAATTTAATTAAGAGAACAAATTTTTTCACTTATATAATTCAAATTAGGATAATTTAAGCAATTATCGAACAACAGGTGGCCGGACAATTCTGACCGGTGATGTAGTCGGAAATATATCCGACATAGAACTGGAAATAGTTCCTACTGTTTGGTCGGAGAAATATTCAGTTTATTAAGAAAAATTGATATATTTCATAAATTAAGTGGAAAAAGATCCAAAACAAGTGAACAAATTTCTGTTTTTGTGGAATAATTTCCGCTTTTCATGGGAAAAGTTTCCTACAACTTAGGAGATTTGTGAAATGTTCTCAACTTTTTGATATATTTCCTAATAGTTCGGAAATAAGTCCGAAAATTCGGTCAATTTTCCTCAAATCTATGAAATATTTCCACTTTCTGTAGGAAAATCTATGCTTCCTAAGAATTTAGGAAAAATTTCCTAATATATAGTAGGAAAATTTACTCATATTTTTTACAGTATATTTTCATGCAAATCAGATTCAATTTTACAATTTCGACCAGCCATATTGAATCCGTCATCTTGGATTTTGGAAAATTTCAGAATATGACTACATATTCGCATTATTGGCATGATTTCTAAGTAATTTCAGGAGCAATGAGTACTTTATTAATTTACCCAAAAATTAACCTGATATTATGCACATTCTATAAATTTTGCCATTTTTGACAATTTTTAAGAGGGTTTGTACAAGGAGGGATGACTTGAAGAGGTCCAGTGATTTTTTAGGAGTCAGTCCTATCGTTAATTTTCAAAACATACTTTAACGAACATTTTACGTTGATTTTTGTGGAAGTTATAAATTTCCGAAAGTAGTGGCACATATACTATGGTGTTTGATATTGACGTAATATTTCTATGAGATTTCGCCACTAATAACAAACGGCTATCATCGTTGACATTTTCCATTCTTCAAACCTCTTCTGTTAAAATTTGTACCGAATCCATTCATTAGTTTACAAGTTAAAATGTCTGAAAGCAACCAACCTCCGAATTTTTTGTAAAGATGGAAAAAAAGCGAATTTCGTGTGTTGATTAAACACTACTTTTTGCGTGGAAAAACCTTATCAGAAATTAAGGCCAAGCTCGATAAATATTATATTACTCGGACTCTGTTCGATCATATTTATCTATTTATCTTGTTATCGCGCTCCGTTCTTTCTGGACCTCGCGCTTCGCGCTCGGTCTTGTGCTCTCCGCATACATTTAAGTTTATTTCTTATAATTTGATACTGAAGCTCAAACTAATTTTATAATAATATTACAGATGATGTGAATTACACATTTTCTCAAAGTTACTCTATTTCTTTTTGAATTTAAGTGAAACAGGAAATTCAATTTACTTAAGGCTCTATCGGCCTTAAGGAATACATTCTCATCATGACGCTCGCGCTTCGCGCTCGATTTTCTGTATACATTTCAGTCACTTTTTAATAAATTACATGATTAAAATAATTTATTTTCTTCCAAATCTCTCAAAAAGAAAAAACAATCGTAGAACTTATTTAAGGAAACGATTTTACAGAACAACGCTTATTTCGTATCTCACATATTTTGGTGAAAAAAATCGAATTTTTTTAATATTAAAAATCAAAACATAAAATATACATCCTGGCCCGAAATGTCTTAATGAGAATTTGTAACCCTCATTTAGGCAAACAATTTTCCAGATAAACGTTTTTTTTGTATCTCACATATTTTGTCTAAAAAATGGAATTTTTGAATTTTAAACGTATTTTTTGAAATTAGAACGAAAAATATATGTTTTACCAGAAACTGCGTCAGACAAAATTTGTAGATCTTTTTGAAACGAACAACTTTATATTCTTACGTTTTTTTCGTATTTTACATATTATTATTAAAAAATTGAATTTTGGATTTTCAATATTTTTTTTTTGATTTAAAAAGTAAAATATGCATCTTATGAAAAAATGTTACAATTCAAATTTGTAGGACTTTATGTAGAAAATAATATTGTATCATAACGTTTTTTCGTATCTCGTATAATTTAACTGGAAAATGGAATTTTGATATTGACTTTTTTCGAATTTGAATATGCTGTAACATTTCTAATTTTGATTTAATCAAAAAACGTTATAAGGATAATTTGTAGAGATTTATGAGCACTATCTAAAACCAGTATTGAAATTTTTGATTTTTTCAAAAAATTATTTTTAAAAACACAAAAGTAGTGCTCAATCCCTCAATTTTGATTGGATGTGGCTGGTTAACGAACTTGTCCTTATTTTTTCGGCTCCGATAAAGTGTACCAAAGCTCAATTCAATCTGATGATTCTATCGAGAGTTATGCCGCACACGACCTACAGACAGACAGACAGACAGACAGACACATTCGTAAAAACCGTTTTTTCTGACTCAGGGGGTCTCAAAACGTAAAGATTTGATAAAAATTTCAAAAGTCATTTTTCACATAAAACCAATACCTTCTCATCCATGATGAGAATGTAAAAAGTTGGGGCAAAGATAAAATTGATTAATAAAATTATTTTTATGTATTTCAAATTTTTTTAATGGAAATTAATTTTTTCTCTGCCAAAATAGCCCTTCAATAATAATATTGCTATTCTGGAAAGCAAAATTATCTATTTTTGCCTGAGGTCTAACTTTCGAGGAACAACTACCTTAACCGCAATCCGAAAGAGTTTTTGCGTCGATTTGTAACAATGGTTGAAACATGGATCCACCATTATGCTCCGGAATCACGTGAAGGGTCAAAACAGTGGGTTAAACCTGGTGAAAATGCATATTGTGCTGCATTATTGGTTCGATTGGTTGACAAAATCAGGAACAAACGGCTACATTTGAAGAAGAAAAAAATCTTTTTTTTATTATGACAATGGACCATCTCACACATCGAACATTGCAACAGGCAAATAAAAAAATCGCTTTTGCATCCATCGTTTTCTCCAGACCATTATCTGTTCCCAAAATTCAAGAGATGGCTGTGTGATAGGCGTTGAGTCGAACGAACAAGTTGAATGGGAAACAGAAGGGTATTTTGGTGGGTTTGTCAAATTGTATTATTTGGAAGGCATAGAAAAGTCAGAAGGTCGTTGGACTTGTTGTATCAAACTAAAAGGAGAGTACATTGAGAAATAAAACCGATTTTTACTAAAAAAAAAAATTCTTGTTCATTTTATCACGTTAATATCAAACACCCTAGTATGTGCCGCCAGGAATGAAAGGGTTAAAAGCCAATCAACCGATATGCTTGAAATTTTGAATTTTCTATTAAATGTTTATAAATCGTTCAAACTATAACTAATTCAATATTTTCAAAATTAAATTTTGCTCTTAATAAAACATTCTAATTGGATTATTATTTTATCACACAGCGAGAAAACACTTTGTTTGAGTCAAATAAACATATGTTTGATTTACGGTCAAATTAAAATTTTGGTTGATTCAAATATGTGTTATTTCGTCAAAACGGATTGCATTTTTCGACTTTTTTTTTTTTATAAAAATCATTCTTTTTTTATTGATAAATTAAATCATAAGCAATTGTCTCTATATGACAAAAAAATCCCCAAAAGATACCCCCTTTAACCATTACTCCTTTTAAAACGTCTTACTTTCTAATTTCCTTTATGCAGATCTGAGAGGTATTACTACAATTTGAAAGTCTAATTTCTTTTAATTATTATTTAAAATATGGATAAAACAAATTTTTTAAATGAATTTGTCAGAAAAATTTGAGATGTACGTGAGATGTGAATGTAATGGCCTGGAGGATAAGAGGAAGCTGAAGAGGGCCGGTTGCAGCTTTTCAGAAGAGCTTTTACGAGTCGCATATGTGACCGCCATCACTTTTATCCCCCGTTTTATATTCCTGGCACCGTGTAGCGTCACCCTTCGCGAACCACCCTCACCTCCGTTTTCAGCGCCTCGACGCCGATCCACCTACCAACGGACGGCTCGACCACCCTCTTTTCAAATCCCCGAGAATTCTTTCTTCATATTCACCGGGGAGTGATAGTCCGACATAACAGAACAAATTTCTAACGCTTTTTTCTCCCTCAATTCTGCTTGGCTGCGCATTTAAATCCTCGACTTCGCGGCAACCCCGTGCCTCTCCGGCCGAAAGACCGCAACACGACCGCCCGGGGACCGATTCTTCCCACGCACAATTTACAGTTTCACATTTTATTCCCATTGCGGCTTATTGGGGGTTGGATAAACTTGTTTTACCCCTCCTGCTCGCCAATCATCCACCAGTACTTTTGGATGTGTCGGTCAAAACAAGGAGACATTGCAGTTTATGTTTTCTTTGGTAACACATATTAAAAATACACAGGAAAAGAAATATCAATTCTGTTTTACTCTTATTTTTAGTTTTTCTTTCTCAAATTGAGGGGATTTGTCCGAAAAAATGTCAGAATAATTCGATTTTTCGTTTTTATTTATTCTACATATGACTTTACAAATAGTTTGGTGAAAATAATTGACCATTTTCCGTCAAATTTTCACAAGATGTCCATATAGATGCAATATGGTAACGGAGCCATGTAAATTTTGATCATAATTTCTTTTTTCTGGGATACATATTTTTTTCTCACGAAAAACATGCTCAGATTAATAGCCATTTTTTTTTAGTTCCGTTTCCTTGGATTAAAATAACCTATGGCACAAATATTAGGACATATATACATGAGGTTTATGTGCAAATTATGATTTACCCAATATTTTTCAAGAAATATGTACCCAAAAATTAACCCTTTTTTCCAATCAAAAAATCATATTTTACGATTTTTATATTTTTTTCTAGTTGACGATTTGGACGAAATTTATGCCAGAGATTTATCTGTAATTAAGTCGTTAAGTTGAACCGGAATGAATTGGATTGATTTTTGACCGATTAGCATCGAAAAAGATTCAAAACATTTTTCGAAATAATTCGGAATAGCTCTGATTCACTCAGATTGAATTCCAATCCGAAATTTTAGCTGGGGTCTCTACTCTCTAAAGCTAAATCAGTTAGAATTTCCAATAATTTTAATCACTGACCTACTTTTTACTTTTCAGTCAGAAATTAATAATTGTAAAGAAAGAAATCAGTCACTGATTAAAATTATTAGGAATAATTAATTACTCAATAACTAAGAATAATTTTTTTGTAAACTTGGAAAAAATAAGTTTTCTTTTCCATTTCCATTGTCTTTGTATGATTGTATATGTATATTTTCTTAGTAAATTAAGGATTATGAAAATTTATCAGTTATTTTCAGGAAAATTACCGATATTTTTGGAGAGTGTAATAGTAAATAATGGCTAATTTTATATAGCCTGTAAAATGAATCCCAAACAAGGGCAATTGGAAATCGCTTCCCGTTATAGACTCATTTTTACGTTTTTTTTGACAGTAGAGAAACAGCGCTACTGATACGACTGAACATAGTAATGGATCGATAGCAATCGAAGAAGTGATCCACACCAGTGTTCGCAGAACGTGGACGTAAACGGCCCCCACCATAGATGCTTCGAGCTCATTGTGTCTTCCTCATTCAACCAACCTATGGCAGTGGAGCGAGGAAGAAGCCATGAGCTGGTAGGGTCCATGGTGGGGGCCGTTTACGTCCACGTTCTGCGAACACTGATCCACACAGTACGTCCACTAACATGTATTTTACGAGGGTACTTAAAAAAGTGCAAATGAGCATCAGCGCCGCCAAGTTATGATAGCAAGAACTAATATCAATGCAAACGAAACCCCCGCACCCCGATAACCAGTGAGAAGGTGAGCATTAAATGGCATTGAAATGTCAAAATCTGGAAAGAAACGAAATCGAGAATGAAACTTTTGAATGACTTTTAATGCCTAGGAATTAAGATGCATTTAAAAGTCTCATTCTCAATTCCATTTCTTTCCAGATTTTGAGATTTCAATGCCACTTAATGCCCACCTTTTTACTGGGTATATTCTAAAGAACGGAAATAGATACTTTATTAATTTTTTATCTTAATAGCTATTTAGTTACGGAAAAACTAAAATTTGACTAGGATGAAAATAACAGCAGCATTTTAATGGGAAGTTCCCTGATAAATAGTTTTGCATGAGTACTAAATAAAGAATAATCGGCTTCTATTCAGTAAGAACATGGTAATAGTGTCGATCGTGTTTGGGAATGTCTGAGAGGCTCGTGTCTGCTTCGTCATTCCTGAAGACACACATCCTTCACACTGACTTTTTTATTCATACCACCCGCATCACTAATGTTTCAAGTATATAGAAAACCTAATATCTAAACATAATGTTTTTATATTTTACTTAAATTATATATATTACCAATAACTTACTTTTTAAGAGAATTTCTGAAATTGTATTTAAATTAACACAACCTCAAAATTTAAATTCGAACAAAATGTCGAGAAATTCAACTTTTTCTTCTAAAAATTATTAAATTATATTATCTCTGCAATAAATTAGTATTATTAACAGAAATAATGAAATCATGCACTTCTATCTTAGTTTTTCTGTTGCAGGACTGAAAGATATTATGATGCTAATAAACCGAAGAATCTTGAAAAGACGAAGGGAGAATTGATCTTAGGAATCACTAGACCATTGCGTCCATTTCTCAGTAGTCAATCGCTCTAATTTCTAATCACTTGCTACTCTGAATTTAACGGAGATTGGCATTAACACAACGCTCAATGGACATGACTTTCCACGAAAAGAAATCCCTTTTTCGACGCAATACGAAGAGCAAAAAGGTACCTTTTAATTTTCTTTGATACCTTTAGAAAAAAAGTTCCATTTATCCCGTGACTCAGGTTGGTCCCAAACTATTATTTTAATCGTAGCAGTATATAACTTTATCCTAGCTGTAATTTGAAATATAATCTAAAATTTATCTACCTACTCTTAATGCAATACATGTGATAATGATAACAGATAACTGATAACATGATAACTGTAGGAGATATATAGTAGGTATTAACTCCAGCCAAGTTCCAGATTGATCTCGAGATTTGAAGCTTTAAGGCAAGTACCCCTAGAGCCAACCAGGGTAAACTTACAGCAGCTCAAAGTCACTTACGTGGAAAAGGAGGGGGGATGACTATTCCACCAGTGACGGTCTAGAGCTGTTTGTAAGAGATCTAAAGCAGATATCGGCTTTAGCCAAGTCCTAGATTGATCTCGAGACTGGAAGCTTTGATACAAGTACCTTCTTGAACTCCTAGAGCCAACCAAGGTAGACTTACCGCAGCTCAAAATATCGCAACTGGAAAAGGAGGGGGGATGATTATTCCACCAGTAACGGTTTAGAGCTATTCGTGAGAGATTTACAGCTAATATCGGCTTCATCCAAGCCCTAGATTGATCTCGAGACTTGAAGCTTTGATGCAAGTATCTTCCTGAACTCCTAGAGCCATCCAAAGGAGTTTTAAAGTAGCTCAAATTCGCGAAACCAGAAAAGGAGGGGGGATGACTATTCCACCAGTGACGGTCTAGAGCTGTTTGTAAGAGATCTAAAGCTGATATCGGCTATAGCCAAGCCCTAGATTGATCTCGAGACTGGAAGCTTTGATGCAAGTACCTTCTTGAACTCCTAGAGCCAACTAAGGTAGACTTACAGCATCTCAAAATCTCAAAACTGGAAAAGGAGGGGGGATGATTATTCCACCAGTAACGGTTTAGAGCTATTCGTGAGAGATTTACAGCTAATATCGGCTATAGCCAAGCCCTAGATTGATCTCGAGACTTGAAGCTTTGATGCAAGTATCTTCCTGAACTCCTAGAGCCAACCCAGGTAGACTTACAGCAGCTTAAAGTCGCGAAACTGGAAAAGGAGGGGGGATGACTATTCCACCAGTGGAGGTACAGACCTAACTGTAGGAGATATATAGTAGGTATTAACTCCAGCCAAGTCCTTGATTGATCTCGAGACTTGAAGCTTTGATGCAAGTACCTTCTTGAACTCCTAGAGCCAACTAAGGTAGACTTACAGCATCTCAAAATCTCAAAACTGGAAAAGGAGGGGGGATGACTATTCCACCAGGGACTGTTTAGAGCTGTTTGTGAGAGATCTAAAGCTAATATCGGCTTCATCCAAGTCCTAGATTGATCTCGAGATTTGAAGCTTTAAGGCAAGTACCCCTAGAGCCAACCAGGGTAAACTTACAGCAGCTCAAAGTCACTTACGTGGAAAAGGAGGGGGGATGACTATTTCACCAGTGATGATCAAGAGCTGTTTGTGAGAGATCTAAAGCAGATATTGGCTTCAGCCAAGTCCTAGATTGATCTCGAGACTTGAAGCTTTGATGCAAGTACCTTCATGAACTCCTAGAGCCAACTAAGGTAAACTTACAGCAGCTCAAAATCTCGAAACTGGAAAAGGAGTGGGGGGGTGACTATTCCACCAGTGACGGTCTAGAGCTGTTTGTAAGAGATCTAAAGCAGATATCGGCTTTAGCCAAGTCCTAGATTGATCTCGAGACTGGAAGCTTTGATGCAAGTATCTTCCTGAACTCCTAGAGCCATCCAAAGGAGTTTTAAATTAGCTCAAATTCGCGAAACCAGAAAAGGAGGGGGGATGACTATTCCACCAGTGACGGTCTAGAGCTGTTTGTAAGAGATCTAAAGCTGATATCGGCTATAGCCAAGCCCTAGATTGATCTCGAGACTGGAAGCTTTGATGCAAGTACCTTCTTGAACTCCTAGAGCCAACCAAGGTAGACTTACCGCAGCTCAAAATATCGCAACTGGAAAAGGAGGGGGGATGATTATTCCACCAGTAACGGTTTAGAGCTATTCGTGAGAGATTTACAGCTAATATCGGCTATAGCCAAGCCCTAGATTGATCTCGAGACTTGAAGCTTTGATGCAAGTACCTTCTTGAACTCCTAGAGCCAACTAAGGTAGACTTACAGCATCTCAAAATCTCAAAACTGGAAAAGGAGGGGGGATGACTATTCCACCAGGGACTGTTTAGAGCTGTTTGTGAGAGATCTAAAGCTAATATCGGCTTCATCCAAGTCCTAGATTGATCTCGAGATTTGAAGCTTTAATGCAAGTACCTTTATGAACTCCTAGAGCCATCCAAAGGAGTTTTAAAGTAGCTCAAATTCGCGAAACCATAAAAGGAGGGGGGTTGTCTATTCCACCTGTTTCGGTCTAGAGCTTTTTTTGAGAGATCTGCAGCAGATATCGGCTTCAGCCAAGTCCTAGATTGATCTCGAGACTCGAAACTTTGATGCGAGTATATTATAGTATATTATATGCATAGTATAGTGAACAAACGCTAAAGATTACGTATATTTTTAAAAAATTTCAGAAATTTTTTTTATAAATCTTTTATTCAATCGTTTTAGTTTTTTGTATTGGCATTGGATCATCTCATTTCCATTAGGAATAAATTATTAAAAGAACATGTCCTAGATATAGAAATTAAGAAGTATTTAAGTATTCATTCAACTCTTTCAATTGAAGAATTTTATTTTATGAGGTAAATTAAATTTCTAGTTATGGAAAATATATGAAAAGCAATTAAATGAGCGTTTAAAATTAAGGTTTTTTAAATAATTTATTTATCTAACAAATTTATTACACAATCGTGGTAATTATAATAAATTTCGAATGCGTTCATTATCGGTTTTTCATTTCTCTTTGTTTTTCTCAGATGCTTCTCTTTTACTACGTTCAGTGTCTATTGGAAGTTGCTTACGTACATGACTTGGACTTAATTCCAAATCTGAAAAATCCTTTAGCTTCCGGGGTTTCGGGGAACATACTTCATGCGTATGAGAACTTGTTGATTTTACAGATGAAGAACCACCTTTCACATATTCCAATACTGGATCCTTTCCATAATTTTCCGCTTTATTTTTGTTCGACTTGTCTATAAAAAAAAAGAAATATATTATGAATAAAATATTTATATTAAACATATGCTAAAGATAGATTTGAGATTCATAAAAAATATATTTCAAATACAACAGGCATTAATTTTATTTTTAAAAGACTTTGTCAATTAAAATGATGTGAATTCATTATATAATTAAAAAAATATGGAAATTCGTTTGAAATATTGCGAAAATATACATAAATTTGCAAATTGTGAGTAATGAATTTTAAGATATAAAATTAATATATTTTTACTATAATCTGGATTAATAGCCGTAGAAAAATTGAAAAACCCTAGGTTGATGAAGAAGAAAACCAAATTATAATTACCACTGGCATTAACGAGCACAACTAAAGTACAAAGTAAGACAGCAAGAAGGAACCTCATTTTTGTCAGCTTCAGCAACACGATTTATTCAGTAGTGATCGAAAAATGATTGATATTTCTGAGATTTACTCAGTTGTTCATATATACAATCAGAGACCACCTTATCACAAATAAGTATTAAGAGAATAAATAATTTAACATTTACGTTTTTCTGGGTTCCTACATTTGTTGCCACACCTTTTTAATCTTCACGACAGTTTTATTTACTCATTTAGAGAGCAGTCTATACATTCATAATAATTCAACAATTCTTACGTCGTATATTTCGTAATTCTTCATTATTTGTAGTCTCTTAATCTACTTTTTTTTATAAATTATAATGTAAAACAAATTTAACTAAAGTAAGTTATAAATAAAAGAATTGAGATCAAATTGAACTTTGCTATTCTAAAATTTTGAAAAATTGGATATTTTTTAATTTGATTTTTGCATATTTGTCCATTCAAGCATGAAACTATTGTTCGTTTTTTATAAATAATATATCAAATTACTCAAGCTGATTCTGAAATTATAATCATTTTTTAAATCTGACAGACCAAATTTCACAACATTTTGGTAATTGACATCATTCGTAATTAAGTTCGTATCCAAACGAGAAAGAAAGTAAAAAAATTGCAGGTTCAATTATCGAGTTTCAAAAATCGTCAATCTGTCAACGTGAAAATCTTACATTTTACAGAAATCATTTACTTTGTGTAAATAATTCGATTATTTAAGACAATCTGCGAGCTTGACTGATTCATCTCTGTAAACTTAACAGATATTATAGAAACGCCTCTTAAATTAACATTTTTAAAAAATTCCTTATATCCTGTGAATTTAACAGACATTTCTGTAATATTCATCTACAAATCTGTTAAGTTTAGTGAAAAGAGGTGAATTGTACTGTAATATCTCTTAGATTTAGAGATTTATTGTTCTCTCCGTGTATGTTTCTACGCGTGTCAGTTACGCGGTTTAACAAAAAAGGCAGAAAAGAAAGATGATAAAAAGGAGGCTGGTATAACGAATGTCATTGATCTCTGGTTAGAATCGAATCTTTCCGATATAACATGATAAATAGTGAGTAAGACACCGCTGGTGGTCGAGGGTGCAAGATCGCGAAGTCATCCTGACTATATGACCAGTTATGTGCAGTCTTACAAACTTGGGTTGGCCTATTTGCCAATTCATTATCTATCTGTACAAAATTTTAGATAATTTCCACTTACTGAAAAAAGAATCGTAGCTCACTTCGAATCATATCTTACTCAGAGAAGATGCGACAAAATTTAATCACTGCTAAATCCCCTAAATCTGAATTCGTGAGAAATGAGTCAGATTCACTTCAGTGAAATTTTATACTAATTATTAGTTATTTTTTACTAATTTCTTCAGTAGTCGCAAATTTTTTAAAAATTGATTAATGAAAATTTTCACTAAATTGAATTATTGGCTTAATTTTCACTAATAAAGATCTAAAGAGTCTACGCGGAAAAAATTAGTTCTTCAAAAATTACCAAATTCGTTCCAAAGTTGAGAATATGAGAAAATTCAATGAAAAATAGAGACCAACTGACTTGAAAATGTTACAGAACTTTTTCCCAGGAAATTGAAAATAATTCATTAAGTAATAATCAAGTCATAATTAAGGCCGTGTAAGAAATTGATGCGTCTTGTATCACCAAAAATTTTATTATGTCTCTACATTTTTAAATGATGAGATTTTTAATAAATTAATTACTAAATTATAAATGATTAAATATAAGAATTTCATAATTTCTGAAGTTTATGTCAATTTACTAAGTAATAAAAATTGTACTTATCTAAAAAACAGAAACTGCCAACTACGCATCGTGCCAGTAATAGTTCCACAAAACTTTCAAGCGTAGTCCAAGAATTTTTATTTGACTTGTATAGCAGGTATTCATTTCTTTCTCACCAAATTATTCTATCCTAATTCTTTTAAAACCTGAAGCATTTTTTAGAAGAAGTATTTGCATTTCAATAATTTTTTCAAAATAAATTTTGGAAATATTTCGTCCTTTTACTGTGCTTGAATTAATCTAGGACATTCTTTCTTTTTTTCGATGAAGTTCTAAGCTACTTTATAAAAAGTATATAGAATCTTCGCACAAATTTGTTCTTCCTAAAGTCAAGGACTGTCAAGTGAATTTCCCAATACTTATTTTTTCCGTGTACATTTTTAATCAAGATATATAGCTTTATTTTTATTATATTATATACTTTGTAATATTTTCACCGCATTTTAATATCTTATCTCACTTTCGACAAATATCGATAATAGTAACGAATTAAATTTTCTATAATAAGTAAAGTGGAAGAAGGTGTCAGAAATTCATGGACCGTTAATGAAAAGTTCCTGGGACTTTTATCGGGCGAATCTGCAACGGATTTGCGGTTTAACGCTTCCCAGCACGATTCGCTAAAAATGTTTTACGTTTTTGAGGCACGGGCTGAGCGACTTTTTACCGATTGATCCGCTTTAGTCACGGCCAAGTCTGGGCACGTGACTTCACCGGCAATGTTACAGGTGTTTGTCTACACCGTCTTCCATGTTCTTCTGGTTTTGATCCTGATCAGGTTACCTTCCCCATCATTCTTGCCAATGAACGTGAAATCGTAATGTCCTGGGAAAGTGTCAATCGAGCAAAAGGCTCACTGACTCAACACAACGAACTTCGGTTTAATTACACTACTTTCATTTTTTGCCCTTTAATTCGACATACCTTCGCGCACTCGATATAAATAATTGCAGTTTTATTCCACTGGTAGGATAAGGAATCGTAATAATTAGTATGGAATTTTTTTATTAAATTTT
The DNA here is from genome assembly GCA_030998225.1 of Diplolepis rosae. Classification (NCBI taxonomy): domain Eukaryota; kingdom Metazoa; phylum Arthropoda; class Insecta; order Hymenoptera; family Diplolepididae; genus Diplolepis; species Diplolepis rosae. Next base: position 9,925,313 of record JAPYXD010000698.1, read on the forward strand.
TCCAATTCGATAAACTTCAATAACTTGATTAAAAAAAACAAGATCTTGGGTTTATTCAAATTAAATTTACCAAATCTTATATGAACAAACCATCTTTGGTTTCGCGGAAAAATCTTTAGTTAAATCAATCAAAAAGTTTGTCATCCATATAAGGAGATTTTTTTATTTATCCAACTAAATTCTGGTTCGAATAACCAAATGGTTTTCTGAGTGTATGAAAATTGTGACAAAAGGACACAGAAATTTTGACATTTTACGAAAGCTTTTCAATAAGTAATTTGTTTTAAAATCCAAAAAACATAAAGAAAGGCGAATGGAAAATAAGAAAGAGGATTTGGATGTCGGTTTTTTTCATTCCTCTTTATTTTATTGCTGATCCAAGTCACTTTTTTCTGGTAGATATTACATTTGTATCTCAATAGTCAGTCGAGCATTGAAAGGCTAAATGAATGAACGGACTGAAAAAAAAACTAATCCTCATTCGACCTCACAAGCAGCAAGTATGATATTACACTCTATATCTGAATTAATCAACATTAATTAATTCAGAGTAATATTTATTAATAAATTTGCGTCGATGCGTTAACTTCCAGTCGGTAAGAAACTTTCGCTATAAATTAGTTAAAGTTTCATGTTGAATTAGTCAAATTTTACTGTAAGTTAGTTAGATTAACTCGGTTATTGTTTAGTTTGTACTTAAAATTAACAAATTTGTTCATTAAGGTTGTGGCAAAATCAAGTCTCCATGAAAAAAGTTTTTTTATAGTTTTGAAACTCGAAATTATATTACCAATCGTGTCTTATGGAAGAAAAAATATTGTTTTTTACGAAACAAATTTAGAACTTACGGAAAATTATACTTTTAAAAATGTTGTTTGTATTAGAATCTTTTCTTTTTGTCGTTTGTTATAAATTGTTAAAAAATGATTGGATTTTCATAATAAATCATTAAAATAATTTTTTGAAAAGAGACATTTTTTTATAAAATAACTATATTTGAAGATTATTTTCTTATTTACAAAATTGAAAACAGTAGAGTTGTAAAAGATATTTTTCCTGAAAAAAGCCATGATTTATAAAAATCCAATCATTTTTAAAAAATTGTAAAGAAGCGATACTTAGGAAAAATTCTATCACAAAGAACATTATTAAAAGTATTATTTTTCGTAAGTTAAAAATTTGTCAAAAATATAATGTTTTTTCTATTGTAAAATACAACTGATAATATTATTTCAACTCTTAAAATTATAGAAAAACTTTTTTCACAGAAACCTTTTTTTTAGCACGACAACTACATTAAAGAAGTTTTGCAAGTTATAGTAAAAAGATCATGAAATCGCTGAAGTTAAACGTCACATACGAGAATCTTTTGATAAAGAGTTTATTCCAAATTATGCAGCTCTTATGAATTTTCATACCTTGGAACTGATAAAAAAAAATTAATTAGAATAAAAGTTATTTAAGAGAGAAAAAATAGACGTTAAAATGGAATATTAAGATCCATCTCTGACTTCCAGCCTTTGTTTATCTTTTATGTTGCAATAAAAGTCAATTAGCACAATTCCTCTGCTATATGAAATTAGAATGAATAAACATGAAACTTATGTGAAGCGTGAATACCTAATATAACGGCATATTATATTTTTTAACAATTGGTAAGAAAGGAAAAAAAGAAAAAATTCTAATACAAAAAAAAAAATTTTTTTATAAAAAATAGTCTTTTTTCTCTCATAAGACACGAATGATAACATCATTTCAATTATTAAAATCATAAAATAACTTTTTTTTACCACTGACCAGATTTTCCGGCATTACTACCTTGATTGGAGGGTGGACGAATTTCCACTAATTCGAAATTCAGAGAGTAGATATGTATGTTATAATCTATAATGTATGCATCTCAGAGACCCCTTGACCATCATCATAAATTGGATCTACACACGCACTGGCTTTACGCCAATGACGAACAGAGCTTTATGGAGTTGAATAGTGAGAAAAATAGAAAAGAGAGGGAAAGGGAAAAAGCACCATAAATCCACCGTGTGTCTGTATTGACCACCGTGAAATTAAAGGCCAATGGCGAGATGATAGTTGCTCGATAATACAGTTTCGTTTTCCTACCTTTGTAGTCTATAGTGGAAACACGCGTTTCTATTTCTTCATCAACAGATGAAAATTTCGACGAAATCAGGTGGTCATATTATCGACTGTTTAATTAGATATAAATTGAATTTAAGTATGATTCAATATGAGATTAAGTTAAGTTTCGAATTTAATATCTTTAGAATAATAAAAGGTCAAATCCTTATATTTAAAAAAAATAGAATCCAAAGACTCAAAACTAACAAATATCGTTATTTTTCATTAAATAATTCTTAACGTTGGTTTTTTGTTTGGTAAAATACTCTTTAAAGCGCCAATTATGATTTCTAATGAATTAATTGATAAACGCTCTACACGGAAAAACTTTTTATATCAATTTTTACTATAGTATTTTTCAATTTAAGAAAAAACGTATCACTTTGATAATTTTTGTTAGTAAAAATACTAAACTTTATAATAATGATAAGAAACTTTAGTATAAACTATAGTAAACTTTGCTATGAATTATGCTGAAGTTTCATATCATTATTATAAAGTTTAGTATTTTTACCAACAAAAATTATCAAAGTGATACGTTTTTCCCTAAATTGAAAAATACTATAGTAAAATTTGATATAAAAAGTTTCTCCGTGTAACATGAAATCATTAAAAATTGTATAACAAGTCAACTCGACGTGCTAGAGATTTCGACAAGGTCTCAAATTATGACTCATTATTTATATTTGATCACCAATATTTGTGGATTTCAAGAGCACATTTATGCGATTTCCTATGTATTTTTTTATGTTATAGTGTCATATAATGCCCCCAATCAGGAGCTTTCCTGAAAATTTCCGGGAATGAATTAATGGCTGCACTTACAATTTTGACATCACGAATTTTAAATTAATAATAAAAATCATGAAACTTAAAATATTTTTGTTGGGCAAACTGTATTTTTGTTCATCTGACCAAACTCGTTTGCACGAATCAACCAAAGTTTTCGGTTAGACAATTTTCTGCACTTTCCAAATTTTTTTGCTTGAATTCGCCAAATGAATTTGTTTTGGTTGGATCAAGAAAATTATTTGATAGTATCGAACACATGTTTCAATGTAATAAATAAAATTTTGGAATTCAAGAAGCATAGCGGCAAGTATGAAATGGTCGATAGTTTTTCTATGAAATACTAGTTCGAGATTTATTCATTTACTCTCACAAATTTTCAACAGTTTTCCAATTTTGTGCATATTAAGTGTTAGAATTCTCTTTAAGATTACCAGAAAAAAAAATTACCCGTATTGAAATTGCCCTAATAGTCCGTATAAATAATTGGGCACTTGCGCGGACCCAAATAGTTTTCCATTTTTTGCAATTCAAAATTTATTTTTAAATTGTTTTTCCGCCTAAACGGTTAGTCGTACAGAAAAATATGCCGAACAAAAGTTGTATAGGACTATATTTTCTATAATTAGTATCATTGGGCCACGAGACTACGACGAAAAATGCAAAAAATAGAGGGCGCCAAAGTTACTAAAAACTCGTTTTTCCGCTTTTTCTACAAAAAAAATATTTTTTTACGTTAATAGTTCAAATGAAAAAGTTGTTCATATTCCATAAACTTACAAAATTGATATAAAAAGATTTATTCTCCGACTCAACGTTAAGTCATTGGGAGGAATTTTCCGGAGTGAATTGAAAGACGGTATTTCTTTGCAAATTATTTATGAATCGAATATATTAAATTCAATATAAAGTTAAGTTTTTAATAGGTATTAAATGAAAATTTTCGCATTTTATACATGGTATTAATCTCAAATGATTACGACCTCATTATTTACTTGGAAATAATTTACGTTGCTGATTAATAAAAAACTTGTTTCGATTATTTGCCGCGAGTGTAGTACATTCGTGATTCGGATGAATATTTAGAGATAAAGGAAATAAAAATTTCTTGACATTTCGAGATTAATTTCAATTCCATTTGAGAAACAAATTTATCAATAATGAAATCAATGTGAAATGCAGGTATTATTGAACAATCAAGACAACTCGTTCGATTCAGTTTTTCACTGCGACAATAATTAGAATTGTTAAAATGTTTTATATTTAAAGGACATTTTTTCCGGTGAATTTACTGTAAAATATTATTATTTTGTCCCCTGCTTTTCTATTTTTTTCTCGCACATTCCTATGTTTTTTATATCCTTTATCAAGAAAAACAAAAGGCTACGTTACATCTGCCACATCTAATCAACGCAGATTTCTTACACTCATAGAATTTCGATAAAAAGTACGATTTTCCAAATAAGTCATGACAAAAATTCGAAAAAAAGAATTTTTATTGGAAATAATGATCAAATATTCATCAAATGGCATAATTCAAATAATTCTTATTAAGAAATTGAATAAAAAAGCTTTTTTAGAATATAAAAAATATAGAACATAAATCATTAATAACAAGTATACTACAAAATTAAAAGCATAATTTCCCTATAAGATAATTTTCTTGATTCAGATGTTTTATCATTCTTTTTTTTTATTTGAATAAATTTAAATTTTGAGATTACGATCGTACTTTGCTTTTACTTTAAGAAACAAAAATTGAAGAAATTATGTCCTATATAAATTATTATTAATCTAATATAATAAAAATTAATACTTCTACAATCTATATAAATCTTTCTATTATGTAATATTCTTCAGTTCGAGAAATTGATCTGTTTCTTGGAATCATATTTTATTTGATAGAAATCCAATTTATTAATTAAAATCTCAAAAATTTAAATCCGAGAATCATTAATTTATATAAAATTTCAAAAATTCCTGATTGAACGGGGCCTTGTCAGATTGCCATTTTGCATCCCCCATCAATTTTTCATAATATAACTGTCTGGGTGCTCGAAAGAGCTCGCAATACAATTTGAGGAAAATTAACATTCATCTGAAAAGTTGCGATACGATAACTTTAAATAAACGGAGTAAAGGAAGTAAATATAATTAAACGTAACTCAAACATATCTCATTACGTCACGATCATCATAAACATTATAGTGCTATGGAATGTTTGCTTAAAATTGTTAATGTACTAATATTTACCCATTATAGATCTCAATATATAAATAACCCCTAATGCATAAAAAATAAGTAATATCATTTCTTGTTTTTTTATACTGCCCTGAATCAAAGAATAAGTATTTCAGAACATGTAGCTTCGTAGTCCAGTAGAATTAGCCGAAAGCGGCTTTTTTCGCCTACTCTTCTGTTTTGCTTAAAAATCATAAAAATGCTAGAAACAAAGAGTAAGAAAAAAAGACTGTAAATAGTGTGCACGACTTTTGGTGTCGAGTTTAAGGGAAAAAAAGTGTTTTTTTGTCTTCAAGGCGTTTTCAGCCAAAAACTATGAGTCGGACAAAAAAAGTTATCTGGCAAAAGTTGTAGCCGGATGATTAATGAACAAAATGGCACAAATCCAATTCTGAAAAAATGATTTATTTACGAAATATGAGATTGTTAATTAAAAAATTGACCTTTTTTTATTTCAATCATATAGCCGCAAATAAAAAATTTACAATCTTGGTTTCTTCAATATCGATAATCCACCTGAATGTCAACATTGTCTGAAAATTTCAAGTTTCCCCGACTTATATTTTTTAAATTATTAAATTGTTAATTTAACGAAATTGTCCCTATTTAGGCCCTTGTACTTTTTTTGTTAACAATCTAAAATAGTGGTAAGGTGTTGGAATTCATCCAATGGCCACTTGAATTTAATTTGCAATCAAGAAATTGAATTTTTTTTGTTTTTAGTTGCACAATGGAAAAAAAATGTAAATAAACAAAAAAATTGCAATTTCTTGATTGCAAATTTAAGTCAAGTGGCCAGTGGATGGATTCCAACACCTTACCACTATTTTAGATTGTTAACAAAAAAAGTACAAGGGCCTAAATAGGGACAATTTCGTTAAATTAACAATTTAATAAGTTAAAAAATATAAATCAGGGAAACTTGAAATTTTCTGACAATGTTGACATCTAGGTGGACTATTGAGTTTGAAGAAACCAACATTGTAAATTTTTTATTTGCGGCTACACGATTGAAATAAAATAGGACAATTTTTTAATTAATAATCCCATATTTTGTAAATAAATCATTTTTTCAGGATTGGATTTGTGCCATTTTGTTCATTAATCATCTGGCTACAACTTTTGCTTGAAAACTTTTTTTGTCCGACTCACAGTTTTTGGCTGAAAATGCCTTGAAGGCAAAAAAACACTTTATTTTCCCTTAAACTCGCCATTAAAAGTTGTGCACACTATTTACGATCTTTTTTTCTTACTCTTTATGTTTCTAGCATTTTTTATGATTTTTAAGCAAATTTAAAGAGGATAGACGAAAAAAGCCGTTTTCGGCTAATTCTGCTGAACTATAATTGAACATTTGTTTAAAGCTATTGCAACCCTTAAGAATAGACTCCGAGTTTCCTGTTATTTTATCCCACTCTAAAATTAAAAAATTATTATTTCGCATTACGTATTAAGTAACTTGGACGAAACTTATAGAACACTGCAAGTCTTATAAACCACTCCGTAATTGAGAAATAAGCACTCCGATTTTCGATTTCAACCCCTAAGGTTCTTTGAACATCCAAAATAATTTGAATTTCGTTTAAAAAAACATATATAAAATAAAAATGAACAAAATTTTGCTTTTAGAGGTAATATAAATTGTAGAAGTAGTTTTTGGGGTATAATTACAGTAAGGGGTAGCTTTTTCAGACTTTTTTTGATAATAATTTTCATCTCTTTTTAAAATACATATATATAATATAAAAATTTAAAAAAATATATTTCTCTAGGAGTGATTTTTGGCAAATTGTTACTGTCAAGGGTAGTTTTATGGGATCTTTTTGCTCATATTTTCTATCTTACTTCAAAATAAATAAATGAAATTCTAATAAAAAAAAAATTTCATATCAATTATGCTCATTTTTCTGTTTTTCCCAATTTTTTTATTTTTTAACAGGATACGTAAACTGACTTCATGTTTTTATTTAATTACAATATATCATAACTTCCAAAGTCTGTTGTCAACTAAAATTCCGAGTAATGCAATTGTGTATTTCATTTTTTAAATCTAAAGTAGTCAAATTCCATTTACCTAGGCACATACAAACTATTAAAAATTGAAATCCCTTTGTGTTAGAGATTTTATTAATAAAATAGACTTTTCTCAGTGCACATCCCACAAACCTCACTTAATTTAATATGCCTTTATATTAAGTATTCACGCTTCGCATAAGTTTCATGTTTATTCATTCTAATTTGATAAAGCAGAGGAAATGTGTTAATTGACTTTTATTGCAACATAAAAGATAAACAAAGGCTGGAAGTCATGGATGGATCTTAATATTCCATTTTAACGTCTATTTTTTCTCTCTTAAATAACTTTTATTCTAATTAATTTTTTTTTTCAGTTCCAAGGTATGAAAATTCATAAGAGCTGCATAATTTGGAATAAACTTTTTATTAAAAGATTCTTGTATGTGACGTTTAAATTCAGCGATTTCATTATTTTTTTCTAACTTGACAAATTTCTTTAAGGTAATTGTCGTACAAAAAAACATTATATAATGTATATAATGTAAAGTACCATTTAGAATTCAAAGAAATCAATTATAAAGATAATATTTGAAATTTGCAAACTGAGTCTAAAAATATTTTAAAGGGATTCTTTAAATAATGTAACTGATAATTTACGAAAGTTTTAAAATTCCCGCCAAATCAAACTAAAGGACAAAGATAAAATACAACAAAAGATACTAATTAGAATTCTATTCAATTTGTTTCTACGAACTTATAATAATTATTACAACTAGACTTTAAAATATGAAGATTATCTTGAATTAAGGATTTTATATAAGAAACTATTTTCATAGTATTTTATCAGCGGTAGTAAATCCCCATGAAAAAGGGTCTTTTTTATTTCTTGGTTCTTTTGTACGCATATTATACGATATTTCTGTTCCTTCAAACCTCGTCTTGGTCTATCGAAAGAATGGAGGAGAAACGTTCACAAGAAATGAATGAAGGGTTTATCTTAATCCACGGTTCGCCGAGCAGACAAGCTCTACCCAACCCCTTACAACCTCTTACCCACCCCTCTTGCTCCATAACCGATCACACTTCACTTGTTTTACCAGATTTTTCTCACTAGCATTTCTAAATTGGAATTACTACCTCAGACCAAAATTGGGAAGATTTTCTTTTCGCTCTTATGTCGCCAGTTCAATCTTTTTCTTTTCTGTTTACCAAAATTTATTTCCGGAATTTTTCTATCGTATAAAATGTTCATTTCCAACCAATCAAAAGCACTCCTATGCTTTAATAAGAAGTTGATAATAGTATATTATGCTACTAGGGATAAATGTTTTTCACAACACGTCTATTGAAAATTGTACTTTCACTGTCTCTTTTAAGACGGGAAATGGCTGATTTCTTAACTTTTGTTATTTTCTCCATGAGTGGAGAAAATAGCCATTTTCCCGTCTCATAACGAACGGTGAAAGTACAATCGTCACTAGACCTGTTGGAAAAAATAACGTGTTTCATTCGTGGGGAATAAGCGATTGTCAATACGTGTGACTGCAGCACTTGCCTTTGGCTCGTGTTGCAAACTTCACACTCATGGCGAATAGCTTGTTTTCCCCACTAGTAAAACCCGCCTTTAGAAAAAAAAATCATGTGCGACACGGAAGAAAAAAATAATTTTACTCGTGTAGTTATTACCCTCCTCAATAAACCTGAATCAGTGAACGACCACTGATTCGCAGTGACTATTCACTGAAGGCAGCAGCTATAAGTCTTTCACTGAGAATCAGTGAAATTCGACTGACGAATCAGTAAAATAGATTGAACTCACTTATTGAATCAGTGAAATCTTCAGGTAGGAATAATAAAAGCAGCAATATATTTTAATGATCGATGAACACGTTTATTTTAGGTTAAACAACACCAAAAAGAATTGACGTAATTATTATATGTCTAATTAAAAATTAAAGATCCATCGTTATACTTTAATCGTTCACAGGAACTTTGCGAATTTAAAGATTATGTTCACGTGGAGCGTTCACTGATTCCTCAGTGAAATCAAAGCAGGGAACTGATTCATCAGTTGATATATTTTCCACTGATATAATCAGTGACTATTTCACTGATTCAGGTTTAGAGCAATCAAACCTCACACTTGCTAAATAAATTTTTTTTTTTCCTAGTTGTGAAATATACTATTTTTTGACCCGCAGGGGGCAGAAATTGCACTCTTTGACCCGGTAGTATAAAAATGTTTCTACATTCATCATATGAGGAGGTAATGGTTTTTTGTGAAAAATCACTTCGGAATTTTCATCAAATCTTTACGTTTTGAGACCCCCTGAGTCAGAAAAAACGGTTTTTACGAAAGTGTTTGTCTGTAGGTCGTATACTCGATAACTCACGATAGAATTATCGGATTGAATTGAGCTTTGTTTATCGGAGCCGAAAAAGTAAGGACAAGTTCGTTAACTACCACATCCAACAAAAATTGTCAAAATAGGAGCATTTTTTGTGTTTTTGGAAAAATCCAAAATTATAATACTTGTTTCTGATAGTTCTCATAAATCTCTACTAATTATCCTAACAACATTTTCCGATTAAATTAAAATTAGTAAAGTTACAGTATGTTACAACTTGAAAAACGTAAATATCTAAATTCCACTTTTCAGTTAAATTTAACGAAATACGAAAAAAAGTTATCATACAAAATTGTTTACTACATAAATATCTACAAGTTTGAATCGCAAAATTTGTTTATAATATGTGAAATACTAAAAATATTTCAAAATTGTAGCGACGTTACGTTGGCTATTAAAATTAATTAAAATTTAATTTTTTTTAAAAATTAAAAGACATTTTAAAAGTCCCAGAATCAAAAACTTTTGGTACTCGGTTGGGCTCACCAATTTCACCTCTATTTGCAGACATTGTCAAGGATAAGTTAAAAAAAGGTTGTTTACGAATTTTAAGAGATAAATATGATTGCTCTCCTTTATTTTATTATAGGTTTGTAGATAACACTATTCTGTGTGTATAAAAGGAATATGAATTGTTTACAACTTAGCAGGGCCGTAGAGAGAAAACCCGGACCTGGGGGGAGGGGGGATCCATCGGGCCCTCCCACCCCTTTCTGTTTTTCTTTCTGGAAAACCATATTTAATCATTATTGCGTAAAGTACTATAACTATACCATAATTTACTGATGCTAATACTTATATACTACGCTAACCACAAAATTTTAAGGTTAAACAACGTTACGAGCCCTCCTAAAAACTACAGACCCGGGGGGAATCACCCCCGACCCCCCTCCCTCTCCACGGGCTTCTTTAGCGTGTTAAAGATTATTCTTTTTGCCGTGAAAATATATATTATATCAACATACCAGGAAATCCAGTAACGCTTCCTGGTGCCGCCGGCGACTTCCGGCGGAACTAAAGTTTTGCTTCGGTGGATTCTGATGTCTCGCAGTTCCGGTCCATTTTGTACTTTCCTTCTTGGGGGAGCAGAACTACCACTGCTTTAGACGTCAATAATTGGAATCGGTGTGAGAAATATAGCAGGCAGTTATTGTGGATGGTACGAAAACTCATAATTTTCCAGGTTCGGTTTGTTTCTCGGGCCAAGTTCGCTAGTAAGGGCAGGGGTAGAAATAGGGAAGAAAAAGGGTGAAAAGGAGGAATAAGCGAGATGAAAGGATGATGTTCGACTAAGAGTTGTTTGACGGCGGAAACAGGGCATGATACCATTTAACCCCAGAAACTTCCTTGCTCTTGGTGATGGCGTTAGTGACGCTTTTAAACCCCCTCGACTATCGTCATTTCTGAAAGTAGAAATTGTATACTGTGGCCTTAATCTCAAGTGCGTTACGGATGGGATTGTCGGAATTTACTCTTGTCGCTTTAAGAAACGATCGAATAATGCTGTTAACTCGTCCAATCAGTCTTAAGTTACTGGAATTTTTTAGGGGTAGATCGATTGATCTAGATGGATGTAATGTTTCAGAATGTTTGAGATTTTTTTTTTTAATACGTATATAATGTTTTGCAAGGGAAATAATGAGTTTTTAAAATTTTTTATTTAATCTAGAGTTTTAATATTTACTATAAATTTTTTAATTAGTTAATAATAAACAGGACTTATATCGACCCTTAGTATTAAAATTTGAATATTTTTTGTGTACTTAGTTGGCTTTAGGGTCCAGAAAAAATGTAAACTCAAGGTTTCATATTTTCAAACGTTTCGACTCAGGTTGGAGTCCTCATTTTTTTGTAAATCTTATTTTATTTAGACCTTTTTGTTAGTTTCGATTGTGCAATTTGTTTATATCGATTTACCACAATGTTACCCGTCACACGTGCTACTTTTAAGTTTCTCTCTTTAGCAATTTTACAAATCAAGGTTTTATATTTTTACCCTTTAGAAAATTTATTTATTTATACCATTTTTATAGTCTCAGATTTGCAATTCTTTTACATAATTTTTTCAACAGAATGTCCATCGGTCACACGTTTAAAATTGTTCAAGTTTTTTTGTATTTTTATGGGAAAAAAATTTTTGTGTACAGTTCTTTTACATTTAGTTTAGACAGATTTTACAGTTTCACATGTACAATTTATTTATATCGGTTTTACCACAATGTTTTATCTTTCACACGTGCTATTCTTTATGTTCTCTTCAGTAATTTTACAGAAAAAATTTTTGCACACTTAGTGTACAGTCTTACTTTATCGCAAATTTAGTTTTTAGTACAATTCTATAATTTCACACTTGCAATTCTTTTATATCACTTTTTTACCACAATGTTTATCCGTCTCAAGGCAATTTATAACTTTTCCTCCTTTGTATTTTTTATAGAAATAAATCTCACTGATGAGGACTCCAACCTGAGTCGAAACGTTTGAAAATATGAAACCTTGAGTTTACATTTTTTCTGGACCCTAAAGCCAACTAAGTACACCAAAAATAATCAAATTTTTTATTAGTATGTACAATATTAAATTAGTGTAAAAGTAATGGCATTTTTATAATTACTGTATTTTTCATTCGGGCTTGGTTTCTAAATTTTTTTTTTTTATAATTCAATTTACCTGATGAACCTGGAGTTGAAAATGTGACTTTTTTTTAATTAATGGATAATGTGTTAGGATAAAATATTTTATTTTGACATAATCGATTTTCTGCTCACGATTTGTGACAGATATAGGAAAAAACTTTGATTAACTTTCGAGGTAACTAATGCGAGTATTTTTACATTTTCGACCATTTGTAGGCGCAAGTGTTCTTCAATTAATTTTTATCCGTCGCTCGTTATGAATTAGTAAGAAATACTTGCTGTATTATAATTGTAAGGTTGGATAATTTTTCCTGTGATTCATTACTAGAAAGTTGATTCTTGTTGGTACATAGTGGATAATTTCTTAAAAATAAATTATTAGTTTCAATTACATTATAATTACAAATCACTAATTTTGTAATCAATTATTTGTGAATTGTTAGTCGAATTTCCACTTTTTATATTGCAACTGGAATTTTAAGTTTCCACTATTCGATTTGATAATCTGTTGACTAACTAGATAAATAGAACCAATTTTTACACGCAAAATAGTAAATAATAGATTTTATTTTTGCAAATTTTGCCACTCAAATGGCACTATTTACCATTTAACTATCAAAAAATGAAACAAAATGGTAAATAGTGTAATTGAAATAATAATACATGCAAATATAAAATCTATTACTATTTTGTCTTTCAGAACGTAAATTGTCCATTTAAAATGGCACTTTTAGCTATTTTGTTTTTTGGCTGAAAGTGAATTAGTAATTGTACTGTGAAATGTTGGCGGAAACGGTCTAAATTTGAAAATTTTCTCATTAAAAGTAATAAGGGTCGAGTAAATTCCATGGGGTGAAATCTATACATCTATGGAAACAAGTAACTTCGCAACATTACATTTATTACTCCCTTTCAGGTCGTGATTCTTTGTAGAAACAACACAAAGACGTATTACGAAAGAAATATTTCCTGGACAATCAATCAATATTCAACGTGCATGTTAATGGTCGATTAATTCGCCGATGTAGAATCTCCCCGCGCGTTTCTATGGCGCGCGTTCCCTGCATCCTTGCATACGTGGCATGCCATGGAGGTCGCTTTTTCAAAAGGTTTTGTAATCGGCCAGTTCATTTGTATGCGGTATGCGTATCGAGGAGGAGCTTATAAGTAACACAGTAATGACATACCCTGTCATGGTAGAACAGTTTTCTCGGCTCATTGTCGTTACGGACGCATTGATTGATTGACGCCAGCAGGAAAATTCCAGCGATACTTTTCCTCCACATATGGCCGATCAAGAAAACTCAAAATTCCATACTTTTTGTTATTTTCTTTTATCAACCCATTGTCGGCAATAAAAATTCCCCCGATGGATTTAATTTATTTTACGACATTGTCTTAACGCAAACATACGTCAAAGTTGATTTGTCTTTTGCTCATATTTCCCATACGGGATCCTGTATGAATTGTAGAACAGTAAATTAGAAAATGAACTGATTCAGGGAACCATACAGGATCCATCGCAGAATCTCATGTAGTATGGAGGAGATAAATTTCAATACAGCTTGCTATAAAGGTTTGTTGAGCAATTTTTTCTACAATTTTAAAAACTTTAATCTCCAAATGGACATACAACTTTTTCATAGCAATTTAATAATTTTTTTAAAATAAAATAATTATTAAAAGTTGTTTCTTTATAGAATTCAATTCGTAAAGTTTCAATGTTTCTCTATTTTTACATTCTCATCATGGATGAGAAGGTATTGGTTTTATGTGAAAAATGACTTTCGAAATCAGAAGAGTCAGAGTCAGAAAAAATGGTTTTTACGAAAGTGTCTGTCTGTCTGTCTGTCTGTAGGTCGTGTGCGGCATAACTCTCGATAGAATTATCAGATTGAATTGAGCTTTGGTACACTTTATCGGAGCCGAAAAAGTAAGGACAAGTTCGTTAACCAGCCACATCCAATCAAAATTGAGGGGTTGAGCACCACTTTTGTGTTTTTGAAAATAATTTTTTGAAAAAATAAAAAATTTCAATACTGGTTTTAGATAGTGCTCATAAATCTCTAAAAATTATCCTGATAACATTTTTTGATTAAATCAAAATTAGAAATATTACAGCATATTCAAATTCGAAAAAAGTCAATATCAAAATTCCATTTTCCAGTTAAATTATACGAGATACGAAAAAACGTTATGATACAATATTATTGAATAAATAAAGACCTACAAATTTGAATTGTAAAATCTTTTCATAAGATGCATATTTTTCTTTTTAATTAATAAAAAAACTATTGAAAATCCGAAATTCAATTTTTTAACAATAATATGTAAAATAAGAAAAAAACGTAAGAATACAAAGTTGTTAGTTTCAAAAAGATCTACAAGTTTTGTCTGACACAGTTTCTGATAAAACATATATTTTTCGTTTCAATTCCAAAAAATACGATTAAAATTCAAAAATTTCATTTTTTAGACAAAATATGTGAGATTCAACAAAAACTTTGAGATGAAAATTGTTTGGCTAAATAAGGTCTACACATTCTTATCGATACATTTCTCGACAGGATGTATATTTTATGTTTTGATTTTTAATATTAAATAAATTCGATTTTTTTCACCAAAATATGTGATACGAAATAAGCGTTGTTCTGCAAAATCATTTCCTTAAATAAAGTCTACGATTGTTTTTCCTTTTTAAAAGATTTGGAAGAAAATAAATTTATCAATAATCATGTAATTTATTAAAAAGTTATGTTGGTGTTTAAATGTTCCTTTATTAATCTATGGGAAGATTACAAAGTAATACAATGGAAAGTCACACTAGTGAAAAATAAAAGATACAATGTATAATAGATAAAACTTTATGTGAAGAACACTCGAATGAAGAAAGATGACGCTTTAGCTCTATCACAGTTATGCTCAGACTAACTCCTTCCTAGGTCCTGGCTTTTCCTCGACATTTGGTAGTCCTTTCCAAACGGGGGAGAGAGATGTCATAAAAAGTGCAGGTCACTTTTCTCTGCGACTCTTCCTGCTGTGCCTACAGTATTTATGTGTAGGTATAAATATCGTTGTACTCCAACAAGTTACAAAAATGCATACAGAAAATCGAGCGCGAAGCGCGAGTGTCATGATGAGAATGTATTCCTTAAGGCCGATAGAGCCTAATATCATTAAGTTGGTTTGAGCTTCAGTATTAAATTATAAGAAATAAACTTAAACGTATGCGAAGAGCACAAGACCGAGCGCGAAGCGCGAGGTCCAGAAAGAACGGAGCGCGAAGCGCGACGTTCAAAAATTCCGGAGCGCGCAGCGCGACGATCGAGTATTACGGAGCGCGACGATCGAATCGCGCGCCCCAGGCGCGCTCAAACTTGCGAGCGAAGCGAGCTGCGCGCTAAGCGCGCAATGAGAATGTGCCCGCAAAGCGGGCAGATTTTTTTCATCCATTTCCACATAAATGTTTACAAATTTGATTTATAATGAAAATAAAAATTCAAAAATAAATGAATAAACAAAAAAAAATGATTTTTTTCATTTTGAAACATTTAAACCAAATCTCAAACTTTTTGTGTATATGCTCGTATACACAAGAACCGATTAGACGTAGTTTTTACGGTCCCGATGAGGGTTAATAAAAAAAGTCAAATTTGTAAAAATATACTTTGCAGTAGAAAGAGAACTAAGAGAGCAGCACAAGAAGCAAAAGAGAATGAAAAGCGTACCAAGAGAATCAATAGAGAATGAAATGCGTACCAACAGAATCAATGGAGAATGGAAAGCGTACCAAGAGAATCAATAAATAATGGAAAACGTACCAAGAGAATCAATAGAGAATGAAACGCGTACCAAGAGAATCAATAAATAATGGAAAGCGTACCAAGAGAATCAATAGAGAATGAATAGTTCGACTCGGGGTATATATGGACTAATTTTTCCCTAAGAATACACGCGAGATTCCCTCCAACGAGGGTTCCCTTATACGAGCGCGTCATGTTTCCCTATAACGAGCATCTCATCGACTCCTCTTCTACCACTTCTATGGGCTAAAGCGCGTTCGAATTTAAAACAGTAACGCGCATATCAACAAGTAGGGTATAGAGTGGTTCCCTCTCTCGCTCGTTGCAGAAAATACTCCACAGCTCGAGCTTCTCGTTGGAGGGAATCTCAAGTGTACTTTTTTTTCACGTCCAATGAAAAGTGTTCAAAAAAGTTGAAAATATTTTACTGTTATTACGGGTCATGCATAACCTTTCCCATTCATGTAAGGCTTTATCTATAGTAATCTTATATTTTTATGCATGTCCCCTTACATAATTTCATGTATCTACCCCATTAAGGGGTTTCATCACCTTTGAGCCCCCCAAAATAGTGTCATTTTTATGATTTATATTTAGGCAGATAACAAAACGTAAAGCAATTAAAATTTATAGAGTTTATTAACTAATATATTAACTTTACAAAAAAAATTTTTTGTTTAGAAATACAAAATGGCGGATGAGTACTGCCGTGGCCAAAAAAAAATTATTTCGTAGATTGTCCGCGGCAAGAAATTCTAAAAATTGAGATTTGCACCTGGAACAAAAAAAATTTTTTCCTAACGTTTATAAGATTGCCCAGTGAAGTACCCATGATTATAAAAAAATATTCATTGTTGCAGAAATGGTGAGCATTTCAATGTAACACTTAATTTTCGCCCAAAAAAGCGACCTTAATTTGTTAAACAAATAAACAATTGTCAACCAATCTTTAAAATCGTAGGTACTCCACTAGATAATTAAATAATCTTTTATTTAAAACAAGATTCATGTCAATCGGTTGAAAAAACCGATTGGGCATCATTCTTAGGACTCTAAGGGACCTTTTTATGCAAGAAAAAAAGAATTTATTTTTTGAAAATGCAAAAGTGATGAAATCCTTTAAGTTATATTCCAAAATATTGATATTTTCAAATTTTATAACTCCTCATTTTTAAAGTTTTGAATAACATAAAAATATTGAATTTTGCTTGCAAAGTTATCGATATAATTGACCAGGAAGCATAATTACTGAGAATAAAATATTTATTCCTTCAATATCGTAAAAATTTTCTAGAAAGCCTTCCTTATCAAGAATTTATCGTTAGTAGACAGTCGCCACTGGACAAACAAATGACTGGAATAAAAATGTGTATCAATAGTATTAGCGTATGACTTTATCAATATATCTGGAATACATATGCACTAATGGATATTGATTTGTTTAATCGATTCTGCAAAACGGACGGATAAGAAATGTGATATCGTTTTCTTGATTCTTTTTATTATTTTCTTTTTCAATTTTATTCACGTGACATTTCCGTGAAACGAAGAATTTCTCGAGTTTGATCGGTCGTTTAAATCATTGTAAAGCACATAATATATTATACATAAAAATTAAAAAAACATGAATGCAGCAGAGAAATATATTATCTTATATGAAAGCCGGAAATGAGGATCTGGCATAATCATTTTTATTTTTATTGAGGCTCTTCTGTTTGATCAAATCAATAAGTCTCATGACTAATTTCATCACAACATATTTTTTATATCGCAAACATTCATCTAAAAGTGTACCAAGTACCCTAACTCGCCTATTAATTAAATTAACACCTTGGAAAATTCATAAACAGTTTGATTTATTACTAACAAAACATACATATTTATTCATTATTTTTTTATGGCTTTCTTACTGTATAATAAAAAATTCAAACACGTTTTAGTTAGTTTAGTATTTTGAATTGTTAATTTTAATCGTGAATTGAGATACTTTCTATATTTTTATATTGCATAAAAACTATATATTATTCTCGTTTTTTGTGAAGTAGAAGAATAAATTGTTCTATTGAATTTCAAATGTGAAAATAAATGGAAAAATCTAGTAAAATATTTGTGATGCAGTTCCCCCTCGTTTCAGAGGAAAGACACGTCGTCCTAATTAAAGGAACTTTGAAAGGAGTTACTTTTTTCTTTATTTTCATAAAGTCTCTGCATATCTCACGTCTATAATCACGAATATTTATTACAACTTCACATGCAAGCAGTGGCAATTAGTGAAATGTAAGCGTTAAAAATTAAGGTTTCTTTAACACAAGGTGTTGCCATGTTTCGCTAAAAGTCAGCAAACATCATCTTTGCAATAATGAGTTCATTTAAACAATATTTTACATACTAAATTTCCCGATATCCTAATACATAAGTTAATTGTTGAATTATAAATTTATTTATTTTATCAAATATCAAAATGTCCTTCTCTGAGAAATTACTTTATCAGATTCGAAACGTTGAATTTATATCATTATCATTTAATGATTCTACTTTCAGTGTCTTGGATTCCAATCAATATATTTTTGCGTATATATAAGTTGCTTATTATAAGTAAAACTTGAGAATTCAAAAGTAGTTATTCATGAAATTATTATTCAGTAATTCAGTATAAACATCATAAGTATTCAGCTCGATGTACACGGAGAAACTTTTTATATCAATTTTTACTATAGTATTTTTCAATTTAAGGAAAAACGTATCACTTTGAGAATTTTTCTTAGTAAAAATTTCCCATTTTATTTATTCCTTGATTAAAATGCACATTACTTAAATTACTGTAAACTTAAAAGAAAAAATTGTGTGATAAATAATCATGAACTACGAAATTAGATATTCTTAGGAATATATGGGGTCATTCCATATTAAATTGTCAGTCGATATCGCAGATTTGAACGAGATAATTTTTTTTCGGTTCTTTATCAACAATAAATAGACACGTATTTTGTTATTTGGCCAAAAAATTTTTTTTCACAAGTATACGATTTTTCGAATTTTAAAAAAAATGATATTTTCGACATAGCAAGCGCACTTTCAAGCCTGCTTATCTTGAAAACAATTGATCGCACGAAAATTTTTCCAAATTACGAAAATTAGGGTTTTGACTCTTCTTTACAAGGATTTTTGCGAAAAAATTGTTTAAATATTTTTTAACATACAAAAGTAAAGAAATAAACGCAAAATCGTTTTTTACAAATTTGGCCCCTTTCGAAATTTCTTTTTCGTGGATTTAGATTCTTTGAAGTCTGTTACAAAATATGACGATTGAATCAAAATGGCTGGATCATTGATTCGGAAGTTATGGAATTTTGAAGAGCCTCGCGCAGCCTCCCGCGAAATCCGGGCGCTACTTTTAGCGCTAATAACTTACGCCCGGTAAAACGCTCGACGCGTGTGGAAGCGCCCGGATTGCGCGCGAGGCTGCGCGAGGCTCTTCAAAATGCCATAACTTCCGAATCAATGATCCAGCCATTTTATTCAATCGTCATATTTTATAACAGACTTCAAAGAATCTAAATCCACGATAAAAAAAATTTCGAAAGGGGTCTAATTTGGAAAAAAACGATTTTGCATTTATTTATTTACTTTTGTATGTTAAAAAATATTTAAAAAATCTCTGCAAAGAAGAGTCAAAACCCTAATTTTCGTAATTTTGAAAAATTTTCGTGCAAACAATTGTTTTCAAGATAAACAGGCTTGGAACTGCGCTTGCTATGTCGAAAATATCGTTTCTTAGACAATTCGAAAAATCGTATACTTGTAAAAAAATTTTTTTTAGCCAAACAAAAAAATACGTGTCTATTTATTGTTAATAAAGAACCGAAAAAAAATTATCTCGTTCAAATCTGCGACATCGACTGTCAATCTAATATGGAATGACCCATATACTTATAAAAATAGTATATTATGCAACTAGGAAGAAAATGATAGTATATTGTGCAACGAGGGAAAAAAAAAGTTTATTTTACAAGTGTGAAGTTTGATCTCCGAACAAAGCGAGGGCAACAATCACACGAGTAAAATTAAAATTTTTCCGTGTTGCACACGATTTTTTTTCTACTGTAGGGTTAAAAAATGAATTTTTTTGCCTTGAAGGGGGAAATAAAATGCACTTTATGACTCGCCAGTAGAAAAATGTTTTTTCCGTGTTGCGTACGATTTTTTCCCACCAACCGCTAGTAGAAAAATACAAATTTCAAAAAATATACATATATATTGATTTAATTTATAAATTTTGAATTTCGAAAATCAGTATATTTTATGCGAAGGATATAATTGAATAAAATAATAAATGTTTAAATTGTGCCTTCTAATTTCACATGTTCACCATTTTTTTCTTAGTTTTACTTGAATTGAAACCAAGAAAGAGATTTGAATGACAAAATCGATAGACAAAAAAAAGGTATTGACGATAAATCCGATGTATGGCATTCCTTAAGTAGCGTTACTTACTGAATGTCATTAGGCGGTAAAATAATTCCCAACTAAGTAAGTAAAGCAATAAAATACATAATGCATCCGTCAAGTTTTCCCATACGCAACCCGGGCAACGTTGAAAAGACAGTTCCATGAAATCATGCATCTCAAAGTCTTGCGTATGATGTTATTATTGAGCATTGATTCCCGGATTTATCTTCGAGATATTTTTATGATCGATTATGTCAACAGTATTGCCTGTGGTTTTTTCTATAGTATTTCATTCGAAGGCTTGACTACTGTTGAATATCTAGATCCTCGACTTCTATTTATGGGCACGTTCCACTTGGGGAATAATATAAATTTCAAATGATTTTTTTCTCTCAAAAGATAAGCAATTTTAAGTTAAAGATAATAATATAATTTTTATTTATATCGCTTCAAGAGTTTGATATTTTTAACTTTTAATATTTGCATAGTATTAACATTAAACCTTTTTTAAGGTAGAAGAACTATGGAGGACATCATTGGAGAAAAATATAAAAAATATGACTACTGAGATGTTTTTTAGATTTCGTAAAGGATTGAGAGGATTTACAATTAGGAACTGAACTTGACAAATTTAATCATCATGTTTAGACAGGTATAATATATCCAAATATTCAATTTATAAAATTCTGTTTTATAACATTTAAGTCAAACTAATCATCATTTTATTTTTTCAGATGTTCAAGATTACTATTTTATAAGGGATCTCAGGAAAATCTTATCAATACAAATGCAAAAGAAATGGTCAGTAACGAGAAGGTCGGATTCGTTTGAAATTTTATATTTTTAAACTATTTACTCAGTGAAGTAAGGTTGCTTGGTGTGAATCACTATTTATTATTCTTAAAAACTCTTTAGAATTCATGATTTCACAAGAGTTTGAAATTTGTCGATAAATTAATGATTAATAAATTGATGATTTTTACATGGATTAGAAAATTAAAATAAAAATATAAACATTTAGAGAAAAAGTTAAAAGATTTTTCAAAAAAATTTCTATTGAATTTAAAGGATAAAAAATGAGACAATAATTGCATTTGAGATTTGGAAAACTGAAATTTGGGATCTTTCGAGTTCAAAAATTCAGACTTTGAAAATTGAATTGAAAAAAAGACAATTAAAAGAATTACAGTATAAGGTAGTTGTCGTACCAATAATCAGATCTCTGGAAAAAAAAGTTTTCTGGCGATTTTAAGACTTGAAATGATATTATCAGTCATGTCTGATGAAAGAGAAAACATTTTTATGAACAAAATTTAAAACTTACGAAAAATATTACTTTTAATAATTTTTTTTCAAATAGAATTTTCCTTACAATCGCTTCTTAACAATTTTTCAGAAATGAATACATTATTATAAATCATAGCTAAGTTTTAAGGGAAAAATATTATCTGCAACTCTACTGTTTCCAATTTTGATAACAAAGAATAAAATCTTCAAATATTGTTATTTTAAAAAAAAATGTCCTGTAAAAAAATTCTTTCAAAGATTTCAGCCACTGAAAACTTTAATTTTAAAAGTGGAAACAGTATAGTTCATAGAGAAAATTTTCCTCGAAAAAATAAGCCATAATTTATGAAAATCCAATAATTTTTTAAAAAATTGGTAAGAAGCGATAGTGAGGAAAAATTATATTACAAAAAATATTATTTTTCGTAAGTTTTACATTTTTTCCATAAAAATAATGTTTTTTTTATAAAACACAACTGATAATATCATCTCAAGTAATAAAACCATAGAAAAACTTCCTTTTTGGAAAGTATAATAAAAAAAATGAAAGTCACAGAAGATTTTTAAGAATATTGTCTTGATTAGTTTACTAAATTATTCTAAGCCTAAAAACATGATGGGATTCACATTAGATAGCCTTACTCTCGTAATTGCTATTTGACACTTTTTTACGACGAAGATCAGCAAAGTGAAAGCATTTTCACTGCTATATTCTTTCGAACATATCAAGATGTTAATAATTTTATGATAGTATTTAGGCAAAGTAAAAAATCTAATGAGCCGAAATTTGGGCCTATTAATAGAAGAATGGATAAGCAAGAGTTTTGATTGCTTCGAAAGAAGAGAAAACTGTCTTAGATGGAGGAAAAGATTGTACAATGAACTTAGTGAAGCTGACGGAATGCCTACCAGTCGCGTATCTTTAGAGTAAATAATTAATTTCATGGAACGAAGGCCGAAGGTCTCGGGAGACGGACTCCTGGTGCAGCGGCCGGTCACAAGTCACGTTCGAGCAATGCAAGGAAACACTATGATTACACGATACGTTGATGCCTAACCTAAGCCAAGCTAACTTCACCAATCAGGTTCAGACTCTCTCAGTCTGAACCGAATCGAGTTGAGTTCGAGCCACTCTCGAATTAATCGGATTGTTCTGAGGCAAACCGCTTATTAAGGTCGGGCATGCAAACTCGAGAGCCTTCCAAGGAGCCTTATTGATCTCTCTGATAATAAAGGGAGATCACGTCCCTGCGCTTCATTTTAAATCTATATACCACTCGCTCTTCTCTCGTACTGCATCGCTCTGATCGATGGCTCTCGGATGCTAATATCGACATGCCATAGATCATGTCGACGTAGATCGGTACTGCTTCCAAGCCAATTTCTCTCCGATCTACGATTAGGCTCCAATTTCTTGTCAAACTGCAACTACCAGAGTTCCTCAAAAAATGAAATTGAAAAAAAATTTGGGAAATCTCTTCTTTACTTATCAAAAGCTTGCAAAAGTAGAATTGATTACTTTTGAAAGTTTTGAAATTGACAAATTGAATATTAAATGCTTTTTAATTCACTTCCCCAAGTTTATATTCTACATATATGGAAATTCTGGGATAAATAATAAATTTATATCAGATTCGAACATCTTTCAAATTTTATGTACACTTTAATTTCATCTAGTAAATTTCCTAGTCGTAATATAAATCGAAGGAAATTCTGTTTTAAAAATATAAAATAATATAATGGCACTGAAGAGGGCCCCCATTTGTGGCCGAAACGTTTGCCTTTTGTATTTTTTATGTGTTCTATCACTTAATTAAAAAAATAAATCCGTATCAAAACTGACCCCATGCCAAATTAACTATTACAAAATTATTATTGTGGGTCAATAAAACATTGAACATGTACGGAAACATGTCACGATATAATATAAAAAGAATTTGCTATTCTCGATTTAATTATGTTACTCATCAATCTCAGAATAATTTAAAAATTGTAAGTAAAGAGAGACTTTAAAATTCTTGAAATTCTTAACAATAAAATGCGTTGCATGAGATGTTTGAATTTTGAATGCAAATCTGTCTGCATTTATTATGTCGCCGCACGTGAGAATGATGTTTTAAGGTGCTTGGTCCCAGCAGGGGATCGCACACAGTAATCTGAGAAGTTTCTCTGTATCAGATCTCATCTCTGATTCTGACTCTTTCTACACTGGTCCTTTGACAATGCCGACACGTTCTTCCTGCCTCTCGTTCTTCCTTCTTGAATAGCCTCGATGATGTCGGTGGAAGCACTGAACGTACGAATTGAGGAAACTGATTCTCTAGAGGAAAAAGAAAAAACTATTATTTTGGAAAACATAATATTACTGATTGTGAAAATTATAAGGCATGATTATTGTCAGCGTTCCATTATCGCAGAAAAGTTTTATAAAGAGATAAAAACTAGTTCAAAAACTAAAATTCCAGCTAAAGATTCATATAATTTTCACTGTGAAAGACATCGATGTCCCATTTTCTTAGGTTTCGAAAAGTCAGAAATAACTAATTGTATTGCTTAAGACATCATTTTATGATCTAAATGATCAGCAGTGAATGAAATACAATTATAATTACTCCAGATGTTAATCGACTGCAATAGAGTTCCTTCCGTTTCTACGTCATTGTGATTAGGATGGAACATTAATTTAATTTCTCATTCTTTTTACAAGAAATTAATTACGCATTTATTTTTAGTCATGTTGAAAACGACTTAGTTCAGACACAGAAGAAACTAATTAAAATGGTACGTAAATGGACATTGGCGTTACTTTTAGATGCTTTTTCAAGAAAACCATTAAATTCTTTATTGAATTGATTGATGGATTTATTTGAGTTGTATTCCGTAATTAAACTGAGAAATATTTGTTTCTAAAATTATAATTTTGCCCTCAATACATATGTACTAATTTTTTATAAATTAATCATAGTTCTATATTTTATAATTGCTACTTTGCAAGAAAGTGTGAAGGCAGATTACACTTTTAAATTGATGGATAAAAAAATGCGAATAAGGAAGTGTTTGAGTTAATTTAGACATGGCGTTTCCTTGTTTTTGACATAGCATTTCCTATGTACATAAAATACACACCCGTATTTTGCATTCATATTTATTGTTTAAACTAGACACGTCTTTTTGAAATCTGTTAGATCTGGCGCTAAATAAGCGCAAAATATAGGAGAATGTAAGCAGATACATTACATGGCGTTACATACAGTCACGCTAACTTCGTATTTAGATACTAATCACAGTTGTTCATTAATTCTCTCAATTCCTATTTGCTAATCGAACATTATTCACAGCTTATAAAATTCAGAGATTTTTTTAACTATTCTATATGAATTAAGTTGAAATGCAAAGAAAAATTAAGGAGGATTTGAAATTAGATGGGTTACAGGGAACTAGAAAATATAAGCTTCATAAAATAAAGACCACTTTTGGGGACAAGAAATCTAGTCAAAATATTTTTAAAAATATTATAAGATTCACAAAAAAAAGGGTTGCAACTTTTGTTTGGAAAATGAAGATCAAGTAAAATATGAAAGCTTTCGATTAAAGACACACATGTTACTAATTAATAATTTTCCAAATTTGTAATCATCCAATTTTCGAAACTTTTTAAATTCCAAGATCATTTCATCAGTCTTTTACAATTTCTCAAATTTTCTTTATGAATTGAGAAGTTTGGTTTAATTCTAAGTTAAAATATAAATTAAAAGATGTAAAAAGCCAAGAATCTTGATAAAATAGAAAATTTAGGGAAATAATCCTAAATTATTTATCCATACTAAAAAAAAGGAATTGTAGTTCATGATAAATATTTTTTTATTGATTGCAATAATATTAAAGAGTAAGAGCGAATCATTGGTAAACGTGGAGTACCCTACATCGATTAATATATTTTTTTAAGTAGTACTTGCTGGTATCATCCTTTAAGAAGGGGTTGAGAACTATTGAGAGATGTTCGACGCGAGCAGCTGGATATCGAGATGATGGCTGGCGTCTATCGGAGTCTCGATTAACCACAAGGCGATGAAAGAGTTCGATGAAATAATGACGGGGCCCGATCAATAAATAGTAAGACTCTGCATGGATGTCAAAGTCCAAGAGTGAGGATTTTAAGCATTTGGTCGGGCAAAGAGATCCCGCGCTAATGCAAGTCGAGGGAAGACAGCTATTAAAACCCCTATTTAAATATTATCAGTGAAATTACAGTGCTCAGTGCAAGCTGCAATCTCCTCAGTCATTACTGGCTGACCGTTCGTGCTCTTTAATCGCCGTTGTCAATACTAATCGACATCGACGTGATTTAATTCCATGCCTCTTTCTTTATTGTACACGTTGCTCTGTATTTGCTTCAATCTCGATGTGAAAGCCATAGCTTTCATTTTGTATCAATATTATCCTTGCTGGAAAACTGGACAGGACTCAATAGAATTTAATAGGTCTAGCTATCAAATATAGAAAATTCTTTCAAAATCTAAAAAATTTATAACCCGACAAATTCTATCAACATATTTATAAGTAAGAACCCTGTCAAATTTTCGATGAAAACTTATAAAATTTCGTTACTCTCTGACAGAAAAATTGTTATCAAATTCTAGAAGGGGAATATTGCTTGGCCTACTAGTAATTTTTAGATAGTTTTTACAGAAAAAATAAAAGTTTTCCTACATACATTTTTTTTTAAAATCGTTTCTAAAATAAAGTTAAAAAAACATAACAATTCATTAGGATGAAAACTATTTTTCTCCAGCAAACTTATTGAATTTCTTAATGTTGTTACCTCACGCCATTAATTTTGGAACTTGAAAAGCTTCTTTCTGTTTCTAGTTTTGCAGATTATATTCTCAACATTTGTAATATTTTTATTTCCTATATATCAATTTCTTTACTTTTTATTCAAAAGATTACTTGAAGTAAATTAGTGACTTGGAAAATGGAGTATTAAATATATTAATGAATTACAAATTGGGAAATCTGAAGATAATCAAAATTATCATAAATGATGCCACACCAGAATTATAAAATAGACGACTTTGATCATTAGAATATTGATATATTATTTAAAGAATCTTGGAAAATTTCAAATATTTGGGAAACTCCTCAACTGTAGTTTCTAATTAAAGATTGATTTACGTTATCTACACAAAAGTAACAGCCCTTGAATATACAATGAATCTTCTGCAATTATTTATTACAATCCGAATTATATTAGATTAATTTGCAATTTGTTTTCTTTAGACTAACGATATTCTTTCGATTTTAGGAAACGTGGTGACGAAAGTAAGGAGCTTCAAGTTTCACCATTATTGAAACAGAAAAATTGTTATCAAATTCTAGGCGGGGAATATTGCTTGGCCTAATAGTAATTTTTAGATAGTTTTTACAGAAAAAATAAAAGTTTTCCTACATTATTTTTTTTGAAAATCGTTACTAGATTAAATTTAAAAAAACATAACAATTCTTTAGGATGACAACCCGTTGCGACCTTCTCATTGATTCTCATACAGCCTTTTTTTCCTAAGACTTGCCACTTGTTGCAGTCTAATTGGATATGAAATTAAGTCAACGAAATTCCAACAAAAATGCAGACGGGCTACGTCATGGAGATTTAAAATTTATATTTTCTGTCTGCGCCATTCGGGAACTGGGAGATGCTACTGACGACATCCGTCATCTTTTTACTCGGGTTAACTTCATGAAGATGATTACGATACTGCATAAACAATTGCCTTTCTCCTTTGGGGTGCATTATCTAGTGCAACCATCGAGGCAAAATCAAAACATTTAATTTTCATTTCTAGATATTTAAATAATTAAATCATTATTCAAATGAATATATTGAAAGAAATAATTGAAAGTTCATCATTTCGATTAATATCTTTCTTCTAAAGTACAAATTAGACTTAATTTTCAAAAAATTTTATTGATTTCGATACCTTTGAAAATTAATTTTAAAATTTACCTTTTGAATCTAAGGCAACAGAATTTTATGAAAAAAGTCACCTTTGAAAATCTAATAATTCCATTGATTATTTTCCGATATTCAGGTTTAATATTAGTTTTAGTCCAGATAGCTTCATGATTTTGTGAACGTGAAACATTAAAAATAGGGAAGGATAAAATATTGGCTCCAAAGCCTTGTCGTGATCTTTGATGATCGATCGATTGAAGAATCGCTGAAAAACTGTTCGTTATACGAGAGTGGCGTACCTCCTGTAGTTCAGCTGTGAAAAGACGTGCTCGATACCTTTTTAACGTCAGACTGGTTACGACTATTCTATGAACTTAAGCAGTTAAATTTTATAAAGAAGAATGGCGAACTCACAAAGAATAGGAAATATAATTACGGGTAAATAACAGGATGAAGAAGAACCCTTCATTCTCATTTTCTTATTTTCTCCCTTTTAATGGATACCAGATTGCGAAATTTTTTGAATTCTTTCTGAAACGCAGTTTTCTTCTTATTCCGATACAAATTCTGGAATTTAAATGAATTAAAATATTTTCCTTTATATTTACTTGAGAAACTCAAAACTTTCACAAAGTAGGCGAAATGACTTCTGTCTACAATAAAGCAGAAAAACATCCGACCATGACACTTTGACCTCGACTTAGATCAACGATAAATTTGTCGTTGATAATCTTATCACGATGCACGTACAGTCACTATGTCAGCGCAGCACCTGCACTTAAGAAATATTTATTCTTTACATTTAGAAGATATAATTTTTAAAAAAGTAAAACGAATCCCAGGGCTACATTTTCTCTCTCTTTTTTTAAACTTTTGATCTTTTTCTTTTCTTAATTTCTAATCTTTCACTTAAAATTTATATTACTTTGATTCTTCGCAAGTATTTTGATTTTTATTCAACCAAAGTTCTCATTTTTAGATTTATTTTCTATCTTTTCTCCTGAAAACTTATTGAATTTCTTAATGTTGTTACCTCACACTATTAATTTTGGAACTTGAAAAGCTTCTTTCTGTTCCTCGTTTTGCAGATTATTTTCTCAAGAGTTGTAATATTTTTATTTTCTATATTTCTTTACTTTTTATTCAAAAGATTACTTAAAGTAAATTAGTGACTTGGAAAATGGAATATTAAATATATTAATAAATTACAAATTGGGAAATCTGAAAATAGGATAATCATAAATATCATAAATGATGCCACTCCAGAATTATAAAATAGATGACTTTGATAATTAAAATATTGATATATTATTTAAAGAATCTTGGAAAATTTTAAATATTTAGGAAACTCCTCAACTGTACTTTTTAATTAAAGTTTGATTTACGTTATTTACACAAAAGTAACAGCCCTTGAATATACAATGAATCTTCTGCAATTATTTATTACAATCAAAATTATATTAGATTACTTTGCAATTTGTTTTCTTCAGACTAACGATATTCTTTCGATTTTAGGAAACGTGGTGACGAAAGTAAGGAGCTTCAAGTTTCACCAATTGGTCTACCTCGTCGCTCTCTTTGGAAGTAGGTAATCATGCGCCACATTCTCAGGACGCCGAAGAGAATTTTTGGTTTCATTGTTGAGGAGTGAGGGGTATCAAAGGAAAGGAAAGGATTTTTGTGGGAAAGAGAAGGCTCCATCTGACTTTAAAGAGAAGGAAAAGGAGGAAGAAAACGAGGAAAGGAAGACAGGAGCAAGAGCAGTGGATTCATCCGTTCGTCCGCGGTGCGTTCTCGAAGGAAGCAAACGACGCAAAAACTGGCGAGCATTGTCCGAGAGCGTCTGAGAGTCAGTGGATACTCGCTGGACCCATGCATACCAACCTACCAACCTCCGTTGGTGCGGGGAGGGACACCATGATTTGATTTTTAAATGCAAACAAATCTACATCGTGGCAAAAGCGCCGCCGCTCGTCACTCAGAATCGAGGACTGAGGATATCCCCTCAGAATGGATTGCGGATTTTTTCAATCATCGCAGGTCTCTTTCTGTCCCGACAAGTCCTCCGCCGACCACGAAAACGATGACGATCGTTGCGGTGCTTTTAAAAAGGGGAATGCTTACTCTATATATGACGAATGTACTTAGCTTGCGACTTATTTATTGTGGGAATTTTAGAAATAAGTTGTTTACGAGGACTGGCAAATTTATTTAAGCTCGCGAAGAAGAATATTTTTACCAAATTATTAATTAATTTAAACTTTAATATTTTACGATCGTAAATTATTTTTAGTTAAGATAGAATTTAATATTAAAAAAACAGGAATTATATCGACCTTCAATAATAATATTTGCATGTTGGTTGATTGGCTTTAGGGTTCATAAATGAAAAAAAAGTCGTTTTAATCAAACGTTTCGACTCTGATTGGAGTCCTCATCAGTGATATTTATTTCTAAAATATGAAAAAAATAACTTGTATCATAAAATTGCTTATAAAACTCAATCTTTCCCCTTTTTACCTAATCTTTTTTTCGAAGTTTTACCGAAATTTTTTATTGAAGTTTGTTTATTTTAAGTAAATTTTGTCAATTCTTATCTCATTATCTAACATTACAATTGCAACATGTTTTATGTAGCTGTATTCACCCTACCTTCTTTTGTTTTTATGTACTCGCATCTGCATTTTAAGTTAAATTTATATATCGACGTGGTCTAGTTTGTTTTTTACCTCAGGTTTTCTTAAAATGTATATGCCAGTGTTCAATATTGATTCTTAATAATTCTCTTGCATTCTCAAAAAAATGTTTATGTATAATATTTTGTACATTTTTTAATTTTTAATTTTCCACAAAATACACTGAGAGAAATCCTATTAGTTGTGCTGACGAAAAGGTCACAACTATATATTTTTAGTAAGCAGTACCAAAAATTTTGTAAATGTTACTATTTTTTTTTTGTAAAATTGATCAAGTTCATTTATTTTGAGAAATGTAAATATTTTATTTCCATATGCAATATTTTGTGTGTAAACATGACTTGTAATTCTTTGGTAATAGTAAACTTCAAGAAATAATTGTACAGGCGAATTAGATGTTACCTGCTTATCAACTGTTTTGAATCGTTTTGAAATCGTTACATACATTGATTTCTTAAATTTTTTTTTTAATCATTGCTACTCATTTAATATTGCTGTAAGAACTAAGGTGCTTAGATGATACAGAGTAAAAAACATACTTGTGACCCTTTTTCACAAAAAAAAATAGGTAAACACGACTAATACTTTCTTTCAGTGTATACCAAAGTTGTATTAAAAAAATACTTACAAGTTACTTTTTTCATATTTTAGAAGTAAATATAACTGATGAGGACTCCAATCAGAATCGAAACGTTTGATTAAAACTAATGTTTTTTGCATTTATGGACCCTAAAGCCAATCAACTTATATGCAAATAGAATTTAATCTTTCTAAATTACTTTTGAATATTTGTTTCGACAAATTCCTACATCGATCTCTCTTGGAGAAAATTAAATGACTTAAAAAATCTTGAGAAATAATCAAGAGAATATCACTTTTTAAAAGATGCAACTAGAAAGCTCGTATTTTTGCTCGCAATTTATCGATAAATTTCAAGTGAAATATTTCTCTGATGAATTAATACTCGGAAGCGTTGAAGAAATAATGAAACGACCTCTGCGAAAAACCTTTCCAAGTAAAATGAAGCAGCCCTATAAAGTCACATCGCTCTGTTTAGATTTGACAAGATGGAATCGATGCTGCATGATATTGTACGAACAGGTTTTATACTTATGGATGTAATTGCTGCTCTATGGCATGCTCATCTTGTCTTAACATAACTGCATGTGCAGACTCATAAGTTATTGAAACGGAATGATGCAAGGAGAAGAAGACGGAGTGGATCTTTAACAAGTATAGGGGAGGAGAGACATAATTGCAAGTGGATTAATGAGACGGCATAATTGCACGATAATCGACGATCGTTTTATTAGACGATCGTCTCCTCTTGAAGACAAACCAAGCCGCATATTATTAAGGCTTGCAAATGCAACAGGGTATGTTTGGATGGCCAGAAATGACAATTACCAAAGGTCCTGTTAAAAGGCACCGTCAGTCGCTGCTAAATGAACGCACGTGCGGAATGCAACGTCATCGGTTCATGCACTGCTGCATTGTGGGAGCCACAATCATCAGTTATAAAATACTTTGTTACAAGATGAAAAAAATATGTCAGGATTAAAATGAAATCACTGACAATGCTAAAAAGAGAGACTACTGATATTTTTACCCTCTGAAAAAATAATTTTTCAAATAAAAATTTGATATTATAAAATTTTATCGCGATCTAATGAGAAAACTATTCCGCACTTGTAATGTAGCTTATGTAGAGATCATAGTGGCTTAAGAACTAAATTTTACGAAAAATAGTAGAATATTTGCTTGAGAAAGTAGGCGGGAAAAATATTTTTGTAAAGTTTATAGAACTCTTCAAGAGTTGGGGATACTGGTATTTACAGAACTTTTTAGGATAAAATACAGAATTTCCAATAATTTTTCCTAAATTTTCCGCATTTTATTTTAAAAAGTTTTGTAAATTTTCCAGAATTCTCTTTCGTGAACTTTATCGAACTACCTTTTCTGTATAGATATTTGAAAGAAAGGAGAAAACATATTGTGTATAATAATTATAATAAAAAGTTTTTCCATGTACTTTTATACCTTCTCAAGGTGCAATTTTGAAATATTTTACATAATGATTAAATTAAATTGAATTATTGACTAATATTCCTCGTTTACGAGAGAGAAGAGGGACAAGATTGTTAACTTAAAGTGCTTTAGGGAATCTTCATCAAAAACAGAGAGATAAAGACTAATCCCTGCTAATAGGAAAAGAATAAAACAATATTCAAATGAAAAATATCACTGTAGTTTAGGACATTATTTGGTATACAAAACCCATAAAGTAAAGGAAGTATGTAAAAGAAATGAGTATAATAAATGATTATTTCAACGTGTTCAAAATTCAACAAGCCACCAATTAATTACATCTAAAATAACAAATTTGACATGAATCTTCTAAGTCGAATAGTTTTTTCGTGATAACCTGAGCGGAAATGCATCAGTGGAAACCGCTTAAAAGAAGCTTCCTCTGTTCAGAATTATTCGAGCAATCCAGATTACTACTTGAGTGGACTTTGAATGACGAGTCTCCCGTTTAAACACGAGCGCATACCAGCGCAATTTCTAGCCTGACAGAGTGAGGAGGGCAGCATTAAGTTCAGGTCCAGGGCCGTTGGCTTCGCGGAGATGAGGACTAAAAACCGGGGCTCCGCAAAGGGACATTTAAATGATGTCGCCGCGGCTCGTACGACCGGTCCACTAGGAGGAATAACTCAGCAACCTGGCCGCGGTTAGACGACTACTAGATGGACAGACGGACGGATGGATGGAAAGACGAGGCACTGCCAGCGGTGACATCGCGACTCTACCTCACCTTGCTTCTTCTTTTATATGTTACACACCGACTTAGCTTCTTCTCTGTCTTCCAAATGGACAAGGTGGTGCAGGGTGGCGCGGCAACGTACTCCAGGGGGGAGGGGGATGCTAATCAGATGCCGACAACCGCGGCGACATCAAAAGGGGACAGCGTCACTCCTCGCCACCACGCGCGCGGACTTTACCCTATTTGAATAAACTTCATCGTAACTTTTTTCCCTTTTACTCGTCATAATTGAAAGCCTTAATTTTTTCAAAAAGGGAATTGGGTTCTTGGAAACAACTGTTGTAATTTTTTCTTCGCTCTTTGAATCTTATTTAAATACCTCGAGCATAAATTCTGCACAGCTGCTGTTTGGTTACTATTTGGATAATTTTATTGAATATTGGCGATTGATGGAAATATATTCAACTTTCGTGCTTGGGAGAAAAAGAAATTCAAATTGGAGAAACATGTTAATTTCTAGGTACTTGAAAGTACCAGAGAGTGACTTTCTAGATACTAGAGAGGACAAATTATATTTCCGGAAGCCATATAAGTCGAGATAAACTGACATTTAGATAAATTCTGATTTTCATTTTCTTCTCGCTTGAAAATTGCAGAGAACGAAATGGAAATTCCATATGATCTGCTTTCGGCGATGAAACTTTTTCCTAACAAGAAGTCACGAAAACTGTGATAAGATTTAATCATCATTAAAAGTTTCGAAGTATGGAAAAGGATTGAAAATAAAGGTGAAATCATCCGGTAATTTTGCCAAAGGTTTTTCATTTTGAACAATTACAAACAAGAGCGTCATAAAAGTTGAAATCAATTTGAAGTTTAAAAAATCGCATTTTCTTCGAATCTTTTGATATAATTAGAAACTTTGATAATGTAAATTTGAAAGCGCTCGATACTTCAGAAGCAAAAATACCAGAAAGAATTTCTAATTAATTTAGACCAACGATGTGAAAGGAACTGTAACAATGCAAAAAATGGAATTGAAAGAGATTTCTAATTTAGAAATAGTTAATCAAAGATTGAAATCTACATCGATTGGGGTCTAAACTAACACCGTTAAAGGAGAAGCGGCTACGTAAATTATCTCAGCAGTGTGTACTTACCAAATGATTTACAGGCGGGCAGCGAACGTTTGATTTACACACAACCGTAGTTCAGACTTTAGTAAAAGAAGAGTTGGTGGGAGAGGCGTTTACGATGCGAAATATGCAACAAGATGAAGCAGGATCTTTCATCCCTGTTTCAACCCCTTCGTTAAGCCTAAACTCGAACTACTAATCGGAGAGATTTACAGATAAATTGTCAGATATGATTTGTGGAAGACGCTGAAGAATCTTAAGAAAGATAAAATAGCAAAGTAAAAATATTAGGAAAAAAGTAAAGGGAAAAGCCACTAAATTGGGCCCCTACCCATGTTTCTGAATTTCAAAACATTCTAATTAAAAAATTTGTTATGTCTTTAATTTTTTGAAGTTGAAACATAAAAATTTAAACTTTTGAAAACTAGAATATTTTCAACTCAACCATCTAATTTAAAAAAATACTTTCAAATAATTCAATTTTAATTTTTTAAGTTTAGGAATTCAAAACATTAATATCAAAAGGATTTCAAGAAGGAAAATATTGAAGATTGGCACGCTTGGAAATTTTTGAAATCATACTTCGTAAAATAGAAAAATTGGAAAATTAGATTGTTGTTGATTAGAAACTGAAAAACTTCACAAAGATTATAAAAAAGAGTGAAGTGAAGGATGTTACGACAAAAAAAGGCTTAACATTTTCGAAATTATTTTTTCTTTACTATCTAAAAAAATTACAAGTGATTCCTAACTGTAAATTAACTGATAAAAAAAGAAGAAAGAAATTTTTACGAAAGATTAAGTTGAGTTATTTCGAAAAAAAAATTTTTTTATTTTAAAATTTTTTCTATCAAAAAGTCAGATTTTCGTTTTGTTATTAAATACATAAATATTATTTTGGGAACGTTTTTATCTTTTCTGAAAAATTTCATTTCTTAGAGTTCGCAGAGAAAACTGTTTTTTGAATGCATATTGTTAAAGAAAACGAATTTTTTGTTTGAATTCTCAAAAAATTTGCTTGAATTTAATATATGAAAAATATTTATATAGGTACTTGATTGAAACAAATTTTTTTTTTGAAAAAATTAATGTATTTGTAATTCAAATAAGAAATTTGTCCAATGTCTACAATAGGTTTGCTACGTTTAAACAATATATATATATTTATATATACTGTAACATTAACTTCGGAAATTTTTCTAAAATTTTCATGACGCAGTAAATACACGATGTCGATGATTTTTACAAAAGCAACTTCATCACATTTTTCTAACGTCTTTGGTGAGTTTCCATATATTTCGGAAATATTACCCTTCGAAACGAAAATTTTTCCTGAATGATGAACAGATCTTATCTTCCTTTCTTATTAAGTTTATAAACATCTAGAATATATATCGTATTGCAAAAACAATGTTCGTAAACACCAAACTGATAGAATTTGAGTACTATTTTTAAGATTTCTGAAAATGACAGGTGACTTATCCGAACTGCAGATATGACTATTTTTATTTGCACGGCAGACTTAGACATCAGGGACTGGAGGGAACAATTCTAGAAGGTAAAGTAGAGGGAAGCAAAAGGCAAAGGAGACAAAGATTAGAACATGTTAACCAATTGGGAATTTGCACATTTTTTTTAAGGTAGTTTTCATCCACGAAAATTAGACCTCAGGCAAAAATAGATAATTTTGCTTTCAAGAATAGCAATATTGTTATTGAAGAGCTATTTTGAAAGAGAAAAGATTATTTTACATGAAAAAAATTTGAAACAAAGAAAAATAATTTTATTAATAAAATTTATTTTTGACCCAACTTTATCTCTTATCGCTCCTTACCAAATTTTAAAAAATTATGTGATTCTAATAAATCATGAATCATTTTTTCAGAAAAAATATTTCCCACAACTTCACCGTTTCTGATTTTTAAAAATAAATTTTTTAATGGCTGAAACCATTAAAAAAACAATTTTCCAAAACGAAATTTATATAAAGAAATTGCTGAATTTGATAATAATTTATTCATTTTCGAAAATTGGAAATGGTTAAGTAAGAAAAGTATAAATTTTAAATTTTCTGAAAACGTTCCGGAAACAGCCGAATGTTTCTGATAATACGGTGACGTCACATCGTTATGTACCATCGCTCTGATTCGCATCTTTGTATAGAAGGCCAATTGAAAATTGTGTAAAATGTCAAAAGAACGGCATATAATGGTGTTTTGTCGATGGGTGTCATAATTCGAAAACCAAGACAACCGACGAAATTTTTTTCCGGTTCCAAATTAGTAATTTCGTAGCCCCATAATCCCCTAACCTCGAAATACTATTACTGCATAACCTCAAAACCTAACCTAACCTCTTTAAGTAGAAGAATCTAGTCTATGAAAACAGAATAAATTTTTTGAGTTTTTTGTGGAACATAGTTGGATTACCTCTATAACCTCAAAATTTCCCAACACTATACCCTCAATATCCCGTTACTCCGTAACCCTATATATTATAACCTCTCAACCACGTCATCTTTTTCTGTGAAGAAGTCTGCTTCTTGCAATCATAAGAGTTTTGTGAGTAAAGTTATAAATCAAGGCCTTCTTTATTATTTTTTTAACACCTCTCAGACGTCTGATACCTCAGTATGTTTGTTTCCAATATCTTATTTGCAATATTTATAAAATTGTATTTTTTTGTAGTATTCTCGCAATTTTTCAACAAAAGGCCATTACCAAACTTCTCCACAGAAAAGGATGATGGAGTTGAGAGGTTATAATATATAGGGTTACGGAGTAACGGGATTTTGAGGTTATGGTGTAAGGGGATTTTAGGGTTATAGCATCACTTACCTCCAACTATGTTCCACAATAAACTCAAAAATTTATTCTGTTTTCCTAAACTAGATTTTTCTACTCAAAACGGTTAGGTTAGGTTAGGTTTTGAGGTTATGGAGCAATGATATTTCGAGGTTAGGGGATTATGGGGCTACGAAATTACTAATTCGGAGAAAGGGGGTTGAAAGTAGCATGAAGTAGATGATTTTATTGCTTCCAGTGAATTTTTTGGTGTTTTTTGAGGTTATGTCAAAATCCTGACGTGTAGGGGTTCAACGGGTTGCGGATTCGGTTTCAGCGGAAAAATACATAGGAATATCATACTGGAATCCACGGCTCAGAAAAAAAGTTTTTTTTGTGGGCCTGTGTAATTTAACTATGTACTAAATACATTAACTTATACATGAGTGATTTTTTATTATCATCGATTAGTAGTTTCTTCTTTTATTCAAATTGACAGAGTAGAATAATGATTATAATTTGTAAATCTTACTTACAAAGTGACTTTGACACCATGGATTTCTGTTGCAGCATATTTAGAGTTAGATGTAAAACATTCCAATACCATAAACATAGAAATTTTTGGAAAATTTCCGAGTTTACTTTTACGAAGCCACTATCCACCTTAGAAGGAATTTTTTTAATGAACAAACCAGTTTTATAATTATTTAGAACTTCATTTGCACTTAGTATGCATGTTGCCGATACGAAAACACAACGATATGACGTCACAGTTTCATGAACCAGAGACGCTTGACCGCCAAAGCGATCCATTTCAAACGCTCATTATCTTTGAATCGATCGCAAATCAATAATTAATAAATAAAAAAAACGCCATTCTAATTACTTTTTATGTAACATAAACTTAGGATTACATATATAAAATGGCATGATTTTTTTGAATGCAAATTCCCAATCATAGATGACGTAGGCTGTAGCAGATACTGTGAAATGCAAAGACTCGCTCAGGATAGGAACGGATAAAGAGCTGCATCAAACCAGTCTCAGAACTGCTGACTATAACAACAAAATATAAGAATCTCTTATCGTGAGCAAATGATTGTTCTAACCATTTGAAAACAATAGCACGGAAGCACTATTAAATATGAAGAATAAGGATTCGAGGGAAAGGAAGATTAAAAGAGGAGAATAAAGAGGTGAAAAAGGAAGGTGAAGCTTGGCTTCGAAATACTGTAAGACCAGTAAACGGGTAAACGACGGCTGTTCGTATTGCCTGGCTATGAATCGTCGGAGCGTGAGATCGTAAAGCCGCCCTTATCATCCGCTGCATCTTAATGTAGGGTACGTACGTATATATCTACATAAGTATGGCTACGCGGCTGCGTACGTTATACACGCGCAAGGTCCGATCGCGGAAAAGAAAGGAAGAGTAAGTAGCAAGAGAAGAGAAAATAAGAGATGAGACGAGATGAGAGAGGAAAAGGAGCAAAGGATTGTGTCCTCATATGAAGAGGCGCGCTCCATTCTGGCACAGGTGTCCGACGCGTCCAAACAACATCTTTATGCCCTTCTCTTGGCCCTAACCAGTTTGCGTTTCTCTAATATTTCTTCGACCCCGCATACATATTATGTATTATTATTAATAGCTAGTCACCTTGATCTATATTTTATTGTCTTTTACAAGTTACTTAATAACAGACTATTGACTCTCAAACGATTCCCTTCACTATTAAAGGGTTTTCTATTCAAAATTGGCATGAGAGGAAATCCTTTAGCAGTTAAACGATTGTCGTTTCAACGCTAACCTTTTACTGTCGAAGTATTTCCTCTGATCTTGAAATGAAATCCTTTCTCGTACAAAAAATATAATTTCAACGATAAAAAAAATAAATTGTACGATGTAACCTATCTAATATAAATATTAGAAATTAACACAAACCCAACTTTGGCAAATGCCAATTTTAAATCGATTATCATCAATACTATAGTAACGATCTGTCTTAGATTTCAGCTTAAAGAAATTTTAAGATACACTTTAAAAAAAAGTCTATTGATAGTGAAATTACGTACCTTTCATAATGCATCAATTGAAATTAAGCAGATATCTTTTATCTATCAAAAGAATCGTTTTACTGTTAAAATGCTCATCTGTAAAATTCAAAACGAAATTTGTTTCACCGATAAACGATTGCATTTGTGGGCTAGCAGACGAAGTGCGCCTGCGCATCAGTGAGTGTACATCGTCCAGTGCTTAACAGTGCAATATGCGCGAGTAATTTTTGTGTTGTGCGATATATTCTTTTATCACCGCGATTAATTAACGTAGATGAAACTTGATGAAACTTTGATCTAATGTAAAGTTTCATGAAACATTGGGGGTCTCATGAAATATTTTAAAGTTTCAAACAGAAAGGCGGGAAAATTCAAACTATATATAGTTTAAATAAATATTTCAAGGACATTTTATGATCTAACTGTCTAACCTGATCTGACTTCTGTGCGCCTACGTAGAATCGTAGATAGACGTTTCCCCCTCTTCTCCTAATGTTTCATGAAACAATTAAACTTTAACCATGAAATATTGAAATATTTCAAATGAAAGTTTCAATGTTTCAATGAAACGTTACATCGCTTACAACCCTACTTCTGACAATCGAAGCATGTAAGTAAAGCGTGTTTGAATTTCAATGAATATTATAGTTTTCATCAAAGTACAATCTTCAAATTTCTTTAAGTGGAAATCTAAGATAGGTCGTTATTATAGTATTGAAAATGATTGAATAATATTCGCATTTGTCAAAGTTGGGCATTTGAATATGCTGTAACATTTCTAATTTTGACTTAATCAAAAAATGTTATGGGGATAATTTGTAGAGATTTATGAGCACTATCAAAAACCAGTATTGAAATTTTTGATTTTTTGAAAAAGTTATTTTCAAAAACACAAAAGTAGTGCTCAATCCCTCAATTTTGATTGGATGTGGCTGGTTAACGAACTTGTCCTTACTTTTTCGGCTCCGATAAAGTGTACCAAAGCTCAATTCAATCTGATAATCCTATCGAGAGTTATGCCGCACACGACCTACTACAGACAGACAGACAGACAGACGGACACAATCTAACTGGTCACAATCTTGTAAAAGAATGAAAAATATCATAGGGTTGAGAAAATCTATTTATTTGCATGTTTTTTATAACGGAGATAATATTCTTTAATAGAATGGTATGTTGTTGGAAAATTGGCTTTAGGGTCCATAAAATGATTAAGTCAAATTTAATCAAACGTTTCGGCTCTGATCGGAGCCCTCATCAGTGATATTTATTAAAATCTAGAAAATACAAAAAGGTTGCTGGCAATAATTTCACATATATTCTCTGAGTTACTGGAGTGCTTAAAATATGTCACAAAAGTAGTACTTGATATATTAAATACAAGAAGGAAAGTTTGGATATATACATTGGTGCGAAGCTGAATATGGATAGCCTGGTATAGACCATTAAGGATATCTCTTGACTAGTTTTTTTCGAAACTATTTTAATACTATTTATAAGCTATGTATAAAAATATTAACATTTTTGCATTTCTTGTACATACCGGTGACTACGATTAAAATACGCAAAACTGAATTGGTTGAGGCTATTAGGGATTTGATTGAACTATTTTCCTAAACCATTTTAAACTGTGTTGAAATATGTATATATATTTTGAACTATTTGTCTGAAAACTATTTTGAAAGCATTCTTGAACAATTTGTAGCAATGTGATTCACAAACGTGAATTGGTTGAGGCTATTAGGTATTCGTTTGGACTATTATTCCTATAATATTTTAAAATATGTTGAAATATATGTATATATATATTTTGGGACTATTTGTCTGAAAACTATTTTGAAAGCAATCTTAATCAATTTGTAACAATATTAATATTTGCTGTGAATTATATTGTTATAACTTGTTCAAAAATGCACCCAAAATAGTTTTTAGACAAATAGTTCAAAATATATATATATTTCAACATAGTTTTATAATAGTTTTTAGGAAAAATAGTTCAAACAAATGTGAATATTGTTTATGAATTGTTTAAGAATGGTTTCGAAATAGTTTTCTGACAAATGTTTCGAGGGTATTTATATACAATTCAACATAGTTTTTAAAAATAGTTTTGGAAAATTAGTTCAAACAAATGTTAATATTGTTACAAATTGATTAAGATTGCTTTCAGCATTGTTTTCAGACAAATAGTCCCAAAATATATATATACATATTTCAACATGTTTTTGAAATAGTTCTGAAAAATATTTCAAACAAACAAACCAATTTTGCTGTGAATTATATTGTTATAACTTGTTCCAAAATGCACCCAAAATAGTTTTCAGACAAATAGTTCAAAATATGTATATGTATGTGTATGTGTGTGCATGTATGTGTATATGCATGTGTATGTATGTATATATATGTGTATATATATGTGTATATTTGTGTGTATATATGTATATATATATTTCAACATAGTTTTATAATAGTTTTAGGAAAAATAGTTCAAACAAATGTGAATATTGCTTATGAATTGTTTAAGAATGGTTTCGAAATAGTTTTCTGACAAATGGTTCGAAGATATTTATATACAATTCAACATAGTTTTTTAACATAGTTTTGGAAAAATATTTCAAACAAATATTAATATTGTTACAAATTGATTAAGATTGCTTTCAAAATAGTTTTCAGACAAATAGTCCCAAAATATATATATACATATATTTCAACATATTTTAAAATATTATAGGAATAATAGTCCAAACGAATACCTAATAGCCTCAACCAATTCACGTTTGTGAATCACATTGCTACAAATTGTTCAAGAATGCTTCCAAAATAGTTTTCAGACAAATAGTTCAAAATATATATACATATTTCAACACAGTTTAAAATGGTTTAGGAAAATAGTTCAATCAAATCCCTAATAGCCTCAACCAATTCAGTTTTGCGTATTT
Source organism: Diplolepis rosae (assembly GCA_030998225.1). NCBI lineage: Eukaryota > Metazoa > Arthropoda > Insecta > Hymenoptera > Diplolepididae > Diplolepis > Diplolepis rosae. Next base: position 9,967,404 of record JAPYXD010000698.1, read on the forward strand.
TAATCGTAGTCACCGGTATGTACAAGAAATGCAAAAATGTTAATATTTTTATACATAGCTTATAAATAGTATTAAAATAGTTTCGAAAAAAACTAGTCAAGAGATATCCTTAATGGTCTATACCAGGCTATCCATATTCAGCTTCGCACCAATGTATATATCCAAACTTTCCTTCTTGTATTTAATATATCAAGTACTACTTTTGTGACATATTTTAAGCACTCCAGTAACTCAGAGAATATATGTGAAATTATTGCCAGCAACCTTTTTGTATTTTCTAGATTTTAATAAATATCACTGATGAGGGCTCCGATCAGAGCCGAAACGTTTGATTAAATTTGACTTAATCATTTTATGGACCCTAAAGCCAATTTTCCAACAACATACCATTCTATTGATATTAAGGGCCAATATAAGGTACAATACTTTTAATATTCTTTAATAATGGTAATTGTTATTTGAAAAGTTATTTAAACTATTTTCGTTATTTTTTGTTAAAATAAATTTTTCTTTCGGATTTTGGAAGTCTGGACTTGCAGTGAGCTCATAATAATGACTTATGCAGGATCTAGACTGGTTATATGTTACCAGAGATGAGAGGAAAAAAGAAATGATAAAAACGAATGAAAATCGAACTGATTTTTGTTATCTTAAAGACAAGTCGGCAGAAGGTGGGTGCCGCTCGTATATTGTGAGCGTTCGTATTTCATTTTGACAATGAGATGCGTTTACACGCACCTAATGTACGATGCACGCGTGTACAAGAGACCCTTCTCTCTCGCGAGTGAGAGGAACTAAAATGCTGGTGGCTGTCGAGAAGTAACGACAGGTGGGCTAGTTCCTTGATAAATGAAGCGAGAACTCAACGCTACTTATCCGGCGATGCATCAAATCTGTCTGATGCAGTAAGCCTTCTATATTAGATAGTCTATGATCCACATCTATATAAATGACACTCGGATAGAGTCACTAGCATTAGACATTTTCTAAACTATTTCCTGTACGTCATTTCTGTGAATGATAATAACAATAAACTTGAATGATCGTTTTAAATCGTAATGATTAAAATTGTTAGGTTATATAAAAAGATAGATGGATGGATGATATGTTAGCGATACGTTACTTTATGGAATTTTTTATCAAGGTAGTTTTCATCCACGAAAATTAGACTTCAGGCAAAAATAGATAATTTTGCTTTCAAGAATAGCAATATTATTATTAAAGGACTATTTTGAAAGAGAAAAAATTATTTTATATGAGAAACATTCAAAACACAGAAAAATAATTTTATTAATAAATTTTATTTTTTACCCAATTTTTTCTCTTATCGCTTCTTACCAAATTTTTAAAAATTATGCGATTCTAATAAATCATTAATCATTTTGTCAGACAAAAGATTTCCCACAACTTCACCGTTTCTGATTTTTAAAAATAAATTTTTTGATGGCTGAAAACATTAAAAAAACATTTTCCAAAACGCAATTTTTATAAACAAATTGCTGAATTTGATAATAATTTATTCATTCTCGTAAATTGGAAATGGTTAAGTTGTAGGGAATCTTTTTTTTGAAAAAATGACTTGTAATTTATTAAAATCACATAATTTTTTAAAATTTGGTAAGAAGCGATAAGAAAAAAAGTTGGGGCAAAAATCAAATCTATTAATAAAATTATTTTTCTGTATTTCAAATTTTTTTAATGGAAATTAATCTTTTCTCTTCCAAAATTATTATTATAATTAAAATTATCTATTTTTGCCTGAGGTCTAATTTTTGTCGATCAACTACCTTAAATAGTTAAATAGGAATAGAATAATTCAATAATCTTCACATTTTAAAATCTGTTGGTGAAAATTTTTACCCCTTGGTGATTTTATTTTCTTGAATCTGAGAGTTTCTATTTCATTCTCTCCGAGTATATTTGAATACTTTTATTGTTTATTAAAATTACTTTAGAGCACCTATTATAGTTAGAGGATAAAAGTTTAAAAGTAAATGAAAATAATCCTATCCTCGCCTCTTCTTATATTTTTTATGGATTCTGATTGCATGGAAGCGCTAATTAAAGTTTTCGAAAAGTGTGAGTAGAGCAAGCCTTATTGGCACGGAATGGCTTTTTTCTGAATTGGTCCTAGTGGGCAATCTTGCCGAGTCTCGGTCCAAGATTAAGAGAATAAATTTCCAAGATCGATAATTGTATTGGTACTTTCAGTAACTAATGATCTAAAAGTCGTTAGCACCAAGTCTGATCGAGGGTGTGTTACGAGCCTACTTTGTTCAGACAGCCCAGACGAATAACCGTGCTGCGGTTGAAAATGAAACTGCAACCTATCCCCACGCATGTATCTTCTACCAATTCTAGTTTCTCAATGGTAATTCATGAGTTGACGTGTAAATAGAAAAGGCTAAATGTTAATAAGATCCGTAAATCAGCTCGAATCGATAAAAAATCTGCCTACAAAAAAGTAAAACGACACTATCCTTCTTAGGAGCTGTTAAAAATTATATGGGGACATTTTTCAGCTTTTCTGACCTACTCCTTCTCATATTTAAAAAACCTTAAATTTTTCCTGCTTCCTCCGACCCAAAAAAAATTAAGTAAGACTTTTCACGTACTTTAAATTAACACATGTACAAATCTGAATTTGATAATTTATAAAGGAGAATAATATAAAAATAAGAATGAATATTTTAAGCACATTTTAATTTTGGATTAATAATTCAAAAAAGAGTATCAAGCGATATGTGTATAAATTTAAAAAAATTTTCTTATGGAATATCCGAAGGGTCAAGATAGTTCCAAATAATAAAAGATATGTGAAGGTACTTCAAGATATTTAATATACTTTAGAATATTGCAAGGTACTTAAAATAATTTGAATTACTTTGAGATATTTCAAAGTACTTCAGGATATCTTAAAATAGATATTTTATAGATATTTTAATAACTTCAGGATATTTGCCATGCTATACGATATATATTGCAGGGTGCTTCAAAATATTTCAAGGAATTTAATGATATTTTAAGATACTTCACAATGTTTCAAGGTACTTTGAGATATTTCAAAGCAATTTGAATATATTAATATACTTCAGGATATTTTCAAATACTTCAAGGTTTTTCAGAATATTGCAAGGTACTTTAAAAACTTTTGAGTTACTTCAAGATATTTTAGGAAGTTTAAGATATTCCAAAGGACTTCAGACTACTTCAGTGACTTCAGCATATTTCAAAGTCTTTCAGGGTATCTTAAAATGCTTTAAGGTATTTCATATTTTTCAGGACATTTCACATAATACAGAATATTTTGCATACTTTAAAATACTCTACATATTTCAGAATATTTCAAGGCACTTCAAATATATTAATGTACTCTAGGATATTTTCGATTACTTTAAGGGGTTTCAGAATATTATAAGGTACTTTAAAACATTTCAAGTTATTTAAAAAAGTTTTACAATACTTGAAGATATTTCAGTAACTTTAGGATATTTAAAATGCCCCAAGATATTTTACATACTTTAATCCACTTCACATATTACAGAATCTAGCAGGATACTTCAAAATCTTTCAAGGTACTTCAAGATATTTTAGGAACTTTCAAATATTCCAAAGTACTTTAGACTACTTCAGTGACTTCAGCATATTTCAAAGTCTTTCAGGGTATCTTAAAATGCTTTAAGGTATTTCATATTTTTCAGGACATTTCACATAATACAGAATATCTTACATACTTTAAAATACTCTACATATTTCAGAATATTTCAAGGCACTTCAAATATATTAATGTACTCTAGGATATTTTCGATTACTTTAAGGGGTTTCAGAATATTATAAGGTACTTTAAAATATTTCAAGTTATTTAAAAAAGTTTTACAATACTTGAAGATATTTCAGTAACTTTAGGATATTTAAAATGCCCCAAGATATTTTACATACTTTAATCCACTCCACATATTACAGAATTTAGCAGGATACTTCAAAATCTTTCAAGGTACTTCAAGATATTTTAGGAACTTTCAGATATTTCAAAGGACTTTAGATTACTTCAGTGACTTTAGCATATTTTAATGACTTTCACGATATCTTTAAATACTTTAAGGTATTTCATCAATTTCAGGATATTTCACATGCTACAGAATATTTTACATACTTCAAAATACTCTACATATTTCAGAATGTTTAAAAGGACTTCAAAAAATTTCAAAGTATTTCATGAAATTTTGAAATCTTTAAAAATATTGCAGTTTTTTAGACATTTTAAGGTGCTTCAAGATATTTTAAAGTACTTCATGATATTATAAAATACTTGAATATATTTCAGTAACTTAGGAATATTTTAAGTTACTTTTGAATATTTCACATACTTCGAGTTACTTCATATATTTCAGAATATTTCAAGGCACTTCAGGATGTTCTACATACCTTAAGATATTTTGTCAGAAATCCTTAAAATCCACTTTTTTTTAAACGGACCTTTACTTCTATTTTTCGATTGCTATTAACGCTGAATCCAAAGAAAAAATCTTTAAAGTTCCATTATATCGAAGAGTGAATAATATACATGAGCAAACGAGCAATAAATAACGTGAAATATTTGAATGGTGGGGGTGAGAAACAAGAAACCGAAGGGTCGTAAATATTCATTGTTAGTGGAGTCACTCGAAGATGACATTGATTTGCAAATTTTTTCAAGGTGTTATTGATTTTATGAGATCGATCGGAGGCATTTCTTTCATGTTCTTGAAGTTGTGAATAAAATCAAGGAGAGTGTTGGCTCGTGTGTAGAACGCTGACCTCTTGATCCTTGAACAGCGGCGACATAACTTTTGGTCCATGGTGCGAAACTACGGCCGACCATATTGAAAAGGGACAATAAATAAGGCGAGGGATGCATGCGTGACAGGCCTTTATATGCAGGACGTTCTTAACTTCGTGGTCTTGACTTGCAACGCTGTTACCTCTTCGATCGTACAAAGCGAATAATGTGCGTGTGCTGAGGATTCATCCTTGCCCAGCAGGAAATCCAGTGATAACTGCTGACTTTATAAACTACTTGTTACAATATTAAATATCTTTGCGGTAATTTATTTCATTTGCGTTTATTTTTTATTTCAATTGAATAAGATTTTTCATTAGAATTTAATAACAGAATTATTATGACAACAAATTACTTATTTTATTGATTATACATATTAAAGCGGTTAGACCACTGCGAAATTTTGAAAAAATATTTTTTTTATTGGCTTAAAAAAACTATAAAAAACCAAAATTTTAAACTCGTTTTTCTAAAAAATATGTTTTTCAAAACGGTGTACACGATATCTCGAGATCTAATTAACGAATCGACTTGAAATTTGGTCCACCTATTCTAAGGACTAGTGTCTTTCGGTTGACGGACGATTTTGTCAATATTATGTTTTGTTTCATAATTATTAATAATAATAACATGTAATTTGGGCTAAAAAATTGCAGTAAAAAATTCAGGAATTTTTTTTCTCATCGCCATAAATAAAAATAAAATAAAATGCTCCGTCAACCGAAAGCCAATACAATACAGATAATGAGCATATTTTTTATTTTTGTTTCAGGCGACTGGTTTTCGCGAAATCATGTACACCATCCGACTATGCGTGAAAATCATAGGGATGCGCGAAGCGGCTTAACTTAATGAGTTTTATATTTTTTTGGACATAAAAATCTTGTCATTCTCTTCAATGTGTATAGAAGATTATAAAAAAATTACTGGTGTTTCATAAATATTTAGTTAGAAATTAATTCCTGAAAATTACCCTGAAAAAATGCCCGTCACAGTGGTCTAACCCCTTAAAGATCACAACTTTTATCTTCTCAAGTGTGGATAAATATTAGAAAATTAATTGTTGATAGAAATTATAATTAACTACAATATAAGATAAGATTTTTCTTTTTATTAAAGGATTTCAGAATATTTTTAAAAAGTTTTGATTTCAAAAATATTTTTTAATATTTGGATCTGATTTAAAAAACTGCAAGGAAAGCTTGGAAAAATCTAAAAGATTTTTAACGACTTGGATACAGTCTAGATATTTTTAAAAAGAAAGGTCTAGAAATTAAAGATCCAAAGAGATTTACAAAGTTTAGAAAATCGTAGGGATTTTGAAAAATTACAAAAAGATTTCAAATTATTTTATTTTGTTTTCTAGATATTTAAACAAATTTAGAACTTTTCATACAATTCAAAATATTTTTCAAGAGTTTTGAAAAATTTGAAAATGATTGGAGGAAGAAAATATAAAATTAAATGCAAAATTCGAAATCAACAAGTTTCAAAATCAGAAACATCGAAAACAAAAAATGTTTTAGAAAATACATTGATAGATGAGAAAAAATTTAAATGGAAAAAATAAGATTGTTTAATGATTTACGAATTTAATTACTAAATTGATATGAGTTCGATTTATATACCGATTCACTTCAGTGAACTTATGACTAATCAGTACTTTTTCAGATAAATAATTAGTTAAAATTGTATATCTGAAGTGAATTATAGGAACTGATTCTTCGCATTTCTCATATAACGGATTCATATTTAGAGTCCAAATGAGGAATGTAGTATAGTGGAGATTTAATTGGTTGGGTGGATCGATTAAAATGAATTATCTTCAATCAGAATTGGACTCGGCACGGTCTTTCAAAGGCGATGCACCTGAGCTTGCATTCGTAGCAACGAGATAGGCGTGACATGATGCAGAATCGTGATGCCACCTACATCGAATCTACGTATCACGTTTTACTCAGGATGTGACGTCACTGTGTGATCAAAAGAACTGCGAGAACCTCTTACCCTGAGAATAGAACCTTGCATTTTTACTAATGAATCAAAGAGATTCAGCAATTATAAAATCATCAAATAGAGCGAAAATTGTGTAAATAGGTAATTTTTAACAAAAATTCAAAAAATCCTTACTCATCTTATATTTATTATTACATTCAGTCGTTTCTAACATTTTTCTTAAAATTTCCTAAACTTATATCTAACTTATACAAAATAATAAATAGTTGATTATTTTTTAGTAAAACTACAGAAAAATACATTTTTGGTACAACTCACATGGATGAGAATAGTGTAAATATAATATCACAAGTTATGACATGGTAAGTAATCAGTCGAGCGCTGCATTACTTTTTTTATAAAATCCAAATATTTAAAAACATTCACACAAACAATGGGACGTGTATCTTTATTTTTCACACCAAAATAACTGACTCCAACAACGGTATTTCCAACGACAACAGGACCGCCACTATCTCCCTAAAAAAGAAATAGTTTATTATCTTAATAGATGATATTAATTAGATAAAAAGGGAAAATAAATATTTTTCGAATCTTATACTCATGTTTTATAAAAAATTGCACTTGAGTGTGAAATAATGTTTTAAATTCCTAAAGTATGAACTTACTTTGGCACAGTTTGTCGATAAGGGTGGAAGTGCACACACTTCTTTCTCAGAAATATCAATTAAATTTCCGAAAAAATCTTTACAATCTTTGTGGTTTATAATTTTAGCTTTAATCATTTTTAAGACATCTGCCATTTCGTAATTTTGAGATTTTTTTTTTATTGGACGTTCAGAACCCCATCCAGATAATACAGCAATTGATCCATACTTAACGTCAGAGTTTGGTAAGTCGAGAAAACTTACTTTTTCTGTTAAAGTAACTGGTTCTTCTAGCTGAAAAAAGTATCAAATATTTTATGTTTAGAATATACATTTAACTGTGGAGATTAAGATTATGGAAAATTTTCTGATGACAAAAAAATATCTTCAAAAGTTCAATAGTTATTAAGGGGATCCGCCACCTTTAAGGTAGTTCGTTCACGAAAATTAGACCTCAGGCAAAAATGGATAATTTTGGTTTCGAGAATAGCAATATTATTATTAAAAGGCTAATTTGAACGAGAAAAGACTATTTTTCATGAAAAAAATTTGAAACACAAAAAAATAATTTTATTAATAAATTTTATTTTTGCCCAAACTTATTTTCTTATAGCTTCGAGTCAAATTTTTTAAAATGATGCGATTCTAATAAATAACGGTTCACTTTTTTAGGAAAAAGATTCTCTACAACATGGCCATTTCCTATTTTTGAAATTGAATTAATTATTATCAAATACAGTAATTTGTTTATAAAAATTTTGTTTTGAAAAATTGTTTTTTCATAATTTCAGCTATTAAAGAATTCATTTTCAAAAATTGAAAACGGTCAAGTTGTAGAGAATCCTTTTCCTAAAAAAATAAACCGTCATTTATTAGAATCGCATCATTTTTAAAAATTTGGCTTGAAGCGATAAAAAAAAAGTTTGGGCAAAAATAAAATTTATTAATAAAATTATTTTTTTGTGTTTCAAATTTTTTTCACGAAGAATAATCTTTTCTCTTCTAAATTAGCCCTTCAATAATAATATTGCTATTGTTGAAAGCAAAATTGTCTATTTTTGCCTGAGGTCTAATTTTCGTGAACGAACCACCTTAATTGGTATATTTTTGATTTTTTTGACATTTTCCAAAAATGTTATTTTCCATTCTCTATACTTCTCTGAATATGTGTGTAAATTTTCAGGGCAATCTGATTTTCTTTCTTGGAAAAATAAATAAAATTAAAAGTTACTACAATTTAGGAATAACGCGTTTTTATCGAAAATTAACTTTTTACACAAAATAGTTTGTCTATTTATTTACTAACATTTCTGAATTATATGGAAAATAGTATATAACAGGTATCCCTATAAAAACGCAATATATATAATGCATTTATGTATATACATATATAGATTTTAAGTAAGATTTTACTTTAAACTCAGTTATTATTTTTTGATAATTTTTTCATTTTATTTGTAACTTTTTCTTCAGTCATTTACCTTATTTTCCGTATCCAAAAATTTGATACACATTCTAAGGAATATAATAAAAAAAAAGTCATGACAATTGCTTAATAAACAAAAAAGTTATTTAAAGTCAAAAAATGTTAAAAAATGCCCAAAAAACTCAAAATTTTAGTTTAAAAATACATAAGAATGCTGGAATTTAAAAAAAAATCAAAACATTTCTAAATAAAGGTACTAAACATAAAAAAAATTATATGGAAGGTCTAAACTCTAAAAATAAAAATATTAAAGGTGGTGGTTCCCCTTCAAATTCTGTAAAATTTGCTCATGACACAAAAGTATTGTTACAAGTTCAATAGCTATTAAATTTCAAAATATATGTATTATGTTCTTAGTTACCGTAATAACACCAATATCTACATTAGAGCCAATCTTTCCTGGGGTATATTCATCGTGGGTGTCAATATGTAAAATGTCATGAACATAAAGAGTGGAATGACTAAATATACTTCCAACCGCAACAAATAATCCATTAAACTTTGATTCTGTCAAGTTTTCATATCGATGAATACAATGAGCAGCTGTTAAAACGTGTATTTTGCTAATCAAACCTCCACCACCGACGAGATTATTATCCTCCGATTTAATGGAAACCATGTATGTTAGATTCTTAGGAGCAAACTGTCCACCAATTATTTTACCCTCCAGTAATGATCTATTAGTTCCTGTATAAGAAAAATCAAATTAAAATATTCCTATTCTTTGAATAATTACTGTTTATTTCAATAAATTTAAGGTAGTTCTTTCACGAAAATTAGACCTCAGGCAAAAATAGATAATTTTGCTTTCAAGAATAGCAATATTATTATTGAAGGGCTAATTTGAAAGAGAAAAGATTATTTTAGATGAAACAAATTTGAAAGACAGACACGATTTTTTTTCTACTAGCGGGTCATAAAGTGGATTTGTTTGCCCCGCAAGGGGCAATAAAGTCCACTTTATGACCCGCTAGTAGAAAAAAAATCGTGTGCAACACGGGAAAAACATTTATTTTACTCGTGTGGTTGTTACCCTCGCTTTGCTTGGGCATCAAACTTCACACTCGCAAAATAAATTTTTTTTCCCTAGTTGCACAATGTACTATTATTTTTTAACCAACTTTTTTTCTTATCGCTTCTTACCAAATTTTAAAAAATTATGCGATTCTAATAAATCATGAATCATTTTTTCAGAGAAATGATTTTCCACAACTTCACCGTTTCTGATTTTTAAAAACAAATTCTGTAATGAATGAAACTATTAAAAAAACATTATCCAAAACGTAATTTTTATAAACAAATTGCTGTATTTGATAATAATTTATTCATTTTCGAAAATTGGAAATGGTTAAGTTGTAGGGAATTTGTAATTTATCAAAATCGCATAATTTTTTAAAATGTGGTAAGAAGCGATAAGAGAAAAAGTTGGGTCAAAAATAAAATTTATGAATAAAATTATTTTTCTGTATTTTAAATTTTTTTCATGGAAATTACTCTTTTCTCTTCCAAAATAGCCCTTCAATAATAATATTGCTATTCTTGAAAGCAAAATTATCTATTTTTGCCTGAGGTCTAATTTTCGTGAAAGAACTACCTTAAGCTTATCCAGAATCCAGAATTTACTTTAAAAACAATAACCAAAATAAACAGTTATGAAAATTATTATTTTGATTCAGAGAGAACTTTGCGATTTGACAAATTCCACAAAAACAATAAATTATCTGTTGTGACATGAAAATAAGAAATTCAGATGCTCACCAATAGAATTTGCGATGACTACAGACGTGAGAAGCAAAACGACAGTAATAATTTCCATTTTTGATGATTTTTAACAACTAATTTTTATTTCGTGAAGGACAGCAAGCGTATTTATACTCACAAAATCCTATTGGCCTTTCTTCATTGAGGAAACTTTATCTTCTTTATTCTCAATTTTATTTAATTACTTAAGATAATAATAAATTGTACACATTCTTACACATTTCTTTTGTCAAAGTTTATTTTAGAAAAAACGCAAAGTTCAATAAATATATATGTATATACATATGTATAATATAAGAGTAAATTTTAGTTTTGTTTGCTCTTTCGAAATGTTTTATTACAATTTTGTTTGAATTACAGACAATGTGTACGATCTGATGAAACTTAATTAATATTAGCACGTGGCGGCCACATTTTGAGCAAAGATCTTATTTAAATCTTGATAAAAGTACCAAAAATCTCTCGTAACGTATACCGAGAGCTAATTTTATTTATAACTCTTTGTGTAAATTTTAAAACTCGTAAAATTAAATGTCAAACCTGTTTATTTTTCATGAATCTATTTAATATAGGATTTTGGAATAAGCTGATAGAATTTATATGATAAATGAATAAAAGTTGCAAAATGAAATTATATAGATATTTCTGAAAGTAATAAACTGGAAGACATTATGAAAGACTGATTGTAAATAAAAAATATTTCGAGCCACCTGATGATTTAAAAAGTGTATTATACGCAGCTTAGAAATTAATGCAGGTGAAATACTAAAGTTTACAAAGCCCACGAGATCTTTGAGCTCGTAATGGCGATTTAGCCTTAAGCGTCTGGTACTTTCTTGTTATATTTTCCTAAAGGCGTGTCTGCGAAAGTTTTTGTCTCAGCTCGACTCCTCTTCGTTTGCAACCGGTCTGTCGGTGAATCCTAAGAATTAAGATTTTTCCTTACAGATAATCGGTCGTCTTATTGCACTGATGGTTTTCTCCTCGGTTTAACGGTTTAAGTCTCCGTTCCAGCGTGGTTAAGGAATCATTTTACTGTTTTTCAGCTTTGAAGGGAAGCAGTCTGATTTATTAGATATACGTCTGTTTATATATCACTTGATCCTAGTTATAATTTCTAACGTAGAGGCAGATTCAATTTTATGAAATTCATTCTACGTTAACTGTAAACTAAGACTACACGGAAAAAAATTGTTGCTTAAAATTTAACAGACTATTCGAAGAGTCGTGGACAGAAAGTAAAATCGGAGAAAGTCTTTTAAGGTTTCAATGACTTGGAGGAAATAGTAAAAAAAAGTCGAATAACTTTTAAAAAACAAGGTCGAAGAAAAAAATTGTATTCTAAAGTCCATCAGATTTTATATGCCGTCTTCTAAAATTTTCTCGACAGTCGCAAAAAGCGATGCGCAGAAACGTAATTCGTAGCATCGCGCAGCAGACAATGCGGCTTGGCTTTTTGTTTTTGTAATAATTTTGGTTAGATTTTGAAATTACGTGTCGTTTGGTTTCGTTTGAATCTGGATTGAAGCGTACATTGAAGAATTAGTTTTTATAATTTTTATAATATTTTTTAAAATTCTATTATTATTATTACTATATTACTATATTACTATATTACTATTACTATTATAGTCATTTTTTTACATTACCAAAGTTTTAACGAGTATTGAAATATAAAAAGAATTGTTTAAGTTGAAACTTTTTGAAACTGTAAGGCATTTTTAAAATTTTCTTAATTGCACATTGTTTCAGAATAAAGTGTATTATGTCAAATTTGAAATTTATCTATTATTTTAGTTTTGCCTTTAAACTGTGAATGTGATCCAAATATTTTACACAAGTCTCCACGACATGTATCGGCTATGCGGGTTAAGGCGTGCGATTGAAATTGGGTTAGGATGCGTGCGTGCGTGCGAGCGTTCGATTCTCGGTGCTGCGAAGTGTTAAAGTGTTTATAAAAAATTGCGTTTCTGTAATGTACAGTGTTAAATGTAATAGTAAGTTCATGTTAGGATTATATAGGTAATGTAAAAGTGAAAAATAATTCAAAATTTTCTTCGACTGTCACTTAGACTTTCGATGCCTGATTAAGAGAAAATAAAACCCACGGTATTTTAAATTTTCCGCGACTGTCACTTAAACTTTCGAATTTACGTTTTACATTTTCAGCGATTATCTATCATATTCTTCAATAAGGAGGTTCATAATATTTAGTCGACTTTCTAACCTATCTACGAGTATTACACAAAGTCGATGACTTTTTAAGCGACAAATTTTTTCCGTGTAGAAGGCTCAAAAGTTTTATTTCAACTCAAATAAATTTGACGCAATATTTAATTCTTAAATTAAATATAATTAGATGCATTTTATTTGCGACTAAAAATATTAAAAAATTTATTTGTTTATTATATCTCAAGAGGAGAAAATGAATGATGCAAATTTTTTTGAAAGTGATTCACCGTATTGGATGAGAGCTAGGTCGATAATCGATTTAAGATATTAGCTAAGGAGTTAGAACATAAACTCATAATTATTGACAATGAATGCGAACGGATCGGATTGATTAGACAAAGGCTAAACTAGCAATTGCAAAATATATAGGTATCTAGAGAGTCCGAAAAAGAAATCGTCTTAATAGACCGAGTATTGGATCGGAGGGCGCATAAAGAGTGCAATTAAGCCAATCCTGCATTGCAATCATCAGCTTTCTAAGAACAAGAGGGTTACTATCTTCTTTTGTCTTTCGCTTTCCGTTTTCTCCTCAAAGAAACTAAATTCACTCTTATACTTATTTTATTTATTCAAGAAAAATCAATTATTTGTAATGATAAATTTCCTAATTTATACTTTCAATAACATTCATGTAGAAATGAAATTGTGTCCGAAGTAACAAATTAAAGTTAATGAATAATAAGTAATTATTTTTTGGAAACAGAAACAATAAATGAAGATATCTTTGTCGGCATAATTTTTAGTACTATATTTTCTGGATTTGAAAAAAAATGTTTTAATAAATTTCATACGAAAGTCATTCAAGAATTTAACCTGCTATCTCCACCTCAAAATTAAGCATTATTGAAAATTATTAATTAAATCGGAGTGAGAATTCTCAATTGCTAGGTGTAACTGATCTTGAAAGTGAATTCAGAGGAAACTTTAGAAAAAATATTTCAGATCAAAATTGTCTATTTAACAATATGTATTTAGAGTATTCTGCTTTTAATTTGATTTTTTATCAAAGTTGCAATTATTATTCAATTCTAATTATTCAAGGGTAATTTCATCAATTTTGAAATTTTCTAAAGCATCTCGATCTGTTTTAATTTTAATTTTTTTATTGATTATTTGTGATCGTATCATTGTTATAGACAACATTTTTTCAAAAACAATTTTCATTTTGATAAAAATCAACCAAAAAGATTTTTAGAGAATCTTTCAAGGAATAAAAACATCCGAGGAGCATTAAAATTAAATAAGAAAAGGAAATTTGATCTGAAACGCAAGAAAAAAATAAAAAAAGACAAAAATACACTGCTAATAAAATGAAATGTAACAAAATTCTGCATTTAATGACCCCAAAACGAAGTGTTTTAGTTAATTATTAACAAAGATATTGCAAAAAAGTAAATATTTCAAAGTTTTCTTGAATTTTAAACAATTCTTGAAACAATTTACATTTTTTACTTTTCTTAGCTTATTATAAAGGTAAATTTACATAGACTATTAGCAACGTATCAAAAATATTTTTATAGATTTTTTCTTGATACTATTAAAGTTAAAATTTAGAGAAAGAAAGTTGTGAGAATGCAAAGCATTGCCATACTTGAAAAATGGATTTTAAAATTTATACAAATTGATAATATGGAAAAAATACAATAAAATTATTTTCAAAATTTCTTTCATAAAAAATTTCACAAATTTGAAGTTTCACAATGTTTTTATTCTGAACTCAGATTATGGTTGCATTCAAGAAAAAATAATTACAATTTACTTAAATTCAATTTATTTAAATTAAATAATAGTCATTATTTCGAGTGTTATTTAAAATTTAAAAAGATTTGAATTTGTGCTTTTTTGGCAATATCTTCGTTAATAATGGACTAAAAAATTTCGTTTTTGGGTCATTAAATGCAGAATTTTCATATCATTCTAGGGAAAAAATTAGTTGTTGGATATTTTATAAATTAGAAGCTTTTATGTAAATAATTTAAAATCAAGTGCCCGGCGATTTTTGCACAGCAGTGTGAACTATATTTACCGGGGAATATTTTCTTGAAGTTCGCTTCGAGTTTTCTTCCAAAGTTAGTTACAATGAAAGATGAGAATAATTTCCTCTCTTTCAAAATAT
The DNA here is from genome assembly GCA_030998225.1 of Diplolepis rosae. Lineage (NCBI taxonomy): Eukaryota > Metazoa > Arthropoda > Insecta > Hymenoptera > Diplolepididae > Diplolepis > Diplolepis rosae. The sequence continues at coordinate 9,982,421 of JAPYXD010000698.1, forward strand.
TTTAAAACAGTTTTGATTTCCAAAATAATTTATAATATTTGGATCTGATTTAAAAAACTGCAAGGGAAGCTTGAAAAAATCTAAAAGATTTTTAACAACTTGAATACAGTCTAGATATTTTTAAAAGAAAGGTCTAGAAATTAAAGATCCCAAGAGATTTACAAAGTTTACGAAATCGTAAGGGATTTTGAAAAATTACAAAAAGATTTTGAATGATTTTATTTTCCAGATATTTAAACAAATTTAGAACTTTACATACAATTCAAAATATTTTCCAAGGGTTTTGAGAAATTTAAAGATGATTGGAGGAAGAAAATATAAAATTAAATGGAAAATTCGAAATCAACAAGTTTCAAAATCAGAAACATCGAAAACAAAAAATGTACTAGAAAATACATTGGAAAATGAGAAAAATTTAAATTGCAAAAATAAGATTGTTTAATGAAAAGTTCAAAAATGTTCATTATATCAATAGTTATTTTAAATTTAAAAAAGCTTTGAATTTTTGCTTTTTTTGGCAATATCTTTGTTAATAATGGACTAAATGGTCATTAAATGCAGATTTTTGTTACCTTCCATTTTATTCTAAGGAAAATCACCACTGTAAACTATTTTAACCCGAAAATATTTTTTTAAACTTCTCTTCGAGTTTTTTTACCAAAGTTAGTTACAATGAATGATGAGAATAATTTCCTCTCTTTCAAAGTATTTTAAAACAGTTTTGATTTCCAAAATAATTTATAATATTTGGATCTGATTTAAAAAACTGCAAGGGAAGCTTGAAAAAATCTAAAGATTTTTAAGAACTTGGAAACAGTCTAGATATTTTTAAAAGAAAGGTCTAGAAATTAAAGATCCCAAGAGATTTACAAAAATTACAAAAAGATTTTGAATTATTTTATTTTGTTTTCTAGATATTTAAACAAATTTAGAACTTTACATACAATTCAAAATATTTTCCAAGGGTTTTGAGAAATTTAAAGATGATTGAAGTAAGAAAATATAAAATTAAATGGAAAATTCGAAATCAACAAGTTTCAAAATCAGAAACATCGAAAACAAAAAATGTATTAGAAAATACATTGGAAAATGAGAAAAATTCAAATTGCAAAAATAAGATTGCTTAATGAAAAGTTCAAAAATGTTCATTATATCAATAGTTATTTTAAATTTAAAATAACTTTGAATTTTTGCTTTTTTTGACAAAATCTTTGTTAATAATGGACTAAATGGTCATTAAATGCAGATTTTTGTTACCTTCCATTTTATTCTAAGGAAAATCACCACTATAAACTATTTTAACCCGAAAATATTTTTTTAAACTTCTCTTCGATTTTTTTACCAAAGTTAGTTACAATGAATGATGAGAATAATTTCCCCTATTTCATAAATCCTCGATTTTGAAGTGTACACAACATCTGAACATCCTCAAACAATCTTTCAAGAGAAAACAACAACAAACAGCAACAACCCTTTTAGCCCTGAAAGCTAATCGCGCCTAAACCTTAATTGAGTCCAAAGGATAAAAAACGTGACATCTCGTCAGCTTCACCGACGAGGGGCGCCTAGAAAGCGATGAAGAAAAAGAAAGATAAAAGAAAAAAAAAAAGATGTATCGACGCACAGAAACTTGTTCAGGTGAGTAATCGACAAGGACGAACGCACCAATCAGCACACAGATACTCGACCAAAAGTTGATTCGATTCAGTCACAAATTCAATTAAAAGTTGCGGTTATTAAGTTGGACAATGAGTCCCTAGAGTGTCCCAGCAAAAAGGGTGGTGAAGAGGAGGAAATTCGGAGGGGGTAAATGAAATGGGAGAGAAGAAGGAAGACACAGAGGGTTATACTAATGGGCTTCTTGCTGATTCCGCTCGGCTAGCGCCTTGATTAAGCTCCTCCACGACGCTTCGAGAAAATATAATGATCTCGCTTCTGCAAACGCTACCAAGCGAATTATCAACCCCTAGATGCGTCCCCCTCCCTTAACCTTCTTACCTCCTTGCCCTTAGATTCAGAGCCTTACCCTCTCCCTTGATTTCTTTTCCCTTATCGTGTCCCATCCTTGCACACATCAAGATCACGTACTAGTCCAGAACACCGTGATTTTTCCTCGCTACTTTGTACATGGAATCCGTTAAAAGTCTCTTTTAGGGAAGATTGATATGTTTCATCTTCGACTCATGATCTGCAAAAATATCTAAAAGAGACTGGGGAATTTTAACTGTTATATTGAAATTTTTATTGACAAATACACTGGCCAACAAGATATGACTTATGTGTTCATGAAATGAAGAAAAAAAATTTTTAAACGAAAGTTTAAAATTCAATGCGTTTTTTAAGGTAGTTGCACGGAGAAAAATGGATATGGATATAAAGGTCATGTGATCACTTTTTCGCGCTCATTGAAATCTGCTTGCATGCTTGCAGTGTGCCGTAAAGAAAAATTTTGAAAGTTTCGTAAAAATTCTAATAAGTGTTTTCAATGGAATAAAGATCGGGTGTTATAGCCGAGAATGAAATCTAACCTTAGTGTTGAGGTTAATTTTCTAACAAGAACATTAAATTAATTTTAGACATGCCAAATAATGAAAATGAGAGCGAAGTATAAATCTGCTATATACTTATATACATGATAAAATATAATTTGACTTTTTTCTAAAAACTGAATATGTAGTTATTTCATAACCTTTAAAATAATTTTTTGAGTATCTTAGACATTGAGCTGTAATATCTATAACTTACCTTTTTAGTATACCTGATATTGATGTTAAATATCTGAGATATTCATCTTCAGTACCTCAGACATTCAAGTTTACTAACGAGGATATTCAGAAGTTTAGTATCTTGAATATTCATTTTTAATATCTGAGATAATCAAGCTCAATATCTGAGATACTGGTGGTTAATATCTTTTTTTCAATATCTGCAGGAATTGAAGTAGAATATCTAAATGTTTGTCACATAATTGAATGCTACTGACATTGTGCCTCAATATCAAGATATTATGGGTCAATATCCATTTTTCTCCGTGTGATTCACGAAAATTGGACCTCAGGCAAAAATAGATAATTTTGCTATCATGAATAGCAATATTATTATTGAAGGGCTATTTTGGAAGAGAAAAGATTAATTTCCATGAAAAAAATTTGAAATACAGAAAAATAATTTTATTAAGAAATTTTATTTTTGATCCAACTTTTTTTCTTATCGCGTCTTACCAAATTTTGAAAAATGATGCGATTCTAATAAATTACAAATCAGTTTTTCAAGAGAAAGATTCCCTACAATTTAACCATTTCCAATTTTCGAAAATCAATAAATTATTATCAAATTCAGCAATTTTTTTATAAAAATTTGTTTTGGAAAATGTTTTTTTAATGGTTTCAGTCATTAAAGAATTTATTTTTAAAAATCAGAAACGGTGAAGTTGTGGGAAATATTTTCTCTGAAAAAATGATTCATGATTTATTAGAATCGCATAATTTTTTAAAATTTGGTAAGAAGCAATAAGAAATAAAAGTTGGGTCAAAAATAAAATTTATTAATAAAATTATTTTTCTGTGTTGTAAATTTTTTTCTTGTAAAATAATCTTTTCTCTTTCAAAATAGCCCTTCAATAATAATATTACTATTCTTGAAAGCAAAATTATCAATTTTTGCCTGAGGTCTAATTTTCGTGGGTGAAAACTACCTTAACGTAGAATCCATTGATTGCTTTATTTTTTCAATATCTTATACAGTTGCTGGGATCGTTTTAAAAAGTTATTAAAAAATAGGAAAAAAATGGTTTTTCAGTTTCTCCCAAGATTTCTCCCCAATAATGAATATTTTTGGCTGATGATTCGGAACCTAATAAATAAGATACTAATTAAGGTCTGTGAATTCTAATCAGTTCGACCTTATTAAAAAATGAATTTCCGTTTTACCAATGTTAACACTTTTTTATTGTTCCGAAACTTGAGTGAAAAAGATTAATTAATACTGTGAAAAATCTTTCATTGGTCACGTGACTAACTTAATATATTTAAATTATTTATCAAATAAAGAGGGTTGCGACTATTTTTGGATACAAAAATTCCCTGACTATTCCAGGTTCAAAACTTTCATTTTCCAGATTTTTACACTCTCATCGTATGAGAAGGTATTGGTTTTATTTTAGGATATTTTATATAAGTAATTGGTCAATAAAACATTCAGTATTTATAAAATATATTTACTTTTATTGATTAATAGAATCATAATAAAGTAATCACCTTAATAATAATTTAAAGCTTTATAACGTAGAATAATAAAAATTAAATTAAACCAACTTAGTTTTTTTCTCAATGTATTAGACCGATATATTTTTCCAAAACTTGAAACTTATCCATGATATTTCCCTATTTTCCAGATTACTAGAAAAAGTGGCAATCCTCTTCACTAATAAAAAACGGTAAATTTAACAATTACTTCTTACAGCGAAGAAGTTTTCAGCATGAAAAGAATTTTTCCCTTCGAGAAAATTATGCTACGAGTTGTCCATTAGAAAAGACAATTTGAATTGGAAGATTCCTGGGGAATTAGTTACAATATTCTAGTGAACTTTAATCGCACTGAGAGTTTTTATGAAGACTAAATTGCTGGAATGAAAGAAAGGAAACGAGACGATCAAGAAGCAGGATCGTCTCTTTCGTCTCTTGATCTTGTATAAACGCGCATTAAAGAGAAGCTTACCCACGACTGTGGCTGCAATTAAAATGAAAGACGGCCCTCGGCAGCTGCAAAATCCTCGTTTCCAGCTATTAGTAGCCGCTGTCAAGCATGTTTTTCCCACTGAGATGGAAATAGCTGTCTGTAGTCGTAGATAAATAGGTGCACATATATGTCACAACGGTTCGCGAACGATCTCAGCATTATTACTTGGCAATTATTCATTAGACGTTTACGTACCTTGCAGATTCAATAATGTGATCCCTGCAATTACTCACTCCCGATTGGATGCTTCGCACTGCTCGAAAACTCATCAGATCTCTTCACTACTTCTTCAAAGTTTCATTTCTTTGCATTTAATTGGCTTTTGACTTTACATAATTTTTTTTACTAAAAAATTAGAACATTACAAATAATTGAAGTCTAGCAGCAAATTTTAATAGCAATTTTTAATATCCGTATTATACTTATTACTATACATATAGGGACGGATAGGATATATTATTTTTTAAAGAGAAATAAGCACCTTGATGGTAAAACGCTCTACTGGAATTAAATGAAGCTCTATCATTTTAAATCTCAATATTTTCATCCTTCTATATATACAACTTATAGAAATCTATCTTTTCGTATCCCTCGTCTATCCGCGTCAATCATCTCCTATCCTTTACATATCCATGTTCATATTTTCCTATCCTATAAATTACAATGCCAATAATTTTCTATCACTTTAACAATTTACTACCGTGTCTATATTTTTCAATCCCTACTTATCTTTTTATTAGCATGGGTAGACGAAGGATAGGTTTAGACAGAAATATGAGGATTGAAAAAAAATAGACGCGTTGTTGGATTCTTAAAGGGATAGAATAGGATCGAAATGGATAGATAAGGGTTTGATAAACATTAATATTGAGTAAGTACAACGTATTACTCATGCATAAAAAAAACATAGCACCTTTTAATATCCTTATTGTACTTATTACTATACAGATTTTTATATCTTCTTTAAACTATAATAAAGCTCTATCATTTGGAATCGCAATATTTCTACCCTTCTATACATACAATTTATACAAATCTATCTTTTCGTATCCGTCATCTATCCGCGTCAATCATCTCCTACCCTTTACATATCCATGTACATATTTTCCTATCCTCTGAATTAAAACGCCAACAGTTTTCTATCGCTTTAACCCTTGCTTACCACACTGGGTCCAAAGGACCCAGGACCTTTTTGCGCCTCAATTTTAAATACCTAAATGAAATAGAAACCGGTCTTTAGCAACATTTGTCGATAGTTGAAGAGTTTAACTACCCTTCAGGTCATTTAGCATGACGCTAGAGCCATTCGTCTACTTTTGGCAACTGTCCAAAAATAGGCCTGGGTCTTTTGGACCCATGTGTGGTAAGTACGTTCGAAAGCGATTTTTTGGACAGAATTTTTTTTTTAGTGTATATTGGCTTTACATTGAAGAATAAAGCGTATAAAGTACGTTTAACAACGTCTAATTTTTTTTATAACAATATAAAACATTTCAATAACGATAATTGTTATATGGAGTGATGATAAATTTTCGACGATGAAATAAAAAATAAATTTTCTATTTTTTCTGTTTACTCGTTTCAAAAAAATGTTTTCATAGCACCTCCTTTGAAAATCCGATTTTTGGTACCTGTAGAGTGGATTTGTTTTATTATAATGTCTTATGACATTCGGCTTTTCATAAGTAACTTCTACCGTATGCAGAGAAGAGGAAATCATACACAGTGAGTGGTCGAAGCAATCGATGGCCAGAAAGATATTTACGTGGCATATTGGATCAAGCAATTTGAGAATATTTTCAATAAATATCATCTTGTAATAGATTAAACAATAGTGTACTTTGACAAAAACGCCTATTTCATTTTTCCACTTTTTTTCGTCATTCATTCTCCAAAATAAATATACTTTTTTAAAGATCCACTAAACTACTATTTTTTTTCTTGTAGTGGTACATTATTAGAAGACTGCCCTAAATTTTTAGCCCTTAATATGGAAAATTAAAAAATTTATGAATTCTTTAGTAACAATAGTCATTTTTTCCACTTTTTTTACTTTAGCATTTTTTTAAAAATATTTGAATTTAATTTTTGGCTATATAGCCAATGGAGTCTTCTAAAGTAAGTATTCAAGAAGTTTTAAAAATAATTTCGAGTCAATATATGTAATTTTTCATTTTTTATAACAATTTTTCTCGCCTGGGTCCTTTGGACCCATCTGTGGTAAGCGTGTTACTCCAGAGAAGTGTGGTAAGCAAGGGTTAACAATCTACTACCGTGTCTATGTTTTTCAATCCCTATTTTGCTATTTATTAGCATGGGTAAAAGAAGGATAGGTTAAGATAGAAAGATGAGGATTGAAAAAAAGTAGATGCGTTATTGGATTCCTGATCCATTTTTATATCTTCTTTAAACTATAATGAAGCTCTATCATTATGAATCTCAATATTTCTATCTGTCTATATATACAATTTATACAAATCTATCTTTATGTATCGATTTTCAATCAATGTCAATAATCTTCTATCCTTTACATATCCATGTACATATTTTCCTATTCTCTGAATTACAATCCCAATAATTTTCTATCACTTTAACAATTTACTACTGTATCTATATTTTTCTATCCCTATTTATCTTTTTATTAGCATGGGTAGACGAAGGATAGGTTTAGATAGAAATATGAGGATTGAAAAAAAGTAGACGCGTTGTTGGATTCCTAAAGAGATAGAATAGGATCGAAATGGATAGATGAGGGTTTGATAAACATTAATATTAAGTAAGTACAGCGTATTACACATGCATAAAAAAAATAGCACCTTTTAATATCCTTATTGTACTTATTACTATACAGATTTTTATATCTTCTTTAAACTATAATAAAGCTCTATCATTTTGAATCGCAATATTTCTATCCTTCTATATATACAATTTATACAAATCTATCTTTTCGTATCCGTCATCAATCCGCGTCAATCATCTCCTATCCTTTACATATCCATGTACATATTTTCCTATCTTCTGAATTAAAACGCCAACAGTTTTCTATCGCTTTAACAATCTACTCACTGCAAAAAGAAGTGTCTTACCTGGTATCTTACTGTAAGATATAAGATGGGAATTTGCCATCTTCTGTCTTGAAATAAGATGTTTCACGAAGTATCTTATACAAAATTAAGACGACTTACGTATTTTGATACGAATAAAGATGTAATTTCCGTCTTACAAAATAAGATACTTGATTGAGTTAGATAATGTGTTTTAGTTTAAGATGTTTAGAATGTCATAAGATGGTTCTGGCATAATATGTTTCTGAATTGTAAGATATAGCAGGTCAATAAGTTAGCAAAAACTAAGACACGTAAAGTGTCAAAGAAGTAGTGGTCGAAAGATAGAATCTCTCATAGGGTTATAGTTACTGTTCATAACCTCAAGAAATGGAGCGTTTTGACTGTTCCATGTTTTTCTTCTGTAGTGTAATATCAACTCATTTAGAGGAATATATTGTTCATTTTCATCGACACGATTCTTTATTCAAACTTTACATATGACGGATGTGGAGCTACATGCAAAAAGTGTAAATCGTATCAGCAACACGTGACTGGATATCAGGTATACATTCTGTTTTAACGTATTGGATACGTTTGGTCAGTCGCTTGTCTCCTTTTCCAATAGAGCATTTACTTGAATTAATTTTTTTATGAAGTACGTACAGCCATGTAAGCCATCACATGTGTAGCAGACACCGGTATGCTGTAAGCTTTTTCTCACAGTGTAGAGGTTATAGGAACAATAAACTGTCGGTAACTTAAGTAATCTGTGTTACCGATTGCTCAACTTAAGACATTTTACGTGTATTCAAATAAGATGTTTTAAGCAACTTAAAAGTGACTACCGAAACATCTTAGATATGACTACACAAGTATCTTAAATTAAGACACTTCTTTTTGCAGTGATACCGTGTCTATGTTTTTCAATCCCTATTTTTCTATTTATCAGCATGGGTAAAAGAAGTATAGGTTAAGATAGAAAGATGAGGATTGAAAAAAAGTAGACGCGTTGTTGGATTCCTAAAGGGATAGAATAGGATCGAAATGGATAGATAAGGGTTTGATAAACATTAATATTGAGTAAGTACAACGTATTACACATGCATAAAAAAAACATAGCACCTTTTAATATCCTTATTGTACTTATTACTATACAGATTTTTATATCTTCTTTAAACTATAATAAAGCTCTATCATTTTGAATCGCAATATTTCTATCCTTCTATATATACAATTTATACAAATCTATCTTTTCGTATCCGTCACTTATCCGCGTCAATCATCTCCTATCCTTTACATATCTATGTATATATTTTCCTATCCTCTGAATTAAAACGCCAACAGTTTTCTATCGCTTTAACAATCTACTACCGTGTCTATGTTTTTCAATCCCTATTTTTCTATTTATTAGCATGGGTAAAAGAAGGATAGGTTAAGATAGAAAGATGAGAATTGAAAAAAAGTAGATGCATTATTGGATTCCTAAAGGGATAGAATAGGATCGAAATGGATTCCTGATCCATTTTTATATCTTCTTTAAACTGTAATAAGGCTCTATCATTTTAAATCTGAATATTTCAATCCTTCTATATATAAAATGTATACAAATCTATCTTTTTGTATTCTCTTAATTACAACGATAATAATTTTCTATCGTTTTAACAATCTACTACCGTGTCTATATTTTGCTATCCCTATTTTTCTATTTATTAGCGTGTGTAGACGAAGGATAGGTTTAGATAGAAAGATGAGGATTGAATAAAAGTAGATACGTTATTGGATTCCTGAAGGGATAGAATAGGATCAGAATAGATAGATGAAGGTTTGATAAACATTAATATTGAGTAAGTATAACGCATTAAGAATGCATAAAATTCTAGAAAAAAAACTCAAAATAATCAAATTTTTTCGATTGGCTGAAATCAACAACATAATTTATTTAAGGTAGTTTGTTCACAAAAATTAGACCTCAGTCAAAAATAGATAATTCTGCTTTCAAGAAAAGCAATATTATTATTGAATGGATAATTTGAAAGAAAAAAGATTATTTTTCATGAAAAAAATTTGAAACTCAAAAAAATAATTATATTAATCAATTTTATTTTTGTCCAAACTTATTTTCTTATAGCTTCGAGTCAAATTTAAAAAAATGATGCGATTCTAATAAATGACAGTTCATATTTTTAGGAAAAAGATTCTCTACAACATGATCGTTTCCTATTTTTGAAAATGAATAAATTATTATCAAATTCAGCAATTAGTTTATATAAATTTCGTTTTGGAAAATGTTTTTTTAATGGTTTCAGCCATTAAAAAATTTATTTTTAAAAATCAGAAACGGCGAAGTTGTGGGAAATCTTTTCTCTGAGAAAATGACAAAATTTTTATAAACAAATTGCTGTATTTGAATAATAGTTAATTTAATTTCAAAAATAGGAAACGGTCATGTTGTAGAGAATCTTTTTCCTAAAAAAATGAACCGTGCTTTATTAGAATCACATCATTTTTAAAAATTTGGCTCGCAGCGATAAGAAAATTAGTTTGGGCAAAAATAAAATTTATTAATATATTGAAGATATATGTTGATGTTGGTAATTGGCTTTAGGGTCCAAGTTTGATAAAAACTCAGAGTTTTACATAATCAGACGTTTCGGCTCTGATCGGAGCCCTCATCAGTGATTTATTTAAATCTAAAAATACAGAAAAAGGTTTTGCTAACATAGGATATCTTGTATAAAAAATTTTTTGTAAAAATTTAACAAGTAATTATCATTATGTTTTTACATGTAGGTAAATAAATTTTGATATTACTTTAAGGTAAATATTTCATTCACATAACCTAAAAAACTGGATACCAGAAAGCATTTTTTGGAAGGTTGGAATTAAGTGTCTAAATATAAAAAATATTTTTAATTGACATTCGTGCATGGAATTGTAGATTGAAATTTTTGTGGTGTAGTTTTTAATACAATATATATACATACATACATACATAACCACACATATATATATATATATATATATATACATATATATATATATTATGTACGTAATATATATATATATATGTATAATACACAATATATATATATATATATATATCATATATATATATAATTATTTTTTTGATTTCAAATTTTTTTCATGAAAAATAATCTTTTATCTTTCAAATTAGCCCTTCAATAATAATATTGCTATTCTTGAAAGCAAAGTCATCTATTTTTGCCTGAGGTCTAATTTTCGTCAACGAACTACCTTAAATCGACAAATGACAAAAATTTTATTCATAATAATTTTTGTTCATTTCTTTGGCATAGGGTCAGTTTTTTCTTATTTTCCTGGATTAAAATTATTATTAGATTTAAAAATGCGAAAAAAGAAAGGAAGGCAAACGTTTCGGCCACATATGGGGGTCCTCTTCAGTGCCATAAATTCAAAGATTAATTCAACATTTCTGTAAAGGATTGGAATATAGAAGATAATTAAAAAAAGAATTATCATAGAAATTAAAAACTTATCTCATAGCTTGCAATTCAAAATGAAGTAGTCCAGTATGCAGCATCACGAATTGAAAAAAAATAATTGGAGTTCACTATGAATAAAAAACCGCGCGGATAAACTGAAAAAATATAAAAGATTTTGGACACGAACCGACTGCAATTTTTTCCAAAAAATGTTTATTATTAACGAAGGATGCCAAATTGGTTCTCAATGGCAAAACGCGAACAAGTTTTACATTTATGAAAAATTCTCGTGAAGACTTTATTACTGGCGTCTCTCACAGAATGATCTGAACTGTTTTAAAAACCGACTCGGGACATGTGGCTTTGCTGACCGAAAATTTTTTTCTATAAGCAATCCTGAGAGGTTCTTTTCCTCCTTGAAGAAGACTATTGTCCTGTACCTAGTTAAGAAATTCGAGACGTTTATGATGATTTTCACGAGTGGACGAAGGCGTTTATTTTTTTAAGAAAACGATTTTGTATATAAGCTTCACGGACAATTCATTTATTTCATTTATTTATTTATTCAGATTTATTCTGAGATGTTTTGAAAAAATGATAATAAATTTATGTTTAAAAATTAATAAAAATGCAATATAAATATTCGTGATATTAAGTATCACATTTGACGTATTATTAAATTTAACTAGTTCTGAAAATGGTCAGAACTGTTAGATATTCTTTTTTTAATTATCTTCTATATTCCAATCCTTTACAGAAATTTTGAATTAATCTTTGAATTTATAGCACTGAAGAGGGCCCCCATATGTGGCCGAAACGTTTGCCTACCTTTTTTTTTTCGCATTTTTAAATCTAATAATAATTTTAATCAAGGAAAATAAGAAAAAACTAACCCTATGCCAAAGAAATGAACAAAAATGATATTAATTTGGGTCAATACAATAATAGACATGTTATCAAACATGTCACTTTGAAATTTATTCATAATGTTTCTTATCTATAATTGTTTTAAAATATGCATTTTTACCTCATTATTGTTTCCTGCTTGAAAACCTACAGCTCCAAACTTTCTAACATAACAAAAATTGGAATTTTTGAAGACTATAGTGACACTAACTAAAACTTTAGTACCCTTTTTTCATAACTGATAAATAAATACATCAAACATATGATTTTCGTTGATCAATATTTTTATCCATTGATTTAAAAATTCAAAAGTTACACCATATGCATCTCATGCAAATATAAATATTAAAAAAACAATTTTTCAAGCTTTAAATCGTTTTTTCTACCATTCTCGATCCTAATGTAAATCCTCTCCCATGATTGGCAGATCCAAAAGAGCAACTGTAAGTTTTTATGATTCAATTTCTGTCATCCTGATCGATGCATCCGCTCTAATAATTCATTTCCACCAGAGTCTAGACTCCAGTGCACTTTTACATAATTCTAAGAATCATCCGTTTAAAATTCAACGGCATATAACTGGAAGTTCTTGATAGGTTTGAGTGTTCAATACTCGAGACACAGAGCTGCTCTCGGACCCTGATTTATTATCTCGGCCTCGGTGCGTAGCTTAATTATTTAAACATTCATCGTCGTGCGGCGACAGTGCAGAATAGTTCTTGCGACCTCCTCGTAATCTGTATCGAGAGATCGAGACATCTACAGACTAGTATATATACATATATACAGTTATATATATATAATATATATATTGTATAAAGATCGGTGGGAGTTGAAGTGGACAACCGGCCATAAGGGATACCGTGAGAATTGGAACTACAACGCGACAACGAACTTATAACGCACTCTCGACTATTCTAGCGCTAGAGGAGAAAAACTTACCTTCATTATGCCAGCGGCATCGTAATCATGGTTAAAATCCCCGTAAATGGAACTCCTACTAGCATCGGCACATTTTCCTAACAACCTGTGCGTGTGGATGAATCAGACTTGCAATATAAGCATTTCAAATATTCTGCTATTCTAAAACGCAATGAGCGACAATGTCGTAAATTTTCAAAGGCAACAAAAAATTCTGCTTTGAAACCGAAATTGCCCTAAGCAAATTTTCCATAATTGGCTTGTGCATAATTACAAGGACAAAAAACTTAAAATCCAAAACAGGAAGACTGAAATTTTGATTTTCTAAAATTAAGGCTAGTAGGCTACTAAAAAATTCACTTAGGTACTTGTAAGTTGAAATTCATGGATGGGAATAATTTTTTGGCAACTCTATACGGGAAGTTTGCTTTTTGCGGACCGTAAAATATGCGGGAAATGGCAGATTTCTGATGACTGTAAAAAGTATGCACACTTTTATTCATTTCCGCACACTTTTTAGAGTCATTAGAAATCTGCCATTTTGCGCACATTTTTCAAGCGCAAAGATCGAACTTTCCGTGGAGTGTGGAAAATATATAATATTTATTTAAGGCACCATTCTACACTGAGAAAAATCCTATTAGTTGTGCTGACTAAAAGGTCACAACTATATATTTTTAGTAAGCAGTACCAAAAATTTTGTAAAATTTAACAATGCTCAAAAGTCTATGGAACTAAGTATGCTACTAATTTTTTTTTGTAAAATTGATCAAATTCATTTATTTTGAGAAATTTAAATATTTTATTTCCATATGCAATATATTTTACCTGCTTATCAACTGTTTTGAATCGTTTTGAAATCGTTACATACATTGATTTCTTAAAATTTTCCTTTTGTTCTTCATCAAAATGAGAAGAATTAAATCATGGTACTTTTAAAGTATAATTGTAAACTGTTGTGCAGTTTTTGATGAAAAACATCTCAACAATTATCATCCTTTGTTACATTTTGAAAAACAATAATTAAAAAAGTTTTTCTCCTAAAAAATTCTAACCTCGGAAAGTTCCCATCGACAATAACAGAAATAAAATAGATAAAATGATAAATTTAACATTTTTTTCAATGTTGGAATTACTAGAATTTTTTTCATTTCTCATTATTTTGGCATAGGGTCAGATTCTTTTTATTTTCTTCGATTAAAATTTCCACTATAAAAATACTCAAACAGAAAGCAAGGCAAACGTTTCGGCCACATATGGGGGCCCTCTTCAGTGCCATAAATTCAAAGATTAATTCAAAATTTCTGTTAAACGGAATAATTAAAATAAGGATAAATACTGAAGAGGGCCCCCATATGTGGCCGAAACGTTTGCCTTGCTTTCTGTTTGAGTATTTTTATATTTAATAGTGGAAATTTTAATCGAAGAAAATAAAAAGAATCTGACCCTATGCCAAAATAATGAGAAATGAAAAAAATTCTATGAATTTTGGGTCAATATAATAGCAGACATGTTATCAAACATGTCACTTTAAAAGTTGGAATTACTATTTTAATCATGTACGGATGAAAAAATTAATCAGTTTCTAATTAAGATATTGGAATAGTTTTTAATACAACTTTCCTCCGTTATGTCGAAAAAATATATAATTTTGTATTAACAAAACTGGACAAATAGTAATAGCAATTAACGCAATTAGTAAGTTTTACAAAAACGTATTGGTAACATCTATTATAAGCTCGATACAATGTGGGAATGCATGAAAATAGTCCCGGCTACAAAACGGACCGACTAATCGGATTCTGTAAGTTTTACTAAAAATTTTAATCATTGCTACTCAGTTAATATTGCTGTAAGAACTAAGATGCTTAGATGATACAGAGCAAAAAACATACTTGTGACCCTTTTTTACAAAAAAAAATAGGTAACCACGACTAATACTTTCTCTCAGTTTACTATCTCGGCAAAGAAAGGTGATTTTCAAGAATTTTTTTCTCAACAACTACTTTATATAATTAAATAAAATTTTCAGTGTTTATGCAGTCTCAAAGTTTAAACAAATTTTTTTTTGTTTAAAATTACTGTTTAGTTTAGGTAATGTTTAATTATGAAAAGAGTGCCTAAAAAAAGGTATGTCCCTGGCGTGAACGATATCCCCAGTCAACATCATCTGAAAAAAAAAATCAAAAATTTTCATTATTAGTATGACCATATCTCCGAAATGACGGAGCGGATTTTTTTTATTTTGCAAAATAACAAAATGGCGGCAGTTTAAACAAAAATTTTCAAAAATCGACTATTTTACTCTTTTTACATTCTCGTCATGGATGAGAAGGTATTGGTTTTATGTGAAAAATGACTTTCGAAATTTTCATCAAATCTTTACGTTTTGAGACCCCCTGAGTCAGAAAAAATGGTTTTTACGAAAGTGTCGGTCTGTCTGTCTGTCTATAGGTCGTGTGCGGCATAACTCTCGATAGAATTATCAGATTGAATTGAGATTTGGTACACTTTATCGGAGCCGAAAAAGTAAGGACAAGTTCGTTAACCAGCCACATCCAATCAAAATTGAGGGGTTGGGCACCACTTTTGTGTTTTTGAAAATAATTTTTTGAAAAAATCAAAAATTTCAATACTGGTTTTAGATAGTGCTCATAAATCTCTAAAAATTATCCTGATAATATTTTTTGATTAAATCAAAATTAGAAATATTACAGCATATTCAAATTCGAAAAAAGTCAATATCAAAATTCCATTTTCCAGTTAAATTATACGAGATACGAAAAAACGTTATGATACAATATTATTGAATAAATAAAGTCCTACAAATTTGAATTATAACATTTTTTCATAAGATGCATATTTTTCTTTTTAATTAAAAAAAAAACTATTGAAAATCCAAAATTCAATTTTTTAACAATAATATGTAAAATAAGAAAAAAACGTAAGACTACAAAGTTGTTAGTTTCAAAAAGATCTACAAGTTTTGTCTCACATAGTTTCTGATAAAACATATATTTTTCGTTTCAATTCCAAAAAATACGATTAAAATTCAAAAATTCCATTTTTTAGACAAAATATGTGAAATTCAAAAAAAACTTTGAGATGAAAATTGTTTGGCTAAATAAGGTCTACACATTCTTATCGATGAATTTCTCGACAGGATGTATATTTTATGTTTTTATTTTTAATATTAAATAAATTCGATTTTTTTCACCAAAATATGTGATACGATATACGCGTTGTTCTGCAAAATCATTTCCTTAAATAAAGTCTACGATTGTTTTTCCTTTTTAAAAGATTTGGAAGAAAATAAATTTATCAATAATCATGTAATTTATCAAAAAGTTACAAAAATGCATACAGAAAATCGAGCGCGAAGCGCGAGTGTCATGATGTGAATGTATTCCTTAAGGCCGATAGAGCCTTAAGTAAATTGAATTTCCTGTTTCACTTAATCTGAAAAAGAAACGTAGTGAATTTGAGAAAATGACTAATTTACATCATCTTTAATATCATTAAGTTGGTTTGAGCTTCAGTATTAAATTATAAGAAATAAACTTAAACGTATGCGAAGAGCACAAGACCGAGCGCGAAGCGCGAGGTCCAGAAAGAACGGAGCGCGAAGCGCGACGATCGAATCGCGCGCCCTAGGCGCGCTCAAACTTGCGAGCTGCGCGCCAAGCGCGCAATGAGAAAAATGCGTTTAAAGTTTTCGGAACATAAAAATTGTAAAAAAAGTTACTTACAATAATTCGGCGATCCCTGCTCCATATAATACTCCTTCTGCTTGATCAAATGAATCCTACATAGCACTTTTTGCCTTTTTTCACGATGTTTGATTTTTCAAAAGTCAGATAGTAGAATGACCCCATAACAAAAAATCTGCCCGCTTCATGGGCACATTCTCATCGCGCGCTTCGCGCGCAGCTCGCAAGTTTGAGCGCGCCTAGGGCGCGCGATTTGATCGTCGCGCTGCGCGCTCGTTCTTGTGCTCTTCACATACATTCAAGTTTATTTATTATAATTTGATACTGAAGCTCAAAACCAATTTTATAATAATATTACAGATGATGTAAATTACTCATTTTCTCAAATTCACTAAAATTTCTTTTTCAGTTTAAGCGAAACAGGAAATTCAATTTACTTAAGGCTCTATCAGCCTTAAGGAACACATTCTCATCATGGCGCTCGCGCTTCGCGCTCGATTTTCTGTATACATTTCAGTAACTTTTTAATAAATTACATGATTAAAATAATTTATTTTCTTCCAAATCTCTCAAAAAGAAAAAACAATCGTAGACTTTATTTAGCATCTCACATATTTTGGTGAGAAAAATCGAATTTTTTTAATATTAAAAATCAAAACATAAAATATACCTCCTGTCCCGAAATGTCTTAATGAGAATTTGTAGACCTCATTTAGGCAAACAATTTTCCATCTAAACGTTTTTTTTGTATCTCACATATTTTGTCTAAAAAATGGAATTTTTGAATTTTAATCGTATTTTTTAGAAATTAAACGAAAAATATATATTTTATCAGAAACTGTGTGAGACAAAATTTGTAGATCTTTTTGAAACGACAAACTTTGTATTCTTACGCTTTTTTCTTATTTTACATATTATTGTTAAAAAATTGAATTTTGGATTTTCAATATTTTTTTATTTTTTATTTAAAAAGTAAAATATGCATCTTATGAAAAAATGTTACAATTAAAATTTGTAGGACTTTATGTAGAAAATAATATTGTATCATAACGTTTTTTCGTATCTCGTATAATTTAACTGGAAAATGGAATTTTGATATTGACTTTTTTCGAATTTGAATATGCTGTAACATTTCTAATTTTGATTTAATCAAAAAATGTTATCAGGATAATTTGTAGAGATTTATGGGCACTATCAAAAACCAGTGTTGAAATTTTTGATTTTTTCAAAAAATTATTTTCAAAAACACAAAAGTAGTGCTTAACCCCTCAATTTTGATTGGATGTGGCTGGTTAACGAACTTGTCCTTACATTTTCGGCTCCGATAAAGTGTACCAAAGCTCAATTCAATCTGATAATTCTATCGAGAGTTATGCCGCCAACGACTTACTACAGACAGACAGACAGACAGACACTTTCGTAAAAACCCTTTTTTCTGACTCAGGGGGTCTCAAAACGTAAAGATTTGATGAAAATTTCGAAAGTTATTTTTCACATAAAACCAATACCTTCTCATCCATGATGAGAATGTAAAAATTATTCGTATCTTTCACATACTTCTATGAGAATATCATAAAAATGAATATTCGAAGTTGCCGATTTTTTCACATTATCCGTGAATTATTTCAAATAATATGACTTTTTAGCAACTTTTTATACGTTTAACAATAAATTACCTAAACTTTGCAAAAAATACCTAATTCAGGGGAAAAAATGAGCAAAATTGTAGTCCTCATTTTATATATCTTTTCAAACAATAATTTAATCTTACGAAGTTAACAAAAGTATAAAATCATTCATAATAGATACATAAAGTTGATCTCAAATGCAAAAGAAATATATTTCACCCCTTGTTCTTGCGAGTATTCTGATTTTTCAAACTTAAAGAATTTGAAATCTTTCTGTGGAAAAAAATTATTCGAGAGGATATTCCGTAAAAATGGGGAGAAAGTACTCGTGACCCGAAGGACATTACATTCTTTGTACTTAGCTTCCCCTTCTTCTTTCTATCTTCAGTTTCTCCCTTCCCCACCCCCTGACCACTGTTTCTTTACCCTCCCTCTATTCTCGCGTTGAGTGAAAAGTTTTACTCGGGATATTACGTCTCATCCTCCTTCACGGACGCGCCATAGGATTCCTTCTTCTCGCTTTTCATCCTCCCAACCCTCTCGCTTCTAACGTCACCTTCTTGGGCTTCGCGTTTCACCCCCTGTTCATTCCATAAAAAGAGAGGGGGGGAGAGAGAGAGAGAGAGAGAGAGAAGACGGTTCCTCCCTGACGACTTCTTCATATCGGAGGAACGAGAACGAACATAATATCATTACTATTTCGAAGTCTTGTTTTCTTATGAGTTGGAGAGGGACATAATGTACCTCTGGACTTCGGGTTCTTTGTTTGCCATTTTCATTGTTTCTCAAGAAAATGCTCCGCTGCTCGCTACGCAATTCTCGAAAGCACGAAACTTTTCCGGACATTTCATACTCGTGAGGATACGCTCGGGTGTGTTTATTTACGAGAAACGACATTTGCGAAGTGATTGAGAGCGACCGAGATGAGAATACGATAAGAATAAGACCAGAATTATCTCGAATGATGAAGGGATTATCTACTAGGGAAGCTTCTTAAGAATAGATGTATAAATATAAGATGCGATTATATTTAAAAAATCATTTCTATCTAAAACTTTTACAAGTTCCGTTTCTATTTCTACTGATAAATATTAGAATTTAGGATTAAAATAGTTTTAATATTATTCAATTTACTGAAGTATGCCATTAAAAGGTAAAATAATAATTTGCTTTTTGACCAACTAAAAATATTTGTCTCGACAATAATATGCATAATTTGTCGGAACACGATTATCGGGTTATAAATCTTAAGTGTAAACAAATACAAATAATAAAAATAGAAATTCCGTTAATAACTTTTCTTATCTGAAATGTTTTGTGATAAAGTAAATAAGAAACGTTTGTCAAGAAATATAAATACAAATTTATAAATAATTTCTCTTAATCTAAATCATTTGAAATTTTATAAATTTGAAATAAATCAATTACTTACTTTTTACTATGCAATCAGTTGTTTTTGATTCATTAGCAGTAACTGATAATAATACTAAGTCTAGAATTTTGACTGATTCAAACTTAGTGTTTTAAATTCGCTTTCGTAATTTTACTTATTCCTTTTTTTGCCAATTTTTTCAATGCATCAATTTTAGCTCTTTATTCAGTTAATTTCAATTAATTTCTTCGTGGATTTGACTCAATCAAAATTGATAGCTAGAAATGAGCTACTGAATGAAACTAAAAAAAAACAACTGATTAAAATCAACACAAACGAATTCAAGCGAATTCATCTTTACAAAAGAAATTGAACTTCTGACATGTGTATCAGTCAAAACTTGAATGAAAATCACTGAAAACGATTGATTTCATAGGCCAAACTAGGCAACTGATTTCAATTCAGTAAAATTTTGATTAATTCAGATTAGATAAAAAATTTTATCCCTGACGTATAACTTCCACCATATTTTTTTTAGAGTCATAAGATCCACCCCTGAAGCCTCGCGGTTAAAGCGATCCAACCTCAAACGGAGATTGGCGATAGGGGATGTTGAAAAAAAGCGGTAGGGAGAGAAAAATGCTGGGGATCTGCATATGAGCGTCGGGACGCCTACGCATCGCATAAATCTTGAAACGCGGCTAAAAACGTCGCGGTGCTATCGACCAATCGTTACAGACCTGCGTACATCAGAGTGCCGCCTATAGGCCACCCCTAACCTGCTTGCCACCCTCGGCCATATTGTAAAATATGGATCGCGGAGGTGTACAATATCCCACCCCCACCCTCACCCCCACTCTCTTACCTTTTCCACCAACATATCTTGAAAGGCGCATTCAATTTTGAAGCTTCCAAGAAAGATCAAATTGTAAAATCTTTTATATATTTATTTTGAGGGCTTTTTACAATGGAAAATTAAAGTCAAGTTTAAAATATTAGGTAAAGAAAGCGAGGTTTCGAAAAGTAGATATTCAAAATGTGAATAGTTTCCATTATATGAAATATATTAGATATTAAACTTATCTGCAAATGGAGATAACATTTAGAACTTTGTGGGAAAGTAGAATTTATACAAATATTTTCAAATTGCAATCGATCTTATTATATGAGTTTAACAAATGAAAAAGAGAATAAATACTGGAAGAATTTCAAATTCTGGGAATTGAAAACGTGAAATTTAGAAGTTAACAATATCTGAAGATTTCGAGAAATCAAAAGAGATGGATATGAATTATAATATATTAGAAAATTTGATTGGAAGAGTTAAGAATTAATGGAGGATTGAAAAAACGCAAAAATAATGAAATTTATAAATCTACAAACTCAAAATTGAAGAAATTAGAAGACTTGAGGGATAATCCTACCTTGTGAGCACGAAATGAAGGGTCATTTTCTCAACTTCATTAAAGAAAAATGAATTAAAATTTGAAATTTGCATATATGTTTCTGCAAGTTTAAAATTTTTAATACATTTTTTAAAAACAAAATGGCGGCGCAGCATCCAGGTGGAAATTTACTACTGGCTCGGTACCATGCCAGTACCACCGTCAGATTTCTGGTACTGGCGCAGTACTGGCTATACCCCTAATGATAACTCGGCTGGGAGTTGGCAGTCAGTACTGGGCTGGTACTTAAAAGCAGTACTGGTCGAGTACTATCAGCCGGTAATGGCAATAGTAACCAGTACTGCGCCCGTAGTAAACCAGTAGATACCAGTAGTCAATGATACCCCTACTTCAGAGTTTCATCAGTACTGCCAAAAAATACCGCGCCAGTACGGCGCCAGTAGTAAGCCAGTACTATACCAATGTTTGGCACAGTATTGACAGGCAGTACTGGCATTACTCCTCGGTTACAACTGGCAAAGTACTGCGCCAGTTGTAAATACTGTCTGGCCTCCGACTTTTCCACCTGGATCGTTTTTTTTTGTACAGCCACCTCGGCCGAACCACTACCGATCGCAATTTTGAATTTAGAACAAAAAATGAGAAAAATTCTAAAAATATATATATAGAAATGAAGTGAACGTCGCAGGATTTTTGCGATAAATTGAAATTTACCGATTTTTGACCGATTTTTCCGTCGAAAACAGTTTTTTTTCAAATATATTTTTATAATCTTTATCGTTTTTTGTTCTAGGTGCAAAATTGCGATCGGTATTGGTTCGACTGAGAAGGCTGTACACAAAAAACAAATTTTTTTCCAAGAGATGGTGCGGCACCATTTTGATTTCAAGAAATTTTTTCATGTTCCTTAACACTTGTAAAAACATATATGCAAAACCAAATTTCAATATATTAATTCATTTTTCTTCAATGAAGTTGAAAAAATGACCCTTCATTTCGTGCTCACGAGGTAGTTACCGCTTAAGTCTTTCAATTTCTTGAAAATCTTCACTTCCAAATATATTGTTTTAAAATCTATGCATAATAATATTCTGAAATTACAAAATTATGAATTTGTAAATGTTATTTGTTTTGCAAATACTGAGATGTAGAATTTGTAAAATAGAAATACCATTAAATTAAAAGTTTTCTAATTTAATTACTAAAATGTATAAAAATTCCAAAAACTCCAACTAAATTTTATATTCTTTAACAGCTTCTTATTAGGTTCAAGTATTTTCATCTTGTGTACGCTTATTAAGATTGTTATTATATATATATAAATTTCATATAATCTCGAGCAAATATTTCTTAACTTGATTTTCAGTACTTGAAACTCTCAAGTTCAGATAGTCCAAGACTATTATTATTATTATATCTAGTCACGACACTATTTCAGTAGTTTCTTCATATTCTTAGTTTGATTTTACGGTGAAATACAGTATTAAAAACAAAATTTAATTAAAAAATTCGTTTGCATCCTTTAAATCCCTTAAATGAAAATTATTCATCTGTAAAAAATATATTTTATTTTACTTTTCCTTTTGTAGTTGTAATGTCAGAATGTTAGAAGAGATATAAAAACGAATATTGTTGAATAAGGTTTAAGATGAGAAAATATTATACATAAAATCTGTGTAACTTGAGAGAAGAGAATTGTAGTCAGACAGCAAGTAGTAAAGGTCCGTGCTAGTGTGGCAGTTCGAGAGATGCCTTTTCGTTTCGCGGTGAACTCACATACACTATTACACAATCCATACAAGTTGGAATACCTACACAGAGGGAAATATCATCCTACACAGGAGGGCACACTTGTACGAATATTCAGCGTCGCGGCGCCATCTTGATAAGAGTTACGAGGCGTGGCTCGCGATATATTTCAAAGAGAAATTCACCCGCACTCTTGCCCTTTATGATAAATTTCCCGACTGAGTTTCACGATAACTGCTGTGCCCTCTGCACCAAGGAAACGAATATTATGAATTCGCCTTCCAAGATGGGGAATATTGAAATCCAGAACGAATGCCATATTTTCCATTTATTCCACAAATATTTTAGTGACTTGAAACAAATTACTATTTACTCGCATATATTAAAAAACCAAATAGTTAAAATAAAAAAAGCCTTCATGATGAACCAAAAAGATCAAAAAGTATGTAGAATTTTGTTATTAAAATCTATATTCTAAATGGAAGTGAAAATGTTGAAAAATGTATTCGTGAACAATTTCGAAAGGATGTAGTTTATTTGAAGAGATATGAACACAAAAAGAGGAGAAAAGATGTATTCACGCTATTTTTCTTGCTAGACAAAATTTACGGATCTTGGAGGCGAGCCAATGTCGTTATTTTGCCTTCCGCGTAAATAATCATTAGATTGAGAAAATATATTGATGAACTGTAATTTAATATTATTACTTTTGACTAAAATATACAATTATGTCTGATGAGATCCGAAATCATTTTTCTTCCAGTTTCTATTTTTTGGTTTTGAAAGCTTTACTCTATAAATCTGAATCAGTCAAATTTTCATTGATTGAATCAGTGATTTGCCTTTTCACTGATTCATCAGTGAAAAAATATTTTTCACTGTTAAATCAGTTAATTTTTACTGATTCATCAGTGAAAAAAAATATTTTTCACTGTCAAATCAGTCAAATTTCATTGATTATTTCAGTGAAAACAGTAACTCAGTAACCTCTTTTTAGCTGTTTAAATCAGTTAAATTTCACTAATAATCAGTAGATTTTTACTGATTCAAATTTAGAGAGTATTTTGTCACTTCCAGTTTCAAGGTAAAATACATTATTTATAGAAATCTATTCGAGGCGACAAATGTTGATCAAACCCATTGGAGTTTATTGCTAATATAAATGCAGGGCTGTGTGGATAGCTAACCACAAGATGTAGATGGATGCTTGTCATGTGTGTGCGGCTTTAGAGCCAAGTGCCGGCAAGATCAAAAGCCGCCCCGCACACTCATTCTCGCAAAAATGCCATCGTCTCGCTTTACCGCCTTCGAGAGGCGTCTCTTTCTCTTTCTCCAACGCACTCAAGCTCATAAAGAGAACAATAGCGCTGCGGAAATGCGCGTGGAAATACGCGTTAAACTAAGTACGCACGCACCTTTTTACTGGCTATTTTACGTCCTATATTCGACTCCGATTGATGAGTTTGCACCCAGAAAAAAACTTTATTTGTTCCAACCAAACTATTATTTTAATTTAACTGAAATTTTTAGTCAAGGGGATTCATCACCTTTAATATTTTTATTTTTTGAGTTTAGACCTCTGATATAACTTTTTTTATGTTTAGTGCCTTTATTTCGGAAGGCTTTGAGAGTTTTTAAAAATTCGAGCACCTTTATGTATTTTTAAACTAAAAATTTTGAGTTTTTTGGGCATTTTTTTGACATTATTTGACTTTGAATAACTTTTTTGTTTTTTAAGCAATTTTCATGATTCTTTTTTTATTTTGCTCCTTACACTGTGCTCTCTAAATTTGAATCAGTCAAAATCTACTGATCATCAGTGAAATTTGACTGATTCAAATAGCTAAAAAGAGGTTACTGTAAATCAGTCAAATTTCACTGATTATTTCAGTGAAAATTGACTGATTTGAGAGTGAAAAAAATATTTTTCACTAATTTATCAGTGAAAATTAACTGATTTAACGGTGAAAAATATTTTTTCACTGATAAATCAGTGAAAATTTGACTGATTCAGATTTAGAGAGTGTAGCAACTTTTTGGCTATGGAAAATAAGCATGACTGAAAAAATAAATAAATAAATAAAAATATCCCAAAATATGAAAAAAAAATTTTTAGTCATTTTTTTAGCTAGAGTGCTTTCCATATCCAAAAATATTGATAATATAACAAAGAATAAGTGGTAAAAATTTCAAAGGTCTGTGTCTAATAGTTTAGAAATTATTCAAACATATATTGCAAAAGACACGGAAAATCACAACTTGAGGAAAATATATAATATATATATATAATATAATAATAATAATATATATATATATATAATATACATAAAGGCAATATATATATTGTGTTTTTATCGGGGTACCTCTTATATTCTATTTTTCATATAATTCAGATATCACAGTAAATAAATAAACAAACTATTTTGTGTAAAAACTAATTTTCGCTAAAAACGCGTTATTCGTAAATCGTAGTAATTTATAGAGAATAAAAAAATTACACTTTTAGAAAATGCCAATAAAAATCAAAAATATACCAATTAAAGGTGTCGGATGCCCTTAAGTGAAGCAAAATAGGGTTGAATAAATTAAGAAATTTGTTTATTTACTTTTTTGGTTGGATTAACTACATATTTAACCGAGTGTGTTAAGTTTATTCATTACAACCTACAATTCCAATTTCGAAAATCTTTGTTTTATTCAACTGATGACTTTGTTTGATTCCACCAATGATGGTTTGTTTTAATCAAATTTGGTTAATTCGAGTAAATATTTTAATTGATTAATCTAAATTTTGTTTCATTCAACCAAAAATATTGGATTATTTAACAATCTGATTTAATTAGATCGGATTTATTTGGTTTTCGGGTTTACTTGGTATTTAAATTTTAAGAATAATAAAATCCAAGTCAACGCAGGTTTTTTACCAGAAATTATTAGCGTAAAAAAGACTTGGTTAGTCAAGAAAAATTCGGCTAGATTAACAAAATAAATGCATTTATATTCCACCAAACAAAGGTTTGATTCACCTAAAAAACTTGAAGAAATATTTGATTGATTTAATCAAAATTTACTTGGATCAGTAAAAGAATTTACGTATTATACGTTGGATAAATTTTCATCTGATTTAACCAAAAAGTTTGGCTTACTATTAACTAAATGACCCGTTCAAATAAAACTAACAATGTTGATCCGTTTTACCAAGATTAGGTTAAATTAAGAAAAATATTTTGTTGAGTGAAATAAATAAGGCTAAATGAATGAATTTAGGTTTGTTTCAATTATTAATTTCTTAGCATTCCAACCTTGATTTTTTGATTTGATATTTATTTTTTATTTGAAGTTTGTTTACATATTAATATGAGAAAGAATAATAAAAGCATTCTGATTTGTAAATTATAACTTTCGTAGCTGGCGCCTAAGACAGATTTATTTTATAAATATAATACAAATGTTAACTCCATTATTATTATTATTCTTATTTGCTTTTCAGATTAAAATATATCCTTAAAGATAAATACGATGTGCATATTTATTGTCAATTTAATTCTACAAAGCAAATAATTTCCAAGGTAATCTAAAGTCTGCCTTTTGTACAAATAAAAAGAAAACGTTATAAAATTTATATCAAACATGACACAAGATAGGAGTTACGATTAATTTTATAATTTGTATTGTATTATTGTATGAAAATGACAAAATTCGGTTTGTTTTGAATTCGATATTATTATTTAGTCACCAAAGATGTTCAGGACTAGTTATTTGAAACAAAATGTATAAATAAATCTCCATTCTGATATAAAATTTATAGAAGTTTTAATTTTCTTTGGATTTTTGCAAATGGAATATTCGTTATTCAAGAATTTAAATCTTTCTGACAAATTATGTTAATTTTATTTGAGAACATAGTTGGCAGAGATGATTTATTCCTTTGACGTCATTAGAAATAATGTATGTATTATAAATATAAAATATTTACATATTTATTTTATGTTTGGTAGCATTTATTGAATTAACTGTAAACCTTATATAAATGATGGAATAATGACTTAAGTGAGTGAGAAATTTCATCAGATAAATCTTCAGAGGCTAGTTTTTCTAAATATTTTTCATGAGTTTATAAAATTTATGTTAATTTATGTTAATAAAATAAAATTAATAATATTCAGTGAGGAACATTTTTGAGTAATTACACCCAGAGAAAAGATTTATTTGATTTAATCAAACCATTTCTTGAAATGAACCAAGATCTTGAGTTGAATTGAACAAAATTTGGTCCAATCAACCAAGATTTAGATGAATAACCTGAAATATTCGTTTTTTGAACCAAACCGTATCCAAAGAACTTAATATTTTATCAAAAGATATTGAATTCATCAATAAAAATTGCTTCATATTATAATCCCTAAATCCGAAAAAGTAAAAACTCACTGATTCACAGTGAAAACCGCTATTTTCAATATTATAGGTCTTCCATATAGAAATAAGTGGAAGTTACCTGATTTCACCAGGGAAACTCACTGGTTAATCAGTGAAACATACTGCTCAACAGTGAAATTCGCTAGTCAACCAGTGGCTTTCCCTAGTGATATCAGTTAAAATTCACTGATTCTGTGTAGAAGACTTATAACATTCGAAACAGTGGTTTTTCACTATTTCGGATTTAGGAGGTACTTTTCGGGCATAAAAAAAACTTATTTTGCTGCCCTAGATGATTATCATTAATATAACGTATGAATTTTAGATTCTATATTTCTAATTATTCATTTTACCATCTTAAATGATTAATGATCTTAAATGATAAATAAATCGGAAAAAAAACCAATCACCAAAATTTTTACATTCAAATCAGTATAAAATTGTCTGCTAACCATTTGGAAGAAATCGCATCAATTTTCAGTAATATTTCCCTAATTTCCAGAGGAAATCTCAAAAATTTGATCATTTGAGATTTAGAAAGAAACACTATCTCTCATCTTCGTTTGTCTTCTATTCTATTCTTCTATTTTGAATAATTGAAAAAAAAAAGAAATTTTCCCTTCCTATATCGTTTCAGTGCCGTTATGTCATCTTCTTTTCGGGAGAAGACAGTAATGCATTGCATTTTTCTGCACAGAGAAAAATGGATGTTTAGAATTAACATCTAGATGTTTAACTATGGGACAGCCATCTTGTATGTTTAGTTGTAATATCTAGATATTCAGGAGTAATATCTAAGATGTTAAAATATGCAGAGATTAATATATTGGATATTAAAGTTGAACATCTAGATAATACAATTGAACATATAAGATGGCTGTCCCATAGTTGAACATACATTTTTCTCCGTGTGCATTGCTGTCTTCTCCGGAAAATTAATTTGACTCTACCACAGGGCCTTAAGGTCATGAATCAACCAGATCGCATGACCGAATTCCTGTAAAAGATCGTGTAGAAAAACTTTTTTATTTAACAAAATATCTACCTGGAAGTTTGGAAAATAC
Source organism: Diplolepis rosae (assembly GCA_030998225.1). Classification (NCBI taxonomy): domain Eukaryota; kingdom Metazoa; phylum Arthropoda; class Insecta; order Hymenoptera; family Diplolepididae; genus Diplolepis; species Diplolepis rosae. The sequence continues at coordinate 10,010,841 of JAPYXD010000698.1, forward strand.
AACAGAAACGATAATGAACGTCTCTCAATTTCGTTTGAGTGAAAATTTTGCAAAAACTTTTACAGTCAACTATAATTGTCGATTTTTTTTTCAAAATGTTGACCAAAAAAAAGTTAACAGACGTGCTTTATTGTTTTTTCTTACGTTCCCCAAATTTTCAGAAAGACACTTTGTAAAACAAAAAAGTTATCTTACACGAACGTAAATGTACAATTTAGTAATCTGGTCCGATTGATCCATGGCTTCAAGAAAAGTCCTTCCCCTCCCATTCAGAAATTCTACTGTGGCCTTGTCCGGGTCTAGATTAGGAATTCCAAATCAGGGATGAAGCACACGGCCCGACTTGGGCCAGATCTGACTACCTGGGATTTGATCGGGCTGCGAACGGGCCTTGTCGGACTCGACCTGGCCCTGATCTGGTCGTGTGTTTCATCACCGGTCTAGGCCATGCCTTGCGATTTATGCACGGGCTTGAAATTATTTCGAAACAAATATCTCTTCTTTATGAATTTCTGAATCCAGTTACTTATCGCGCAGTTCATTTACCAAGGTTATAGCCACTAATATAATATATTTTTATTACTAAGCTTAATTTATTTTCAGTGTGTACTTTTTCTAATCCATTTGCCATTAGACCAACTGTATACTAGCTTTTAAGTATCAAATTATTTCGGGATGGTGAAATCTGCGAACGACATCGGATGATAAGCAATAATATTTTCATGCGGAATGTATACATGAGGCTTTTGCAAAAGTATACGTATAGCTTTGCGAGAGAAAAATCGAGGGTTGAACGAGGCTGATATCTACAGAAGATTCAGGGGTGGTCAGGGTTGTCCACCGCCCGTAAAACTCTGATAACTCCCGAAAAACCACTATAAACCCTTCATCTTTCACTACAAAAATACCAATCACACATTTTTCTTTCCTCTTCATACGTATGTTTTTCAGATTAAAAAAATTATTCGAATCCAATTCATTTCAAATCAAATCCAAATTACTATAATAATCTGATATAAATATCTAAGTATAAAGTTACATAATTTTACGTTGTACAAAGAAATTATATGTTTTTGCAATATTAGATAATATCATGGTGCATTGTTGGAAAATATTGGCTTTAGGGTACAAAAATTATTAAGTCGATTTAATCAGACTTTTCGGCTCAGGTCGGAGCCCTCATCAGTGATATTTATTAAAATCTAAAAAATACAAAAAGGATGGCGCTGATTTCACATTTCTAGAAATAACTATAGCACTTATACATATATTCCAAAAAATGAGCACTTGATGTGTTAAATTAAATTTATAAGTGAAAATGGAAGGTTTGGATATTCGACCAGAACAAAAGGTGTACTTAAATTGATTTCTTTGGTGTGAAGCTGTATTGAAAGAACTTGATTGAGCCCATGAGTTCTTTTTTAGAACTATTTTACGTAAAAAATATTTTATAACTGTGTTGAAATCTGTATATATATTATCGTAAGTCCTATCCGTACCAATATCTAAAAATACACTCTTTAGTGCGAAGCTGAATTAAAAGAGCTTGATTTTGAGCATTAAGGTTATTTTTGAACTATTTTGCTTAAAAAACTATTTTGAATTATGTATATATATTTTTTGTGTGTCCTATCCAACCCCGTATATAAAAAATAGGCATAAACCTATAATCCATAAAGACAATACGCAAACCAAACAATATAAACAAAAACGCATATAATTACATATTTATAATCGTAGCTGTATATTTTACAACAATTGCAGCTATACATATCTAAATATAAAAATATATAACCAAGTAATGAAGGATCTGAATATTAAAAAATTAGTCTCAAAGATATGTTAGCAAAATAGGGAGATATTATTTCATAAATCGATCAAAGGTATCCAAACTTTTAAGGAGGTTCTATCGGTACATAGCTAGTCAGAACAAAACATTTCGTGTAGTTGACTCACGAGGTAGTTGATGTGGCAACACCGCATCGCTTTTTTTAGTGTCCCTTCTAAATTTAGCATGATAAGAGGCATTTTATTGAACTAGATTATAAATCTAAGGCATTCAGGTGTGAATACTATAACAGGACAAACGTGTATGTAGGCTCAATGTTTCTTTTTGAATAGCATGACATAACCTACCAACGTATACTCGGCTGCGGTGTTGCCATATCTACTACATTATCACTCAATATCATGATGTTTGTAACATTTATTTCCATTTTCATTGATTTACAAGTACCCTTCTAACAATATTGTAAGCTAAAAATGTTTTTTAGATATTTTTCTCACTATTATAAAAGATTTCATCGATATTCAACCGTTAATAAATGTGTGGTGGGTAATTGAAAACAATGAAAAGGTAGTTGTCCATAAGAGCACATGTTAAATAACGGAAAATATTTATTAAAATATCTTAGCTCACAGGTACCCTGGAGTCTTGAAAATTTGACTGATTCATTTTTATGCATTTAAATAACTATGTTTCAAGTTTCATCTTTTTCTGACCGTTAATTCGTTTTAAGATAGAACCTCCTTAAATCTCATAAACGTAGATTAACGGATTTTTACGGACTAACCTTTCAAGTAGTTGGAGAAATATTTATTAAGTTGGTCACTTCCGAGAATAACGCACCATTTTATTAAAATTTATGGCTAATACAACTTACACTATTTTTAATTATTACATAATATAATTTATTGTCATGTTAATTATCTTACACAAAATTCCTTGACAATAAATGCTTTATGAGATCATATCTCTATTCGAAAAAGGTTTTTTATGGCGCATTATGTGTTTGAGTGTTGAATTGTGCAGAGTGTATATTACTACCAGTTTCCCTTGTGCATCAGATGTTTATGGCTTTCTGTCGTGTGTACGATTCCTCCTAGGTCAATGTAATATCTGGGATTGTCTGCCCGTTTGAATTACAAGGGGCTCTGCTCGGGGATCATAGTGTAATGCAACGTACAATATTTCTTGCACCTTTGATATGCCACGCTTCATTGCCTTTTACCTACCTTTTGCGCTTCTTCTAGATACATCTACGATCCAATTGCATCAATTCGGAAAAATTTCAATCATAAATCTTCTTCCTCAACTAACAATTAGTAACCATTTAGACAGGAGACAATTAGCAGAGTCAACAATACTTTGATAATAAATGAAGAAACTTCACGAAGAAAAATTGATGATGATTACTATAATATCTCGATATTTAACTGTAATATCTTGGATATTGCATCTAAACATTCGAGAGTTCAATAAATAATACCTTAGAAACTTAGATACTTGCTTTGTATTTGGAAATCGAGATACAAATTCTTAAGGGGGTATCGATTTTTTGTTTGTTACATATTACGAAAGTTAAATATATTCAGTTGGTCTTTTCTTTCTTTGCATTGCTGTAATAATATAATTAGGCTCTAATTTTAACACAATATTCTACACACCAAAAGCTCTCGTTGCTTCCAGAATCACTTATTTTTAATAATAATTTTTTATTTTTTTAAAACAAATTTTTAACAAAAAATTACGATTTTTGAAATTTTTTTTTACAGTCAGACATTTTGTTATATTCTAATAAAGATGTTTAAATCTGCTATCTACGCGAGCGATATACCTGCAAAACAATAATCTTTTTGAATTTTGTGCTTCAGGTAACCCAAACTGCCGAAGTCGCCATGACCCGTCCCCTGCCTTTTTTTTAGATGTCCACTTTGACCGTAAAAAAGTCACAAAACATTGTAAAATAAACTGAAATTTTTTTTATACAATATAAAACGTCAATAAAAACATATAAAAAAATTGAAAAAAAAATTACAGAAATAAACTTCAAATTTAGGCATTCACATGAGACTACTCCCTTAATTCCTATTTTTCTCTCTTTTCCCAGGACGAAATGTAAGTACCTTCCCGTGTGGAAATTGCCAAATTTTTGCCCTATTATATTTATTGAACATATAAAATTTATAATCTAGTATAAATTTTTTATATTCAATAAAATCGCAATATAATTATATTTAGCATTCGTTATAAGTAAGAAGATAGATTGATGTTAAATTTTTGCATACTTAATACTGCTGTCCAAAATAAAAGAACCGTTAACTGCATTTCGACTGAAACTGAGAAAAAGGCCAAAAACTTCTTTTGATTAAGAAACGTCCATTTTTGTAAAGTAGCTCACGTCCTGAAATATTTCCCACGAAATGGGTCTACCTCATCTTTAACTATAACATATTCACAAGCGTTTCCAAAATTTGTATTAATTAACGTTTTTTTCTAGAATACGATTTTTAATTCAGTTGCTCTTAACGGTTCATTTACTCTGGACGGCAGACTAGTGATTATTTATTAAGACAATTTGAATTAATCCTCGTAACTTATCTGCTCTCTAAATCTGAATCCGTAAAAATCTACTGATTTAGCAGTGAAAAATATTTTTTTCATTGATTCATTCAGTGAAAATTAACTGAATTGTCAGTGAAAAATATTTTTGCACTGATGAATCAGTGAAAAGGCAAATTACTGATTCAATCAGTGAAAATTCGACTGATTCATATTTAGAGAGATGAGGTAGGGAATCTGAGAGTATTAAAAAAGTACCTATTTTTCTCTGTTTTGATTCCTGAAAGATTGTTATAATTTGAATAACATAGATGCTCTTTTTTATTTTTTCAGAAAAGTTAAACATCCTGGACGGTACTAGCCAGCGGACATAGCGAGCTATTCGCATTGCTATACGACAAGTTGAAGGCTATAAGCCCTGGGAAGCTGAGAATTTTTCCCGGGACACAACTACTATCGACGTATACACAGAGCGCTCGTAAAGAAGCCGTCGTGTCGGGTCAGCTTGCGTAACGTTAACGCGGAACGAGTTTTCCTTCGGGCTGATAAAATCCACCCCTCGTCCCGAGGCCGGTGAACTTCCCTTTCAGATCTCACGCCTTCCCTGAACCTTGATTGCCAAGTCCCAATGTCCCAATATGCACCGTCTGCATTTTCCCATCTTCCCCTATATGATATCAACTACATTTCAGACAAATAACAGAATTTCCATTTCATTACAGGAATATGAATAATTTCACGCGGCTTTTATACAATTTCTTCTATTTCTTCCTCAGTATATTTTTTTCGATACAATAAAGAAAAATAATTACAATAAAGAACAATAACTGGAAGCTTTTTTAGAAAATTTCTATTACTTGTTGGGTATATTCACGTAATGTGCCCCAGAAGGGAGAAAAATTGTCTTGGCTAGACTGCTTTTTCAAAATTTTCCAAATGTAAATAAAATGAAAATGTAAAGAAAAATATAAGTTTTAATATTATAAAATTTCAAATAGGTTGATTTTTGTTTTTACTCAAAAAAAAGTTTCATTTCGGTATTTTGAGTTGAGATTTCCGAACATATATCAAGAAGATATAAAAAGTGTTGAAGCTATTTAATTCGATTATAAAAACAGTTAAGGGGATCCGTCACCTTTAATTGGTATATTTTAGATTTTTTTGACATTGTCCAAAAATGTTATTTTTTTATTCTCTATACTTTTCTGAGTATGTGTGTACATTTTCAGGGCAACTGATTTTTTTTATTGGAACAATAAATAAAACACAAGCCTTTGAAATTTTTACCACTTATTCTTTCTTATATTATCAATATTTTTGGGTATGGAAAGCACTTTAGCTAAAAAAATAACTAAAAAGTTTTTTCTATATTTTGGGATATTTTTATTTATTTTTTTATTTTATTTGTAACTTTCTATTCATTCATCTTACCCTATTTTCGATACCCAAAAAATTGCTACACATTCCAAGGAACAGAATAAAAAAAGAATCATGAGAATTGGTCAAAAATTAAAAAAATTTATTCAATGTCAAAAAATGTCCAAAAAACTCAATGTTTTTAGTTTAAAAATACATAAAGGAGCTGGAATTTAAAAAAAAACCTAAAACCTGTCTAAATAAAGGTACTAAACATAAAAAAAATCATATGGAAGGTTTAAACTCAAAGAATAAAAATATTAAAGGTTGCGGATCCCCTTAACGGTAGTTGGCAATTTCCCGCGCTTGATGATGAAATTTGGTCATTTTCATGCCACTAAATCTTGGAGTCTACTACACCTATTTACTTGATTTTTGTTGTTGTCAAGGATTGAGTGATGAACAACTTTGACCATGGGATTTGTGTTTTTTCAATTACAGCGGCAAGGAGACAGAATTCTTCCCAGTGTTCAAAAATGGCATTTTTCAGCAATTTTCCAGATCGGCTGTATTTCTTCCATGGTCCAATTTGTTCATCACTCAATTCTTGACAAAAAAAAAAAAATCAAGATAATAGGTGTAGTGGACTTCAAGATTTAGGGGCATGAAAATGACCAAATTTCATCAGGCGCGGGAAATTGCCAACTACCGTTAAGTGATGTTTATTTCATTCTGAAATGCGCCAAAGTGACGGTGGGGTGCGTCACGTTTTTACCTGTAGTATCTGTCCACACCAATTTCCCAATAAATCGTCTCTGAATAATTTCTTGTATTTCATTCCATCATTTTATGAAAACCTTATATTCCTACTATGTATGTGATGTATGACGTAAATATACTTCCAATAATAAGAAAAGTTTCGAAAGATAGAAAATATTCCAAAAATTGACTTCATTTAATGTGATCTCTGTTACATTGGCACTTGGTTCCAATTATTTCCGACAAGAAAGCATTTAGGTCAATAATATATTTACGAACTGAGAGTATGAACCTTTTTCATCAAAGTGATATCATAAAAATAGCTTTTTAACTGATATTATATAAATTTTGTAGCCTATTATCCAACAGCAGTTCCTTTAAATGTAGTGTACGTCGCACGTAGAAATGCTCTGTTAAATTTTGAGTGGCTGTCATTCGAAGTAGAAAAGGAAGCGTCCATTAATTACGTAAGTCATTTTTTCGGAGGGGGGGTCAGGACAGCAGAAAATGGGGTTCGAAATCTTTTTTACGAAGTATCTTTTATTCACAATATTTAAAATATTCTTATACAGTAATTTTGTCGTCAAAGCTTTATAAAATCGAACTCATTTTAATTGAAAGTTAAAAATTATTATATAACCAAAGATTAATTGAATACAAAAATAAGCTGAAAGATTTCCATCTAAAATTAATACTTTTGCTTTAAAATTGCATTGAATACTGAAAACTTCTATGAATCATTATGAAGATTGGGAGAAAGGGTGAGAAAAAATCATTCTTATGTAATTAGTGCACTTTTCTATACAAAAAATATTTTTCTTTTTTGAAGGCGAAAATTTAATTTTAGAAGAACTGAATAAAAAAAGATAAACGGACATTTACTAAATTAGTACCTTAAAGCAAAAAGCAATATTTCAAAGATCTTTGCCAGTTTTTTAGTTCTTTTATGATACTTTCGGAACAAAATTTTGAGATGCTGAGTCATAAAAAGTGCAAGAGAATCTATTGTTTGCAACTGCCACACTTAAGGTAGTTTATCCACGAAAATTAGGCAAAAATAGATCATTTTTCTTTCAAGAATATCAATATTATTATTGAAGGGCCAATTTGAAAGAGAAAAGATTATTTTACATGAAAAAAATTTGAAATCACGGGTCATTATTTCAGGAAAAAGATTCTCTATAACTTAACCGTTTCCAGTTTTCTAAAATAAATAATTTATTATCAAATTCAGTAATTTGTTTATAAGAATTTTATTTTGGAAAATTGATTATAATGGTTTCAGCTATTACAGAATTTGTTTCCAAAAATTGGAAACGGTAAAGTTGTAAAGATTCTTTTTCCTGAAAAAATTATCCATGATTTATTAAAATCACATGACTTTTTAAAATTTGGTATGAAGCAAAAAGAAAAAAAGTTCAGGCAAAAATAAAATTTGTTAAATACATTATTTTTCTGCATTTCAAATTTTTTTTCATGGAAAATAATCTTTTCTCTTTCAAATTAGCCCTTCAATAATATTATCGCTATTCTTGAAAGCAAAATTATTTATTTTTGCTTTCAAGAATAGCAATATTTTTATTGAAGGGCTATTTTGAAAGAGAAAAGATTATTTTACAAGAAAAAAATTTGAAACACAGAAAAATAATTTTATTAATATATTTATATTCTCTTATTGCTTCTTACCAAATTTTAAAAAATTTTGCGATTCTAATGAATCATGAATCATTTTTTCAGAGAAAAGATTTCCCACAATTTCACCGTTTTTGATTTTTAAAAATAAATTCTTTAATAGCTGAACCATTAAAAAAACATTTTCCAAAACGAAATTTTTACAAACAAATTGCTGGATTTGATAATAATTTATTCATTTTCAAAAATTGGAAATGGTTAAGTTGTAGGGAATCTTTTTCTTGAAAAAGTGATTTGTATTTTATCAAAATCGCATAATTTTTTAAAATTTGGTAAGAAGCGATAAGAGAAAAAGTTGGGTCAAAAATAAAATTTATTAATAAAATTATTTCTCTGTATATCAAATTTTTTTCATGGAAATTACTCTTTTCTCTTCCAAAATAGCTCTTCAAAAATAATATTGCTACTCTTGAAAGCAAAATTATCTATTTTTGCCTGAGGTCTAATTTTCGTGGATCAACTACCTTAAAAAATCACAGAAAAATTCTTAGCTGGATTTTATCTGAATTCGTGAAATCTATCGTAAATTAAAATTAATATTCAATCAAGGAAGGATGGAAGATAAAGAGTGAAGGAGAGAAAGAGATTGGCAGTATAAATCGCAACTATGCTGAACAAGTCCGACGACAGACTGCTGCGCACGTTTAGGGAAACTAATGGCAAAAAGTGGCATAATCGCGAAACTGATGCAGAGAGCGGACGCTGATCGTTGTCCACATACTCGGCTAACCTTATCGCTCATGTATATATACAGCAGGTAGGCGCGGTGGTCATGTAAGAGAAATTCTCGTAAAGGTAAGAACAGGTTGAAAATCCATTACTAACCCACGGCGCGGGTTCGTCGCAATAAAGTCAAGAAACGTTGTGCAGAGAACCATCTCCTTCACTTTTAATAACTTTACTTTGCCGAACATGTCCCACTGAAAGTCTCGAATAAAGTCGAAAAATCGTTAAAATCTTCATAAGTATAACTTCACAATTTACTTCTACTATTCAAGCAGAAAAAAGATCACGAGTAAGATCGAAATGAAATTTTTCTTTTTTGATGAGATATGTGAAAAATAATCACACAGAGAAATGTTTCTTTAAATCAAGGAAATATTTCTTTAATATATGATCAAAGAAAAAATTTCATTAAATTGAGAAAGTTTCCTTGATTTAAAGAAATTATCTTTCAATTGAAGGAAATAATTTGTTTGAATTAAAAAAAAAACACTTTTTAATTCAGAATTTGTTTGCCTTTATATCAAAGAAATACTTTTTAGATTTAAAAAAACTTTACTCTAGGTGATTACATCACTCAATGATGTTTCATAAATACAAGTTTTTATTTTATAGATGTATTATTTCATGAAGCATGTAGATTGTAGGGAATTAAAATGTCAAGGGGATTAGTTTTGAAACTAAAATATATATTAAGAAGTAGGGAAAGTAATTTTCGGTCAGACATTACAAACTTCAATCTTAATCGTATTTTTTAAGAAAGGTGAAATTAGAGCAAAGTCTAGATTTTGAGCGAATGAGACAATAAAAAAAGAGATTATTTGTAATCGAGAAAGATTTTTTCAAGAAATACATACGAAGAACAAAAATAAATCCAACCAAACTATTGTGTTAAAAGAATTAAAATCTTTGGACCCATAAAAAAATTGGTGGAATCAAACAATATTTAGTTAAATTAACTGCAATATATATTTGATATAACCAAATTGTGGTCACATGAACTATTTTTGGTTAAAAAATTTGTTAGTTGACTTAAACAAAAAGTTAGTTAACCGTATGATAAGAAAATTCTACAATCGATCCAGCCAAATATTTTTTTGAGTATTCAAACTAAACAGGAATTACATCCAAAAATAATTTTTTTTTCTATCCAATCAAACTTTTTCTTGGAAATTTTGATTGATCTAAATAAATTCTTTATTAAATCATTTAATCTACGGTAAAAATTAGGTTAAAAGATCAAAAATTTTAGCTGAATCGACCAGAACTTTTGGTCGATCTGTAACAATGTTTTTTTGGTTCGGCCAATCAAATTTCTATCAAATCAACTTGATTGTTTTGTGAGTTCATCCAGAAAACATAAACTAATCTACCGAAAAACGTTTGTTGAATGAGCCAAGACCTTTGGTTAAATCAACTGAAATATTTGTTTGAATTAACAAAATCATAGTTAAATAAACCATCTTTGGTTATATGTAACGAATCGTTTAGTTGATTCAACCAAATATTTCTCGGGTTCTAGAGGAATATTTCTTTTAATTAGTCTATTAATTACTTCAGAATAACTTCGACACTAAAAATTCTCAATCTTACTAAATCAAATCTTGAAACTGGCACTATAGCAAGAATTTCTGTAAAATACTGTACAATAATAATACATTTGTATTATTATATCCTAAAAATTGCAAATAATAACTTTTATCAGATTGATTAATAATAAAATGTAGAAGAATAAACTTTGTGCGATGTTTTGTGGGAACGAGTTATCTTTGAAGCAGCTCTTAAAGAGGTCCGCTGTAGTTACAGTTAATGAGAGCAAATGGTTTTCAGAGTGACCACAAGTCAGAGTGCAACACATACATTGAAAGATGAGAGCACACATAGAGAAAATTCTGGAACTGAATTCCAGTCGAGATGGGCGGAGCATATGGCAAGGACTTTGCATAGTCAATGAACAACCAAGGCGGAGGCGGTCATGTAGTTTGCATATGGTGACGGATTGCAGCTTCCCATTGGTCCAGAATCATCTTACTGCCTCTCCTTTTCCCATTTCCCCTTTATTCTTTACCCTCCTGCTCCCACTCCTCATTCCAAGAGCGATCGTGCTTGACCGTCCGTGCTCTTATCATCTTGGTAGTGATGGTTTCAAACCAAATTCTAGTACTTAGGATTCAAAAATTTCATATCATTTTATCTAATTAGATAAATCAACAAAAGAAAGCAAATGCAATTTCTTTTATCAAATGACTAAAACGGTTTAAGGGGATCCGCTACATTGGTATATTTTTTTGACATTTTCTAAAAATGTTATTTTTTATTCTCTTTACTTTTCTGAGTATGTGTGTACATTTTTAGGGCAATCTGATTTCTTTTCTTGGAAAAATAAATAACATTAAAAGTTATTAAGATTTACGAATAACGGGTTTTTAGCGGAAATTAGCTTTTTACATAAAATATTTTGTTTATTTATTTAGTAATATTTCTGAATTATATGGGAAATAGTATATAAGAGGTACCCCGATAAAAACACAATATTTATATTGCCTTTATGTATATTATATATATATATATATATATATATATATATATATTATTATATTATATATTTTCCGCAAGTTGTGATTTTCTGCGTCTTTTGCAATATATGTTTGAATAAAATCTAAACTATTAGACACAGGCCTTTGAAATTTTTACCACTTATTCTTTGTTATATTATTAATATTTTTGGGTACGGAAAGTAATCTGGCTAAAAAAATAACTAAAAAATTTTTTATTTATATTTTGGGGTATTTTTATTTATTTATTTTATTTGTAACTTTTTTTCAGTCATGTTACCTTATTTTCCATAGCCGAAAAGTTGCTACATATTGTAAAGAACAAAATAAAAAAGAATCATGACAATTGGTTAAAAAACAAAAAAGTTATTCGAAGTCAAAAAACTCAAAGTTTTTAGTTTCAAAATACATAAAGGTGCTCGGATTTAGAAAACAAACCCAAAACCTTTCTAGATAAAGTTACTAAACATAAATAGAATTATATGGAAGATCTAAACACAAAAAATAAAAATATTGAAGGTGTCGGATCCCCTTAAGTTTGTAAGTTTGAAATTTATATTATCCTGATGAATAATGCAGATTTGTTATCCATTTGGAGATTCAGGAAATGTTTAATTCTCCTATTATAGGAAAGCAATGCGTAGGATAATTGGCAGAAAAATGCGAAAGTTGTGCAAATATCAGGGAAATGTTTAGTTGAGTCAAATGCTCAAAACCTTGAAGTGGGACTGCAATTATTCGTTGGATTTATTAAAACCGTTTCGATTCTAGTGAAAAAATGGTAGTCTCTTCTAAAATCCTGTGTAATTTTCTACCAATTCAGATAATTTTATACGCCCCAATAGTACATTTTTTTACTCCATTAGACTATGAGTATAAAATTTCATCAAAAATAGCCTTAGGTCAAGTAGGGAAAGGAGTTTTGGACAGACAAATAACCAAATTAGCATAAAAATGCATAAAATTATTAAATTATCAAAAAATTATTATTGCCCAAGAATTTTCGAAGGATTGTAAATTCTCAAGAATGCGATAGTAAGATTTCAATATTTTACAACTTTAAACTTCTGAATCATTAATCTTTGATCTAGTTGATTTTCAATATTAAGTTTGAAATCAATGGCCGTTACTTACGAACCTTATAAACTCCAGAAAGAAAAGCTGAAACAATTATTAATTGATTTTTTTCGTTTATAGCCATCAGTAAGAAACAGCGGATAATGTCATGGAAACGAGCAGAGTGAGAAGGCGGGATATTGTGATAAATACGAAATCGATGATAAACTGGCCGGTCCGTAGAGGGAATTGAGGTAGGAATATGATAGAAAGACACTTCTTAGATTCAGATTATCCCCTTACAAAGTCAGCCTACCAAACTTCGAATAGGATCTCGAGCTTCTATTTTTTCTTATACAATTCTGAAAATAACAGCTGATATTATGTTTCCCTTATAAATATATAAAGTGAAAAACCAATTTCGTGACATATTAAAAGGAACGGCAAATTTTGGAAATTAATTCCACTCTCTAAATCTGAATCAGTCAAAATATACTGATTATCAGTGAAATTTGACTGATTCAAATAGCTAAAAAGAGGTTACTACGAATCAGTCAAATTTCACTGATTACTTCAGTGAAAAGTAACTGATTTAACAGTGGAAAATATTGTTTTCACTAATTAAACAGTGAAAATTAACTGATTTAATAGTGAAAAATATTGTTTCCACTGATGATTCAGTGAAAAGGCAAATCACTGATTTAATCAGTAAAAATTCGACTGATTCAGATTCAGAGAGCACACATTAATCCACCTTTTTGAGATTTTAATTTTAAAATCTTTTTCGGATCCAAATTTTATATATTTTCTACAAAAGTGTTTAATTTAATGGATTTATATAATTGTGTAAAATTATTTGAAGAATAATAATGACAAGTTTTATCCATTTATATTTTAACTTTGTGTTCATTAAAGGAATTTGAATATAGAATAGAAAATTTTAATTGTCAGTTTTCACTAAAAGCTTGACAGTCTAAAACGAATAATTTAACATTTTTATGACAGTTCTAAATTTACTGTGAGTTTCCGAAATTAATAACAATTTATAAATGTGACGGATTGCCTAAAAGCCTCGAGAATACAGCAACGTTCTTTTTTTAAATATTTAAATGGCTCCTATAGAGAATCCTCAAAGAATTAATTACCATCCAAGAATCTTAAAATTTAATTTTCAATAAGATTAATAATAAAAATTTATTATTTTAAAATAAAAATTTTTAAATCTTTTCTTCAAGATTTCCTGACAAAGATAAACTCAGTCCTACATTAGAAAGGGAAGAGTTACATGGAAGTGAAGGCAGTATATTTCTCCTGTTTAAAGAATTAGAAACATTTATTGCCTTCTTTATTACGCGCGTCAAGGAAAGCTTTTTTGTCTAGAAATGACTATCGTTCAGCGTGTGTATAAATTATTTCGTAAGTACTCATGAAATGGCACATAGTGTACAGTATTTACTATATAGTTGGCAGTAATGAAAATAACAAGAGCCATTGACGCAAGACAAAATTACGTTTATTTATCAATTCGTAATGTCTCCATGAAAGCGGTTTACAGAAAGATTGTCAGCTAATTACACTTGCCACAAAGTTGACCGATTCTCAGTCGGGCGGTAAATAAATACGCGTATTTTCTAAGATTCTAATTCCGCAAAGTAATTACATCACGATTTCTAAACTTGTTAAAATCACTAATGGTAATAAACTCGTTCTTCATGGGAACAATTTCACGTTTGGATTATGAAGTACAATTATCACTCTATGACATTATGAATATTTTTAAAGAATTATTTGTTCTTTTTTGACACAGTGTGCGTAAAATGCGTTTTTACACCCCCAGATGAGTGCGTAAAACGGCTTATTACGATACAGTGTGCGTAAAATAAAAAAAAATTTATATATATTTATATATATTTTATAATTCATGAAATGCAATAGTTTATTTCAACAACTAATTCATTAATTAATTAATTTTTTTTGCGTTATTATGAACTGTGCTTAACATGCGAATTAAATTAAGTTGTATAAAGTTACGAAACGCCTTATAAACATTTATTGTGTATTTCATTTTGAAAATAACACATAATTAAATATAATAATTTTCACAAATAATTTCAATTAATTTATTCCAATTAAAGAATTATGTAATTAATTACCCTTCTAATTATCTCTATATGGGGGGGCTGCGCCCCTCACCCCCGGCGGGGGCTTCGCCCCCTGCACCCCCACCAGGGCCTGCAGCCCTGGACCCGCTCTTCCGCCCCCGTCACCCCCTTTAGTCTCCATCAACCTTACTTTCGTCATATTGTCTCATATCATTGAAACGCATTTTACGCACACTGTGTCAAAAAATATCGTATGCAACTCGTGCGTGCGATTTACCCACTTGTGGTGATCGCGTTGAACTCGTGCCCGGCTTCGCCGGGCACTCGTGCACGTTATCACCACGCGTTTGTAAAACCGCATTTTACGCACATGTTGCATAATATATTATTATCAAATACATAAAATATTGAGTGGTTTCAAATAAAACATCCCTTAGTGATTTAGAATCATACTTATATTTTACACGCGCAAGCTAAAATTATTATCTTCAATATACAGTCAAAGAAAAAATGTCTTTAAATTGCAAAAAGTTTTGTGGATTTTAAGAAATTTCTTTTAGTGTGAATGAATTGATTTTTTTAAATTTGAAAACATTTCTTCAAAATTTTCAAAAAAATATTTTTTTCAATACCCACGCAGAAAATGCGACTTTTTTGGCCAGTTTAGAAACGACAAAATGATCGATTTCTCGATCATTGTCCGCGGCAATGGAAAATGAAGAGCAAATCGTTGAGAAATGTAAAAAGCGTAGGCAAAGTACTTTGCCAACACCTTTTACTTTCCTCACTGTAAGCAAATTACTTTGCTTACGTTTATTTTGAAATGAGAATAGAATTAGTAGTAAAAACGCCTTTTTTTATGAAGAAAAATAACGTGACTAGAAAAGAGGGAGAATTGAAACCAACGCGATTAATAAACTTTTGACTGATTAATGAATTTATTGAAGAGAGAGAGAGCGTGTGTATGACTTGACATTCAGAATCGAATAAAGAGGTTAAGTTATCGTAAGGTGCACATGCGCAGAAGTCGCCTTATTTAAATGGCGGGAGATTTCAAAACGAAAAATTAATTTCTCTTACATTAACATATTTTCTGTAATTAAAGTTGACGTTTTGTTTACTATGAGTACAAACCAGAATTGGGGAGGAGCTGAATGAGCTGAATGGTCAGTTTCAAGTACGGATTACATAGATGTGATAGAATTTATTGGTATTCGAGGGATTATTTTTATAACCTCACACTCATTAGAAATTACCTACTTTTCCCACTCGTTGCAAAATGTACCATTCTTTATGGAAAAGTTATCTTGCAAGAATGGATTAACTTAAAATTAATTTCGGCAATTATTTTTTAATTCTGAGGCCAAAAAGGTATATTTTGGATAATATCTCAGAAATGATGAAATATTACTTGACTCAATATTTCTATCACAAAGGGTGTTCTTCTCCATATTGTGCTTTCTCAAAGAACGATAAAATGAATTAAAATCCTTTAAAAGTGGAAAATTCACTCATTTGTTCTTTCTTGCTGTGAATTATTTGAAAATAATTGTTTAAACTTGAGACAGCAGTTATAGCTCTCACAGAGATAAAATCAGGTGTTATATTTACTCGATTTTTAAAGTAAAATGTAGATTTTTGTCTGTACTTGATTTTCTGAGCATTCAAAAATAAATGTTCACGTTCCACTTCCGTGAGAAAATTACAAAATCTCAGAAAAAGGCACACAACAAAAATTATTATGCTTCTTGTCGATCTGCCAAGCCGTACCAAAATTAAGGCAGTGACGTAGGTACTGAAAAATGTATTCGCAACCAGAGGTCGATTACCTACAGAAAAGGCGGTATGCGTCTTCTTGACTTCGTAATTCGTGTGGAATATAAGAGACAAGAAAAAACAGAGGCACGCAGAGGCTTTAGGGCCCAAGAAATGGGGGTGAGAGCAGAGAGGGAAGAATTGAGGGGCAAGAGGGCGATAGTCAAAAAAAGAAACCGGCTTGGACCTTTGCTTTACAATTAGGGAGGGTCCCAAGCTCGTACAGGGACATATTAAATAATTTATAATTGTTTTGTCCTACCCTGGAGTATACACGCCGCCAAGTCGTTTACACAGCCTCTCTTTTTGCAAGAAGTTACTTTGACAATGATAAACTGACCTCAGATTGCAAAGTGTGTCGCACACGACTTGTTCAGCTCTCTCGATGAATTAAGAATCTCTTTCATATACACAAATTCAAATTTCGCGGGAAATTCGTTCGCTCACGCACAAAGAAAATGGTCTCTACGATACGTCTCGAGGAGGTGATTTTCTTTGAAAGAAACAGGCCCGTGGAGTGGGGGGGTGACTCCCCCCCGGGCCCGTAGTTTGTAGGGGGGGGGGGGTGACTCCCCCCCGGGCCCGTAGTTTGTAGGGGGGCCCGGAACGTTGTTTACCCTGAAAAGTTGGCGGTTAGAGTAATATATAAGTATTGGCGGTAAATTATAGGAGGGCCCGATGAATCCCCCCCCCCCCTCCAGGCCCAGATTTTCTTTCCACAGCGCTGTAAAGAAACGATAATATCCAAAAATCAGAAATTAATAAATTTTAACTGAAAAATGCAGTTTGGATATTAATTCAAAAAAAGATATATAATTTATTTTTATTTCTCCCAACGATTAGGCACCAGTGTCATGACTTTTAGTTTTGATAACCGAAAAAAATTAAGTATTAAGAACTATTTTAAAGTGACATGTTTGATAACATGTCTGCTATTATATTGACCCAAAATTCATAGAATTTTTTTCATTTCTCATTATTTTGGCATAGGGTCAGATTCTTTTTATTTTCGTCGATTAAAATTTTCAGTATCAAATATAAAAATACTCAAACAGAAATTAAATTTAATAATACCTTTTAAAATGTGATACTTAATATCACGAATACTAAAATTGCATTTTTATTATTTTTTAAAGATTAATGTATTATTTTTCCAAACATCTCAGAATAAATCTGAATGCAATAATTAACAGCTTTAAATTTTTATTTTTTTAATTATTTCTTAACATACTCAAATAATATTGAATAAAACTACATGTATAAATAGTATAATAATTTACGTTTCTGTAATACCTTGCTTGCAAATTCAATATTAAATGGATTGTCCATGAAGCTGATATAAAAAATCGTTTCTTGAAAAATACACGCCTTCGTCCACTCGTGAAAATCAACATAAACGCCTCGAATTTCTTAACTAGGTATCGGACAATAGTCTTCTTCAATGAGGAAAAGAACCTCTCAGGATTGCTTATATAAAAAAATTTTCGTTCAGCAAAGCCATATGTCTCGAGTCGGTTCCGAAAACAGTTCAGATCATTCTGTGAGAGACTACGGTAACAAAGTCTTCACAAAAAGTTTTTAAAAAATGTAAACCTTGCTCGCGTTTTGCCATTGATAACCAATTTGGCATCGTTCTTCAATAATAAAATTTTTTCAAACTGCGGCCGGTTCGTGTGCAAAAAAAAAAAAAAAATTTTTAATGTTTTCCGGTTCTTTATTCACAGTGAACTATGAATATTTTTTCAATTCGTGATGCTGCATACTGGACTAGTTCATTTTGAATTGCAAGCTATGAGATAAGTTGTTCAATTTTATGATAATCCTTATTTTAATTATTCCGTTTTACAGAAATTTTGAATTAATCTTTGAATTTATGGCACTGAAGAGGGCCCCCATATGTGGCCGAAACGTTTGCCTTGCTTTCTGTTTGAGTATTTTTATATTTGATACTGAAAATTTTAATCGACGAAAATAAAAAGAATCTGACCCTATGCCAAAATAATGAGAAATGAAAAAAATTAAGAACTATGTTTCATAAGATTTAGTCCATAAGAAATCCGATACCAAAAAAAAGTTATTTAATATTTTTAAAAATATTTTTCGTATGAATGAAAGCTGCGGCTTTACATTAATATACAAATGTTCATTATCATATGCGAATATTAATCGTACTATTAAATATTGAAAAATATTAAATAATAGTCCATCCAACTTCAATATTAAATATCATACGAAGGGTTATTATAAAATGAGTTCAAAATACTTTATGTATGAGTAGTACCGAGTACTCCTTTTTGTGTATAAAATTTACATCTGAAAAATTATTTAATTTTCATTATAATTTTATTATAATATTTATAATTTTAAAAATAATTAGGCGTATTTTTTCAAATAGCAAAAATTCCAATTCAAATGTGTTGATGATTAAATGTTCCTTTATTTGTTTATCGAAAGAATTCAAAATAATACAGTGGAAAGTCGCACTAGTGAAAAATAAAAGATACAATGTATAATATATAAAACTTTACGTGAAGAATACTTGAATGAGGAGAGATGACGCTTTGTGCTCTATAGTAGCTATGCTCAGACTCTCTCTAAATTTGAATTAGTCAAAATATACTGATTATCAGTGAAATTTGACTGATTCAAATAGCTAAAAAGAGGATACTGTAAATCAGTCAAATTTCACTGATTATTTTAGTGAAAATTGACTGATTTGATAGTGAGAAATATTTTTTTCACTGATGAATCAGTGAAAAGGTAAGTCACTGA
Source organism: Diplolepis rosae (assembly GCA_030998225.1). Taxonomy (NCBI): domain Eukaryota; kingdom Metazoa; phylum Arthropoda; class Insecta; order Hymenoptera; family Diplolepididae; genus Diplolepis; species Diplolepis rosae. Next base: position 10,030,013 of record JAPYXD010000698.1, read on the forward strand.
TTCAATCAGTGAAAATTTGACTGATTCAGATTTAGAGAGCTGACTTCTTCTAGGTTCTAGCTTTTCTTTGGCATTTGCTAGTCCTTCCGAATGGGGGAAAAAATAGATGTCAGAAAAAGTGCAGGTCACTTTTCTCTGCGACTTTTCCTGCGGTGGCTATAGTATTTACGTGCAGGTATAAATATCGTTGTACTCCAACAAAATGTTCTTAATAAATAACCACTCCACGGAAAAATTTAGTGTATTAAGTATGCAAAAAATTAAGATCAATCTACCTTCTTACTAAACGAATAAACAATAAAATTATTATTGACAATTTATTGAACATATAGAATTTATAATCTAGTATTCATTGCATATAATGAATAAAATCGCAATATAATTATATTTAGCATTTTTTATAAGTAAGAAGGTAGATTGATGTTAAATGTGTGTATACTTAATAGTGATTATTTATTACGAACATTTGAATTGAAATTTTTGCTAATTCACAATAAGGCACGCCAAACGACGCATGCGCAATAGAATATGTATAAGAGTGAATGAAGGAGTTACGAGAATCTAATAAGGATTTAATTAATTCCATTTTACGTCCTTAAAACGTGCAGAAATGGAAATTTCCGCACATTTCGAGTACTTAAGGGAGTTCGTTCACGAAAATTAAACCTCAGGCAAAAATAGATCATTTTGCTTTCAAGAATAGCAATATTATTATTAAAGGGCTAATTTGAAAGAGAAAAGATTATTTTTCATGAAAAAAATTTGGAACACAAAAAAATAATGTTATTAATAAATTTTATTTTTGCCCAAACTTATTTTCTTATCCCTTCGAGCCAAATTTAAAAAAATGATGCGATTCTAATAAATCACGGTTCATTTGTTTAGGAAAAAGAATCTCTACAATTTGATCGTTAAATAGAACTTGGATTATATTGAAACAAAGCCTCATTATACCCTCGTAAATTCTCTGAGGTAGAGAATTTTTTTCAGATTTAAAGAGAAGACATTATTCACAGAGAATGAATCGATAAATCATCGATAAATCTCTATCGTCACCCGAATATATTTCGAGTAAAAAATTCGCACCTGTTTCCGGTCATCGAACAAATTGGTAGCCGTGTGAAGAAGTGAAGGATTATGGATGTTTTTTTCTTCAAGACGACGAGATTTATCGAGAAAAAGCTGGCTCGTTCATTTGCAAAGTATTCATTTAAGTTTCTTTTGCAAGCATTACATTAAGACTCCGTGACTTATTGCTTTTTGGCAACCGAGCATGAAATTCTTCCTAGCGGGTTCGCGAAGCGGCAAGAAGGTAGAATAAGTTGAAGGAAGCACAGGTGGGTTAGTGAAAGTCCCAAGAGCGATAATGATTTTTTTCTAAATCGATCTATTTATTTGACGGATGCACGTACAGGGAACGTCCTGTCGTGGCGACGTGGCGACCAACTAAAATTCCGGCGGCGTGTTCATCCTTACATATCGATGAGGGCAGGAGATAGAGGGGAAGGATTGTTGGTGTTGCCGGTACAAGGTAAAAGATGTCGAGCGAGAGAAGCGCAAGAACGGATTTCGCGCAAGAAGGACGACGGGGATTGCGGGGCACCTGGCTTCTGCGTCAAGGATGACGTATGGCTCGATCCCCAACTCGCGCAACTGCCACCTTCGACTCATTCTTATTCCGCGGGACTCCACAAACTGCCCCGTACATCTTTTTATCAGAGAATTTCCCTGTCAACATCAACACCAATCTTTGTTCTCCTTCTCTCTGTTCCGACAATCTCAAACGGGAAGGTATAAGGCAACGAGTTAACTGTAAAAAATTACAGCATCAGCTTCACTTTTATCAATTTCAAATTTCAAATTATTCATTTTATGAAGATCTTAAGGTAGTACGATCACGAAAATTAGACCTCAGGCAAAAATAGATAATTTTAATTTCAAGAATAGCAATATTATTATTGAAGGGCTAATTTGAAAGAAAAAAGATGATTTTTTATGAAAAAAATTAACACAAAAAAATAATGTTATTAATAAATTTTATTTTTGCCCAAACTTATTTTCTTATCGCTTCAAGCCAAATTTTAAAAAATCATGCGATTCTAATAAATCATAAATCAATTCTTTAGACAAAAGATTTTCCACAACTTGACCGTTTCTTATTTTTGAAATTGAATTAATTATTATCAAATACAGCAATTTGTTTATAAAAATTTTGTTTTTAAAAATTGCTTTTTTATAATTTCAGCCATTAAAGAATTCATTTTCAAAAATCGGAAACGGTCAAGTTGTAGAGAATCTTTTTCCTAAAAAAATGAACCATGATTTATTAGAATCGCATCATTTTTAAAAATTTGGCTCGAAGCAATAAGAAAATAAGTTTGGGCAAAAATAAAATTTATTAATAAAATTATTTTTCTGCGTTTCAAATTTTTTTCATGTAAAATAATCTTTTCTCTTTTAAAATAGCCCTTCAATAATAATATTGCTGTTCTTGAAAGCAAAATTATCTATTTTTGTCTGAGGTCTAATTTTTGTAGATGAAAACTACCTTAAGGTAGTACGATCACGAAAATTATACCTCAGGCAAAAATAGATAATTTTGCTTTCAAGAACAGCAATATTATTATAGTTTTGAGTTTGATGATTTTTTTGGAAAGATGATATAAAGAAATTAAGGAGAATCTCTACCTTTTGCGTCCCAAAAAATCTAATTTTTCCAATCTATGAACTATCGAACTGTATGGCCCCGTGTATTCCAGACTAGTGGTAAGTCTTTTTTTTCATGATAAATCACGCTGAAAACTTTAAACGCGTTTTTCTCAAAACTGTTTTTTTCTAAACTGTGACCACGATTACAAGAAAAGTATTTGGTGAATAAAGCTGATTTTTGGACTGAATATTCATTGAACATGCCTCTTCCTTTCGGGATGCTAGATTTATTTTATTTTCATTTCTCGCACTCTTATAACTAAATAAACTATCGAAAATAGGGCAAAAAATTCATTTTTTTTCAAATAGGTACCATTTCGATTAATTTCAAAATTTTGGAAAACGTATATCCCGAACGAAAGCCAACACGCTACTGATTAAAACCACATTTTGGCTCCAACTTTCCGACAAGGTCACGTTCGAGGACGTCTATACCACGAACATTTTTTTTTAACTTTTCATGTAAATATGTTTTTTATTTTGAGGAATAAACAAGCAACATGCAAAAAAAATCATTGTGATATCTTATGCCATTCTGTAGAAAAAAAATATTAAATTTTGGCCCGAAAACCGAGTCACAAGGTGGAAGTCCCCTTCAGCAATTATGTGCAATAGAAAGATTTTGTATGTAAATGGCATGGGACTATTTACAAAATAAATAGAAATTTGATCAATTGGTGTCTTTTGTTCTAATTGGTCAATCTACTTGGTTTTTTTTTTAATGAAGGAAAATTTTATTGGAAATACGATGATCACTCTTAAATCGCTGTTTTTTTAGATTATGTAAGTTCTTTGTCAAAGTTTCAAGACACCCTTGAAATTTTTTTTTGAAAAAACAAAAGGTCGTGGGGTTAGCGTAATCCTAATTATAAGATGAGGGTTAATGTACTTTTTATACTTATATATGGGGGATATTTCCAAAAATTGAGCTAATTTGATTATTTTTTTATAAATGTGAAGTTTGTGGTATTTGCAAGTTTACTTACACTGTTAGAAATTTCTCTATTAAACTTGCGTTACATGTAATGAAAGTTTTTTCAGTAACGAATATTAAATTTAAAATATTTGAATCTTAAAAAAGAAAAACTTTTATTTGAATTTTAATACGCGTGTATATATTTTAATAATTTTTGTTAATTTTAATATATTTTAATTGAAAATTTATTAAATTTAATGTATGTATTTGTAATTAAATGTTATTTGTAATTTATGTAATTAAATGTATGTATATTAAAGCCTATTAAAATTAATAACCTTTTTGACAGTGTACCTTTTAAAAATATAGAATTAAATGGATGTAACAAACGAAAAATGTGATTGAATTATAAGTAAATACAAAATTAATTTTTGTATACGCGATAGTAAAAATAGTCACTGATTAAAATTATTAAGAATACTAATTCAGTATATTTTTGAAAATTTTCAGGAAAGATACTCTCTAAATCTGAATTAGTATTCTTAATAATTTTAATCAATGACTGACTTCTTGTTTTGAAATCAGTTATTTCTGACTGAGAATCAATAATTCTTAACTGAAAATCAATCACTTTTGAGTAATTGGAAAGCAAGAAGTCAGACACTGATTGAAATTATCAGAAATTCTGAATGATTCAGATTTAAAAAGTATTAGATGACAATAAAGAACTTCTATCAAGATTCATTTCAGTAAAACTTTCCTGAAATCTTAATTATAGTAATTACAGTCAAATGTAATTGGTCGTAACTTTTTTAATTTTACTGCCTCTAGAAATATATTTCGAAATCTTTTTTTCGAAACGAACTCAACAGATGCCCTTTATTGTCTTACATTTCCAAAATTTTCATAAAATATTTTTTTATGAAAAAAGTCATCTTGCAAGAATAGATTAACTTAGAATCATTATCGGCAATTATTTTTTAAATCTGAGGCCAAAAAAAATATATTTTTGATAATATCTCAGAAATGATGAGACATTACTTGAACCAATATTTCCATCACTAAAGGTAAATATCTTCTTCTCCATATGATGCCTTCTCAAAGAACGATAAAAGGAATTATAATCCTTTGAAAGTGGAAAGTTTACTCATTTGTTCTTTCTAAATTATTTTCTTAGCTTCCTTCTCTTCATTTGATCTCGTGACAGAGTCTCATTCATTCTCCAAAACAAAGAGAGCTCCTATGAATACGTATTCAAGAGCACGCAATATAGTACTAGTAGTCGGTACGTGACTGCGCATGCGCGAGCTTTTTGCTTGGAAAGAATGCTGGATCGGCGGGTCGTTTGAATCGGGCGCTGATTGCGCTGTTGCCCACGGATCGGCCGATTGTTACCGACTCACCGGCTGATTTTGTATGAGCCGCGGCAACCAGTTGATCACCGTGGAATTTGTAGCTCAATTAAACCTCAACTGCAAATATCGACAACTGGCCCATTGAACATCTACTTTACTCCCATTTCACTTTTCATATTATATTAAACCCTATTGCTTTTAAATTTTCAATGTAGATCAAATTTTTGAAAGAACAAACATATACAATATCGGATCCACCATTTTGAATTTTCCAACTTTTACCCTATATTTGTATCTAGTCTACACCGAAAGAATTAATAACCATGAATCTACTCTCTAAACCCGAATGAGTCGAAATTTGACTTAACTCGAATCAGTGACCCATTTTTGACTGAAAATCAGTGAAAAATAACTGATTTCATAGCCAAAAGTGAATTATTGATTATTATTTACGTCAAATTTTAAATGATGCAAATGTAGGGACTGATTATCAAAATATATTTATGAATAAATTATACAGTAATCGTTATCGATTTTTGGAAAAAAATTCTGATTGCAATTCTGAATCATTAGGTGATGATATTTTTCTTGGTGTAAGTCAAGTTTCAAAACAAATTGCAAGTATATTTACGATGTTGAGATTGAATCAATGCAATTTTTCATTTAAATTAAACATCTAGTTAAATGTGATAAACTTTTTGTTTACGTCTGTAAAATATGTTTTTTGAGAAGTAATAATGATACCGCTAATGCTAATTGAGAATCATACCCCTGGTCATTTCGGCTGGGGTGGCAGGTTGATTTATTATTTTACGGAATGCAGATACTTCATAAATTATATACGATGGACATACAATGTCGATCCTGCGTGCACTCTACTGCCAAAGAGATGTCGACTGGCACGCCAAGCACGAGCATCAAATACCGTCCCCTGATTAAGAATCCCATCCCGAAATTCATTATAAGAACATACGTATAAGTAGAATTATGATTATTGATTAAAAGGTTGATAATATTATAAAATAACTTTATAAAATTCTTTAATCTTTAAAATATTGACTGGAAGTTTTTTGTCTTGTCGTGGCCGACTATAACTATCCTTCTCTACTGAAGTATAAAGTATTAAAATTACAGGGAAAAAAATTACTTTTATAGTTTCTTGAAACATTTTCTTATGAAATCTTTGAAGTTAAGAAATTATACATTTTCTCAGAGTTGAAATTTAGATTACTCTGAAGTTAAATAATTTTTTGAGCATGAAAACTCATAAAATACTATAATTTGAAAATTGTGTAATTTGCAACGTTTATACATTTTTTTAACATGATCCGGAACTAGGACTTTTATTTTAAATACTTTTTAATGTTTAAAAGCTAGAAACTGGATCTTTTTAATTTTATTTGCAAGAAATAAAAAAAACTGATTCAAGAATTTTCAAAGTTTGAAAATTTAAATTACAATTTTTTGTAGAAAAAATCTGACGTATATTTAGTAGTGTATTATTTTATAAATGAGACGCTATGTATATTAAATTTTAAATATATGTACAGGATTTTAGACATAGAATGTCTCAAAATGTAAAGTTTGAAAACATTTGAGAAGTAATTACAAATTTCAACATAAAATTACAATTGTCTCGTTTATGTGGTTATGGACATTAAAAGTATTTTTCTAAAACTTCTCAAAAGATTATCTGATAATATAAGGTTGATTGCCTAAATATCCCGTAGATGTTCCTAAAATGTACTTAAGGGCTTTTCGTGCTTCCTTTTTCTTAAATTAAAAACTCAAATGGATAAAAGAAAGATCAAGGTATGTTTTTCTGCTATCAAAAATCGACTTGAGTTATCAAATTAAGAATTGGAAGGACGAAAAGTATTGGATAAAGTAACTTCCATAACATGCCCTTAAGGTATCTCAGGACATAAATGGGACATCACATAACATCCTTTTATTATGGGGGTAAAATGATAAATTAAAAAAACTGTTATACTTATCCATGATAAAAATTCCTTGGTTAAAAAAATAAATAATCGTATATTTAACGTACTTCAAATTATCTCCATCAAAAAAAAAAGGAACAAAAAGGGTAAATAATGAAAAAGGGGAAATAAAGGACATACTCTGATACCTGTTAGATATAAAATTGCTGAATTGAATCTCAAGATGTATGTTGACTGTAATTTTTTGTGTACTCTTAACGAGTCAATTTAATTAATCTGCTTTATAATTGGTATCCAATTTCTCAATGTCGTCGACCCTGCAGGTCCCACGCGATTACCAGACGTCATTATACGATGGCCGATCGATCGGTAGAAGGACAGAAGCGGTGATCGAGTCGTAAAATTATGCAGCAGCAGCAACAGCAGCAGCAGCGGTAGCAACTACTCGACGGGGGACACCTGACAACCTGTTTAACCTCGCGGCCGACTCTCATTATGACAAAAAGAGGAGGACCTCGCAATATGGCGCTTGTGGTTATTAAAGATGGCGGCCACTCAAGACAGCGACCGTCGTATCACTTTTCTTGCTTCGCCCTCGACGCACCATATTTGAATGTGACTTGAGCAAAGTTTTCTCATCTCTACAGGACAGCGACGAGTTGCAATGGGTGGACCAACTTCGAGGTACAAACGGGTAAATTACTCTGGGAGGCTCTTTACTTCCTTTTCGAGACACCCAATCCTCAATATGGCAAAGATATTATCGTCCCGCATTATTGGAAAGAAACATAAGACTATTATCTTTTCTACTGTTGCTGGATGAGTTGAAAAAAATCTAAAAGAAGAAACACTTCTCGACTCAAGGCTTAATGATCCCAACCTTCGAAAAAATTCATATATTTTATTTAATTAAATTTTAAAACTTGTTTTTGAATAATTGCAAAATATTCTAGAGATTATTATCTGCATTGTTACAAGTACTAGACAATAATGTGAATATAAGCGTTTGTATAGTAGCTACTACATTGCGAATTGTAACCAGTAGCTTATTTTTCTCTCCATCAAGGGATCATACCACTCTACTCTCTAAACCTAAATCAGTGAATTAGTCACTGATTATGTCAGTGAAAATATATGAAGTGATGAATCAGTGCGCCACGTGAACATAACTTTTGAATTGGCGAATTCAAAAGTTTCATCTACACGTTACATAATATAATTATACAGGATAATAATTACAATATATAATAATAATAACGTAATTTATTTTTAGGATGTTTAATCTTAAAAAAAACGAGTTTATCGATCATTATAATATATTGCTGGCTTTATTATTCCCACCTGAAGATTTCACTGATTCAATAGTCGAATTTCACTGATTTTCAGTGAAAGACTTATAACTGCTGCCATCAGCGAATAGTCACTGTGAATCAGTGGCCGTTCACTGTTTCAGATTTAAAAATCCCCCCCCCCCCCCCCGTCGGCCCAGAAGGGCTATTTTTAAGAATTTTTTAGATGTTACTAATATAAATATTTGATATAAAACTCGTTGGGCATAATAATTAAACTCTTAAAATATACAAAAAAAATTTTTTTATTGCTTTTACACAGTTTTTGTACACAAAAATATCAGGCAAACACAACTCTTCGAAAAGTAGGTAGGTCGCCTGACATTTTTGTGTACTCGGAAAAAACAGTATAGTTGAGAGGACTATACACAATTTCAGTTCAGTAAAATACCTGTCGTGACTTATACGATATTAGTATTATAGTTAAACTGAATGTGTGACACACCGAAATGCGTATTTTGCTGCCGCACTATTATGATTTTATTCATACAACGATAGAAGTATAGTCGTTAGACCTATACCGGTATATAGTGTCTCGACCCATGCAGTATAGGTGGGACAACTATACCGACTCTATCGTTATAACGGGCATAATGTTTTGCTCATGATCGCTATATATCGTATTGTCATGTCAATAAACTTGTACCCTTCGTGGAGCAATATGAAGTTTATAAATACCAGTATAGTAGCTACGCCTATACTGGTATAGTTTTGAGGACCATCCGGTAGCTTTACGCTGATAACAATATTTTCTGGTTCTAAGGACCAAAATATAGTTCTCTCAGCTATACTGTTTTTTCCTTGTACAAAAACTGTGCAAAATTAATAAAAGAAATTTTTTCATGTAGATCAAGAGTTTATTTATTACGCCCAACAAGTTTTATATTAATATTTATATAGCAACCTCTAAAAAATTCTTTAAAATAGCCTTTTGAAGGGGGGGGGGGGGGGGAGTATGATCTCTTAAAGGGTTTCATCACCTTTGCATTTTCAAAAAATAAATTTTTTATTACATAAAAAGATTAGAGGTATATTAAAATTATAGTACAGTAGGACCTCCATATAACGTACCTCCTTAGAACGTTTTCTTCCTTATAAAAATAAAAAATGATCCCCTTATAACGAGCGGAGGACCCACCTTCTACTCCCTCTGCCGATCGAATTTCATTCCTACATTGTACAGGCGGACGAAAACAATTGAAAACTGTGAAACTAACAACGGCTATAGAGTAGAAGGGGGGGGGGGGGGGGGTAGAGGTGCGGAAAATATGAGATCCCACTAGTGTTTCTAAACCAATGGTGGGATCCCCTTCTTTTCTCGTTATTGCTCGTTATAAGGAGGCACAGCCAGTCCCGATTTATTCGTTATAAGGGGGTTCTACTGTACTTTTTTACGTTATTAAAACTTTAAACGCGTTTTTCTCGAAACTGACTTTTTCAAATCGACAAGACACGCTATTTCAACAATTTTCAACCAATTGACAAGAATCTTATTTTAAATAAAAGATTCTTCAATTATCCAGTGGAGCACCTACGATTTTTAAGATTGGTTGACAATTGTTTATTTGTTTAACAAATTAAGGTCGCTTCTTTGGGAGAAAATCGAGTGTTATATTCAAATGCTCACAATTATTGCAAAAATGAATATTTTTTTATAATCTTGGATACCACATTGGGCAATCTTATTAACATTAGGAAAAAATTTGTTTTTTTGTTCCAGGTGCAAATCTCAATTTTTAGAATTTTTTGTCGCAGACGACCTCCGAAAAAAATTGTTTTTGGACAACGTCAATACTTAGCCGCAATTATTTTTTTTCATAAAGTTAATATATAAGTTATTAAACTCTATAATTTAAATTGCTTCACGTTTTGTTATCAGCCTGAAAATAAATTTAAAATATGACACTATTTTTGGAGGCTCAAAGATGACGAAACCCCCCCCCCCCCCCCCAAAGAATTTTGAATTCTTGATACTAAATTCAAAACTCTTATAAAATGATCTGTAGAGACTTAAAGAGGTGGAGATGAGATTTGAGCTCTGATGAAAAGATGTTGTGAGATTCAGAAGGCGTATGGTGGTAGTTGGCAAAACACACGCGTGGCAACCCGATAGGGGTATTTCTGCCGCGACTGAATCAAAGACTTCTCGTGAAAATGCCAGACATAGCAACGAATCCTGGTCGGACATAGCTTGCGGCCATGAAGCCTAGCTTGACTGGCTCCTAACTTGACTGCTTGACCGCTTGGTAGCCGGACTCGCCAGCCATGAGTGAGTTGAGTTGATACGATTGTTTTTACGGGCGCACCCAACGCGCAAGAAACTGTCCTTCAGCAGTGACGCTCTCTGCAAGACGAGCAGGTATTTGAATAACTCGATGCCGCCGGATCACCGCTGGCCCTGACCCCACCTTCTTCCAACATCCAACAAATCTTACTTTATGTTTCCTCTTTATATCTTCTTTACTACACCGATAAACCATCTCATTCTTTCTGAACCTGACTTACTAAAAATTCATCCATTTCTTTGCTTTTGTAAGAAATTTCACTAAACATAAGTATATGGGCAAATCCATCAAACTTTTGATTTTGTGAAATAAGAAAATTTTTTTTGAATTAACAAGTACAATCGTGTCCTTTTATACTCTCTAAATCTGAATCAGTCAAAATTTACTGATTATCAGTAAAATTTGACTGATTCAAGTAGATAAAAAGAGGTTACTGCGAATCATTCGAATTTCACTGATTACTTCAATGAAAATTAACTGATTTAACATTGAAAAATACTTTTTCCACTGATGAATCAGTGAAAATTTACTGATTTAACAGGTAAAAATATTCTTTTCACTGATGAATCAGTGAAAAGGCAAATCACTGATTGAATCAGTGAAAATTTGACTAATTCTGAATTAGAAAGTATATATTTTACTGCCTTTTTAGAAAAATATTCAGTTGCTGTTAAGCGTTTTAATGGGGGGATGTAATACCCGTGCAGAAATTACCCTGATTGGCCTCATTTAAAGCAGGGCTCTGACATGGCCCTCTCTAGTTTTCTTACTTTTGATTTTATGGGTTGAATCAGAATGTATAGATATTTAGGCATTCTCATCGACTTATCTGTCATCAAATTATGAATTTATTTCTGTTATTCCCATATAAAAATAAGTTTTAATTATTTGGAGATAAAGGATGATTTAAATATCCAAAATGGGGTTTTGAGGAGGTTCCCCTGAGAAAACCATAAATCGGGTATTATCGAAGAGTTTTCGTCATATGTTCTTTTTATGTGTTACTTTATTTTTGGAAATTGTATGCCAATAAGTAATAAAATTTAATTTCCGTAATATTTATAGTATTTTTTATTATATTCCTTTTGAAAATTATGCCATTTTTAGGAAAATCTGAATAGGCCCTGACAAGTTTTCTCTGAGTAGGACAATTGTTAGCAACAAAGTAACCTGCATCTCTTGGCCCATTCAAGTCTTCCAGACTAGGGCCATGTTAGGAAAGTGTCCAACTCGCCAGAACAAAAAGTACATAAAAATTGTGAGTAAAAGTATTCTTAATTAAATAACTCTGAATTCATCCATTGATTTTAAATACGACATTTTTATGATAATACTTTTATGAAATGTATTCGATTACAACTGTAAAATTAAAAAACCAAAAAGATAAATTTTATATGCCATTATAAAATATGAATTTCTTTATACATTTAGGCTTTAAAAAGTAATTTTCAAAATTGATCTATATGAAGAGAATAAGTGGCACAATAATGAGACACCAAGGAAAATCTAATTTTTTTATGAAAGAAAAATTAGCTTTAGAGATTTACTGATAAATAACGGGGCACATGTGTTAGGTTAGAAACTTTGGAAAATTTAAGAAAATTTTGAAATGCAAACTCGCATGTTTATAGCCGAACAATTTTTTTTCTAAATGAAGCACATATGTGAGCTTATAAACAAAACTTGTATATAAGATGTGATCAAAAGCCCGTAAAACTTAAATATAAAGAAGCGGAGCCTCGTGGATTATTACTAAGAGATTTGGATTTTTTCAAGAAAGTACATTTTTTAAATGTCCATTCCTTTTTTTATACATCATATTGCATTCATATAGGGTGGATATATTGTTAATAGTATATAGATATAGAATAAAATTAGTTTTAATTAATTTCAATATAATTTAATTTTAGTTTGAGTTAAATTATATTTAATTTACTTCTATTCAATTTTACTATGAATTCCATTTTAATTTCGATTTTATCACGTTTCATTGAAAGTTAAAAGTTTTATAGATTTGCACATATATATTGTCATATTTAAGTCAAAAAAAGTTTTTTGATTAAATAAAATAATTTTTTAGATGAAAAAATCTTATCCTTCAGATAAAATTTTTCTAAATCAACGAACATTTTTTGATTCAAAGAAATTGATTATTGCTTATTACCAGTTACTTTTTTGGGATAACAATTATGGTAACTAGTTCCTCTTGTGAATAAGTAACGAATTGGTACCTAGTTACGTCCTTTTTAGTAACGGTAATTGTTAAAATAGTTATTTTTTTCGCCACTTTCGAAATATTGTATAGACATTTTTTTTATTACGACATTTAATGTAGGTTATTCCTCTTGCAACGATTTTTTATTTTCACTATTCGAATTGCGGAAGCACTTATAGCGACCATTCACTAACCAACACTTGAGAAACGTAAGATATGTTAGAATATTTTGTATTCGAAAATGAAAAAAGAATACAGATCGAAATAAGCCTGAATCATATTTCTTAATTAACCTTTCTCATATTTCTAAAAGTAACTAAAAAAGCAATAATAGTGAGGTTTTTGCGATAAAACTTTTCGAAAAGTTATTTATTCGGAACAGTAACAATACTAGTAACAAGTTGATTTTTCATGTTGTAATAGTTTAATTAAAAAAGTAATTTACTCATGACTATTCCTAATTTTAAAAACCTTAAAAATTTTTCATTTTTGTTTATACCGATCATTCAAAAGTTTAAAAATGAGGTAATTTTTCATTTAGAAAAAGTTTTTAACTGGAAATTCTGATGCTCTGTTGCGAAAGAAATTTGCTATACATTACTATAATGCAATGAAAAATATTTTATTCATAACTTTAAAATTATTAAAGTAAATAGGAATAATTTGACACAAATTTAGAGAAGTTTTTGAAGAATTTCTTCTTCTTCACTTTGATATGCACTTCGGTTAAAAAAGATGCATTTGTACAAGTTACAATTTTACTTTATTGGTGACGAGATGCTTCGATGCTATCTCTAAGTGAACTAATCTTTGACATGTCATCTGACAGAAGTCTCACGATGTTGTCGATAATAGCACATCAGCTGTACACCAACATAAGTCGTGGAGTTGAATCTTGCATTCTAAGCACGAAAAGATTACGTAAACCGTTGTGACTTTCTCTCTCGAGCTTGACAAGTGCGGATTCTGAAAAGAATAATCGATTTAGGACTGCACTAAATGAAATATTTATTATTTCACCTTTTTCTTCTTCAATTTATGCTGAAATTATCAATCCAAACTCCGAGAAAATTGTTGTGTCAGTGGAAAGATTGATTTCACAGATTCTTTATTCGTTCAAAACATTCGAAAATTATTCCTCTCAATACGCTTTCTTCAAAAGAATAAAGCAATTGAATTATTTATTGTTTCTGGATCTATGAAATTCCCTGAATTGTTCTCTTAAACTGAAGTTTCTCAAAAAATACGTTTCCTCCTTAATTGATTGTATTTTCTTAATAAGTAATAGCTTCATAAAGTATCAAAATTTATTTAATTTTTGTTCATTTCTTTGGCATAGGGTCAGTTTTTTCTTACATTTTTTGGAAAAAAATTGCAATCGGTTCGTGTGCAAAATCTTTTATATTTTTTGATTTTATCCGGTTTTTTATTCATAGTGAACTCCAAATATTTTTTTCAATTCGTGATGCTGCATACTGGACTACTTCATTTTGAATTGCAAGCTATGAGATAAGTTTTTAATTTCTATGATAATTCTTTTTTTTAATTATCTTCTATATTCCAATCCTTTACAGAAATTTTGAATTAATCTTTGAATTTATGGCACTGAAGATGGCCCCCATATGTGGCCGAAACGTTTGCCTTTTTTTCTTTTTTCGCATTTTTAAATCTAATAATAATTTTAATCAAGGAAAATAAGAAAAAACTGACCCTATGCCAAAGAAATGAACAAAAATTATATTAATTTGGATCAATACAATAATAGACATGTTATCAAACATGTCACTTTGAAATATCAAAATTTATGTTTTAAAAAATACTTATTTTGCATTCAAAGAAAAATATATTTATTATTAAATTAGTATAAGGTAGTTTATCCACGAAAATTAGACCTCCGGCAAAAATAGATAATTTTTCTTTCAAAAATAGCAATATTATTATTCAATGGCTAATTTGAAAAGGAAAAGATTATTTTTCATGAACAAAATTTTATATGCAGAAAAATAATATATTTAACAAATTTTATTTTTACCCGAACTTTTTTTCTTATCGTTTCATAGCAAATTTTGAAAAATCATGTGATTCTTATAAATCACGGATCATTTTTTCAGGAAAAATATTCTCTCCAACTTAACCATTTTCGATTTTCTAAAATGAATAAATTATTACCAAAATCGGCAATTTGTTTTGGGAAATTGATTTTTAATGGCTTCAGCCATTAAAGAATTTATTTTAAAAAAACGGGAACTGTAAAGTTATAAAGATTCTTTTTCTTGAAAAAATGATTCATGATTTATTAAAATTGCATCATTTTGTAAAGTGTGGTATGAAGACATAAGAAAAAACGTTCGGGTATAAATAAAATTTGTTAAATGAATTATTTCCCTGCATTCCAAATTTTTTTCATGGAAAATAATCTTTTCTCTTTCAAATTAGCCCTTCAATAATAATATTGCTATTCTTGAAAGCAAAATTAACTACTTTTGCCTGAGGTCTAATTTTCGTGGATGAATGACCTTAATGTATTTTTCATCTACAAAAATTAGACCTTAGGCAAAAAAAGATAATTTAACTTTCAAGAACAGCAATATTATTATTGAAGGGCTATTTTTAAAGAGAAAAGATTATTTTACATGAAAAAAATTTAAAACACAGAAAAATAATTTTATCAATAAATTTTATTTTTGACCCAACTCTTTTTCTTATCACTTCTCACCAAATTCTAAAAAATTATGCGATTCTAATAAATCATGAATCATTATTTCAGAGAAAAGATTTCCCATAACTTCACCGTTTCTGATTTTTAAAAATAAATTCTTTAATGGCTGAAACCATTAAAAAAACATTTTCCAAAACGAAATTTTTATAAACAAATTGCTGAATTTCATAATAATTTATTCATTTTCGAAAATTGGAAATGGTTAAGTTGTAGGGAATCTTTTTCTTGAAAAAGTGATTTGTAATTTATTAAAATCGCATTATTTTTTAAAATTTGGTAAGAAGCGATAAGAAAAAAAGTTGGGGCAAAAATAAAATTTATTACTAAAATTATTTTTCTGTATTTAAAATTTTTTTCATGGACAATTATCTTTTCTCTTCCAAAATAGCCCTTCAATAATAATATTGCTGTTCTTGAAAGTAAAATTATCTACTTTTGCCTGAGGTCTAATTTTCATGGATGAATGACCTTAAGATGGAATAAAATTCTTTTTTTAATATACAGTGGAGGAAATTTATTTGAGTCAAAACAGGTTTTTTTTATTTAAAGACATTGATGCATTTTTATTTACTTTTCTAGAAAATATTTTTTTAAAGTGAAAAATGCGAAGGAAGAAAAATGAATAAGTAATTTAAATGGAAAGGAATTCTTAAACTTCGCATAGACACAATTTGCTCAACAAGTTTCCACAAAAAGCAGAGCTTCGTAAATTAATTTTTTCAAGTGAAAAAACATTGGCTTGGCAAAAGAACGATTTTACCGTCGATCAAAGAAGCAAGTACGTATAATAAAGGATGCGATCGTGCTCGTGTTCCACGATCGCTCGGAAGATCGTCGTCTTGAAGCGATAATTCCGCCGTTGATCGTCCGAGGACCCGCATTTTATTCCGCTGAACTTTTTCCCCCTCTGGGATTTACTAAAGCAAGATCGGATTCCGCGAATGGATTGGACTGCATTCCGTTCGCACCTGGTTTCGCTCTGTGCTTCTTTTGTCGCGATTCCTCGTGCTCTTTGCAATGTTCTTCCCTGAGCCGTCCCTTTTCCCCATGAAAACCCCCGCAATCCACCAGATGAACGATTTCTCTTTTCTCAATCTTTGCGTGATATCGCAAGATATCCAACTGCTTCTTTCTCTAGCACCCTGTACGATCGTCCTAGATATTGCAATTCTCGACGTAAACCGTAACTCCTCCAGTAATCGATCGATTGATTGATATCTTTTAAGCTAAAATCAAAATTCCCTAACCTTATTTCATACTTTGGCATAATTTACTGCTTGGTATTTGCGCCTATCTGTCAATCATTATTGAGACGAGAAAATTCAGGTCAGGTATTTTCTTAATTTTTATAGCAACACTTTTTTAAAATGTTTAACCAGATCCTGGAGTTAGATCCGAATTTATTGGAGACCGGAAAACTTTATGAAACTGAATTTCATACTTAAAGGGGATCCGCCACCTTTAATTGGTATATTTTTGATTTTTTTGACATTTCTGAAAAATTTTATTTTTTTATTCTCTATACTTTTCTGAGTATGTGTGTTAATTTTTCAGAGCAATTTGATTTTTCTTTCTTGGAAAAATAAATTAAATTAAAAGTTACTATGATTTACGAATAACGTGTTTTTAGCGAAAATTAGCTTTTTACACAAAATAGTTTGTTTATTTATTTACTAACATTCCTGAATTATATCGGAAATAGTATATAACAGGTATCTCTAAAAAAAATGGCTAAAGACGGAACCATGTAGGGATAAGCAGAGTTTTGTTGGTGAGTATTAAGGCTTTACTACAAAACTTTACTTTAAATTCCGTTTTCCGCAAGTTGTGATTTTGCGTGTATTTTTCCTAATAGTTCGGGAATAAGTCCGAAAATTCGGTCAATTTTCCTCAAATCTATGAAATATTTCCATTTTCTGTAGGAAAATCCATGCTTCCTAAGGATTTAGGAAAAATTTCCTAATACATAGTAGGAAAATTTACCGATATTTTTTACAGTGTACGGAAAGCACTCTAGCTAAAAAAATAACTAAAAAATTTTTAGAATATATTTTGGGATATTTTTATTAATTTTTAAATTTCATTTGTAATTTTTTTATCATGTTATACTCAAAAAGTTGCTGCACATTATGCAGAAGAAAATAAAAAAAGAATCAGGACAATTGGTTAAAAAACAAAAAAGTTATTCAAAGTTAAAAATAAAAGAAATCCGAAATTGACCGGATTCATTCGGATTGAAATTTCGGATTTTTAGGATTGATTTTGAATTGGCTTCAGGTTCGTTCGGATTGCAAATTTGCTTTGGAGTCATTCGAAATAACTCGGTTTAGTTCGGAATCAGATTCTGAAATGGCTCGGAATAGTGCGGATTGATTCGGAATGAATTTCAATCCGGAACTTTCGCCAGGCTGAACCTATATGATGTTTAAAAATTTTTTTTAAATTGTCAAAGATGTTACGCAGTAGTTTTCTTTCAGGGCATGTGATACTTGAGAAAAGTAGCAAGTTTATGTGAACAACTTGGTCCATTTTCTACATGTTTGTGTTCAAAATACATCAAATTTTTTTTTCAAAATTTGGGAAATGATAGAGAAGTTGAAAACGGACGTTGATACACTACTTTTGGTTTTGACAATAAAAAAATGTTCTCCATAGATTTTGCTTAAATTGAATTTTTTCTATTTATTAAACCAAAAGTTATCTATCTACGTCTGTTTTTATCCTTTCTACCATTTTCCAAATTTTGAAATCAGAATTCAGTGTGTTTTGGACACAAACATGTAGAAAGTTAAAATCAATCAAATTCGCTAATTTACCAAGTATCACATGCCTTTAAGGTAGTTGATCCACGAAAATTAGACCTCAGGCAAAAATAGATAATTTTGCTTTCAAGAATAGCATTATTATTATTGAAGGGCTATTTTTTAAGAGAAAAGATTGATTTCCATGAAAAAAATTTGAAGTACAGAAACATAATTTTATTAATAAATTGTATTTTTGCCCCAACTTTTTTTCTTATTGCTTCTTACCAAATTATCCGATTTTAATGAATTACAAATCAATTTTTTAAGAAAAAGATTCCCTACAACTTAACCATTTCCAATTTTTGAAAATAAATAAATTATTATCATATTCAGCAATTTGTTTATAAAAATTTCGTTTTGCAAAATGTTTTTTTAATGGTTTCAGCCATTAAAGAATTTATTTTTAAAAATCAGAAACGGTGAAGTTGTGGGAAATCTTTTCACTAAAAAAATGATTCATGATTTATTAGAATCGCATAATTTTTAAAAATTTGGTAAGAAGCGATAAGAAAAACTGTTTGGTCAAAACTAAAATTTATCAATAAAATTATTTTTCCGTGTTTCAAATTTTTTTCATGTGAAATAATCTTTCCTCTTTCAAAATAGCCCTTCAATAATAATATTGCTATTCTTGAAAGCAAAATTATCTATTTTTGCCTGAGGTCTAATTTTTGTGATCGTACTACCTTAAGGTAGTTTTCATCCACGAAAATTAGACCTCAGGCAAAAGTAGATAATCTTGCTTTCAAGAATAGCAATATTATTATTGAAGGGCTATTTTGAAAGAGAAAAGATTATTTTACATAAAAAAAGTTTGAAACAAAAAAAAATAATGTTATTAATAAATTTTATTTTTGCCCAAACTTATTTTCTTATCGCTTCGAGCCAAATTTTTTAAAATGATGCGATTCTAATAAATCACGGTTCATTTTTTTAGGAAGAAGATTCTCTACAACTTGACAGTTTCCGATTTTTAAAAATAAATTCTTTAATGGTTGAAACCATTGAAAAACATTTTTTTTAAATAAAATTTTTATAAACAAATTGCTGAATTTGATAATAATTGATTGATTTTCAAAAATAGGAAATGGTCAAGTTGTAGAGAATCTTTTTTCTAAAAAAATGAACCGATTTATTAGAATCGCATCCTTTTTTAAAATTTGGCTCGAAGCGATAAGAAAATAAGTTTGGGCAAAAATAAAATTTATTAATAACATTATTGTTTTGTGTTTAAAATTTTTTTCATAAAAAATAATCTTTTCTCTTTCAAATTAGCCCTTCAATAATAATATTGCTTTTCTTGAAAGCAAAATTATCCATTTTAGCCTGAGGTCTAATTTTCGTGATCGTACTACCTTAACTCTCAGAGTGTCCAAGTTCATATATACTATAAAAGGTTATATGTATATAACTTGCGTCATTTTCTGCAGGATAATCCTATAGGTGGGACATATAGGATTCTGTATGTGGACCTATACAGGAATTTTTAGTAAGGATCTGTCAAAATATTAAGTGAAATTTTAATGTTACTAAGAACCCCCCTAAAAAACAGCCAGAAAAAGGTCGGGTAGCCCGGCCGGTTCCCGGCCAGCCTTCATGTCCGGAAATATAACCAAACCAGCGTGACATTTCTGGCGGGTTCCTGGTCGGATAGCCCGACCGGTTCCCGGTTACAACTAGGGCTGTCCGTCCGGATCTCGATCAGTTACCGGGTTCAATTTTCACACAGAAAGGCAATGCTTTGTTTGATTGAACTAAATCCTCGATTGTTTCAATCCAAAATCTGTGTAGATTGTCATACAGATTATATATAACTTTGTATATTCAACTAAAATTTTGCTTGGAATCAATCAACATTTTGTTCAATCAACCAAGCTTCGTTTTTTCCGAATGTAGTTACAACTTTGAATTTTTGATTTCTATCTTTTTATTACAAAACAACTTTATATTTTCATGTAAAAATGGTCACCATTTTATCACTAAAAATATATTTGGTTTTATTATCCGCTTGAGCGAATTTTTAATTGATTCAATCAAATAATTTGTCCCATAAAACCAAAGATGATTCCTTCGGATATGATTTGGCAAACGAAATAATTAATTTAGCTAATTCAACCACAGAGCTCGATTTATTTAAAAAATAGTTCGGTCAGATAAAGTAAATTCATTTTCTCAGTGTATTATGGAAGAATTACAGAAGACGTTCGCTGGGGACCTAAATGGCGGACGTTCGCATTCCAAAAGCTGGAAATTGACGGGCGGACTTTTTCGCGGAAAAGCTAACGTGGAGATTCACACGAAAGTCATTGGGGACTTTATTATACGCAGAAATAAGCTGTCGTCTTTACGATCGTGAAATTTAACGAAGCCGGGCGGCTCATTAGCAGCTCGTATAACTGAGCTCAGCGTAGGAAGAAATAGTCCTTTCCGCGGCGTCGACGTTAATGCACCGTGACAGAATAATTTGAGGCTAAACGCCCAGCCTCGTTAAAAATCCCTCAGAGCGTTTCTGCTTCTGCCGCCGTCGCTGGATTCTGGTTGCTGGTGCAGCTTCCGTCGCTGAGTGCTGTACCAACTGGACTAGAAAAGAGGCGGATAACCTGTGACGAGCTTCGGGGGCAACGTGAGAGTTTCTCTTAATTGGTCACTTTTTATCAAAGGCTACAAATTGTTCGCGTTGTTGGTATGCAACTCTGACTGCTCGCACTTCAGCGCCCCGCGCAAAATACTCCGCCCATGTTGAACGCGAGGAAAACCGGACTCTCATGGTACTTTTTTTTTATTATCCTCATGCTGCTTGTCTTCCGGGGAAATCTCAAAAGTACTTCACGCCTACTATGATTTATTATATTAATAGATATATGTAAGAGAAATAAAAATATCACAAGTTTTTCAATATCTTAATGAAATTTTTGGAATAAAAAATTTTTACCAGATAGCATTTTACATATTTTACAATTTATTTAAAGCATACTCTCTAAATCTGAATCAGTCAAATTTTTACTGATTGAATCAGTGATTTGCCTTTTCACTGATTCAACGGTTAAAAATATATATTTCACTGTTAAATCAGTTAATTATCACTAATTTGATCTGTGGAAAAAATATTTTCACTGTTAAATCAGTTAATTTTCATTGAAGCAATCAGTGGAATTTGACTGATTTACAGTAACCGCTTTTTAGCTATTTGAATCAGTCAAATTTCACTGATAATCAGTAGATTTTGACGGATTCATATTCAGAGAGTACTTTTCATAGAGTTAGAATAGTCAACTCGATTCATAATTAAGAATGTTCACTTATTTTGAAATGTTGTTGATATTTTTCATTTAAAAAATTGAGGGAAGTTTAGGAAGGTATTGTGACTTGAGGATATTTTTACTTATGAAAATATTTTTAAAAATAAGTAAAAAATCTGAAAATATATTCATTTGAAAAAAATGTTTCTTTTAAAAATTAGACCATAAATTATGAAAATTCAATCATTTTTCCAAAAATTGGTGAGAAGCTATAGTGGGGAAAAATTCTATTACAAAAAACATTTTTAAAAGTATTATTTTTCGTATGTTTAAAATTTTTTTTTATAAAAAATAATTTTTTTCTTACATAAAACACGACTGATAATATCATTTCAAGTTCTTGAAATTTGAACGCCTTCAAGTTGAAAAACATTAAAATTTTGAGAAGTTGTAAATTGAAATCTATAGAATTCACAAATATGAAGATCTGAACGTTTATACTATTCAATTTTATTCAAATTTGCAAAAAATTCGAAAAATTAGTTTTCTTCAAATCAAAAAAACATTTTTTGGACCAAGGAAATTTTCAAATTTCAAGAATCTTATGATATATACAATATAAATAATAAATACAATAAATAATAATACAATAAATATAAATAAAAATCTTTTAAATGTATTCTTTGGACCTAAATCAAAAAATTGTTTGTCTGATTCAAAGAAACTTTCCTCTGAATCTTTTCGGTCAACATTTTCCAAATTAAAATGATTTTAAGGAGCTTCATCACCTTTCAGCCTCAAAAAATAGTGTCATTTTTATGACTTATTTTCAGGCAGATAAGAAAACTTAAAGCAATTAAAATTTATAGAGTTTATTAACTAATATATTAAATTTTTTTTAAATGTCTGTTAATAAATACAAAATGGCGGCTGAGTATTGCCGTGTCCAAAAAAAAATTTTTTTCGAAGGTCGTCCGCGGCAAGAAATTCTAAAAATTGAGAATTGCACCTGGAACAAAAAAGCAAATTTTTTCCTAATCTTTATAAGATTGCCCCGTGAAGTACCCAGAATATGCGAATTGTGAATAATCGACGGGGGGATTCGATCTCCGTATTGAATGAGATTCCAATCCTGTAAGGTCGTCGCGGACCTCCGGCCTCAAGTGGGTAGACGGGAAAAAGACCGGTATAAGCGTGCGTGGCTTTTACGACGTTTTATTTCTTCAGGAATGCCCATTTGCATGGTGCAATATCGTACATTCTTAGTTGCCCAATTACGCGGGTCGATCCAGGATCGATAAGATACAAGGGGTTCCAACGCCACACGAGTTCGAATGTGGGTCCTCCCATGATACATTGCGAATGTGCACGCTATCCACTGATGCTCCATATGTTTCTCTGTATGCTCCTGAATAGAGCCCCATAGAGTTGATGGGGGGGGGGGGGGTTGTTACCCGTCTTCCAACACCCTTCGAAGATCATTAGCATGACAGGAAATGCAATTTCATTGCGCACGCGATGACCTCAACGTTTTTCACGTTCAAGTTTCATGTTTAGGGCAGTTGGTATTCTTTTTCAGTTTTAATGGAAATGAGCAACTAATAATATAGAGATGTAGGATATACTTGAGAATATTTATAAACTATTTTGCGTAATTTATGAGTAATATGCATTTTTTGACCTCTTCTTCTTAGTAGTGGAAGAATCGAGTTTTATAGTTTGTAAGTTAAAAAAATCCCATTTCCTATTATTTCCGTTTAAATAATTATTTTTAATTTAGTAAATTAAGATTTAAAATAGTATATAGGTGCGAAGTGGGAGTTATCAGAAAATTATAATTCATAATTTACTGATGTGGTCATTTAAAAATTTTTGAATTTACAAAATCTTGAAATTTAATAAAGCTTAGAGGTTTGTAATTTTTTATTATGCGATTATATATTATTATAATTTATTATTATTCAACGGTGTAATTAACCATATATCTAGATTATAATAGACATAACCTGCAATATAAATTTATAATCTACATTATACACTCCATAATCCAGATGGCTCTCCCATAGTTAATGGAGCAGAATATTTCATTTAGTAATTCATTTTTCGCAGTTTATCCCCAAAATAATAATTTCACTGTTGGAAATTCACAAAATTCTTATGTTAGAAAGGTAATTAATATTTGACAATATTTATGATGTTTTTGAGTAAAGGAATCATGAAATTGCGAAAATTGTATTGAAATTCTTTAATATTAAGAAACCCAACTGAATTTTCATAAAATTTACCTTAAAACTACCAAACTCTAACAGAATTATTATAAAATTCACCATAAAATTACGAAACTCTAACAAAATTTTCAGTTACATGTAACTAGATAAAACTTTAGTTACCCAAAGCGTAATATTTTTCCTATTGCAAGTTTCAGAATTTCCAGATACCAGTATCGGAATATTCAACACTTCTTGACTGAAAATTAAGAAATTCTTACTTAAATTTACTGAAAAGTAACTGAATTTTCTGAAATTCTATCTTAATTTTACGAAATTCTACACTCTAAAATTTTTTTTTTTAAACTTCCAATGAAGTATTGGAAGTAATTAAACAATATATGTTTTGAAATTTTTATATAAATCATGTAGAAAATATTCAATGACGTACCGAATATTGCGTGTCTGACTTTGAAAAATTCTAAGACTACACTAGAAAACTTTCAATACTGAAAAAAAAATCCAATAGGGATTCGAATATTTCTTGTAAATTATTGAAATAATTCGATAGAAGATTATTTTTTCAATCTGGTGTCTTTATATTGGCATTGTATCACTTAGTTTTCATTAAAAATTAATGATTTTGCCTTTTTATCCCCATAATATATTTCCTGCCTTGAAAAATCTTTAATATGTTCCTTTATCATTAATCATTAATTTTTAATGAAAACTAAGTGACACAATGCCAGTATAAAGACACTACATTGAATTTATATTTGGGTCAAGATAAAAACTAAAGACATTAATACAAACATGTCTCGAAATTATTTTTTCAATTTATTATTCAAAAATTTCATCGCCTATGTGTTGGTAAATTACGATTTTTTTACAGTCTAACTGAATAAAACTCCAATCCAGAATTACGGGAAATTTCTAGCAGTGATTATAAAAATCGATTTTCTCTTTAAGGTACTTTTCATCGACGAAAATTAGACCTCAGGCAAAAATAGATAATTTTGCTTTCAAGAATAGCAATATTATTATTGAAGGGCTATTTTGAAAGAGAAAATATTATTTTACATGAAAAAAAATTGAAACACAGAAAACTAATCTATTTAACAAATGTTACTTTTGCCGAACTTTTTCCTTATCGCTTCATACTAAATTTTGCAAAATGATACCATTCTAATAAATCACAAGTCATTTTTCCAGGAAAAAGAATCTTCACAACTTTGCCGTTCCCAATTATCGGAAATAAATTCTTTAATGGCTGAAACTACTAAAAACAATTTTCCAAAACAAAATTCTTATAAACAAATTGCTGAATTTGATAATAATTTATTCATTTTCGGAAATTGGAAATGGTTAAGTTGTAGGGAATCTTTTTCTGGAAAAAGTCATTTGTAATTTATAACAATCGCTTAATTTTTAAAAATTTGGTAAGAAGCGATAAGAAAAAAAGTTGGGGCAAAAATAAAATTTATTAATAAAATTATTCTTCTGTATTTAAAATTTTTTTCATAGAAATTAATCTTTTCTCTTCGAAAATAGCCCTTCAATAATAATATTGCTATTCAAATATTGTTGATGTTCTTAGTTGGCTTTAGGGTCCAGGAAAAAATGTAACTCAAAGTTTCATATTTTCAAACGTTTCGACTCAGATTGGAGTCCTCATCAGTGAGAATTTAATTCTATAAAAATACAAAAGGAAGAGACTTAAAAAAATTGCACGTGTGACCGATGAACATTGTAATAAGAAATGTTATATAGAATTGCGAGTGTAAAATATAAAATTGGTCTAAATAACTAAATTTGCAAAAAAAATTGAAACTATAACAAACCAAAAAATTTCTGTAAAAA
Source organism: Diplolepis rosae (assembly GCA_030998225.1). Taxonomy (NCBI): domain Eukaryota; kingdom Metazoa; phylum Arthropoda; class Insecta; order Hymenoptera; family Diplolepididae; genus Diplolepis; species Diplolepis rosae. The sequence continues at coordinate 10,055,614 of JAPYXD010000698.1, forward strand.
TACTAGGAGGAGAACATTAAAGGAATTGCACGTGTGACGGATAAACATTATGGAAAAATGATATAAATGATATATAAATGTGAAAGTGTAAAATTAATCTAAATAACTAAATTTGCAAAAAAATTGAAAAATGTAACCAAAAAAAATTTTTCTGTAAAAATACGAAGTGAAGAAACTTAAAGTTTAAGCGTGTGATGAGTAAACATTATGGTAAAAACGGTCTAGATGAATTGAACATGTGGAAATATAAAATTGGTCTAAATAACCAAATTTACAAGAAAATAAACCTTAGCAAAGATTTTTTGAGTAAAAATTACTAAGGGGAGGGACTTAAAAATATAGAACGTGTGACGGATAAAAATTGTGGTAAAAACCGATATAAACGAATTGTACATGTGATATACTATAAGAAATTGGTCTAAAACTAAATTTACAGATAATATTAAAAAACTGTGCAAGAAAATGTTTTCTAACAAATCCAAAAAAAAATTTGCACTTGTGACGGATAACCAATGTAAAAAACCAATATAAATCTATTGCACATGTAAAAACTGTAAAACTGTAAAAAATTGTTCTTAAAAACTAAATTCAATAAAATAAAAACAAGGACCAAAAATTCTAACAAAATTGTGAACTATCCGAATAAAATATGTCTGACAAAATTGTGAAAAAATAAAATAAAATATCACCAAAAAAAAGGAAACTAACCTGTTATTTGTTTAAGTGAAAAACGATATTAATGAATTGCACATGTGATATACTATAAAGTTGGTCTAAACTAAAATTTCCAAAACAAATAAACACTGTACAAAAACTTTTTTCTTATAAACATACAAAGAGAAGAGACTTAAAAAATTGCACGTGTGACGGATTAAAACTTGTGGAAAACGATATAAATATACCAAAAAACAAGAACTGACCTGTTATATGATTAAGTAGACCGACATTGTTGGTGAAAAAATAATTGGAGTGACACATTCACAAATATCCTTTTTTTTCTTTCTTTTATTGCGTCGCGAACAGGGTGACCACATAATTTTTGTAAAAGTAAACCTATCCCTACGGATTTTTCTTCAAAACTGAGTTGCATTTAGCACCAGACTTGGAAAAATCTTGGTAAAGTAAAGTGGAGGGTGAAGTTTTTTTTCTTTGGAGAGTCTCGGTTAAAGGGAAAGGAGAAAAAAAGTGTAAATATGTCCACAAGATGACCAGGATGCTGTGACAAAAGAGGGGCATTGAAATTTGAGGCGAGTCGTAAACAGTCTGTACATAACTGAAAAAAATGTCTACCACAATCTACCGAAACATGTGACTGGGGGTCTTTTTTCCAGTCGTATTAATTAAGATTGAATTAAATACCTATATCTGGAAATTGTGAAACTCGTAACAGAATTAATTCTATGTTTTTTATGGTTTGGAATGCAGATACAAAGGGTTAAATATTCTGATAAAACGTATATGGTATTATAACACATGTAAAAAAATTTAACGTTTTTCGGGTAAAATTGAATTTAGTGTAGTTGTATATAACTGACATTTTTGTTAAAGATTTGTTGAAATTTTATAAAATTACCAACATTGTAAATTCTTTTTAAAAATTGACAAGAGATGTATATTTTTGAACTCGATAAAAAAATATGCATTTTTTGAAGAGGTTAAAGTTAATTGTTTAATAGGGGGAGGTAAAAAACAGATAAGTTTTCTGTGTATGTTCTCTGATTAACAACATGAGATTTACTGGCTATATGAGTCATTTCCAGTATCATTCGTTTTTTATAATTTCTGGATCTGTCAACTATGTTTACTGCATTGAAATCGAATTTGTGGTCTTGGTTCCAGGCATGTTTAGTTAATGCAGTCCATTTATCAGGGGGATTGAAGACATCTTTTTTGTGTTCAGTAATCCTGGTTTTTAAAGGACGTTTGGTTGTGCCTATGTAGGATGCCGTGCAACCTGTACAGGGGATGTTATAAACGACGTCAGCGGTATCTAGCTTTGAAAGCTATTCTTGAAAGCAAAATTATCTATTTTTGCCTGAAGTCTAATTTTCGTGGATCAACTACCTTAAAACTCGACTCTAACATACTAAAAATTTTGGAAATGAAAAAAGCTTGAAACGAAAACTTGTTTAGAAAGAGGAAACATAGAAGTAAGCCTTTTTCGTGAAAGGAAGACTTTTAAAGCTCAGTGGTGAGATTTAAAGAGTTTGGGTAAAAGATAAGCATAAGTAAAGTTTAAAATGCAATGAGTATGAGTATTCCGTGCACGAAAATTTAAAGTGTATCCAGATTGTAGCGAGTAAAGAAGCCCGTCTCACGATATTGGCAGGATAGGACTCTGGGCACAGAGGCGTGAGCAGATCTGAAATCACTTTTACGTAGGCTATAAGGTGGTTTACACACTTTTGTGGCAGGAGCAGACAACCCGTTATAAAGGTTTGTAGACGTACATGAGCGAACGTAACGTACGTAGATAAGATCCCTCTTGGTTCAGGAGGAGCGCGAAACGTATGCAGGATCAGCGTAGGCCAACCAAGCCTAACTCAACTCGATCCAAGCGAGAACTTTACAGAGCTGGTGCGGCGGGTGTAATTGGCTGAAGCCAAGTAGATCCTATCGACTCGTGGATCGAGATCCTCGCACCCGCAACTTGCAACTGCAACTGCAACTGCAGCCGCACCCGACACCAGCGTGGCCCGCTCTCAGTTTTACGCAGAAACCGATCCTAGTTTCCTTTTTTATAGAATTTTCGAATTTTTATACTCATCTGCGAAAATTAGACCTCAGGTAAAAATAGATCATTTTGCTATCAAGAATAGCAATATTATTATTAAAGGGATCATTTGAAAGAAGAGAAATTGTTTCCCAAGAAGAAAATTTGAAATATAACAATATAATGCATTTAGCAAGTTTTATTTTTACCCGGATTTTTTTTTCTTATTGTTTCATAACAAATTTTAAAAATTGATGTGATTCTAATAAATCACGGATCAATTTTTCAGGAAAAAGATTCTCTACAACTTAACCGTTTCCAATTTTCTAAATTGTGTAATTTATTACCAAATTCAGCAATTTATTTAATAAGAATTTTGTTTTGGAAAATTGATTTTTAGTAGTTTCAGCCATTAAAGTATTTATTTCCGAAAATTGGGAACGGTAAAGTTGTGAAGATTCTTTTTCCTGCACGGAAAAAATTTGTCGCTTAAAAAGTCATCGACTTTGTGTAATACTCGTGGATAGGTTAGAAAGTCGACTAAATATTATAAACCTCCTTATTAAAGAATATGATAGATAATCTCTGAAAATGTAAAACGTAAATTCAAAAGTTTAAATGACAGTCGCGGAAAACTCAAAACACCGTGGGTTTTATTTTCTTTAAACCAGGCATCGAAAGTCTAATTGACAGTCGAAGAAAATGTTGAACAATGTAAAAAGGGAAATATTGTTTTCTGTGATATGATCCTGCACTTATAGTTAGTTATTTTTCTCTTTTACATTAACTATATAATCCTAACATGAATTTGCTATTACATTTAACACTGTACATTACAGAAACGCAATTTTTTATAAACACTTCGCAGCACCGAGAATCGAACGCACGCACGCACGCTTCTTAACCCAATTCTAATCGCACGCCTTAACCCGCATAGCCGATACATGTCATAGAGACTTGTGTAAAATATTTCGATCACATTCAGAGTTTGAAGGCAAAACTAAAATAATAGATAAATTTCAAATTTGACATAATACACTTTATTAAGGTAAACATATACTTACCCGGAACTAATTCTTCAATGTACGCTTCAATCCAGATTCAAACTAAACCAAACGACACGTAATCTCAAAATCTAACCAAAATTATTACAAAAACAAAAAGCAAATTACGTTTCTGCGCATTGCTTTTTGCGACTGTCGAGAAAATTTTAGAAGACGGCATATAAAATCTGATGGACTTTAGAATACAATTTACAAAACTATTTGTTTGAATTACTTTCATTTCAAATTATTCGATGGTCTTTTAAAATCTATGACAAATGAATCCAAAGATTATGAAACTTTTCATTACTTCTTAGAAAAGATCAGTTAGTGTTTAAAATACTTTTATGATAATAAATACGCGACTTTTTTTCTTCGATCTTGTTTTTTAAAAGTTATTCGATTTTTGTCTACTATTTCCTAAAAGTCATTGAAACCTTACAAGACTTTCTCTGATTTTACTTTCTGTCCACGACTCTTCGAATAGTCTGTTAAATTTTAAGCGACAAATTTTTTTCGTGTGGAAAAATGACTTGTGATTTATTAGAATGATATCATTTTGCAAAATTTAGTATGAAGCGATAAGGAAAATAGTTCGGCAAATATAACATTTGTTAAATACATTAGTTTTCTTCATTTTAAATTTCGCTCATGGAAAATAATCTTTTCTCCTTCAAATTAGCCAATCAATAATAATATTGCAATAAGGAACGTATTTTTATAAAAAATAATACTAGAAAATTTATCGGCAATTATAGTTGATTTTTTTTTTACTAAAATATAGCAAATAGACATTCTTTACTTTAATTTGACACATATTTAAAATTTTAAGAAAAAATTTTTGTGTACGAAAAAAGTTATCTGACATGAATATAAATTATAATTTCGTCACGTAGTCAGCTTAGTCCACAACCTTAATATAAATTATAATGGAATTGCTGATTGGTTAGCTATTCGCAAACGATTTCGCACTATTTAAATTAGTAGATCTCTACTGATTCAGAACTTGAGAGATGAATGAAATACAAGAGGTGTTAGATAGACTATTATAATGATTTCAGTTAAAAAGGAAGAAAATCCATTAGATTTACAGATCCCGATTCAGTTAAATTTACATTTTGAAGAGAATTTCCTATTCTATAAATTAGCAGCTGTTATATTGTAACATTAACCGACAAATCTCTTATACTTACCAAAATCGGTAAATTTATTCCCTAAATTCAACAGATTTATTCCGTATAATTAAGAACCGATGCCTCAACTGAATCAGTATTACAGTAAATGATATTTTTAATTACTCAAACTCCAAGAGTCTTTCTAGAGCTGCCTTCTCAAATCATCAATCTTAAAAGTTCACTGTTTTTGGAATAAAGTTAGAGAAAATAAAATGTCTTATTCGATCACGTGACCCACGTGATGCATGCCCTTAAACATTTTTCAAACACTTTTTATACTTATAAATGAATGTTTTATTTCGAATTAAAATTAGTTCTATATACCAACATAATATTTAAGATATTTTTTGAAAATATTTTTGTGGTATTTCAAGATGTGATTAAGGTAGTTGATCCACGAAAATTAGACCTCTGGCAAAAATAGATAATTTTGCTTTCAAGAATAGCAATATTATTATTGAAGGGCTATTTTCGAAGAGAAAAGATTAATTTCCATGAAAAAAATTTAAAATACAGAAAAATAATTTTATTAATAAATTTTATTTTTGCCCCAACTTTTTTTCTTATCGCTTTTTACCAAGTTTTAAAAAATTAAGCGATTTTTATAAATTACAAATCACTTTTTCAAGAAAAAGATCCCCTGCAACTTAACCATTTCTAATTTTCGGAAATGAATAAATTATTATCAAATTCAGCAATTTGTTTATTCAAATTTCGTTTTGGAAAATGTTTTTTTAATTGTTTCATTCATTACAGAATTTATTTTTAAAAATCAGAAACGGTGAAGTTGTGGAAAATCATTTCTCTGAAAAAATGATTCATGATTTATTAGAATCGCATAATTTTTTAAAATTTGGTAAGAAGCGATAAGAAATAAAGTTAGGTACAAAATAAAATTTATTAATAAAATTATTTTTTTGTGTTTCAAACTTTTTTTATGTAAAATAATCTTTTCTCTTTCAAAATAGCCCTTCAATAATAATATTGCTATTCTTGAAAGTAAAATTATCTATTTTTGCCTGAAGTCTAATTTTCGTGGATGAAAACTACCTCAAGCGAAGAAAGTTGATGAAGAAAGTCAATATTCATATGCAAGAATTCAGAAACGGATTCCGATGCCACCCACCCGGTAAACTGGTTCTTCTACGGTTCGCTGGGTAAGCAATAATAATAACAAGCGTGCAATGGGTCAATGAGGTGCTTGTTATGGCAAACACGGAATACTTTGCATACCCCATAGATATTCATCGCTCGGCGTTACATCGTGCTATTATGGAATTCATTCGCGCGTCGCTTCGTAAAGTGAAATGCTTGCAACGAACATCAGAACACAAGCAAAATTCAAAAATGTATTTTCTTTTATTTAATTACCGGTATTATATTATATTCTACCACTTCAAATATCAATTTTTTTATTATTGGGGCAATATTTTGTTTACTAAAAAACACACATATAAAGGTATGATAAAAAGTTTTCAAATTATTATAAACTTTCCAACAAAAAAAATGAATATTATTTCCTGAAACTTTGACAGTGTTGATGGAAAAAAAATAAAAATTAAGAATTTTGATGTTGTGTAAATTTAAAATTCATGATAAAAAATATTTCAAAATTCGTGATTTACTGAAAAATTAAGAACTGCAATAAGTATAAAACGTTTAAAAATGAATGAATTTGGCTTTTCAAAAGAAAATATTTTGCTCAAGTTATAAAAATACTGTCGCTTAGTAAAAGAATCATATTATTAATATTTACTTTATTGATAGATTGAAACAAATAAAATTGGAGCTGATTAATTATTAAATATTTTCATTTTATTTTAAGTCTACAAGAAAGAATAATTTACCTCCAAACCAGGAAAATAAGAATGACCGTAAGTGGCTAAAATTGAAGTTCGTGACGGGTTACACGCGTACATGTTTTACAATAAGGGGCGTATTTAAATGCGGCGCTTTCACCGCCGAAATGCTTTTTTGAAGCAAAGCGAATGCAACTCGTAAATTGTGTTGAGTTGCACCTGCTCGTTCTTGAAACAATCGTACCTCCTTACCAAGTACATGTTGGGGTTGCGCGAAACCTCGCATTACGAGCGTTTGTCGAGGTGCGATAAGCATCATGGCGTAATTATGCGAGTAATTCATTTAATTTGATGTTTCTTCCTCGTTACACGTCCATACGCTTATACATTCGTATGGTAACGAACCTTATTGGAAAGACTATCATTCGCACACATCTCCCACGAAGAATATCTCTTCTTTTATTTCTTCTTCTCCTTTTCCTTTTTCTTCCCACCTTATTCCTCTTTTTATTACACCCTTTCCCTTTTTTATCCCTTTTCTCTTCTTTCTTTTAAAATTCCCTTTTTTTACTTTTCTTCATCCGTTTTACTTTTGACCTCCTTTTTCCTTCTTTACTTCTCGCTATTTTTGCTCTTTCTTCCTTTTTTGTTTGCCTTGCTTTTTTTCTGTGAGAATTTCAGTTCTGAGGAACGGGGCCATTGGCCCGTTGGATTCGTGTCCACGAATGCGATAGCAGAGCCAAAAGGATCCCCAGGTTTCTCGGCTTATCGGTCATCGAGTCGGACTATATGGTATTACAATAACAAGCATAATGCACGATATTTCTTTAAGCCGGGCAAGCATTGCGAAAGTCAAGCGACGTTATTTATAAGCGAGCTGGCAGATGAGTGCCCGATACCAAACGCAAATATTACCAACGGATCCCCTACGATCTCTTCGAACCTCAGTATGACGATAGTGACCTTATCTACAGTCAATTTTACCTACTCGAATGACTGAAACCTGCTAAAACCGCGATCAAGATTAGCGTCTTGAAATTTTAATCGTACTTTCAATTCATTCCTGTGCAGGGTCGGATCTACCATATAGGCGAAATAGGCAACCGCCTACACGCAAAAAAATAGTTTAGTAAAGTTTATAGAACTGTTTAAGAGTTGGGGATACAGGCATTTACGGAACAGAGTTCTGGAAAATTTATGGAACTTTTCAGAATTAAATATGTACACGGAAGAAAATAGTTTAGTAAAGTTTTTAAAACTGTTTAAGGTCTGGGGATACAGGCATTTACGGAACAAAGTTCTGGAAAATTTACAGAACTTTTCAGAATTAAGGTAGTACGATCACGAAAATTAGACCTCACCCGAGTCGAAAAATCGAAAGCCTCATTGGAGCCTCTGCGACATAATTTTGAGGCTGAAGAAGGGTAAAAGAGGTTCTTGTTCGTATTTTTGAACCTCTTTTAAGCCTCCAGACTTGACTTACGTCCGTTTTAGGCTCAAGAGGTTCAAAGGAGGTCATACATTACGACGGTAAAAGTGCCTGTGAGGCTCTTCTCGATCGAAGAGGTTCCTGAGCGTTAAAGGAGGTTGAAAAATAAAATACAGAGGCTAAAGAGGGTTAAATGGTGACTTAACGATTATCAATAGGCTTTAAAGAGGTTGTGGAGGCTTAAAATGTTTCAAATGAGCTTCAACATCACCAAGAGGCTCATATGAGGCCCTCGAAATTTCGACTCGGGCAGGCAAGAATAGATAATTTTGCTTTCAGGAATAGCAATATTATTATCGAAGGGCTAATTTGAAAGAGAAAAGATTATTTTTCATGAAAAAAATTTTAAACACGGAAAACTAATTTTATTAATAAATTTTATTTTTGCCCAAACTTATTTTCTTATCGCTTCGAGACAAATTTTTAAAAATGACGCGATTCTAATAAATCACGGTTCATTTTTTTAGGAAAAAGATTCTCTACAACTTGACCGTTTCCGATTTTTGAAAATGAATTCTTTAATGGCTGAAATCATAAAAAAACAATTTTTCAAAACAAAATTTTTATAAACAAATTGCTATATTTGATAATAATTAATTAAATTTCAAAAATAAGAAACGGTCATGTTGTAGAGAATCTTTTTCCTAAAAAAATGAACCGTGATTTATTAGAATCGCATCATTTTTTGAAATTTGGCTCGAAGCGATAAGAAAATAAGTTTGGGCAAAAATAAAATTTATTAATAAAATTATTTTTTGTGTTTCAAATTTTTTTCATGAAAAATAATCTTTTCTCTTCCAAAATAGCCCTTCAATAATAATATTGCTATTCTTGAAAGCAAAATTATCTATTTTTGCCTGAGGTCTAATTTTCGTGATGGTACACCGAAAAAAATTCCTTGTACCCGTATACTATTTTGCCTAGTTAAGACAGGCGCCAACTTTGCAATCCTAGTTGAAATGACAAAGTTTAAGTTTAGTAAGAAAAACAAAGAAAGCAAGTTGATTTGACGGACAGATCCTTTCAGGTGCATGTATTAAACGTAACCAAAAAACAACTTTATGTTTATGATCTACTAGAGCAAAATTTATATTGATAAAAGTGGGTCTTAAGGACCCGCAGCATATTTATCTTATTAAAGCGTCTTTGATGCGCCGAACATGCGCGCGCGGAGGAACGCTCAGGTGCCATTCTACTGCGCTGCCACGGATGTCCATAAATGACTGTATATGTATCGAAACGAAGTAGATTCGGTATTTTTTACGATTCGAGAAGATGACAAAAGGATTCTAGCAGCCGAACGAAAAATATCACTTGCTGTTCGAAACGTCTGCCTCGCTCAACGTCTGCAAGAGCAGGAAAACCAGGAGCAATTTGAAATTGAGGAGGGAATCTTGTACGGCCCAGGAATAGCCGACTAAGATCCTGATGTGAGTACAATGTAGCATATTTTACAAGAAACTTATGTTCGCAAGCGCGAACTTGAAATCTTGTTTCCAATTTTTTAAAAATTTGACTAATTTATATAGATGAATTGTGTTAATAAATGAACAATGCAAAAATAACATTATTTTCGTATTCAGAGACTGAAAATACTATGAAAATGATACGTAACTCATAAAAACAAATAAAAATTTTCCTCTTGTTTGTCAAGATAAATTGTTTAAACAAATTAATTTTGCAAAAAAGATCTCAAATTCTTATTCAGCGGCACAGAAACCCATGAAAAGCATATGCGTAATAAAAAAATATACACTTTTGTACTAATTTTGCACTTATTTGTTATAAAATTGTTTAAAGAAATAGAGCAATCCAAAATAATATCAGATTCTTCTTCAGAGACCGAAAACACTGTGAAAAGCATGTGCATCTTCTTAAAATATTAAATTTAGTAAGAATTTGTTTAAACAAATTGTTTGCATAAAACAATCATGCAAAAATAATGCAAAATTTTCATTAAGCAATTCGAAAATATTTGGAAACCATGCAAATGTTACTTGTTTGCGGAAAAAAAAACTCACTTCTATTTGGTAAATAGAAATGCTACGTATAACATGCTTTGAATTGTTACTCTTTTTTCCATTATTTTGCAACAATGACCCATCAACAAAAAAATATAATCCACAATTTCAAAAAACAACTGTTGAGGACGAGACGAGTGCATTACATACTCAAGTGGCAACGCGTAGAAGCTACCAAAATATGAAATAATCCAAAAAAAGTGACTGAAAAATTTACGTTTATAATGTCATTTCGACAAGATTTTTTTAAAAAAATCTGCCCGCTTCGCGGGCACATTCTCATTGCGTGCTTTGCTCGCAAGTTCGAGCACGCCTAGGGCGCGCGATTCGATCGTCGCGCTGCGCGCTCGGTCTTGCGCTCTTCGCATACGTTTGAGTTTATTTTTTATAATTTAATACTGAAGCTCAAACCAAATTAATGATATTAAATATGATGTAAATTACACTTTTTATCAAAATCAATAAGTTTCTTTTTCAGTATAAGTGAAACATGAAATTAAATTTACTTAAGGCTCTATCGGTATTAAGGAACACATTCTCATCATGGCACTCGCGCTTCGCGCTCGATTTTCTATATGCATTTTTGTAACTTTTTAATGAATTACATGATTAGTGATAAATTTATTTTCTTCCAAATATCTCAAAAAGGAAAAACAATCGTAGACTTTATTTAAGGAAACGATTTTGCAGAACAACGCTTATGTCGTATCTCACATATTTTGGTGAAAAAAATCGAATTTTTTCAATATTAAAAATCAAAAAATTAAAATATACATCCTGTCGAGAAATTTCTCGATAAGAATGTGTAGAACTTATTTAGCCAAACAATTTTTCATCTTAAAGTTTTTTTTGTATCTCACATATTTTGTCTAAAAAATGGAATTTTTAAATTTTAATCATATTTTTTGTAATTGAAACGAAAAATATATGTTTTATCAGAAACTGTGTGAGACAAAACTTGTAGATCTGTTTGAAACGAACAACTTTGTATCCTTACGTTTTTTCTTATTTTACATATTATTGTTAAAAAATTGAATTTAGGATTTTCAATTGCATTTTTTTAAAATTAATAAGAAAAAAATGCAACTTATGAAAAAATGTTACAATTCAAATTTGTAGGTCTTTATTTATTCAATAATATTGTATCATAACGTTTTTTCGTATCTCGTATAATTTAACTAGAAAATGGAATTTTGATATTGACTTTTTTCGAATTTGAATATGCTGTAACATTTCTAATTTTGATTTAATCAAAAAATGTTATCAGGATAATTTTTAGACATTTATGAGCACTATCTAAAACCAGTATTGAAATTTTTGATTTTTTCAAAAAATTATTTTCAAAAACACAAAAGTAGTGCTCAACCCCTCAATTTTGATTGGATGTGGCTGGTTAACGAACTTGTCCTTACTTTTTCGGCTCCGATAAAGTGTACCAAAGCTCAATTCAATCTGATAATTCTATCGAGAGTTATGCCGCACACGACCTACAGACAGACAGACAGACAGACAGACACTTTCGTAAAAACCATTTTTTCTGACTCAGGGGGTCTCAAAACGTAAAGATTTGATGAAAATTTCGAAAGTCATTTTTCACATAAAACCAATACCTTCTCATCCATGATGAGAATGTAAAAATGATTTCGTCAAAATTAATATGGTACAATCGTAAAGAGCACCCTTGAAAATATAACAAAAGGTGGGGCAAATTTTTTGCTTGCCAATTGCAAGGTTTTTCTTGAGTACTCGAGTATCCAGTGACGATGGTTCTCTTGGAACGTGTATGTGAGACTTATAACTTTAAACGCGTTTATCTCGAAATCCTTTTTGTTTATCCTAACGTCAAGCATAGCTCATGATCTACTGATCCGATTTACTTCATCTAAAATGTTCCTGGAAGAGTATGATTTTTTGTATGACATATACCTAAAATAAACATAAGCAATTGTTAAATAATAGTCGTTTGATAAGAAAAAACTTTAATAAAGAGAGGGTAAAATCGAACTTTTTCTTTGATTATGCATGAATTGGATAATTTTTAATGAAAATTCTTTAGAAATAGGTATAAGTCATAGGGAATTTTATAAACTTGACTATAAAAAACCAATTTTTGATTTCAGTTCACTACAAGTGGCTACAACCTTGACGTTATCGAACAACGTCTCGCTTTCAAAGGATGACAAGACCCGCCATTTTGGGGCCACCATATTAGATTTTGTCATACAGAATTTTCCTTTGTATTTTAAAAAGATGGCTTAATAAACCATCATAACTGTTTGTTCGTATGTCTTTTCATTATCCAACAGTAAATTATCAAATTCCGCTTCATTTTCGGCTAAAAAGAGGAGAACCTCCCCTTAAATAATTATTGACAAAAATAAATTTTTGTTTACACAGTGAAAAAGTAATAAATACAGAAGATACTCTTTTTACAGCGGAGTTTTGTAATAACAGCATAGTAATATTAATTCAATTTAATTGTTAATAGAACTAGAATTCTTTATTTCTCTGTAACAAGGTTTATATTGGTTTGTTTAACTCTATATACGTGATTCTCTTAAACAGGAATCCGTGTTATTTCAACTAGGTTAGACTCTCGGAAAAAAAATATTTTCGGTGTACTACCTTAAATATGTACACGGAAAAAAATAGTTTAGTAAAGTTTTTAAAACTGTTTAAGATCTGGGGATACAGGCATTTACGGAAGAGAGTTCTGGACAATTTACAGGAATTTTCAGAATAAAATGCGAAACATTCAGGAAAAATCATTGAAAGTTCTGCATTTTATTCTGAAAAGTTCTTTAAATTTTCTAGAACTCGGTTCCGTAAATTCCCGTATCCCCAACTCTTGAACAGTTCTATATACTTTATTGAACTATTTTTTTCCGTGTAGAGTGGCAAAATTTAGGGGGCGGCAAAGTCGGGGTGAAATTTTCATTTCCATGATGAGAAATCGATGGAAAAAATATAAAATATCCATCTCTTATTTTAAATTTAAAACGAGTGTGTAATTGATTATATTTTTCCAAATGTGCAATGACTTAATTTTATGTTACAATTCAAAATTTCAAGAATTCGAAGCCGTTCGAACTCTCAAAATACAAAAGAAACGACCAAATTTGGAGCAAAATAATTTCTTAGGACCAACGATTATGAGAACATGTCAAGGATGTCAGTGTTTGAATAAAAAAATTTTTTTAGTTTTGAAGAGGGTGCTCGAAGAGCATCGAAACGTCGGCGTTATATTTTTTATGTAGATGGTTGTGGGTGGCAAAGGCAAAAAGGGATGAAAGAAAAAAAAAGAAGGAAGGGATTTTAGAAGGTTGCCTTTTCTTTTCATTCCTCTTTTCTTGGTGGTTTCTCATAATCTTTGATGCCAAGAAATGTTTTTGGTCCAAATTTGGTCGTTTTTTTTTGTATTTCGAGAGTTCGAACAGTTTTGAATTCTCGAAATTTTGAATTATTCTTTTGTTTGGACGTTAAGATGACATTCAACCAGAAGTGTATCTGGTACCAACGGAGATTCCCTTTTTGCAGACTTAAAAATTGATACTTACTTAAAATAATGATTATTTGCATTTTGTTCTCTTCATAAATATGCTAAAATTTTGATGATTTTGTGCAAAATATGAATCTAATTTTTATTGAGGTTAAGTATTTTGTATAGTATAGAAATTTTCAGGCAAAGAATCTGGCAAGGTTTTAAAAAGGTTAAACGATTTTTTCAAAATAATGCATTCTTACTCAGTAAAAAATTTCATCTATTTGAATTTAGATTATTGACACTTATTAATTAAGATTGCATAAGACTATAGAGTGAAAATTTTATTCTTCAATTTGCTTGAGGTGATTAAAACATAAAACGTGTAAAAAGGACCTATCAAGCTATTAATTCTTCGTTCTATAAAATGACACCCACTCATTTTGCTGGTAATTAGTTACTCATTAACTGCGTATTCGTGTTGTAATCCACATTCAAAGAAATATCCCACATAAGAAATTGATAATGTGCATTTTTGTAATAAATAATTGAAAAGAGGCCAAAATAAATAATTCTATTCTTAAAAAAATTATATTATTTTGAAAGTAATGTTCACGTTTTAAAGTCTGTATTGAAATTTTTAGCGGAAGATGTAAAAAAAATTATAAAATATGTTGCTTATTTTACAAATAATTGTAAAAGTAGAAAGAATTCCAACCTGTCTGTTTCTCTTTACATATATGTATGCATAATGGAAATAAAATATATGATACATCTTTTAATAAAAATATAATACATTTTAAAAATAGAGCATTGTTTTCAATAAAAGAATGCTTTGCCATCTTTTAAATTTGAAATTTATCAAGCAGTTGCAGAAATATTGTAAATTTTGTTTACTACTTTCGGTAATTTCATATTTTTATTTTTAATTAATAGTGCACTTGAAAAAATAGTTTTAATAATACCATTCATAAATAAATAACACTTAAGGCAGATGTCGTGCGGAAAAACAAGTCTTTAGGAAAAAAAGTTTTTTTATTATTCTTAGAGTTTGAACAATATTAATAGTTGTGTTCCATGAAAAAAAACATTTATTTCATAAAGAAATTTAAAACTTACGAAAAATAATGCTTTTATTAATGTTCTTTGTAATCGAATTTTAAAAACGATTGGATTTTCTTAAATCCTAGCTTAATTTTGTGGTAATAATATTCTCTACAACTCTACCATTTCCAGTTTGAAAGTAAAGTTTTCAATGGCTGAAATCATCAAAACAATTTTTAAAAGAAACATTTTTTAAATAAAATAACTATATTTGAAGATTATTTACTTATTTTCAAAATTAGAAATGGTAGCGTTATAGAAAATATTTTCCCCCAGAAAATAAGTCATAATTTATGAAAATCTTTAATAAATTGGTAAGAAGCGATAGTAAGGAAAAATTTTATTAAAAAAACATCATCAAAATTATTATTATGCGTAAATTTTACATTTTTTCAAATATTTTCTATTTCATAAAACACAACCGATAATATAATTTCAACTCCTAAAATCATAGAAAAACTTTTTTTAACAGAGAATTTTTTTTCGCACAACTACCTTAAAATAAAATTAATTTGGTAAAGGCTCAATTTTAAGATAATGAGATAACCCTAAATTAATAATTTAGTTTGCCTTATACAGCCTCCCTTAAAATATCAAAAAATTATCGGTAGGCGCGTGACGAACATAATATAAAGTAGATGTAAAACAATGAATTATTTGTTTAATATATTAATTTGAAAAAATATAGCCTTTTCGATCAAATTAGTGACTGAAAGAAATTCAAAAAATATTACACTTAAAAATATTTTTAAATCATAAAATATTTTTTATATTTCTTTCAGTTACTAAATTGATACAAAAAGTTGTATTTCTACAAATTAATATATTTAACAAATAATTTATTTTCATATTTGTTTCGTCTTTTCCTTTTTTTTTCAATTTTAGAATTTTGAGATAAATAAACCTTAAGAAAGGACTTATACAGCCTCCCTTAAAATATCAAAAGATTATCGGTAGTCGCGTGACAAACATGTAGAGTAGATGTAAAACAATTAATAATGATGTACTGACTCTGGTATTCCGCTTACTTTTTCTGTCAGCCTCTCGCGTGACAGTAACTCCTTAGGGAAGTGTGACAACACATTCAACCCTGCGGCAATCAGGTCCAGGGCTTTCTTTGATACGGGGGCAACGCTAAGGGAGGTTTTACTGCCTTCATAAATGCGTTGGTTGTGATTTAGTACGAGCGCCGCATCTGGTGTTATGCGTTGGTTATTCGAACTTACAAGTCTGCAGCACCTGAAAGAATAAATTCGTACCCGCGTAAAATCGCCTTTTCCAACACCTCTCTATATCTTGTTCATGTTCTCTCTTCACTTTCTCGCGATCTTTATTCCTTCAGTCTTTTTTATCAGATTAATTCTACTTCCATGTTCATTTCTAACGTTTTCCAAACCCAAACTAGTTTTTTTCACTCAAAGAAACTTCCTTTAAATAAAATAATAAAAAAATTTGACTTTCAGAGGGAGAAAGTTTCTTTGATTTAAATAAGAAATTCGGTTGCTATTTTTGTTCTGGTCCAAAGAAAATGTGAATTTCTCTTCAGTTAAAAAAAAATCATTCTAGAGTCAAAGAAAAAATGTCTTTCGATTAGAAGAGTTTCTTTTAATCAACAAAACTTTTTTCAATACCAAAATAGTGTGATTTGTTTTTTTCGAATTAAATAAATTATTTGTTTAATATATTAATTTGAAGAAATATAGCCTTTTCGATCAAATTAGTGACTGAAAGAAATTAAATTAAATTTAAGTGTAATATATATCATATTTCTTTCAGTTACTAAATTGATACAAAAAGTTGTATTTCTTTAAATTAATATATTTAACAAACAAATATTTGCATATTTGTTTAGTCTTTTTCTTTTTTCTTTTAAATTTTTTAATTTTGAGATAAATAAACCTTAAAAAGGGAATTTTCTCTTCGAACGTTTTTCTTGTTTAGTGGAAAAAATATTGCCGAATAGAGTCGTATCATGTGCGAAAAGACGTATTTTAACGCAAGAGCGAGTCGCGACTGGTAAACATTTCTTCACGTGATACGACAGGTTTTTTTTCGCTGTATACCGATAGTTAGTCGAGTTGGTGTCTTTTTGCGTGCGTAAAGTTAATTTACCCGCACTAATGCGGTACAATTTTAAGTTTGTTCTAATTTTCCGCGCACTTAAAATTTTACCGCACTAGTGCAGAACAATCCACTTTCCGCACGCAAAACGATCCCGACAAGGCTAACTTTCGGTGTACGGCGGACAAAAAAGAATTTTTCGGTCACACGTTCCAATTTTCGTTTATTCAAATAGTCAAGATGAAATAAACCGACGTTTCGGCACCTCCTTTGGGCTTTTATCATGGTATAAAAAATATTACATTCTGTAAAGATATTTGAACAATGTTACACAAATAATGAATGCCATTTAATAAAAAAAAAAAAGTCATTAAAATATTAAATTCTATTTACCTTAAACATCGTCTTTTTTAGATCTAATTGTTATCAAAGAATAACATATTGTGGGGAACTCATATTTTTCTATAATATCATAAAGAGTCATTCATATATCATTCATATATCATATCATAAAAAGTATCGAAAAATGTAAAAAAAGAAAAACTCGACTTTTTGAAAGTGAGAAACTAGTCTAGCCCCTTAACTAAATTTTCCTTTTCTTTATAAAGTATTACTTTGTCTATTTCAGTATTTGAGGTAAAACAATGATATACTCTAAGATTATTTTCGTTAATTAATTGAGAAATTTGAGCTGAAACAACTATTAAAAAATCTTAAATCTTATAGGAAGAATATGTTATTTATCTGGGAATGCAGAATCGTTTTTAAGAAGATGGTTTTAGGATCTGTGGAACGATATAACAGGTGAATGAACGTGACAGCAAGACAATTTCTTCGTCATTTGGAAAAAAAGCCTCCTCGCAAAAGAAGAAATAGGGAGCAGACGTAGGAACCGTGGAGGAACTGGTCATGGAGAAACAAAACGTCACTTCTTCCCATTTAAGCCTGTTTCCTCGGAACATCAAAGCTCCCTGCTTGGTTTTCTTTTCTCCCGCACTCAACACGTTACAAGAGCAAACGTCTAATTTGACGAGATTCTCGTTTTATAGTCTTTTCTCATGCATGCCTCGTAGTATCCGCGACCTTTTCCACGGATCGTTCCATCCAACAAATCAAACCTCAGACACCTCTGGCGACCAATCAAATCCTTCGCACCAAATCGGAACAGCACCTGATGGAATTCACCAGCAATTATCAAAGATACAGTCCTTTTATTTCCTTCTCTCCTGTAAGGATCAAAGATATCTCCAAAAAAAACATTCTTTTAACCCAATTATACCATTTCTTTATTTCTTGGATTTTTTAAAAATTATATGTAAGCAAATTTTTCGGTTGATAATCTGGAAATTTGTTTAATTGTAGAATCGTCTAGACTAGACGCCTTTGAAAACGTTTGAAGAACAATTTGTTTCATTACAGTTAAAGAAAAATGTTCTTTAGTGTGAACGAATCTTTTTCTTTAAAACGAACAACCTTTCTCAAGGGGATTCGCCACTTTTAATGATTTTATTTTTTGAAATTAGACTTTCCATATAATTTTTTTATGTTTAGTAACTTTATTTAGAAAGGTTTTGGAGTTTTTTTAGAAATCCCAGTATCTTTAGGTATTTTGAAATTACAATTTTGAGTTTTTTGGGAAATTTTTGACTTTGAATAACTTTTTTCTTTTTCAACCAATTGTCATGATTCTTTTTTTATTTTTTTTTCTTACAATGTGTAGCAACTTTTCAGGCATGGAAAATGACGTAACATGACTAAAAAAATGTTACCAATAAAATAAAAAATAGATAAAAATATCCCAAAATATAAAAAAACAATTTTTGTAGTTATTTTCCATATTATTATAATATTGTATAATATTATTTATTTTCCATATCCAAAAAGTGTCTGCACACTGTAAGGAACAAAATAAAAAAAGAAACATGACAATTGGTTGAAAAACAAAAAAGTTATTCAAAGTCAAAAAATGCCAACCCAAAAAACTCAAAATTGTATTTCAAAATACCTAAAGATGCTGGAATTTTTAAAAAAACCCAAAACCTTTCTAAATAAAGTTACAAAACATAAAAAAAATTGTATGGAAGCTGTAAACTCAAAAAATAAAAATATTAAAGGTGGCGGATCCGTTTAATTAAAATAAATTTTTCTTCAACCGTATATTAAAAAAATGTTTCAAGGATTCAAATAAACTGTTCTGTGGGTGAAGATCTGCAATATTTCGTCCTTGTTGGATCCTTGCTAGGAATGTTTAGACCTTGAAATTAACCTCGATCTTTTTTAATGATCATTAATATTCGATTGAAAGTCTATTTGGCAAAGGTGTTGATGATTGAGGGACGTCACCTTAACGAGGATCGAATGAATTACACGTCAAGTAATGACGTTGCAATGAAGTCTTCTTATGCTACCTGCAACAGCTACCTGAAGAATTAAACTCTATCAGGCAAGATTCTCCAGAGGGACTTGCAGAATAACCCATTCGAGGTTAATAGAGATCGCGTCAGTCTTTTCTCTCTACATAATATCCTGCAGCTGCTATGCGGTAGCAATAAAACGACATCCAAAGTACCTTTGCCAATCCTTTCCTCCATGAAGTTTGCAATCATTCGTTTTCTGATATCCACAAATTAATTTAAATACCACTTCTCTTTACATTTTACAACCACGTTCATCATAATCCTCTCAGACTTATATTAAAACATAAATAATCTGATTCATAGGCATTTCCTTATTAAACATTACTTTACGCAGTGAAAAATATATGAAGAAATATTATTTTAACTCGAAGAAATCATCTAAAGAAATATGACAAAATCAAAGAAGGAAAAGCTACCAAAATATTTCTTCAAGTCCAAGAAACTTTTCTTTGACTGAGAGCTAATAACTTTTAATACCTTTTTAAAGTTAAGGTAGTTGTCGTGCCAAAAACCAGTCTCTGGAAAAAGAAGTTTTTCTATGATTTCAAGACTGGTAATTATATCATCAGCCGAGTCATATGTAAGGAAAGACACTCTTTTTAATAAAAAAAAAATTTTTAATTACGAAAAATAATATTTTAATAATGTTTTTTGTAATAGGATATTTCCTTATTATCGCTCCATACCAAATTTTCAAAAATGGTGCGATTCTGATAAATCATGAATAATTTTTTTAAGAAAAGGATTCTCTACAACTTTACCGTTTCCGATTTTTGAAAATGAATTAATTATTATCAAATTCAGCAATTTGTTTATAAAAATTTCGTTTTGGAAAATTGTTTTTTAATGATTTAGACCATTAAAGAATTTATTTTCAAAAATCGGAAACGGTAAAGTTGTAGAGAATCCTTTTCCTAAAAAAATGATTCATGATTTATCAGAATCGCACCATTTTTGAAAATTTGGTAAGGAGCGATAATAAGGAAATATCCTATTACAAAAAACATTATTAAAATATTATTTTTCGTAATTTTTAAATTTTTTTACTAAAAAGAGTGTCTTTCCTTACATATGACACGGCTGATGATATAATTAGCAGTCTTGAAATCATAGAAAAACTTCTTTTTCCAGAGACTGATTTTTGGCACGACAACTACCTTAAAAAATTTACCTATTTTGCGTACAATAGTTGTTTTTACTTTTATATTTTGTGTTTTATGATGCAATATATCAATAAGAATTTTTATCGTAGGTTTTTCTTAAATGGTTTTTATATTAGACAATAAGTATGAATAAAAAAACGTGAAAATTTGAAAAGGGTACTGAATTTTTTTTAAATTTGTGAAGTAGTATAATTGCTCTGAGTTTAAGATGGTTCGATCACGAAAATTAGACCTCAGGCAAAAATAGATAATTTTGCTTCCAAGAATAGCAATATTATTATCGAAGGGCTAATTTGAAAGAGAAAAGATTATTTTTCATGAAAAAAATTTGAAACACGGAAAACTAATTTTATTAATAAATTTTATTTTTGCCCAAACTTATTTTCTCATCGCTTCGAGCCAAATTTTTAAAAATGATGCGATTCTAATAAATCACGGTTCATTTTTTTAGGAAAAAGATTCTCTACAACATGACCGTTTCCTATTTTTAAAATTGAATTAATTGTTCTTAAATACAGCAATTTGTTTATAAAAATTTTGTTTTGAAACATTATTTTTTTATAATATCAGCCATTAAAGAATTCATATTCGAAAATTGGAAATGGTTAAGTTGTAGAGAATCTTTTTCCTAAAAAAATGAACAGTGATTTATTAGAATCGCATCATTTTAAAAAATTTGGCTCAAAGCGATAAGAAAATAAGTTTGGGCAAAAATAAAATTTATAAATAAAATTATTTTTTTGTGTTTCAAATTTTTTTCATGAAAAATAATCTTTAATCTCTCAAATTATCCCTTCAATAATAATATTGCTATTCTTGAAAGCAAAATGATCTATTTTTGCCTGAGGTCTAATTTTCGTGATCGAACCACCTTAAGATAATCAATAAATTGATTTAGTTTAAAATCCATTAAAGTTTATTATTTTATAAACTAATATGCTTGTCTGCAGAAACTTTCTTGTAAACTTTTTCGACTTCTATGAGGTGCAAAGTGGGAGAGTGTAAACTAGATCGAACTTTTCTGCTTCGTCTTTCTTGGATCGTTAGGCAGCATCATTACCCATTAATCTAATCGAATCTATCGTGTAACGAGCCCTAATTTGAAACCGCGTAAGCGGCCAATCGGTAACGGTACAGAAATTGTCCTGTGAACAAGCGCTGCTGCTAATTGGTTCGAGCAAACTCGAAATTATTTTCTCTAACTCTGTAATCCAAAATAGGTGAAAATACCCTTATTCAATTTCAAGAGTTTTGAAACTGGAGAATTTACTACAACAGGATCTAAATTATTATGGCATAGACATTCATAAATTTGTTCAAAAAATTAATTTTTCCCAATTTATTTCTGAATATTTATTTTTTTCAACATAGAAGAAAACTATCATCAATTTATCATCATCATTGTTATTAAATCTTAGAATTGTGATAAGTTTGTTTAATAAATCAAGAGATATATTCTTGTCTGTGCTATTCCGCGTAGGAGTGCAAGATGATTACTTGCTTGTTGTCTTTTGATCGAAATGGAAAAAAATGAGAGAAGCAATTTCACTGCGCTGACGGTCACCCACCGTATCGATCAGTGCAATTGGGATTTTTTATAAAAATTAAATGGCGCTTCGTTATAATCGAAGAGACGCGAGCTCTCTTCTCTCCTCTCCCACCTCTTGTATATAATACTTCTCGTGTTCCTCTTTTACTTCTACGAGAAGTGAGTTCCCCCTTCCACTAGCTTATTATCATTATTTTGCGATAAATATGAAATCACCGCGAAACCTTCCCCAGCACTTATCAGCCAAGTGTATGAGAGTGTATGTGCAGATTTTTTCTAACGAGATGGGTATATACGATGGTAGATGCTGATACCTAATCGATCGAGATCCAATCGAATATTATAGCTAACGAGCTGTCACGCCCGCTTGAACACGTTCTCTTCTACCGAAACGCTATTTTCTTTCAAGATGTGCCCCTTTTATTGTCAGGTCTGATAAGACGTTTCAACAAAAGACTTTTATGACCGCCAACGATCCATATTTCAATTTTTAATAGTATTTAGATTTTGATCTTTGCTACATTGTGAGTTTTGGAAGATTCAATAGTAATTGCACTTTATGGTCAGACGGATTTAAATGAAATTCGGAAGATAAGTGAACCTCTTGTATAACAGAAATAAAACTTTACTTTGTAATGATTACTTGGATAAATTTCACTTTTCTAATGTTAGTAAAAAAAATGTTTTTCATATTTTTAATTTTATATAAATAGTAAAAGCATCACTGGTAAAAATTCATATTTGATTCGAAATATACTCTTAAAAAATTAAATTTAGTGATTGATTTTTTGTTTATTTACTTTAAATTATCAACATTATTCTGAAAAAACTGAGATTTTATGAAAATGAGACATAATTTTTCTCATGAAGCGTGAAGAAAGTACAAAATATAGGTAATTAAAAATCTGGATTATGGAGGGTGCAAGAAAAAATAATAATTTTCCAACCGAGAAAAAATGTACATTGGCTCTCAGTGAAAGAAATTATTTTCTCGGTTTAAAATAAGAATCAAATTATTTTATTTCTTGAATTTCTTTCAGTGATTCCTTCAAGTCGAAAGATCACTCTTTGAATTTAAGAAAAGCCATTGACGAAATAATTTCTTAAAAAAAAATACATATTATCATTTTTGAGCCACTTTTAATATTTTTATTTTTTGAAGTTAGACCTTCTATATAATTCTTTTATTTTTAAATTTATTTTTTTTCATCTCCTTACAACTTGTAGAAACTTTTTGGGTATGGAAATAAGGTAATATGACTGGAAAAAAAGTTAGAAATAAAATAAAATTAAAAAATAAATAAAAATATCCCAAAATATTTTTTAAAAAATTTGTAGTTTTTTTTAGCTAGAGTGATTTCCATACCCAAAAATATTGATAATATAACAAAGAATAAGTGGTAAAAAATTCAAAGGCCTGTGTTTTCCATACAATTCAGAAATATTAGTAAATAAATAAACAAACTATTTTGTGTAAAAAGCTAACTTTCGCTAAAAACACTTTATTCGTAAATTATAGTAACTTTTAATTTTATTTATTCTTCCAAGAAAAAAATCAGATTGACCTGAAAATTTACAAACATATTCAGAAAAGTATAGAGAATAAAAAAACCTCGGAATAAATGGATATTTCTCTTGATTTTCTTTAAAAATGACGACGTTTCAATGACATTATGTCATCCTCTTCAGGTCAAAGAGTTATGGTAAAGTTATAAAGTTCATAAACACAAAATTATCAATAGCAATATCTAAATACCTGTAGTCATTAAATCCTTCTACATTTGCACAAAACATCAGAACTAATTATTTCTAAAATTTGTCACAATTTTGTCACAATAAAATTCAAATTTTGTCATATTTTAGTTGCGATGGTTTTTTTTAAATCCCAATTTTTGTACAAGAATTGTATGTACTTTTTCTTAAAACGTCAAGTATGATAATAAATTAAATAAAAATAATATAATATTATTTAATTAATATAATTATTAATATAATTTTGTGTTTATGAACTATATAACTTTACCATAATTTTTATGATTATTATAGAGTAAATTCTGAAACAAATGTATTTTTGACTCGTAGAGGATGACATAATGTCATTGAAAGGTTGTCATTTTAAATGAAAATAAATTTGAAAAACATCCATTTGGTCCGAGGTTGGTCATTCTTCTTTCTACAATGAAGAAAATTATTCGGACGTAAAATCATCTTTTTAAGGTAGTTGATCCACAAAAGTTAGACCTCAGGCAAAAATAGATAATTTTGTTTTCAAGAATAGCAATATTATTATCGAAAGGCTATTTTGAAAGAGAAAAGATTATTTTACAATAAAAAAAAATGAAACACAGAAAAATAATTTTATTGATAAATTTTATTTTGTCCAAACTTTTTTTCTTATCCCTTTTTACCAAATTTCAAAAAATTATGCGATTTTAATAAATTAAAAATCATTTTTTCAAGAAAAAGATTCCCTACAACTTAACCATTTCCAATTTTAGAAAATGAATAAATTATTATTAAATTCAGCAATTTGTTTATAAAAATTTCGTTTTGGAAAATGTTTTTTTAATGGTTTCAGCTATTAAAGAATTCATTTTTAAAAATCAGAAACGGTGAAATTGTTTTTCTGTGTTTCAAATTTTTTTCATGTAAAATAATCTTTTCTCTTCCAAAATAGCCCTACAATAATAATATTACTATTTTTGAAAGCAAAATTATCTATTTTTGCCTGAGGTCTAATTTTAGTGGATGAAAACTACCTTAAGAGAATAAGAAAATTTTTTTTTGGAAAATGTCAAAAAAACCAAAAATATACCAATTAAAGGTGGCGAATCCCCTTAATAGTAAAAATGTTTGTGTATTGAATCAAATAAAGGATATAAAAAAAGATTTCTTCAATTCGGTACAAACTTACTTCTGACTGTACCAGTTAAAAATGAAAGGAAGAAAAAAAATTTCAACAGCTTATGCAAATTTGATAACCAACCTCGCAGGAATAATGCGAGAACTTTTTGCGTCTAAAGGCAGCTAGTTAAAACGTTAGTCTCGGCATAAAATCTAAGCCTGTGATGTCTTAGGTAGTAAAATGATATTCGCGCGAGTTCTTAACGAATTGAGTGAGTGACGGGATATGAAAAAGGAAACGACAGCTTGGATAATGAAATTCACGTTACCGCGAGAAACTTGGTAGGAAATTGTGTTAAAATTAATAAAATCGATTTCGTCAAGTCATAAAAAGTGAAAAGTATTGAAGTCGAGTTTGTCGACAAGCTGATTACGGATACGACTTGCGCCATGATTTCCACGACTCCATCGTGTCACTCATTATAAGCGACTAATTACTAAACTGCCCTATCCACCTAATAAATTATATGTACAGCTGACGTACGCCACACACGACTTAACTCTGAGAAGAATCTGTGGACGAAAGTTCGTACGTCAGCCTTCTCTTTTCTCGAGTATTTGTACTAGGAAAAGTGAGCATTATCTTTTTTGCGCTTTTCCCACGACTTGAATCCCGCTTTCGATTCCAAATGTTTCCAACAGAGTGGCTTATGCGTTTCTTCGACTAGAGACCAGATGCTGGAAAGCTGGTTGCATAATTTGAATGGAATTTTTAAGATGTGAACAGACTGTTTTTTAGAAAGTTGAGTTATTATTTTTCTTCTAATACTTGTCAGAAAATCAAAGAAACAATTGGTTAGATTATCTGACAACTCGTTAAAGTATTCATGAAAATGAGAGTGTATTGGAATAATTCAACTCATTCTTTTTAAAATTACAGAGAATGAGTGAAATTTCTAGAATTTACAAAAATTATGTTCTTTGTTGTTATTTTCATTTCCAATTTTATTCTTAATATAACGAATAAGAATCTTAAGAAGACCTGTAAATTACACCAAAAAATCAGTTTATAAAGATTTTCAGGATTCTTCTTTATAGTTCTAAACTCAAAATTAAAAAAGCGGCAAAACTGAATTTCCTAAACGGAGAAAAATATTTGGTTAAAATTACAAAACTATTTGGTAACGCATAATAAAATTCTAAAGCGACGTACTTTTTTCTAATAATTCACATTTATTAGGATTTGTATTATAGAATACACTGAATTACTGATAAAAATTTCCATCTAGATGGTAAATAAATTGAATTATTAGAGAACTTTACCATCTTGATGGGAATTTTTATCGGAAATTTAGTGTATTTTATAATAGAAACCCAAATAAATGAGAATTAATAGAAAAAAGTACATCGCTTTAGAATTTTATCATGCGTTACCAAATAGTTTGGTAATTTTAGACAAATATTTTCCATCGTGTACAAATCCCACGACGTTTTGGAATTATATTCACCAAATTAAATACGCTTTCTTCAATTTGTTTATTTTCAGATTAGTTTCAATCGCATACATTGCAAATGCCATTTCCAGCCAAAGAACGAAATATTGTACGCGTTACTATCCGTATGGCAGTGAGTATAATATAGCTTGTAGACCTTTCTATGTTTTTAAGTTCGAGTTACTATCTTAACGAGAAATGAATAAAAATTGTATGAATTTGGGTGAATATAACAGTAGACATGTTGTCAAACATGTCACTTTAAAATATCTGTATAATACTGGGTACAATACAAATTGTAACTTATACACAGAGAAAAATTGTCAAAAATTATAAAAATATTCAGTAACGCATGATAAAATTCTAAAGCAACGTACTTTTTTCTAATAATCCACATTGATCAGAATTTCTATTATAGAACATGCTAAATTACCGATAAAAATTCCCATCTAGATGATAAAATAAATTGGAATATCAGAAAATTTTTCAAATAATTCATTTTCTAATAATCTAATTTATTTTATCATACAGATGGGAATTTTAATCCTCATTTTAACGTATTCTGTAATAGAAATCCCAATAAATGTGAATTATTAGAAAAAAGTACACAGTTTTAGAATTTATCATGCGTTTCCAAATATTTTGTCAATTTTCTACAAATATTTTTCTCTGTGTATAAGTTACAATTGTACCCAGTATTATACAGATGGTAACCCAAACTTAAAAACATTAAAAGGTCTACGGATTATACTCACTGCCATTCGGATAGTAAGGCGTACAATATTTTGTTCTTTGGTTGGAAATGAGCATTTTGCAATAAATGCGATTTAAACTAACCAAAAAATAAACGAATTCAGGATGGTGTATTTAATTTGGTAAGCATAATTTCAAAACGTTGTGGGATTTGTAAATGAAGGAAAATATTTGTATAAAGTTACCAAACTATTTGATAACGCATGATAAAATTCTAAAGCGACGTACTTTTTCTAATAATCCACATTTATCAGAATTTCTATTATAGAACAAGCTAAATTACCGATAAAAATTCCCATCTAGATGGTAAAATAAATTGGAATATCAGAAAATTTTTCGAATAATTCATTTTCTAATAATCTAATTTATTTTACCATATAGATGGGAATTTTTATGGGTAATATAGCGTATTTTATAATAGAAATACTAATAAATGTGAATTATTAGAAAAAAGTACGTAGTTTTAGAATACCAAATAGTTTGGTAATTTTAGACAAATATTTTCCTCCGTGTACAAATCCCACAACATTTTGGAATTATGTTAACCAAATTAAATACGCTTTCTTCAATTTGTTTATTTTCAGATTAGTATCAATCGAAAACATTGCAAATGCTTATTTCCAGCCAAAGAACAAAATATTGTACGCATTACTATCCGTATGGCAGTGAGTTTAATACAGCCCGTAGAGCTTTTAATTTTTCCAAATTCGGGTTACTATCTATATAATATTCGGTACAATAAAAATTGTAACTTATGAATCGAGAAAAATATTTGTCGAAAATCACCAAAATATTTGGAAACGCATGATACATTTTAAAGCTACGTACTTTTTCTAACAATTCAACATTTATCAGGATTTTTATTACAGAATACGCTAAATTAGCGATAAAAATTCCCATCTAAATTGTCAAATAAATTGAATTACTAGAAAAAAAACGTAGCTTCAGAAATGATCATGTCTTTCAAAATAGTTTGGTAATTTTTGACAAGTATTTTTCACCGTTTACAAAATCAGCATCTTGATAGTAAGTCACTAGAATATTTTACTTTTCAATTATTAATTTCATAAAAATAATAACCTATATTAACAATATTTATATTTATAATGTAGTTAATCAAATACTCCATACATTACTTGCAGTAAAGGTTAAGGTACTTTCAAAAAGTAATTCGTTACAATTACATTTTCAAAGAAGTAACCCATTACAGTTACAGTAACTAGTGAGAGTAACTTAAGTGACTTTAAAACTTACTCCCTCCCGCCCACCTAATATTTCGACTCGGAAAGATTGAAACAAAATGATTTTTTTACTAGGGGGTCATAAAGTGAATTTTATTGCCCCGTGCCTTGCAAACAAATCCATTTTCTGATCCCTTAGTAGTGAAAAAATCGTGTGCGACACGGAAAAAGAATGTATTTTCCCTAGTTGCACAATATAATATTTTTACATGGAATAAATAATACGCAATGCGTTTCGATAAGTGGATAATATATAATTTAACTATATATATATCTCATTAAGGGGACTAGGAAGTCAAACTAATCCTATTTTCAAAGGCTAATTAAAAAGTAAATATCAAGATATAAATAATTTTTTTTTCATGGGTTATTTATAACAATTAAATAGAATACAAAAAATATTTTTTTATTAAAAAATTCCAGTATACAATTATATAATTAAATAAACAATTTAGCAAAAAAAAACTTTTTGCAGTAATATCTTCTGTTCTAATAATGGGAATAGAATTTTTCAAAGCGCGTTGTGTTCGTGATACTTCACTTTCTGGGCTGAACCTGTTTAAATAGAAAAAAATTAAAAAAATTTAAAAAAATTCAAGAAAATTTTAAAAAGTGAAAATTTTCCACAGAAAATTCACGTTTACGAATATTTTTCTCAAAATCAGAAATTTTTACAGCTTGATATGGAGGTTTAGCCCGCAAAGGAACATGTTCTGCGAAAGCAAAAAAAATTTCAAACCGATCTGAACCTGCGTTTCTTTGCAATCACTGCAAAACGGAACAAAAATAAAATAAGCATCTATTTCCTGCGGCCCGTCAATTTTTGCGAAAGGCGCTCAGCCTTTTTGTCTCTCATTTTTTCATTTTTCGTCCAAACGATTTAAAACTTTGGCATTTACCTTTTTAATAGTAATGCTATTGAAAGATGCAATGAAAAAAAATCGATTTTTTGACTTCCTAGTCCCCATAAGGTAGTATGATCACGAAAATTAGACCTCAGGCAAAAATAGATAATTTTGCTTTCAAGAATAGCAATATTATTATTGAAGGGCTAATTTGAAAGAGAAATGATTATTTTTTATGAAAAAAATTTTAAACACAAAAAAATAAATGTTATTAATAAATTTTATTTTTGCCCAAACTTATTTTCTTATCGCTTCGAGCCAAATTTTTAAAAATGATGCGATTCTAATAAATCACGGTTCATTTTTTTAGAAAAAAGATTCTTTACAACTTGAGCGTTTCCTATTTTTGAAATTGAATTAATTATTATCAAATACAGCAATTTTTTTTATAAAAATTTTGTTTTGAAAAATTGTTTTTTTATATTTTCAGCCATTAAAGAATTTATTTTCAAAAATCGGAAACCGTCAAGTTGTAGAGAATCTTTTTTCTAAAAAAATGAGTCGTGATTTATTAGAATTGCATCATTTTTAAAAATTTAGCTCAAAGCGATAAGAAAATAAGCTTGGGCAAAAATAAAATTTATTAATAACATTATTTTTTTGTGTTTCAAATTTTTTTCATAAAAAATAATAATTTCTCTTTCAAATTAGCCCTTCAATAATAATATTGCTATTCTTGAAAGCAAAATGATCTATTTTTGCCTGAGGTCTAATTTTCGTGATCGAACCACCTTAAGTTCAACAACTCAAAATATATTTGAAAATCTCTCTTCACAGTCACTTTATAGCCATAACAGCAATGAGAAGAGAGATATACAAAAAACTACCCAAGTGCGAAATTAGATACGGCCCAACACTGGCCCAGCATCGCCAAAAATTTGCCGAAGATCGGCTGCCAATATCGTGCCGTTGCTGGAATGATAACTCCGGTATGCACTCGGCGGCCAACGCTGGCCCAAACTCTGGCCGCCATCACTTGTTTTCGGCACAGCAACGGGCCAATGCTGTGCCGAACTCTGGTTTTTTCACTTCCAGGATGGTTTGCCGTGGTAAAAGTGACACATGGCTCAGTAATGTGCCGTCCATAAACCCGACTCTGGCTCTTCTACTTTCAGAACTGGATGCCATAGTAAAAATGACAATCGGCTTGGTATAGGGCCGATACTGGGCCAAGTTTCGGCTGAATGTCGGTAAATTTAAACAGTCGAAAAAGGCCGCCGTCGTCGGCCCAGCACTTGGCCGATGCAAACAGTGACACTGGCCCAATAACAATGGCCGACTCTTGGCTGCCGAGATTGGGCCAATATTGTGCCGTATTATCACCTTCGGCAATTCGCACTTGGGTAATTAACGAAAAAGTAACTGAAAAAATAGTAATTAATTCAGGTTACAGTTGCTTTTTTCGAAAAGTAACAAAATTACTAGCCAACACTGATTATTTCAATGAGGAAGCACAGTCTTCACGAAAAAAGCGTCATGATATTTTACACAAAGTTATAATCTGCAAAATATCTTACTTAAGAGCCAGTTTAGAATCTTGTTTGCGCAGTATTTGAAAAATACTACAACCCTGTGAAAGTTGGGACGTGCAGCTCGTGAAGCGAATCCCAGGGAGACTGCACGCGGCACAACTCCTGGCAACCTAATACTCGGGGCATCATTTTTATAGCGGCAATTTCATTTGAGCCTGGACTCATGCAGTGGTTTCTGATGAGCAAACTAAAGCATACCCCTCCCCCTTTCATCACTGCTACGGTAGCAAAGTGTACTGCTACCTCGCGACGCCATCTTTTCATTAAAGCGTTTCATCTGGGAGCCACACGGTGGCGCTGCACTTTCTCAGATTCGCGGAGGGCTGCAAGATAGGGGGATGTCAAAAGGTGACGGAAGAGGTGGTTTTCCTTCCTGAGGATGGAGTCGGGGGTGTAGGGTTTAGGGTGGCTTCACCAAGTTTTCCTTCGTTTCATATCTCACCCCTCGTTGCACTGAAGCTTTCTCTCGCTCCTCTGATTAATGCCTCTGCTAATAACATCTTCCCCCTGGAGAAAACCAACCAAGGCACACCCAACGAACCTAAGGACTTATGCGGATTTAAAAACAAGTCTTGCAATGATATTAATACCTATACTGGCCACTGATGACTAATGGAGAAAATGGGGATTGCAGATGGAATTTATTCGGAGAAGCTTTCGACAAATTAATTATAGGAGTTTTTTCTAATAAGTTGGCAAATATAGAAATTCACGAAAAACATTAGAAAAATTCACCGTAGTTGTTTCTGGCAAAATTACTGAGATTTGTGGATTAATTGACTGCCGAAGATTTTAGGAAAGTTTCCAGAAAAATTTTTGCCCTACAGTTTCAATTGTTCTTAAGAATAACATTTCAGTTTAGCAATTCGATTCCCATTTCCAGCAAAAAGAACGTTCGAAAGACTGTTTTTTTCACTTTCGATTCTAAGAGACATATAAATAGGAGAGAATTTTTTTATTGCCTTGTGTATTGAGCTTGTGGGTGGTCAACTTTGTCACAGATTTAGGACATATAAAGGAACAAGTTGCTACCACTATTCCATCAGGCATTTTTGTTCAGCACAGCTTCTCGCTTCTACCTCGACATCATTGTTGATTTTTTCAAGATTTTGCACAATCATTTTTTTGCATCAAGTTCAACGTGTTCACCCATTCAGTTTTGTCCTTAAGGAGGTTCTATCGGTACATAGCTAGTCAGAACAAAACATTTCGTGCAGTTGACTCACGAGGTAATTGGTGTGGCAACACCGCCTCGCTTTTTTTAGTGTGTTTTTTAAATTTGGCATGATAAAAGGCATTTTATTGAACTGGATTATAAATCTAAGGCATTCAGGTGTGAATACTATGACAGGACAAACGTGTATGTAGGCTCAATGTTTCTTTTTGAATAGCATGACATAATCTACCAACGTATACTCGGCTGCGGTGTTGCCATATCTACTACATTATCACTCAATATCATGATTTTTGTAACATTTATTTCCATTTTCATTGATTTACAAGTATCCTTCTAACATTATTGTAAGATAAAAATGTTTTTTAGATATTTTTCTCACTATTATAAAAGATTTCATCGATATTCAAACGTTAATAAATGTGTGGTGGGTAATTGAAAACAATGAAAAGGTAGTTGTCCATAAGAGCACATGGTAAATGACGGAAAATATTTATTAAAATATCTTAGCTCACAGGTACCCTGGAGTCTTGAAAATTTGACTGATTTATTTTTATGCATTTAAATAACTATGATTCAAGTTTCATCCTTTTCTGACCGTTAATTCGTTTTTGCGATAGAACCTCCTTAAGGTAGTTTTCATCCGCGTAAAATTAGACCTCAGGCAAAAATAGATAACTTTGCTTTCAAAAATAGCAATATTATTATTAAAGGGCTATTTTTAAAGAGAAAAGATTATTTTACATGTAAAAAATTTGAAACACAGAAAAATAATTTTATTAATGAATTTTATTTTTGACCCAACTTTTTTTCTTATCACTTGTTACCAAATTTTAAAAAATTATGCGATTCTAATAAATCATTAATCATTTTTTCAGAGAAAAGATTTCCCACAACTTCACGGTTTCTGATTTTTAAAAATAAATTCTTTAATGGCTGAAACCTTTAAAAAATCATTTTCCAAAACGAAATCTTTATAAATAAATTGCTGAATTTGATAATAATTTATTCATTTTCAAAAATTGGAAATGGTTAAGTTGTAGGGAATTTTTTTCTTGAAAAAGTGATTTGTAATTTATTTAAATCGGATAATTTTTTAAAATTTGGTAAGAAGCGATAAGAAAAAAAGTTGGGGCAAAAATAAAACTTATTAATAAAATTATCTATTTTTGCCTGAGGACTAATTTTTGTAGATCAACTACCTTAAGGTCCATTTAATTCTCAGTAGATTCGGAGAAAAAGGATAGAGGAACCGAAGGCATTCTCCAAAATAAAAGGCTTCAAAAGAACTGATAACAATTAAGGGGTTACGGATAGTCAGAGGTGTGAAAAAAATGAATATTTTCAAGAATTTTTTTTTTAATTGTTTTTCATTTAATATATAATACCAAGTTTTTATATTATATTTTAAGTCATTTTCACGAAAATTTCAAATGAAAATATTGATTCTGGACCAAGTTATCTGGTTGATTATCAACTCTTCTCTTGCAAATAGTGCCTCGCTGTGACCATCAGTACTTCTTACTGGTTTATTTAAAATTAATGAAACAAAATAACATTATTATTTCAATAGTTTATTTAGTGCTTAATCAAAGTTTTTTTGATGAATTAAGGAAAATGGCGGTCTTTGAAAGTTAACTTTTGAATTTTAAGGGAAAAAAGCGTTCGTTTATAGTTTATAAAAAAAAAGTTTTGGTAAAAAAAATCCTCCGATTAAGCACTAGTTTTTGATACCTAAAATATTAACCAATAAAGCCAATAAAAATCACAGCCTCAAAGAATCGACCAATAGCAATCATTCCTTAAAGGAACTTTGCAACCTCATACTCTACTTTCTCGGCAAATGGACTATTAAAAAAGATATTTCAAACAAAATGACTTTTAAATAGCTGCTGATAATATCTAATTATAAGTTGCGCAAAAATCAAGTCTGAATTATGGAATTTACATAAAATTAATAAATGAGAAGCAAGTGTTACCTTATTGCTTTGGTGTGATATATAATCATTAATGATCAACTGTTCATTTAGATTGGAATTGGACATCTGGACAGCTCATGCAGTGCCTATATTCATTTTCCCTTAACATTCGTGAGCAGAAGCGAGGGAAGAAAAATCACCGGCTCTCATTACGCCCGACACGTAGGCAGCTTTATGAGTCTCGCCCTCCTATCTCACCCCCTGACTAACACCCGCGTTTCCGTCCATATCTTTCTTACTCTTTTCTTAACTCCACCTCCTGCTTTCATACCTTCACTCTTGGTAGAGAAGCGCAAGAAGAAGATATTATTTATTTCGTAAATTAACTCCAGCCCGTCCGTACGTGACTGGAAAATCCTAAGGAGCTCTGCGCGAAGCTTTTCCGCGGTTATTAATCGGCGTCGACCTAACAGGACCAATCCGATTTCTTTCTATACCCGGCAGGCTCGATCTTGTTAAAATAAGCTTCGACCACCCGAATCTTTTCCAAATTAGATTTGCAGGAATGACTTAACACATAATGGATCATTGTTTTACCATTTCTTATAAGAAATATGGAAAAAAATATGATAATGCACTCTAAAAACGGAATATTGACTGTCGAACAATTCCGTTCACTATGAATGGATTTTCTACTCAAAATTGGCATAAGAGGAAATCCTCTAACAGTTGAAGTATTTTCGTTTCAAGTGCTATCATTTTATTGCCAAAGTTTTTCCTTTGGTCTGGAAATAAAATCCTTTGTCGTGTGAAGGAAGTATAATTTCGATGTTAAAAGAAAACAAATTCTATGATATAACCTATAAGAAATATACACAAGCCAAACTTTGACAAATCCCAATATTCAATCGATCATTTTCAATAATATAATAACGACCCGTCTTAGATTTCAGCTTAAAGAAATTTTAAGATATAACTTTGCTTACATTACAAATTTTCCAATACGTGTAAAATTGAAAGTCCATAATCTATTAAATATATAATGTTGAAAAAGTGTTACAAAATTATTTTTAAACTTTGTTGCATTTTAAATTTCACAATGAATTCTATAGTAAACATTTTACTAATAATTTCAAGTCAAAATATTTTTTTACAAATAAAAAACAACTGTATATTTCATAAAATGAATAAATTGTATAAAAAATTATACATATACGAAACTGTTTTACGGAAAAAAATGTGTAGCTGTCACAAAGATATTTTAGGTTATAGTAGCCACATTTATGGTTAGGATAGTTAATAATATAGCTTGAACAGCAATATGTTTCTTTGTACCAGCTACACATTTTTTTGCGTGTAATGTTAAATAAGTATTTTCATAATTAATTTAAGAAATGTTTTTATTCAATTTTATCAATGATATTACAATGGATTTCCATATACGCATGATACGCAATACATCTTGAGTTATGTAATGGCCTGTAATGCATTCGATCGTTTAAATAATCTTTTGAAAATAATCTAAACACCGAAAGTCTGAGACAAAAAAACGAGGACACTTCATTGCTAAAAATATTTTCTTTTTGCATCTCACAGATGAGTTTTGTAACAGGAAAAAGATTCTGTTGGTAGACAAAAGGAATATGCTTAATTTCAATGGATGCATTCTGAAAAGAACGTAATTTCACTATAGATAGATTCACCAGTGAAAAAAATATTTTTCACTGTTCAATCAGTTAAATTTCACTGATAATCAGTAGATTTTGACTGATTCAAATTTAGAGAGTGCACCATCTCACACATCGAACATTGCATAGGCAAAAGAGCATGAATTGGGTTAGAAATCGCTTCCGCATCCACAGTATTCTCCAGATCTGGCCCCCAGCAACTATTATCTGTTCCCAAAGTTCAAGAGATGGCTGTGTGGTAGGCGTTTTGAGTCGAACGAACAACTTGAATGTGAAACAGAAGGGTATTTTGGTGGGTTTGACAAATCGTATTATTTTGAAGGCATAGAAAAATTGAAAGATCGTTGGACTCGTTGTATCAAACTAAAAGGAGAGTACATTGAAAAATAAAACCGATTTTTGCCAAAAGAATTAATTCTTGTTCATTTTATCACGTCAATATCAAAGTCCCTAGTAGATCAAGCACATGGAGTGATTTAAGTTTACAAGTTTCACTAAATTGCTTTTTAATTTAGGATAAAATGAGTCACAGTGATTATTTTTTACAAAAAATAAGACTAAAGATTTGGTCATATTATAGAACATTTCTTAGAATAAAAAACGTTTTAGATTCAAAGAAATTTCCCTCTGATTTAAAGACTCTTCTCTGAATGTGGCATTTTTTCCCTAAATTGAAACATTAATCTGTCCATGTACAACATTGATTTATTCTTTTTATCGAGTGTTTTCAAGGTGCAATTACTTAAGGGCTCGTGTTACCTTTGTAATTTAAAAAAAGATGATTTTATAGATTTTCACAAACTCCGGTAAATACATAATTTGTGCATATTTCAAAAGCGGTTTCTGTTAAAAAAAAAATTTAATTCAGAAAATGTCAATTAATTTTTTGCGGATGGTCGCTGAACACTGACTAGTTGGTTGATCATTACTAGATTATAGAACGATTTCGCTCAAAAATTATTTGCTAATATTTAAAAACAACTACAATATAACAAAAACAGAATTTCGAAAAGGATTTTCAAGACAAAAAATTGTTGAATTCGAAATGAATTTTTGATATCTGGATACAATGCTCACCAGTTACAAATAAAAAGCGGAAGGCTTTCACTTTGAATAACAAGAACGCTGTCGATTGGTGATATCCAAGTAGAAATTTGTAATAAAGTACAGAAAGATGATTGTTTTCACGACCGATATTCACGGCCATTGCAATTAAAATTTTAGGAGACCGGATATTTTATCTTTCGTTCGTGAGAAACTTTAAGGTTCGTGACCAGACCGTTATATTATAAGTATAAAATGCACGAAGGTTGCCTTTGGTATTGCCGCGTATGTATAATCTTCTGTTCCCGTCGACTACGACTTCGTAGCTAGAGATTGTCTCTGATTTACGCTTGTTATGCGGCACTGAATTTCCCATAATTAAACTTCATTTCTCACCTATCGTTCATTCCGGGTACGCGGAACGCGCGTCACTCACAACTGAATTAATAATTCCTTTTTTCACGACTGAGATATGAAAAAATTCACACCAATAAATAATCATTCTAACTTCTATTTTTACATTCACGTCATGAAAGAGAAGGTATTGGTTTTATGTGAAAATTGAGTCGGAATTTTCATCAAATCTTTACGTTTTGATACCCCCTGACAGTGGTCATAAATCCCAAAAAGTTGGCCAAAAGTCGAAAAATGAAGTTTTTTTGTTAGGAATTTTAGGTTGTAGGATTATTAGCAGGGTATTTTGTAATCTTGTTTTCCCAGTCGAAATCTTCGGGACATTATCAGTTGTCTCGAATTCTCTGACAGAAATATACGTGCAGGTATCTCCGAAACGCGCTCGAAAACGACAAAAATTGAGTACAGTGAATATATGTATGAACAATCGAAAAATCTAGCAATTTTCCATCAGCGTAATGGATTCTACTCTCGAAGGTATGTTTCGTTCGATAATTCTTCTCAAAGTTTGATATGAGTGTGCATGAATTTTCTTTGTTAATGTTAATTAAGTGAAAGTGCAGAAAAGTTGTAATCGTACGATAACTTTTATGTTGATCAAAACTTTATTGTTCTACAGTGTTCCGTTAAAAATCTTTAACAAGGTTGTAGTGCATACGTTCTCGAATAAATATTTTTAAAAAGTAGCTGCGGAACACTGCGGATAAAGATTTTATCGCAGTTTATGTAGAAAAATCTCCGAACTGCAGTGGCGCAACGCGCGTGGCCGCGGCCGGCGTGGCCGGAGGCCCGGAGCTTTTAAGTGCCGTGTTTATTCAACAAATTCTTCGATTTTAATTTCTCCATGTATGAAAGAGACACAAAATATTCCATGCACACTCAAAAATACTACATTCAAAAAGTCGATTGAAAATAAAATATCCTAGCAGGCTGTGTCGACGTTTTATCGTCGCCTTTTTTGGGCGCGATTCTGAATGTCAAATTTAAAAAAAACGATGTATCAATATACCTTAATGAAATCGCGAAAATGTCTAGGTATATGACAATGACTCTTTTAAATTTCTGAATTGATGAATCAGATTCATCATTAGCGACAAAAGAAAAATAAGGGTGCAAAAAAATAAATAAATGTAGTGAATCACCCACGTTTTTGAATTTTTTTCGAATACAGTAAGCCATTTCGAATCTGCAATTTTATGTTCCGAAAAACTAATATTGGATTCGTAATTAAAGACCCTACAAATCCCTAAATAATCGATTTATTTAATAATATCAAAATTTTTGGAATTTCTTCTACATTTTGTATCATCCATTTTGTTTTCCCATAAAAGAATATCAGATTCATCATCAGTGACCTCGAAAACCCCTGAGTTCTTGATTTCGTTTGAAAAAATTCGAAATTAATGCAATTTTTCCGCCATTTTGTACCCGCCATTTTGATTATATCAAAACCGATATCATACTTGAAATCAGCGACCTCGAAAACCCCCAAGTAACGAACATTTTTTTCAAATTAATGACATTTCGACTTTTGGCCAGCTTTTTGGGATTTGGGACCACTTTGCCCCTGAGTGAAAAAAAAAACGGTTTTTACGAAAGTGTCTGTCGTCTGTCTGTAGATACGATAACTCTTGATAGAATTATCGGATTAAATTGAGCTTTGGCATAATTTATCGGGTCCCAAAAATTTAGAAGTACGTTAACCAGCCACATCTGACCAAAATTTTGAAAATAAGAGTATTTTTTGTGTTTTTGAAAAAATTTTAAATTACAATATTGATTTCAAATGGTCCTGATAAATCTCTACTAATTATCCTTATAACATTTTTCGATTGAGCCAAAATTAGAAGAGTTACAGTATCTCGAAACTTGAAAAAAGTCAATATCAAAATTCCACTTTCCAGTTAAATTATACGAGATACGAACAAAAAGGTTATAATACAAAGTTGTTTACTATAAAAATATATACAAATTTTTCGTTTTATTTTTAATGCAAATGGGGCTCTAATGGATATGAAGTAAAAATCGAGCACGAGTATTGCGTTGAGAATGTGTTCTTAATACTGACAGAGCCTTAAGTAAATTAAATTTCCTTTTTTAATTGATATCAAAACCAAATTTAGTAATTTGTATGTAAAGGACATAGAACACCAAGCGAGAAGCGCGGCAACCGAATCGCGCGATAAGAATGTGTATGTAAACCGTGCAGTTTGTTTTCTTCCAATGTATCACTTCTGACATATAAATGAATCATAAAAAAATCGATAATAAATAATATTGCCAGATGCATTCAGAAAATAATTTCTTTGAATCAGAATAAAATTTTTTTCATATACAAACAAGAAATTGTATATGATTTAATGGGATCCGCCACCTTTAATTTGTATGTTTTTGATTTTCTTGACATTTTACAAAAATTGTTGTTTTTTTATTTTCTATACTTTTCTGAGTGTATGTGTAAATTTCCAGGGCAATCTGATTCCTTTTTCTTGGAAGAATAAATTAAATGAAAAGTTACTACGGTTTACAAATAACGTTTTTAGCGAAAATAAGCTTTTTACACAAGTTTGTTTAATTATTTACTAATATTTTTGAATTACTACAAATCACTACTTTAAACTCAATTTTCCGCAAGTTGTGATTTTCCGTGTTTATTGCAACATATTTTTGAATAAAATCTAAAGTATTAGACACAGGTCTTTGAAATTTTTACTACTTATTCTTTCTTATATTATCAATATTTTTGGGTATGGGAAGCACTCTAGCTAAAAAAATAACTGCAAATTTTTTTTATATTTTGAAATATTTTTATTAATTGTTTTATTTTATTTCATTTGTAACTTTTTTTTGAATCATTTCACCTTATTTTTCATAGCTAAAAAGTTTCTACACATTATAAGGAACAGAATAAAAAAACTCATAACAATCGGTTAAAAAACAAAATGTTATTCAAAGTCAAAAAATGTCAAAAAAATACCCAAAAAACTCAAAATTTTTGGTTTAAATATACATAAAAGTGCTGGAATTTTTAAAACCTTTCTAAATAAAGATACAAAACATTAAAAAATTATATGGAAGGTCTAAACTCAAAAAGTAAAAATAAAAATAGGAAAATTTGTTAAGATCAAAAAATTTTGTAACTTAAAGAAATTTATTTTTCGAATCTATATCAAAGAAATGCGCCTTCGAGTATATACTCCAAATTTAAATATTCTAAAACGAAGATCATTTTACAAAAAAAATGTGAATTATTATGAAATATTAACAAGAGCAAAGATACGAGCAGAATGCACACCAAACATTTTATATACGTGATGCTTATCTTTAGATGGCGGGCCATGGCGCCTTCCATGTCAACGGCAATATCGTTTCCCTTTTATTTCACTTATTTATCGTGATATAAAGGCGCTCGAGGTTGGTTCCGATCGAGTACGTAGGAAAAAGATTCGAGATTTCTTGCAGACTCGACTTATGGACGTGGCATGCGATCGTTGACTGATGACAGATTTGCTTCGTTAGTAAAAAAGGAAATAATTGATACGAAAAAAAAAATGAACTGCAAAGCTGGTCAAGAGTTGAAATTTATGTATGATAGGCCGTCATTGACTTTAAAGTCTGAGAAAAGTGAAACAACCCGAGTTACGTTGTACTGCAACCCGTAACAAAAAACACACAAAGAAAGTTGTGATTTGATGTATATTACATTTTATTATCGCTCTGTATATCGCATATTATTATTTATTTTACCATTATTTATTGTATTTTATTCAAACTGACTATATTTTCCAAAAATAAATTTCTTACGAATTCAAATATAAATTATAATTTGAAAGTTTCAATCAATCAAACAACAAAAGAAAATGCTAATGAATTCAATCTAATATTATAAAAATGCATAGTTCGGAGATATGACCTTCCAAACATATAAGATCATCATCTAGAAAAAAATGATTGATCGAACTGGGCATCGAGACCTTTGCAGGTCTATTTAGCGAATTTGTCGGAATCCCAAAAGTTAATGACTAGAAAATAACACTAAAAAAAGCAGAAAGTTTAGGGTTAGGTTTCAGGGCGATAATAACTAGTCACAATCGAATCACTACTATTACAAGGTGAAAAATGGTTTCTTCAAACAAATTTTGAAAAGAGTGGGATGCTGACAATTAGGCGAAACTGGGCACATTCCAGCGCAATTATTATGTTTTATATCGCCCCCAATTACGCGATGACCCTTCAGGCCAATATGGGAAGGTGGGGTGCGAGAAAATAGAGAAAGGGAGCTTTTGGGAATAATTTGGATACATATTTTTTATTTTGGATACTTTTTCTTATTTTCGTCAAGGAGAATGAGGGTGTTTTGAAAATGATTCAGGTGCGAAAGACTCTGACGGACGCATCTATACAAATCATGTCAGACCTATACTTTAAGAGTCGTTTCAGTCGCACTGTGTACAAATCATGTTTAGGGTATAATTATTAACAAGTGGTAAAGAGGTTTAGAACGAAATTGGCGTGGGAGACTATATTGAAGTATTCTCCGATAATTAGTATATATCATTTTTTATTCTGTTTCGAATTTCCGGTACAATTGCATGTTTAATGCTTCAGAATGTTTTAAGTTAGTTCAGAATATTTTAGAGGCTTCAGAATAATTTAGGGTACTTTACTCTCTAAACCTGTATCAGTGAAATAGTCACTGATTATATCAGTGAAAATATGTCAACTGATGAATCAGTGCCCTGTTTTGATTTCACTGAGGAATCAGTGAACGCGCCACGTGAACATAATCTTTAAAATCGCGAAGTTCCTGCGAACGATATAACGATGGATCTTTAATTTTTAATTACACATAATATAATTATACACAATAATAATTACAATATATAATAATAATTACTCCAGAATATTTGAAAGGAATTCAATGATATTTCAAAGTACTTCAGGATATTCCGAGATACTTGAAGATGATTTTATAACCTTAAAATATTTTTGAAGACTTCAGCATATTTTGAATTATTTCAAAATAGTGTAAGATACCTCATGATATTTCAAAGTACTTCAGGATATTCTGAGATACTTGAAGATGATTTTATGACCTTAAAATATTTTTAAAGACTTTAGGATACTTTACAGTATTTTTGAATATTTTAAAGTACGTCGTGGTATTTCCAGATACTTGAAGATATTTTATTGAGTTCAGAATTTTCCAAACGACTTCAGGACATCCCAAGATACTCCAGAATATTTGAAAGGAATTCAATGATATTTCAAAGTACTGCAGGATATTTCGAGATACTTGAAGATGTTCTAATGACCTTGGAATATTTTTAAAGACTTCATTATATTTAGAGTATTATTTAGAGTATATATTTTAAAGTACTTCATGATATATAAATTGGCTTCAGGAAATCCCAAAGTCATTTCAGGATATTTCAATGTACTACAGGGTGTTTCACACATTCCGACAAATCTGTATTTCAGGACCATTAAATTAAAATATTCAAACTTCTAGCCCTTTTGATTCCGAAAATTTTAAAACTGCTTAAAAGCTCAAATGTTGAGAGTATACATAAAAATGATCTGAAAATTATTATATTGAAAATTTTATGATAAAAATATCCAGTATAGTAACTTTCACGATTAAAATATTTAAGATAATTGAATTAAAATTCAATGAGTTCCCATTTTAAAGTACCTAGAAGTTTCAAATGCCCATTTTTATACTAATATTATAAGAAAGTGTATTTAAAAATTCACACTCAATCATCTAGAAACATTAAAATAAAAACAATTTTCGTTGTTCATTTTGAATACAAATATGCATTATATTCGATTCGAAACATTATTACCACAAGGATATCTCCTCTTTTACAAAGTAAAAATAAAAATGTCATACAGATCGTCGTAGTGACTACAAGAAGATATAACTGATAATTTAAAAGAGTCCCTGGAACAAGTATAATTTTATTCTGCACGAAGAGAATAAAAAATATGTAATGTGTATAGAAGACGAGTACAGTTTGTAGAATATTCTCGACGTCAGTGGCCTTTCCATCCCTGAGCGGAAGGTCGTCTTCAAGGGGGTTATATATACTTTTGAAAAGTTGGGTAGGTATCTATATAGTTGGTTACAAGCTAGCTGTGCGGACCACGAAGTAATGCAATAATAGGTGTATACTAATGATACAGGGCTTGGGCTTACAAGGCAGGTTGAGGATTCAGTCACGTAGTTGCATTAAACTTAATATAAATAATAGCGGTTTGTGGATCGACGAGCATGGAGAATATATACCCACCTATCTCCATCTTCTCCCGCACACAGGATCATAATACTGGCCGGCCGCCTATCCATCCACACTCGCCTCCACTTAATAAGCAGGATCAACGTAGGAACCTGAATCACCAGCAGCTCAGCACAACTCGACTTAGAGCGAATCGTTGTTCTTTCGTCCTACGAGTTCTTCAAGCCCATAAAAGCATCTCAAGGATCATCCTCACAACGGATCTTAAGCTCAGATTCATTAAATGTATTAATATGACATCTTAATCATATC
Source organism: Diplolepis rosae (assembly GCA_030998225.1). Lineage (NCBI taxonomy): Eukaryota > Metazoa > Arthropoda > Insecta > Hymenoptera > Diplolepididae > Diplolepis > Diplolepis rosae. The sequence continues at coordinate 10,099,190 of JAPYXD010000698.1, forward strand.
AAATACTCAAATATAATTTCAAACGTCTCCCGAGTTCGACGGTTAAAAAAAAGGCAATTTCGATGACATTTTTTTGAGCAATCTAATCCAGATAACAATTCTGAACCTTATGACTAATAACGTGGCATATAAAGGGTGATCAATTTAGAGGTATAGGATTTTAAATTGAAATAAAACAACGAAAATTCCAATTGCTAGGTCAATCTTTTTTATTTTTGTGTAGAACCATTCACGACGTTTATTTTTTAAAGATAACCCCTTTCAAATGTTGGCCGCAACTGCACTTTAATTCGTCCATCCGTAAACACCAATTTTTAATGACTCGCTCGAGGACTTTGGTCGGTATCTCGCTAATAACTTCAGTAATGTTGACTTCCAATGCCTCAATAGTAGCTGGTTTATCCACAAAATATATAGACTTTACATACCCCCACAAATAAAAGTCCAAAGGTGTGATATCACACGATCTTGGAGGCCAATCCACCGGTCCGAGACGAGAGATAAACTGCTCACCGAAACGACTACGCAGTAAATCCATTGTTTCACGGGCTGTATGGCATGTAGCGCCGTCTTGTTGGAACCAAATGTCGTGGCGATTAGGTGCTTCAATTTCCGGCATAAAAAAGTCGTTTATAAGATAGGCCAAGTTGTTGAGATCGGCGCCGAATCGATTCTTCCGGGTCTTCGGCAAAACTCTCATTTACAGCCGCAATATTCTCTACAGTTCGGGCTGTACGTGGTCTAATCGGTCGAGTATCATCCAATAATGTTAAATTATTCTCGAGTTTGCCGATGGTATGCACGGAGAAAAACAGTTGAAGTAATTTTACTCAACTCTGTCGATTAAACTTGGGATATAAGGACATTTGAACATCTATTAAATCCTAGTCGGGTAAAATCAATTTGATATATACCTAATTCACCTAAAGTGAATAATAATAAGCGTTACATAGGGAATAGTAAGGAGTTGAGTAAAACGTTATCGACGACAGGGCACCAACATGCGTCAGTGGGTTAACATGAAATGTATAAGTATATCACCGACGCTTGAGGTGCTTCAAACCGTAGTTGGGTAAAATAAGCATCGGGCGTATTATTTCAACTGGCAATGGTATGCTTCTCTCAAATAAAAAAAAATTCTTACCTCGAGCCTGCCAATAGTCATCCGGTATATACATAAACAACTTACAAATACATTCACACCATTCGGGCGTAGCCAATCATATTTCAAATTACAAATACACTTAAACATATAACCTTACATATATAAACCTAATAACTACACTTATACATAGTACGATACGCTTTCGTCGAATCACGCACACGCTCGCTTACAATGCTGAGATATAAAATTTGGAACTTTCTTATATAGTGACTGCATGAGTTATTCAGAGCTTGTGAGAGTAAGTGCCGTCAATAAAATTTTTTAGCCTTACTCAAGTAAAAATAAATCAAATTTTTTCATAAATGATAAATAAAATATTTTTAAAAATTAATATAATTAATCAATTATTATGACTATGATTATTGATATATATAATATAATTATTAAATTACATTTAGTATAGATTTTTATTGTAACGACGTATGAAGTTTAGTGAAACTAAATTTTCAAATGTACATTAAAAAATTGCATTATTATTAAGAAGTATCTTGCATAAAAACATTTAAAATAAGGTTCTTTTATTTTCTGTGTTTTATATTTTCAAAATATGGGGTTTAACATTTGCGAATTCCAAATTATTATTCTGCCTGAGTAATTTATGTGATATTTCATATTTTATGTAATACACTTATCGACTTTTTTTGTTTAAATTTTCATAATATCAATTTAATTTTAAGAATTTAAGTTTTTGAAATTAAAAATTTGTTATGTGTGCCCAAGGCGCAGATTACTTTCATTCGTTCCTGCGTGAATAGATGTAGCTGTTGGAATAAATCTTGCGATTCACGGTTTACTCAACTCTCGATTGAAGCGTAGAGTAGAATGCATGGAAAGCTCTACTATTTTTGTGATTTAATAAAAGATTGGTTTTTTATAGTTATACTACGAGTAATAATATATATATTTAAAAAATTTTAATGCACGCTTTCATACTTCACCCTACACTTCTGAATTTTACTCAACTTTGATTCATTTTCGAACATTTAATATAACACAAATGAATACAGTGATACTAAATAACTTCTAACTTGTCCTTATGTCCCAAATTTGATCGGAAGTTGAGTAAAATTACTTTAACTATTTTTCTCCGTGTGCCGAATAGTGCGTTCGGTAGGACGATTATGTACACCCTAAATTGGCCTGAGCGCGCGATAAACACTTTTCACAGAGCGTCCATTTTTCGTAATATAATTGCACGATTTGTAAACGTTGTTGAGGCGTAAGTCTTTCCATGATGAAATGTCAATAAAAACTGAATAAAATTGTGTATTTAGTTTGACAGTAGTCACGCGTGACATGTCAATAAAACCCCATTGGAAAAAGTACCTCCAATTTGATCACACTTTATAAAAACATGTCTGCTATTACATTGACCCAAAAATTACAGAATTTGTATTCATTTTTTGTGGGTTTGGCAAAGGGTCAGTTTCTTCTTATTTTCTTGATTTAAAAATTATCGATGGTAGATATAACTGAATGTAAAAAAGAGAATGAAAAATGTTTCGTCAACATATGAGGGCCCTCTTCAGTGCCATAAATTATAAAATTAGTTAAAAAAACAGGATAAAACGAAAGAAACTTAGTAATTTGGAATTAAACCGGACATGAAAATTTTTGAAAAGATGTCCAAAATTATTCTTAATAACGAAAAATATGAATCCCGAATCGTTTTTGATTATGAAAACTTTTTTTGACTTTAGGACTCCGTCTAGATAGAAAGTGTTTGAAAACCTACCCGGGACATGTGAGCTTTGCTGAATGACAATACAAAAAATGAATACAAATTCTTATGACTATATTCATCTATATTTCATGATGATGTACAGTCAGGAATAAATATCGAAATGGTAACAAGTTCATGTGAACAACTTGTTCAGTTCTTATAAGTATGTTTGCATCTAAAAGATATAAAATTTTATTCTCAACATTTGGGAAATCTTAGAGAAGATAAAAAGAGACCTAAATAGACTATTTTTGATTTCAGTATTAAACTTTTTTTTACTGCAATTGAACTTTTTTCCTCATATCAAACTAAAAATAGTCTATTTATATCCGTTTTTATCTTTTTTACTATTTCCCAAATATTATGTATTTTGAATACAAAAATGTAGAAACACAAAACCAATCGAATTTGCTATTTTCTTAAGTATAACGTGTCTTTAAGTAGCAACTCTTGCAAAAATAAAATGTATTACTTACTATTTTGTCTTTCAGATCGCAAATTGGCCATTTAAAATGTCTCTTTTATCTATTTTGTTTTTTGGATGAACCTTTTTCTTTGACAATAGCAGAATTGTTGTTAATTCAAATGAATTTTAATTGATACAACAAAATGAGGACCCAAACATTTTTTTTAGTGCAAAATCCACTTAATTATTTAATGAAACAAATATTTGGTTGTAAGAACCTGAGATTTACTTGAATCAAGCAAAACTTTGGTTGACTGTGTATCAATAGATTTATTTCGTTGGTCAAACCAATTTTTTCCAACCAACCAAACTTTTTTTAAAACGTATGAATGTTTCAGTGACAAAATAGTTATTTATCTTCGTTATTTGACAAAATATTCAACTTTTGCACAAAAAATTGGTTGTTTTTCAAATTAAAGAAATTGATAGCAAGACATGTTCCTGTACATGTTTTGGATTTTTATATTGACCCACAGTAATAAATATATGATAATTGAATCGGCATTCTGTGGCCGAAACGTTTGCCACTTTAAAATTTTAAAGAAATTGACTTTTGCCAATGTCTCAGTCTGAATTCGAATGATCCATAACAAACAGCCAAAGAAACATTTCTTTGAATTATAGAAAGTTTCTCTAATTCTAATAATTTCCTTGAATGCAAACAAATCTTTTTCTTTAACTAAAGAAAATTTCATAGAATGAGAAAAACAATTTTTAATTGAAAGACATTTTTTCTGTGACTATATATCAAAAAAGTTTCTTTGATTCAAAAAACTTTTTTATTGGGTGGGTTTATATCGCAATGCCTATAACTTGAGAGACTTTCTCAAAACTCTAAGGGGATTCATTTTTGCTCAGGTAACTCAGAATAGTATGAATTAAGTCTTGTTTTAATTTTATTTTCTCGAATATACTTTCTCACAGATATCCACCATATAAATTAGCATTTGGTCACGTATCGTACGGAATTGACTCTCGAAAGTACAACCCATAATAAAATCAGGTCGAATAAAGTTGTAAAACTCAAATTTATCCATTTAATTAAACTGAAATATTAAATACTTTTAATTGTTGCTCTTTATCCTCAAGTCTAAAAATTATCTTAGATTTCAAAACGATCTTAATAAAAATTTACATTGATGACTGAGCCTGCGTGGAAAGTTTCTCCCTTCTTTAAGCCAAAAATGGAATCGCAGATTGCCTGATTTAATTATTAAAATAGCGTGGGTACTCATTACTTTATTAGGTGCAAATTACATATTCCACTTCGAACACAACGCTCGTGTACTTGTTCGCACTTCCGCCCGAAGGGCTCGGCGTTTCGTTATGGTTACGCAAAATGTCGACAGGAAGAAGCCGATAGAATAAGAAAAGAAAAGAGAAAGAAGAAGAAGCAAAAAGAACGACTTAAAACGACTCAATCGTCGCAAGGAAAGGAATCTTCACAATGATATCAAACCTTATCAATTCATCGACCCGAAAAATTTACTTCTAAATATATAATGTAAACAAATTTACAGTATTTATCAAAATAGTGATCCCTAGGATATATGTATCTATGAATATCTCATTTGATGAATGTTTATCTTTGCAAAAAAAATTGATTCCTTAAAAATAATTTTTGATTTTGAAATAAATCAGATGGTTTTTTGAAGATATCATATCTGCTAATTGAAAAAATTTGTTTTTCAAAACATTTATAAAAGTATTTCAGAATATTACAAGGCATTTGAAAGTATTTCAGTGACTTCAAAATATTTCAATCGCTTCAAGACATTTCAGTGGTCTCAAGAAATTCCAAGGTACTTAAGGATATTTTAAGATACTTAAAGATATTTGGAGGTATTTAATGATATTTTTAGACATTTAGTGATATTTTAAGCTATTTCTAGGACATTTCAGTAACTCGAGGATTTTTCAAAATAATTCAGCATATTTAATAATACTCGTACTTTAAGATATTTCAGTTACTTCACGATATTTCAATAACTTTAAGATAATTAATTGTTCTTATAGTATTTAGGTGGCCAATGCATTCCTAGATATTTCAGAATATCTTTAGGTACTGCAGAATATTTAAAAGTATTCGTACTCTAAGATATTTTTTAAAAACTTCAGAATATTGCAAGTCATTTAAAAGTATTTCAGTGACTTCAAAATATTTCAATCCCTACAGGCTATTTCAGTGCTCTGAAGACATTCCAAGGTACTTCAGAATATTTTAAGACACTTAAAGATATTTGGAGGTATTTAATGATATTTTTAGGCAATTAGTGATATTTTTAGTTATTTTAAAAATTTTCCAATGACTTTAGGATTTTTCAAAAATAACTTAGTTTTCTTTTTTTGGTGATATTTTATTTTGATATTTCACAATTTTGTCAGACATATTTTATTTTGATAGTTCACAATTTTGTTAGATTTTTTGTCCTTGTTTTTATTTCATTGAATTTAGTTTTTAAGAACAATTTTTACAGTTTTTACATGTGCAATAGATTTATATTGGTTTTTTACATTGGTTATCCGTCACAAGTGCAATTTTTTTGGATTTTGTTAGAAAACAGTTTCTTGCACAGTTTTTAATATTTTTTGTAAATTTAGTTTTAGACCAATTTCTTATAGTATATCACATGTACAATTCGTTTACATCGGTTTTTACCACAATTTTTATCCGTCGCACGTTCTATATTTTTTAAGTTCCTCCCCTTAGTAATTTTTACTCAAAAAATCTTTGCTAAGTTTTATTTTCTTGTAAATTTGGTTATTCAGACCAATTTTATATTTCCACATGTTCAATTCATCTAGACCGTTTTTACCACAATGTTTACCCGTCACACGCGTAAACTTTAACTTTCTTCACTTCGTATTTTTATATAAAAAATTTTTTTTTGGTTACAGTTTTCACTTTTTTTGCAAATTTAGTTATTTTGATTAATTTTACACTTTCACATTTATAATTCATTTATATCATTTTTCCACGATGTTTATCCGTCACACGTGTAATTCTTTTAATGTTCTCCCCCTAGTATTTTTACAGAAATTTTTTGGTTTGTTATAGTTTCATTTTTTTTTTTGCAAATTTAGTTATTTAGACCAATTTTATATTTTACACTCGCAATTCTTTATAACATTTTTTATAACAATGTTCATCGGTCATACGTGCAATTTTTTTAAGTTTCTTCCTTTGTATTTTTTATAGAAATAAATTCTCACTGATGAGGACTCCAATCTGAGTCGAAACGTTTGAAAATATGAAACTTTGAGTTACATTTTTTCCTGGACCCTAAAGCCAACTAAGAACATCAACAATATTTGAATATAATTCAAGATATTTAATATTCTAATTTAAAGTATTTGAAATCTTTTTGTGGGAAAAACTCATACTTTATGATATTTCAGGTACTTCACGATATTTCAATAACTTTAAGATAATCAAGTGTTTTTATAGTATTTTAATGACTAGGAAATTCCTAGATATTTCAGAATATTTAAAAGTATTCGTACTCTAAGATATTTAGAAAAAAACTTCAGAATATTACAAGGCATTTAAAATTATTTCAGTGACTTCAAAATTTGGCAATCGCTTCACGACATTTCAGTGCTCTCAAGACATTTCAAAGTACTCCAGGGTATTTTAAAGTATCTAAAGATATTTGGAGGTATTTCATGATATTTTTAGCCATTTAATGATATTTCAAGTTAATTTTAAGATATTCCAGTGACTTTAGGATTTTGCAAAATAATTCAGGATATTTAAAATTTAAAGAATTTGAAATCTTTCTGTGGAAAAAAGACGCTTTCGACTGTACTGGGATTCGAGCACAGGTCTTTTGATTCCCGGTAATTTTTTTCAATTGTGGCACTAAATAGATGCCTTAACCTGAAATTAAACGATAGGAAAACATAAAGTTGAGAATAGGTCAATTTTAATGGTTGCAACGAGATTCAGGAATATATCGATCCCAACTAATTGTACATGACCAGGTCCACAATTCGGGATCCATTTTTAAAATCTGCTTGGAAATTTCTAGTCGACCCCCATCTGGAGAGATGCATAACCATTTCCGAGTGATTATAGGGGTTACGCTAGAGTTTGGATGATTTACATCCAACCGCGCTGAGCGAGGCCGGCATCTAGTTCTAAATCTCTTGTCTTAAATATTAGCGAGCCTGGGCTAGACGTAGGCCGTCCCTTCTGGCAACATTCAAATATCCCGCCATTCATAAATTCATCAGTATACGCCGAAATTACCGCTGAGACCATTTGCCAGCCAAGTTGGATCCTCGCGAGCTAAAAAGAGACAGAAGGAGAGGATGAACCTTCCTATATGTATATATAAAGGTCCTACAAGAAAGGCTTCGAGTACGACCTTATCTGATGGGCGTCGACTTTTGAAAATGCAAATTGTTGCTTTGAGACAGTTACATAATAAAATGTGATTTATATTAACGTCCTCGAAATTCATCGAGAACTATGTTCACGCTGAGTTAAAAAAATAATAAAAAGTTAAAGGGAGACTGAAATACTGAGGCTATGAAAGTTCGTGCATGTTTTTCAAGTAAATTAAATTATTTAAGTCAATAATGATTCCCAAAGGAGTTTCATACCACTTGTTAAAATATTTTTAATTTTTATACAAATTACATTTGTCGGATCAATTAATCGTTTGTATGATTTCATTGTAAGGAAGAAGGTTCAATTTATTTTTAGAATTGAGCAAGTCTAACTGGAATTCTATAAAGGATCTTAAAGATAGAATCGATATAACAGGTATAGCTGTTATAAGGTGGCATTATAGGAAACGCAATCTAAAATCTCTCGAATGCAAGTATAGAGGTGGATTGGTGGCCTGAGTCATACATGGAGTGTTATCGCCTCTGCGAAGAGAGCACCAGGTAAACGGATAAAATCGCTCCGTTTACATCGAGATAACGTGCCATCAACACCCTCATCCCCATTAAACGATCATTCAATACTTTTTCTCCTCTTTAATTCTATCTGAAGTAGTTTTAATTTACGAGGTACCTTTCATAATCAATCTCTTACCTTTTTATCAACTGTTTTACAATTTTATAATAAAGACAAATTTCGTAAATTATTCCTTTTATTTAAGACCATAGATTAACAAGACCACGTGACCAAATTTCTGTAAAAGTTCATGTAAGATAGGTTCTTTATTTTACAAAATATTTTCCTAAAAATTTGAAAATAGAAGAGATGATCACAAAGGACGTCTGTCAATTTCGTTTGGATGAAAATTTTACAAAATATTTACAGTTAACTATAATTATTGATAACTTTTCAAATTTTTTTCAAAATTTTTGCTAAATAGAATTTTAGACACGTGTTTTATTGTATTTTGTTACGTTTTTCAAAATTTCAGGAAGATACTTTGTAAATTGTAAAAGTTATTTTAGATTAACGAATTATTGTATAACTTAGTCACGTGGTCTGACTGAATGGCCTTAAATGTGTTGCTGCGTGTTTCCTTTTAGAATAATAATTATTTTTGAATAACTGAAAAGAAAAAAGATAAATTCACTTTAATTTATCTTTCGCTCTTAATCAGTTACTTTTCGCTGTCAAACAGAAAGTTACAAATAATTTAAAAGATTGTTCGCTCTATGAAAACTTTAGAAAATTTTCGTCAGGATTAGATATGGTTTTTATGTAGATTTTCACACAATAGTTCTAGAAATGTTATTTAAATTTGAATAAAATTCTATAAAATTTCTAAAAAATTTAAGTCATGTGGAACTTTTTCGGAATTTATATGATTTTTTCTGAGTAAATAAGTGTAAAAATAAATATTTGACAAAAATTATGCATAAATTATAACTTTTTCGAATAAAATTTTTTTATTGGTGATTTATTGCATTTTAAGCTGAAAATATCAGTCCTACATTGGAACAAATATATTTCTCACTTCAGAAAAATAATTCAGGATATTTAATAAAATACTCGTACTTTAAGATATTTCTGTTACTTCACGATATTTCAATAACTTTAAGATAATTAAGTGTTTTTATAGTATTTAGGTGACCAAGGCATTCCTAGATATTTCAGAATATTTAAAAGTATTCGTACTCTAAGATATTTAAAGGTACTTCAAAATATTACAAGGCATTTAAGAGTATTTCAGTGATTTCAAAATATTTCAATCGCTTCAAGATATTTCAGTGCTGTCAAGACATTCCAAGGTACTTCAAAATATCTTTAAGTATCTTAAAATATTTTTAAGTACCTTGGAATGTTTATGATATTTTTAGGCAATTGGTGATATTTTGAGTTATTTTAAAAATATTCCAGTGACATTAGGATTTTTCAAACAAATTCAGGATATTTAATAATATTCGTACTTAAAAATATTCCAGTGCTTTCAATACATTCCAAGAATCTCCAGAATATTTTAAAGTACTCCAAAGTCCAACTGATCTGTGGCCTCAAGGCCGTGTGGTGAGGTCTGTCATCACCAATTATTTACGACTGATTATTAATAAAATAATAATGTTAACAAACTTTCCGGAGAAGACAGAAATACAAAGAAATCTAAGGCATTACTGTCTTTTCCAGGAAATTTGTTAAAATTATTATTTTAATTATAAAGCGATCGTATGTAATGGGTGACGTCAGAGTCAACTATATGGCCTTAAGGGCATGTGATACATATACATATAGACAAGTTGGAAATTATTTAATATTATTGTAATAATTACAATAATATTATGAATAATAAATATAATTAATATAATATAATATAATAAATAATATAATAATATTCAAACATTTAAGGAATTTGAAAATCTTTCTGTGGAAAAAATGACGCTTTCGACTGCGCTGGGATTCGAGCCCAGGTCTTTCGATTGCCGGTCGACTGCTCTAACCACTGAGCTACATAGGCGTCCGACATCTCCTTCTCCACAGGAAGATCCCCTTATATCGCCTAGTGGCTCAGCCTTGCGGCTGTAAATGATTTCAAATTAATTAGTTGAGTTTGAAATTTTTGTCACTGCCTACATTATCGGAGGATCACTAGTCGCGTATCAGATAGGATACGTTGTCGACAGGTGTCCTCGTAAACAATTTCAAACTTTTATATCGCAAATAATGCAAATAAATTCAATATTTAAGGAATTTGAAAATCTTTCTGTGGAAAAAATGACGCTTTCGACTGCGCTGGGATTCGAGCCCAGGTCTTCAAACTCAACTAATTAATTTGAAATCATTTACAGCCGCAAGGCTGAGCCACTAGGCGATATAAGGAGATCTTCCTGTGGAGAAGGAGATGTCGGACGCCTGTGTAGCTCAGTGGTTAGAGCAGTCGACCGGCAATCGAAAGACCTGGGCTCGAATCCCAGCGCAGTCGAAAGCGTCATTTTTTCCACAGAAAGATTTTCAAATTTCTTAAATATTGAATTTATTTGCATCATTTGCGATATAAGAGTTTGAAATTGTCTACGAGGACACCTGTCGACAACGTATCCTATCTGATACGCGACTAGTGATCCTCCGATAATGTAGGCAGTGACAAAAATTTCAAACTCAACTAATTAATTTGAAATATTTCCGTGGAAAAAAAGAAGCTTTCGGCTGCGCTGGGATTCGAGCCCAGGTCTTTCGAAAAAATTTCCAACTCAACTAATTAATATAATAATATTACATAATCTCCATTTTATCCATACGCCTCAACTTTGCTGAAAAGTTTTGTAAAGTTTCTAGAACTATTTTTCTCCGTGTGGACTTTCCTAGTGAAAAGGGGATAAAGAAAATTTAATATATAATACTTGTTAGCTTGAATTTCAATAAAAGATCAAATTTAAAAAGTTTCATATTCAATTTTGTATCATTTCTATAAAAATATAGCACAATGATTGAAAAAAAAACATCAAAAACGAAATTGTGTCACAATTTGGAGCCAATTTAATTTTAAATTTAGGTGAAGGTAGTCCTGGAAGTAGACGATCTTGATTATGTAAATTTTAGACAATGGGTCGTAAACAATATCGAATGCCCGTTGACCTAATCGCACTCTCGAGTAACGGACGTCGAGATGAGCCGCCTAAGACGATAGAAAAAGCGAAGAAAGGCTCTGACTGAGACTAAGGTTAGCCAAATTACAGCTTCCATGTCAGGTGGGGTGATTGATGTTTTAGCCAAAAACCGCGCTCTGACGTTTTCTACGAAATTAAAAAGTAAAACGTCAGAGCTAACTCCAAGAGCCGGTGGTTACTTTGGGTCAGCTTTATTAAACATGCGTAAACAGGCGTTAATAACTCGTTTCTCAAATTACCACTGAAAACTACATGTAGTTTTATGAGCCACTTTTACATCTACTTTTATGCAAAATTTCTAAAATTATGGGATCATAAATAATCAAAAATAATATTTAATTGTTTACAATATTTTTTTGATCAAATATAGAAAAAAGCTTATACTAAAAAAAAGTTTAATTGATGCAATTAAAATTTATTTGAATCTAATTTTTTCTGAGATTAAATACATTTAGTTGAGAAAAAGTGTTGAGCCATCGCTATGGCGACTATTATTAATTATCTTGAATATTATTTTAGAATGCATTTAGAAAAAAAATTTGATCTAACCAAACCATTTTGTCTAACGAAAACCAATTAATCAACAAAAATATTTCTTTAATTGAATAAAAGAATTTTTATGACTCTTTTAATTGAATGTTTTTTTATTGTAAAACAACAAAATTCTATAGTTGAACCAGAAAAGTTGGTTCAACCAAATATTTTTCAAGTGTGGGTTAAAATAAACCTTTTATTTATAAAACTCAGTTAATTATACAGTAAAACCTCATTTATCGGGACGCCCTTGAAATGTAAACACCTTGTTTATCGGGATTTGGAGGGGCTCCCCACTACCACCTACAGTCTCATGGTGGGTTGCCATGACTCTTGTTGTACACGGAGAAACTTTTTATATCAATTTTTACTATAGTATTTTTCAATTTAGGGAAAAACGTATCACTTTGAGGATTTTTGTTAATAGAAATACTAAACTTTATAATAATGATATGAAACTTCAGCATAGTTCATAGCAAATTTTACTATAGTTTATACTAAAGTTTCATATCATTATTATAAAGTTTAGTATTTTTATTAACAAAAATTCTCAAAGTGATAAGTTTTTCCCTAAATTGAAAAATACTATAGTAAAAATTGATATAAGAAGTTTCTCCATGTATGTTGACATTTAGTAATGGTAACGAAGGTATATATAATACGAAGGTATGTAAAAAAATTGACATAATAAAACTCCTGCAAATGAAACATCTGCAAACTATGTCACTATGTACAAGGAGTGGTGGCTGGAGGAGAAACAAAATGTCCCGATAAATGAGGTTGCGAGATCCCGATAAGTGAAGATCCCGATAAATGAGTGTCCCGATAAATGAGGTTTTACTGTACTCAGAAAAAAAATTTTTTGACTCGAGCAAACTTTTTTCTTGGATATAAAAAAATATTAAGTAAATTCAAACAAATTTCTAATTAAAAATGGAAAGTTTTAAAAGTATGAATAATGATTCGTATGCAAAAAATATTATAATATGAAGATAAGGAAGAGATTGAGAAAAATGATGAAGTGAAGCAACTGGAGCTTATGAAGATTCCAGAGAGATTCTTTTGGTAGAGAATATGCACCTACCGAGTAGCTTCCAGGTCCGGGGCCAGGAGTCGTGATGCAATAAAATAGCGCCACCCACCGGGTCGTCGTTATCTCTCGAGCATCTCGGCAATGCCTCACTTTGCTCTCGTCCTGGCTGCACGTCCCTGGACTCACAGAGGGCAAGGGTGCATAATGAACTCGTTAATTAACTATCAGGAAGCTGCATCGAATCTGATAACGGTAGCCACACGACGCGCCTTTCTCTGTCCTCGTAGAAGCGATGCTGTGCTCGGTTTACATCAAGTTTACAGGTGTAATCTTGCCACGAAAGATCATTTTATAAGCTAAATATTTTCTACGAAGTTTCTATAAGCAAAAACAGAAAATTCAATTTTTAGTTAATAATTCTCAAATTTATCATGTCAACTATTGAATATTCCTGAAATTTTTATTTTCTTGTAAAAATATTCGGATTATAAAGAAATGTTTAAGCTTTTGTTATAATCATTTATTTTTCCATAAAAATAATTAATGAATTATTGGAAAGATTGGAAAAACTGTATTCTAATTGGTTTGAAATATTCATATTTTTTATTTTTTGAATAAAGATTTGTCTGAAGTGAGAATTATATTCGCTCCAAAGTAGGATTAGTATTTTCACCTTAAATTACAATAAATATTACAAAAAATGACCCATAAAAAATTATATTAGAAAAAGTTATAATTTTGGATAATTTTATCAAATATTTATTTGTACACTTATTCCCCAAGAAAAAATCATACAAATTCCAGAAAAGTTTCACATGACTTAAATTTTTAGAAATTTTATAGAATTTTATTCAAACTTTTATAACATTTCTTGAACTATTGTGTAAAAATCTACATTAAAACCGTATCTAATTCTAACTAAAATTTTCTAAAGTTTTCATAGAGCAGATTTTTTAAAAATTATTTGTAACTTTCTGTTTGACAGCGAAAAGTAACTGATTAATAGCGAAATTTAAATTAAAGTGAAATGATAGAACATATTACTTATTGATTTCATTGGTTTTGTTCGACTGTCAACTAGCTAAAAATAATAATCGAAAAATATTAAGAACTGTTTATCTTTCTTCTTTTAAGTTATTCAAAAATAATAATTATTGTAAAATGAAACACACAGTAACACATATAAGGCCATCAATCAGTCAGACCACATGATTAAATTATACTCCTATTCAACAACATTTTTTTAAAAATTGGAAAAGTTTATCGATAATTACAGTTAACTGTAAATATTTTGTAAAATTTTCACTCAAATGAAGTTGACAGACATTCTTTGTCGTCTTCTCTTGTATTTTTCAAATTTTCAGGAATATATTTAGTAAAATAAAAAACCTATCATACATGAACTTTTACAGAAATTTTGTCACATGTTCTCGTTGATCCATGGCCTTAATTAAGGGGATCCGCCACTTTTGATAATTTTATTTTCATTTTTTGAATTTAGACCTTCCATATAATTTTATTTATGTTTAATACCTTTATTTAGAAAGGTTTAAGTTTTTTTTTTATTCTAGCACTTTCATGGATTCTTAAACTAAACATTTTGAGTTTATTTGGGCATTTTTTTGACATTTTTCGACTTTGAATAACTTTTTTCTTTTTTAACCAATTGTCATAATTTTTCTTTTATTTTGTTACTTATGATGTGTAGCAACTCTCCAGGTATGAAAAATAAGGTAACATGACAGATAGAAAAGTTAAGAATAAAATAAAATAAACAAATTAATAAGAATATCCCAAAATACGAAGAAAAACAAATTTCGTGGTTATTTCTTTAGCTAGAGTGCTTTCCATATCCAAAAAGTTGCTATACATTGTAAGGAACAAAATAAAAAAAGATTCATGACAATTGGTTAAAAAAAAAAAAGTTATCAAAACTCAAAGAATGTCACAAAAAATCCCAAAAAACTCCAAAATTTCAGCTTAAGAATACATAAAGGTGCTGTAATTTAAAATAAACCAAAGTCTTTCTAAATAAAGGTACCAAACATGACAAAAATTATATGGAAGGTCTAAACTCAAAAAATAAAAATATTAAAGGTGGCTGATCCCCATAAAGCCGTATGGCAGTCTCTGACGTCACCAATTATATACGACCGCTTTAAAATTAAAATAATAATTTGAACAAATTTTCCGAAGTAAACAGCAATGCGTTATATTTTCCTGCATTTCTGTTTTCTTTGGAAAATTTTTTAAAATTATTATTTTATTAGTAAAGCTTTCGTATATAATTGGTAATGACAGAACTTAATACATTTTCTAAATCTGAATTAGTCAAATTTGTACTGATTCATTAGTGAAGAAATATTTTTAATTGTTAAATCAGATAAAATCAGATAATTTTCACTTAAATAATAAGTGAAATTGGACTGATTTACAGTAACCTCTTTTTAGCTATTTGACTCAGTCAAATTTCACTGATAATCAGTAGATTTTGACTGATTCAAATTTAGAGAGCACAATCTTAAGAATAAAAAGGGCACCATTTAGAATAGCATCAAAAATTCAAAATAATTTTCTGGCCCTCATCCATAATCACCAAAATTGACCACCCATGCAGAAATTTCCTAATCTGACCCTGATCCGAAATGAAACGCCGAATCAGACCAGGACCCCACCAAGAAGATTAAAAATCAAACAGAGGATGTTGCAATAGTTTCTCCGACAGATCAGGCCCAAGGCAGCTTTGAAATTTCATCCCACATCAGGGCTTGCCATATTCCAGTCAGGACAAAATTTTTGAATGAACCTGGTTGTTTCCAATCTTTAGATGAGTGTTTCATTAAAATTATACTCTTCCACCAATAATTCGAAAAGTATTCTTACCAATTTTGAAATAAAGCCAAACGTATTCAAGTTATGATCTGAGCAATAAACCAAATGCTTCGTGACCAAGATGGACGTGCTTGATTGTCCCAAAGTAACTGATTGGACAATTAAAGTTGTCCAAACGTAATTCAGCAATGTCTTTATTCCAGGTAACTGGATTAAGATATCTATGAATTATTTAGCTACGCTGATTCCCTTCCCTGGGGCAATTGGGGATTTTAATTTTGGAACTTTAGGGGTCATAGATGCCCCAGGGATCGATCTTGATCTACGACGTGGAATCGCAGGAAGCCCAAGAGCTTAATAAATCAGTCAGTGCGCATTTAAAAGTGCATTAGAGAACTCTGATTGATATGCATTTAATAATAGAGATTCGACGCCAGAAGGTGCTCGTCTAGGAACTTTATAGCCGGTCCCCAAAATCTCGAGGTCCAGTTTTTGATCAAGGCAAGACCCGACTTGGTTGCGGGTGGCTCTCGAGTCTCGTAGAGTTTAATAATATGTTTTTATTCTATCGAGCTCCTGATCGTTGTACTGGATGCAGAGACGCCTAAGGCTCTTAGACGCCTTTTTCGCTCCTTCGGTTATTCCTCTTTGCTACGGTAGTCCATATTATAAACCCCTTCTAGGGTATAATATTTTTTCCAATGGTGGGTAATTAAATAAAAATTACCTAGGAATTACACTTGTAGAAGAAATTATAATTTCTTCTTTTTGATAATATCTTCCCAGGATTATTGTTCTAAAATGAAAAATTATACTTTTTGGGAATATTTTTAAAATTAAGGGTGTATTCTAGGTCGTGGGCTAAAAAAATAGGCTATTTTCGGGAATTTTTTGTGAGCATCCTATGGAAGATATGGATATAAAAATTATGAGGTATGATAAATAAAGTCTTAAAATACAAAAAAAAATTTTCTTTTGTTCATTTTTTTCAACTTTTACATACGAAATCCGTATTTTAACGCAACGCAATAACTTAGTAACAAGTTGCCTTCTCCATGATATCTTAGGGACGGCTTATCTAAAACAAAAAAACCAAAGCTTTTTGGATTCGGTATGACAGTGGCTACAAAATGAACTACGGACATTAATTTTCAACTAATTTTGTTAATTTTATGTAGAAAAACCAAAAAAATTGAAATTAGTTGTTTTTTTTCGCTGTTTTTTGTTTAAAAAATATAGTAAAAATCAAAATTTTAACATGATTGTAGTTCACTTTGTGAGTTCTTATGTGTAGAATATGTGGTTAAAATTTCAGAAGGATCGGTCCACTGGTTCTGGAGAAATCGTGGAGCTAGTCCGAAAAAACGTTGTTTTGAGAAAAACGCGTTTAAAGTTTTTTTTAACAAAAAATCATTAAAAAATCTTACATATACATATAACATATACATACATATAAATATAAATTCGAAAAATGTAAAAAAAAAAAATCGATTTTTCCACAGTGACCAACTAGAATACACCCTTAACCTCGAAAAAATGTATATGATGAATAAAATTTTTGAATAATTACAAGTGCCAATTTATTCTGAGTGCATCGAAATCCAATCGAGCGAATTAAATGGGTGTTGGAGTCACTTGCGTAAATAAAATTGGCAACGTCTATCTGATTTTAGATGTGTGTAAGTGTTGAGAGACGTGCATGCACGTATGATCGATCGTGCATCAAACACCAATAAGTTGTGCATATGCATTCGAGGATGATGGTTCAAACCCCCCTTTCCTTCTGCCCCGCACCAGGTCTCTTGACGCCTCACATGCATATCAATCTATTCAAGCTCTGCACCTCAATGCTCATTTTCATTCGAGAGTTGCAAGGAAATTTAGGCGAATTTGCATTCACAGCACAGTGCCTTTCGCTTCAGCGAAGGAAATAAAAATATAGGAAGGATTCTATCATTCCTGTAATTTATTCGAATCATTGAAGTAATAATAAATCGATGTAGAATTTTTATTAATTTGATTTGGTCCACCCCTGTGCAGAAATTGCCATATAATGGTCCACACCAAGTCATGCTACGTGATCAGGCTGCCAGATCTGGGCCCTGTCTGGTCAGGGCCATAGCAAAATAGGGACTCGATCGAGCCTCGTTACAGGCGCTGGTGGGGCATATTTTTACTTTGAACTTTGGAAATCATTTTAAGGGCATGGATCAACCAGTGAAACTGACTAAATCAAATAAGTTTTCCCACAATAATGAATTTTTTTGGCAGAAACTTTTGGTCCTAATAAAGGACATATTAACGGATGGCTTTAGACTTCAATTAGTTCTAAAATATAAAAACAATAATTCCTGTTTTATCGACACCAACATTCTTTTAATTGTTAAAAAATAATTAAAGTCTGTAGCTATCCGTTAATATGTCCATTATTACGTCCTAAAGTTTCAGCTAAAAAATACGTTGTTTTGGAAAAATGTTGGGGGAAACTGATTTCATTAATTTAGACAGCTTTACTGGTTGGTCCATGGATTTAAAGGCATTTTAAAAATTATTATTCCTTTTTCATTTGTGCCAATATTTTAACCAGTAGCTAAGTTTTTTTTATTTAGTCAATTCAAACTCTGCAAGAAACAATCATATAATTTATAGGGATTTTTGTTAGCGTCACTAATTACGAGAAGGAAGCCTACTTTTGTAAGTGCGTTAGAATAAATCATTTCTTTGTATTTTAACATTCGATAAATTAGTGGAATTTAATAAATCCGTTTTCAAATTACGATTAGAGTATAATTTACGATTGACTGATTAGTGCAATTGAATATTAAATTGAAAATTGTGTAATTGCTATTGAATATTCCTGAAATTTTTATTTTCTTGTAAAAATATTTGGATTATAAAGAAATGTTTAAGCTTTTGTTATAATCATTTATTTTTCCATAAAAAGTAATTAATAAATTATTGGAAAGATTGAATCCAATTGATGATGATGAATGAAGATTGTATTCCAATTGGTTAGAAATATTGATATTTTTTATTTTTTGAATAAAGATTTGTCTGAAGTGAGAATTATATTCGTTCCAAAGTAGGATTAGTATTTCCACCTTAAATTGCAATAAATATTACAATAAATGACCCATAAAAAAATTATATATTAGAAAAACTTATAATTTTGGATAATCTTATCGAATATTTATTTTTACCCTTATTCCCTAAGAAAAAATCATAAAAATTCCATAAAAGTTCCACATCACTTAAATTTTTCGAAATTTTATTCAAACTTTTATAACATTTCTTGAACTATTGTGTGAAAATCTACATTAAACCCATAACTAATTCTAACGAAAATTTTCTAAATTTTTCATAGAGCGGATTTTTTTAAAAATTATTTGTAACTTTCTGTTTGACAGCGAAAAGTAACTGATTAAGAGCGAAAGGTAATTTAAAGTGAATTGATAGAATATATTATTATATTTTATATTATCATTTTATCAAGCAAATGACACTCAGATGGTTAGTTGGACCCACAATAATATTCTGATAGTAATTTATAAAATTGCAAATTAACTATAAATTTAAGGATGATAGAAAGAAAGTTTCATTGTGATAAGTTAAAGTTGCTTTCAGCTCCGGAGAACCTGAAAAGCAAGTGAGAGAAGGAAAGATAGAACAAGAGCGAGGGTGAGACTTTCCTAGTTGAGAAATCCGCGGAAAAACGAGAGAGTACATTTTCCTCAAGGCCTGAGTGGTTTTCCTCGTTTCCCCGTCAGAGGAATAAATTCATAGGAAAGAAGGAATAAATATAAATATATTGTTTGCGTGCTTTCATGATGATTGTCGATACGCGCTCGTAACTAAATTCACGGAATCATCTTTATTCTTTGACGTGCCGTCCAGTTATTAGGTTTAATTGTTTTTTCTTCCTTAAGGAAAAAAGAACAATTAGGCAATATAAATGCCTCTGAATAATAATTAAACTGCTTGGCTTACCAAATTGAGCATTTAATTAAGTTTCATTCCATGGTTTACTGGTTACTGATTGCTGTGGATGAACAATTAAATTAAGTAAACAGATAATAATTATAACAGGAAATAAAACTTTGATCTTATTTAAGGGTATCCGCCACCTTTAATTGGTATATTTTTTATTTTTATTGATATTTTCCAAAATCAATATTTCTGGGTATGGAAAGCACTCTAGCTAAAAAAATAACTACAAAAATGTTTTTTTATATTTTGGGATATTTTTATTTATTTATTTTATTTGTAAATTTTTTTCAGTCATGTTACCTTATTTTCGATACCCGAAAAGTTGATACACATTGTAAGGAACAAAATAAAAGAAGAATCATGACAATTGGTTAAAAAACAAAATAGTGATTCAGTCAAGAAATGTTAAAAAAATGCCCAAAAGACTCCAAATTTTTAGTTTAAAAATACATAAAGATGCTAAAATTTTTTAAAACCCCTAAATCCTTCCTAAATAAAGGTACTAAATATAAAAAAAAATATATAGAAGGTCTAAGCTCAAAAAATAAAAATATTAAAAGTAGGGGATCTCCTTAATTTGAAGAAAATTGTTTTGAAAGTAACTCCCCATCAATTCAATTAGAATTCTATGTAATATTCGAATCAAGGAAAACAATAACCACTGCGCTACTACTTTTATATATTGATTTATGAATAATAATTGGAAATTATGATAATAGTGATTTTTAACATCAATAACAGTCATTATTCAATAGATATTATGTTCCTCAAATGGATTCTATTATAAGTTCAAGTTGTTTCTATGCAAATGAAGGTTCATTTACCTAAGGCATCATAGAGCTTTGTCACGTATCGACATTAGGAAACGACTTTCAATAAAATTTGCATAATCAGCCGGGTGGTATTTGTGTATCGTTGAAGGTGTATTGTGCATGACAAATCAGTGGCAGGTACGGAATACTATAAGTATGCATTTAGCCCAATCAAAACA
Organism: Diplolepis rosae; assembly: GCA_030998225.1. Taxonomy (NCBI): domain Eukaryota; kingdom Metazoa; phylum Arthropoda; class Insecta; order Hymenoptera; family Diplolepididae; genus Diplolepis; species Diplolepis rosae. The sequence continues at coordinate 10,119,973 of JAPYXD010000698.1, forward strand.
TTTGGACGTCAGCATACGTTCAATGAAATTCCTATGCAAACCTCATCGACACTTTCTCGATGCTAAGAGTGTCCTTGATGGAAGACCAAAATTCGACTATTTTTAAGCAGCAAAATATGTTTTATTCTATTCTCACACTGAAAAAACAGTATAGCTAAGAGAACTATATTTTGGTCCTTAGAACCAGAAAATATTGCTATCAGACCAATGCTACGGTATGGTCCTCAGAACTATACGAGTACAAAATACAAAATATTATGCCATCGTTATCGCTCTTGTATATTTTCGCGTGTGATAAAGCAATACGCGATACGCAAAAATGATCCTTCAAAGAAAGAAAAAATGCTCCAAACAAATCGACAAACGCTTCGAAAAAACGCCTCGAAAAAATGACACTTCTTTCTCATTTCGAGGTTAGAGTCGCGTGCATGCGAAGCAATGTATAGGTCGCGCGGCAAACCAGTATAGGCACCGTGCGTGACTGCAGCGCCATAGCATGAGTGAACTAAAGGAGGCTGTTCGAGAACTTTTACAATGTATTATAATGGGACTTAGTTATAAAAATGTTTATTATCAATAAAAAAACAAACAAAAAAACAATTTGATTCAATTTAAAATTCGATTGCTTTTCCTTGTGAAGTATTTGTGTGAAATCAGCAGTAAAAAGTAAGTATTTTCCATAATAAAAATGATATAGAAACCAGTAAATATAAGGTTAAGGTAGTTGTCGTGCCAAAAATCAGTCTCTGGAAAAAGAAGTTTTTCTATGATTTCAAGACTGGAAATTATATCATCAGCCCTGTCATATGTAAGGAAAGACACTCTTTTTAATGAAAAAATTTAAAAATTACGAAAAATAATTTTTTAATAATGTTTTTTGTAATAGCATTTTCCCTTAGTATCGCTTCTTACCAATTTTTAAAAAATGATTGAAGTTTCTTAAATCATTGCTTATTTTTTCTGGGAAAATATTCTCTACAACTTGACCGTTTCCAATTTTTGAAAATAAATTCTTTAATGACTGAAATAATTAAAAATCAATTTTCCAAAGCAAAATTTTTATAAACAAATTGCTGTATTTGATAATAATTGATTTATTTTCAAAAATTGGAAACGGTCAAGTTGTAGAGAATATTTTCCCCGAAAAAATAAGCATTGATTTAAGAAACTTCAATCATTTTTAAAAAATTGGTAAGAAGCGATAGTAAGGAAAAATCCTATTATAAAAAACATTATTAAAATATTATTTTTCGTAATTTTTTAATTTTTTCATTAAAAAGAGTGTCTTTTCTTACATATGTCACGGCTGATGATATAATTCTCAGTCTTGAAATCATAGAAAAACTTCTTTTCCCAGAGACTGTTTTTTGGCATGACGACTACCTTAAGTTAATGACAGATCAAAACAGACTAGAAAAATAATAAAGAATTGAATTGTAATTTCATGATGACACTTTTAGGTACTTGTTGAGTAAATAAATATTAATTGTTTATTTTCAGATTCAATTTCATCATGGATATAATTATTAAAACAGGTTTTCAATCAATTAAACATACAATAGAATTTCAACCACAAACGAAAATTAAAGGTAAAAATCTCGTTCTGGCAGAACACGTACGAGATGTCTAAGAGTTCCGTAGAAATAATGAAAGTTATTTAATAAAATCTCGTATAATTCGACAAGCATCAGTCCATGCAACACCCTACAGTACCCACTTATTCCTTTGATTTATTTTCCATTTAGACGTTGGAATTTATAAAATTTACACTCACTTTTCCTGCTTGTATTTTTACAAATCACAACACAACAACTTCGGTCGCTCATTTCAGCTATATTTTTTTAATTAAAACAAAATTTAGATTTGCACATGTATTTTGATTGCTCGGAAATATAAAACAGCCTCCTTTAACGCCTAAATTTTCCACCGCGTGCGCTGGCGTCGATTTAACTCTCCCTACCATGACTTCGCACGGTGCCTATACCGGTATAGGTCGAACAGCTATACTGTTTTTTCCTTGCAGATTATGACTTTATTTAGATCTATATTTGATTCTCTCAAACTCTAATCTGACGCTTAGAATATCTAGTCTGGGACTAGTCGGACTGGTCAGCCTGGCCCTAGTTTCCCACTAGTCACCTGAACTCAACGAAATTTCATCTGAGTACACTGTACAAAATTTTTTCGGGAATTTCCCTAAAATTGCAGGACACTAATTTTTGCAAGGTTACCGGAATTTTCTCATATATTTTCTAGGTAAAATTTTCAAAACTCCCTAAATTTTAGAAACTTTTCCCAAAATGTTCAGTAAATTTTCTGACGTTTTAGGGAAATCCCCTGAAATTTTGGTGAAACACATTTTCCTGAAGAAGAATATGAGATAATAATAGGAGAATCTAGTTTACCATGAAGCAGAAATGTCATTAGTGACTATCTAGATTAACTGGGTGGTTTTTAATTTTAAGCGGGTCGTCCACCTTCGAGCCGAAAATTCAAGCCTATTTCCGGTAATTAATTGCAAAGGAACTACTGAAGATAATTGAGAAAGTTTTTTTTTCTTTTATTGATATATGCTTCATCTTTTAAAATGTATTTTTGAAAATTAATAATAATCGCACTCGCGACCTTGGAACATAGACAACTTTGTAGTAAGACTTCGGACATCTGAGTTGTCTGAAATCAAAAAAATAAAATATGTCTTCAATTTGTATTACATTGGCTATGTTTTCCAGGAAGGGATTTTTTTAATTTTGAAATTTGTTAAAATTATGCAATTTTTATAAAAAATTCGAATTTTGACCTATCAGAGGCTGTAAAAATGAAACAAAACAAAAATTTTAAAATCGTACTCGGGAAAAAATAGCGACATGTTTACTGAATAACTGAAAGAAAAATTAATCAAATTCTGTAATCGGCTATAAAAATTTTGATTTTTCAAAACCACGAAGGTGGACGACCCCCTTAACGCACGAATCATTGATTTCTAGACCGATTATCACAATAGTATCAATCCCCATTGAAATAATTGCTAAATAATATTTTGTTTTCGCTTGACATTTGCATTCCGATCAGTATTGGTTTTTGATTTTTGGCAAGTACTCCTATTTAGCGGCTTGCCAGTGACTATTAATTTTCAATACGGAGAAACTTAAGTTTACAATTTTTGATCAATTATGTTTCAATTTAGGTAAAAAGGTGTCTATAGTAAGAAGTTTTCACGGTGAAATACTGAATGCTAGATGAACTATATTAGGCTAGGAATAATTACCATTGCAACTCGATTTTCTCTAGATTCCTAATATTTTTTAGAATTATCATTTAAAAAAAACATATTGTTATTCAAAGTTTCTTCGTGTAGAGAGAAAAAATTTCGCAATATTTCTGCTCTGTTTCTATTTTTTTTTAATTTACACAGAGAAACTTTTAATAGCAATATATGTTTTTTTTATATTGATGATTCTAAAAATATTAGGAATCTAGGGAAAATCAAGGTTTAATGATAATTATTCCTAGCAGACTGGAAATTTTTCGCAGTCAACAAACAAAAAATTCGAAAAATGATATGAAATTTTACTATAGGTTATAGTAAGTATTTTGCTGTTACAAAATCTCATTATGACACTTTTCCCCTCAATGGAAACATAATTTAGCAAAAATTGTAAACCTGGGTTTCTCCATCTAATATTGTCAATTGAAAACAAAATTGTAACTTAAAAACTAGAGGCTCTAGTCAATTCTAAACAGTAAATTTTGTATTTTGCCAAAAGTTTTGCATTGAAAATCAAGATAGGACAAAAATCCTCTTTTTTCACTGATTTACCACTTTCCCTGCAAAAATTCCTTGACCTGGCACTGACCTGGACCCATTTGGTTGGATATACAGGCTCGGTTCGACGTTTATGTCACCCCAGAGCTTGCCAGTCCCAGGCCGCGTTTGACTCACAGAGAAATTCCTATATTCGTTAAAAATGAACAATTATACAGATATTTTGAGAATTTAATCCTCTGCTTTTTGTGCCTAATTATAAATAAGACTTCGTCACCAGGCCGCATGCATGGGTGATTATATGCTTATTTTTTATCTCTAGCCAGGCTTACAAGTACATACCTAAGACACCCTTGTCGTTTCTCGATGGTTTACGCACGAGATTTCGCGTCCGATATGAAGAAAGTAATTCTTGGAATGCTTGCTCGCATGCAAACATGCGCTTCGCCGAGGTGGTTTCATCGGCAGGAGGCAGAAGCTTCTAGCGCCCTGAGGAACAACGCAAAAGGGGCAATTTGTGTTTAATTATTTAAATAAATGTATACTATGGCGGAGACGTTCGTTACCAGGCAAATGCAGGCAAATGAGTGAAACGGTAACACGCAAGCCAGCCGAGAGCCTCTTTGTACTCTTATACACAAGACGGCCTATTAACATCGCTCATGATTCAAGAGATAGCAAATTTTTCTTGGAAATGTTCGTGCTAAACTTAATTTCAGCGCGCCATTTTCTCCTCTATGAAACCAGAAAAAATCTCCATAGAACATTTTATTTACAATCACACCCAGAAAACAGTTTCTTTGGATCAAAGAAACATTTCTTTGATATATGGTCAAAGAAAAAGTTTCTTTGAATTGAAGAAAGTTTCCCTGATTCAAAAAAAATTTCTTTAATGTAAACAAATTTTTTCCTTGGATGAAAGAAAATTTTTTTGGTTTAACAAAACTATCTTTAGTTCAAAGAAATTTTTGCTTTGACCGCATATCAAAGAAACTGTTTTCTCAGTGCAGTATTTTACTGAAAAACAGTGAAAATGACACTGAAGTTGGTCAGAAAAGTCTGCTTCACTGATCAACAATAACAATTTCCTTGTTTTTAAGTAAAATACCATTGATTGTCAGTAAAATTTTCACAGACGTGAAAAAGTAGCCCATTTCCGTCTATTTCGTCTGTGAAATTTCACTGATTCAAATTTAGAAAGACGATTTCAAAAAGACTCAGAGTTTTAAAAAATAGCAAGTTTCCCTTCTCCGGAATTTTTTTTTTTAATTGTTTACTTCAAGAATCGAAAAATGTTTAGTTATAGAGTTTTAATTGCATTAAAATATAAAATTAAAAAGTCAGAATTTTTCAGAATTTTGTAAACATTAAAAATAAAACTAAACTCGAATAACTTTTATTTCGTTCTTTTACATCCTTTTTAGTTATTATAAAAAGTTGCAATACATAATATTTTCAAACTTTTTCGCGCATTATTTTCCTCGTGTATTATTAGTATAAAGAAAACACGTAAAACAGAGATCTGAAGAGAATCTGAATCAGTCAAATTTTCACTGATTGAATCAGTGATTTGCCTTTCCACTGATTCATCAGTGAAAAAATATTTTTATCTGATAAATCAGTTAATTTTCACTGATTCATAACTGACGATCAGTAGATTATGACTGATTCAAATTTAGAGAGTAAGGATGGTGAGAATTCAAATTTTTTTACACGAAATTCAATTAGAACGAATCACTTACTAGTTCTACATATGAAAGTAGAAACTCGCAATAAGTCGGCGTCGCAGAAGAAAATTACGAATTTGTGAAATATTCCAATGCGCCAATGGACACAGAAGGTAGGAGAATCTATTTTGCAATAGCACTTTTGCTAATACCACGTGTCACTGATTGCATAATTTATCTGACTTCAAGCAAAAGAATATTTATCAGTTTTAAATTTATGTCAAAGAATCACTCGTTATTTATCTACTTCTAATGTGTCCGTAGAATATATTATTAATTTATATATATGATGCTTCGAGTGTTCAGATATTTCATTGTTAAACACCTGCATACATTATAGAAAATACCATTAATACTCAAGCACACATATATAGAGCCCACACAGGTAGAAGAAAGACCCTAGCCGCTATTTTATTGCCGGGAAAAGAGCTACTGTGCATAAACGATTAGCCGCTTCTGCTCACTGACCTCACACATCTGTCGGCTATTTAATTCTCTAAGATAGCAGTTTGCCTTTATAGTAGATCACTCGAAACAATGACATAATCCAAAGGAACAAAGTTGTTTTTTTTCATCCCGAAATTTAAAACTAATCCTCTAAAAATACTATCAAAATCTCTTTCCTGATAGCTACTCTCTAAATATGAATTAGTGAAAATCTACTGATTATCAGTGAAATTTGACTGATTCAAATAGCTAAAAAGAGGTTACTGTAAATCAGTCGAATTCCACTGATTGCTTCAGTGAAAATTAACTGATTTGACAGTGAAAATATTTTTTCCACTGATTCAATTAGTGATAATCAACTGATTTAACAGTGAAATATATTTTTTAACTGGTGAATCAGTGAAAAGGCAAATCACTGATTCAATCAGTAAAAATTTGACTGATTCAGATTTAGAGAGTAGACCTTTCAATTAAAATCTAGTTAGATTCCAACTAGAATTTTCATATTTTTTTAATGATGTTCCAAATTAATATTTGTGGACAAATTTTAAAGTTGTTTGAAAAACATTACCATATCTAAATGGGACTTCAATATTTTTTCATAACACATTAGAAATTTCAAACAAGATGAAAAAGATTAGTTGAACAAGGGGTATCGAGAACAAATAGAAAATAATAATTATACAAAAGGGGCTATCCATAAATTACGTAACACTTTTTTCGACAATTTTGGAATACCCCCCCCCCCCCCCAGGCTGTTGTGTAATTTTATTAACACTAGATATATATATAACTGAAAAATATTTTCCATGAAGTTTTTAATAATAAATCTTTTAATTCAATTTAGATGAAACTGTTTTTTTGCAAAAAGCTTGAATTTTGTTGTATGAGTCAAAGTGGATCACTCCAGTAAAAATAGGTATATAATCAACACTCGTAAATCTAGTGTTAAATATTTGTTTCGATCAACGCAGTCGATGCATTAGAAACGTGATAAAACATCAGATAAGTATTAAAATAAAAAAGGAAAAGTAGATAATATGGAATACGAAACAAAATGTATTTAATTAATATATACAAATAGAATATTTTCAATTAAAAAACGGATGGTATTAAAGTAGTTTATCTACGAAAACTAGACCTCAGACAAAAATAGATAATTTTGCTTTCAAGAGTAGCTAAAAAATGGTTATTGAAGGGCTGATTTGAAAGAAAAAAGATTATTTTTGAAGAAAAAAAGTTAAAACAAAAAAATAATGCATTTAAAGTTTTTTATTTTTGTCAAACTTTTTTCTTTATTGCTTCATACCAAATTTTAAAAAATGATGTGATTCTAATAAATCACGGATCATTTTTTCAGGAAAAAGATTCTTTACAATTTAACCGTTTCCAATTTTCTAAAATGAATAAATTATTACCAAATTCAGCAATTTGTTTATAAGAATTTTGTATGGAAAAATTGATTTTTAATGGTTGTTTTAAAAAGTTGTGAAGATTCTTCTTACTGAAAAAATGATTTGTGATTTATTAGAATCGCATCATTTTGTAAAATTTGGTATGAAGCGATAAGGAAAAAAGTTTGATCTATTCTTTTTCAAATTAGCCCTTCAATAATAATATTGCTATTCCTGCAAGCAAAATCATCTTTTTTTGCCTGAGGTCTAATTTTCGTGAATGATTTACCTTAAAATAAAATTAAAACATCATAAAGCGCCAAATTCAAATTAAAACAAAATGAATATTAAATACAGTGTTAGTTTGTCGAAAATATTACGTAATTTATGGATGGTCTCAAAGAGAAATAAGCAATAAAAAATATACTTTCCAGATCCATAATTATTAAAAATAAAAAAATGTCCTTCTTTTGTTTGTTTTTAACCAGACTTTAACGAAAGTGTCAATTTAATGAGATTTAGTTGTCTTATCGGAATGAAGTTGCATAATTTCAAAAGATATTTTTTTCAATCTGTATTAAGCTTTTTGATTCTCTTATATCTCGCAAATTTAATTTTTCTGAAAAGAATATTTTTATTTGCCCCTGAAAAATGACTCGTGAAATAAAAGAGTCCCTTATTTACTATTTTTCATTCAATCTTTTTCTAGTCAGTACTGCTTTGTCAAATATCAGTAACGTCAGAGCTTAGGATTAGAATGTCTATTAATAATTAAATAATCTGATTAAAAGTAGAAGTAACTAATAATTGAATAATTTAATTTGTAGATATTGTTTTAATATATAGGCAGATTGTAAGTGAATGGATTCGTTTTTTGAAGAAAAATGGAAAACGCATCAATGACATGCAAATAAGGAATGATTTTTTCGAAATTTTGGACCCCACCCCCCCCCCCCCCCCCGGCCCTTTAAACTGTTACGTAATTTTATTAAATATTTGTTTGCATCAACACAGTCGATGCATTGGAAACGTGATGAAAACATCAGATAAATATTAAAATAAAAAAGAAAAAGTAGACAATGTGGAATACAAAACGGAATATATTTAATTAATTTCTACAAATAGAATATTTTCAATTAAAAAACGGATGATATTGAAATCAAATTTTAGCATCATAAGGCGCAAAATTCAAATACTATATTTTGAAATTAAAACAAAGTGAATGATAAATACAATGTTAATTTATCGAAAGTATTACGTAATTTATAGATAACTTCAAAGAGAAATAAGTTATAAAAAATATAAGTTCCAGATCCATAATTTGTATCGCTTCTGAAAGGAAAAATAAAAAAAATTCCTTCTTTTGTTTGTTTTTAACAAGACTTTAACGAAAGTGTCAATTTGATCAAATTTAGTTGTCTTATCGGGATGAAGTTGCGAAATTTAAAAAGATATTTTTTTCGATCGTTATTAAGCTTTTTGATTCTCACATATCTCGCAAATTGACATTTTTCTAAAAAGAAAATTTTTATTTGCCTCTAAAAAATGTCTCGTGAAATAAAAGAGTCCCTTATGTACGATTTTTCATTCAACCTTTTTCTGGTCAGCACAGCTTTATCGAATATTAGAAACGTCAGAGGTTAGGATTAAAATGTCTATTATCAATTAAATAATTTGAATAAAAGTATAAGTAGCAAATAATTGAATACATTAATTTGTTGATAATGTTTTGATAGATAGGCAGATTGTAAGTAAATGGATTCGTTTTTTGAAGAAAAATGGAAAAAGCATCGATGACATGCAAATAAGAAATGATTTTATGTATTACTTGGTATTGAATGTACAAAATGGATCATTAAAACATCCATTTAACGAACCTCCACCAAAGAAGAGTTTAAAGTCAATTGCCTATCTTCTGGTAATTACAAAATAACTTTCAAAGCTCATAAGAACATTTTAAAAATGCAAATTAAATTTTTATACTAGCCAGATGATGAAGAGCAGAATTCATCTGAGCCAATCTTAGGTCGTGGAAAAAAATCTGCAATTTTTCGCAAATCCCCAGACGGAGGCGAATTTTTAATATCTCAACCAATCCCAGACGTCGGAGCATTTTGTTACTTAGCAGTCGTTACAAAAAAGAAACACTAAGTTTTCATTATACAAACTGTATATTCATAAAAATAACATGTTTGTAGAAATTTTTAATTAATTTCTGTTTATTAAAAATACGTTTTATTTTTATTATCGTATAGTGAGCAGGTAATACCGTTTAATTTTCACGGAGTGAAGATTGACTGGCCACACGGCACAGATTGCGACGCGAAACCGCCAGTTTTACGATTCATTAAAATACCATTTCTTATGCAGCGCACCTAATTACCTGGTGAAAAAAATATCGTGGCTACTCCCCTTTGTATTCTCTTTTATTCTATCCTCATCATTCTTTCTGTTTTCGACCTTTCCTTCTCACTTTTCCTTTCCCACTTTTATTCTTCTTCTTTTCTTATCAATATTCACAGGGGTTCTATTTTTAAAAAAAAGATTTTTAAAATTATTTAATCACGAAAAATCCATGAAAAATTTGAATAAAATATTCATTGAAGAAAGACGATACTATTTAAAAATTACACAATTACAACTTCTTATTGTTTATCTTTAAGAAATTAATTGATGGTATAACAAAAAATATTAAACATTTTATGTCTTCAATTCTAAATTATTTAATCAAATGGGGTATCAATTTTTGGTGAATTTGACGGAAGATTGTTTGTTTGGTTCAGTTTTTTCGAACAAATATTTCAGTAGGCTTAACAAAATTTTGTTTGATTTTCTGGACACACGGGGAAAAATGGATTTTAAAATTTAATATCCAGGTCCAGTGACTATGGGACAGCTATTTAGATTATAAACACTATAATCTAGATTATGAGAAGTATAATTCAAATTATAAGTGACATAACCTACAATTGTTTCTATGTTCTAATATCATATCGCTTATAATCGAGATTACAGTTTTTATAATTTAAATGACTGTAGTATAGTCATTGGAGCTGGATATGAAATTTTATAATTCATTTTTCTTCGTGTAAATACATTGCAATTTACACTTTCTTAAGTCGAGAAGGATAATTTCTAAAGAAACAAAAAATCCTCGTGGATAGCAAAATATGCATTAAAAGGGACAAAATAATTTAAATTTATACAGAATATAAAAAAAACCGTTGTGCATAACATACGGAGAAACTTTATATATCAATATATGTTTTTTTCAATCACGATAATTCTAAAAAATATTAGGAATCTAGGGAAAATCGAGGTGCACTGGTAATTATTCCTAGCGAACTAGAAATGTTTCGCAGTCAAAGTACTAAAAATTCGAAAAATGATATGAAACTTTGGTATAAGTTATAGTAAAGTTTTATATAATCCATAGTAAATTATCATATAGTGCTTCTAAAATTCAGAATTTTATTGCGAATAATTCTCACAATGACACGTTTTACTCTAAATTGAAACATAGTTTAGCAAAAATTTTAAACTTGAGTTTCCCCTGCAGGTAGGAAAAGATCAATTTCAACGGATAGAAAAGTATTCGATAGCTTTCTTCCCTTTCCAAGATTCAAATACATAAATATTCTATCCTTCCACTCCAAAATTTCTAATAAAATTTTACCAGACTCAAGAAAGCAAACGAAAAGTACCAGATCGATGAGATTTGATTTCACTGATTCAATAAGTGAATTCAATCTATTTCACTGATTCTCAGTGAAAGACTTATAACTGCTGCCATCAGTGAATAGTAAGGTGGTCCAAAATGGCGACTTTTAAATAAATGCAAACGATCCCCCCAAAAAGTTTCGAAATCCAAAAACATAGAGGTTCTATTTTTTCTTTTTTCAAAATTTTGATTTTATATGGTGCCTGTTGGGACTTGAAATTTGCATGGGAAAATGCATGGGAAAAAGTCAGTTTTTGGTATTTTTCGAATAATTGTTCAGAGTTAGGGAAAAGTTGACATTAAAGTTATTTATTTTTTTTCATCAATTCGCCTAAAATTTTGGTTTCTTGTAATAAATCTATATATTTGAATTTCAAGGTATCTTCTCTACATTATTTAATAAATCCTAAATTGTTTAAACAAATTTAATTTGTTTAAAAAATTTAGGATTTATTAGATAATGTATAGAGGATACCTTGAAATTAAAATATATAGGTTTATCACAAGAAAAGCTGACTTTTTTACCATAAATTGCAAAAAAGTAGAAAATTAATAATAATTAATTGTTTAAACAATAGAAAGAAATTAATAAATAAATAAAGAAATAAATAAAGTTACTTTCAGATAATAAACTGCCATTCCGATCTCAGAGAACAGATTTAAAACGAATTTTATAGAAGAACATATTATTTAAACAAATAGAATTTATTTAAATAAATGGAAATTAACTAAAAAACATTTGTAAACATTCCAATAGACCTATAGTAATGATTTCCGGAAAAAAAGGAGAATAAACTGCTTAAAAGAGTCAATTTCCTGAAGAATGTACATTTTTCGATTTAAGGGTAGTTTTCAGGGCATCCTGGGGGTGTCAATCGTGGGGTTTAATGTCAACTTTTCCCTAACTCTGAACAATTATTCGAAAAATACCAAAAACTGACTTTTTCCCATGCAAATTTCAAGTCCCAACAGGCACCATATAAAATCAAAATTTTGAAAAAAGAAAAAATAGGACCTTTATTTTATTGGATTTCTAAACTTTTTGGGGGGATCGTTTGCATCTAGTATCAAAAAAATTTTTGCAATGCATTTTTGGACCACCCTAGTGAATAGTCACTGAGAATCAGTGGCCGTTCACTGATCCAGGTTTTGAGAGAATATTTTGGAAAGACACGATGCCAGGCATGAAGTTCAGATCGAAATAAGCAGAAGATATTGGAAGTGGTTTGAAAGTGGCAAAGGGTAAAAGAATGAGTGGCGAGGGGTGGTTCTCGAGAGGGGAGCTATTAGCTGGCATATTAGCAGTTAAAATTGAAATTTGCACGGACAGTTCGATGCGCAGCGGCTTCAGGTTGAACTTCGGCTTTGGCGGGCACGACTGAAGTAAAGAGAAAAGAGAGAAGAGATTGAAGAACCGAATCTGCCACGCATCGAGTTCGACGTGGTCTTCTCGTCTTCTACTCACTACCTCTTCAGGTATGAAATGAGATATGGTTATACGAGGCCCATATACCACCACCATCCTCAGGGCCACCGACCCCATGCAGTAACCCATATGAAACGCTGCATCCTCAACTCCTTCGAATTTGCAAGTTATGTCCCGCTCGTGATTAGTAATACTCTATAACCCACGCTCCAACGAAGGCATGACGAAATATTCTAACGCGAATCGAAAACAGAAGAGAATACATGAACTGATCTCCATTCAGAGTCTGAACCTCAAGTCAATCCTTTAATATGAAAGACATTCACTTAAAATGCTTGTACATTTTTACGATGCAAAACAATTCACCATTTGGTTCTTTAAGGGCATGTGATAGTTGAGAAAAGTATTAATTTCATGTGTACAATTTAGTCCAAGTTCTATATAGAAATGGACGTAGATAAACTACTTTTGGTGGTCCGTTTTTATCTTCTCTGTCATTTCCCAAATTTTAAAAACAAAAGTTTATGAAGTTTGTAGACAAAAATGTAGAAATCTAAAATCAATCAAATATTCTAAGTATCACATGCCTTTAATTTATATCTAGATACTTATTGAGTACTCTGAGAACAATTTACGGAGGAATATCTTCAAAGTTTAAGAAAATAGGACATTTTTATTTATTTTAGTTTTCTACGTGTTTGTGTACAAAATACATAAAATTTCGTTTTCAACATTTGGAAAATAGCGGAGATGATAAAAACGGACGTAGATAAACTACTTTTGGTTTTGACAATGAATGTAATTTTTTCTATGGAGCCACGTCACAATTTGCAGACCCCCCCTCCCATAAATTGTGTGACGTATTATGTGAACAGCCCCTATATATATTCATAAAATTAAACTTTTTTTCAATTTTCAAACCAAAAGTGGTGTATCTACGTCCGTTTTTATCTTCTCTGTCACTTCCCAAATTTTGAAAACAAAATTTTATGAAGTTTGTACACAAACATGTAGAAATATAAAATCAATCAAATTTAAGGTAGTTCGTTCACGAAAATTAGACCTCAAGCAAAAATAGATAATTTTGCTTTCAAGAACATCAATATTATTATTGAAGGGCTAATTTAAAAGAGAAAAGATTATTTTACATGAAGAAAATTTGAAACACAAAAAAATAATTTTATTAATAAATTTTATTTTTGCCCAAACTTTTATCCTTAATGCTTCCTACCAAATTTTGCAAAATGATGCGATTCTAATAAATCATGGTTCATTTTTTTAGGAAAAAGATTCTCTACAACTTGACGTTTCTAATTTTTGCAAATGAATTCTTTAATGGCTGAAATTATAAAAAAACAATTTTTCAAATTGAAATTTTTATAAACAAATTGCTGTATTTGATAATAATTAATTCAATTTCAAAAATAGGAAACGGTCATGTTGTAGAGAATCTTTTTCCTAAAAAAATGAACCGTGATTTATTGGAATCGCATAATTTTTAAAAATTTGGCTCGAAGCGATAAGAAAATAAGTTTGGGCAAAAATAAAATTAATTAATAAAATTATTTTTTGGTGTTTCAAATTTTTTCATGAAAAATAATCTTTTCTCTTTCAAATTAGCCCTTTAATAATAATATTTCTATTCTTGAAAGCAAAATTATCTATTTTTGTCTGAGGTCTAATTTTTGTGAACGAATTACCTTAATTTATATCTAGGTACTTATTGAGTACACTGAGAAAAAAAATTTACGGAGGAATATCTTCAAAGCTTAAGAAAATAGGAAATTTTTATTTATTTTAGGTTTCTACGTGTTTGTGTACAAAATACATAAAATTTTGTTTTCAACATTTGGAAAATGGTGGAGATGATAAAAACGGACGTAGATAGACTTCTTCTGGGTTTTGAAAGGGAAAAATAGTTCATTTTAGCAAAATCTGTCAAAATCACTTTTTTTATTAAAGAAACTGAAAGTAGTTTATCTACGTCCGTTTTTATCTTCTCTGTGATTCCCTAAATCACAAAATCTGAAGAGCGCGATCGCGCTCTGCTTGGGACTCAAACGGTCAAGGTAGTTGTGCCAAATATAAGGTTTCTGGAAAGAAAAACTTCTCTATGATTTTAGGAATTAAAATGATATTATCAGTCATGTCGTATTGAAAAAAAATAAAGATTTTTTATGAGAAAAGTTGAAAACTTACAAAACATATGTAATACCCTTAATAATGTTTTTTTGTAATTGAATTTTTATACTAATATCGCTTCTTACCAATTTTTAAAAAATGATTTGTTTTTCAAAAAGCATGACTTATTTTTTCATAGAAAATATTCTCTACAACTCTACTGTTATAAATTTTACAAATAAAGAATAAAATCTTTAAATATAGTTATTTAAAAAAAAAAATTTTATTTATAAAAATTCTTCTAACGATTTCAGGCACTGAAAATTTTTCTTAAAACTGGAAACAGTAGAGTTGTAGAAAATATTTTCACCGAAAAGATGAGCCATTTTTTATGATTATCAGTCATATCTTATGAAAGAAAAAACATATTTTATGGAAAAATTTAAAACTTCCGAAAAATAATACTTTTAATAATGTTTTTTTTTGTAATTGACTATTTAATACTATCGCTTCTTGAATTTTCGAAACTGGAAACATTAGAGATTATTTTCCCTAAAAAAATAAGCCATGATTGATGAGAATCCAATCACTTATAAAAAATTGTATCATCATCGTATATCAATTTTCTTAAGTATTAAATTTTGTTAATAAAAAATAATGTTTTTTCTTTCATAAGACATGACTGATAATATGATCTCAAGTCTTAAAATCATAGAAAAACTTTTTTTTTCAAAGACCAAATTTTTGGCTCAACTACCTTAACTAAGGGATAAATATTTGACATTATGGGAATAATATTAGATAAATATTTAGATAATAAGCCATGATATTTAAATGTTAACTTTAATTATCTGCGATATAAAAATGTAAAATCTGTAGATTTTATATTGTAATATATAGATTAAAATGTATATGAATTTTGATTGCATGGCTTCCATTCAATATACATATCCCTGGCGGGTCTTTCGAAAGAAAATCCGATCCATTTCGAAATCTGTTTCTGAATCAGTTCAAATTGAAAATCAATTCGAGGCTCTAATCCAAATAAATCTGAACCAAGTTTTAAGCTCGGCTGAACTATAAGCCGGATTCTCAATCCAAATGAATCCGAGGTCGGAATGATTCGGATTCATTCGTATTGAATTCTCGGATTGATTTTCAACCGATTTGTATCGAACAAGATTCAAAATATAAATTAATTCTAAATATAAATTAATTTAAAACAAAAGTATATTAAAATTAACATTACAGCTATATGGTATAAATTTTAATATAAGTGTGAAATGTTTTCTATATTTTTGTAAGCTGATTTTTGTTAATATGCAGAGATACCCAAATTAGAATAATATTTTTACATTGAAAATAATACGTTTTGTATATCAAATTAATTGAAATTTTTAAGAATAAAAGCTTCGGTAATGTCTATTTTTTCAGTCTACTGAGCTCAAAATTCGTTTTACTCCTGTAGAAAATTTTAATATAACAATGTTTTTAAAAAAAATTTTAATGGACGCTGCAGGGGTCATTTAACGGAAATTTCACAATCGAAAATAAAATACAGAAAAGTGAAATCATAGGGAGGTGGAGATTAAAAACACTTGAGAGAAAATGTTTAAGAAAGGCTTTCATCTAAAATGTCTGAAGTCAATCATAAAAGTATAAAGATTCTTTCAATTGATCCTGAACAGCGGGTACCGAGGCCAACTCTGCAGGGATAATTACAAGTTTTAGAGAATCTCGATTCATTCCAATAAACGTAAATGTCGTTTCAGGAAACCGTTAGAATTTAGATTCTACACGGAGAAACTTTTTATATCAATTTTTACTAGAGTATTTTTCAATTTAGGGACAAACATATCACTCTGAGAATTTTTGTCAGTAAAAATATTAAACTTTAGAAGAATGATGTGAAACTTTAGTATAGAGTATAGTAAAATTTGCTATGAACTATTCTAAAGTTTCATAACATATTTCTAAAGATTAGTAGTTTTACTGGAAAAAATTCTCAGAGTGGTACGTTTGTCCCTAAATTGCAAAATACTCTAGTAAAAATTCCCTATATATAAACTATATATAGTTTATATATATAGTTATTAGTATATATATTAGTGCTGGGGCTGAAGTACAATATAATTTATATAGTTTATATATAGGGAATTTTTACTAGAGTATTATAAATATCTTTTTATTTTCTCAATAATTTGAATCAGTAGTCTTTTTACTAATTTCTAGCAGTGAAACATTTTTAGGTTCAAAATATTACCTGTTTCAAGTCGTATTCACTGATAGAACATAGTCGAAGATCCTGATTGAAATTTAGAGAGCAAACGTCCAGAGATTTACACACAAGAAACTAAATATTTAAGTAAAATACGATAAATTTTTATTCTGGTTTATTAATACAGCACTGTAAGAATATTCTATTCGTTTTCTACAAATTATAGAAAATTCTAATCATCAGTATTTGCACTCATAATTTTAATACGTTTCTTCAAGAAATATAATTCTTTTAAGCTCTTAAAGATCAAAGTATTATTACAAGCTTCAGTTTTACATTCTGATTACACTGAGAGAAATTGGCTTTGGTTCCTGTGCACATAGCACATAAATTTTTTGTACAGTAGTTGCCTTGACCAAAAAAGTTGAGAGAAGCTACTACTTTTATAGTTATCATGACAGTAATTTGGACTTTTTTGTGTATTCGGTTGTTGTGACCAAAGATGATGATTAGAATGAGCTTTATACGTACCCCAACGGTTAGTACACGTACATTTTCTTTATGTGTACTGCCAAGCTCCTTTGGTTACTACAACCGCAGCGTTCGCTGTTGCGCTAGACAAATCAAGTATAACTTTCATTGAAAGATATGCAGCCTAAGTTGAATCCTGCCAATTCTCGTTCTCGATTCCTGGACTATATTTCACCGTGCCAAGCATTATCAGGTAAATAATTCTATTATAAATATAGTTTGACAATTCTTTCTAAATGATAAACGATTTTGTTCGGGGACAATGCAATGCGTTCCAATTTTGCTGTCTCGTCGTATTTTGTCAAAACTATAGTCAGTCAAAAAAAGTTTATGATGATGAAAAAAGTGACAATTTTTTAACTTAATCGACGAAAGTTATCATAAATATCATTATACCGGATTATTTTTCTTAGATCTTTTCGGTGAAACTTTATTTTTTCTCATCAAATTGAATTTGTATTTTGATAACTAAGAGAACCATACCTATAACCTTAAAAATAATTTTGGCTGGGTATTTACTGTCCGTAGACTTAGTCATTTTAACTAAACTCTATGCGCGGCTTTACGATGGACTTTGGTTCCTATAACCGCAGCGCTATGGTATTTCAAGTACCAGAATCGTGGTCTCAGTAACGTTCCTTGCAGTTGAAGTAAACACTTTTCCAATGTATGACAGCCACTACCATGATTGTCATGAGAACTTTAACATTTTTGTAAAGACGATTTTAACAAAAAAACTTTGGTCAGTGAAACCTAAAATTTCTCTCTGTGTATAAATATAAAATAATTATCATATATTTTTTACCTTGTAGTTGGAAATTATTTTGAGACTCATTCGTTTGATTTTGATTGCTTTAATTAAATTGAAAGCATAATCATAGACTTTCAGTTTGATATAATTTCGATTCGATTATAAGGAAACACAGGCCAGATTTCATTTATGCGATCGATTCACTAAACACGCCCTAGACTGTTTTATTCTGCATTTTGGAAATTACCCAGTGTGATCGACCAACTGTCAACCAACAGTGCAAAAAACGAACCTATAAGTAAAAAAGTCTCATTTTCCACCCCAAGTTGCATTGTGTCCGCTCATATGCAGATGCTTCAGATAAAAGGATATTTTTTTGCTCAAACTTGGAAGGGAAGATCAATATTTGCATAAAGCGAACGAGCAGCTCAAGAATCCGTGACGAAATGGTGGGAAGCTACTTCAACGGATAACGATCAATGATTTTTATGGGCGGGTGCGACTAATGTATGACCTTCACCTTATTTTTTCCCTTCCAAATAAATGATTCTGATTTGAGCATTGTAGTTCGTCTGACATCTAAAAAGCATTCGAATAAAATTCTCTTATATCGATTAATATTCATTTCCCCCAATGAAGATCCATCTTCTTATTTAGATGAATTTTCTATAAGGTTATAATAAATTATTAAATGATTGTGAAAGTTCCAGAAAGTTAAATTATTTCCATATTCCCATCATTACAAAGAGTGTTCATTATCATAATTATTAATTACACTAATTAATAGCAGCACATATAATTTCCTTATATTGGACAAGAATCTCTGACGAATAGAATACTTGAACTACTGCACGTGCAAATTCTGTTACATGAAAAATTGCGCTCGTAAATAATTTTTCATTAAAATGTATAATTTAAAAATAAGTAGATGCCCTGCCTAATTAAAAATAAGTGTAGACTATGTAATCTGGATATTTACAGGTTTGTTTGAAGCCTACAAAGTTTTAACAAAGTTTCTTCAATAAAAGCCATGCTTTTGATATACTCAAAAGAATATTCATAGCTCGATGGTAATTTTTTCTTGCATTTAATAATTGAAACTCAATGCATGAGCAAATTAACTTTCTTTTCTGACCAACTTCATTATTTTAAAATTCAAGAAAAGGATAAATGAAATGTGTTGAGATATATAGAATAAATTTTTGGAGAATTCAAAACGAGGATGTTTTCATCAAGACGAGAGTTCACATTTTCGACTACAAGACTAGCACAAAGTGTGCAAGAACAAAAGTCACGCGTGCGAGTGGCGCGAGAGCATTAGTGCGCATAATGTGCGGTTTAACATCAAAGTAAGATGCAACTAGTTGAGCCACTTAAAGTCTCGAGTTTTCACATTAGCGTGGCAAAAGTCAGGAGTTTCCCCCACTTTCCTCTCCCCCAACCTAACACCAAGCATAATTTAACAATGACTAACTCCATAAAGATGCAAGTTATAATTTCATGCTTCTATGATAGAAAAATAATTTCTTTCCCTCAGAATCATGTTTCTTAAGAAATTAAAATTCATATCCATAATGCTTGGATGCTTGGTTTAATGCATAAGTTCAAAGCTAATATACCGACTTTTTAGATTCAAATTACAGTCAACTTTTCCTGATAAACCAGTTAATTTACTGGATGATCTTCTATTACACTTAGAGAACAGTTTCTTTAAATAAAAGAATTATTACTTTAAGGTAGTACTTAAAGAATTTGAAAATCTTTCTGTGGGAAAAATGACGCTTTCAACTGCCTACATTATCCTCCGATAATGTAGGCAGTGACAAAAATTTCAAACTCAACTAATTAATTTGAAATCATTTACAGCCGCAAGGCTGAGCCACTAGGCGATATAAGGAGATCTTCCTGTGGAGAAGGAGATGTCGGACGCCTGTGTAGCTCAGTGGTTAGAGCAGTCGACCGGCAATCGAAAAACCTGGGCTCGAATCCCAGCGCAGTCGAAAGCGTCATTTTTTCTATAGAAAGATTTTCAAATTCTTTAAATATTGAATTTATTTGCATTATTTGCGATATAAGAGTATTTTTGTCAATATAATTAAAAGTGCAAGTTGCATTGAGCCTCAATTTTTAATAAAAACTAGAACGCTGATGGAAAAATTGGCTTTAGGATTCATAAATGATTAAGTCGATTTAATCAGACGTTTCGGTTCATATCGAAGCCATCATCAATGATTTTAATTAAAATCTTTGACGTAGTTGCAGAAATATCTGTAAAAAACATGTTAACTTTCCAGGTAGTTGAGTTTTTCTCTTTTTCTTTTTTTCCACCAAACTCACTTTAACTGTATATCAAAGAAAAATATTTTCAAAATACGGTCAAAAAATATCCCTGTAAGCTACAAAAAGTATTTTAGATTCTAACAAATTTTTCTTAAGGGCATGTGATATTTATAAAATTAGCAAATGAAAAAAAGTTCAATTTCACAAAATATTTCGGAAATTTTTCTTCCATCATCAAAACCAAGACTAAGAAAACAGATTCTTTGAATCAAAGAAACATTTTTAGATATAAGGTCAAAGAAAAAATTTCTTTGTATTGAAAGTTTTGTTAATTAAAAAAAAATTCTTTGATCCAAAGAAATAGATTTGTTTGCGCTAAAGAAAATGTTTTTGAATCAATAAAACTTTTTTCAATACAAAGAAATTTTTTCTTTGACTGTATATCAAAGAAATATTTTTTTGATTCAAAGAAACTGTTTTCTGAGTGAAAAATAGTCTATCTACGTCCGTTTTGTGTCCAAAGTAAATAAAATTTTATTTTCAAAATTTCGGAAATGTTAGAGAAAATAAAAACGGACGTAGATAGACTACTTTTGGTTTTAAAATTGAAAAAAATTTAATTTTAGGACAATATATCGGCATATTTTTTCCATTATCAAAACCAAAAGTAGTCTATCTACGTCCGTTTTTATCTTCTCTAACATTTCTGAACTTTTGGGAATAAAATTTTATGTACTTTGGACACAAACACGCAGAAACCTAAAATCAATTAATTTCTTTGAATCAAACCAACTATCTTTAATTTTCCAAAATTTTCCAAATTTCCTGAATTGCTAAAAAGAATTAGAAACATCTGGAATTTTCAATTACTGGTTTTTTTCTGTTAGACAAATATTTCTTTAATTGAAATGCACTAAAGAAAATTTTCTTTGAACAAAGAAATTATTCTTTATTCAAAGACGACACTGTTTTCTGAGTATTATTGTTTGTGATGCGGGTCGATTAAAAAGATCTAAATTAATAACGTTCCGAGTCCAAATAAATATTAACCTCTTATTCGAAATTTTCTGTCAGAAAATCAATCACGTGAATATATAGCTACCTTCTTACTCATCCTAAGAAAGATGGATTCCTGCAAGAGAATGAATTCTTCCGGACTTAATTCAGTCGTTAAAATGTAATTCGTTAGTGACCGTAGCTGCGAGCTGGATGGAATTGAGGCGCGTGCTATATTACTCTTGATATCGCTGTGAAACTTAATACCGCCGACCGACCTTTACAAGCTTCATTAACCACATATAAAATAGTATACGTAATCTGTACGATTAAAAAGACTCAACTGACCAATACCCTGTTATTTTCAAATTAATTTTCACAAAAAACCATTTAGTTTATAAATAATTACGCTAGATTACTTGCAAAACGCCTGGGCAAGTTAATTAGAACAATAATTAGTTAAAAACTTAAATTTTAGCTTTGTTTTGAATTCAAAATATTAAATATGTTCAAACTTAAAGAATTTGAAATCTTTCTGTGGAAAAAAAGACGCTTTCGACTGCGCTGGGATTCGAGCCCAGGCCTTTCGATTGCCGGTCGACTGCTCTAAATACAAGTAAATTTATGAAGAAAAAAATGTGTTGGTAATTATCTATAAAACGCTTATCTTTAAAGAATAAAATATTGTAAGAGTATCGAAACCAGTGAAATACATATGGCAATCCTTGCGTAAGTATAGAGATAATTGTTATCTGTATTGTGATTATTACATTGCAGATGGTAAGTAATACAATGTTTTATTCGTTAAATCGAGGCAAGCACCTTAAGAATATCTGGTGTCATTTTTTCTCTCTGTATACTTTCAGTAATTATTATAAAAATTGTCAAAGCGTAAAAATTTTGAAATAAAATTATTTTCATGTCGTTTAAGGAACATCAAAATCTTTATACTTTTTGTATTATTGCAAATTGCAATTCATTTTTACAAATATTCATAATATTACATTTTCTTCCAAATTCAGTCTTTTCAAATTTACAATATAAGCAAATCAATAAAGCTTAAACTTTGAAGAACTGCAATAGATTGTATAAAGAGATTATAAAAAGATTACGATTCAAAAAGTGAAATACACTTAAAAAAAGTCTAACCATAGTGAAATTACGTTCTTTTCAGAATGCATCCATTGAAATTAAGCATAATCCTTTTGTCTACCAACAGAATCTCTTTCCTGTTACAAAACTCATCTGTGAGATGCAAAAAGAAAATATTTTTAGCAATGAACGATTTTTTTTGACTCTGAAAAGAAATCCTCTAATTATGTAAGGATTGCATTTCTAGACTAGGAGACGAAGTGCGCCTGCGCATTAGTGAGTGTACATCGTCTGGTGCTAATCTGTTCACAGATATTTTGTAAGTATGGTGCCAACTACGAAGAATATATTTATTTATGATCAAAATCAATTAATGAAATCAAATAATGGATTTCTACAAATTATTAGGAATCCCAGAGTGCGACGTAGAAATTTTGAAAGGTACGTATACCAAAACAAACAATTTTGATCCGCATAACCTTATTTTTCATTGCTTCTGATGACAATTCAAAGATATTCCCAAGAATGTCAATAAAAGCATTGTAGGGACTGAAATCGTGATAACGGGGTGTGAAAAGGGGGAAGTGTCCTCGTTTTTCTGTCTCAGATTTTCGGTGTTTAGATTATTTTCAAAAGATTATTTAAACGATCGAATGCATTACAGGCCATCACATAACTCAAGATGTATTGTGTATCATGCGTATATGGAAATCCATTGTAATATCATTGATAAAATTGAATAAAAACATTTCTTAAATGAATTTTGAAAACACTTATTTAACATTACACGCAAAAAAATGTGTAGCTGGTACAAAGAAACATATTGCTGTTCAAGCTATATTATTAACTATCCTAACCATAAATGTGGCTACTATAACCTAAAATATCCTTGTGACAGCTACACATTTTTTTCCGTAAAACAGTTTCGTATATGTATAATTTTTTATACAATTTATTCATTTTATGAAATATACAGTTGTTTTTTATTTGTAAAAAAATATTTTGATTTGAAATTATTAGTAAAATGTTTACTATAGAATTCATTGTGAAATTTAAAATGCAACAAAGTTTAAAAATAATTTTGTAACACTTTTTCAACATTATATATTTAATAGATTATGGACTTTCAATTTTACACGTATTGGAAAATTTGTAATGTAAGCAAAGTTATATCTTAAAATTTCCTTAAGCTGAAATCTAAGACGGGTCGTTATTATATTATTGAAAATGATCGATTGAATATTGGGATTTGTCAAAGTTTGGCTTGTGTACATTTCTTATAGGTTATATCATAGAATTTGTTTTCTTTTAACATCAGAATTATACTTCCTTCACACGACAAAGGATTTTATTTCCAGACCAAAGGAAAAACTTTGGCAATAAAATGATAGTACTTGAAACGAAAATACTTCAACTGTTAGAGGATTTCCTCTTATGCCAATTTTGAGTAGAAAATCCATTCATAGTGAACGGAATTGTTCGACAGTCAATATTCCGTTTTTAGAGTGTAGGTTGAATTTTTATGTATTTTATCTTTGAAAATAATTTTAGAAATTTTAACATTATGGGACAAACCAGAATTTCTAGTTAGTAAACATTTTTTTCTGAAAAATGATACTGAGCTCGCTTTTTCTCCAAGGTATATTAAAAATCTTTAAATAAATTCGTCAATTGAAATATTATCCTCCAAAATAAATAATTCTATCGAAAAAGTAGAACCTAGCGATTTATAAATCCTAATAAAATATACAAACCATATTAGTGCTGGGGCTGAAGTACAAGTGAAATTAGTGTAATCTGGCTTTTGTCAATTGTCTCGGCGCCAGCATACCGAGTTCTTACATATTTGCCTATCTGCATCTTCCGGACGGTCGGCTTGGCATATCTGGAACAGAAATTAACAAGACTGTGGAATTATGTAAACTGGGAGTGAGAGTGAGTGGGGAAATAAAATTAGAGGGAGAAGGAACGACGTCGGTCTTTTAGAACTCAAGCGTCGCGATGCCAAGGAAGCGACCAATCGTTCTCACGTCTTCAAGTGTAACTTGCACATTGCTTTTGTGTAAGAAACACGCACACACAGACGCCCACATATGCGAGCTTGTATCAAACATGCGTGATACACGCACATCCTCGGACAACCTCGCGTAAATTACCCTAATCCCGTGAATATTCTGCCGGATAAAGCGCATCGCGCTTGCGCTTAGCTTATCGCGGAAGCGCTAATGAAAGAATTTATACGTAATCCTTTTAATAAATCTAAAATTGAAACATTGTTTTTTATTTATTCGCATTTCTCTTTATGACTGATAATATTACAGTTAGAGTAACATATAAAAATATAAATCGCAACAGTAACAAAAGCAGGAGAGAATTAAGAGCTTTCGAAGCCCATATTCAGAAAAACGATTTAATTGGACCAAAGAAAATTATTTGTTTGAAAGATTTTCTTTGATTTAAAGAAATGATTTATTTGAATTAAATAACATTTGTTTGAGTCAAACAAAGTATCTTTCTGTCTCAAAACAAACAAATTTATCTTTGACGATATATCAATGCATTAATTTCATTGCTTTGAAGAAAAATTTATTTGATCTAAACAAATATTTAAAGAATTTTTAATTTCGAACTCAACCATTTAATTTAAACAAATATTTATTGGCCCAAAGATGTTTTGTTTGAACTAAACAAATGTTATTTTATTCAAATAAATAATTTCTTTAAATCAAAGAAAGTCTTTCGAACAAATAATTTTCTTTGATCCAATCAAATCTTTTTTCTTAGTGCAGAACAATGCGAATTCTGGACGAATGTCGCCGCACAAGCGACATCACATTTCTATTCACTAAAATAAAATATTCTATTAAAAAATAATAATTATTATTGTTCTTTAATAAAGTCGAAAATTCCATTAAACAAAATATTTTTCAATTAACTTCATATATTTAACGCTTTAGCACATGATATTGCTTTCTTCAACAAAATTTTTTCGATCCAATGAGAACCGCATTTGAAAAAGCGTTCGACCATAATAGTTTAACCCAATGGATTCCCCCCCTGATAAAAAAATAGGGTCGGGGGTGACTATAATAAACTCTCTTTTTTGTAAATTTTTATATCTCTTTCTATACCTGACAAATCGATTTTTAACTAATTATAAAATTATAAGTCTTGTATTACGAGGGGCGGGGCTATGGCACCCTCTTAATACGTGTCTGGTTAAAAATTTAAAAGCTGAGAGGGTTTTTCAGAGTTTTTAATCAAGGTAACTTCAAGTTCTCTCAAGGTGTGAAAAATGTGAAACTTGTTAGAAATTCTTATTTCTAAGCACATTTGTATATTTGATGTTGTTAATTACAAAGACTTCCAGGAAAAAATGAGAGCTTCTTTGAGTTGAAATTATTACATAATTGTGTGGAATTTGAGGCAATTGTGATGCGTTGTTTATGGAGTGAATAAAAAAGTTGAAGAGCCTTTTTCGTGGTAAAGGAGTCGGAAGACTTTGTACTTATCAGAATAGGTGCAGCATTTTTACGTTGCAACGACGTAAAATTTTCGTTAACCCAAATCTGCTTGAGACCGTCCTTGATCCGCTATAATTACCACAAAAGCAACCGCTTATTTTATAATCGGACGACTCAGCGTAATGATGAGCGTGTCCAGGAAAATAACCAAGTCGTCACGCGCGCATTCAGAGTTGCAAGAACGCGAGCTTCGTTTGCTCCAAATCCCTTAAAAATAAGCAATGGTAAATTGCTTCTTGGTAAAAGAAAGGAAAGGGAAAAATCTAAAATAATTTTTTTTCTACTCATGGATGTCAGTCAAATTAAAGATACTTTATTTTTATAATGGCATATTTAGTTGTTTACGTATTTAGATATATAGCAGTTTAAAGACATTTAGGAGATAATATTTAAATTATGGACCCCATAAAATTCTAAACTGAGGAAATTACAACACTTTAACTTTCCCTCGCTAGAAAAAAATAATTTTCCATTTCAAAAGTAGTTAAGTTCGTTTGCCTATCCCTATAGTGTAATAAAGCATAAAAATGGCCTTGAAGATAGAAAAAAAAACATTATTGCACCTGAAAGTCCTACATTTTTGGAATGTTTGGCTTTGGAGTTGGGTCCATTTGTAAAATAATAAGTAAATGAGCAAACGGACTTCAGATACTCACCTACCTGTTCTATCTTTAAGGGCAAATGCCAAAAAACTGCCCATCATAAATTAGACAGGTACCGTTTATGAAACGGCACAAGGCGTAGTTTCGTTTTCATTCAAGATCTGAATAGAACTGCAAATATCTCTGAACTCTAATCATTCGATTGCTGAAAATATACATTTAATTACGGTTCTTAAGAATTCTAAGCGAATTGTAAACATACCTTTTTCTGAGAAAAGAGATCAGTAGCCTTTATGTAAAGGTTTAGGCATGGAATTTACCAATTTTACCATTTTCAAGGTGTTTGTAATTTTTGAAATTGAGGTAGAAATAAAAATCTTAACTATAAAAAGGACCCGTAGCACTTTAATTCACTTAATTTCTTATATTTCTTTTTACAAAATATTTTTAAAAAATATTATAAAGGAAAATAAAGAAAAAGATGAAAAGATCCTGAATGACGCTAAGAGTGATCCACTTTTCTTTAAATTCTTAAAATTTCTCTGAATAATGCAGCTGGCCTATTTTGTTCTTGTTCAGAGGGTAGAAAAATAGAATGAATGAATATTTTTTTCACGTCCCTAGTGTACACGTAACCTCTAATTTTCGTGCATAATGGGACATTTTGGTTAGGTAGTAGGGGCTGCGAAAAAGCAGTTCTAGCACCTTGGGGGGTTTGATAGAGAAGAATTTTAATCGCCAGGCTTATTTTTCGAAAAATCCTTCAGATTCGAAATGGCCCCTAACGGTACAAGAACCCAATGTTCGCAGATCCACTTGAGTCAGACGATCTACCTTTGGAGTATTCGTATTTCTCTATTGTCAAATCTCTAGGCCAAACGAAATAAAAAATTTCTCTCTTTTCTAACGCCGTGCCGTCGTAAAACGCCACTTTCCTAAAAATGTAGGTCAGGTATATCCAGACAATGAAAAAGTCTATATTCTGATAATAGGCGTTCTTAAATTTTTAAGATTTTCCAAAAGCTTCATTCAATCATAATATATAATTGTTTGATCAATTTTAGACAATTGAATTAAGGTAGTTTATCCACGAAAATTAGAACTCAGGCAAAAATTGATAATTTTGCTTTCAAGAATAGCAATAGTATTATTGAAGGGCAAATTTGAAAGAGAAAAGATTATTTTCCGTGAAAAAAATTTTAGGTGCAGAAAAACAATGCATTTAACAAGTTTTATTTTCACCCGAACTTTTTTTATTATTACTTGATACCAAATTTAAAAAAATGATGTGATTCTAATAAACCACGGTTCATTTTTTCAGGAAAAAGATTCTTTACGATTGAAGGTTTCCAATTTTCTAAAATGAATAAATTATTACCAAATTCAGCAATTTGTTTATAAGAATTTTATTTTGCAAAATTGATTTTATTGGTTTCAGTTATTGAAGAATTTATTTCCAAAAATTGGGAACGGTGAAGTTGTGAAGATTTTTTTTCCTGAAAAAATGATTCGTGGTTTTATAGAATCGCATTATTTTGTAAAATTTGGTATGAAGCATTAAGGATAAAAGTTTGGTAAAAATAAAAATTTGTTAATCACATTATTTTTTTGCATTTCAAATTTTTTGCATGGAAAATAATGTGTCGCTCGGGAAAATATTCCAAGAAAAAGAGAAAAAAAACTAACAACCTCGAAACTTAAGAAGTTGAACCGAAACGTCTGATTAAATCGATATAATCATTTATGAACCCTAAGGCCATCTACCAATGTTTTAATTTTTATTGAAAATTGAGTGTTAATACAACTTGCACGTTAAATTATTGACAAAAATAACTTCTAACCACAAAAAGTTTTTCTGATTGATAGAAAAAGTCTTTGATTTGAAAAAGAATGATTTGCTCGCTTTAAAGAAAATTTTTGAATATCAAAAAAACTATTTTTAATTCACAAAAAATTTTAAGGTAGTACACTCGTAAAAATTAGACCTTAGGCAAAAATAGATAATTTTGCTTTCAACAATTATTATATAATTTAATTTGAAAAAAAGCATATTTTCTATGAAAAAATTCTGAAACATAAAAAATTATGCATTTAACAAATTTTATCTTTACCCGAACTTTTTTCTTACCGCTTCATATCAAATTTTAAAAAATAATGTGATTCTAATAAATCACGGATTATTTTTTCAGGAAAAAGATTCTCTACAACTTGACCGTTTCCAATTTTATAAAACAAATAAATTATTACGAAATTCAACAATTTGTTTATAAGAATTTCGTTTTGGAAAATTTATTTTTAATGGTTTCAGCCATCAAATAATTTATCTCCAAAATTTGGGAAGGGTGAAGTTGTGACGATTTTTTTTCCTGAAAAAATGATTCGTGATTTATTAGAATCGCATCATTTTGTGAAATTTAGTATGAAGCGATAAGGAAAAAAGTTTGGTAAAAATAAAAATTTGTTAAATACATTATTTTTCTGCATTTCAAATTATTTCATGGAAAATAATCTTTTCTCTTTCAAATTAGCCCTTCAATAATAATATTGCTATTCTTGAAATCAAAATTATCAATTTTTGCCTGAGTTCTAATTTTTGTGGATGAACTACCGTAATGATTTATCCAAAGCTTTACTCTCTAAATCTGAATCAGTCAAATTTTTACTGATTGAATCAGTGATTTGCCTTTTCACTGATTCACCAGTTAAAAAATATATTTCACTGTTAAATCAGTTAATTATCACTGAAGCAATCAGTGGAAAAAATACTTTCCCTGTTGAATCAGTTAATTTTCACTGAAATAATCAGTGAAATTTGACTGATTTACAGTAACCTTTTTTTAGCTATTTGAATCAGTCAAATTTCACTGATAATCAGTAGATTTTGACTGATTCATATTTAGAGAGTACTGGATAATAGGAAAAATGAAAAACGTTTTTTCAAAAACAGGGAATATTTTGAAAAATGAATGATAATTTTTTTTAAATATACCATTTTTAAAAATATTATTCCCAACTTGGGATTCTTTCTATATTTGATAATTGATAAAGAAATGCATTTTTTCAAATTTCGGTATTGAGATGTCAATGAAAAAGATGTTGGGATGGTGTGAATTAATTGAAGGAATGTAATAAACAGGATGGATTCTTTGTTTATAGACCCAGGTCAGTGATGGAACTGAATTGTATTCGCGAGATGTATATGGGAATTTACGAGTAAGTTACTTCTGAAGTTGGAGGTAAGGAAAGCAGATATGGTATCGGATGAAATAAATGACACGGCGTAAACTTTATAAGGGAATTAGTAGAGGAAGAGAGTGTTAAACCGGTCAGTGTCGTTACTTGAGATGTCAGAAGCCGTAGGTGGTCGAATGGTAGCCTACCTCTACCATTCACCATTCACCATTCAACCATTCAGTGAGAAGACAGGTCGTCGTATCCATGGGAGGGTCATGGGGTCAGACGCATGATGCCAGCGGTAAGCTGTATCGGGTGTCTTGAATAAATCCAACTGTCACTACAAAGTAACTAAGGTTTACTGAAGGTATCATGAGATGAGCTCATTTCACAT
This sequence comes from Diplolepis rosae, assembly GCA_030998225.1. Classification (NCBI taxonomy): domain Eukaryota; kingdom Metazoa; phylum Arthropoda; class Insecta; order Hymenoptera; family Diplolepididae; genus Diplolepis; species Diplolepis rosae. The sequence goes on from JAPYXD010000698.1 coordinate 10,150,137, forward strand.
AAACCAAATGAGTAATTTATTATAATTATCCTATTCATTCTTCTAGCATTACAAGAAAATCCTCCGAAATAGTGTTTTTCAGACTGATTGTTCTATTCACTCAGAGGACAGTTTCTCAGATATACTGTATGAAAGAGAAACTTTATTTTGATTGAAGAAACTGTATTCTGGATATTACATGAAAATAAGAAAGATAAACTGAAATTTTAGAATAAATGGAATATAAACTGAGAAAACACTTTGTTTGAATCAAAGAAACATATCTTTGGTATTCATCCGAAGAAAAAATTTGAATCAAATTTGCATTGATCTAAACAAATATTTCAAATAATTCAAACAATTCGTTTTCTTGAAATCAAAAATTATTTATTTGATTCCAAAACATGTTCTTGATATTGATCAAAGAAAATATTTGTTTCAATCAGGGAGAGTTTTTTTAGATCCAAACTTTCATTTATTTAAAAAAATCGTTTTCTTGAATTTAAAGATGATTTTATTGTGTAAAAAAATTTTTGTTTGATTTAAAGAGATTTTTTCTTCAATCGTGTGTCAAAGATATTTTATTTTGATTCTAAAAGGCTGTATTCTGAATATTTCATAAAAAAGGAAAATAAACTTTGATATTTCAGAATGAAAGGAATCTACGTAGAGAGAATAGTATCTTTGAATCAAAGAAACATATCCTTGATATCGGTCGATGAAATAATTTGTTTTAATCAAAGATTTTTTGATTCAAGCAAATTTTAATTAATTCAAACAAATCGTTTTCTTGAAATTAAAGATGATTTTATTGAATGAAAACAAACATTGTTTTGATTCAGAGATTTTTTCTTTAACTGTATGGAAAAGAAGTTTTATTTTGATTCTAAAAAAATGTATTCTGATTATTGCCTAAAAATGCAAAATAAATTAAAATTTAAGAATAAACGGGATAAACGCTGAGAGAACAGTTCCTTAGAGTCAAAGAAATATATTTCAATTAATTTTAAAAAATAGATTTCTTGTAATAAAAAAAGATTTTATTGTATGAAAACAAACTTTGTTTGACTCAAAGAGATTTTTTCTTTGATCGCACATCAAATAAATTTGCATTTAATGAAAATATATTCTAAATATAGGAAAATAAACTTTGAATTTAATGAAAATATATTCTAAATATTGCCAAAATATAGGAAAATAAACTTTGACATTTTAGAATAAAAGGAATACACACTGAGAGAACAGTTTGTTTGAATCAAAAAAACATATCTTTGATATACGACTAAAGAAAAAACCGTTTTGAATCAAACAGTCTTTTTGTTTCAAAGAAATTTCAATTCATTAATAAAAATGTTTTTAATTTCAAGAAAATAATTTGTTTAAATTAATTAAGATTTGTTTGAATAAAATTATTTTTTATTCAAATAAATTATCTCAGTGTAGAACCGGATAAAGATAGAATTGAATAAATTACCTCCATCCATGAATTCGAATCCTAAACAATAGAAGCAATTCAAATGAATATAAATTCAATTCTTTTACTTTCAGGCACTCTAAGAACAGTATCTTTGAATTAAAAAAACATTTCTACGATATATATGAATATTGTGAATATCAGTTCACAATAAATGAATAAATAATCAATAAAAGTTGACTCAAAAGAATTTCAGATTTGAAAAATTGAAATTGGTCTTTTTTTAATTACACCTGTTTTTATCATTATAATAATGAAGTAGGTGAAGTGTAAACTGTAATTGAGAAGTATGAAGGTTCAACCCCTTGGGATTCGAGAATTATGCACTCTTTGTGTCAGGTATTACCCCTGAGACAGGTTCACCCTTTGAATATAAAAAAGGGTTGAGGCGTGGCACTTATGATTTGGAGTCAGGTCATGCAAATACCTGCCAGGTCGAATAATAAAAAAGGGTTGGCACGAGCTACAAGGGGTTAAATATATATTCAGATTAAGGTGCATGCCTATCATGGGCTTCAATAGTGTATTCAGTATTTTAGACCCTTCGCGTGGCACCACTTGATTTTTTTTTATCGAAGAACGCAAGTCATGGATGATATTAATGTTATGATCAAATTACAAGATTTTTAAAATTTTTACTCTTACTTAATTCAAAGAAATTCTTCTAAATATGGTGATTTAGAGAATTTAAATTGGATCTGGAACAAAATTTCAAGTTACCGTAAAATCACCTAATTTCGGGCACTCGCCATTTGAAATATGAACACTGCGTGGTTTGACGAGTGTAGTTCGCCTCTTCAAAAATCGCGGTTTGTAGCTGTAGTTATATTCCATGACATTCTTTTGCATTTATTGAGGTTTTTGTCCACTTTCATGAATTTCCCGTCAAACTGAAAATTAAATCATATTTCTAGACCAGTTTTTCCACAGAAAAATCATAAGCCAATGGGTTAAAACAAATCTAACTTTTGACATGACGTCAGGTTTTGCGCTTTGAATTTATGTTACTTTTATACCATTTAATTAAGTGAAAAAAAAATGGGTATCCGAAGTTTGGGTCAGTGTCGAAAATTAGGTGATTCTACGGTATTGAATAATTATAATTCATTTTAGTTGTACAAAATTTCGAGTTATGTAGGTTTCACTCGAAAATCATTTTTTCTAAATGCATTTTTAGAATATTCTTGTGATATACAAATCTGGAATTACTAAATTACTTTCCTAATTTAGATAACTCAATACTTATTTATTTTTAGCTTATCAAGAAGAACGAAAATCTTTTAAATTTACTGAGTCCTTAGCTAAAAATAGTAATAGCAGTAAATTTATCTGAATTTGACACGTATTCCAGTAAAATTCAATGCTATTTTCTAAAGATTTGTCGATAAAAATTACAGAAATACCTATTGAATCTACAGAATAAGTAATTTTCCTAGAAATCTTAATTCAGTAAGCATTTCCTCAATATTTATTGCCAAATTTGTAATATTTAAAAAAAGGGATGAATTTTACTAAAATATCTTCTAAATTCACATAAATTTAATGCTCTCACCATTTTAACTCATGGAATTAGTAATGCAATAAATGCAATACTTTTATCTCTTCCTGAATAGCATATTTTACTCTCTCTCCAAATTTGATACAATTTCTTAATGACTTAAGAGGATCCGCCACCTTAATTATTTTTATTTTTTGAGTTTAGACCTTCCATATAATGTTTTTGTGTTTAATACTTTTATTTAGAAAGGTTTTGAGCGTTTTTAAAAATTCCAGCACCTTTATGTATTTTTAAACTAAAAATTTTGAGTTTTTTGGGCATTTTTTTTACTGTAAATAACCTTTTTTATTTGTTAACCAATTGTCATGATTCCTTTTTTATTTTGTTCCTTACAATGTGTAGCAACTTTTTGGGTATGAAAAATAAGGTAACATGACTGAAAAAAAGTTACAAATAAAATAAATAAATAAAAATATCCCAAAATATAAAGAAAAAATTATGTAGTTATTTTTTCAGCTAGAGTGCTTTCCATATCGAAAAATGTTGATAATATAACAAAGAATAAGTGGTAAAAATTTCAAAGGCCTGTGTATTATTGCAACAAACACGGAAAATCACAACTTGCGGAAAACGGAGTGTAAAGTATGTGTTTCGCTAAAAACGTGTTATTCCTAAATCGGAATAACTTTTAAATTTATTTATTTTTCCAAGAAAAAAAGATCAGATTGCCCTGAAAATTTACACACAAAAGTATAAAGGATAAAAAAATAACATTTTTGGAAAATTTCATAAAATCAAAAATATACCAATTAAAGATGGCTGATCCCCTTAATTACTTGATCACTACAATATGTTAACAATTTTACAAATATTTAGATTTCTATTACCAAAAACACAAGAGCGAAAGATGCACTTGCAACGTAACGTCTATTCTTGTCATATACCAACATTTCCAAGAATCAGAGCGTGCAGAATATGTTCGCGCCTCTTTCTTGAATTTGCGATGGTGGGGGCGTCATTAAAATCAATACGCGCTCCCTTTTTCTCCTTTTCTCTCGCGAAACCTCCCTTCTTACCACTCTCTCCTCGCAAGGGGATGGAAGGGCGCAAGAGGGGATGATCCCCACTCACTATTTCTAAAGAGCGTGGGAGATGAGGGACATCTGGTGGGGGGCAATAGAGGATGTAGAAGGGATGTGCAAGAAATACGAAGACATAGATCGAAAAGCAGCAAGAAGAGGATGGGTGATTGCAAGGGGGTGGCACGATAAGAGAAAGAAAAGGAAGGGTGAGTGGCACCCGTTCGCGAAGTTAGGCACGCAGCGAACGCGAAAATCAAGGGAGGGGTAAAAGGGAGAAACCCGCGTTCCTCTATGACCAATAAGAGCCACTTTAAAACACCTTTTTACCCTATTTCTGCGCATGCCGGATTCAAATCTGCACCACTTCGGGGGTTGCTCGCTATATGGAAATATGATATCGCGATAAGAAAAGGTAGAAGGGTCAGAAAGGTTAGGTGTATGATATAAGAGGCGAATGGTGGCTGGGTTGCGCCTCCATTCCACGACCAATAAGAAGCGTTTTAAATCGCCTTTTTTATATAAAGTACTGCGCATGTCGAATTCAAATCGTCCTGGGGTGTGGAACTTTTATGTATGGCTATATATGGAAATATTATAGATATCTCTCATGGCGGTTCAAACTTTGAAGATTTGGTGATAAAAATTGGGGGTTCTGGATTCAATGAAGATCTGACCTGAACTTCGAGTTTCTTCCCTTTGTTGCAACTTATCTATAGGTAATAATTCGGAACTAAGATGTAAAAGTATTGTATCCAGTATTATTCTGGAATAATGATCGGGAAAGTTTATAAAGCTAGAATGTCTACTTGAGGTTGGATAATCGTTTCCGTCGGATGACCACTTATGTCCGATGTTGGGGTTGGACTAACTTAAGTTCACACGTGTCTGCTTCGATCTGAGAGGCCTCCCGCGGGCTCTTTGCTAACTAATTTTTTCTCCAACCCTTCGCACTAACCACACACACTTTATCTCAGACAATCTGCAGCCCGATTGTGGCCAAACATTGAGTTCGCCACGTGGCATCCAGCATCCCAAACCATCCTCATCAGCTCAAAAGATGTACCTTATAGTTACTCAGGGTCTCATTACCAAAAATCCCTATATCTTTCTAACTTTCATCGAATCCTTTTTTGTCTATCTGGAAAAGTTATCCTTAAGGTCATGTGATACTTGAGAAAAGCAGAAACTTCATATGAACAATTCGGTCTACACAAAGAAACTTTGTATAGCAAAATATGTGTATTTTTAATAATGATAATTCTAAAAAATATTAAGAATCTAGGAAAAATCGAGGTGCAATGGTAATTATTCCTAGCCTAATATAGTTCATCTAGAATTCAGTATTTCACTGCGATAAATTCTCACAATGAGACGTTCTTCCCTAAATTGAAACGTAGTTTAGCAAAAATAGTAAACTTGAGTTCCTCAGTGTAGTTTCTACAAGCATGTGTCCAAAATACTTAAAATTTTGTTTTGTAAATTTGGGAAATGGTTGAGAAAATGAGAAAGGACGTATTCTCTGGATCTCAATTATAGTGAAATTCTCATTGATTTGAAATCAGTGACCCATTTATAGCTGGACAATCAGTGATTGTTTCAGTTTGATCAGTTTTGATCGTAAAAAAAAGGTTCTCCAGATTTTCTAAAATTGAACTTTTTAATGTTTTTTTACCCAAAAGTGGCCGATCTACATCCGATTTATCTTCTCTACTATTTCATAAGTTTTGAAAACAAAATTCAAGCAACTTCGGAGATAAACATGTAAAAAAACTAAAATCAATCAAATTTCCGAAGTATCACATGTCCTTAACTCGAGCCTTGAATATGTGAGATTAAAAGACCGATACCCAGCATCCCTCAACCTGGCACCAATTCTTCTTTAAATCTAGACCACTTCTAGGATCCGATAACAAAAGAGACCGAAAAGTATCAATAAAAATTGTTTAATGAACTAGACGCGAGTTCCATTCGAACTCTGCAAATGAAGTCTCTCTACCTGTCGACTAATTGCTGTCAGGTTGCATTCGTTCTCGTGGGGCGGAGATGTTGAGAAGGAGGATGGCTGGTGATTGGCCAGTAGTCTGCTATCGGCGATATGCAAATTGCTAGCTCTGGCTTGCTCTCGCTGGTCCACGAGGAAAAAGGCGCGCGCGTGATTCGCGGTAGGAACTATTCACTGAAGGCGTGACCAAGAATATCGCGGTCGTCAGGGATTGGTTCTAGGACTCCCCACTGATGCTGCTTGATCCCCACCAGAATCCTCTAGTCCAGGCGGTCGCGACTACCTACTCTCATTTCTTTTTTTTTTCTTCCCTCTGCTCCGGCCTAACGACTCCCCCACCTTGGAACGCCGCCGGACGCTCGCTCGGTTGAAGGCGTCCGTGTGCCGCCGCGCCGCCGGCTTAGACCCTAGTGTAGCTGCACACATGCACGCGACAGCATCTAACAACCGCCTCTGCCGTCACTTTTTCGCGCTCGTGCTCGCTTCATCCTTTCGATTGCGATAATAATCGAGAGCAAGCGTTCAGAGCGAGGTTCAACGAGCTACACCCACGTTTCGATAAGTCAAGTGATACGCACTCAAGACCTGGATTAAGTAGTTTCAGTCCAGAAGTGACCGGTAGCACTTGTTAACCGGTACCACGCGCTTTTTTAACGAGAACCCTCAAGTGCTTCAGGGGTGGACCCAATAACGCGCGTTTTCGTGGTGACAGTTCTTGTGAGTTGATGACAGTTGCTTTTCAACTGATGACAAGGTGCAATTCAAGTTATTAGCTGGTATTTGATGATAATGAACTAGGTTTGTGGTGTCAGAGACGGATGACAGTCGTAATTATGAGGGTGGAAGTGTATGAGAACTTGTGTAGGTAACAGCAAATCGTGACGTGGGTGACATTGTGCATCGAGTGATTTTAAACAAGTGGCGGGTTCTTTTATCTCGACTGCGGATGTTGGAGGTCGTTGGATCATCGTGCATGATCAGAATCTGGTACCAAGCTCTTCTTCTTACCCACTGACTCTCTCTCTCGGATGACTTGGCATCTCTATCGAGTTTGACTTTGCAAAACGCCTATCTCCATGAGGATCAGCGGAATAACGGTCACGAAAGATCAGCAGCGATCTAGCTGAACATAAGTGCGTGAAAATAAAAGAAGTTGTCAAGATTCCTTGGGGAGTCATTTGTTAAAGAGCGAACACGTTGGATCTCGCGGCGTTGACTGGATTTGGGGACGTTTCAGGTCCCAGGGTCGCGGTGGCGGGCACCGGAGTCCTTGCATTGCCCGGCTTGATACCCGAGAAAGGGTTATCGGGTATACCAGGCGTGCAGGCTAAGACGAAGTCCGCAGGGCTGGCGGGCCTCGACAGCGAGGCGGTGCGCCGGTGGGTCGCGGAAGCCGCGCGTACCGTCCGGCAAATTCCGCCTCCGGTTATTGTACCGTCGAGCTCGCAACAGCATCTCCCGCAGCATCATCAGCAACATCATCATTCCGCCCATCGTCAACACCAGGAGTCCAGCCCGCCGACGGGGGTATCCTCCCCCTTCGCCTTACCATCTTCGATCACTCAGATACCCAGCATGCATCTTCTTGAAAACAATAACCTGGCAGAGACTATGGCTCAACAACAACAGTCACAGCTTCAACAACAACATCAACATCAGCAAGCACAAAAACAGAAGCAAAACAGCCCTACGAATAACAATACTATCGAAGCCTGGAGATCTATTCAGGGAGGACATCAATGGTGGAGTCCACCCAGTAGCGTTCACCAGGAACAGGTAGCCTCTGTTCTTCATCCTAGTAGTCAAGCGCAAACCCAGGTTCTACCCGCGGCCCTCTCTCAGGTCCAGAGGAATCAATCCTCCCAACACACTTCGGAGATTGATCAGCCTCTGGATTTCTCGGTTGGATCCTTGCAGCAGCAGAGACTACAGTCGCGGATGAGAACTGTTCATGAGAGGCTCCAGGGCAGGATGCAGGATAATAACAATGGAAGAGGCAGCGGGCCAAAGATGGCCAAGTCTGCCAGCAGAAGGAGTTATACTCCGAGTGAAGGCAGCTCTAGCGGAAGCGAAGATGAAGGTGTTTCTACTGGAGGAAGTCCTTCTGGACCACTTCGGGGCATCGAAAACGGTGAGTAATGTGTACGAATTTTGCTGACAATCTTTTAGATCAGATCAAAAAACTTATAAGATCTTAGCTCTCGGTCTATTATTCCTTTTCCAATCTACTATTAATTCTCGTTAGATTATGATTGAAAAAGTTGTTGTTGTTGATAATATTTCTTATCGACTAGACAATATGTCTTTTCCTCTTGTAAATTTAAATTCTAAGTGAATTTGGGAAATTGACGTTACAAAAGTTTTTACTTAATTATGACGTTTTTATCATTTTAATGATTTTTACCATTGACTGTCATGTTTTGACTTAATCATTATATTCCGAAAATTCCATGTAAAGTATTTTATGGCTGATTTTTGTATGCCCTGATGATGCTTCTGGAGTGGGAGCGAAACGTTGGCAAAAATGTTTAAACATCTGAAAATAAATATCCGAATTGTACCCGTTTTCTTCTTCATAATTATCAACACATGGACGTTATACATACCTAAATTAATTGAAAAAGTCGTTTTTCACTGTTCAATTGCGTGAACACTGAAAAAACTTTTCCTAAGGATAAGAGTTCTCAACCATCCAACAGATGCAACTTGCAATCTTTTGATCAAGAGTTTTTAACGCACATTCAAGTCTCCAAATTTTTCTAGAGAATCTGTGAACATTTTTCACAGATTTTGAATATTATGGAGGACAATCTATGGATATGGGAAGGATCTGTCAGCTGTTAGTCCTGCATCCCTTGGGCGTTAAACACCCACGTGTCGTTTCTAAGCGCATTATAGACTGACTCATTGTTGTATTGTGCAGGATTCAACCCCTCTTCAGGAACTCACCTGTCCAGGCAGATCTCGCGTGCGATGTTGCATCTACGTGTTCTGAGAGTAAACACGCTCGACGATTTTGCGTAAACGTTTCACAGAGGGAAGGTAAATTCCAGCTCGCTTGTTTCCTTTAGTTTTCTCAGAATAGGATATTTGAATCTCCCATTTTTCGCGGAAGGCTTTGCACTCTCATTCTTACAATGTTCTGAAAACTTTCTTAGGCCTAGAATTACAAGTCCTGAGCTTGAAATTACATTGTCAGGTGATCTTGAAAGTTGCATGTATCATTAACTGATGTGTGACTTGAAATTGCAAAAAATGTGACATTTCAATGATGTTATTCTCCTGTTTTAATTGATGATCATAGACATGCATCAAGAGTCGTTAGAATGATGAAAGCTTTCAATTATCAATTACTTTAGATTATACTAGATCGATTCTAAATCGTGTTAAATGAGGTGTGAAAAAAGTCGAAAGCTATTAATCAGTTATGATTTTTTATTTCTTACTTATTTCTTGTTTATTCATCGCTTATTTATCTCAAAACCAAATAAGATGTTCGCCTTTGCCTTCAGATTCTCAGTTGACGATTGTTGATAAACGACTTAAAGCTTAAGTTTGAGTCGCGTGGACACGTTTGCGATGCCGCGATATGAATTTTAATGAAAGGGTCATTGGTCGCGGGCAGAGAAAATCTAAGACATTGAGCAGAATTTGCATAAATCGAGTCTTTGTGGCTACTTAATAGCTCGATTCGATTCAATAACTCATTTAATATTCTGATATTCAAGAGAGATGTATAGAAGGTGGTATTGATATAGTATCTATTTAGAGGTACAAACTTAAAAGTAGCCAAAATAAAAGAATTCGACTAAATCTTATTTTTCTTTTAGAAATTGATATATATATATATATATATATACTGCAGTGGCAAAGTAACCGGGCACTTATTTTTAACCATTTACATAAAAGATTCTAATTTATAAAATACCTAACAATTAATTTTTTCCGTAGAATAACATGGAAGGTAATTCTGCATTTAATTACCCAAAAGGAAATGTTCTAGTCTATTATCAACTAAAATATTGCAAAAGAAAAACAAAAATTCAAAACTTTTAATTTTAAATAGCTCTTGAAATAATAAATATTTTTTAACTTTTCTTGACTCATTTGAAAATGAGATTTACGTAGAATGTCAGTAATGTAGCAAGTAAATTGTAATAATTTTTTCTTTAATGCAGCCAAAATCTGAGCTCAGAACGAAAAGAATCTAAAGCTTCAAATTTATAAAATTATTTATAAAAGAAATTTTGAAAATAATTTTAATGTATTTTTTTTATATTATCAATTTTTATAATTTTTAAAATTAATTTTTCTTTCTATTCTCCTTTGTATTCTCACAAATTTTTCTTTCAAAATTTTAACTTTGATAGTATTAAGAAAAAATTGATCACAATATTTTTGATACTTTGATAATAGTCTATGTAAATTTACCTTTATAATAAGCTGAGAAAAGTTCAAAAATATTAATTGAGATTCTAGGTAAATATCATTTTCAAATGAGTCATGAAAAGTTAAAAAATATTAATTATTTCAAGAGTTATTTAAAATTAAAAGCTTTGAATTTTTGCTTTTTTTGGCAACATCTTCGTTGATAATCGACTAAAACATTTCATTTTTGGGACATTAAATGCAGAATTATGTTGCCTTGCATGTTATTCTAAGCATAAAATTCAGTTAGGTATTTTGAAAATTAGAAGCGTTTATGTGAATGGTTAAAAACAAGTACCTGTGGAGACTTTTGCACAGCAAAGTATATATATGTATATATGAAATTAAAAAGTATCCCTAAATAGTGAATTTATTATTATTTATCACGCAATAGGATTTAACGTTCTGCTACCTTCATCGTAAAAGTGAATGAGTCAACGATCCACGCAAAATGTGTCACTTAGAAAATTTGCGATAAGGTAGAAATTCGTCATCCATTGTTAGTAAATTACACATTATTATTGTGATCTTTACTCACACTTTCAGTCTATTTGATCTACGCCGACGAGTACAAAATGTATTTAAATAAGCCTTAAAGTCTCTACATCCTAATCTACTAATTTGAATAAATACCTTTCAAAGAATCAAATTGAATGAACCCAAATCATAAAACTGTTCCGGCTTTTATAAATTTGTAATATTTAAATCTGATCTCCTATTTGGTATTTATTTTTCAACAGCCATGTTCTGTCTACTCAATTACTTAATAAAGGTTTTCAAAACCTTATCAGTAAAGTACCTGTCATTCGGTCTATCATAATTTCATAGCCAGCCGATAATTATCATGAGAGTCATTTATCGAAAACGAAGTAAGGTAAAAATATCCTTTTTTCAACGATAAAAAATGGATTCGCAACAAAGTCTATCAAATGATCAAGATACTAGCCTCGTATTTATTAAAATGTTTCGTTCTTGATTGTTTTACCTGATAAAAATTATTATCACTGAAGGCTTGATATTGATATGGAAAGTAAATGCACCAATGTAAATAATTTCAGAGGATTCAAGTCTCATTTGCGCATATTTTTCATCACTTTTTCTTGACATATGTCAAAATCTTTAGTTAAAAGACATTTTAATCGATTTAAGTTATGTGCATAATGATAACTATCTTTGATTTGCGTGTGTATGTGAGAATCCAGCACTTGATATTAAAAAACATTCTAACATAACCAGAAAAAAAAATAATAAAACATAATAAAGTAATAATAACTAGATATCCTAATAAGATTAGCTGCTTCGGGTGAAATCCCGTTTTACTTTTGAAAGCAATCTTTTATCATTGTGATAATCGCAGATAAACTGTTTATGAATATTCTGATAAGGCCCGACATGCTAACTAGGTGAGACATATGGTATATAGATTTTTAATTTACCTTCACGATAAGCAATCTGGCATTCGATAAAGGTTTTAAATGCGTATTTACATTTGTACAAGTGATTTTTCTATCTATGGTGTCTTTGATTACTCACCATCCTTGAGTTTTTTTCATTTTCTTAACTCTATTTAGAAATCATTTTTCTGTTTACTGTTTCTCACTGGAATCCCCTTCAATACTGAATTCTTGGAATGATCTTGATCAAGTTATCTTGGATAATTTTAATCACAAAATTCGTATAAGAGTGCAGTGAGAAATAATTGTCTATTGTTATTTTCGTAATACTTCGATATCGATCTTTTCATGTAAAAAATACCGCAGGATTAAATAATAAATCAATCGTTAAATGCCTTATTTCCAACATCGTTTTAAATGATTGGAAAAGAAGATAAAAGGCGGTCCGCGGTACTTCGGATGCCGTCGGACGACTCGCGTGTGGAAAATTAGATAGTGTTTTAATTCGTGAAAGTACAAGAACGAAGATGTTGCCACTCGATTAACGTTCGTGATCTTTGAATTTCGTTAACCGAAAAAAAACGCCAGATTCAATTCTTCCGCGAAACTTGACTTGCACTATTTCCATGTCTGATCTGCTTTTATGATTCTTCGGTTGATATCTCAGGCTTAAGACATAAACGTTGATGTTTCGAGCACAAATTTAACGATGCTTAATGACCAAGAAAAATGTAAATGTGCGGCAATTCGTTCCTTAATTAGTACCTGTTATTTTTACTGTCATTCTTACAAGTCAATTTTTTCTGCAAATTACGTATTTTATTTTCTGATAAATAAGAGGTATGTAGAAATATAGTTTAAGAAGGAAAGTTAAATTCTCTCGTTGTTTCACACTTGGAGAAGGTGATTCCTTTATCTGTTCGTAATCGTGACATGTACACGTCACTCGAAAAACCAAGGCTTGGCTCGCTCCACTAAAGATAAAGGTCGGTATATAAAAGACGTGACCGGAAACGATATAAATTTTAGCTTTGATGTTTGGGACCTAAAAGAATTACTTTGAATCCATCACCTAATTTAATATCTCGTAATAATTGGAGCATTTCTATCTGGAACCAAAGGAAAATCTGAGTTTGACGAAAATAGTTCTTGACTTACTATTTGTAAGTGAATTATTTATGTGTCATATCCGAAGGCAAAATGAGAAAATGTAATTCTTAAGTTGGAGTAATTGGCAAGATGCAAATACCGTCGCATTACGCAGCCTTCCTTGACTATTAATGGACTGGAATTATTCATCTGGAATTTTATACCAGGAAAAATGAACAATTTGCTTCACTACTTCTTAACGGTAACTGTAGAATTGAGATTAAAATATAGAGACAGAGATTGTGTATTCACTATTGTTGTGATTATTTGATCATTATGGGATAAAGTTAATTTTCACTATAAGATATTTTCAATGATAATTTTTTATTCAGATTTTTTAAATAGTTGATTCCATGTATGTAATTTTGAAGGTTCCTAAAAGCGGAAGTGCAACCTGTTACAGTCTTACGTCATGATGGGTCGAACGCCTCCTTATTTACCCGTCGATGTTTCCGATTATAGTTTCGGCTTTCGAATTAAGGTCTGGAATAACCTGTTCGGAACGCTTCAGGGCTTTTTGAATCTCACCTAATAAGCTGGTTCACACACGATGGGTTAAGACGCGTGGCTCCTTCAAAATTCAACGAACGAGTGATTTACTATAGGTATTGGAATCACACTTTACATCTTCAGAGCACCTACTAATTATTGATCATTATATTTCTCAAAAATCCCCATTTTTTCCGTTCTTTTTCATTTTTTTTCGAGTGTAAATAATGAGGCCCATTTGAAAAAATTATTTGATTTAATGAAATCACTTATTTTATTTCGGTTGGTTATTGTATAAAACTGTTTATCTTGAGTAATGGAAAAATATATAAAAACACCATAACGTTAGTTTTGCTAAACTAAATATTTTCTTTAAATTATATAACCGTTTCAAAATTATTTATCTGGTTTAACAAATATTTTTGACTCCTTATTTAGTTACCAAATAATTTATTTGGTATAATTAAAATTGATAAATGTCAAACTCGCTATGATTTCTGTAAGCACGATTTGTATATTCGATGAACTATTTAAGGGGATCCGACACTTTTAATATTTTTATTATTATTTTTTTAATTTAGACCTTCCATATCATTTTTTTTATGTTTAGTACCTTTATTTAGAATGGTTTTAATTTTTTTTAAATTCCAGCACCTTTATGTATTTTTAAACAAAAAATTTTGAGTTTTTTAGGCATGTTTTTGACTTTAAATCATCTTTTTTATTTGTTGACCAATTGTCATTATTCTTTTTTTATTTTGTTCCTTACAATGTGTAGAAACTTTTTGGGTGTGGAAAATGAGATAACATAACTGAAAAAAAAAGCTACAAATAAAATAAAATAATGAATAAAAATATCCCAAAATATTACCAAAATTTTTTTATTTATTTTTCCAAGAAAAAAATCAGATTGCCCTGGAAATGTACACATACATTCTCAGAAAAGTATAGAGAATAAAAAATAAATAAATTTCTGAAAATGTCAAAAAAATCTAAAATATACTAATTAATGGTGGCGGGTCCTCTTAAAAGTAATTATAACAATCAGGAGAAGACCTTTACGCTTGAAAACTTATGAATTCTGGTCCAATCACACTCTAAATCCTATGCTATTGAGCCAAAGTAAACAAATTTTGAATATGTTTTGTCGCTATCTGTGACCTCAGTGGTCCCAGATAAATATCCCTAATTTCGTAATCATATGCCAATTACCGCGCATACAATTAGTTACGCAACATCACGCAAACCCTTGAGGGATTCTTAGGATTTGAAACCAACGGAAGGGTCTTTTATAAATTCCGTTTGAGGCTGCAGGCACCTTGCAAAATCTCACCTGCTTGATAGCAACACGTGCACCTAAAGAAAAAAATTCTTCCAAGTGGGTGGATGTGTAGATATAAAAGGGCGGGATATAGAATGTGGGGATCTTCGCAAAGGTTGGTATCTATGAGGTTCGCAGCAGGTAGAGCCGCCGGATAAATCTCATCTTGGCTAGATCAGGTTAGGCTGCGACCAAGAGGAGTTTACTCCACGTCGATAGAAAGAGATACCCGATCAGGTAGGGATCTTGCTGAAGGCTAACCCTTCCTTCATGTGGTAGATATAGGACCACGCAGGTACATACGTGGTCGACAAATCACCGACGTGTGCGACACGCGACCAACTTTTCTGGCCTTTCTTTCATTCCTTCTTTCTTTCTTTAAGCATTCAACGAAGGGCTAGGGCCACGTGTCTGTTTGGCATCCTTACGACAATGTCCAACGATCCTTATCGACTCTACACTCTTGAAATGCTCTTTCGTGAATGAAACATACGAGACACCTAGGGACGTATTTCGAATGAAGTATTGATGACCACTTTGATCAGGGACGTGATCATTTTATTGCCAGATTTGGAAGAAATTAGCTCTTGATAATCTAAGTTTCAGAACGCATACTACAATTTATAATTGACCATGTTTAAATAATTATTCGAAACTTGACTTCGTTTGTTATAGATTCTGATCAAATATTTTTTGTAAATACCGGACGTGACTATCAGTAACGACATGAGAAAGAACGGCTGAATGTAGCTGAAGTTTAGGAAAATGAGAATTATGTAAATTGTGCGAATCTGCTCACTTTTCTTGAATACTCTTCAAAGTAATTAGAAAAATTCAATGCTATTTAAAAACATGTAAATGCAGAAAAAATTTTCACAGCAGTTATTTGCATAGAAATAAAAATAGGTTTACTTCAGATTTTCTATTTAAGCGAGAGAAATTCAATATGAATTTATAAGTGACCAACTCACACTCTTGAATAACTGGAGTTGAAATATTTTCAAAAATCTAACAAAAGATTAATCTTTGTCAGCTAATCTTGTTTGGTGATGGTAAAAACATGAAATAAATGCAACATGCTAAAGCTAAAGAAACATATGCATCTTTCATGTATTGGTTCATCCATTCTCATCCCTGGCAATCCTTTCAGTAGTTGAAACTCGCTGGCATAAAATAAACATCCAGTAGAATGATGTTCCATTCATGCAACGCTGCTCACGAGGGTTAATATTCCTTTCGCCTCGGCTGCATCAAGACACACGTGCCTTTTCTTTATTGTCGCAGGTAGTCCCGTCACCTCTCGATCTTAAGTATCGATACGCATACGATCCTATTAACGCTGATAGAGGCTCAGTGAACACATCATGGGAAAAATGCATCAGCGACCTTGCCGCGCGGCATCAGAAAGGAAATGTATTTCTCATCATAAAACCTATATAATGGCGAATAGTACGATAATGTAACGAGTACACGGCACCGACACGCATTACCGGCAGTTTGCTGTGGACCCTCACACAAACAGTTGATTTAAACACTACCACTTGCTCAAACTCACGTACACATAAACACATAAATGTACACACAACATTAATATACACACACGTATATAAATATATATAGACACAAAAACATTCACATGGCGCAAAAACATTAAATACATTTACCCAAACCGTTAATGCACATCGTGGCCACGCTTCGTACCTGATGATACACAAACACATGATACGAACACATACGCAAATGCGACTGCTACATACACATGCTCTCGCGGTGAATCTCATTTCAAGGACCTCCCAACGAATGTACGTATCACAGATGAGTATTCGCGTGAGCTCGTGTACTGTTCTCGAGCTTGCAAACCGGATAAATGATGGAAATTACCATATTCATTGCATTGTTGGCTCTTGCGCACAGGTGAGCCGACAACCGTATTTGGAAAACGCATGCTAATCTGTCGAGATAGATTGCTGTCTCCTCGGCTAGACCTCGTGCGAGTCGCAGAAACTCAGAATACCCTCGATGGATTATTATTATACATTTTCTCATAGACTCAGACGAAGAGATACTCAAGCCTTCTTCGGAACCTTCCGGAAAAAAGTTCATAAATAGATAATGCGTATAAGGATTCTTGATTCTTGTGAAACGAATTGAAAAGAGTCATAATGAGCTAAATGTATAGTTTTCTCGAGTAAAGTTTATTCTAATGATGGTTATTATACAATTTGATTATTATAACTAGGATATGGTTGTTTAGTTTAGTATCTATGCCAAGACGTTCCTCGTGATGTTTTATTAGCAAGACATTAGCGTGGAACCTTTCCTTAGCAAAGTTGAAGGAAGTTGCAGTAAATCATAGAACATCCACAAGATGACCTTGTTAACATATGCCATATTACGTGAAGAATCCCATTTGGTATCTGAATAACCACGAGATTGTGCGGCGTTATTACCTGCAGAACTCAATTGAATTTAGGAATTATAGAATTTGCAGCTGGATCTTGAGACGTTTCATTAGAAACTGTTTTTGTCTACGTAATAAATGGTTGTGTATTATTATATGAAAACCCAAGCATATGTGCCTATTACGTGATATATTAAATCTAAAATTAACTCCTAATCTGTCTGCTGAATCTTAATAAGTCTCACTTTATGTCGATGTGCTACTACAAAAGCTATAATCACTATTTATTTTGGATTTATATTATAATCTGGTGCAATGTGTGTTCGAATTCTCTAGAACTATCGAGCACAAATTACTGAAAAGTAGTTTCCAATGACCACATTCCACAAATCATTATCGGAATTCTATCACTTATTGATGCAATAGAGTTAGTACAAACGTACTAAAGTTAAATGGTTATGCGATATCGAGATATGTATTGCAGTAATACACAACCTTGTGCAAAAATGTCTCGATTTACGAAAAAATGCGAGTGTTTATTCATCAATGTCTCTTTTTACATCATTCATTGAAAGGAAAGTTTTGAAGTGCAGTCTTATCATTGAAAAGTGACAATACTTCCTTGACTTCCTGATAATAACTCGTGTTTCCATATTATCTACATTTTATGCAATTTTAATAGTGAACCGATTGCAAAAATGCATGAATCAGAGTTTTTAGACTGCAATATTTCTTTATAACATCAGGAAGCAGATGCTCCTGGATCATTGATCAGGAATGTGAGGACATCTGCGATTCCGAGGAAACATCAGTCCTCGGATTCCAACAGGATTGTTAAATTACATTGAAAAGAGAATTGGTTGTGAGATCTCAAGTTACGTATTAAATACGCATCCTTGATCGAATAATGATTTTCTAGTTTCCTTCGGATATTTCCTTTTGGATGATTCTCATCCAACTAAAAATAGTTCATTTTCCAACTCATGTGTTAAAACATCACTCCGAGTCAATTCATATCATCAGAATTTTTAGGATATGATCATATAATATTGAATTCTCAAGGAAATGTTCTAATTTTTTACATCATTAAGCTAATAATCAGGACTGAACATTTTTGAACTTTTCTCAGCTTTATTATAAAGGTAAATTTACATAGACTATTAGCAACGTATCAAAAATATTTTGATAGATTTTTTCTTGATACTATTAAAGTTAAAATTTAGAAAAACAAAGTTGTGCACGGAGAAACTTTTTATATCAATTTTTACTATAGTATTTTTCAATTTAGGGAAAAACGTATCACTTTGAGAATTTTCGGTAGTAAAAATACTAAACTTTATAATAATGATACAAAACTTCAGCATAGTTCATAGCAAATTTTACTATAGTTTATACTAAAGTTTCATATCATTCTTCTGAAGTTAAGTATTTTTACTAACAAAAATCATCAAAGTAATACGTTTTTCCCTAAATTAAAAAGTACTATAGTAAAAATTGATATAAAAATTTTCTCCATGTGAGAATACAAAAGATTCTCATATTTGAAAAATGGATTGTAAAATTTATATAAATTGATAATATAAAAAAGAATACAATACATCATTATGGGCATGTGATACTTGTGGAGAATAACAAGTTCATGTGAACAACTTGGTTCAGTTTCTACTTATTTACGCCCAAAGTATGTAAAATTTTGTTTTTAGAATTTTGGAAATGATAGAGAAAATAAACGCGGACGTAGGAAGACTACTTTTGGTTTTGATAATGAAAATCATTTTTACGATAAATTTTGGTGAAATCAAACTTTTTTCATTTTTCAAAATAGAAGTAGCCTATCTACCTCCATTTTTATCTTTTCTACTATTTCCCAAATTTTGAAAACAAAATTCCATATATTCTTGAAACAAACATGTAGAAACCTAAAATCGATAAAATTGGCTAATTTGCTAAGTATCACATGCCCTTAAAAGATACAATAAAATTATTTTCAAAATTTCTTTCATAAATTTGAAGTTTTTCAACTTTTTCGTTTTGAGCACAGATTTTGGGTGCGATCAAGAAAAAATGATTACAATTTACTTGCTAAATTACTGACATTCTTCGTAAATCTTATTTTGAAATGAGTCAAGAAAAGTAAAAAAATATTAATTATTTCAAGGGTTATTCAAAATTTGAAAAAGTTTTGAAATTATACTTTGTTTGGCAATATTTTCGTTAATAATAGACTAAAACATTTCGTTTTGGGATTATTAAATGCAGAATTTTGTTACCTTCCATGATATTCTACACTGTTAAAAATTTTATTAATGTTAATAGACTTTAATATACAAGTAGTAAATTAAAATTAATAGATTTGTATATTATGAAAAATTAATATACATTCATATTAAATTTAATAACTTTTCAATCGAAATATATTAAAATT
The DNA here is from genome assembly GCA_030998225.1 of Diplolepis rosae. NCBI lineage: Eukaryota > Metazoa > Arthropoda > Insecta > Hymenoptera > Diplolepididae > Diplolepis > Diplolepis rosae. The sequence continues at coordinate 10,169,779 of JAPYXD010000698.1, forward strand.
AAGAAACATTATTAAAATATATACATATGTGTAATAAAATTCAAATAAAAGTTTGCATTTTTTAAGATGAAAGTATTTTAAATTTAATATGCGTTACTGATTACATTAAATTTAATGGAAGTTTAATACAGAAAATTCTAACAGTATAAGGAAAAAATTAATTCTTAAGTATATTTTATAAATTAGAAGCTTTTAATTGAATGGTTAATAACAAGTGCCCGGCGACCTTTGCACAGCAATATATATACATATATATTGTTTTTATTATTTTATCTATTATCTATTGTTTTTAATTCAGCCGACAATTCATACGTAATATATATATACATATATATATTACGTATGAATTGTCGGCTGAATTAAAAACAATAGATATAAGAGCTGGTGTTTTGGAGTTAATTATGCAAATATACCCGCAGATGCAATTTGGAATATGAGGGTCATTTAATTTCGATTAGACCACGAGGTATAAAAGTTGAAAGGCAATGGTTCTTGTGCCGCCAATTTTGACAGTCATTGCGGTTCCTGCATCCTGGGCTATTTTCCTATCGCAGCACGAATTGTATTTTGCACGTCATGCAAACAACAAGACCGCATACCATATGTTCGCATGCAAATTTCACCTGGATCACGTTTTAGTGTCCGCACCGCCGTTATTAACAGAACCACAAAAGATATAAAGTAGCTTCTCACATTGTCGTCGAGTGATTTATAATACTGAATATATTTACACGCACGAGACGTTGCGATTCAACGTCTCAAAAACAAGATTCTATTTTCGGTAAAATGTTTCCGAATACCGTTAAAAAGAAATGAAAAAATTATGCTATCATTTTTTAAGCTTCAGGATTGACAGTTAAAAAATAAAATAAATTGAAACCGGCAGTTGTAAAATTCAATTGATAGTAAACGTTTTTTTTTCAGAAAAAAATTCAATAGTTTTAGAAGAGACAATAGATTGTAAATCACTTGGTTCCTGGGTAGGATATAGTAACTGATTCATTCACACGAAACCATCGATGCAATATCCCGTAAATTTTATTCTTTTTTATTCGTTCCTGGAAAAGAGTTACGTCACATATGGTTAAGGAAAAATTAAATCGCGATATATCACTTCCGCAAAGATAAGATGTATTGTAAAGATACTTTATAACATTTTTTTTCATTTGAAGAAACTTATGAGTGTAATCATTATTTTATATACCATGAATATGTTGTGTAAATTCAATAGAAACAGCAACAACTAACAAACGTGTGATGCTCTATAAATTTGAATCAGTCAAAATCTACTGATTACCAGTGAAATTTGACTGATTCAAATAGCTAAAAAGAGGTTACTGTAAAACAGTCAAATTTCACTGACTATTTCAGTAAAAATTGACTGATTTGACAGTGAAAAATATTTTGTTCACTGATTCAATCAGTGAAAATTTGACTAATTCAGATTTAGAGAGTAGTGAGAATTTTTCGCAGTGAACTAATGAACTTTGGAAGAACTATGATAATTAACTATAGCTTTTTATAAAATAAAACATATATTGCTATAAAAAGTTTCTCCCCCTACCCAATGAAATTCCAATTATTCTATTGTAAAATATTTCAATTATTTTTAAATCCACGCCGATTAGCTCTTAACAAAGTTATTTCGTGAAACAGCACGCGTTGCGTTTGTATCTGCAAATCAATTCACATTTTCTTCAGATTAATTACACTCGCAAGAGACATTCACGCAAAATACCTGATTTACGTAACAAGCGCGATGACGAAGCTTAACGACCGAGAGGTCGTTCCAAATTTCGCGGTGAATCAGCATGAGATTTGGACACACGCGTTTCGCACGCACGCACACTTTCCGCGAACGTGCGTATGGACCTGGCCCGGTTCTATCTTAAGTTAAGATAATGCCGAGTACACAGAAATAGGCGTCGCTAATGCACATAGTACTCAGACTTCCTGCCTCATGTATTCAAATTAAAGCTCACATAACGCCACATGATGGTAAATGATAATGATAATGTTAAATGAGACCATGTGCTTGTACGTACTCTGATCTCATGGAATAGAATGACTGGGCACTTCGTCAGCGGCATCCAGCAGTTAAGACTCCAAATTGGCCTATGGGTAGTCGCTTGTCGAATGCAAGGAGAATGCCTGGGAAACGGAACAGGTCGTTGAATCCTACAAAAGAGTCCTGTCTCGCCTTCTCACCTCATATCGGTCAGCATCTACCTGATTACATTAAATACTCTACATCTTTCCCTCCATTTTCAATTATTATTTTCAAAATACATTTTCCACTCTCTAAAAATTTCCACTGTTAAATGAGTTACTTTTCACTGAAGTAATCAGTGGAATTTGACTGATTAACAGTAACCTCTTTTTAGCTATTCGAATCAGTCAAATTTCACTGTAAATCAGTAGATTTTGACTGATTCAGATTTAGAGAGCATGCTTCATTAAATTTAACTTTTGTTTCAGCCCATGTATAAAGTGGGTCATGTAACGAAAATAATTTTAATTATAGGTTTCTACTCTCTAAATCTGAATCAGTGAAATTCAGTGTCTAATAGTGCATGTACACTGATTAGCAGTTATAAGTATAATATTCGAAGTATGCAGCGGTATATTTATAACTGCTAATCAGTGTATATGCACTATTAGCCAGTGATTTTCACTGATTCCGATTTAGATAGTACATTGTTAGAAATTTCTACTGTAATTTTCCGAAATACACTCAGAAAAAATATTTGATTGAATCAAAAAAATTATTTGTTTAAAACACTTTCTTTGATGTAAAGAAATGTTTTGTTTTAATGAAACAAAATTTTTTTGATTCAAACAAAATATCTTTGGATCAAATAAATATTGGTTCGAATCAAATAAATTTCTGCCTTAAATCAAACAAATTATATCTTTGTCAATATATCAATGCATTAATTTCCTTGTTTTGAAGAAAAATTAATTTGATTCAAACAAATATTTATTTGGTTCAAAGATATTTTGTTTGAATCAAACAAATTTTATTTCATTTAAACAAATCATTTCTTTAAATCAAAGAAAGTTGTTCAAACTAATCATTTTATTTGATTCAATCAAATATTTTTTCTGAGTCTACGTGACTGAAGTTTTATTTGGTTACAGTTTCATAAGATTAAGATAGAATTTCAGAAAATTCAGGTACTTTTTAGTAAATTTAAGAAACAATTTCTTGATTTTCTGTTACAAAGTGTTAAATATTCTGATACTTATACACCCAGAAAACAGTTTCTTGGATATATGATTAGAGAAAAAATTTATTTAATGCAAACAAATCTATTTCTTTGGATCAATGAAATTTTTTTTGAATTAAAAAAACTTTCTTTAATTCAAAGAAATTTTTTCTTTGAACGTAGATCAAAGAAACTGTTTTCTCAGGGTATTTGGAAATTCTGAAACTGGAAACAAGAATAATTTGACGTTTTGGGTAACTGAAGTTTTATGCAGTTACATGTAACTGAAAATTTTCTTACAGATTCTTAATTTCATGATAAATTTTTCAAAAATTCTGTTACAGTTTGGTAATTTTAAGATACATTTTAAGAAAATTCAGTTAAGTTTTTTAATATTGAGAAAAGTTTCTGACAATTCAGTACATTTTTCGAAATTTTAAGATATCTTTACTCTAAAATATCATAAATACCGTCAAATTTTACGTTACGCTGTGAAAACAGTTTCTTTGAATCAAAGAAAAATTTCTTTGATATACGGTCGAAGAAAAAATTTCTTTTAATTAAAGAAAGTTTTGTTAATTCAAAAAAAATTTCTTAGATCCAAAGAAAAAGGATTGTTTACGTTTAAGAAAATTTTTTTGAATCAACTAAACTCCCTTCAATTCAAAGAAATTTTTTCTTTGACCGTATATCCAAGAAATGTTTCTTTGATCCAAAGAAACTGTTTTCTGGGTGTACACCGAAAAAATGGCATACTTACTTTTAGTATATTATACTAATATATAGTATATTTTATACTAAGATACGCGGCTAGTATATCTTCTATTTTGAAGAGGAAAATCCTCTTATTATAAGTATTTTCCCTCTTTTAAAGATAGTATCTGTTACACTTATAACAGTATGTACTGCTTTCAAAATCGCCAGGCATTCCAAAAATTCAACTCTAATTCCAACTTCCGAAATGAATTCTTTGATTAGGTCTTCCGTGAGGCCCCGAAACCTTCGCATGTTAGTTATTTTTTGACCTAATATATTAAAAACTAGAGAAAAATAAGCCAGATTTTCATTTTCTCTGACCATTAATTATATTATCTATATTCTACCAAAAATATTTTTTGTAAATGGATAAAAATCAAGTTTAGAAATTTTCTTATTTTCCTCTCTATTTTTATATAATATTTTATATAAACTTACTTGAAAATCTATCAATACGCTCTTCTAAATTATTGTTTTTCAACCACATTTCTACAGTGTCCATTTTAGTTGATTTTAGTGTTCTTAGCACCACGTGGCGCATATTGCACATCAGATATCTGTTCTCTGACCGGTCATGTTACTTATTAGTTCACGATATCTCTGATAGGCACCTTTCCACAGTATGGGGATATGTACTAAATTTAAGACGACACATACTGAAAATAAGAGGAAATTTACCCGTGTTATAGGAAAATGTACTGAAGACTAGAATATTAGGTTAGAGGAAATTTTTAGTATGTCGACATACTAGAAGTAAGTATGCTATTTTTTTGGTGTACTTTTTGAACAGTAACATTTTCAAACATTTCTAACAGTGTAAGTTTGTCGAAAAATGCATTTTCTCCTAAGTAAAAAGAAGTCCAGAAATTCTGCAGAATTTGTACGGAAAAATAGACAGCTAAATTTTTGAATTAATAATGTTGAAAGTAAATTTTGCGCAATTTTTCTGTAAAAGATGGTAAATTGTAGAATTTATGTATAGTGAAGTTAGGAGAGAATAAATTTGAAAAAAAAAGATAGAAAAATTGTGCAGAGTCCACACTGCAGAAATTCTGCATTTATTTTTTACTTGTGCTGCAACAGATAGAACTTTTTTTTCTGTAATTTACGTTTTTCTGCTACTTAAAATCCATTTTTTGTTATTTCATTACCTTACACATCTGCAGTTTTAATTACCATAGTCACGTAACCCAATTGATAAAAGTAGATAAGAGTTTGGAGAAACTTTATAATTTTAATAGAAATCTTGCATATTCTATGTACATTAATAGTTCATACGCGTAACCAGTTTATTTTGCTTAAAAGGTGTTTGCATAAACATAAGTTTCCTCTCGTTTTCGTTTCTTGAATGTTTCACGGTCATTTTACGTCTAGAGAAAAAAACGTAGAAATATGCGAAGCACATTTTTGTTCCGTATATTAGGAACAAAATATTGTATATATGGGCTACTCTGAATACAATCGAGTTACTGTAATTGCAATATTACTAGTATTGTCTTTTTAATCTCTAATGGTTATACAGTGTTTTTCCATAAGAAACGAAGGAAATTCACTAAAACTTATTTTTGCTAGATAAACTGAATTTTCTTATCGTTGAACTCAGTTGCTCCAATAAATCAAAGCTCTCAGTTGAGCAGTTTTATTACCGTTAAAAATTTTTTTCGTTTAATTCTCCAAATAATTTTTTTTTTTGAGTATATGCTTTGTTAATTTGCTTTTGATTTCTATAATTAACGCAATTTATTGTGCACTCTTGCATTATATTTGCAATATCACTCTATGTATTTGTTTCCCGCTGTCACATTATGCAAGTTTTTCAAAACCTGATTTATGATTCCTGCGTTTCACTAATGAATATTCAAAACCGGATACAATGTTGCATTTTCATTTTCAAAGGAATATTTGCTTTTTTATATAACTTAAAAAGAATGAGATTGCATTATATGAAGGATAAAATAAAAAGTTATTGCAAAAGTGCATGCATATGTAATTGTTGATATTCAGTGAAAGAAAGACAAAATGAATCTTTGGAAATATGGGACAGACGTTTGATTGGTTGGAAGCTTCGGCAAGGTTTGTCCGGTATATGCGTGTTTTGCGGACCTTCCGGCATAATTAGGGAGCGACTTCGCTTAATGTAATTTTAATAACTGGATAAATAAACATAAGCGTAAGCACGAAGCGTAATTTGAATCCGGATGTGCCACGATGAGCAGTTTTGATAAAGCGTAGCGTAATGCCTCGAACGGAATGTCTGTCTCATTTTTATACATACGTGTATGTCTCTCTCTTGCTCGTTTGGCTAGAAGTGCGTGAGTGTGCGTGAGAGGCCGACGTTATATTATTATTTGCAGTATATGCAAAGTTCGTGCCTCATACACGCCGTAACGACGTAGGGAGATTTCAATTAATTTTTCAGGAATCAAACAAAAGCGAATAAGTGTTCCCTACATAACGTTTACCGTAGCGATTAATTTATTATTCCTTGGGTAGAAAAGAAAAAACTGTTAATAAATTACGATCTATTCAATTCACTTGTAATGAATCGTTTAAAGTGTAATCTCTACAATTCTCTCGTTAATCTATCGCCCTTAACAGGTGAGTCGTTCATTATTACTTTTATCGTTATGCGATAATAATTACCCAATGACAAAGTATTTTTATTTTATTATTTATATTCGTTAGAAAAATTATCTTGTTTTTCTGATGTCTACCATTTTTGTGATAATTATGTATTTCTGATTTTGAGGGAAAATTCTTGAGAACAAAGTCACAGTAAAACAATGCGGAGATAAGAATCAGTTGAGTGATAATTATATTTCGCTAGATTTTTTTTGAGATTCAATGTATACTTTTCTCTTAGCTCTCGGTTATAGGCCATTATGCTAAGTGGAGCCTAATTATATTTTTTATTGTAATTTGTAGACGGAAGGAAAAGACACTGTTATGGTCGTTCATAATTTACGTGTTTATTAAGACAGTAGAACTGAAATTGAGACACAGATGTACAAGTATTTAATTTTCGAACGATATAGTGAACATTTAAAACGTGAAATTTGCAATTTCACGTTCGAAATTTCTACTAGAGTCGAGAAGAAGAGAATTTTTTGCAATGTGGCTAGAGCCTTCCAAAGAGTATTTCTCACACTTTCGACGATTTTTTGCTTATCTGTAGAGCTGAGTTGAATATCGCGTCGAGTTCTCTGAGCACGTTGATCCGGGGACGTGTGTAAACGTGAAATAATTTCGTACAACGGGGACTCGAGTTCCGGGTTAAACAAATAGGCTTGGTCAAAACGATGTCACGCATTTCCCCGAAGTGCTTCGCCTCGTTGAGCTTATTCTTGCATTTCTACTTTATGCCACTAACTTTGCTCCATTGCTCGAATGTCCGCGAAATCCACGCATCACTAACAAACAAAATTATCTCCCAACATCAAGGTACTTTTTTTACTATCATAAAGTCCGTTCACAAAAGTAATATAACAAATGAAAATTCAAAACGCTAAAATTCTATTAATTAGACACTTGTCGAGATTGCTAATTAATAAGATATTAGATAATCAACATTCGGGTCTAATTTATTGATTGAAGATGTATGTTGATGATAGTTGGCTTTAGGGTCCAAGATTAATAAATACTCAAAGTTTTATATAATCAAAAGTTTCGGCTCTGATCGGACCCCTCATTAGTTATTTATTTTGAATCTAAAAAATGCATAAAATAGTTTTGCTAACTACACTGCTGGAAATTTCTGTATTAAACTTCCATTACATGTAATGGAAGTTTTTTTCAGTAACGTATATTAAATTTAGAATACTTTCATCTTAGAGAATAGAAATTTTGTTTTTAATAGACAAGTGTACATATTTTAATAATGTTTGTTAATTTTAATATATTTTGATTGAAAAGTTATTAAATTTAATATGAATGTTTATTAATTGCTCATAATATACAAAGATATTATTTTTAATTTACCACTTGTATATTAAAGCCGATCAATATTAGACAAATTTTTAACACTTTAGAACATTCTTTTATTCAATATATCATTTAAAAAAATGATGAAATACAATTAAATGAGTAGAATCATTGTGGGAATTTTTTAAATAAATAAAATTAGCCCTTCTTTATTTAGATGAAATCAGTAATTATATTAGTTATAGGGAGGATAAGGAAAAATATGAAATGTCGAATAACACATAATTTTTACCCATTCTGATTTTTTCGAAGAAATATATTGTTGTGGGTATTTTTCAATTTCAAAGGCCTAAAAATTGTCGAGTTTGGTAGGTTACAAATTCCTGTATTAAACTTCCATTACATGTAATGGAAGTTTTTTCAGTAACGTATATTGAATTTAAAATACTTTCATCTTTAAAACTAGAAACTTTAATTTTAATACACATGTGTACATACTAAAGATGATGTAAATTACTAATTTTCCCAAATTCACTAAATTTCTTATTCAGTTTAAGTGAAACAGGAAATTCAATTCACTTAAGGCTCTATCGGCCTTAAGGAACACATTCTCATCATGACACTAATGCTTCGCGCTCGATTTTCAGTATACATTTCAGTACATTTTTAATAAATTACGTGATTAAAATTATTTATTTATTTTCTTACAAATATCTCAAAAAGGAAGAACAATCGTAGACTTTATTTAAGGAAACGATTTTGCAGAACAATGCTTATTTCGTATCTCACATATTTTGGTGAAAAAAATGGAATTTTTTCAATATTAAAAATCAAAACATAAAATATCATCATAAAATAAAATATCTCCTGTCGAGAAATTTCTCAATATGAATGTGTAGACCTCATTTAGGCAAATAATTTTTCATCTAAACGTTTTTTATGTATCTTATATATTTTGTCTAAAAAATGGAATTCTTGAATTTTAATCGTATTTTTGGAATTGAGACGAAAAATATATGTTTTTTTAGAAACTGTGTGAGACAAAATTTATAGATCTTTTTGAAACGAACAACTTTGTATTCTTATGTTTTTTTCGTATTTCACATATTATTGTTAAAAAATTGAATTTTGGATTTTCAATAGTTTTTTTTTTAAATTAAAAAGAAAAATATGCATCTTATGAAAAAATGTTACAATTCAAATTTGTAGGTCTTTATATAGAAAATAATATTGTATCATAACGTTTTTTCGTATCTCGTATAATTTAACTGGAAAATGGAATTTTGATATTGACTTTTTTCAAGTTTTAATATGCTGTAACATTTCTAATTTTGATTTAATCAAAAAATGTTATCAGGATAATTTGTAGAGATTTATGAGCACTATCAAAAACCAGTATTGAAATTTTTGATTTTTTCAAAAAGTTATTTTCAAAAACACAAAAGTAGTGCTCAACCCCTCAATTTTGATTGGATGTGGCTGGTTAACGAACTTGTCCTTACTTTTTCGGCTGCGATAAAGTGTGCCAAAGCTTAATTCAATCTGATAATTCTATCGAAAGTTATGCCGCACATAAAAGATTCTGTATCAAATTAAAAATATTTTCATCTTAAAAAATACAAGCTTTTATTTGAATTTTAATATATTTTAATTCAAAAGTTATTAAATTTAATATGAATGTATATTAATTTTTCATAATATTTAAATCTTCTAATTTTAATTTACCACTTGTATATTAAAGTCTATTAAAATTAATAAAATTTTTAACAGTGTAAGGGCTTGTTCGATAAAAAATTTTATTATTCAAAATAAAAAAAATTTGGAATTGCTTCCGACTAAAATAGTTTAAAAAAGAAATTAAAAAATTGACAATTTTTTACAATGAATTAGAAAATTCAAAATAAATGCATAGTATCATACTAAAGTTTTTCCAAATTGTGGATTTGGACAAGAAGATTGATTATTCAAAATGTACACGAAATGTACCCAAGATTTCAGATAATTTTTTTCATTTCTCATTATTTACATGTCACTTTAAAATTTCAGATAATATTAAACATAAAGTTTTCTTTGGTTTGAGTCTAAATATAAAATAACTATGTAAATATTTGTTTGGTATAAGGCAAATGAGGATAACATTGCTTCCGAATAAAATACTTTAAGAAAGAGAATTTTTGGGAATAAACTTATAATTTGGCAAAGGTAATTTTGTTTCATGCAATTTTTATCAAGCAATTAGACAGGATCGAAATTTACACTGAGAGACTTTTCGTTAGAATAAATCGTAAAAGTGAATCATATTTTAGTATAATATCGTTTCAAAGTGAGGCAAACAGGGTTTACGTATCAGAAATTAATATAGTGGTTTTCAAGCGGCGAAATTAATATTTTCGTTTGAATAAATGGAATATATGTTTTACTAACTGCTATAAAACCTACGAGAATTTGAAATTTACTATATCACAGTTTCGAAGCGAAACAAAGAATATGTGAATCTGAAAACCACTATATGAAAAATCACTCACTCCACCAAAAAGTTTGACCTTCAGAAGGGACGTCTCCGGGTTATGGATTGTGGTGTCTTTTTCTAACGCGTGCGAAGCAAGAGGAAGATAGAGCTCGAGCTTTGGGCACCCAGAAGAGGGGAGGTTTCAGTGGAAACACAGACACAAATATTATTATCATACCTTAGTTATGTTCATATATTTAAGTACACAATGCTACACTATTTATATTCGCATACGCTTGAAAATAAATTTCAGAATCGCCTTTGGGTTCGAACCCCCTAACTCTACCTATATCTACATTAACTAAACGCATTCCTAACGCCTAAAGCCTCTCGGCTATTCTCGCTTGCCATATTCCGAAATAAATGTCGCTTATAAGCCACTACCGAGTTGGGGGTTGGGCAGACTTGGATTCGAGTCTACGACGCTATTCGGATAACGTCGGAAGTATTCGGACGACATTCTGAAACAAATTATATGAAAAACCGAGAATGAATGTTTTGATTTTTGCTGCGCGTCGTGAGGTTTCTGGCAAGTTCATATTCATAATACGAATTTCTCAAACATGCTTTCCAAAATGTGATATTCATTATTTGTCTTATTCAAATTATTTTTGGACAAGTTAATAATCATAATATCATTTTCTCGTACTTTCAATTTCTCGAATAGAGATTCATAATATTTAGTATTTAAAATACTACTTTATCTTCTTCATATATTAAAAACCGTTATGACTATATCAAACTTCGATGTCATAATATGAATAAGTATAATAAAGCCTCGGCTTTCCCCATTTTGAAACGATATTATACTAAATTTTGATTTATCTTTATCATTTACCCTAACGAAAAGTCTCTCAGTGTAAAAAAGTCTGTCCGCTTCGCGGACACATTCTCATTGCGCGCTTTACGAGCAGCATGCAAGTTTGAGCGCGCCCAGGATGCGCGTTTCGATTGTCGCGCTTCGCGCTCAGTCTTATATTCATCGCATACATATAACTTTATTTCTTGTAATTTAATACTGAAGCTCAAGTCAATTTTATAATATTGTAGATGTGAATTACATTTTCTCAATGTTACTAAATTTGTTTTTGATATCAAATGAAACAGGTAATTCAATTTACTTAAGGCTCTATATCAGCCTTAAGGAATACATTCTCACCATGATACTTTCGCTTCGCGCTCAATTTTTTGTATATATTTCTATAACTTTCTAATACACGGAAAAAATAGTATAGCTGATCGACCTATACCGGTATATAGTGTCTCGACCCATGCGGTATAGGTGAGACAACTATACTGGTTTGCCGCGCGACCTATACATTGCTTCGCATGCACGCGACTCTAACCTCGAAATGAGAAAGAAGTGTCATTTTTTCTTTCTTTGAAAGATCATTTTTGCGTATCGCGTATTGTTTTATCACACGCGAAAATTCACAAGAGCGATAGCGATGGCATAATATTTTGTTTACGATCGCTATACATGGTATTGTCATATCAACGAACTTGTATAGCTGTCTCACCTATACTCGTATAGTTCTGAGGACCATACCGTAGCATTGGTTTGATAGAAATATTTTCTGGTTTTGAGGATCAAAATATAGTTCTCTTAGCTATACTGTTTTTTCAGTGTAATAACATAATAATACATTTTATCAGAAACTATGCCAGAAAAAATTTTTAGATTTTATTAAAACGAACAATTTTGCAAACTTACGTTTTTTTTCATTTTTGAGATATTATTGTTAACAAATTAAATTTTGGATTTTCAATAGTATTTTTTTAAATTAAAAAGAAAAATATACATCTTATTAAAAAATGTTGTGGTTCAAACTTGTAGATCTTTATGTAGTAAACAATTTTTTAACATAACTAATATCTTCTCATTCATGATGAGAATGTAAATAGCATCTTATTACCTCAACATCGGCAAGAAACTGACCCCATGCCAAATTAATCGTTCAAAAATTAAAAATTAAAAGTCATTTGATTAGTATATCCATAGCCAACATTATGCAGTAATGTCATTCAATTAGTTAAATAATATTCGTCTGAACACTAAACGTTATATTTAAATAAAAATTGTGAATTTCGCTTGAGCAATGTCACGACTCGAAATTAATTCATTAAAAATTTATTCAATTAGAGTGAGCATAATTAATTTTAAAGTTCTTATTAGACGGCGTGTTGTAAACTAAAATTAGAAATTAAATACTTGCAAGTAAGTGGGAATTACGGGTAAATCAACGTAGGAGGGGATCGTGAGGTTTTTGATGAGGTTACGTGCGTTCAAAAGCTCATTATACACGGTGATTCACGCGCCGCATAGGATTAGATCTCGTTTGCTCAGTCGAGTCAAAATTTACCGTCATTTAATGAGTTTTAATTAGGCTGTTAATAATGTGACGTAGTCGAACCTGCATATTCCTTATCCGATGATTTCTTCTCAAGAATGATTTCCAAGCACAGGAAAACGCCACGAAACATATCGAACCACACTTCCGTCATCATTCAAAGATAAGATAAACCTTATTCTAACATCAGAATAGATACTAATATCGATGTTTCATGCGTTCTAAAAAAAATGTTGCAAGTCACAGTTATATTGAAAAATTACATCATTAGTTGCAACGTGAATGTTTTTTCATTAAAATACCAGATTTCCCTAATAAAATCACTTGGATTAACTCTTTAATTATTTTAAGCATTTATTTTATTGTTAGAATTATTCACACGCCAGAAGGGAATTAAAAATCTTTGAATTGTAAATGGGACTTTTACTGCAATTATATGATTGTAAAAATCAAGAGCTGTTCTAAGAGTTAAAATGTTTGCTTAAGATAGATGGAATGATTTGTGAAGTCGTAATTTTTCTAGAAGAGTAATTAATTAATATCTGGTGTTTTTTTTACGAGATATACAGAAGATGATAGATAGTTATCTTTGGAATAAAAGAATTTTATTCTAATTAAGAGTAATAAGGATAAGGAAATCCATTAGTATAGGGTAATTTAATTATAAAATGTTAATATAGTGTACTGTTTTATGCAACATTGATTTATGGGGAAGGTGTTTAAATTGCAAATGCAAGACTGGAATGCTTTTGTTAACCATTTCAGATTAATATCAATAAAGTTATATTCTAAGGTTTCATTTATTGAAACATTTTCCAATTTCTTGAGGTAGTTCATCCACAAAAATTAGACCCCAGGCAAAAATAAATAATTTTGCTTTCAAGAATAGCAATATTATTATTGAAGGGCTAATTTTATAGAGAAGAGATTATTTTCCATAAAAAAAATTTGAAATGCAGAAAAATAATGTATTTAGAAAATTTTTATTTTTGCTGAACTTTTTTCCTTAGCGCTTCATACCAAATTTTACAAAATGATGTGATTCTAATAAACAGAATTCTTATAAACAAATTGCTGAATTTGATAATAATTCATTCATTTTAGAAAATTGGAAGCGGTTAAGTTGTAGAGAATCTTTTTCCTTAAAAAATGATCCGTGATTTATTAGAATCACATCATTTTTTTAAATTTGGTATAAAAAAGTTCGGGTAGAAATAACATTTGTTAAATGCATTATTTTATTGAATTTCAAATTTTTTACATGAAGAATAATCTTTTCTCTTTCGAAATAGCCATTCAATAATAATATTGCTAATCTTGAAAGCAAAATTATCTATTTTTGCCTGAGGTCTTATTTTTGTGGATGAACTACCTTAAGAATTTTCCAACATTTGATCAATTCTCTCATAGTTATGAGTAATTTTTATTTGTGCAACTGTGCCAGAAATATGCATCAATATTTGCATTTTGGATGGCAGAGAGAAAGGGTGGAATATCGTGAAAGAATGAATATCGGGGAATTCATTTGAGGTTATATTGTATTGAATGTTTATGCAGAATAGACCGAGGGGATCAGACGAAAATATTCTGAGAACAAGGGTGGAAAATTCACCCACGCATATATTACGAACAATACTCCCTTCTGTTGTATTTCAAATTCTGAATATAGTTGTTTATGACACGGAAAATTTGTCTGCCGAAAATCATTTGTCATGAAGGGAAAACAGTAAAGAGCAGACACCAGGGGTAGGAAAAAAATTCGAATGGAATATTTAGAGGGAAATTCTTTTTGGAAGTGAAATCAAAACAAAGAATAAAATATAAATTATTTATGAAAAATTATTAATAGTTATATAAGCAGTAATTTATTGAAAATTTTCAGTTTGGAGTTTTAGACGTGGGTGTCATTTGTTATGAATACGGGCCTGATAATTTATGTATAGGGATCCTGCCAATTCAAATGTCGCTCTCGTAAAGTCGTAATTTATTCCACTCTGGTTTCGCGTTATGTCGCAAGTTGCAACTCTCCCGTGTAGACCGCCTATTTCTCTCTCCTCGACTTTAGGACGTGTAACGTTCAGTAATTGGCTTCAGATATATCATTCTTCGATATTCCAATCTTAAATTGTTTCCTCAATAGAAGTTCTTAATCTATTTATTCACCAATAATGATATCAAAAATAAATCAATTAATTACAAAATATTAGTAAATATTTAATTTGAAAATTTAATAATTTTTTTTTTCATATCAAGTTTCCTTGATTTAACCCTTTGAGTTTTCTTCCATGGATGCTTAATTTTACTGAGAATATCTAGTATTAGGAGCCAAGTGCAATTTGCATCCGTTGGCTATTTTAATTTCATTTTGAGGCCGTAGGAATCTGAGATGAAAATGTGCAAGATCGCTAAGAGTACACTTAGTTCAAAACACAAGAATTTCGCTTAATAGGCATCTCGAGATTAGTATTCTGTTGGAATGGTTACAAGTCGGTAAGAAAAGAATTTCTTAATGGGGATTAAGCAAAGAAATATGCAAATCCAGTTACTTTACCAGATCTATAATAATCCTTGGGTTCAATTTGTAATTTGTAGAATCAAACCTCGAGGAGTGGAATTTTATTATTTTCTAATTTTAAAAATAAAAGAAATTTTTTTTCTTTTTCTCGCTATTTGAAGGAAACGTGGAGTTGCCGGCAAGCTTCTTTGCGTATGTCTCTTTATTTCGAGCGATTCAACTTTTTTGTAGAGGCGGTAACCGTTGACTTTACTACCGAGACCTCATCTCCACTCTTCAATTGCTGTCTTGTTTTTTTCTCGGTCTCTGTTCCTCCCATTAGATACCTTGCCGAGTAATCCCTCTCCTTTTTCTCCTTTTATCTCTCTCCTTTTCTTCTTGTCTCACTCTTTCTCTCTCGCACCAAAGCGCATACATTAAATTTCATCTTCCATTCTATATACTCTCACATCACAAAAGTGACTTACGCTCAAAGCTTCCGTAAAGTCTAGACTCAAGACAACACCGATCTCTATCTCATAATTATTAAAAGAAAAAAGTCTCGAAATTTCTCACACACCACTTCTAACTTGAACATGTAGATCATTTTTAATTAAAACTTAGAAAAAGAATAGATTTTTGTTCATATTGATAGTGCAGAATGTGATAGATGCATATTAAAATTCATAATTACGTATATTAAATTTCATATACTGTATATGCAAATTTCTTCATATATTTTTATATTGAATTTAATGAAATAATCTTTTAGAGTTAGAAATTTTTATCTGAATTTTTCGAAACTTGTGACTGAAGTTTTATGCAGTTACAATTTCGTAAAATTTAAATAAAATTTGAGAAAAGTCAATTACTGTTTAGTAAATTTAGAAAAAAATCTCTTAATTTATAGTTAGAAATTGTTCAATATTTCGATACCTGTATTGAAAGTTTTCGGTAACTGAAGTTTTATGCAGATACATACACGGGAAAAAATAGTTCAATAAAGTTTATAGAACTGTGCATGAGTTGGGGATAACAGGCATTTACGCACTGCGAAAAAAATGCCTTTGATTCAATAGAATTTTTTTCTCAGTGCGGAACAGAGTTTTGGAAAATTTACAAAACTTTACAGAATAAAATGCGGAACATTCAGGAAAAATCATTGAAAGTTCCACATTTTATTCTGAAAAGTTCTATAAATTTTCTAGAACTGTGTTCTGTAAATGCCTGTATCCTCAATTCTTGATCAGTTTGTATAAGCTTTGATGAACTATTTTTTTCCGCGTACGACTGAAAATTTTGTAGAAGTTTCGTAATTTTATAATGAATTTCATAAAAATTCTGTTACAGTTTGGTAGTTTTAAGATAAATTTTATGAAAATGCAGTTGAGTTTCGTAATGTTAAGAAAAATGAAGTCAATTTTTCGCAACTTTAAGATACATTTACTTAAAAGTATCGTAAATATCGTCAAATTTTAATTTACCTTTGTAACATAAAAATTTCATAGATTTCAGGACATTTCTAACAGTGCAATTAAAATTATAAATAACGTTCTATTTTTGAATTATACTCAGAGACCAGTACCTTTGATTTAAAAAAAAACATTTTTTTTAGATTAAACAATTTGTTTATCATTCAATGAAATTTTTTTTTATATGAAGACAATTTTTTTTCATATTAAAGCCGTATGATAGACTCTGACGTCACCAATCATATACGACCGCTTTATAATTAAAATAATAATTTTAATAAATTTTCCGGAGAAGACATTAATGCTTTTAATTTTTCTGCATTGCTGTCTTCTTCGGAAAATTTGTAAAAATTATTATTTTATTAATAAAGCGGTCGTATATAATTGGTAATGACAAACCTTACCACACGGCCTTAAAAAAAATTTCCTAGAGTCAAAATATTAATTTTTTTATAATTCAAAGGAACTATTCTTCAGTTGTGCACTGTTAGAAATGTCTACCGTAATTTTCCGAGAGTCGTAACTGAAGTTTTATTCAGTAACAATTTCGTAAAATTAAGATAAAATTTGATAAAATTCAATTACTGTTTAATAAATCTAGGAAACAACACATTAATTTTAAGTTAGAAAGTGGTGAATATTTCGATACTTGTATCTGGAAATTCTGAAACTTACAACAGAGAAAATTTACGTTTTGGGTAACTGAAGTTTTATGCAGTTACATGTAACTGAAAATTTTGTTACAGTTCCATAATTTTATGATGAATTTCATAAAAATTCTGTTACAGTTTGGCAGTTTTAAGATAAATTTTATGAAAATGCAGTTAAGTTTCGCAATGTTAAGAAAAATTAAATGAATTTCTCGCAATTTTAAGATACGTTTACTTAAAAGTATCGTAAATATCGTCTTTTACGTTACCTTTATAACATAAAAATTCCATAGATTGTATCACTTTAAATCCGAATTAGTGAAAAGTGAGCAACTTGTTGAATTCAGATAAAATATATACTAATTATTAGTCATTTTTCTACTAATCACTTTCGAAAAGCCTTACAACTAATAATGAAATTAATAAAGAATGGCTAATATTTAATAAAAAGTTTACTTAAGTAAATTACTGGCTCATTTTGCACTAATTCGGATTTAAAGAGCCGCGACAAAAATTCTTTCGTTAATTTCAAATGAACTTTCAGGAAAGAAAATCGAGATCAAAAGTAAATGAGTAATTACCACACGGAGAAAAAATATTTGATTGAATCAAAAAAATTATTTGTTCGAAACACTTTCTTTGATGTAAAGAAATGTTTTGCTTTAATGAAACAAAATTTGTTTGATTCGAATAAAATATCTTTGGACTAAATAAATATTTGTTCGGATCAAATAAATTTTTGCCTTAAATCAAACAAATGATATCTTTGACCATATATCAATGCATTAATTTCTTTGTTTTGAAGAAAAATTAATTTGATTCAAACAAACATTTATTTGGTTCAAAGATATTTTGTTTGAATCAAACAAATTTTATTTCATTTCAACAAATCATTTCTTTAAATCAAAGAAAGTCGCTCAAACAAAGCATTTTCCTGATTCAATCAAATCATTTTTCTGAGTGCAGAAAACAGGAATGATTTACTATGATTCTCAGTATGCTTCTGAAACCGATTGTTTCTATTAAAAGTTATTTTGAAACAAATGCACAGTAATCTAAATGACTAATACTCTCATGATTTAGAGGTTCCATTTTAAATAGAAATCGGAAACAGTTTTTGTGATCATTTTCTCTGGATTCAGAAAAACGTTTGAAGACATTTACTGGCTTTCCAAGAATAAAACTAGAATCTGTTGATTTTTAAATGGTAGTGAGTTATAATACGTAGCTGGTGGGACGATGCAATAATTCTTAGTTGTCCTATGGTCTAGTGATTCTAAAGTCTCTAGCTCTGAACAGTAGACCGAGTAGATAGCTAGGTACGACATAAAGGAAGACAATAAGCAGCAATATAAATGCAGGACGCCTATACTGGGTGCCGCGAGAGAGCCAGAGATCTTACCTTTTACGATTCATTAATCCTGTCGCGAGTGACTTTCGCTTAATAAGTCGTTCGCTCGTTCCCTGACTTACTAAGCCTGCCGGTTCATAGATGTTCAGGTGGTTCCAATCAGTCTATGAACTGACCAATTGCCAAGCTAGAATTCGTAATGAGCACCTCATGATTCTCTTCTTCATGTGTTGTCAAATCCACGTCATGACAAAGTTAAATACGACCAATCGTTCTAAATCTTCCCATTTATTCTTAAACATTTTTTTCGAAAATACCTTTATGTTTTTCTTTTCATCCAAACCTGACCATTAAACGTCAAATTATCTAAGAAAGTTTCATAAAAATAAAGCAAGTTTTCTACTTTTGATGATTACATTTTCAAGTTGAATTTTACTTTGGGTTTGGAGTTTTGGCTACTGGATTTGATCAAGAAATAGATCAATTCAACAATTGACGCTTAAAGTGAAATTTGAAAGTTGAATTTCGTTTCGACATTCCATGACGTGCTTTGAATTATAAAGCGGTAACTGAAATGTTGGCATTTTTTCAATAACTGTTTATAAATTCAATTTAAATGAAAGTACACTGAGAAAAAAGATTTGATTGAGTCAAAGAAAATAATTTGTTTGAACGACTTTCTTTGATTTAAAGAAATGATTTATTTAAATGAAACAAAATTTGTTTGATTCAAACAAAATATCTTTGGACCAAATAAATATTTGTTCGAATCAAATAAATTTCTGCCTTAAATCAAACAAATTATATCTTTTACCATATATCAATGCATTAATTTCTTTGTTTTGAAGAAAAATTAATTTGATTCAAACAAATATTTATTTGGTTCAAAGATATTTTGATTGAATCAAACAAATTTTATTTCATTTAAACAAGTCATTTCTTTAAATCAAAGAAAGTCGTTCAAACAAATTATTTTCTTTGATTCTATCAAATCTTTTTTCTCAGTGTATTTTGTGTAGCTTAATTTGCAGTAGAGTTGTATATTATACAAAGTTAATATACATTCATATTAAACTTAATAACGTTTCTTTTGATTTCTACAAATTCAATTGTAAAAATTGCCCTGCGACTTATATTGGTAAATCTAAGAGAGCATTAAGAGTTCGTATTAATGAATACAAAAATAAAAAAAACAGTGAATCCGTGGTCTGTGAACATCAATTGGAATTCAAACATGAATTTGATTGGGAAAATACCAAGATTGTTGATTATGTCTCTGGCTATCAGAAAAGATTAACATCAGAGATGATCCATATAAAATTTAATAAATTTAGTATAAATAAGAAAGAAGACATATTTACTTTGAATAGAATTTACACTGTTAGAAATTTCTGTATTAAACTTCCATTGCATGTAATGGAAGTTTTTTTCAATAACGTATATTAAATTTAAAATACTTTCATTTAAAAAAATACAAACTTCCATCTGATAATATTTGTTAATTTTATTATATTTTGATTGAAAAGTTATTGAATTTAATATGAAAGTATATTAAATTTACATAATATAAAAATCTCTTAATTTTAATTTACCACATGTATATTAAAGTCTATTAAAATTAATAAGATTTTTAACAGTGTATTTTTCATTACTTAATAGATTAAATTCATGATAGCTTTCCAGCTGATGTCTGTTTACATTTCAAATTCTATGTTTACAATAACTGTTGTCAATATTTAAAGTTAACTGTTTGAATCTAATAATTTAGTAGACAATGTGTCGTCGACTCCATGACATCACGTCATTTTATTAGTAAAATCATGACTTTTATTATAATTTTATATTCTGGACATTACTCATCATGAGTTAACTTTCTTTTATAAAGGTAAAATTTAATAATTTTGTGTATGTTTTTGATATTAAGTTAATTTCATTTTCATTTTTCCTGTGTGTGACAATTTTACCATTTGGTGATTTTTACATTCTCATCATGGATGATAAGGTATTGGTTTTATGTGAAAAATGACTTTTGAAATTTTTATCAAATCTAAAAAATCGTTTAGATGGAAAATTGTTTGCCTAAATGAGTTCTACAAATTCTTATTTAGACGTTTCGGGACAGGATGTATATTTTGATTATAAGAAACACTATTAAATTCCATTTTTTCACCAAAATATATGAGATACGAAATAAGCGTTGTTCTGCAAAATCGTTTCCTTAAATAAAGTCTACGATTGTTTTTTCTTTTTGAGAGATTTGGAAGAAAATAAATTATTTTAATCATGTAATTTATTTAAAAGTTACTGAAATGTATACCGAAAATCGAGCGCGAGCGTCATGATGAGAATGTGTTCCTTAGGGCTGATAGAGCCTTAAGTAAATTGAATGTCCTGTTTCACTTAAATTCAAAAAGAAATTGACTGACTTTGAGAAAATGTGTAATTCACATCATCTGTAATATTATTATAAAATTGGTTTGAGCTTCAGTATCAAATTATAAGAAATAAACTTAAATGTATGCGAAGAGCACAAGACCGAGTGCGAGGTCCAGGAAGAACGGAGCGCAAAGCGCGACGATCAAATCGCGCGCCCCAGGCGCGCGATGAGAATGTGCCCGCGAAGCGGGCTGATTTTTCAATTTAATAAAGCCTGATCAGGTTGGCAAACCCATAGCAAACCAGCATCTTTTATAATATTAATATGGAGGGTGACACTACCATTTCTTCATTTAATAACTTTTCAATCAAAGTATATTAAAATTAACAAACATTATTAAAATATATAGACATGTGTAGATATCAAAATTCAAATAAAAGTTTGTATTTTTTAAGATACAAATATTTTAAATTTAATATAAGTTAATGAAAAAAACTTCCATTACATGTAATAGAAGTTCAATACAGGAATTTCTAACAGTGTAGTAACTAACAATTTTAAAACTATAACCAAACTCGACAATTTTTAGGCCTTTGAAATTGAAAAATACCTGCAACAATACATTTCTTCGAAAAATCAGATTGGGGCAAAATTATTTCTTATTCGACATCTTATATTTTTCCTTATCCTCCCTATAACTGCACTCAGAAAAATGATTTGATTGAATCAGGAAAATGCTTTGTTTGAGCGACTTTTTTTGATTTAAAGAAATGATTTGTTTAAATGAAATAAAATTAGTTTGATTCAATCAAAATATCTTTGAACCAAATAAATATTTGTTTGAATTAAATTAATTTTTTTTCAAAACAAAGAAATTAATGCATTGATATATGGTCAAAGATATAATTTGTTTGAATTAAGGCAGAAATTTATTTGATTCGAACAAATATTTATTTGGTCCAAAGATATTTTGTTTGAATCAAACAAATTTTGTTTCATTTAAACAAATCATTTCTTTACATCAAAGAAAGTGTTTCAATCAAATAATTTTGTTGATTCAATTTAATCTTTTTTCTGAGTATAATCTAATTTCTGATTCCATTTGAATAAACAAGGCCTAATTTTATCTATTAAAACAATTTCCACAATAATTCTACTCATTTAATTGTACACTGAGAAAAAAGATTTGATTGAATCAAAGAAAATAATTTGTTTGGACGACTTTCTTTCATTTAAAGAAATGATTTGTTTAAATGAAACAAAATTTGTTTGATTCAAACAAAATATCTTTAGACCAAATAAATATTTGTTCGAATCAAATAAATTTTTGCCTTGAATCAAAAAAATTATATCATTGACCATATATCAATGCATTAATTTCTTTGTTTTGAAGAAAAATTAATTTCATTCAAACAAATACTTATTTGGTTCTAAGATATTTTGTTTGAATCAAACAAATTTTATTTCATTTAAACAAATCATTTCTTTAAATCAAAGAAAGTCGTTGAAACAAATTATTTTCTTTGATTCAATCAAATATTTTTTCTCAGTGTATTTCATTATTTTTTTAAATGATATATTGAATAACAAAATATTGTAAAGTGTTGATTTTTAAAAAATGTTAAATAAGTAAAACCGTAGAAAATGTCCACATAGAGAAAGTGACCTATTGTTCATTAAGATTGAATAAAAATTAAGATTAGTTGCAGAGGTTAAAAAACTAAAATTTCAGATAACTAACAATTAGGGAATAATTCAGAGCCAAATTAATTTTTTTAAAGAAGTTTATTATCTCTTCTAAAATGCATTGAGATGATTTTTTATTCTATTTTCTCTGGTTCCTAAAAAGAGTTATTCAGTTTGAAATTAATAAAACTTGCAATTTAGAAATATTTGGAAAACAATTAGGTAAATACTGGAAGGTAATAAACGTCATGGAATATCGTATGACTAAATCTATCATCTCATGAAATTAATAAACAGCAAAACACTCGATAACGATGGCTTGTCTGGACAGTGCCGTATTTACGAAGGTAGTACCATATTTACGAAGGTAGTTAGAGCCACGCTGAATATCCTTAAGGCGGTTCATAGGCAGCTTCGTATAAATATACCAAGACGCATGGATGATTAACAACCGGTCGACGTTTCCACGGGGCCGCAAGTGTAATCGATTAATTTATGATATCGTACGCGTCTGGCGCTGGACAGCCATTGTTTGTTGTTAATTACAGCGGTACATCTGATCGGCGACTCGTTCCGATTCGGCGATCCAACGACCGCCCGCGGACAAGTTTCTTATTCGAGTGTTTTGAATGTTCATTTAACGAGGAATCAATGACCTGTCGAAACAAGAGCGATACTTTCTTGCCCAACTAAGTTCTGTCCTTTAGACTTAATCTTTTATTCAAAGATATGATTCACCTTTCGGCAATCGGAAGTCAACGTCCTGCTCTTATTTTCTCGAGAAGTTACTTGCCACACATGTTGAAAAAGCTATCAAAACTTAATGAGCCTCTTTGTTCATCGCTTTGCTACTAATTAGCAATTAAGATCTTTAGACAAAAAGTTTTATTTTTGCCAGAAAACAAAGTACTTCCTAAGATCGTGAAATGCATTATTGACGATATGGACGGAGGTGTCAAGTGTTCAGGACCAGAAAGTCT
This sequence comes from Diplolepis rosae, assembly GCA_030998225.1. Taxonomy (NCBI): domain Eukaryota; kingdom Metazoa; phylum Arthropoda; class Insecta; order Hymenoptera; family Diplolepididae; genus Diplolepis; species Diplolepis rosae. The sequence continues at coordinate 10,193,535 of JAPYXD010000698.1, forward strand.
CCTCCCACCCAGCAGGTAGTCGAATGAATCGCTGAACGTATTTGTCACGCCTCGCTAATTAAGATTCAGTCATCTCCCTCTCACAAGACCCACTACCTCGACTCGGTCCTGCATAAAACTTTATCGTGGCAGGTGTAAGGAAAGTTGTTTAATATTTATCCTCTATCGCATGTTGGCACCTCATCCAATGGTCCCTTGTTTTGGCCTATTAGAATTCGTGGAGGCTACTGTCAATTCACAGAAAATATTAAAATACAACGCCTCAAGATTGATCGATCGCGATTGAGAAGAGATAAGTTCATCCTCCCTAGCATATTTTTCTTCCTCTTTTGACAATTTCGTCACGACAGGCAGGATATGCAAACGTTTTGTAAGAACCTAATCATTCCTTCAATCTTCAAACTTCTTGCCGAAAATCCTCTATTCACGACAAAATTTCAGCATTCAAGGAAAAGAGATTTTGTACCAGTCGGCTGGAAATTCCAGATATCCTAAAATGGACCATTTTATTCAAACTTTAGTTTGTACTTTGACCGAGGAATTTTCGATTTCTTCATAAGGAATTATCCACAAAAATACCATTATATAAATTTATTTTTAAAGAGATTTTAAAAACGTCGTTTAAATTAATTAAGTAATGGAAAAATACAATTGATGGGTAATGTTCAGCATCAGGAGGTCGTGTGAAGGTTGAAAAAAATATGAAACAATAAAGAGAGTTGCTGAATTAGGAGAATTTTCTTCTAGAGATGTTTTTATCACTTCTGTAATGATATTTCTCTCTCCTTGGGAAGGGGAAAGTTAATCATGAATACGCTCCTGAGTATTAATATCTAATGAGGCCATTAGCACGCTGCGCAGTGCTGAAGACTTGACCAAGCGTTTATGACACTTGATGACCTACCTGTGCTTCTATTAGAGTCGCTTGATCCTTTTAAGTGAGACATTACCAGGTGCGAGACGATCTCGTCGTAAGCAGGTCTTGGATACGTTGCCATAATTAAAGACCAGGGCACTTGATACTTTTCCATTTTCTCCAACTTTGTGATTCATTAAGTGCGATTCGATAAACAATCTCTTTATAGGACCAAAGGGTTCACTTCGTTTCATGAATGCAGCGACGCGAGCAGAAAACTTAAAACAGTTGAGTTCGTTGCATATTATAGAATCCAATGGTCCACTTTTATTTGCAAACATTTTTTGTTATGGCTGAGCTTATTTTTATACAGGATTATGTGGAAGGAATTTCAAATAAAGATTTAAAATTCCTGGAAAAGTACAAATTCTCAAACTGCAGTCGTTGGCCATATTATTTTACTCACTTTGTTTTTGTAAGTCGCATAAAATCTCTTGATATTGGAAAAAGAGATATTAAAATTCTTCTAAGACAGTAACATAAAAGATGTCAAAATTGTGTATGAAACGAAAATGAAGTGTCTTTGTTAATTCTCGAGAAAGATATTGTGAAAAATGTCCAAATTCCACATTTTTCTTAAATTGTGAATAATAATTATTGTTTTTAGATGTTCCTCGACTAGTTTTAAAGGTAAATTTACGTAGAATTTAAAAAACGTGATATCAAATTATACTAATTTTTCCCTAGATTCTAAAAAAGTCTAAACTTAAAACAAAAAAGGTGTAAAAATCCAAACTTGCAAAATTATTTATAAAAAAATAACTATATTAAATTTTTGAATAAAATTGTATTAAGGACGTTCTCTTGCCCGTAGATGTGCTCATCCAACTCTATCATAGGTTGTGGGATTACTGTTAAGCTTTCTAACCGAATGAGTTGAGCACCGTTTATGCGCAAAAGTAACAAAATGTGTCTTCTGCGTCGATTTGTGCGATTTGGCAACACCGCTTTCCTCTTTTTCTCATATCGAGTCGAAAGCATATGGTGTGAGAGAGGTTATATTATGAGTTTATTGACAGTTTGTAAATACTAATAAGATGTCTAATAAATTTCGCAACAAAAATGGATTTTTTATTTCACAAAAATCAGCTGCTCGCAAAAACAAAGCTCTGGAAGCAATGTCAAATGTAAGCGTACGCGCGTGCTGTTGATGCGGTGTTGCCAAGTCACCATATTTGCTTCAACAAGCCGGCTAAGAATTTGTGCAACTACGAGTTTCAACAACGTATATCTTTAAAAGTAGTGTCGGTACACGTATTTTTTATGATGGCATACGATTCCTTATAATCTCTAGTATAATATACTAGTTTTCCAAAAAAATCTAAAGAAAATTGTGCTTTTAATGTAAAGAAAGGTATCGCGAAACTGAACTACGCCTATCTAACACGTGTTAAGAGATTCAACTTTAGAGCTTAATTTCTCGATTTTAAGTACCGGTGTTGATGCTAATCTTTTTAGGGCTTTGTAGATCATGGTAAAAAGTACTTATTTACGAAGTTTGAAAGAAATCTAAAGAAAAGTGATTTTCAAGAGAACGTCCTTAATTCTTGTGGGTTATCACTTTTATGTATTTTTAAAATCCTTTTTTGAGTGTTAGATTTTTTTCAATTTTTACACCTTTTTTGTTCTAAGTTTAGACTTTTTCAGAATCTAGGGAAAAATTAGTATAATTTGATAGCACGTTTTTTACATTCTGTGTCAATTTAGCTTTAAAATGAGTTAAGGAACATCTAAAAACATTAATCATTCCGAGAATTATCCATAATTTAAGAAAAGTTTGGAATTTGGACTTTTTTCACAATATCTTTCTCAAAAATTCGTTTTATGCATAATTTCGACGTCTTTCATGTACTTACAGTTCTGAACGTTTATTAAACGATGGAAAATTATTTTTTTTTTAAACTAAATGATTAGTTTTTGATTCAGAAAATTAAAAAATAGTGTATTGTTCATGAACGATTGTATATTTGGAGGGCCTTAAATATAAACATAATAATAAATTTTTTTATGAAAACAAAATTTTTGTCATCTTTCAATAAACGTTCAAAACTATAAGTACATGATGTCTTTCATGTTATTTTCAGGGAAGAATTTTAACACCTGTATTTCTAATACTAAGAGATTACTCGTATACGATTTACAAAAACAAAATGAGTTTAATAATATGGCCAGGAACTGTATAGATTAAAAAGAGCTTGAATCTAAAAGCTTAAATTGATTAATTTATCGATCATTGCAACTTTCTTTGATTATATTTTATGGTAGATAGAGATACGTTCGAAGCAATGAATAGATTTTAAAATGGAAAATTTATTCGATTTTTAAATAAGACTTTTTCATTTTATCTACGGTAATGAATGATAATGATAATTTATAGCACGTGTCATAATCACTTAATCAAATATTTCATGCATCATCAAGAAGAATTAATAGTCTTAAACACAAAACTAGTTTTCTAATCTATTTACAAGATAATTATATGAGATGCAACATCAAAAGAAGGGTTTGATAATTTTTCAATTAAATATCTTTGTTTCAGATTCGTGTGAACCAACGGTGGATCGACCTTATGGTGAGTTTAATAATATTCCAATATTGAAGCTATAATGAATTCGAGTTTCTGATATGAAAACTGGAAATAATTTAACCATAAACTTTATTTTTATATTTCACGGGTCAGGATGAGAAAGATCTTTTGTTCTTCCAATTTCGTTATCCCTTTTACGATTCTGCAATAAAATCCAACTGTGATATTTCCCTTAAAAGATTATGCAAAGAAATTTCTTGAATTTGGCTTCCATGAATAACTATTATAGTTTCATAATTTGTCCAATATCTGGGAATAACGCTACTTCTGTTTATCGAGAAATTAAGAAGCATGAAAAATGAACTCGGCATGTTTAAGCGTGTCACACTTAAGCGTTTCATTATGTTCTCTATTGTCGAGTTACACTGTTAGAATTTTTGTATTAATTTAATATAAAAGTATATGAAATTTAATATACGCAATTATGAAATTTAATATATATCGGAGTTTTAATAAAACCGAATATTTTCCATCATATAGATTATTTGATAACTTGCAAATCATTAAAACTGGTAGATCATATTTCGAATCAATTTAATCATCAAAATTACGAAAGTTTCTTACTAATTATGTTGGAAATTCGACATAAAGGAGTAGACTTGAGCTAAGAATTGCTCCGAATATGAAAATTCATTATGTGCATAAGTGCTTACAGGTTAAGCTGATTAATTTTTCACAAATTTGTATTCTATAAATAATTTAAAAAGGAATTCGAATTCATATGAAAGAAAATAATTGACTTTAATATTTACATCTTAGATTCATTGTAAAAAATAATTTTATTATTGCATAAATTCAAATTATGTGAAGTGTTCATTTTGGTATATTAAATTTAATAGATCAGTATATTAAATTTAATATACCAGTGGATAATTTGAAAAATAATATACAGGGATACGAAATTTCATATACAAATCATTAAAGCTGGGTCATAATATTTCAAATGAATTTAATCATCAATATTACTTAATTTTTTTTGTTAATTATTGCAAAAATACAATGCTCTCTCAATATGAATCAATCAAAATCTACTGATTATCAGTGAAATTTGACTGATTCAAATAGCTAAAAAGAGGTTACTGTAAATCAGTCAAATTCCACTGATTTCTTCAGTAAAAATTAACTGATTTAACAGTGAAATATATTTTTGCTCTGGTGAATCAGTGAAAAGGCAAATCACTGATTCAATCTGTGAAAATTTGACTGATTCAGATTCAGAGAGTGTACAGAGATAGACTTGAGGTGAAAATTTCTCTAAATATGAAAATGATGTGTTTAAATATTTATAGGTTAAACAAACTAATTTTTCAAATACTTGCATATCTTAAATAATTGTTTCACAAATAATATACACAAATATTAAATTTCACATAAAAAAGTATACTTAATTGAATATTTAAAGTAAATTCACTTTTACTTATATCAGAATTTTATTATTTTTCGCAGTATTATTTTTTGATCAATGGGAACAAGTTTCTAATTTTCTAATCAAAAGAAAACCTTCAAAATTAGTTTCTTTAACAGTTTTCAAGCAGTAGAAGTAGAAAATATGAAATGGATATGACACGAGCTTATTAAAAGAATTCACTTTCCCACGAAAAGAAGGAAAAGTAAACATCAGAATTGAGACACTTGTGCACATTCTCGGGCATACGAGTCAGCAGCGGCGCTTTTGATGGTTTCACACAGTTGGGAGTAGTTTACCTCTGATGGTCTTTTGCACCATTGGGTTTTGGTGGTACAGATTATGTACCTGATGAGAAGGAAGCAGAAAGGGAATTTCAAAAAGAGATTCGTAAACCCAACTTGCTTATTGCGTGATATTAGCCACGGCTGCTGCACACCTCTTGCCACCGCTGGGGTAATCATAATCTCGAGGGACAAAACAAAGTCCCAAATCGCATAACGCTGAATTTTACGACCTTGCCACTCGGTGCATTCCAACCGAGGCAACATATAGAGATGCAACCGGATGCAACGTGACTTTTTGCTCGAGTCTGACTCCGGAGTCGCGAGGCTGCTGCCTTGTCCCTTTCTGAGGAAGACGAACGACTTCTTGGATCCCGTTTACATCCGACTTGAGAATCCAGGATCAGCACAACCCTCGGTGATTCGTCACGGAAAATTGGATAACCAGTATCGCTTTTTAACGAGGATTCTTACATTTTCTTAGCCTCCAAGGAGCTTTGGGTTGAGATAAGGGCAGTCTTAACAATGAGAAAGAGGATTTACTCAATAATCGAGGTTTTCAGAATCGCTTGATTTTATACGCTTTATGAAATACGCAAAACATTGTGGATTATACATATTAGAGTGATTTTTTAAAGGAATCTGTAGATGGGGAAACACAGGTTTAGAAGTTTTTATTTTATTGAGAATTCTTTGCAGTCAAATGCTCAACTTTAGTTAAGGGGGTATTCTAGTCTAGAGTTACAAATTTTGGGTGTTTTTTAAATTCTATAAAAAAAACTAAAAATATTTTTATTATCCATTTTTTATGAGATATTTATTAATATTTTAACAATACAAAAAAAATTAAGAATTAAAAAAATTTGAAAATTGACAAAGTTACAGGCTGGTGAAGTGGCGAGGGTGAAAAAAAGGGTACGTCCATATTGACACGATTCCAACCCTTCTGGTGATCTGAAAAAAAAAAATAGATTTTTAATGAGAAAGAATATCGCTATCGCCTGAACTAGGGAAAAAAACAAAAAAAAAAATTTCACAAAATGGCGACTGTTTGGAAAAAAAGTTTGTTTTTCCCCTGTTTTTTATAGTTTAAAATTTTTTTAAAATAGTAAAAATCAAAATTTTTACATAATCCTACTTCGAACGATAGAGGGATATATAAAGAAGGTCCACGCCAAATTGCAAGTTAATCGGTTCATTAGAACTTGAGAAATCATGTCAAACTTGTTGGAAAAAGTAGTTTCGAGAAAAACGCGTTTAAAGATTTGAGAAAAGTTGCAGGCAGTTTTTACTCACATTTCGTTAATCGGCGATTCCTGATCCATACATTGGACCTTCCTCTTGTTCAAATAAATCTTCTTCGCTTCTTTCTGCAAAGCAAACTTTTTAGTTTTGGCCAGCTTTTCCGGATTCTGTACCACTGTGGGCCGCCAAATTTAACGTGGCAGGACCGGTTCGCGCGCTGCATCACTAAAATAGCTATAACTCCGTAAATAATTAAAATTTTTTAAATTCCTTTTGAGGAAATATTCTTAAAGGTCTATTCTTTAAAAATATGGGAAAAAATCGATTTCTTCAAAATTCTAGATTAGAATACCGCCTTAAATTGCTTGATCCTTTAATATACACTACCGGTCAGAATTGTGAGACCAAATGTTTTTCGATGATTGCTTAAATTATCTTAATTTCAATTCTGTGAGTGATGAAATTTGTACTTTTAATAATGTGGAAGCCATCAAAATTATCTTTAAAATTAGTCTGGAATGAAGTCGTTTCTTTAAATTTTGAAGAAGTTATTGCAAAAAAGTCCAAATTTTAATGTTTTCTTAAATTTTAAATAAATTTCGAAACAATCAACATTTTTTAATGTTCTTAGGCTCATTTTAAAGCTAAGAATCTACAAAATCGCAGTAAATTGTCATTATAGATCTATAATTTTTTTCTTGTATAATGCAAAGAGTTGAAATTGTACCAAAAAAGTAGGGAAATTTCAAAAAAATTTCATCTGTAGGTAAATCATAATAAAGATCATATGAATATATATTTTAAGGGAATTTAATACAAAATTCATATATATCTTATAAAAATGTTTTTCTCAGCAAAAGCAATATTGGAATTTTTCCAACTTTTATATTTGAACTTTAACCTCGAGCAGTATGTAAGAAAAAAATTACACATTAATTCTGAGAATTTGGTTCGATTTTGTAGAAATTTAGCTTTAAAATTAGCCCAAGAACATTAAAAAATGTTGATTATTTCGAAAGTTATTTAAAATTTAAGAAAGCATTGAAATCTTGATTATTTCTGCAATAACTTCTTCAAAATTTAACAAAACGAATTCATGCTGGGCTCATTTTATGAAGAATTTTAATAGCTTTGAATTAAATTAGAAGAACAAATTTTTTCACTTACATAATTCAAATTGGGATAATTTAAGCAATTATCGAAAAACAGGTAGTCCCACAATTCTGACCGGTACTGTATGTTATGGATAATTTTATTATAACCTACAGTAAAAGTACATATTATTTATATACTTATTTTTGTTTTGAGTGAGAAAAATTTCCAGTCGACTAGGAATAATCATAATTGCATCCCGATTTTTCCTATATCACACAGAGAAAAATAGTTTAAGAAACTCTACTCAACTTTTAGCAAAGTTGGGACACATGGATAAGTTGGTGATTATTTAATATTAATTTAAAGAATTTAAAATCTCTCGTAGGAAAAAAGACGCTTTCGACTGTGCCGGGATTCGAGCTCGGGTCTTTGAAATTATTTAATATTATTGTAATATTTGTGACGTGCATTTCGAAACCTTACTCTACATTTTTAAAATTCACCGAACTGTGATCTATTTTTTAACAATTGATACGTCACAAATTATTACAATAATATTAAATAATCTCCAGCTTGTCCATGTGTTCCAACTTTGTTAAAAGTTGAATAAAGTTTTTCTCCGTGTAATAAAATTTTTTGCAAGTATTTTTATAGAATGCTAAACTTGAGAAAAACTCCATCGTTAATGTATGAAAATTATAGGTTATAGTAAAATTTATTATCATCCACATTAAAGTTTTATTTTATTCTTTTTTAATTTCAGTTATTTCACTGCGGAAAATGTCCATTCGAATAGAAACAATTATCATTGCACTTTGATTTTTTCTCAATTCTTCATATTTTCTTGAATTAAATAAGATTCTGTCGATTTACAGGTATCTCAATACAATTTACTAACTTTTGTAAACATAATAGACCTATGACAAAATGTTACGGAAACATGTTGAATTTAAAATGTTAAAAATTTTCCAAATGTAAACGTAGAACGTATTTTTGTAATATGTACCGATAACTCTATTACATTTTTATTCAACTCGTACTTCATTATTAAGGAATTTCCTACAAATTTTTGGTATTTGCCTCAGCTACTTAATTATTTAAAGTAACCTTTAAGGCCATGGATCAGTCAGACCATGAGACTGGGTAATTGCAATTAGAATATGTAAAGTAATAACTTAAATGGACTTTTGGTAGCAGAGAGTTCTTCTCAAATCTTTTTTTACGTCCCTCTGGCACCAAAAATCCATTTCAATTAATAATTTTCGAATAACCTTACAAAATCTAATTGCAATTAACGACGTTACGTGGTCTGATTGATCCATGGCCTTAACTTTAATAAAGTATCAATTTGAGTATCAATAAAATAGTTGTCACAACTACAACATTTTCTTCCTCCATGAAAAAAATTATCCCTTACAATTCAATTTACTGCAAACGATGGTCAATTGTTAAAAACTATTGACAAAAAAGTCTAAGAAAAATTCATAAACTGATCAGGAATCCTAAAGTATTGATGAACAGTTACTAAAAATTTTCCTATTAATTTTTTATTATCTCTTAATAGTTGACTATTGTTTATCGATGTTTCCAGAAAATGTTTAATTATGAAAAGCTTGACTAAAAGCGCTGAAATGATTATGAATTTTTAATGGAATACTTTATCCACGTGTGTAGTAGAAATGAGACAAATTTTGATAATGCAACTATATTAGGAAAAATGGAAGGGTCATTGGCAGGAAAAAGTAAATCCTGGAGAAATGATAGTGAGGCTTTTAAAGGCGTTGTGAGTGATGGAATCAACAGGTTTTGTTATAAGAGTGTAAAGCGTTTTAAATCCACCCTCGAGGGGTATGAATCCTTTGCGCGAATCTCGTTGTAAGGGGTGATTCGGCTGCAGGGGGTCGGTTTGTGGAGGCGCGTGTAGATCAAGCGGGATGCTGTATCAGGGTTGGTCCAACCCCTGGTCGGACAGCCGATTAGGGCAAGATGGAAGCTAACCCCCACGGAAAACTTAAAATAACACTGCTCGATCATCGGGACGTCTTCGTCGACAACCAACAGCCTACTTTCGTATTCCCTCTGTTGCTCTGTTGTCTTCTCCACCAGAGATCCCTTCGCATATTCCTGTCGACACCCGTTACTATGTCCCAAGGACCTGCTTCAAACGATACGATTAAGCCCAGAACCAAATCCCTTCATGGAATTCCCATTCTTTACTTTTTTATATTCTCGTTCTAATTTACTTTTCCATCCAAATACATCGTATTAATTAGGAATTTGCACATTTTTTTTGTGATGAAAAAATGAAATTTGGGGGTCACTTTTGCATACAAAATGTTTTTCTGGATTTTTTAGTTAATAATAATTTATTAATGAGCGTTTGAAAAGTGTATATTTTAAATTTTCCGAAAACGTTCCGGAAACAGCCGAATGCTTCCGATGATACGGTGACGTCACATCGTTGTATACGATCGCTCTGTGTCACATCTTTGTATAGAAGACCAATTGAAAATTGTATAAAATGTCGAAAAAACGGCATATAAATGGTGTTTTGTTTGAAAGTGCACAACGGCGAGATATGCCAGAAAATAGTAACATATTTTGCTGTCAAGATCATTTTGACGTAAGAATAGTTTCTTCTTGTTCATACTATTGTTATCTGTAAATGAACTGTAATTGAAAAAAAATATAGATTTATTTATATTTATATTTATAGCGCTCAAAAGAAATTCTAACCTCAATTTCTCGAATGTTAAGCATTGAACTTGCTGTTATTACTTTTCTCAGATTTCTCATTAAAAAATTTTCAAGTTCTGGCTTCGAAACAAATTTTATAATAATAAATTAATATTTATATCATTCATATTACCAATAATATACTCATCTTCTTTAATAACGTAATAATAATTTAACTATGTACTAGATACATTAACTTATACATGAGTGATTTTTCATTATCTTTAATTAGTAGTTTTTTCTTTTATTTAAATTGACAGAGTAGAATAATTATAATTTGTAAATTTTACTTACAAAGTGGCTTTGACACCACGGATTTCTGGTGCGGCATATTTAGGGTTAGATGTAGAATATGCCAACACCATAAACAGAAATTTTTGGAAGATTTCCTGAGTCTGCTTTTACGAAGCCACTATCCACCTTAGGAGGCATTTTTAGCTGAACAAACCAGTTTATTTATTATTTAGAACTTCACTTGTACGCCAAAGCGATCCGTTTAAAACGCTCATTATCTTTTAATCAATCGCAAATCAACAACTAATGAGTAAAAAAAACGCTATTGTAATTATTTTTTATTTAATATAAAATTTAGATTGCATATATAAAATTGCATAATTTTTTTGCATGCAAATTCCCAATATTTTCGAGCTTCATTTTTTAAATGGACTAATTCAATCGGAGAACAGTTTCTTCAATATATAGTCAAGGTGAAGATTTATTTTAGTGAAATAACAAAATTTTTGTTTCCGACAAATTGCCTATCAAAGAGATTTTCTGAAAAATAGTCACTATTTGGCATACGAAAATTCGTAGACTTTTCCAGGTTTTCGAAGTTAGGAATTTTCATTTCTATAGATTTTTAAAGATTTTCTATATAAATAAATGGCTTAAAAAATTGTCAACTTTTATGAAATAGATCTATTTTTATTGAGGAACAAAATTAAGGGGTAATAATAATTTTAATGATAATTTAGTTTTTTTAGCAATGCATATAACAATAAACTATGATATACTTTGAATATTATTTGTTAATTCCTGAATTTTCCCTGCAGCCTGAAAATAGTTTCTTCCAATCATAGAAAAAATTTCTTTGAATTAAAGAGTGTTTGATTGATTTAAAACAATTTTTTTGGATCAAAGAAAAATTTGTTGAATCAACAAAACTTTTTTTAGCTGAAAGGAATTTTTCTACTTGACTGTAAATCAAAGAAACTGTTTTCTCAGTGTGTTTTTCAGAAAAATTCCCTAACCTGCTCTTTGGATGACAAAAACTTTTGAAAAATAATAATAAATATTTGAGAAATTTTTTAAATGTAAAAAATCCTTTTTTATTAAATTAAAGGAACTTTTTCCAAATGAAAACACTTCTTAATTCACAGAAATGCTTCTTTGAGTCAGAAACTGTTTTTTGATTCTGGCTAAGAAGGAATAAAAACAATTGTATTGGAAAGAATTGTTGAGAAATTTATTTGATCCAAGTTTGACAAATACCTAATATTATATAATGCAACTAGAGAGAAAAAAGTTTATTTCGCGAGTGTGACGTTTGATGTCCAAGAAATGCGAGAGTAAAAATCACACGAGTAAAATTAATGTTTTTTTCCCGTGTCGTACACGATTTTTTCCTACTATTGGGCCATAAAGTGGTCAAGAAATGGATTTGTATGTACCGCACGGGGCAATAAAATACACTTTATGACCCGCTAGTAGGAAAAAAATCGTGTGCGACACGGGAAAAACATTAATTTTATTTCTTTGGTTCTTACCCTCGCTTTGCTCGTCTATCAAACTTCACACTCGCAAAATAATTTTTTGTCCCTAGTTGCATTATATACTATTTTCTACTTAGGGGCCAAAAAGTGCATTTTTTTGACCCGCTAATAGAAAATAGTACATTGTGCAACTAGGGAAAAAAAAATTTATTTTGCGAGTGTGAAGTTTGATGCCCGAGCAAAGCGAGGGTAACAACCACACGAGTAAAATAAATGTTTTTCCCGTGTTGCACACGATTTTTTTTCTACTATAGGGTCAGAAAGTGGATTTGTTTGCCCCGCACGGGGCAATAAAGTCCACTTTATGGCCCGCTAGTAGAAAAACACTTTTTTCGTGAAACAGTTTCAAAAAAGCCTCAGTTTTATTCAAAAATTATTTCATTAATTCATTTTGCTATTTGTTATTAAGAGTTGGCGTAAACGAACCTTAATTTGCCTCTTCCTTAAACTGCGAATGTTGAATTAATCTCACACCCCTTGGGGACTAGTCGAAAGACGTTTACATCGTCTTCTCGTACTTGATACATTGGTCTCCTCGTTCACCATTTGTCAACATCGATGCTTCTCCAAAAAAAAAGTAAACTTCTTAGTTATGAATTCACTTTTACCAGCAAGAGATATTTCCATAAAAGCATTTTTAAAAATCAATAACGATGAACTTTGCTTTATTATTACTCCTCATAGTTTTATAAGGAAGTAGGCGTGTTGGTAATCTCAGCCTGGAATGCTAAATTTATAACTATTGCTGTTATGGATATACCTTTGAAAAGCACTTAAGAATCAAACCGACATGCAATTTCTTTAAGATCCCTATCATGATCAGTCGTCATTTTTCTATTTACTCTCGTTAATTATCATTATATCGCATTAGTTGAAATTTCATTCCAGACCTTTGTTTACTGAAAACGATCGGAAATGACTAGATGAATTTCAAATTCCGTGACATTACGGATGATATGAATCATGAAGAATAAAATACCTTTTGAAATATAACAGTCAGATTTTATCGCATGACGTTCAATGAGCTGTAAATTTCACACGTCAAAGTTGAGCACCCCTTCGATGCTCATTACAGTGTGTCCCGCCCCCGGCGGTGGGTAATCAGGGGTAAGTGGGGTGAGAGGGACTGGCCGAGGGAGCGGGGGCGGTGGGTGACCTCGCCCGAGGCCTTTACCCTTCTACTCTTAGTCCTTTCTCCCTTCTTCTTTGTCTCTATCGCGTTCGTCCTTCTCCTCTGAACTCATCCTTTTCATCTACAAACTCCCTCTTTCCTTCATCTTCTCTTCCGTGCTCTACGCGCGTTCCCTGACTACCTGAGCAATGGCCAGAGCCTTCCTCGTGTTTTGCATTTTCAGGATGCGGCTCGAATTATAGATTAAGGCAAGTCGAATTTTCAGGGTGACTAATCGATTACCTAACGGAGCATTATTTCACATTCGAGAAGGTGGTCCAAGTTTTAACATCTTTAAACAAATTGAGTAGAACGAAGTCAGTTTAATATTGTTTCAAATACATTAAATCATTTTTTTTCGATTTTAGGTGACTGAAAATATCCCACCCAAGTGGAATTATAGTGCGGGAACCCATCAAGGATCCCATATGAGAATTCGGGGTACTTTAAAGGTTCAAACCTCCCTATATAGGGTCCTATAAAGGATTATTGGGACACATAGAGGAACCTAGATTCTCATATGGGATCCTTTCTGGGTTCCAAGACCAAAATCACACTTTAAAATCCATCGGGACATTTTTTAGTGATTCATAGGAAAATATACTGATAACCTCGTGAAAACGACGTTACTGGTTTTAAATCAGTCATTTATTTACTGATTTATATTAAAAGAGTATGATTTTATTATGTCTGAACTCAAAAACATGGTTGGTTTATTTAACATTCCCCCAAAAGAGAAAATAGCTAAGAGTGCCATTTTAAATGAGTATTTTTCGCTCTGACACATTTTATTCTTGCAAACTTTGCCACTTGAATTGCACTATTTACCTTTTTCTTTTTCATTTTCCGATAGTTGAATGGTAAATACCCGTGCAGATATATATTTATGGGTCTTGTAGGGCTTTAGCCAGTTTTATTTAGTTCTAGTCTGGCACAGACTTGGAAAATAGTTAGAACCCTACTAGGCGTTTCACACTCTTACATAGAAACACTCTAAACAGGGAAATTTTTTCTTGAGTTTTTTGGGCATTTTTTAAACATTTTTTTATTTTGAATAACTTTTTTGTTTTTTAACCAATTGTCATGATGCTTTTTTTATTTTGTTCCTTACAATATGTAGCAACTTTTTGGCAATGGAAAATGAGGCAACATGACTAAAAAAAATTTTTAAATAAAATAAAAGAATAAATAAAAATATCCCAAAATATAAAGAAAAAAAAATTTTGTAGTTATTTTTTTAGCTAGAGTACTTATCATATTCAAAAAGTCGCTACACATTGTAAGGAACAAAATGAAAAAAGAATCATGAAAATTGTTTCAAAAACAAAAAAGTTATTCAAAGCCAAAAAATGCCCAACAAACTCAACATTTTTATTTTAAAAAACATAAAGTTGCTAGAACTTTTAAATAACGCCAAAACCTTTCTAAAAAAAGTGCTAAATATAACAAAAATTATAGGGAAGGTCTAAGCTCAAAAAATAAAAATATTAAAGATGGCGGATCTCCTTAATAAACTGAAAATTACCAATCTAGATCCCTATTTTAAAAAAGCGCAATGTGGGGCATTTTCTGCACAGGAAGTGCAATTTAACTGGCTAAACTTGCAAAAATGATATGTATTATTTACTATTTTGTCCTTCAGAGTGCAAACCAGCCATTTTAAATGGCATTCTTAGCTACTTTTGTTTTACATCTTACTTTTGCCAAGTGTTTAGAAAGACAAAATGGAAAAAGAAATTTTTGTTAGAGCTAGAGCTTGTTTTTAAAAATTTGAAGAAGCTGACCATTAAGCTGTTCAATTGAGTCAGACCAATGAATGTTTGGGAGAAATAATGATGGTTAAAAGAGAAATTTCCGTGCAGGAAATGGCTTTTAGCAGGTGGCGAAGATGGTACGGCGGACGAAGAACAAGGCGAAAGTCTCGGTCGGTGGTAGACCGTTAGCGATGGTCGCTTTTTTGCTCAACTCATTATCTATGCAGACGCGAGTCGTGAGAGAAAAGGAGAGGGTTTGGGGTCAGAATTCGCGAGGAACTGGGAGTTTCAGGACGCGCCGCTGAATAATTGGGATCCAGCAAGAGTATCGGCATGCGGGAGGCGAAGGTTCTCAAATCAGGGAACCCAAAAGCAAACCCTCACAATTTTACAAAAAAAAACCATCACAAACATCATTTTTATAAATACAATCTTAAACCAATCTCGTAATTATTTCAAAACTTTTAATTCTGATTAAATTGTGAAAAACACTTCTTATCAGTTAATTTGCATTTTCTTAGTTCCTTCCGGGTTTTTTAAAATTATTCACTGAACATAGGAAACCGATAACTGTTTCTAATCAGCTCTAAAGAAATCTCGAACGGATTAACGATTGCAACGTGCAAGGGTTTTCCATCTGTGACAAGCTTTTCTTCGAATGAACTATAAATTCTTTTCTTCATGCTCGATCTTGATGCACCGCTACGCGGACGTTCCTAACCTGTTATCAATTTCTTCTTTCGTTTACCAAGAAGTCGCGAGCGAAATGCGTTCGATACGTTCAGATGAAAAACGTTAACGCCAGTTGTCTCTGGGCAGGTGCTTTCCTAGTTTTTTTTTCAAGACTCCTCAACGAGGAATGATCTAGCCTTTTCGATTTCTTCGTCTCAGCACGTAATAAATAAGATTCAAGTCATATAAACAAATTTAAATCACAAGATAACTCGTCTTTACCATTTTAATGAAGAACTTAAAAATCATGTTTTTAATTATCGGAAGTATGCATCACGAGGATTTCATTTGCCCAGGTGAAAACAAGATAAATTCGTTAGTTTTATCTCAAAGATCTCCAAACTCCATTACGTTGTAGCTTCCAGTCTTCTAATATCCTAATCTCTAATCCTAATGTCCAAAATGTGACGCTACCTGATAGGAATCATGGCAGGCTCGTACCCTCTTTCCTCAATTTTCACTTTGTCAGAGAATCTCCTTTTTCAGCCCATTTAGGATTCTGTCCTTTCGATGAAAAAAGAAAACCGTTGCAAAAAATTTTAAGGTCACATCCAATCTTTCTCTTGGGTAAATGTTTATCCCCCATTCGAGTTTTCATGGCACAATAATTTCGAAGCTTTACGCAAATTCGGGGGTTTCTTTGGAACTACCTAAGGACAGGTATACGCATCCGGGAGCCATCCACTCAGATTGAGGTATCCATTAAGTCATTAGGATTGGGTCTTTGGACTTGGTATTTTCGTGTTATATATTATTCGTAATATTCCATTCAGGGACTTTAATGGAGTGCACTTTGAATTTTATAGACCTGACCATGTTCAGTCACTGGACCGTGCATGTACTTAACGACCCTCGAAGGAACAATGAAATCGCAATTCTTTTTAACTACATTACTCCTTGAGATTTTATTGACGTAATTTTAAATTGAGTACCTTTCGACTAAAATCGCGAATCAACAAAGCGTCTCTAGCCTAATTACTCTTGCATCCATAAGCAATTAATGGGAAATATACTTGGTGCAAGTTCAGGAATTTTTAACACACGAAGTGGAATACATGAACGGAATAGACAATAATCGAGTGTCTACTGTAGTGAGTAATTTTACATAAGGGACAAAAGAGGAGCTTTGATCGAACCGAATACTGAATTTGATGGAAAGAAATACCGAATTCGGAATCGTGAATGAACTATACGAGATCCAGCTGAGCCCTATTATTTAGCATAGCCACTTTTTCAACTGCCCTGGACGTCGTTCGACTCGACGGCGGCGCTGTCTTTGTTTCTCGATCGAGGATGACGATGCAGGCCGGACCCAGTATCCGCTGAGACAACCTTGTTTCATCGAGAGTTGCCGCTACTAATGGACGCCACTTCGGCCCAATAAGACGCTTCATTATTATAATTTGACTTCTATTAGTCGGACCGAGTGCTCGATCTCGAAATGGTCCAAGTGGATCATCATGCTTCATAATCATGTGTGACTCCAAGACACTCCTTCCTGATTCCACGGGTTCTCAATATCCGCTTTCCCACTCTAGTAATTACGTTACATAACTATTATTCTCATATTCTGAAACTTTTACTACTTTGACAAATTTCTTCATGTTTTGAATTGAATTTCTTGAAGGAATTGAAAATTGTCTGTGTGCAATTCGAGGGTTGCTACAAGACCTGGACAACCTGAAAAAGTTATTGAATTTTGAAAAACTTCTGGAAAACCTGATAAGTCATGGAGTTTTGAAAAAATGTTGAAGGAGCCTCTATTTCAAACTCTTAATAATTATTTTAGAATATTCAGATGCTATCAAGAAACAGAATGAAGGAGAGAATGAAAAAGGAAAAGAAAACTTGAGAAAAAAACAATTATCAGAGAAAATGCTAGAATTAAAGGAAAAGAAACTGAAAACTCAATTGGAAAAGTAAAAAGAACTTGAAGGCTTCGAAGAAGAAATTCATAAACTAATTAAAGTTCGATGAATTTATATATAGACGAAATTAGTTGTTTATGCGATTTAAAAGTTTTATCTTAACTTGTTTTTAATTTCAGAGTTTCTTAGATTACTATTGTTTCCAACTATAATCCTAACTTTAAAATAAATAGTTGGTCCATCATTGTTCTTTAAGTGTTTTATTTGTTATAATAATATAATAATAATAATAGATAGATGATTTTTTACTTTGGCTTTAGGGTCCAGAAATAATGTAAACTCAGGGTTTCATTTTTTCCTCAAACGTTGCGACTCAGATTGGAGTCCTCACACTTCAATTCTCTCTTCATTATGTATTCTTATATATTTAGACCAATTTGATAGTGTCATATAAGCAACTCTTTTATATCATTTTTACCACAAAGTTTTTCGTCACAAGTGTAATTTTTTAAGGTTCTTCCTTTGCATTTTTATATGGGAAAATTTTGCACATCTTATTTGTTATATTTTTTATTTTTAGACTAATTTTAAGGTTGCACATGTGCAATTGCTTTATATCGTTTACCACAATGTTTATCAGTCACACTACAAATTTTCTAAGTCTTCCCTATGTAATTTCACAGAAAAAAAACCTTTTTTATAGTTTCTTTCGCAAACTCAGTTATTCAGACCAATTTTATAGTTTCAAACGTTGCAATTCTTTCATATCATTTTTACCATAATGTCTATCCGTGACATGTGTTATTTTTAAGGTTCTTCCTTTGCATTTTTTATAGAAAAATCCTGCACACTTTTTATTTATTTGTGTTAGAATTTAGTTAGTTTCGACCAATTATATGGTTTACATGTGCAATTTTATCATAATGTTATCCGTCACACGTGTAAATTTTTTAAGTCCCTTCCCTATGTATTTTTTTATAGCAAATTTTGAACAATTTTCAATTTTTTATTCGTAAATTTAGTTAGACCTATTCTATAGTTTCACAAGTGCAATTCATTTATATCGTTTGTCAACACAATGTTTATCCGTCACACGTGCAATCTTTTATTCTTTTCTTCCTTTGTATTTTTATAGAAATAAATTTCACTGTTGAGGACTCCAATCTGAGTCGAAACGTTTGAGGAAAAAATGAAACCCTGAGTTTACATTATTTCTGGACCCTAAAGCCAAAGTAAAAAATCATCTATCTATTAATATTATTGAGGGTCGATATAAGCCAGTTATTTATAATAATAATAATAATAATCACAGAAGTATTTTTCACTTTTTTACAAATATTATTGAAATTGAAATATAATTCATTAGAAAACGTTAGAAATAAACGTTTTTTGTTTCACAGGTATATTGATAAAGATTAAATATTATTATTGTCTTTAATAAGACCGGAATTCGAAAGACCCGGGCTCGAATCCCGGCACAATTTAAAGCGTCTTTTTTTCTACAGACAGATTTCAAATTTTTTAAACTTGAATATATACCATCTTTATTTTAAATTTGCTTTTTATGCGGAGAATGTAATATCGTTTTTGTGAATTAAACCCTATAATTCGAAACTCAATAGTCAACTATTTATAAATAACCTTAAAACGAAGGATAAATCATCTTCCTAACATGGATTCCTCGGTCTTCTGCCTTATTCATTATAGAATTCAAACTTTTTTACCGTTTTCACTTTATATTTAATGTACGCAAAAGCTGGTGCGGTATACAAATAATACCGATGCTATTTTAAGGTTATGATACAAAATGTCAACATGCCGACGCCATCTTGAAAACGTATATTACGTTCTCTAAGAAACTTAGGTCGTAATTGACTAAGGTGACCAGACATCCTGTTTTTGCCCTGCCGGTCCTGGTTTTTTTAGTAATCTCTTATTTTTTCGTCAGAACAGCGAGGACACGAAATTCTGTACGAGTACGACAAGGACGACGATATCTTTCGTGAAAAGTAATCAATATGAACCTGCATCATCCCTTTTTTCTTTTTTCCCTAGAAAAAAAGTCACTAAACAAATGCTGTCCTCTTTTTCCGTATCCCGGATCTAGTAACCCTAAATTTACGTACCTAAAAAACGTAAGAAACCTGATGTAATTTTCCTAAGGTATATTACGCGCATAACCCTGCACGTGAGGCAAGTCGCTTCGCGTTCCGATGTCCCTCCAGAAGTAATCAAAGGAACAATCAGACTAAGGGTACGACTTCACGGTGGACATTGTGCGAAGGATTGGTCCGTAGCCTCCAGCTTGATCAATTCGTTTCTGGACCAGGTGAACACATGGTCATGTGCGCGAGAAAGTGAGGTTAGAGCTCATGTACGCGAAGGTCGTTACGAGCTCTGAATGCACACTTTGGTTCTCTACCGCTCGTCTCTTCTGCATTGAACGTGTGTTTTGTGGAGTCATTGCGCCTTTATTACACCAGGGATGACGACTATTTACGACTTGCTGGAAGCGCCATCAAAAACTTGGTCGTGTGGTGGCAGCACTAACTCTCACGTGGGAACTCAGAACCTTATTCGAAGGGACACCACTACATATCTTAACCTCTTTGCTCTCTTTCTCACTCTTTCTTCCTGTCCCTTTCCCTCTCAAGTTCGACTTCGCCTCTTAACACTTCCAGTTTTTGCGCAGCCGTCACACCCAATGCTTATTAAATCCTTTGCAAAAAGCCCCACCGCGTAGCTGCGAATGGACCTTAACTGATTCCATCTCACCCACTCCATAATCCTCCTCACTGTTCTTTCTCAATGTTAACTTTTTTGCCCCGAAAATTCAGTCTTTTACAGTGCTCTCATATTGTTTTAATTTTTTCTCCGAATGTAGCCATTGAAAAAGTAGGGATCCTGTTTGAATTACCGGTACTTTTCGCATTTACACTCATTGCTAAGTTTCTTCCTCAGAAGAGAGTCTATAAACATAAATTACGAAGCGGATTGCGCGCTCGAGCTGTTGCGGTTTTGGACGAACCTGGCCAGGTTGAATTGAACCACAAGGTACTATTACTGAGCTCGGTCATCCGGCAAACGACTATTAATGATATTTCGTGTCGGATCTGCATGTTTCGTAGTTTTCTTCTTGCCTCTTCGATGGTAAAAGGAGCCGCTAGACCTCGACTTCGATGTAAGAACGATCAGTAGGAATCTCTTTTACTCTCCTTTAATTTTAATATCCTACATCTTAATCAAAAATTGAACACAATATCTAATAATGTAGAGGATAATCGAAATAATGTCTCGACATCTTTATTCAGTCTTCATCCTTTTAAAGTTTTATTCCTCCGCTACCTCCCACGTCCGGCGATTCAAATAACTATCTTGAAGATCATTTATCATTGCAGTGGTTCTCAATCAAGCAATTTAAGTGATATTTAGAGATACAATTAAAACGTTGATAGAACATGAAGGATTCAATTAAAGTAGTATTGTGAGATTGTAGATTGATGATTCCGTCATGGAGGAAGAGATGGTCATTGACACGCGCTTTTAGGAGCTAGGATGTGGAATCAAGTTAGGAAGTGAAGTGAGCGATTATTGAGTTTTACTGCCAATGCGTGCCGGTGCAGGGAGGTGGCGAACGCGTAAACTGCATACGAGATAATTAAATGCGAAATATGAATGAGATTGTTAACAATGGTCGTTGAAATTGTTACGACGTCTTCCTTGGCATAAAGTTGCCACCCTGTTATGCTCACTGACACCAGAAGCTGTTTTAAATCCCCTAGTACTAAGGATTTCCGATCTTTTATGGTCCTTATTAGGAAAACTTTGAATTAAACTTACAATTACCGTAAGTTTTCCATCATACGTTCCTCATCGCCTACTCCTAGTCCTAAATCTCACTTCCGGGATAACAACTAGTATAATAAATAATTCAGTAGTTAAGTGAGAAATCATTAAAAAGATTTAAGGGGCTAGCCTACAAATAATGACCTTTTTTTCATTAATTCTTTTTCAAAAGTTGATTTTATTAGATAATTCCGGATTTTACAGATTATTAAAGACGCTCCAAAGTATACAATTTTTTTTTTTTTAAGATACGGCGGCCCGAAGAGAAACATTTTTTTTGGTACCCATGATTTCTCAATTTGGCTTATCTGAAACAAAAAATTCAAAAATATTCGTAAAAAGTACATGTCTAGGTATCGCATGAACCTCAATCATCGAAAAATATTAACAAATAAACAAATGGTAGAAGTTTAATTTTTTTTCTGGTTTTTGACAGTTTTTTGGAACATAAATTGTTTAAATGTGAATGAAAAATTATGATCGAGGTTCATGCCGTAGCTATGCATCTTATGAACATCTCTGCAAAATTTGAGATAAATTCGCACCAGCTTAAAAAACAATTTTGTGAGAAAAACGCGTTTAAAGTTTTCGCTAATAAAAAGTAAAGATAACTAATATACAAAGCGGACCAAGAAAGGCTGCGACAGAACTCGAAATTCAGGTACTTACATATTTCGCCCGCCCATAATATTTTGGCACATCATTTTTAAGATGTGTATACACCTTTTAAGCGAAAAAAATGTCGATTTTTTGGAATACCTAGAGCGGCCTAACTCGTTAATGAAATAATACTCTCTAAACCTGAATCAGTGAACGGCCACTGATTTGCAGTGACTATTCACTGATGTCAGCAGTTATAAGTCTATCACTGAGAATCAGTGAAATAGATTGAATTCACTTATTGAATCAGTGAAATCTTCAGGTGGGAACAATAAAACCAGCAATATATTTTAACGATCGATAAACTCCTTAATTTTAGGTTAAACAACCTAAAAAGAAATTACTTAATTATTATTATGTATTGTAATTATTAAAGAATTTTGAAAATATTTCTGTGGAGAAAAAGACGCTTTCAACTGCAGAAAATTCAAACTCAACTAATTAATTTGAAATTGTAATTATCATTGTGTATAATTATATTTTGTAACGTGTAGATGAAACTTTTGAATTCGCGAATTCAAAAGTTACGTTCACGTGGCGCGTTCACTGATTCCTTAGTGAAATCAAACCAGAGCACTGATTCCTCAGTTGATATATTTTCACTGATATAATCAGTGACTATTTCACTGATTCAGGTTTAGAAAGTAACTTTGATATGAAGTAGAGCGGGAGCAAGTTGGTGGATTATCTTCGAATTTAAATTAACGAAAAGGTTCATCCTTCATCGTTCTGTGAGGGAGGATAAAAGAAGAAGAACCCATGGGTGCATAGCAATCGCAACTTACACACACACACAAATCATGATCTTGAGCCGATCAATCAAACGGCAGGCTGCCGATTAAAACCTGCAATTATCTGTAATTAAATATTGGTCGACCCAACTTCGAAAGATTCAAAGGGGTGTGTTCATTGGTCTCATCGTTCTTTTCTTACTCGATGTCCTCTTATTCCCTATACAAACTTGTTTCATGTTAAAACTTGTTTTCGTGACTATCATTACTCATTGAAAACTCCATTTTCCTGTAAACTTTAAGTTCACCGTAAAAAACCACAAATCTCCTAAGTTGTAAGAAATTGTTTCCATGAAAAACGGAAATTATTCCACAAAAATCGAAATTTGTTAACTTTTTTTGGATCTTTTTTCACTTAAATTATGATATATATCAATGTTTCCCAATAAACTGAATCCCGTGTGGAGAAGTTTCATGGCAGTCTATTGTCTGATTTGGCCCAGGTATGGCAATGTCCAGACCGGCTAGTCTGGAAGTTCTGGTCTGGCTCAGATCCGGCGCTGGTCAGCATTCCGTGACAAAAACGTTTGTATATGCCAAACGAAATTTTTTTTGAGATATTAGGATTTTTAATCGAAATCGATAAGTGTTGAATTAAAATCGTACAAAAACGTTACAGTTCTGGCCAGCCCCAGACCAGGCCTTATAGTCAGCACCAGAATTGGAAACCAGACAGTCTGGTCTGGCGCTGGCCAGCGCCATGAAATTTTTCCACACGGAATATTTCTCCTACCAAACAGCAGGAACTATTTCCAGTTCTATGTCGGAAATGTTTCCGACTATATCTTTGCAAAAATTCACAACCCATTTGTATTTTAAGCTGCCCGACTATTTTCGGAAAAATTTCCGAAATTTTTTTTACAGTGTTCTTAAACATATCTCTCTAATGATAACTTTCAATTCATCATCTTGACGGTAATTTTCAGTTACAATTCTACGAATATACAATTTTAGTTACATTTTTTCTCCCAAGAAAGTTGCCCCTGGCATATTGAAATCGCGATTCCCGTGACAGGCCGCTGGACAGGAAACGAATCGGCAAGCTTTTTATTTTTTCCAGAACGATACTGTCTTCCAGGAATTCATTAAAATATCGGTGTGGCTTCTCGTCAGCGAGAGGATGTAATGATAGCGTTGAATAGCGTGCCGCTCAGATCTATATGGACAAGGGCTTCAGGTGGGTGGCTAAATACCTGCAGGTATACATACATAATTACTTGCCACGCTTGGGGAAACACTTTTGCTCTTCGGTTCCCGAACGGGCCAACAGATTTTAATTTACTGCTTCATGTCCCTTCACAAAGCGACCGGCCCTTTGTCGGGAAAATGGCACCTACGCCTCCTCATTACCATCTATGATGAAAAACCAACCCCTATCCTTGGCCCACACACCTTCTTCTAAATGACTTTTTATGTGATTTATTTAGAGCAAAATTGAGCTCATTATGGAATTTTAGGCTTATGAAAAAAATAAATCTTGATTATAGAGAAATTGTGGGCAAAAAGGGATTGTTGGAGTTTTATTGTAAGGGTGGAGAACTGGACCAAGATCCCATTTGCGAGACTGAGTCCGTTTAAGCATTGCATGACGTTCGTCTATTTATCAAGTTGTATCATCATTCGCCTTTCTCAGTCGCGATGCCGCCCCCTCAGGCGATTTAATCTAATTTGTATCGCCCTTTGTTAATCGCAGCTCGGCCCCATGTTAATTTGTCCTGGCTGCAAACAGGTCGAGTTCTTCGGCAAAATAAACTACCGTTCGTCAATGAAAAAGACGACGGTGTCTTTGTAAGAAAGAATCGTTATGGACCAAATAAGCAATCTCGAGAAGACAAATATGTCATCTTGTCTTTGCTGGACAACAATGATTGTTCTGCTATCTTGACCGTGGAAGGTCACTTTATTCTCGTCTTTACAATTATAAGACCACTTTTAATTTTTCTAATCTGGTGATCGTTTTATAAATATTTTTATAAGATATTAAAGTTAGAGGTCAGTTCTTTTACAATAATCTTAAATCTTAACACAGTTAAAATAATAGGTTCATCCAATCGAAATTTGGTTCGTTTAGCTAATGAAATGATTCATTATAGAGTTGAACTAAATTGTTATTTGAACGAAAGAATTTGTTTTGTTTAAACAAAAGTGATTTTTTCGCCTACCATTTGGTTAAATCCAAGAAATATATCAGCTGGTGAATAAAATATATAAATTTATTTAACAATATTATTTTGCTGGAACGAATTTCTTTTTTTCTAGATACACGGAGAAACTTTTTATATCAATTTTTACTATAGTATTTTTCAATTTGGGGAAAAACGTATAACTTTGAGAATTTTTGTTAGTAAAAATACTAAACTTTATAATAATGTTATTAAACATCAGCATAGTTCACAGCAAATTTTACTATAGTTTATACTAAAGTTTCATATCATTATTATAAAGTTTAGTATTTTTAGTAACAAAAATTCTCAAAGTGATACGTTTTTCCCTAAATTGAAAAATACTATAGTAAAAATTGATATAAAAAGTTTCTCCGTGTAATGAATAATCGACTTCTTGTTATTTTATCAAAAAAATCAAATATTGAAAGAGATCATCATAAGCTAGAGTCCGAGAACTATTTCCGCACATCAAAGAAACGTTTCTTGTAATTAAAAAAGTTTTTATCATCTAAAGGAGTTTTAATTAATGCAAATTAAAGATTTGTCAAGCCTGAAGAAAGTACATTTGAATCAAAAAGCTTTCTTTAATTTACAGAAACTGTATTTAAGTGTAGTGAAATAATAATTACTTGGACATGAAAGAAAAAAATTAAAAATAACTAACTTTTCACTAGATTTTAAAAGACGCGAAACCTTAATATATATTTTTATAAAAATAAATAAAAACAGTAAAAAAAACAATAATTGTGCATATAACACAAAACTAACTTCAAAGATAGTTGCAATTACTATAAAATTAAGTTTTCATAATAAGTATTTCAACTTATTTATATTAGATGTAACAGTGAAGCATTTCATTCATGTTTAATTAACTATTTTATACAGTACATTTTCTTATTTTTCAATAAACCAATCTACGATTTTATTGAAATTTTCATTTTTCAAATTTTACCACCATTTGATTTGGTTTTGAAAAGCAATGGATTCAAAAAACACAAAAATCACTAAAATTATACTAAATACAGTGATTCAGACAAACTTGTCCCTGACTCTGGTAAAAAATAATGAATCAGCGAAATTTAATCTTTTTTATTAAAAAATCAATCACTTGTTATTTTAATATTGCCTTCCGATAAAAACTCAAGTCCGAAAAATGCGGCAGGCACCTCCCGACACATAAACATAAATTGAATTCAGACCGAGTGTAGTTAGAATTTGTCAGTTTAATCAGTAAAGAATTAAAAGCATTAATTTGAAGAAGACAGTCGAATAAATCTGATCAGACTCTTTTCTTCGTTTCATCGGTTAGAAGCGTGGACAGAAAAGGCCACGCGAGACTACCACCCGTGCTGATCGATGGTTCAATGAAGCACGTATAGAAACGCGTGTACTCTCGCTTCGGATGAATCGAGGGAGGCGACGGTGGGGGGTTTAGGCACATATTAAGCAGTATTATTTATCGAGTACCCCTTCCCTTCGACAAGAAGCGGCCCTCTCTCTTTGATTTGATTTAACAAACAGTATTCGTAACAAATTGATAAGCGCCCGCGGTCGGCAAAGATCAGAGAAGGAGGCAATACGACTCCTTAGTGTCAGGTCAGGGCCGGACATACGTGTGGTTCCTTCTCTCTCACGTGAGAAGGAGCCATTAGCATAGCCGGGACCCCCCATGGCGAACGCGGGCCCCGCCGGGCCATCGCACGGTACACATTATAGAGAGCCCTGATATATAAACCGACCTCATTGATTTATGGGTTGAACGATTCCTTTAATTATAATACGATATTTATTCAGATGAGGCTTGCGGACTTTGGAGTCACGCTGCTATATGGTAATCCCAAGTTTCTTGCCTCCCACTCGAATCATCGACGCTTTATTTCTTTCACTCTATAGTCCTCGACTTCACTGCATTATTTACTTTTTTACCGCTTCTTAATGCTCTTCAGCTCCTTTAATGAATTATAAAACTGATCAATGATGAATGTTGAAATTTCTTATGATATTCTTTACTAAAAGTTTATAAATGTTTGCTAATCATGACGCATCTGGCACTATAAATTCAATCCCTTATTGTGAAAAGAGGGAGTGATACTGGTCTGCATCTTGGAAGGAGTTCGAATCGAAACTGCAGTTCGAAGTGAAGGAATTTTCTTTTTTTTATCTTTAGAAGAGCACATTGCCTGGGTTACTACAGAAGCCTGGTCTCAAAATTTCATCACTTTTCCAGGTTTTCAGGCCTGATTTTGAAAAAATCTCAGGTCTACTTTTTTTGAAATCTAATCAAGATTCATTTGAACTTATTCTTATACAGTGAAAACAACTTTTTAAGAACAAATTTTTGAATTCTACGCTTTTCAATAATACACGAAAGAAAATAGTTCAATAAAGTTTATAGATGATTTTATGTAAATTTTCTCACGTGTTTTTACATTTTTTACATTTTTTAGATTACCATAGTTTACTCTAAAATAGGGCTCATATGTGCAATATTTTATTCAATGTTTTGATATTTTAGAAATAAAGATCACTAATGAGGACTCCGATCAGTAAAGCCAATTATTGACAATAACATCGTATTTTCTATTTTATGAAAGTTTATAGAACTCTTCAAGAGTTGGGGATACAGGCATTTACGGAACCGAGTTCTAAAAATTTTTTGAAAATTTTCAGAATAAAATGCAGAACTTTCAATGATTTTTTTTGCATATAGTTCGTTTATTCTTCGAGATAAAAAATATATTCATACGAAAAGTTCGAAAAAAAATGTTCGTGGCATAGTCGTCCTCGAACGTCACCTTGTCGGAAAGTTGGAGCCAAAATGTGACCATGAATTAAGCATCCCAGGTCGACTGAAACAGAAAAGTGCAACACAGATTTAATCAGTAGCGTGTTGGTTATCGTTCGGGATAGACGTTTTCCAAAATTTTAAAATGAAGCGAAATTGCACCTTTTTGTAAAAAAATGAATTTTTTGGCCTATTTTCAATAGTTCATTTAGTTATAAAAGTGCGAAAAATGAAAATAAAATAAATGTTCAATGAATATCTATTTTCGATAGTTAATAGATTCGAAAAATGCCAAAAAAAAATTCAATTTTTTGGAACGCACAAGATTGAAGTCCCCTTTAAACCAAAAAAACATTTGTTCTAATCAAAAAGTTTTTTGAATCCAAGAATTTTTCTTTGAACTGAACGAATCGTCGCTTTCAAATTAGAACATTCTTTAAATAAAAAAATATTTTAATTTCAATAAATTTTTCCTCCAACCGTATAAAAAAGGAAGGTTTCAAATTCCTTTTTCAAAACTCCATGATTTTTCCAGGTTTTCCAGAAGTTTTTCAAAATTCAATGACTCTTCCATGTCTTCCAGGTCGTCCAGTCTGGTAATAACCCTGATTTCGTACCCCAATGTGTGTAACAAAGAGTAAGCTTATCGATAAAACCAATTGTATCCCGCATTGAGTATATTCAATTTTTTTTCAAGTTGGTCGTTATTCGCATACCTAACTATTTTCTTTCTCTGATGCGGTGCGCAATATCCATATCGACTTTTGCAATTCCAATTCGATATTTTTATTAGAGCGAATAAGCACGCTTGCAAGAGTCTATAACAAACTTGAGAGTCACGTTTATCGTCTTTTGTAATCGTGCGAATCTTTATGAACACATGTGCAATTTGGAGTCTTCAGTATTCAAGCGTGAATCCGTGTGTACTCTTGAAAAATCGCATGCTGAGAGGAGTTGAAGGGAATTGTCCCCGGGCTTTGCTTCGAGTGAAAGGAAGCAAAGCAAGTTGAGCGAGCAATTTCTTCTCTGCGTAATGTCCGTTTGTAATTTCATCATGAGACATGATCAGGAATCGGGTCTCAGAAGCCAAAGAATTCAAGCTGAAGAAATGTAAATTATAAAAAGAACATTTCTAGGGATTTTCACAATCAGAGAGATGAAAATGGGCGAATGAGCTGAGAGAATTAATTGAGTGCAAATGAAAAGGTTGAGGGTGAAGAGGAAAGGATGAAAGGTAGTAAACGAGGTTCTGATCGTGTTTCTCATACGCGAACGAGAGTTTTAACTAGGTTCATAAGACGTGATAGCAAGTTGGTGAAACACGTGTAGATAATTACCGGCAAGCGGTATGAACCTGTGATATTAATCACGATTAAGCAGATTCCAAGGTGACCCGGTGTCTACGTGTACCGTGTATTTTACTCGGATACTTACGAGACTTCTTTCTCTTTCTTTCGCCCACAACTTCAAGAGTCAATCGTTCATCTCGCTCTCATCCACGTGATCATTGGGTCCATAACTACCTATTGTTCTTCGTACCACTGTCATTGGCATAAGTCAGAGTAATCTATTTTAGTGTCACTTTTCAATCAATAAACTACTCATAAACAGGTCAATAATTCAGCTGTTGACAAGTAACAAGCCTATTTTTATTCAAATTCAAGATAAAATTTTCTCTTCCACCAATACACATACTACTTTTGTGTTTTTGAAAATAACTTTTTGAAAAAATCAAAAATTCCAATACTGGTTTTTGATAGTGCTCATAAATCTCTACAAATTATCCTGATAACATTTTTTGATTAAATCAAAATTAGAAATGTTACAGCATATTCAATTTCGAAAAAAGTCAATATTAAAATTCCATTTTCCAGTTAAATTATACGAGATACGAAAAAACGTTATGATACAATATTATTTTTCTACTAGCGGGCCATAAAGTGGATTTTATTACCCCGTGCGGGGCAAACAAATCCACTTTCTGACCCGCTAGTAGAAAAAAAATCGTATGCAACACGGGAAAAGCATTTATTTTACTCGTGTGGTTGTTACCCTCGCTTTGCTCGGGCATCAAACTTCACACTCGCAAAATAAATTTTTTTTTCCCTAGTTGCACAATGTACTATTTCTACATAAAGTCCTACAAATTTGAATTGTAACATTTTTTCATAAGATGCATATTTTTCTTTTTAATTCAAAAAAAAACTATTGAAAATCCAAAATTCAATTTTTTAACAATAATATTCGAAATACGAAAAAAACGTAAGAATACAAAGTTATTCGTTTCAAAAAGATCTACAAATTTTGTCTCGCACAGTTTCTGATAAAACATATATTTTTCGTTTCAATTCCAAAAAATAGGATTAAAATTCAAAAATTCCATTTTTTAGACAAAATATGTGAGATACAAAAAAAACGTTTAGATGGAAAATTGTTTGCCTAAATGAGGTCTACAAATTCTCATTGAGACATTTCGGGACAGGATGTATATTTTATGTTTTGATTTTTAATATTTAAAAAATTCGATTTTTTTCACCAAAATATGTGAGATACGAAATAAGCGTTGTTCTCCAAAATCGTTTCCTTGAATAAAAAAAGTTACTGAAATGTATACAGAAAATCGAGCGCGAAGCACGAGCGCCATAATGAGAATGTGTTCCTTAAGGCTGATAGAGCCTTAAGTAAATTGAATTTCCTGTTTCACTTAAATTCAAAAAGAAATTGAGTGGCTTTGAGAAAATGTGTAATTCACATCATCTTTAATATTAAAAAATTGGTTTGAGCTTCAGTATCAAATTATAATAAATAAACTTAAATGTATGCGAAGAGCACAAGACCGAGCGCGAAGCGCGAAGTCCAGAAAGAACGGAGCGCGAGGCGCGGCGATCAAATCGCGCGCCCTAGGCGCGCTCAAACTTGCGAGCGAAGCGAACTGCGCGTGATGAGAATGTGCCCGCGAAGCGGGCAGATTTTTTTCTTTTAATTTAGAGGCAGTTCGGTAATTATTTTTACAACTTGAGGTTTTAGTAGATTTTACAAGAAGTTCAGTGCGATCAAAAGATATACTGTTGGTGCATTTAGTGACCTGTAAAATCTACGAAATACAAAAATATTTGAGTTTAGTGGATTTTACTGAAAGATAAGTGAAATGTACAGAAAATCTACTGATTGAGCTGAAATTGTTGTAAATTTTACTCTTCAACAGGTTTTGAACGTTTTGAGGAAGGCGATAAAAAAAATTTCATTTGAGGAAACTGCTTTGTAAAATCAACCAAAATACCTATTTAGATCAATAATTTGATTCTTTTTTGTTTGTCAGTGTTTTATTTTTTTCGTGTGAGGAACAAGTTTTGTAGAAAATGTACTTCAATAGATATTCAATTTTGATCTTACCTTTTAAAGTGACATGTTTGATAACATGACTGCTATTATATTGACCCAAAATTCATAGAATTTTTGTTCCTTTCTCGTTATTTTGGCATAGGGTCAGTTTCTTTTTATTTTCTTTGTATAAAATTATCACTATTAGATATAAAAATGCACAAAAAGAAAGAAAGACAAACGTTTCGGCCACATATAGGGGCCCTCTTCAGTGCCATGAATTCAAAGATTAATTCAAAATTTCTATAAAGATTACAAGATAGGAGATAATTAAAATAAGGATTATCATAGAAATCAAAAACTTATCTCATAGTTTGCAATTCAAAATGAAGTAGTTCAGTAAGCAGCAACACGAATTGAAAAAATATTTAGAGTTCACTGTGAATAAAAAACCAGAAAAAATTAATAAACACAAAAATTTTTGCAAACGAACCGTTCCCTTTGTTGGTTGCGTGCTGAGGGCCGTGCCGCCCGTGTATTCTCGAATGCGGCGTTGCCAAATCATATATATATATGTATACGTGAACCGTAGTTCGAAGATTTGCAACGCCGCACGTCAAATTTCTATTTCGAGTTTGGTCGTGTAATGAGCTTCGCGCCGGATTTTGCCGTTTTCGCTCAAGAAATAAAAGGTTTTAAGCGATTCATTAAACTCAAGCATTTAAAATCATAATATATCGCTTTACAACCCTTCAATTGAGGAATACATGAAGTGGGATTGATTAAATTGCGATATTCTAGGAATTATTGGATAAATAAGAAAAAAACCGGCGCCACGCTCATAGCGCGACCAACGAAGGGTTAATAACTTACACATTCTCATAGAAAATTCAGGAGCACCCAGAAAACAGTTACTTTGAATCAAAGAAACATTTCTTTGATATACGGTCAAAGAAAAAATGTCTTTGAATTGAAGAAAGTTTTGTTGATTCAAAAACATTTTCTTTAATCTAAACAAATCTATTTCTTTAGATCAAAGAAATTTTTTTTGAATTGACAAAACTTTCTTTGATTCAAAGAAACTGTTTTCTCAGTGAGTGCAATTTTTTTCTCACATGAAAATAATTTGTATTTAAAGTTAGTTTTAGAAAAACTTCTACACAAAACTGTCAAAATAACCCACCAGCTCGATTATCCTACAATATGACCAGAATTCATAAAAAATGTTCCTATCTCTTATTATATTATTTGCAATTTTAATATTTTGTGTCAAAACTCAGAAAACTGTTTCCTTAAATCAAAAAAACATTTTTTTTAATGCAAAAGATTCCAAGAATTTTTCCTTGCCTGAACAAATCGTTTCTTTCAAATTAGAACATTCTTTAAATAAAAAATATTTTAATTTCAATAAATTTTTCCTCCAACCGTATAAAAAAGAAAGGTACCTTAAATTTATGAAAATTATTCTATGAGTAAATATCATCAAGTCCTTGCCTCATCCTCTTAATTCAAAAAGACAATGAGGAAGCGTAATATTTTTGCAGCTGACGGAATAATTAAAAATTTAATTTTTAAATTCAATGAAATAATCGGAGACTTGATGCTATTGGGAAGGTCCGGCAACAGGAAGCCGGAAAGGGCAATATAGCGTGACAAAATAGGCCATGACATGTGAATAATTAGGGGCGGACCAATAAAGGGTGGTAACGCTCATCGAGCAGTTAACTCTTGCCTGGAGCCAAGGCCAGGTGAGCTAATGATCTCCTGGAGCTGACTCGTCTTGCTCGCCTTCTTCCATTCTCTCTTACCCTTTCTCTCTCTCTCTCTTTCTCTTTTCGAGTTTCTCTTCCTCTCTCCCTCTTCCTCTCTTCAGTCGCTCGCCATTCAAGACGTGGAGAGCATTATCATTGCACTCATTGTTACGACTTCATTGGCCAGGTTCGTCACAATGCTACTATTCAACGTGTGCTGATTACCGGTGTTGGTACGCCTTCGTTCTTCTTCAGCAAAATTATCACAATGGCCTTCACAGTTATTCTTCGAAGTCAGAAAGCAAAAAGTTAAGTTCTTCAAACCTGAAATTTTAGCCTCTGCGAGACTCCAAGAGTTTACATAAATAGAGTAAATGAATTTTTCTCTGATAACAGTTTGTATCTCAGGTGAAGCTTATAAATAAGTAGTGCATTGATTCCATCAAGTTTATGAAAAGAACACGAACCTTAAACGGAGAGATGTAAATCTATAGTTATTACGCATGGTGATTACTATAATTTTTCCTTTTCTTATGCAATTATTATAGAAAGCAAGGTAATTACCGTAATTCCTGCATCGACATATGTTTGCTAATTTTAATTTACCTAAGTGGTAGCAAATTATACATGGAAAATAAATATATTTTAGTTCATCGACGAAATTATTCTTTGTTTGTGAACCAAAGATCTACACTGTTAAAAATCTTATTAATATTAATAGATTTTAATATAAATATACATTTATATGAAATTTAAAAAGTTTTCAATTAAAATATATTAAAATTAACAAACATTATTAAAATATATACAAATGTGTATTTAAATTGAAATAAGAGTTTGTATTTTTAGGGATGAAAGTATTTTTAATTTAATATGCACTACCCTGCAAAAGTTTAAATTCACCTGTTGTTTCAGCCATTGTGGAAGTGTCTTAATTTTTATAAAAACAAGTTAAACATTTTTGTCGATAATGGCATGAATGTTAATAAAAATTTTTATCTAATGATCCCAAGTTGAAGGCAAAATATTATTCAAGTTATGTGGTTCCCCAGAAAACGAAAAAGGAAAAAACAGGAATATAATAACTTTTTATAGACAAAATCACAATTTACTCAAAATTCAAAATAAATCACTGATGAGGGCTCCGATCAGAGCCGAAACGTCTGATTATGTAAAACTTTGAGTTTTTTTATTAACCTTGGTCCCTAAAGCTAGCTATCAACATATATATTCAATTGTTAATTTTATAAGAATGTGTTAAAAAAACGTCAAGTTTCGATCTTTTTGGTAAACGTTAATAACTCTAAAAATAACTAACATTTTAAAAAGATTTTGGTCTCGTTTGAAAGGTAAATCTTCATCGTAATGTGCTAACTGTTCAAGATATTTTCAGAATTTCTTCCTGGATTTTATCCTGGGGTCAAACACGATACAAAATAATTTTTTATGATTCAATGTATATCATATTTTAATAAAATTTAGGAATATTTATGATAATATTGATATTTTGTATTTATTTATATAATGTATAGAGTACAGTTCATATTTGAAATGTTACGACGTTTCTGTACCATGTTTGACCCCGGGGTAGAATCGAGGAAAAAATTCTAAGAATATCTTGATTAGTTAGCAGATTACTCTAAAGACTTACCTTTAAAACATGACCTAAATCTTTTTAAAATGTAAGTTATTCTTAGAGTTATTAACGTTTTCCAAAATGATCGAAATTTGACGTTTCTTGTAATATATTTTTATGAAATTAACCTTTTGCCTTCAGCTTGGGACCATTAGATGCAACATTTTATTAACATTCATTTTATTATCAAAGGGAAAATGTTAACATGTTTTTATAAAAATTAAGACATTCCGACAATGGCTTAAACAACAGGTGAATTTAAACTTTTGCAGGGTAGTGTACGTTACTGAAAAAACCTTCCATTACATATAATGGAAGTTTAATACAGAAATTTCTAACAGTGCATCTATTATAGGTTAAGATTTTTAGTGTTCGGAAGAGTAAAAAGGTAAATTTAATCTAGCAGTATAATCATATTCAAGGTTTTTAAAAGATTCGTCTTTGGATAAAAAGAGCAATATCATCAACGTAAATCACCGAGGCCACCACCAGCTATTGCGTGCGTTTCGGTTCGCTCGTCATCTTTTACATGCCAGGCTATTGCATTTGCTCTTTTTCGCTGATTTTCTTCGTCTTACGCATACCGATTTTACACATAGACTTGCTGCATTGAGACCAGAAAAAATCCCTTTCCATAAGTACCTACTTGGTGGATTTGATCTTCGTGTCCGAGTTCATTAACGCTGATAATTTCAATACTTCTTACTAATTATAAACTAGTACCATCCTACTCATTTATACTCTGATCCTTCTAAATCAAAATCATCCATTTCCGGGTCAATTTCTTTTGCACTCTGCGTAAACGTGTACTCATCACGATACACTGAAAAAAGAGTATAGCTAAGAGAACTATATTTTGGTCCTCAGAACCAGAAAATATTGCTATCAGACCAATGCTACGGTATGGTCCTCAGAACTATACGAGTATAGGTGAGACAGCTATACAAGTTCGTTGATATGACAATACCATGTATAGCGATCGTAAACAAAATATTATGCCATCGTTATCGCTCTTGTAAATTTTCGCGTGTGATAAAACAATACGCGATACGTAAAAATGATCTTTCAAAGAAAGAAAAAATGCTCTAAACAAATAGGCAAACGCTTCGAAAAAACGCCTCGAACAAATGACACTTCTTTCTCATTTCGAGGTTAGAGTCGCGTGCATGCGAAGCAATGTATAGGTCGCGAGGCAAACCAGTATAGTTGTCTCACCTATACCGCATGGGTCGAGACACTATATACCGGTATAGGTCGAACAGTTATACTGTTTTTTCCGTGTACTGTTTGTACTGAAACATTGTTAGAAATTTCTGCTGAAATATTCCGAGACACGCAATTGAAACTTTATACAGTTACGATTTCACAAAATTAAGATAAATTTAAGAAAATATTTTTCAAGTTTCAGTTACAAATTACTAATTATTCCGAGACTTGTTTTTGGAAATTCTGATACTTGAAGAGAACAAATTTCACGTTCCAGGTAACTCAGTATAGTTTTGTAGTTGGATGAAAATTTTCGGAAATTGAAGATACCTTTTCTTGAAAATGTAGTAAATTTGATAGAATTTTCGGTTACATTTGTATCTTAAGAATTTCGTAATTGTTAATCTAAACTATTGATCAAAATTAATAATTATCGGAATTTGGTCTATGGCCATAGATTAGCCAAATTACTTATCGTCATTAATTGCAATTAAAGTTTAAAAGGTAATTCAAAAAATAATCGACTTTGGTTATCAATTTTTGAATAACCTTACAAACTCTAATTGCAATTACCGACGTCACATGGAGCGGTTGATCCACGGCTTTGAAGCAAAAACTAGCCACTGTCTTGATGTTCTTAAAGATTGATAGTTGTTCGATTTTTTAGCGATTGTGAGATACCTTACCAAGATTTTAAATCGATTTGCAGAATCTCATCCTGAGAACGGACTGTGGTAACTTTCAGGATCGAAAGCATTGCCTGAAAAAAGTGAAATAGTAGAGTACCATAAATCTTACAGTCAACCTGCTATATGCTAATGAATACTAAAAATTGTCGACAATCTAGTTTTTAGGTAGAACTTACTCTTATCAACATGAACTGGAATAATTTATGACTACTGCACTGAAAAAACAGTATAGCTGAGAGAACTATATTTTGGTCCTCAGAACCAGAAAATATAGCTATCAGACCAATGCTACAATATGGTCCTCAGAACTATACGAGTATAGGTGAGACAGCTATACTGGTATTCCTAAACGTCATATTGCTCCGCGAAGGATACAAGTTCCTTGATATGACAATCCCCAATCTCTTAATTTTATCTTCACCCACTCGTCCATAGTAAAGGGTTTCCCAATAAGGGTGATATGTTTTGAAATTGAAAAAAAACACTGAATATTCATTCGGAATTGATCGAAATCTTTTTTATTATATTGGATATTCTATGCCATTTATGATTTAAACAATATATCGGCCAAATGTCCCCCGAGACTTGAGCCAAAAATGCGCCTCATCAGAAAAGATGATTTTTTTATGAAAATTGGGATCATTTTCAATTGATTCCAGAGCCCAATCCGCGAACTCCCGACGCAAACGATGGTCATTAGGCTTCAGTTCTTGGGCCAGAATCATCTTATAGGGATGCAGGCCAAGATCCAATCGCAAAATACGCCAGGTAGTCATCCTGGACAGGCCCAATTCCTGAGATCGGCGTGGCACGGATAATTCACGGTTTTCCTCGATACTGGCCTGTACGGCGGCTATATTCTGTGTAGAACGTGCGGTACGCATACGATTTTTAGGCTTAGTATCCAATAGAGTAAATTCACTCTCTAACTTATCGATTATTCGACGAATTGAGAGCGCGGATGGAGCAGAATGACGACCATATTTTGCACGATATGCTTTTTGAACACCGACAAAACTTCTCGAATTTTGATAAAATAATTGGACAATTTCCAAACGTTGTGGAAGCGTGAAACTACTCATGATTAAATGGCAAACCTTACTGATGACAACTGACAGCAGACGTCAAAAATTTCAGTTCAAATGAGCCCGATAGGGACATTCAAAATCATATCACCCCTATTGGGAAACCCTTTAGTTGTGGATTTTCACGTCTAATAAAAGAATACGCGATACGCATAAATTATATTTCAAGCAAAGAAAAAATGCCTCTAACAAATCGACAAACGCCTCGAACAAATGACACTTCTTTCTCACTTCGAGGTTAGAGTCGCGTGCATGCGAAGCAAGGTATAGGTATTACCGCGGAAAACCAGTATAGTTGTCTCACCTATACCAGAGACATTATATGCCGGTATAGGTCGGACAGCTATACTGTTTTTTCCGTGTACTGTTTGTACTGAAACATTGTTAGAAATTTCTGCTGAAATATTCCGAGACACGCAATTGAAACTTTATACAGTTACGATTTCGCAAAATTAAGATAAATTTAAGAAAATATTTTTCAAGTTTCAGTTACAAATTACTAATTATTCCGAGACTTGTTTTTGGAAATTCTGATACTTGAAGAGAACAAATTTCACGTTCCAGGTAACTCAGTATAGTTTTGTAGTTGGATGAAAATTTTCGGAAATTGAAGATACCTTTTCTTGAAAATGTAGTAAATTTGATAGAATTTTCGGTTACATTTGTATCTTAAGAATTTCGTAATTTTTAATCTAAACTATTGATCAAAATTAATAATTATCGGAATTTGGTCTATGGCCATAGATTAGCCAAATTACTTATCGTCATTAATTGTATAGGTCGGACAGCTATACTTCTATCGTTGCACGAACGAAATTATATTAGTGCGATGGCAAAATACGCGTTTCGGTGCGTCACGCATTCATTTTAGCTACAATACCAATATCGTATAGTCACGACAGGTATTTTGCTCAACTCAAATTCTGTATAGTTTTCTCAGCTATACTGTTTTTTCCGTATGCAAGATGTTTCTGTTAATTATATTAAGACCATATCTCTACGGTATCTTATTCTAATAATTCCTCAACCATTGGTCCATAATGCACGAATAGAAATTCGATGGTTGAGAGTATCATTTTTGACGGTAAACCAGAACCATTAGGAATTTCTGCCAGGTAGGCCCAAAAAAATATGCTGCTTAAGGTAGTTCATCCACGAATATTAGACCTCAGGCAATATAATAGATAATTTTGTTTTCAAGAATAGCGATATTATATAATTTGAAAGAGAAAAAATTATTTCCCATAAAAAAAAATTGAAACACAGAAAAATAATTTTATTAATAAATTTTATTCGTGTCCCAAATTTTTCGTATTGCTTCTTACAAAATTTTTAAAAATAGTGCGATTTTGATAAATCATGGGTCATTTTTTAGGGAAAAGATTCTCTACAAGTTGACCGTTTCAAATTTTTGAAAATAAATTCTTTAATAGCTGAAACCATTAAAAATCAATTTTCCAAAAAGAAATGTTTATAAAAAAATTGCTGAATTTGATAATAATTGATTCATTTTATTATTAGCATAATTTTTTTAAATTTGGTAAGAAGCAATAAGAAAAAAAGTTGGGCAAAAATAAAATTTATTAATAAAATTATTTTTCTGTGTTTCAAATTTTTTTCTCTTTCAAATTAATCCTTGAATAATAATATTGCTATTCTTGAAAGCATAATTATCTATTTTTTCCTGACGTTTAATTTTCATCGATGAACTACTTTTTTGAATTTTGAACCGCAATTGTGAGAGTAGTCTAGGGACGTTAGTTGTAGGACGTAGGTAACATAAAATCCACTTTTATTGATTTGACTTTTTAAGCCCTACTCTAATCGAAATATGAGAATGCTCGAAAGTGAAAGGTACCCATCATGGATGGTAAAAATTTGCCTCAATGTTTCTATTTTCAAACACGCGCTAATTCCAAAACTCTGCTTACACGCCTAGGTGCGAATTTCGGTCGGCTGCCAGAGTTGAACCGTGTTCAACCATCGGGTCACGGTTGGCCCTACTCTGGCGAACAAGGTTTGGTGACCATAGTTGGGCCAACTGTAGTAGTGTCGGTTTTACCAACTTTGGCAGTCAAATCCAGCAATCAAAGATGTGCCCGACCGTCGGCTCAACTATGGCCCACATTTGAACCGACTGTCGGGCCAACTTTGGCGAATTGCTTTAGATGACCGTGACAATTCAGTCGGCCCACCTCTGGGCCACGGTTGAACCAATCGTCGGCATATTATTAACTAGATTCCGTTGCCATTGCACGACCAACTTTCGGCCCAACTATGGCCCAGACTCGAACCGACTGTTAGGCCAACCTTGGCGAATCACCTTAGATGACCGTGATAGTTCAGTCGGCCCACGTCTGGGCCATGGTTGAACCAATCCTCGACATATCATTAATTAGATGCCAATGGACGGATAGCGTTATCATTTCACTAGTTGGCCCAACCTCTGGCCAACAAGGTTGGACCAACTTTAACAAAGTTGGCCCAACCGTGGGCCGACGGTCAATTCGCACCTGGGCCATAACGTATATTTACATGAGAAGATTCTGTAAAAGGATATGAATACTGCTATTATGTCTTATTATTAGATTTAAATTTCAGACAGACAGCGAGTAATGATTGACATAATAAACTTTACCATTATGATGGGACTTTTTCACAACTGTTTCCAATAGTTCTGGTTTACTCTCCCTTCTCCTCACGAAACGTAATACATTTAGCCATCAAATTTCTTTCCGTGTATGGACCAAAGAGTGTACTATCGTTCTAAAATGGCCAATTTAAAGAATAAGGGTACAATCAGTTCCCCAAGGACTGTTTCTGTTAAGGGTCTGTTAGGGCCCTTGTAGCTCACTTCAGAAGCGTTCATTCGGATGCAAGACCCTGCTCTCAAGCGTGCTTGATTAACGAGTGTTCGAATAGGTGGATCTTTAAGTGCGCACGGATACTGCACTGATTGATATGTTTGCGGGGCGGTTACCGGCAGTGGTTAGGTAGAGCCACCATCTACTCCTTCCTGATGATTTAAGGGCCATATATTACATGCCCTTGACACCACTTGCTGTACTACTCGCGCTTCGGTACCTGCATTATTGAGACGTCCGGGTGAGAGAAAGAAAGAAAGAAAGAGAGAGCACCAGCCATATAACCTCTTCGTGTGCAAACTACTGCTTGAAATATTATTCTCGTGACCAATGACCAACGCCTCTTGGCTCCCTAGTGCCTTGAGCTCATGAACGTTCTAGTTTTAATTCCTAGGTTCTCTTGCTAAATCTTCTCTTCCCGGATCTAGTCTTGCTCTATTCACAATGCCAATGGTCACTGGACATTTTTTTGGTGTGTAGATGAACCAAAAAATTTTCGGGATACCGACATACTACCAACATGCAGATGCAATTCATCGAACTCGGATTATCTAGAATAAAAGGAAAGTCTTGAGGTAAAGTGTCTGTGGATCTGTTCCAGATAATTACTGGACTCGCGTGTTGGAATACATACGCCAGTTGTCAGACCGCGGATACCACTTCGACAGACGATAATTTCTACACTGTAATACGATAATTATATTCCTGGCGGTTTCTCTTGGTATGCTCGGATTTGTTTTTAAATTCTTAATTAGGGGAATTAGCTAGCAACCTCTCAGGGTATAAATAAATAAGAAGATACAACTGTAATTTGGTTTCTCTTATTCAAGGCACACTGTAAACACATTCGGGAAATTCCTCTACACACTGTTAGAAATTTTTATATTAAATGTCCATTACATGTAATGGAATTTTTTTTCAATAACGTATATTCAATTTAAAATACTTTCATCTTAAAAAATACAAAAATTATTTGAATTTTAGTATACATGTGTATATATTTTAAAAGTGTTTATTAATTTTAATATATTTTGATTAAAAAATTATTAAATTTAATATGGATGCATATTAATTTTCATAATATACAAATCTATTAATTTTAATTTACATTTAATTTAATTTAATTACGTTTACGTTAGGAAATGTATTTTTGCCAGGATTCTAAGAGTATTTTCTTCAAGCTCTAGTAATTATATTGAATATTGAGTAAAAACTCTCCCGAACTTAGGTAATTAAATGTCACCTCAAATTTTCAGAAAATTCATTTTAATTTTGATAATTTATTAGGTAATTTACACTGCTGTACAAAAGTTGCCGGACAATTGTTTTCAACGATTCACATAAAAGCTTCTAATTTAGAAAATACCTAACAATGAAATTTTTCCTTAGAATAACATGGAAAGTAACAAAATGCTGCATTTAATGACCCCAAAACGAAACTTTTTAGTCCATTATTAACGAAGTGAAACTTTTCGACTCTTTCTCATTTTATATTTCTAGCATTTTGATATTTTCAGGCCGAATGTTGGCCTGATTTGGCTCAAAATTTTCTTTTTTTAAATTTACGTGTGGGTCACACGAAGGGTGAAAATTTCGCGAAACGGAATTCTTCATTTAAGGAGCGAGAATGCCGAAAATAAACTCACGATTTTTAATATTGGAGAGAGCGAGTGTTAATTCTACAAATCCTCGTTTTTGCAGTCCGTAATTTTGAGATATTGTATCTAAAATTCGTAAGAGAAAACTTCGATTATTTTTTCGCCATAATTTCGCGCTGTTGCGCCAAAAAAGAAAAACACGTTTTAATTCTGGGGAATTTTCCCTACATCTGGAAATAAATGGGTTTGATTAATGGTTTTTCTAATATGAATCATGTGTGATTTTTCCAGTTTCTCAATATTGTCCCTCCCTTCTATAAGAGATTAATTTTAATAAAAAGGAGGCATCAGGCGTGGACAGAGCCAAAAAAAGGAATAATTCAAAGCTTTTTAAAATTTTGAATAACTTTTGAAATAATGAATATTTTTTAACTTTCCTTGACTCATTTCATGAGATTAACGTACTCTCTAAATCTGAATCAGTCAAAATCTAATGATTATCAGTGAAATTTGACTGATTCAAATAGCTAAAAAGAGGTTACTGTAAATCAGTCAAATTTCACTGATTACTTCACTGGAAATCAACTGATTTAACAGTGAGAAATACTTTTTTCACTGATTCAATCAGTGAAAATTAACATATTTGTCAGTGAAAAATATTTTGTTCACTGATGAATCAGTGAAAAGATAAATTACTGATTCAATCAGTGAAAATTCGACTGATTCAGATTTAGAGAGTAGAATATCAATAATGTAACAAGTAAATTGCAATTATTTTTTCTTGAATGCAGCCAAAATCTGAGCTTAGAACTTCAAATTTGTGAAAGTATTTATGAAAGAAATTTTTGCAGTGAAATACTGAATTTTAGATCAACTATATTACAATTTACTATAGATTGTATCGAACTTTACTATAACCTATGCTGAAGTTTTATATCATTTTTTGAATCTTTATTATTTTGGCTGCGAAAAATTTCTAGTCCGCTAGGAATAATTACCATTGCATCTCAATTTTCCCCAGGTTCCTAATATTTTTTAGAATTATTATTATTAAAAAAACATATATTGTTATACAAAGTTTCTCCGTGTAGTCTATGTAAATTTACTTTTATAATGAGCTCAGAAAAGTTGAAAAATGTTCATTGTTTCAAGAATTGTTTAAAATTCAATAAAACTTTGAAATCTAAACTATTTTGCAATATCTT
Organism: Diplolepis rosae; assembly: GCA_030998225.1. Taxonomy (NCBI): domain Eukaryota; kingdom Metazoa; phylum Arthropoda; class Insecta; order Hymenoptera; family Diplolepididae; genus Diplolepis; species Diplolepis rosae. Next base: position 10,236,702 of record JAPYXD010000698.1, read on the forward strand.
CGTTAATAATTGACTAAAAAACTTCATTGTCGGGTTATTAAATGCAGAATGTTGTTATCTTCCGTGTTATTCTAAGGAAAAAATTAATTGTTAGGTATTTTATAAATTATAGAAGCTTTTATGTGAATCGTTAAAAACAAGTGCCCAGGGACTTTAGCACAGCAGTCTACATATTCCTAAAATTTGAATAAATATTGAGGAAAATTAAAAAATACTCAGCAAGAGGTGTACCCTTTTATTGTAAGAAAATAAAAAAATTCCTGTAAATAAGCGTCCCTAAAATTTTGGATGAAATTCCCCATAATATTATTAAAAGTGCAGCCATAATCGTAAATTATAATAATTAAGTTTTTTAAACTTTTGACGAAAGATTAAGATACTTATTGAGATAGATGATATTTAGAGACATGAAAAAACTTCCAAATGATAAAAACTCTGTTACAATGAAAAGCTAAAGTGGATTGGAGGATGGTTTGAAGATACCGATGATCATAAATCGAAGGAAGTTTGAAACCAGGTTTAATTCACCCTCCCTTGCTTCATTCAGTGGTCGGCTTTGCTCCATCGTTTCCCCGAATGCAATGATCTCCCATAACCTTCGATATCCAGCGTTTCTTCGCTTGCAAGAGTTACGAGTGGGGAGAGCTTTTTGCAGCTCCCATTACGGAAAGCACGCAACACTAGTACACCATCCCTGCATCGTTTCCATCAAGTATGTTGCTACCATACGGTAACCCTCATAGATCCTCCATCCATATATTCACGTGCAAACGTGCCGCAAAAACACGTACGTCACTCTTATAGGGACGGCTCTCTCCTTATGTGGGTGGCCACGGCTCCTTATTCAACATGTCCGGCTTTTTTCCAAGACTTTCAGTCTACTCGATATACAGTACATTTTAATGTAAAACACATTTCACAAAAGTCTCCGAAATAAATTTTGCTTTAATTTTGTCATTTTGAGTCTGAATGCAACATATATTCTAGTAATAATGTGAACATTTTTAAAAAATTGCAAATTTCATGTTTAATAATCACCAACTGGACTTAGAGAACAGTTCTGTTAAGGCCATGAATCCATTTGACCACGTGATAAAATTATACATTTATTTATTATACATTATATTATATATATATTTCTAGTCTAGTTCAATCTAGAAACTGGCAAGTTTCTGCTGGCTCAAATTAGATCAGATCAACTTGAAAGTAATTTGAGAGTGACTGCCAAGTTTTGCTTGTTCCAGTTTTTAGCAAGTAAAACTTGTAAGTAACTAGGAAGTATTAGTCAAGTAGTGAGTTTCTTCCAAGAAATAGCGTTACATTACTGGCGAGTTACTTGTCAATCGTCTAGTAAAAGTTGCTAGTTTCTTGGAAAAAGCTAGAAGAAAATGTTACCAGGAAAGATATTAAAGCATGTCTGTTAACTTCTTTTCAATAAAAATTTTGAAAAAAATTCAAAAAGTAAATTTTTTGCAAAACTGTCACTCAAACTAAATTGGCAGACGTTCTTTATCGCCTTTTGTTGTATTTTACAAATTTTCAGGAGAACATTTTCTGAAATAAGAAAGTTATCTTACAGGAATTTGGTTCACGTGTTCTGATTGATTCAAGAACAGTTTTTTTATTACAAGAACTTGTATTTAATACAAACAAGAAATTATTCCGTTAGCCATGGATCAAAGAAATTAATGTTTCTTTGATTCGGAAAAAGTGTTTTCTAAGTGTAACAAGGTTTATAATTAGAATTTTTTACCAGTTTGAATAAAATGTAAATAAAAAATATTATTATTAATAATTCTTGTAAATACTATCCTTAATTTTTTCAACTTTTAACAATTTTCTACAAAAAGGTGCAAGATTTAAAAAAATATATAATTGCAAAAAATTATAAAAACCTCAATTTTCTGCATGAGTTAAAACCATTTCAGTTGGTTTGAATTAATGGAATCGCGTGTCGAGTCAATTTGAGTCTTACACAAATGAACATTATACAATTTAAAAAACTCTAAGTAATTTCACTAACACAAGGATCGTTCATTTTATCTGACTAGGGATTTCCGTAATGAAATTACGTATGCGCCAAGAAGGTTTCAATCTTGATGATTGAGTTTCGTTCCCCGGTCATAACGAAATAACTCATTTATCTCGAATATCTGAATCTCGATGAAGTTTTGCAAAGAGAGCGCGTAAGCATGCGCGCATTATGCGTAAACAGTTTCTTTTGCTCGACGTGGCATATCGATGTTAATCCGTCCGGAGCATAAGGCCATCGTAATTTAGTATACGATAGGGTAATGAGAGACACGCCAACGGTCTGTGATTCGACGTGCCATGACCATAATTCGGGATTTCCCGAAAAAGAAAAATCAAGAATGAGCTGCGAAAGAACAATTAACCGTCCGGTTGATAATTAACACCTCCGCCTTTTGCTCGACCCTGCCAGCGTTGCGCATGGCGAACGTTTGCGAAGAGGAACGAGCGTGCGCCGGCCTTTATGCAACTCAATTATTGAGCGAATTCGAAACACTGAAGTTGAGCTTCTCGAAAAATTCACTTGCGTGTCTTCCAACACTTTTGATCTTACTCTGCAAAAGTTATTTTCATTTAGTTTCACGTACTTTACAATGCTTGGGAATCTAGATATCTCTTGAAAACTCATTGAGTTTTTCCATATAAATTCGAAGAAAATTAGTTCAGATCTACAAATAGCAATCATCATCGAAGTCTAGAAATTGATAGAGATTCTTTAGTAGTTCAAATTTAAAGAAACTTTGCTCAGATTCAGAGTACAGTTTCTTTAAACGATGAAAATATTCCTTTTATATGTGATCAACAAAAAATTTCTTTGAATTTGAAAAAAAGTTTTCCCGATTCTGAAAAATTTATTTCAATTGGAAGACAAAAGATTTGTTCATAATTATAAACATTTATTAGAATCAAAAGATTATTTTTAAAGAAACTGTTTTCTCAGTGTGATTGGAAGGGAAAATTGAGCGAACAGACGGAAAAAATTAGTCCAACCGACTATTTCCATAGTTTTTTTCTATTTATACATTTTTTTGTCGAGTTTTTTTCAGTGAAAGTGTGGAAAATTTTATCTTGAATATATTTTCCTATGCTTCCAGTTACTGTGACTAGTTCCCTTCAGATTATCACTTCAAATCTTCTTTAATCAAAGAACCACCTTCACTTAAAAACATAAAATAATGAATGAGATTTATCCAATCAAAAATGTTCTCATAAATATTAGATCCAAAAATATAATCAAGGGGATCCGCCACCCTTACTATTTTTATTTTTTGAGTTTAGACCTTCCATATAATTTTTTATGTTTAGTACCTTTATTTAGAAAGGGTTTGGGGAATTTAAAAAACTTCCAGCCCCTATATGTATTTTTAAACATAAAATTTTGAGCTTTTTGGGCATTTTTTTGAAATTTTTCGACTTTGAATAACTTTCTTCTTTTTTATCTTATTCCTTAAAATGTGTAGCAACTTTTTGGCTATTGAAAATAAGGTAACATAACTGGAAAAAGCGTTACAAATAAAATAAAACAATAAATAAAAATATCCCAAAATATGAAAAAAAACATTTTCTAGTAAGGAAAAAAATAAAAAAAGAATCATGACAATTGATTGAAAAACAAAAAAAGTTATTGAAACTCAAAAAGTTTTTAAAAATGCGCAAAAACTCAGAATTTTTAGTTTAAAAATGCATAAAAGTGCTCGAATTTTAAAAATTCCCCAAAACCTTTCTAAATAAAGGTACCAAACATAAAAAAAATTATATGGAAGGTCCAAATTCAAAAAATAAAAATATTAAAGGTGTCGGATCCCCTTAAATATGGAGAAAATCCACCTTCATGAGACATTAATTTATTGAACTATACCTTCTACGATAGAGGAAAAGAACAAGAAGCGACGAAAGTTTGCAGCTTTGTGTTCGCGTTTCTCGGCCGTGTGATAAAATAACTAGAATAAACAAGAGGCGAGACAAAAAGGAGGGGTGCAGAGTGAAGCGGAAAGGACGTCACGTTCGGAAGTCCTGGACGTCGTTGGTTCTTTTCCTTCACTTCTCTTTTTTGTTCGCGAACTCGTTTCAAGAGGAGCAAACAACTTCGGAATTCACTGTCTGATGAAGAGGGCTCGTTTGTTTAGCTTCCTGCCTCGCGTTCGTTTCCTCCTTCCGTTCCCTGCATCCGACTTTAAAGACGGAATATACAATCTCACGTTTCCATTTTCCACTACCTTTCCTCTCCAAAATAAATTCCAATCCGAAAAAGCAAATAGTGATTAATTCTGATGACAAATGACATTCTCTCAAAAATACAAAATATTTTCAAATAATATATTATTTTAAATAAAATTCTTCAGAATTTTTGATTACACTGATGCGGCAATAATTCGAAGACGTCTCCTCTGAGCTGATTCGTAAATGCGGAGTGGAAAGAGGACGATTTTCTTCAAGATTCCTGTGCAGTCGAGTCAGAAAGACCTGCCAGGAGCAAAAGGTCCTGTTATTTTCCGTTTGAACTGGTATAACCACGCGAACTTCTCGAATAATCCAAAGAAGAAGGAAAAAAGGAAAAAGGAGTAGCAAAAGCGAGCAAAAGTCGGGCTGAACAAACGGAAATTTTCCTTTTAAAATGCGGAATGGACGAGCGCCAGTGCAGCGGTCAATATAACTCTGCTCGGAAGTGAAGAAGAATGTAGGGGAGCCCCTATTCGTAGGGGACCCTCTTCCATTCATTTTCGCAAATAACCACCCAAAAAACTCTCTTCGCGACTAGAATCCACTTAAACCAATGTCCACATATTATTCCATTCCTAAGAGGTTAGTCGCAGTCAGGATTTTCAAAAAATCCATTTTTGGGTTTTTGCATATTCTTATAGTGTAACACTTTGAAAATATGCTCTCCAAATTTGAAGTCGATCCAAGCAAAACTAACCGAGCTATGTTAGTAGACAAACAAAAATTTCATTCAGATATAAGCTATACTTAAAACTCTAAATGTCTTTTTCTCGAAACCACGTTTTTAAAATCGGTGACAACAATTTCTCGAAAATCGCTTAAGCGATTCATTTCAAACTTGACAGGTTTCTTTGATATATAAAAGTACGATGCTTGATCGTAGATTTTTTTTCCATTCGAAACTTTTTCTTTAATTAACAATAAACGGATGATTTTTTTTGTCGAAAATCGGACATCGAAGTTTGACCGGTCACCATTTTGTCAAAAATAAAATTTTCTTTTCACAAGATACAATCAAGTTCGTAAAAACAAATAAGTTAAAAAAATAATTTGAGATTATTAATTTCGAATAACCCAAAAAATAAAAAAATTCTCAAAAAATATGCTTTTCTTCCTCTTCTGACTGCGACTAATTAATTCTGCGAACCCTTAATTCCAAGATGAATAACCTTGATAATTTAAAGCTTTATAAGATTGACTGAACTCTTTTGTTTTAATCTCGAAACTGGAAGCCATAAATTCCCAACTGGAGATGCAGTTGAGAAAAATTGGCCATTTGCCGCCATCCACGAAATCTTTTGTGGTAATATTTACTTTTGAATCATCCAAGATAAGCGGAAGGAAGGAATAAGAGAGAGGGGGATGGAGGAGTAAAGGGGTGGAGGCTGAGACACAACCCCTTTATTAGATTATTGAACGACAGTCGCAGCACGAGACTACTCTTTGAGTTCCTCGTTGAGGACCCTCCGGGCTTATTGTCTCGACCTCCCCCTCGACACTCACCCTTCATCAAAGTGCCTCCTAAAAACACCCCCGCTCGTCACAATCTATTTATTTACGCACTTTTAAAGCAACGGCTACTACAACCATCTCAAAGGCCTACAAATTGGCTGGAAATTGATTTCGCCAATCCTCTACCTTAACTCACACCCCTCTTTATATTTTCCCCTAAACGCTTCCCCTTTCTTCGAAGAAAAGTGTTCCAGTACAGCCATCTAGAAAAGTTAGATCAGTTTTGGTGATGGAAGTAGGTGCTGCCATCTGCTCGGAATTTTAATTTAATTTACGGATGGGATTTTTATTATACGGTTTAAGGCCATGGATCAACGAGACCGCGTGACCAAATTCAAATATCTAATAAGTAGGTGCTTAATTTTTGTGAAAAATTTCTCATTTTGCAACATTTGCATATCCTACACTGAAGAAAAAAACCAAGGTATCTGGTTGAATTATAATAAAACTAACTAATTTGAAAGAGAAAAGATTATTTTCCATGAAAAAAATTTGAAGTGCAGAAAAATAATGCATTTAACAAATTTTATTTTTATCCCAGCTTTTTTCTTATCGCTTCATATCAAATTTAAAAAATGATGTGATTCTAATAAATCACGGATCATTTTTTCAGGAAAAAACTTCTCTACAACTTAACCGTTCCCAATTTTTTAAAATGAATAAATTATTATAAAATTCAGCAATTTGTTTATAAGAATTTTATTTTAGAAAATTGATTTTTAATGGTTTCAGCTATTAAGAAATTTGCTTTCAAAAATTGGAGACGGTGAAGTTGTGGAGAATCTTTTCTCTTAAAAAATGATTCGTGATTTATCAGAATCGCATAATTTTGTGGAATTTGGCAAGAAGCGATAAGAAAAAAAGTTGGGTCAAAAATAAAATTTATTAATAAAATTATTTTTCTGTATTTCAAATTTTTTCTTTCAAATTAGCCCTTCAATAATAATATTGCTATTCTTGAAAGAAAAATTATCTATTTTTGCCTGAGGCCTAATTTTTGTGGATCAACTACCTTAATCGTTTGAGCCCCAAGCAGCGCGATCGCTGTTTGCCGTTTTTCTACCATTTTTTTCAAATAACCCCTGGGACTCAAACGCTTCATACAAAAACCATGTAGCAACCCTGTTAAACAAATGGCCAACTCGTTAATCTCACCAGTTTTTTCTCTGTGAATCTGATAAATCAGTTGAATTTAAATTGTCCAATTAAGGCCATGGATCAACCAGACCACGTGACTATTTTTCTGTAAAAATTCATGTAAAATAACTTTCTTATTTTACATAATATCTTCCTAAAAATTTGGAGAATACAAGAGAAGACGATAAAGAACGTTTGTCATTTTCGATAGAATGAAAATTTTGAAATACTTTTTATAGTTTACTGTAATTATCGAAATTTTTTCCAATTTTACTCTAATTATTAATAAGTATCCCAATTTTCTTCAAAATTCTTACCAAAGAGAAGTTCAGAGACGTGCTTCATTGTCTTTTGTTACGTTTGTCAATTTTTCAGAAAGATACTTTGTAAATTAAAAAATTTATTTTACATGAACGAAGTAAAGTATAATTTAGTCACGTGGTCCAATTGATACTTGGCCTTAAGGAACGAAACTAATGGAGTGTAAGAATTAATTATGTGAATTGAGATTGCTTGTTATTGTTGTAGAGATTGTAAAAAGGCTGACTCCTCATTTGATTTATTCCATAAATTTATGTCACTGTTTTTTTTCATAGAAAACATTTTCAAGGGCGTTTTTAGAATTGAAGTGAGAAGAGCGCGATTCGCATTTTTTATCGAACTGTCATGAAAGTTAGTGATGAGGTGGTTTGGTAATGATGGGACAGCTGCATCGGGGTATTTTTCATTGAGAATTCACCCTAAAACTATTTCAAAGAGTCACACTTGGTTATTTTGTTCCATTCGAGTTTTGAAGCGAGAATTAGAAAAATGAATCAGATCGATAAAATCTAAATCTTGATTAACAGCATTATTTTTAATTATTTTTCTTTCCTTTGAAATATTCCATTGACATGTTTAAGATATCCGGAAAATTCAATTTTCCAAGTTGTTTGACTCATTTTTACCTGATTTTCCATTTTCCCTGACTCGATAAAGGATATAAATTTTTTTTTACCATACAATGGACATATTAAGGTAGTTGTCGTACCGAAAATTAGCTCTCTGGAAAAAGAAGTTTTTCTATAATTTCAAGACTGGTAATTATATCATCAGCCATGTCATATGTAAGGAAAGACACTCTTTTTAATAAAAAAAATTTAAAAATTACGAAAAATAATATTTTAATAATGTTTTTTGTAATAGGATATTTCCTTATTATCGCTCTTTACCAATTTTTTGAAAATTATTGAAGTTTCTTAAATCATAGCTTATTTTTTTGATGAAAATATTCTCTACAACTTAAGCGTTTCCAATTTTTGAAAATGAATCAATTATTATCAAATTCAGCAATTTGTTTATAAAAATTACGTTTCGGAAAATTGTTTTTTAATGATTTAAACCATTAAAAAATTTATTTTCAAAAATTGGAAACGGTTAACTTGTAGAGAATATTTTCATCGAAAAAATAAGCTATGATTTAAGAAACTTCAATCATTTTCAAAAAATTGGTAATGATTGACAAAAAACATTATTAAAATATTATTTTTCGTAATTTTTTAATTTTTTTTTATTAAAAAGAGTGTCTTTCCTTACATATGACACGGCTGATGATATACTTACCAGTCTTGAAATCATAGAAAAACTTCTTTTTCCAGAGACTGATTTTTGGCACGACAACTACCTTAAGGAAATTATGTACATGAAAAAAATTCAAACAAAAGTTCCCTGCCTTTTTTATGATTTTCAGATTTCCATCAACTTGCAGCTGTTATACAGAATCGAAACAATAAAATAAGAGAGATAAAAAATAGATTACGAATCAGATTGATTCAGCAGTGATCCATTCCTTGAAACTAGAAATTGATGGGAATAACAAAGGAATAAAATGAGTATTCGGCATTGATCGAGACATGCAAGTACGCGGAAGTGAGTTCAATCTATACTTGATTGACGCATCGACAGATATCAGACGGTTATGCTCGACATTAAATATTAATTTGTGCCAAGCATACTTTCCAAGTATTTCCGTCTTCTCTAAAATATACCCAACAACGATACAATATAGCAAAAATTACAAACTTCGATTTGCTCAACAGTACATTCAATTTATTTAGAAAATATTTTCACCATTTTTATCTTAATATCTTTGATGAATTCAATTAAATTTATCCAAATTATCATATAGTACTTGGAATCAATTTGATGAAGTATTTTACAGAATGAAGTATAAATTACAAAATCTGAAAATAAGTTCACCTTGGAAAGTTCCAGGATAATAAGCACATCACCTGTGAAGATTTCTGAGCAGATATTAAGTTTCAAGAATAACTAATCAGGAGAGGGTCGTTTTTCCTAGGGAGATTCTTTCTCATTCCTTCATATAATCTTCTTCTTCCGACTCTCTCTTTCTCAAGGAGCTTTCCCGAGAAATTTGAGCCTATCCCGGTGCATTGAGACTGCAACAGAGCGGTTACCTGACATATTGAATCGTCATAAAGCATTCGCGTGCATCAGACGAGGCTCATTGTCCTGTCATTCAATCATCATCCCCCGCCTTTACCATGTGTGTATAAGCATATGTGGATCAAGACGGGCTTGCTTCGCATTACAAAAAATAAACCACCCCTAATTCTTATATAGTTCCCCGGTCACGAACCCGTGGAACGCTCCAAAGTCTGGATTTAAGAATGCCGATATTTTTATACGAGACTGTTGCCTCTCGGAAGCCGGATTACTAAATCTTCAAGATATAAAGACTCTGTGTATAAAGATGTACTTTTTCGTTAAGAAGAATAAGTTGTTTTCCTAGCAGGGCTTAAAGTCTTGCGGAAAATAGTTCAATGCTTCGAACCTTTTTAGAAAGGCTAATAATATTCTTTGGGTAAATAAGAACGTTACGCTACCTTGTTTGATAAAAAATTTCATGATTTTTTTTTTCTAGAGTCGAAACTGCTCAATTTTCAGGAAAGGATCTAGTATATAGATTAAGGTAGTTCGTTCACGACATTTAGACCTCAGGCAAAAATAGATAATTTTGCTTTCAAGAATAGCAATATTATTATTGAAGGGCTAATTTGAAAGAGAAATTTTCATGAAAAAAATTTGAAACACAAAAAAATAATTTTATTAATAAATTTCATTTTTGCCCAAACTTTTTTTCTTATCGCTTCGAGCTGAATTTTTAAAAATGACGTGATTCTAATAAATCACGGTTCATTTTTTTAGGGAAAAGATTATCTACAATTTGATGGCTTCCAATTTTTGAAAATGAATTCTTTAATGGCTGAAATTATAAAAAAACAATTTTTCAAAATAAAATTCTTATAAACAAATTGCTGTATTTGATAATAATTAATTCAATTTCAAAAATAGGAAACGATCATATTGTAGAGAATCTTTTTCCTAAAAAAATGAACCGTGATTTATTAGAATCGCATCATTTTTAAAAAAATTTCTCGAAGCGATAAGAAAATAAGTTTGGGCAAAAATAAAATTTATTAATAAAATTATTTTTTAGTCTTTCAAATTGTTTTCATGAAAATTTCTCTTTCAAATTAGCCTTTCAATAATAATATTGCTACTCTTGAAAGCAAAATGATCTATTTTTGCCTAAGGTCTAATTTTTGTGAACGAACTAAATTCAAACTAAATAATATTTATCAGATTTTGATGAAATATTAATAAATAATCGGAATACAAGCGCGTGTCGAGAATTTCAAAATTTATGGACGAAATTAAAAGAGGATTAAATCCGTGAGAGAGTATGAAATAACTATTTTTTTCTCATTATATGTACATCCGTCCTTGAGAAGCAGGACGACGCAATGAGAGACGTTCTTAGTTGGAAATCGATTTTCCACGCGAACGAAGAAACACGAAGGATTCGTTCTACGATTTCAACAGGGCCAAGCACCCGTCATTGTGCCACTTTCTCCTTTTTCCACGTAAGCACCATAGTTTTTGATTGAAAGGAAACCCTTTGGGGACCTGGGCATTAATCGATCCAACGAGCACGTGAAAAAGGATCGCGAGGAGAGAAATAAAAATGGGAAGAGGGGGAAGAAATCAGTTTCCAAGATCAGGGTAAACCGCGTTTATAGCAATTGCTTTACCTTCCCATGACCCAAAAATTGAAAATTCTAAAGAAGCGGACGATTCGCGTTCGAAAAACAGACGTTTTACCCGTTGCGACCCTTCTCCTCTCTTACGCGTTGAATGAACCTTATTCTTTATTCTCTTCGTTTTTTTTTTATTCGTAACCCTCCAATTTACAAAATTCAGTGAATATGCAGGATGCGCGTCCCCCTTTCATCTAACCCTGGGGGTGATCTTCCAGAATCATGAAATTTACCTGCACCCCGTCATTTTGAAACACTCTTCTCTTTCTCTCTCTCGCTTTTATTTAAGGGGATTAAAATTCAGCAATAAAAAACGTCCTGGCGTCGAATTTCACCCCAAAATAACGCTTTTTCACACAGTTTTTACGCAGCTTCGAAAGAGAAAGGGGATCTCGCGACGAGGGAACTGGCGAGGTGCTTAAAAAACAGCATTTCGCCTTGTCTCCAAGTTAAATTCAACGAAAATTCTCATAGCTCGTGGTTATTGGTATGGATCATTATAAACATGTGGAAGAGCATACAAAGATAGATAGATCACAAACGAGGGTAGTTTTCACTTTTTTTGGTACTATGTGTACCAGCAGTGTTAGTTTTCTCGCGGGGATTCCAGTTGTTTGAAAAAACGATAATGCACGGTTCTATAGGAAAGGTTCAATTCCCTCGGAAATAAGCAAAATAATCAATCTCGCAATTTTTAAATTTCTATAAAATTATTATTATTATTTATTTATTATTTATAATTATATTATAATATTATATTATAATTAATATAATTATTTATAAACATCGGTAATAAATAATTAATATATTTTGTCTGCAAATTTGCTTAAATGATTTTAATTTAAATTAATCACAAAACAATTATTTTGCTGAACGCTCAGAGTCAGTGAACAGTTTCTTCGAATCAGAGATGCATTTTTTTTATATACAGGGTGAGTTTTTATCACGAGGCATCGAAATCTCTCAAGAAATATATATCGTACGAAAAAATGTACTTACTTATTTTTCAATGAAGGATTCAAATCTGCTTTAAAAAATTGAGGTTCCCATTTGAAATTTCAAAGTTACTTTCCCTCTCATCCCCAATGTCTGGGGTGAATTTTTGCGAAGTTACTTTTCCCCCTAGAAAATAAAAAGATTTATTGCGGAGATATTTTTCGTAGGATGCGTATTTCTTGAGATATTTGGATGTCTCAATATACTCTCTATATCTGAATCAGTCACATTTTCACTGATTGAATCAGTGATTTACCTTTTCACTGATTCATCAGTAAAAAAATATTTTTCACTGTTAAATCAGTGAAATTTGACTGATTCAAATAGCTAAAAAGAGGTTACTGTAAATCAGTCAATTTTCACTGAAATAATCAGTGAAATTTGACTGATTTACAGTAACCTCTTTTTAGCTATTTGAATCAGTCAAATTTCACTGATAATCAGTAGATTTTTACTGATTCAAATTTAGAGAGTAAAAAACTAACCTTGTATAGTCAATGAAAAAATTTCCTTTAATTTAAATAAGACTCCTTCATACTAAAAAAAACCTTTTATCTGATTCATAGAAATTTTGTTCATTGACCCTATATAAAATTAATATATAAATTAAATTAAGTATTCAAATATAATGGTTAAAAGTCCAAGTTATTATTATTCAATCAAATTAAATATTGTCTCCTCTTGTTACTTTGATGATAGCACTGGCTATCAACTGATCGACATAATATCGAATTCGTCACGTGGATAATGGAAATCGGGAAAAAGGCATTGGTGATATTCATCAGGCTGGAGAAATGGCGACAAAGGAACAAAGTATCGAAGGATGGGCTAGAGGGTAACCACTTTTTGGGGGATTGATTGATACCGCGATAGCACGCAACTATGCTATACTGAAATCAGCAATTCGATTGAAATTCGAATCCTGCGATCATCCTGTGGCAAGATTACAAAACGAAAAGGTCTTTAATTGTATACATACCAAAAAAGAAATATTGCCTGATCGTGACACAGGATCATCAGGAATGATAAAGTTATTAGGAAATAGCCGAAACTTATATTCTGGAGAAAAGTCAAATGGCTCACACACATGTATACATCGGGAGTGTCTCTCAGATAAGGGACTAATAGAAAATGAAATTTCAATTAGTAATGTAAATAGTGAAAACTATCTTATTCCATAAAAGATAGCGAGTGTTTGATTAGTATCTAATCAACTATACTTTTAGGGTCACGCTACGAAATATTATAATCATTCTTTTCCAATATTATATTTTCTTTTAAATTAATACGTTGTTATCTTCATACACTACTCTCTAAATTTGAATCAGTCAAAATCTACTGATTAGCAGTGAAGTTTGACTGATTCAAATAGCTAAAAAGAGATTACTGTAAATCAGTCAAATTTCACTGATTATAATAGTGAAAATTGACTGATTTGACAGTGAAATATTTTTTTTCACTGACGAAACAGTGAAAAGGCAAATCATTGATTCAATCAGTGAAAATTTGACTGATTCAGATTTAGAGAGTACGATCGGAAATTATAGGTTAGTTTGTTGTTAAAATTAAACTTTACGTTTTTTGTAATAATTTCAAACTCAACTAATTAATTTGAAAACTTTTATAACATTGACATTTTGCTTTCAACTTTGGCTTATTAGGATGCACAATTTTATAAATTCAAATTAGATGATTTAACGTCCGACTACTCTCTAAATCTGAATCAGTCAAATTTTTACTGATTGAATCAGTGATTTGCCTTTTCACTGATTCAACAGTGAAATTTTTTTTTCACTGTCAAACCAGTGAATTTTCACTGAAATAATCAGTGAAATTTGACTGATTTACAGTAACCTCTTTTTAGCTATTTAAATCAGTCAAATTTCACTGTTAATCAGTAGATTTCGACTGATTCAAATTTAGAGAGTAATTTTTTTCATTGAAAACAGAAGAAATTATAATTAACCGGAAAAACAATTTTATTTTTTAAGAATATAGAATCAAATTGTATTTTATTCATTAATTTTTATTCAAAAATAAATTTATATGAGTTGATCTAAAATTATATCATATAAGAAGCGTTGTAATCTTTTAAGTCGGACATCACATTAATGCTATTTTCTCCTTCCTTTTTTATGTAAAACATTTCTGCAATTATTCTTTTGAAATAGTTTAATTCTTTGTGCAAAATTTTAATATTGTCCCAATCAAAATTGTGTTGAGAACCTGTATCATTTTTATTGTTTATTCTATGTCTAGTAACAATATTATGGTATTTTTCATATAAATTAATGTTTTTTTTGTGTTCATCACATCTGAGAAAAAGCATTCTACCAGTTTGACCTACTCTCTAAATTTGAATCAGTAAAAATCTACTGATTATCAGTGAAATTTGACTGATTCAAATAACTAAAAAGAGGTTACTGTAAATCAGTCAAATTTCACTAATTATTTCAGTGAAAATTAACTGATTTAACAGTGAAAAATATTTCTTCACTGATGAATCAGTGAAAAGGCAAATCACAGATTCAATCAGTGAAAATTTGACTGATTCAGATTTAGAGAGTACATAGGTTTTTGAACAATCTAAGCATGGAATCTTATAAACTACATTTGAATTTTCGAATTTTTCCAATGGGTCTTTTCCTATTTTTATGTATTTATCTAATTTTGATGTGTTTCTGAAAATTGTAGTTATGTTATACTTTTGAGCTGTCTTTTAATTTTATAAGACAAGTTTCCATAATAAGGAATAGAAACTACACGTTTGTAATCTATTTATCTTTCATTATTCTTTGGAATGAAACCTGAATTTTTCTCTTTATTTTTTAGTTGAAAAATTTTGTTATTGATATGTTTGTTTATAAAATTTTTTGTATAATGATTATGCATCAAAAGATTTTTAATTTTTTCTAAATTTTCTTTCTCTAACAAGTATAAAATTAATTTGTTCTGAAATCGAGTTAGAAGTAAAAGTTATTGAATAACTTATGTTCTCATAGAAATTACGCTTGAGATGGGCTTGTCCATGCAATGTATGATTTATTCGATATTAGTCAGAGATAATAATGTTTACTGAATCATGTAAAACTCAGGTGCGCCCTTATCATTTTACACGCCTGGCCCCAATCGCACAATGTTTATCGTCTGCGTGTTCTCAATGAAGTCGTACGAGGAATTGGAATTAAAAAACGGATATGTGATTTTGATTTTTTCCAATCATTCGCAAATACTGATAATTCTAGAAATACCAGAAGAAAAAACCTTAATATCGGATACGTTATAAAATTAAATAAATTTGTAAAAAATAATCAGGCGGACAAAACCAAAAAAATACAATTTTTCAAATCCAGTTGGATCTATATTAATGTTTACATATCTATTACTTGCCAATTAAATAGCTGGATGCAAATCTAAATAGATATTTGACTTACCTGAAACAGAAAAAATGTAATTTTAGAAAATTGATTAACTAATTATTAATTAGCTCAAAAGCCTTAAGCTAGTGACGATTAAAAAACGTTTATACTTAGCAAAGACAAAAGAGAGCCACTTAACGACTCATTTTATTAATACTCAAGTCAATATTTTTCAACGTAGATTTATTTGACAGCCGATGACTCGGATGCTAATTATATATGTCAGGTAATTTCCGAAGTCACTGCGACACTCACAGGTAATTGGCGTGACGTCGCGTGCAAAGCAAAAGGAACAATGGGTGTTTATATCGTGATACAGTTCGGCGGGGATTTCTCTCGCACGCGACAATTCCTCAATTTGCTTAGTTAATTAATACGGTTCTTGCATAGACTTTGCACCCACAGAAACTATTGTAATAATTATACAAGAATACAAATTACAATTTTTTTTTCAAACTGTACAATCCTCTGCCTCGAATAATTTAATTAAGACGGTTTGATCGAAGTTAGGAAGCCCTTGTAAAACTTGATTAATTACTACCTTAAAATTCTGTAGTGCTGTTATAGAAAATATAATATGAAAGAAAATGTTCCTATAAATTTCTACAAATTAGAACAAAAGTTCTAAATAATAAAATTCTCTTTTTAGCGCGCGTATTATATGCACATGTATCAAAAATATTTTAGTGGTTAATATCTCTGTTGTACTCGCTATTATTCATATTATCAAAAATATAGTATTCAGTATAATACGGATATTAATTTGTCCAATATTACTATCTGTATTGTATCCAGTACAAATTATTATACTCACTTTGTTTTTGTTAGCCACATAAAATCTCCTCATATTGACAATACACATTTTAAATTTCCCCCCTAAAAATAACATGAAAGCCGTCAAAATGTTTCTCAAGTTATAAATAATTCCCGAAATAATTGATGTTTTGAGATTTTTTTCGATTTATTCTAAAAGAGCATTTACATAGAATGTTAAAACCATCCATAAAAAATTAATATAATTTTTCCTTAGATTCTGAGAAAGTCCAAACTTAGAACAAAAAAGGGTTAAAAATTTAAAAAATGCTAATACTTAAAAAGAGGATTTTAAAAATACATAGAAGTAATAACCTACAAAGAGATAATTGAATTTTCTTGAAAAATTGAAAATAATTATTTTTACTATTTTTCTATGAATAATTTTGTGACTGAGTTTTTATGCTTTTTTTGTTCTCAGTTTAAACTCTTTCAGAATCTAGGGAAAAATTATTATAATTTTTTATGGATGTTTTTTACATTCTACGTAAATTTACCTTTAAAATGAGTCGAAGAACATCTTAAAACATCAATTATTTCCTAAATTATTTACAATTTAAGAAAAGTTTGAAATTTGGACTTTTTTCACAATATTTTCCTCAAAAATGGACAAAAACATTTCATCCTGAGGTCGTTTCATGCATAGTTTCGACGTCTTTCATTTTAATTTTAGGGAAAAATTTTAATATATGTATTATCAATATGAGGAGATTTTATGTGGCTAACAAAAAAAAGTAACAATTTGTAACTGATAAAATAGTTTTTTCACCGTGTGCGTCTATTTTCAAATAGCGAGACATCTTTGTATAAGATAACAAAAGCGAGTCTTGAACGATCTTGTAATGGAATAGGACCAGATTGTGCACTGTAAAAAATTTTTCCGAAAATAGTCGGACAACTTAAAATACAAATGGGTCGTAAATTTTTCCAAAGATATAGTCGGAAATATTTCCGACATAGAACTGAGCATAATTCCTACTGTTTAGTCGGAGAAATAATTATTAGCAAAAATTGATATATTTCATAATTTAAAAGGAAAATGATCCAAGAAAGTGAACAAATTTCCGTTTTTGTGAAATAACGTCCGCTTTTCATGGGAAACATTTCCTACAACTTAGGAGATTTGTGAAATGTTCTCACCTTTTTGACATATTTCCTAATAGTTCGGAAATAAGTCCGAAAATTCGGTCAATTTTCCTCAAATCTATGAAATATTTCCAATTTCTGTAGGAAAATCTATGCTTCCTAAGTATTTAGGAAAAATTCCCTAATACATAGTAGGAAAATTTACCGATATTTTTTACAGTGTGGTATAGCTAGCAGTTTTTCTCTCTTGGGTTGATCGGAACCAGTGGATGTTTCTGCAACTGAATCCGCAGACTCCGATATATAATGCATTACGGATGCATGCCGAGACGCATTGCATGAAGAGAACAGAGAAAGAATTGGACGATGTGCCGCCGTCTCGTTTCTTAATTCCCGAAGAGCTTCGGTCTTTACGGCCCCTGGACCCAGCTTCCTTCAAACTTACGCAGGTCCGGCGGAACATCCCTTGATTCTCTCTTTTTCTCGTTCAGAGACGTAAATGCAAACAAAAGAGAGTAAGTGAGACACAATAGTGTGGAAAACAATTACCGTTTTTCCACATGTTCGTGTCTCTTTTGTTTGCATTTGCACCTCTTAATGAGAAAAAAAGATAGTCAAGGGATGTTCCACCGAGCCTGCCTACGCACATACCCACATACGCACATTTACGCACGCATTGCACGCAGCCGATTGCATTGGCGGTCTACCAACCAATAGGATTACACTGAGATGAATCCATCCCTTCTCTTTGCTCTAACCGACGGTTCGAAACGAGCTGCAGTTTGCTTTGAAGATTTTTGGCTTTCTTTTCTTCCCCTTTCGATCTCCTTTCGAATA
Source organism: Diplolepis rosae (assembly GCA_030998225.1). Lineage (NCBI taxonomy): Eukaryota > Metazoa > Arthropoda > Insecta > Hymenoptera > Diplolepididae > Diplolepis > Diplolepis rosae. The sequence continues at coordinate 10,254,853 of JAPYXD010000698.1, forward strand.
TTTGCGTCTTCCTCTCACCCCTCCTTGAATCTGCCTTTCTGTGGGGATAAGAAAACTCCAGAGGCTATGGTGTGAAGATAGTTCTGGATTAAATGTAGTTGTATTTTATTTCTAAAGTTCAAATAAAATTTCAGAGTATTCAAAAATTATATTTTGTCTTTCAGAAACAACATTATTTATTGTTGATAGAATATATCATTTTTTCGCAAATAAACGATTTTTTATCTACTTAGGGGTCAAAATATGTATTAGATTGCCTTGCAGGGGACAATAAAATGTACTTTATGACCCGCTGGTAGAAAAAATATCTATTTACATAAACAAATTATTTTAATGTAATAAACAACGTGTAGCGTAATAGAAAATTTCGATGAATTAAAACAGTTTTTTCTGAAAGGAGTATTATTATGATAATGAGACGTTAATTCTCAAAATAATAATAATTATCAGTTTCGAAGAAATATCTCATCTAATCAGTGCCGGATTAAGAAATCGTGTGTCTTTTTCTAAGACATGCGAAACGCAGGAAAGACGAAGGACGGCCGTTCCTCTTTCCTTCCTCTGTTTTTCACGCTTTAGAAGAAGACACACGATTTCTTAATCCGGCACTGCATCTAATGATACATATTATTCAAACTTTATATCACAGCTGTTAAGAAGATCCACCATCTTTAATATTCTTATTTTTCGAGTTTAGACCTTCCATATAATTTTTATTATGTTTAGTACCTTTATTTAGAAAGATTTTTAAAAATTCAAGCACCTTTATGTATTTTAAAACTAAAAATTTAGAGTTTTTCCGGCATTTTTTTGACATTTTTTTACTTTGTCTAACTTTTTTGTTTTTTAACAAATTGTCATGATTTCCTTAAAATTTTATTCCTTACAATGTGTAGCAACTTTTAGAGTAAATGGCAAAAAATGCCCAAAATCTCAAGAAATTTAGTTTAAAAATACATAAAGGTCCTGGAATTCTCAAAAAACCCAAAACCTTTCTAAATAAAGGTACTAAACATAAAAAAATTATATGGAAGGTCTAAACTCAAAAAATAAAAATATTAAAGGTGGCGGATCCCCTTAAAACAGAATCCCTCCCCAGAAAAAATAGAAAGTAAAGCACGTACTCTGAAAAATTTAGCGATTAATTAGCAGAATATTAAAAATGATTCGAGCGAGAGAGGAATCTAATTCATCCCATTGCTACATTCCCACATTTGCCGTGCAAGTCAGCCATATTGCTTACATGAATCTATCTACGTATGTTCGGAGATCCGCATACTTATGCAGCTAAAAGAATACATATGCATAAATGTATGACGATGCCTCCTTGGCTTATCTGAAGATGCAATCGGCCTTTTCACGATGTAGTAAAGGCACTTTTCCACAAGAGACTCGTCAGGGGTACCACCTGATTCAAATTAAAATCACCGTGACGCAATCAGTCATTAGTACAGTGACTTGTTACTTGCTAAGTACATCGCTTCTTTTTGTAGTTTGCATTTACATCGCTTCTTATATTTTTCTCTTGAATTTTTTTAATTGGATGGGTAAATCCCAAGACTGTACCAGAATATTTCAATATTATTGTGTGTCGTAACGGAAGTTGGCGGAAAGGTGTCGTTTGTTATAAGCCGACCGACTATGTCGGTTATTCAATATTATTCGAATACATTATTCATCCTTTGAAGCAAATCATTGCTAACTTCAATGAGAAACCATCGAATGGCGTATGTAGTTTTTGTCTTGTGACCGATGCTTGTGTTAACCTATTAAGGACCACTGTCCTTGTTTTTAAAGGACGTAGTATTTATGACTTTTTTTCACTTTAGACATACCCTCGTTACAAGAGAATATTCTAGAAATAAATGTAGTTGATTTACTTTCCTGGAATAAATTTAAGCTCCTGTGATAAAAAGTTATCTACTCTATATAATTTTATGCTAGCAACTTTTAAAAATATTTTTCTTTCCACAAATGAATATGTAGAAGTCGAGGAGATTTATAACAATAATGATATTGTGTTTCGATTCAAACAACAATCATTTCATCTGAAATAGAACACGACTTTAATAGATTTTTAACTACATTCTGATAGCTTCTCCCACTTGGCGACGACACGTCTCGATCAATTTTTCAAAACGTGTTTCCTACTTTAGTACACGGAGAAACTTTTTATAGTAATATATGTTTTATTTTATAATGATAATTCTGAAATTATCAGAAATCTAGGGAAAATCGAGGTGCAACGGTAATTATTCCTAGCAGACTGGACATTTTTCGCAGTAAAAATACTAAAGATTCGAAAAAAGATATGAAACTTTAGTATAAATTATAGTATTTAAAGAATTTGAAAATCCTTCTGTGGAAAAAATGACGCTTTCGACTGCGCTGGGATTCGAGCCCAGGTCTTTCGATTGCCGGTCGACTGCTCCGGCAATCGAAAGACCTGGGCTCGAATCCCAGCGCAGTCGAAAGCGTCATTTTTTCCACAGAAGGATTTTCAAATTCTTTAAATATTGAATTTATTTGCATTATTTGCGATATAAGAGTTTGAAATTGTCTACGAGGACACCTGTCGACAACGTATCCTATCTGATACGCGACTAGTGATCCTCCGATAATGTAGGCAGTGACAAAAATTTCAAACTCAACTAATAAATTATAGTACTCTCTAAATTTGAATCAGTCAAAATCTACTGATTATCAGTGAAATTTTACTGATTCAAATAGCTAAAACGAGGTTACTGTAAATCAGTCAAATTTCACTGATTATTTCAGTGAAAATTGACTGATTTGACGGTAAAAAATATTTTTTTCACTGATGAATCAGTGAAAATTTGACTGATTCAGGTCTAGAGAGTAAAGTTTGATATAATTTATAGTAAATTATTATATATTTCATCTAAAGTTCAATATTTCACAGCGAAAAATTCTCACTATTACACATTTTTCATAAATTGCAAACGTAGTTTAGCAAAAATTGCGAACTTGGGTTTCTCGGTGTATATTTTAAAAATCTTTCCTATCATAAATTTGAATATATAAGTATTTTGTAACGGATTTTATCCCTGAGAATCTATTTATTTTAAGTACCTCATCTTTTGTGAAGTATAATATATTCCTCTAATAGAAAACAAAGCATAAATTAATAGAAGGGTGTACATATAATAAATAAGAAATCACCATGGCTTGTAAAAATCACATAAAATATGAGAGGCCATACTGCCGGTACGAATGGAAATGACGACTGTTGCGGTCATGAGTCCCACACACGAAGGGGTTGTAAAAAAGGGGATTGGCTTCTCTCATTTTAAAGTCACAATGGCAGACACACGTCGCTGGAATCTATCCTTCCATTTCGAAACTAAAGCTCAGATTGTGCATCTGCGTCCGTTTCTGTTCTACCTGAATTGATGTGTGCATTGTGCATCTGTATTACATCATAGGAAAAAATACAAATACACACAAATAGAGACTGAGGAGAGTACGTGCGAGGCACGAACTCTGCACGCGTTTGTCAGACCCATAAGGGAGAAATCCAAGGCGAGGACAAACCCCTGTTGGCGGCACCTTTCAGCCCCTTTTTGAGGACCACTACCCTTCCTCAAACATTTTAAACTTTCTCCCCGCATATACTTGATGCCTGCTTTACAGTTTAGCGCATATGTGCATTTATATATATATATATATATATATATATGTTGCGCATAATACGTATACATATGCACGGGCGTGCGCACGTCCTCGGCGCACGGGAATGGCTTACAATAGGACCATTGCCGTTACGCAATTCTTTCTCATTTCCGTGACAGACGAGCCGCGGCACGAGCGGCTCTCCACCCTTTGTTGGCCCGCGTCACCAACACCAAGCAATTCCCAATTTTAATTTTTAAAATAAACCATTCTCTCAAACTGATTTCGCACTCTTTACAGATTCCATTATTTATTTACTTTTTTTTTTGTTCCAAAATTGAAACAAAATTCAGAAAAAAATTGTATTATTGGTAATTGATTAGATTATTAAAATGTTTCAATTACAGCTTTTGGAACATTTGAAAAATTCTTAAGAGATCAAAAGGACAGGTTAATTTTATATCTTGAGACTATCGAAATATATTTATGTAGCAAAAACGTAGAGACAAGTGGAAATTAATTAATTCATCCAAAGAAAATTATTAAAAATTATAAATATTGATGTAAAGAACTATAAGGAGAAAAATATTTGTCTAGAATTTCTAAAGTATTGGGAAACGCATGGTAAAATTCTAAAGCGATGTTAATTTTTCTTATAATTCATATTTAATAGGATTTCTATCATAGAACACGCTAAATTACACTGATAAAAATCTTATCGATTTTAATAACCTTTAATATACAAGTGGTAAATTGAAATCAATAGATTTGTCTATTATGAAAAATCATATCATATTAAATTCAATTACTTTTTAATCAAAATATATTAAAATTGAGAAACATTATTAAAATATATACACATGTGTATTAAAATTCAAAAAAATATTGTATTTTTTAAGGTGAAAATATTTTAAATTTGATATACGTTACTGAAAAAAACTTCCATTACATATAATGGTAGTTTAATACGAAAATTTCTAACAGTCTACCGATAAAAATTCCCATCTAGATGGTAAAATAAATTGAATTATTAAAAATCCATCTAGATGGAAATTTTTATCGGTAATTTAGCGTTTTCTATAATAGAAATCCTGATAAACGTGAATTATTAGAAAAAAAGTACGACGCTTTAGAATTTTATCATGAGTTTCCAAATAGTTTGGTAATTTTAAGCAAATGTCGATTTCATTACATAAATGATGTATTTACTTGGCAGAATGCACTCTATAAGGCTTTTTGTCTAGTTCAAGCTATGGGAAAATTGTTTCTGAAATGTAGTCATAATATCCAAGACATTACAGACAAGTATCGTGAATTTAACGACTATGTCTGTCCCATAGTGGAATATGGAGAAACTAAACTTGAATATCCATTCAATCTATTTTTATCTGCGCAAATAACATTTTATTGCAAGTTTCACGAAGCAAATCTCGCAATTGCAGATCGAAAATATTTACTTTGTGGACAATTCTCAATCGTCGCATCAATAATGACGACACAATCTGTCAAGTGGAGTATTCCTTCAATGTACTTTGGCTGGACTTAAGAATTCCATGGACTTATCGACAGAGTATTTGTATCACAAATTTTAGAACTGTCAAATGTAGGTAGACAAAATGAGATGAATTATAAACAGACGTACATTTAATTCGATTCACGTATCAACTTGTTAGCTCTGCTTCGCAAATTCAATTACTCAATTCTAACCTCACACAATAATATAATATCCCACTGAAATATCAAACTGATAACCTATATTCTTGTATAAATAACAATTTTAAAAGTCATCTTTCAATTATGGTTGAATTTAGAGAAAACAATTATCAATTAATCAGAATTATGATCGTCATAATCGACTGGAATGGTTTGAAAAAATTAGTAAACAGAATTATGTTTTAGTTCACATTTATTGTCTATTTATATAATTATGAGAACGGAAGATTTTTATCACTACTGACATTCTATAGTAAATATTTTCTTTCTTTTACTGTTTTATTAAAAATATGTTTCTAACCTTTCCTCCGAATAGAAATTGGAATTCAATGCACGAAAAAAATAGTTCAATAAAGTTTATAGAACTGTTCAAGAGCTGAGGATACAGGCATTTACCGAACAGAATTCTAGAAAATTTAGAGAACTTTTCTGAATAAAATGTGGGACTTTAAATAATTTTTCCTAAATTTTCTGAATTTTATTCTGAAAAGTTTTGTAACTGTCTGTGTCCCCAACTCTTGAACAGTTCAATAAACTTTATTGAACTATTTTTTTCCGTCTGCAGAATTTAACTCTCGCTTTAAACTGGTTTCAAAATGGCGGCAATCTTCACGAACCGCATGCAGATTGGCTGTAGGTGACGGGAGCAAAGTTATGCTTCGGGGTTGCTTGCAACCCCCGTGTGAAGAAGGGCGGTTCGCGCTTGCGCGCCAACCCTTTCATTTCTCATTCCTTCACCCCTCCAGTGAAAAACCTTTTTATTATTCACGTTCACCAGAATGGCGCAACCTCCATCTACACTCGACTGAGTCGAAGCAACTCTGAAACTTTCTCCTATTTTAAAACAAAATTCTGATGCATTCTATTTTTAATGCTAAATGAACACATCATATTTCATTAGACTTCCATTGTAAAGGTTTTACTCGACGAATAATTATCTCCCAAGTTGTTTTTATTAGATCTTATTTATATTTATTTATGACAGGATAAGATAGCGAGTCGCATATCGCGAGGGTATTACTGACAATGAAAAATATCAGCTATAGCCAAATTACGCACTACTAATAATTAAGTGTTTTCGATATGAACAATTTCAGAGAGTTTATCGATTAGTAGCAAGACACGGAGGAACCCAAGTTTACAATTTTTGCAAAACTACGTTTCAATTTAGGGAAAAACGTATCACAGTGAACATTTTTCGCAGCGAAATACTGATTGTATCAAACTTTACTATAATTTATACTAAAGTTTCATATTATTTTTCGAATCTTTAGTATTTTGACTGAGAAAAATGTCCAGTCCGCTAGAAATAATTACCAGTGCACTTCAATTTTCCCTAGATTCTTAATATTTTTTAGAATTATCACTATAAAATAAAACATATATTGCTATAAAGAGTTTCCCTGCAAGGGTAACAGTTTAGAAACGGAAAAGATCTTTTGTTTTCGATGATTTTTCAAAGATAAATATTAAATCTGCAAATTGTCAAAGTTCATTAAGTGTTTTCAATTGAGGAATAGGATCTCTGTAATTTTTAATCGATTTCACAGTCTGATCGAGATGGAATGAGGAGCATCGCCCTGTCGATATAGTCAAGTTATTAATTCTATTCTTGGATATCGAAAAGAATTACTGATTAAAAGTTGTTTACATCAAGACATTTCTTTTAAACATAAACATTAAAAATTTATAGTAACATTCCTTCATAACCGAATTATCATTTACACACATTTCTCAGATATAAAAAAGTGTTTCTGAATATTCAAAAATATTCACCTCAATTTTCTCAAGCAAACGGAAGAAAATAGATCAGTAAATTTTATAAAAATTTTCAAGAGTCACTCTCTAAGTTTGAATTAGTCAAATTTTCACTGATTTAATCAGTGAAAAAACATTTTTCACTGTTAAATCAGTGAAAAAATATTTTTCACTGTTAAATCAGTTAATTTTCACTGATTCGTCAGTGAAAAAAATATTTCACTGTCAAATCAGTCCATTTTCACTGAAATAATCAGTGAAATTTGACTGATTTACAGTAACCCCTTTTTAGCTATTTGAATCAGTCAAATTTCACTGATAATCAGTAGATTTTTACTGATTCAAATTTAGAGAGTAGGGATACAGGCATTTACGAAACAAAGTTCTGGAAAAGTTCTCTAAATTTTCCAGAACTCTCTTCCTCTTGACCTCTTGAACAGGTTTATAAACTTTACTGAACTATTTTTTTCCATTCAATTGGTCCCCAATGGAGTAAATTTTTAATTACGTTCCTGGTGTGGCTAAGCATGTCAGTCAGTTCGTATCGTGCCTCGTCATCAGTTATCTGAATTCTGAACTTTGTACATAGAATTATTAGTCAATGGTCGATAAGCAAATGGGTCTATTGACAATTGTTTTTATGTATGTATAATAAAGAACACGAGTTATGTCCCACTTCCGTCTCTCCGCGATCAGGAATAAAACAGCCATCAATCATAGGTATGATCGCGGTATTTTAGAACCTCTCCTCATAAATTAAAAGCAACGCTGAGCCGAACGTTCAAAGGGGCCGGGATTTTTAAATAGCGGTATTAAACCCGGCGATAATTAATCCCAATCTTCGATCGAACTAACTAGATGTATACACAGTCACTTACCATCCATTTCAAATCCTATTTACTTTTTACTTTAATTCAACATCCTTTACAAGCTTTTACTTCTAATTTTATAACTGATTCATACACTTCCATCAAAGTCAATTTTATTTTTCAATAAATTCAATTCCAGATGAATTTTGAAATAAGTGATCGTTCAAGTATAACTCGACGCTATTTTTTGACATTTTTGATTTCACTCCTACTCTCTAAACCTGAATTAGTGAATGGCCACTGATTCACAGTGACTATTCACTGATGGCAGCAGTTATAAGTCTTTCATATACTCTCTAAAACTGAATCAGTTAAATTTGCACTGATTGAATCAGTAATTTTTCTTTTCACTGATTCATCAGTGAAAAAGTATTTTTCACTGTTAAATCAGTTAATTTCCACTGATTCATCAGCGAAAAAAATATTTTTCACTGTCAAATCAGTCAATTTTCACTGAAATAAGCATTGAAATTAGACTGATTCACATTAACCTCTTTTTAGCTATTTGAATCAGTCAAATCTCACTAATAATCAGTAGATTTCGACTGATTCAAATTTAGAGAGTAGATTGAATTCACTTATTGAATCAGTGAAATCTTCAGGCGGGAATAATAAAACCAGCAATATATTTTAACGATCGATAAACTCGTTTATTTTAGGTTAAACAACCTAAAAAGAAATTACGTAATTATTATTATATATTGTAATTATTATTGTGTATAATTATATTTTGTAACGTGTAGATCAAACTTTTGAATTCGCGAATCCAAAAGTTATGTTCACGTGGCGCGTTCACTGATTCCTCAGTGAAATCAAATCAGAGCACTGATTCATCAGTTGATATATTTTCACTGATATAATCAGTGACTATTTCACTAATTCAGGTTTAGAGAGTACAAAAAATTTATTTTTCATGTTAACGTATCGTTAAGATTGATCAACTTCAATCCCCATAAAGCGTTACGTAATTCTTGAATGCTCCCTAAAAGATATGCAAGGATGATAAAAGAAAGAAAGGTGGCAGCAATTTCCTTATTGAAAGATAGCTCGAGGGCTTCGAATGCGTTCCTACTGGTTCCTCTTTTCTGTCCTAAACAGGATTCAATTTGGTCACTACCCTTGGGTCTACCTTCAAAGAGGAATCACCATCGACAGCCACCCTCGTCGATGGTCGGTCTCCACTATTAATCTTATATCGGACGCTTTATCCGCGCTCGCCGTCGGCTTCAGCTTCTCTTTGCTCTCACATCTTCCCCCTCATCTCTTCACTAACCCACTCTTTCCGAAGGTCCCTCAACCCTTGACCGAGCAGGAATTTTCAATTTTTTCAAGTAACAGGAAAAGAAGAAATTATAGGCAATCAGCGAGGCTGATGCATCTTTTTCCAAAATTTTTATTATATTTAGAATTAATTTAATGGGAATATCTACATAAAAGTATAGTAATTTTTAAAACTTAGTTTAGAAATTCTTAGGTATCGGGAAATTTCGATTGACGAATTCTTCGTTTGATTTTGGTTTCTTTAATGAGTAAGATTGAAAACCAATTACTCTCTAAATTTGAATTAGTCAAAATCTACTTATTATCAGTGAAATTTGACTTATTCAAATAGTTAAAAAGAGGTTACTGTAAATCAGTCAAATTTCACAGATTATTTCAGTGAAAATTGACTGATTTGACAGTGAAAAATATTTTTTCACTGATGAATCAGTGAAAAGACAAATCACTGATTCAATCAGTGAAAATTTGACCAATTCAGATTTAGAGAGTATGTTTCATGACTTTTTGATGCTATTGACTATAATAATAAATTATAAATAGTATGGATGATGGTTAATAGAGAATATTGTGAATTTACATGATGTATTTATTTTTATTTTACAATACGTGTGAATTGACTAATATTCTTGGATAATCAGTAATTTGAGATTTTTAAAATATTGAAAAGAGAATTTGATGTGAATTTTTGCTTTTATTTAATTGAATAAATTATCAATTAGCAGATAGTACGTTTTGTTATTAAAGCTTTCTTGTTCCATGATCACGCAAATTTTACGAGCTGAGACTCATGAAGTCTTTTAAGTAGACTGTTTTTGACCACAGAAAATACTAATCGTTGATACTTCAATGTTTACCTTTACTATGGGAAATGGTCTATAACTTGTGAAAATTGCCCTCGGTCACGAAAAGTACGAATATTATGCAGTAACGTTATTAACACCGAATTAATTTTTTGCTGAATGGAACATTTTCGTAAGAAAACGGACTAATCGTGGAAGGCATTACCATTTACTTGCAAAGATCACTGTTATTCTGTACCTAACAACAATTTATTTTCGATAAACTGCTTCATCTTAACTTTGTTTTCTTCTTTACTATTACGCTTTTCTTTAAAATTCAGGGAACAATTTTATTGGTATCAAATAAAATTATTATTCGTATATCAACCAAATTCACACCAAGACAATAGTTTTCTTGAATCAAAGAAATATTTCTCTGAGGAGTAAAAAGTCTTTGACTTAAAAAGAGATTTTTATTCAAAGATATTTTCCGATAACTGGTCAATATGCAAATGCACGTTTGGAAAGCAGTTTCTTTGAAAATGTTTTGAATATAAAAAAAGATTTTGAATGAAAAAAATTTTCTTTAATGTAAACAAATCTGTTCTTCGAATTAATGACAAATTTTCTGAATTAAAAAACATTATTCGAAAAAAAGTTCTCTAGTCCATTTGTGGGTATAAAACACAATGTAAAATTTTTTTGGGGAATTTTCATCAAAATCTTAGTGACGCAAATTACACCAAAATTTATGAATTTTCCCCAAAATTTTTCTGTATACATTTCAGTAACTTTTTAATAAATTACATGATTAAACTAATTTATTTTCTTCCAAGTCTCTCAAAAAGAAAAAAACAATCGTAGACCTTATTTAAGGAAACGATTTTACAGAACAACGCTTATTTCGTATCTCACATATTTTGGTGAAAAAAATCGAATTTTTTTAATATTAAAAATCAAAACATAAAATATACATCCTGTCCCGAAATGTCTTGATGAGAATTTATAGACCTCATTTAGGCAAATAATTTTCCACATAAACGTTTTTTTTGTATCTCACATATTTTATCTAAAAAATGGAATTTTTAAATTCTAATCGTATTCTTTGGAATCGAAACGAAAAATATATGTTTTATCAGAAACTGTATGAGAGAAAAATTGTAGATCTTTTTGAAACGAACAACTTTGCATTCTTTCGTTTTTTTCCTATTTTACATATTATTGTTAAAAAATTGAATTTTGGATTTTCAATAGTTTTTTTTTTAATTAAAAAGAAAAATATGGATCTTATGAAAAAATGTTACAATTCAAATTTGTAGGTCTTTATTTATTCAATAATATTGTATCATAACGTTTTTTCGTATCTCGTATAATTTAACTGGAAAATGGAATTTTGATATTGACTTTTTTCGAATTTGAATATGCTGTAACATTTCTAATTTTGATTTAATCAAAAAATGTTATGAGGATAATTTTTAGAGATTTATGAGCACTATCTAAAACCAGTATTGAAATTTTTGATTTTTTCAAAAAATTATTTTCAAAAACACAAAAGTAGTGCTCAACCCCTCAATTTTGATTGGATGTGGCTGGTTAACGAAATTGTCCTTACTTTTTCGGCTCCGATAAAGTGTACCAAAGCTCAATTCAATCTGATAATTCTATCGAGAGTTATGCCGCACACGACCTACTACAAACAGACAGACAGACATACGGACACTCGTAAAAACCATTTTTTCTGACTCAGGGGGTCTCAAAACGTAAAGATTTGATGAAAATTTCGAAAGTCATTTTTCACATAAAACCAATACCTTCTCATCCATGATGAGAATGTAATAAAATTAAAAGATTGCTGCTAAAGCCTAAAACATTTTTACCAGTTTTCCTGCCTTTGCATCTCTGACGTGAAGAGTGAAAAATGAAGAATACTCGAATTAGAAGTAAAAGTTTCGTTCCCTTTTAATCAAAAAGGGAGATTAAAGTCGATCTTTAGATGTGGAAACGACCTTCCGCGGTTTTCTTTCTAGAAGCAGGACATTGGCTAGGACGAATAAGTAATGTAGAGGTCCATTATGCTGAAACGTTGAAGGGTCTAGCCGGGTCAGCCAATTCCCTTGGGGGCCGTTAAAGTGAAATACTCCTGAATGCAAGGTGGCTGGCCAGATCCACCCTCCTCCCAACCGAGCCATTCTCACTCCCTCAATGTTTCTCTCACTTGCTTCCCATTTCCTGGCTCTCTTTTGCGTCTGCTTCGATAGACCTACGCCTTCCAAGTCGACCCTAAGCTTCGCGTGTAGGTAAATCGTTGTTATCTGGACAGTGATAAACCCGTGAATGGAGTTCGCGCCGCTGGACGAATGAACGGAGGGAATGCAAAGAGGGACGGAAGCCTATTGGGTGTTTCGAGCCACAAGGGGACTCGGAATAAATGGCTCTGTTTATGCGAACTGCTTTTCTCAGGGAGAAAATACGCGCTCAACCATAGCCGCAAGAAATTTCGATTTTCTACTAAATTACCAGGTGTCAGCAAACACCTCATCTTTTTTCTGAGAATACGAATTCTTTAGGATGTTGAAATATCTCAAGATCTGCTTATTTTTAAAATAGACTCTTTTCTAATCAAAACGGAATTCCACGAGTCATAAAGCAGAGAATTGTAAAACTATGAAATCACTACTTCACCTTCAATATTCTTAGATATGAAAGACCGTTTTAATCATTTTTACATACTGCCTCTGAGAAGCGGGATAATTTCATTTTCTGAGGACTCGTAGCCCTGCCTATGTGAGGGTTGTTCTCTTAATCTCCAACCATAGGGGTGGACTTCGAGGCTGGACCATGCAAACATCGCAAGATTAAAGAAACCTGCTGGTCCGAGTTCCGCACCAATTCCAATATGGCTCCGGGTTATCCTGTGGGTGGATTCTTAAAACCGATATCACTGCCTTAATTTTCAGAGTAAAATCGATGGCCTTTCCGGTTTTGTACAGTTGTTTATTTCTATAAAAACGTCAACGTTTCAACCAATGTTTTGGTCCTTATCAAGACTATAAAAGGAATATACAAAATGAGTGTTTATAATATCAAGAAGAAGAAAATAGAGATCTTAGTTATAAATAAAATGTTCATACAGTAAAAATTTTTATGATAATTATTAGAAAATAATAAGAAAAAAGAGAAAAACGTAGCGTGGATAAATTTTTTAATTTACTTCCTTGCATCAAATTAGTTTGACAATTGGATGAAATATAATTGTGTTGCATTGAAGATATATTTTAAAATTCCATGTTAAAATGTAAAGTTATCTTGTAAAAAACAAAAAGAATCTTCACAATACAGATTTAGTTATTGTGAGAGTTCGTTAAAAATTTAAAAATTTGGATTGCTAATGTGTCGATTTTTAGATTAAAATAATGCCAAGACACCTGTAATGTAAATGCACATAAAACGAAATGTATAACAAAATTTATAAAGAGATATTTAAAGTTTCGATTACTTACAAGCAGTTCCCATCTTTTTTAAGTAATTATTTACATTTTCCTTGGAAATTTATTTTAAAAACATTGGAAGTAAATTTATTCCATTTCTGTTTTTTGGCTATGGTAGCATTGTTACCGTAATTAAAATAATTAGTAATAAGTAAAATAATTACTGCCTTCAAATTCTCAAATAAATTGTTTGAAGGCTTTCACTTTTTCTCCAAGAGTTACACTTTGTAAATCTCTCAACATAAATATTCCTCGAACTAATTATTGATTATTTATAAATAAATAAAAACTTTTCCTCCAAGAGTTACACTTTGTAAATCTCCAATTTTGCAAAAAAATTTACAGTTCACTCTAATCGTCGATAAGTTTTCGGATTTTTTTCAAAATTTTTACTAAAAAGAAGTTAAGAGTCGTGCTTTATTATCTTTTGTTAAGTTTCTCAGGTTTTTAAAATTGATGTTTTTTAAATGAAAAAAATTATCTTACATGGACGAATAAATGTATAATTTAGTCACGTGGTCCGATTGATCCATGGCCTTAAGAAATTACTTTTTTAAGATTTGGGAATAATTGGATTCAGGACAGCGTAAGAATTTTGCTTGATTTACGAAAGAGTGGAGGGACTTTCTTGGGGGGTGGGGGGGGGGGGGGGGGCAAGCGGCCATTCTCTGATGATATTGATTAGCCGACGCCCTTAGTTAGCGCCAGCCACATTTTCCACAGTCCTTTCCTCTTTCTTTCTAGTTCTTCTTCTCTCTCGAACTGCCATTCAGACGATTTTAGTTACCACCCCCTTTGCTCCCTCCACTTCACTTTGCTCTCATACCAATATTTCCCTCTTTGTTTTCCCAATCCTATCTCACTTTCGTGAACTTCTCTGCCGCACTTCTTTGGATAGAAAGAGATGCCTCTCAGGAGCTGCAATACGGGAGAGAGAGAGAAGGAGAGAGCAGAAGGGAGGCAAGCTAAATCATTCATCAAGCAAATAATGCCGACTCTGACTCACACATCAGCGCGTGCGGAGGTGGTTTGTATTTTCGTGCCTTGCAAATATTCCCTCTCACGCTCCAGAAACTTGATAACTTTATACTTATGTTTTAAAGTGACATGCTTGATAACATGTCTAGTATTATATTGACCCAAATTCATAGAATTTTTTTTAATTTCTTGTTATTTTGGCATAGGGTCAGTTTCATCTTTTTTTATTTGATTAAAAATATCACTATTAGATGTGAAAATGCGCAAAAAGAAAGAAAGGCAAACGTTTCGGCCACATATGGGGTCCCTCTTACTCTGGATATTTTTTCAATTCGTGATGCTGCATACTGGACTACTTTATTTTGAATTGTAAGCTATGAGATAAGTTTTTAATTTCTATGATAATTCTTTTTTTAATTATCTTCTATATTGCAATCCTTTACAGAAATTTTGAATTAATCTTTGAATTTATGGCACTGAAGAGGGCCCCCATATGTGGCCGAAACGTTTGCCTTTCTTTCTTTTTGCGCATTTTCACATCTAATAGTGATATTTTTAATCAAATAAAGAAAGATGAAACTGACCCTATGCCAAAATAACAAGAAATTAACAAAAATTTTATACTTATGCTTTTCTTCTATTTACTTTTGCTCAGATTCATCATAGACAATTCTAATTTTGTGTGGAATTTATTATATATTGTATAAGTGTTTTAGAGGAATATTTAATTTGATGAAGCTCATGCTGTGAAATTTGCACTCAAGTTAGAATTATTAGTGCTCCCAGATCCTGGATGGAATTTACCCCCTCCACTCTACCAGTTTATTGCAAAAAAACAATTTTTCAAACATAATTTGGGGAAATTTTTTGAGTATATTACCTTTTCAAGTTGTTATTTAATTATATTTGAAAGTTTGCCCAAATTATACTTGAAAAATTGCTTCTTTTCAATTGAATGGCAAAATGGAGGGGGTAAATTCCATCCACGATCTAGGAGCACTAAATTATTCTCACTTTAAACAAGAGTCTACTTGAAATCAAAATAATGGTGACTTTTGTCTACAAGTAATAAAGTATAAATAAAACAAAGTTCAAGATATGTAAAAATAAGGGAAAAGTAGAAAGAATGAAAATATATTTGGACACCAAGTGTACTATCGCGAAAGCCCATAAGAGAGCCCCAACTCGAATCCCCTTCGTAATTAGACACTGCAGCTTAGGACAACATCCAGCACAGGGCATTGTTCCCAGAAATTAAGGAAAACGAGGGAAAAAGAAAAACCCTCGGAAAATGCATAGTCCATGAGGGTTGCGAGGATGGGGAGGGGTTTGCTAATTACACGCACAGGATTAGGGGAGAGAAAACATTTTGGCTACATAAAGGATCTTTGGAACATGAATGTGTCTGCTATTAATACCATTTCTGCCCCAAAAATAACTCGCGTATCTCTAGGCAACCGACTTCTCATTTCCAACATTAGCTCACCAACTCTCTAAATTTGAATCAGTCAAAATCTACTGATTATCAGTGATTGATTCAAATAGCTAAAAAGAGGTTACTGTAAATCAGTAAAATTTCACTGATTATTTCAGTGAAAATTGACTGATTTGACAGTGGAAAATATTTTTTTCACTGATGAATCAGTGAAAATTATCTTATTTAACAGTTAAAAATACTTGTTCACTGACGAATCAGTGAAAAGGCAAATCACTGATTCAATCAGTGAAAATTTGACTGATTCAGATTTAGAGAGAATATTGCTCACAATTTTACTCTGATGAATTCTCTTCTCTGCCCTTAAATGATTGACTTTTTAAAAATAAATTTGTTATTTTTATTTTTACAGGTAAAGTGTGGATAGGTGATAATGAGGTCGCGTGGCGGACAGAGCAGACACTTAAAAGGATGTCACCGTTGAATCCTTGCGCCACAACGACGACGGTAACAACGACGACAGGTGGAGGGGCCTCAATGCACCTCCACTTGTCTCCTCCCACAGTCGCCCCTGTCTCAACCCCTGATCTCAGGAGCCCCTCAACCCTCCAAGCAAAGCTCGGTTTCTCACCAGGTCAGTCTTACTACATATTTAATTTAATTTCATATTATAACATTCACATAATTAACATTTCTGTTATTATTTAACATTGTTCCAAACATTAATTAAGTTTAATGAATGAATTTCTTACCCCGGGAAAAATGTTTATCAAAAATTTGAATCTGTGTAATGATACACTAAATTCGCTTTTCCTTCAGAGACTTTCGCAACCCCTAAAATCATCCCTCCCGAAAGGAAAGACATCGTGCCAGATTTTTAGTGACGAAAAACTCGAAGGTCCAACGACTTTGGATTCGGGTGGGGAATTTCACTAGGGTGAGTGGCTGAGAGGACCTTTAAGCAAGTCTCTTTAAATAATACAATAAGCCTGATGTCATTTGCCGGACAATGGGACACCTTTTACGGAAATGGTTCCGTAAAATTGCCTTTGGCAAGTTTACTTACTTTACTCTTTTCTCATCCCTCAAAATTTTAGAAAACACAATAAAAAATTCCAAAAAAATGCGGTTAATATAATATATACACTGCTGTGCAAAAGTCGTCGGATGCCTTAGAATAAAGTGGAAGGTAACAAAATTCTATATTTTATGACCCCAAAACGAAATGTTTTAGTCCATTATTAACGAGGATATTGCCAAAAAGACAAATATTTAAAACTTTTTTAAATTTTGAATAACTTAACATAGAGAACATTTTTCAACTCTTTATTAAACAATTTTATTTTTTCCATTTAAATATTTCTCATTTATTATGTATTATCTAATATTGAAGAATTTGAAAATCTTTCTGTGGAAAAAAAGACGTTTTCGACTGCGCTGGGATTCGAGCCCAGGTTTCTCGATTGCCGGTCGACTGCATTTTTGTTTTCGATGTTTCGGATTTTGAAACTTGTTACCTCGAATTTTCCATTTAATTTTATATTTTCTTCCTTCAATCATTTTCAAATTTTTCAAAACTCTTGAAAAATATTTTGAATTGTATGAAAAGTTCTAAATTTGTTTAAATATCTAGAAAATAAGGTAAAATCATTTGAAATCTTCCTGTAATTTTTCAAAATCCCTTATGATTTTCTAAACTTCCTAAATCTCTTGGGATCTTTAATTTCTAGACTTTTCTTTTTTAAAATATCCAGACTGTATCCAAGTCGTTAAAAATCTTTTATATTTTTTCAACCATTCCTTGCAGTTTTTCAAATCGGATCCAAATATTAGAAAATATCTTGGAAATCAAAACTGTTTAAAAATATTCTAAAATAGAGGAAATTGTTCTCGTCATTCATTGTGACTAACTCTGGAAGAAAACTCGAAGCGGACTTTAAAAAAATATTTTTGGGTTAAAATTTGCTATGCAAAAGTCGCCGGGAACTTGTTTTTAACCATTCACGTAAAAGCTTCTAATTTATAAAATACTTAATGGATTTTTTCCTTAAAGATATAAAATTTCAAATTTATAAAATTATTTATAAAAGAAATTATGAAAATAATTTTATTTTATTTTTATGATGTTTTGTATTTTTTTTTCATATTATTAAGTTATTTTAAAGAAAAAATTAATTGTTAGGTATTTTATAAATTAGAAGCTTCTATGTGGATGGTTAAAAACAAGTGACCAGCAACTTTTGTATAGCAGTCTATTGTACAAATAGCAAAAAAATAGTCAGCCTTGCTTACTACGAAATAGAATTGTATATATTGATCGGAACCGGAAGATTCGCAATCTTAAAAGGCGGAAGCTGATCTGCAAGGGTTCCCTTCGTTTGCTTAAGTAAACATTTCTCGTAGAATGGTTATAGGGCCCCATGAGTGAGGGTTACAGACCTGTGGTCCAACTCAGTCGACGTTTCTTTGCAAAGAAGCGCTCACGCAAACAGAGTCTAGAACGAGAGGGAAATGTGGGGAGGGGTGGAAAAAGAAAAAAAAAGCACTCTGCAACATGTTTAATGCATCGTTCAACATTTCCATGTCAAACATCGCTTTGACTCGCGGAATTTAAAACCGCTACTCTATACGCCTTACACTCTATCTGTATGTATGCGATTTGCACGAATAGAATATTGTACATTTTGAATGAAACGGAGTAAAATGTCTTATATTGTCTTGAGAAAAATGTAATTGTTACAATGAGAACAAAAACAATCTTTTTTGCTCTCCTAAGGACGTCTAATGTCTTAAGAACGGCTTCTACTAGAACTACGTTTCTAATGTCTCTTCTGTCCATTTGCTCAGTTAGTATTTCCAGAAATGTAATTATTTTCAATAATAATACGATAAAAATTAAGTTTTCTTCGCTGGTAATTTTTTATCACTTTTTAAGGCATTTCCCAAATTTTCAGAATTTTGTTTTGTAAATTAAAAAAGTTTATCTATTAGCAGGTGATAAAGTGCATCTTATTTCCCCTTGCAGTGCAAATAATAGTATATTATGTAACTAGGGAGAAAAAATTTATTTTGCTAGTGTCAAGTTTGATGCCAGAGCAAAGCGAGGTCAACAATCACATGAGTAAAAATAGTACATTGTGCAACTAGGGAAAATAAATGTTTTTCCCGTGTTGCACACGATTCTTTTTCTACTGTGGGATCAAAAAATAGATTTTTCTACCAGAGAGTCATAAAATGGACTTTATTGCCTCGTGCGGGACAAGCAAATCCATTTTTTGACTATCTAGTAGAAAAAGAAATCAAACTCTCAAAATAAATTTTTTTTACCCTAGTTGCATAATATACTATTATTTGCACCGCAGGGGAAAATTAAATACACTTTATCACCTGCTAATGAAAAAAAATTTAATTTACAAAAAAAATTCTGAAAATTTGAGAAATGTAACAGAAGATAATAAAGAACGTCTGGTAACTTTTATCTAGCAAAAATTTTTTAAAAAAATTTAAAAAGTTATCAATAATCAAAGTTAACTATAAAATGTTTACAGAATTTCCACTTGAACGAAGTAAGCATACTTTCTTTATCGTCTTCTGTTGTATTTTTCAAAATTTCAGGGAGATATTCTGTAAAATATAAAAGTTATTTTACATGGACTTTTACAGGAACTTGTCCACGTGGTCTGGTTGATCCATGTCCTTAAGACAAATAAAATAAGGGCAAACCAATTTGGTACGTGGCACATTTGCCTCGCAAAGCCAGGAGCCTGAGTTACGAGTGTTTATTCGGTATATCAATAAGATTGAAATGGGAAAAAGAAAGAAAGAGAATGGTCAACGTCCCCAGAGGACTCGCTCAAAGGAAAGCTTTTCTTCTTGACCAGCAGATAACACCATGTTTTTTGCGTTCCTGAATTCGCTGCTTTTTTTAATGTCTAGATCATTTTTCACCTAGATTGTCTCCCCCCTTTCCTCTCTTATAAAATTAATGAATGAACTCACAAATAATGAATATTTAACAGTCATTGGGTCGATTACTTTCAAAATTAACACTGTAAAAAAGACGGGCTGCGTTTTATAAACAAATCTGTGTGCTTTTACAATCCAGCATGAAATTCTCTGATTGTGATATTGGAAATATGAATTCGCGTACATTAGAAAACTAAGAAGCAGGATCTGTTTTAAAATTGATTCTCAAAGTCATTGAACTGTGTATCGTAGTCCTGTCGCGTGTAAAATACGACCCTTTATTCTCTCTCATTGTATCTCTCCCTTGGGAAGATTCTTTTCCTTTCAAAATACATGTTTTTTCACCCTAATATATTTAAATTCCGCTTAGTCCTTTTAAGGTATTTCTTGAATGTTAATCAAAAAAATTGTAGTCTCTTTTAAATATGATAAATGCTGAAATTTATTTGCAGTTGAATTGTTTTATTAACTTCAACGTTAAAAGTTACCAGCGAATTAATATTTTGGCATGAACTTGAAATATTAATCCTTTGAATCTTGTAAATAATTTCAAATAAATTAGTTGAGTTTGAAATTCAAATTTAAATTTAAGAATTTGAAATCTTTCTGTGGAGAAAAAGACGCCCTCGACTGCGCTGGGATACGAGCCTAGGTCTTTCGATTGCCGGTCGAACTGAAAATCCTAGACCCCGAGGACTCACGCTATGAACATTTCTCTACAATTCCAGAATTTACACCTGGATATTTCTAGAGGCGAGACAATAATAGATTAGAACAAAATTTTAAAAATCCAAAAATGGAGTTAAAATATAAATAAGCACAATAATGTGACGAAAGAAAAATCCTTGCTCCGAATCCCTTTAAACGCTCCACAGCGCTTGGATAATTTCAAGTGTTTCAAAAATTTGGAAGTACTTTTCACACGGAAAAAAATGATTCAATAGAATTTATAGAACTGTGCAAAATTTGGGGATACAGGAATTTAAACGAGACGGAGTTTTGGAAAATTTACAAAACTTTTCAGAATAAAATGTGGAACATTCAGGAAAAATCATTGAAAGTCTCACATTTTATTCTGAAACGTTCTGTGAATTTTGCAGAACTCTGTTCCGTAAATGCCTCTATCTTCAACTCTTGAACAGTTCTATAAACTTTATTGAACTCTTTTTTCCGTGCAATCATCGTACTTTTGAAATTGCAATTTCTCAACAATTCACCCCCTTTTAAATAATATATTTTGAAAGAACATTCTATACATTTTAACCATATTGTTTGCCATATGGACTATAAAATTCTGATTGAAAATGTTTGTAGAATTGATGATATTGTCAGTATTGAAAAATGCGTGGTGGGCCTATTTTTATTTCATTAGCAATTGATGTATGGACCAACCCCTTAGTAGTATTAACCAATAACTGGCTATCGCCGTCGATACTGGCTGCTCTATATGTAGGAGGGGTTGCATCGTGAAGGGGTGACGTGAAATATTGGCTACACAGATTTCAACTATTATTGTCGAGTGTAAAACACGGTGGCATTTGGCGTTAAAACGATCAAGGGGTGTTGCGTACCGGGTGGCCGTCTGCTTCCGACAATATAAATATATACGTTTACAAAATGACGATATTCAGTACGCACACTTCAAAAAAACTAAAACACTAGTGCAGTAAAGTTTTAAGCGTGCGGAAAATTAAAACAAACTCAAAATTTGATCACACTAGTGCGGGAAAATCAACTTTCCGCGGAACGTGTTTTGATACGAAATATACTATTTTATTTTAATATGTGATAAAATATATAATTCGCGAAAATTTACTTGAAAAATGTAATGCTAAACCGCAAAATATCACTTTAAGTCCCACTGAAATTTTGAAGCTGACAGTAACAAAAAGAAAAAATATTAACGAATAGATAAAGCATTTCTATCTCGGTATCGACGAGGCAGATCTTGTGGCACAAATTGAATTCTGATTTACTCTATCGCGAGTTGTACTGCTGCCAAGTTGAAGTGGAGAGTCTCCTATCTTGGTCCACCCCAGCTTTATTATTTATTGTTCAATTCCTCCACCGACCTGTCGACTCAATATTCACTTAGATGTCTAAAATGATTTGCGAGGTTCTATTGTCCAAGAAGGTCAGAACTTTATTAAACTTGAAAAGATCAGATACATTGTTATTATTTGCTTGAGCCTTTTGGTAGATTTAATTACATATTTCATAAAAATTGCTTGATTAAAATAATAAGCGTAAGGCTTGGAAGATGTACCATCAGAGCCTAGAGTAAGGGATTCGGTTTAATTAGCGGATTATGTTAAAGCGATCTGTTCATGGAGATCGAAGGGTGCGAGAGAAAGAGTGCAGAATTTTTAAGATCATAATTTTAGATAGGCCTATACTCTGCTCTCGCAAATGGCGGCATGTAGGCAAATTGAGGTGAGATTGGAGGTCAGCATTCTGCCAACCGTTACCGCATCATGCACACTGGGTGGTGCAAAAGTATATAAACCCTCCTTTTTTCATATCAGTTACAGAAATATTTCACAGAGTGTGTAAGATTTTTAATCAACGTGGAACTAAAATTTCCACAGTTCCAAAATTTCCAAAAGATTGAGAGAAATACTAAAGGAAGACTATATTTTTAATAATACATAAATATATCATTTTTTCGATTCAAAGATTCTTATTATAATTTGCAAATAACTTTCTCCCTTTATGTGTAAAATGTCTGGGTTCCTGCATAATAAGGAGTTAGCTGATCACATTTAATGATAAGAACGTAAGAGAGTCTGGAGTCTCAACAACACTGAGTATATGAAACATCGTGATTGGGCGCTTAGTAACGGGGATCGATTTACTTGGTCGTTATAAAACATCATTATGAAGCGATTATAGTGCCGTCAATGAGCTATACTCACTGCAAGCACAATGCCCAATGCCATAATTAGAATCCATCAATTACTAGACTCCTTTAGTATTGAACGAAAATAGTAGTTCGGCAAGCTATATATTTTAATATTGGAAGAAGATCCAAAAAGTCAGTGAAAAGTAACAAAACTTCCACTCATTACGCCAAAATATCAAGTTCAGGGTTTTATATTTTTATGCATACCTAATAATGACTTGCATTAAGGCCATGGATCAATCGAACCACGTGACTCAATTATACATTTATTCGTTCATGTAAGATAACTTTTTTAATTTACCAAGTATTTTTCTGAAAATTTGAGAAACGTAACAAAAGAAATTAAAGTGCATCTTAACTTTTTTTAGTGAAAATTTTGAAAAAAATTCGGAAACTTATCGACATTTACAGTTAACTGTAAAATTTTTTGCAAAATTTGCACTCAAACGAGGTTCACAGACGTTTTTTATCGTTTTCTGTTGTATTTTCCAAATTTCCAGGAAGACATTTTGTAAAATAAAAAAGTTATCTTACATGAAGTTTTACAGAAATTTGGTCACGTGGCCTGGTTGATCGATGGCCTTAAGGGGGAAGATACCTCTAGAACCCTTAAAAAAAGCAGTTTTTTTCAATTTTATTCTGGGAGAATAAAAACGAAGCAAGTCCGGATTTTTTGCATATATTAGAAGGCATTATTTAACTTAAAAAAAACAATTTTTTCATGATAGAAAAATACAAAATGACGGAAATATGACGGATCCCGTCGATAGCGTCGCTGCTAACATTTTTTGTGGCCATCAACTTCCTGGCTAGGTTTTTCATCTGAAACGATAAAAGAAAATTTTTTATAAATCGGGAAATTTTTATCGAGTGCATAGCAGGGGGGTTTTGCAAATTTCGAAAAATTGGGTATATTTTCATGCGTTTCGTGAAAAAGTGCCATTTTTACCCGTGTTTTTTGACATGTAAATAGTTAAAAAGCTGTAGAAATAGTATTTTTCTCGAAAAGTCGCCCTACTACGCACTTGAATATAGAATTATCTATAAAATACCGTTTCATTCAAGTAAATCGGTTGAATAGTTGGCTCGCAATCTTGACGGCCGGATAAAAAAAGTTAGTTTCGAGAAAACGAGCCTCAAAGTTTTTGTACTGGGGCCTCTTTCTACCGAAATATTTGGAGTAGACCAATAGAACTTTGGGATTATATTTTTGAATAGTTTTTCAATCGATTTGAGCAAAAAAAAAATTTTTGATTTTTTGAAAGTTCTAGAGGTATCTCCCCCCTTAAGCTCATGCATCAATCGGACCACGTGACTCAATTATACATTTATTCGTTCATGTAAGATAACTTTTTTAATTTACCAAGTATCTTTCTGAAAATCTGGGAAATGTAACAAAAGACAATAAAGCACGTCTGTTAATTTTTTTTTAGTAAAAATTTTGAAAACTTATCGACAATTACAATTAACTGTCAATTTTTCTGCAAAATTTGCACTGAAATGAACTTCACAGACGTTCTTTATCATTTACCGTTGTATTTTCCAAATTTACAGGAAGACATTTTTTAAAATAAAAAAGTCATCTTACAAGAATTTTTACAGGAATTTGGTCACGTGATCTAGTTGATCCATGGCTTTAATTTAGTAATATGCGAACTAATGTAACATGTAATGCACCTTCTAAACATATTAGCACGACCCCCCCCCCTCCCCCTCACCGATATAACACCATCTCACTTGAAAACTCGTTAGCTGATTGCGTTTTCCGCGATTAAGTCGTAATCTCAGATTAATCTAGCATTTATATCCCTTCAAAGACGATATACAGCGATGGGCACTAGTAGGCTGTATATCATCTCTCGGTGGGCATCCCATGAGTTTATGCACACCAAGGTAAGTACATCCATAACGACCCAGCCTCTCTGGTCCATGCTCTGTAGCACAAGAGTGTAATTCACTACACGCACAGTTTTCATACAAGGGAATGAATAGACGCGGCCCAACCCTGACCTCGACCTTGCTCATCGAGGGAAGAAGGGATAGAAAATAAAAAAGTGAATATTAAAAAAAAAATACAAGAACCCTGCACGACTTCCTCCTTTGAACCCGTAACTGTAAGAAAGTGATATATGTGTACGTTGTACCAACATAACGAGTATGAGAAATAGATTTGAGTTTTATAGTTGAAATTCAACCATCTTTTTATTAGTAACGACGGTCGAGAGACCTAATTAAGGCGTAGAATATATGATTATAAATAGCTTGTTAACCTATATTGTATTCAAATACCATTTCGCGATGATTAATTATACAGGTAGATTCGTATCGATAAGATCATAAGAATTGATCGGGATCGAAGTTATGTATAAATTCATGTATACAGACAGAAGATCAGGGCATTTAATTTGTTTCTATCGCAAAAACAGATTCACGGAGGATCTTGGTGATTAGTTCTTAATATTTAAAGAATTTGAAAATCTTTCTGTGGAAAAAAGACGCTTTACTGAATAATACTGTGAAAATGTTTTGAAACTTTTCAATACCGGAATAAACTAAATCAGAACTAAGATAACCTAAAATATACAGTCAATAATACATTCGTAAAAATATTTGGTCAATCTAACCAAAATTCAGTTGGGTAGCTAAAAAGCGCTTCAGCGCTAAAAAAATAATAATGAAATTGAATAATTCTTAAAACCAATTTGGTTTAAAAAAACCATTTTGTTGAATGAAAAAAGTTCTTGGCTGAATGAAAAATATTTGCTTAGTTTGACCAAATCGTATGCAAAGAAACATTTTTTGATTGATCCAAGCAAATATTTTTCATTCAGCCAAGAACTTTGTTCATTCAACAAAATGGTTTTTTTAAACCAAATTGGTTGTAAGAATTATTCAATTTCATTATAATTTTTTTAGCGCTGCTTCTCTTTGTCTTTGCTTTTTATTTAAAACCAATATCTAATAAATAGGTGTTTAATTTTTGTGAAAAACTTCACATTTTGCAACATTTTCATATCCCACACTGAAGAAAAAAACTAAGTTAACTGGTTGAGTTACAGTAAAACTAACTAAAAAAAAATTAGTAAGGTCAACAAGATTTTTGGTTGATTCAATACAAAAATTATGTAGCAGTCCTGTTAAACAAATGGTCAACTCGTTAATCTTACTAGTTTTTTCTCTGTGGATCTGATAAATCAGTTGAATTTAAATTGTCCAATTAAAGTTTTGAGAACAAAACTTGAAATTTTGAAATCCGCTCTATTTCAAACTCTTAATAATTATTTCAGTATATTCAGGTGCTATCAAAAAACAAAAGGAAGAAGAGAAGGAAAAGGTAAAAGAAAACTTGAGAAAAAGACAAATATCAGACAAAATGCATGAATTGAAGGAAAAGAAACAGAAGATTCAATTGGAAAAGTAAAAAGAACTCGAGGGCATCGAAGAAGAAATTCATGAACTGATTGAAGCTCGATGAATTTACATATAGACAAAATTAGTTTTTTATGCGATTTAAAAGTTTTATCTTAATTTTTTTTTAATTTAAGAGTTTTTTAGATTACTATTGTTTCCAACTGTAATCCTAACTTTAAAATAAATATTTGGACTATCATTGTCCTTTAATTGTTCTATTTGTAACAATAATAAAAATAATATAACAATAATTACAGAATTATTTTTCACTTTTATACAAATATTATTGAAAAATTTACAAGTCAATAATCCATCGCTAAAACTCGTTTTCGCTGTAATAGAAACAGTTAAAATGAATCTTGATTGGATTTTTTAAAAAATTAGACCTGGAAAGCCTGGAAAAGTTATGGAATTTTAAAACCAGACTTGTGTAGCAACCCTCCTAGCAGACGTTCTTTATTGTCTTTTCTAACATTTCCCCAATTTCCATAAAAATTTTTTCTTAATTAAAAAAGTGATCTTAAATCAACGAATCAATGTATAATTTAGTCACGTGCTCCGAATGATTCACTCTCTAAATCTAAATCAGTCAAATTTTCACGGATTGAATCAGTGATTTGCCTTTTCACTGATTCATCAGTGAAAAAATATATTTCACTGTTAAATCAGTTGATTATCACTGATTGAATCAGTGGAAAAAAATGATTTCACTGTTAAATTAGTTAATTTTCACTGAAACAATCTGTGGAATTTGACTGATTTACAGTAAAACCTCTTCTTAGCTATCTGAATCAGTCAAATTTCACTGATAATCAGTAGTTTTTATCTGATTAATATTTAGAGAGCATGACCTTAAAAAACCTGCCAGAATATTCTTTATATTTGAGTTATAAATTTTATTTGTACAGTATATAATAATATACATTTGTGAGAAGAGCGTCTTGGAGAAATGTTAAAAAGGCAATTGACGCACACAGGTGGTACGTATGAGTAAAATGCACGTAAGTTGCGTTGTTAGGTTTACTGGCAAATTCTTTCATACTTATGTACTTGCAATATAATGTGCAAGAGATGAACCGAGAAGATGAGCGAAAGAGAGAAAAAGAGGATAGTATGGATACTGATAGAGCGTAACTGACTTCTTGGCTGGTGTATATTACCGGGCTGTTAGAGGGCGGAGTTGGCTGATGAGTTAGCAACGTATTGACTTTATAATAATCACGTTAGCTGGTCCACAACGATCCCTCGGCATTACGCATTTCTTCGCGCGATTCTACCTATATCGGGTGACTTACGTTTTCTACAAACTTCCCTCTTATCTTTCATTTCAATTTCAATCAACTTATATTTTTATGTGCCTCCGGCGCGTAAACTCGTTTTTTCGCTACAGTTTAGAGTAGCGCAATGTTGTGTATTGTGTTACAGAGGAATTAAATGTAAAAATTGAAGTGCGCATGCGCCTATAGCCATGCAACGGAGCACAATCTTCTTCTTCTTCTTCGTACAGCGTTAGCACCTTATTGGCAAAGCCTTGTACATTTGAACTGCGCATGCGTCTATTAAAATCCATTACTGCTACACAAGATCGGTAAAATCAAAATGGCCGGGACTAGTCGCAAAATATCAAGTGTAATGACTAGCGCAGCAAATAACTACAATAAGTACTAGATTAGATTCCAATGTACGCATAAAAACTCGTATACGCACCGAAGTCACATAAAATAGAATACGTGCCAATGCACACAATTCGGGAAATTACGAGACTCGCGACAATGCTCGCAGGACTGATCGCGTCTCGGCTTTGTCTCGGCTTCGATCTCCTGTGAGCATTGTCGCTCGTCGCGCAATAACCCTCATTATGCGCCTAGGCACGTAATATACTATTTCACATCTCATATTCCATTATATTATATGCTACAACATATGTTATATGATTGAACAAACTCTCAAAAAATCTTGCTAAACTTCTTTTTTGCAAGATATTCCAGAGGGTTTGTAAAACTGAAATTATGTTGTTACTTCAGAAGCACAACCGGATTCCGGTGACGGAAGTAATTGTCGAGGAGGAAAGGACCGGTGAGTGCCGGCACGTCTCGAAAGTGGCTGGACAGGTTTTCGTAGGTAATTTCGTGGGTCACGATCCTCCTCCCATCGCGTTTCTACACAACATACTTTCAACGCAAGATCTTGCGATCCTCACATGCACACTTACATCAAGGCCTGAGGAGATTCACAAGTGTGAGTGTGTGGTTTGGGGTCAGAGGTTAAGCGGCGTGATTGAGTCTTGCTTACAAGGAGCCGCCCTTCGCTGCTCCTCGACCCTACCTCCCTTCATGGGGAAGGAAACCATAATGCAATTTAAGCTATAATACTTGACTTTAAATTGAAAAGATTGCCCGGGGGATGCGAGGGAGCTCTCTCCACCGAGAGGGTGTGTTGCCGTCTTCTTCTTCATGCTTGCGCCAACCGGTTGCATGACCAATGTTCTTCAATCAAAACCCCATCTACTTCACTTAAATCTTCTAAACTTGTGTCAAACTGACAAACATGTCTTTACAATTTGTCGGAGATGTATTTCTGGATTCAGAAGTATGGTATAGTGTGAAATACGTATATAATAGTAATCAGTAACATGAACTTGCATACAATAAGGATAAATGAATATGTTGTTAGCTTTTTTTGCTTAAATAATTAGCATTTGGCTCGGAGAATGGAAAAGAAGATAGAAGGATGGGGAAACGAGATTTACTACTGATTGGCATATTTTCTGTAGCACGATTGACCAGTGGCCATCTGCCGGGCCGGGTTGGCACTCACTGCTTCCGTTACTCCCTCGCCGCTTCCCAGCTTACATTTCCAATCAATAACCGATTGATCGATCCCTACCACCCCCATCTGCTCTCAAGTCGCATTCCTGTGAGCTGACAGCCAAACAATTCCGTGTTCTGCATCAGTCATTCTTTTGAGACTCACATTTTCAAAACATTCAAATTATATTTCAAATGTATTGACTTTCACTTATCAAATTTTTATTAGGGGATTTTTTCTGTTTTGTAGATAGATAATAACTCAAATGTGTTGAAAATTTATATATTTTTTTTCATACCTTTATCAAATGAAATTAAAATGTGCAAATTAAAAATCGTGGCGAAAAATATGTGATTATTCTTTTAAGAATTGCAATATTATTATTAATTAAAAGTCCAAGTTGTATTGACCCTCAGCTTTTAATGACTGAACTTTTTCTTTTATCGTTAGGTTCTCATTTTTCCTATAATGGGATTTTACAAAATGAGAGTTTGTTTTCCAGGAAAGAAGATTCTCCACAACTTGACTGGATCTAATTTTTGAAAATGTATTTTAAATGATAGTGATGTAAAAATAATTTTTTATACAAAGAATTTAAATGTATTTAGTATTCATTGATTTATATTCAAGCTGTGAAGAATCTTTTTTCAGAAAAAAAGTTTTCATCCCCTAAAACCCCATAATTTTTGAAGAATTGGTATTTCGCGATAAGAAAAAAGTCCAGTTAAAATACAAGTTTTTAAATGAATCATTTCCTTAAAATTGAAAATTTGTTCATGAAAATAAATTTTTTTTTCGTAAACGATATAATTGATAATTTTGAAAGAATTTGAAATCTTCCTATGGAAAAAGAAACGCATTCGATGAAAAATGTCGAACACAACCACCTAATTTGAAATAATTGATAATAAATTATAATCTTTCTTAATTTATATTCTTTCCGATTCTATTTCAGTTACGAGTCTAGGAGACTCGAAGATTGCTATTCTATCCACATTTGTTTTTATTTGTTTAGAATTTGTATCCAATTACCGATTTTTCGTGATAGAAACAAATCATTATTCAATTAGGATTTAATTATTAAAAACTCATTGTCCCGAAAAGTGGTAATTATAAAAAGCAAGTATTGATCGGTTTTGAGAGGAAAGGAGACTAGAATTGGTGAAAGATATTAGAACTAGAGAAGGATAGAGATGATAAATCGGGTAGGTGGCAGCAGCTGGTTCTCGGGAAATTGGCTTCCATTGTTGAGGGCCATGTTATTTTGGAAAATCATCTTTCGGCTTTGCCTGCTAATTTTGGGTCTTGGTCTCGAAATTATTACTACTTCCTGGGTCCTGAACCCTGGAGGGGGCTCGGCTCTTTTGCTATGGTCAGCATCTGGAAGGCGAACCTTTGCCCTCACCTGTGGAAATTATTCTCTTCTACTTGTCTAATCATTTCCTAAATTCATTTTCAATCACAATTATCAACTTACGTTGTATAATTTCTCAATATATTATAAATTGCTGGGTATTTAAATGCAACAAGCGAAATTCGGACAATAATATTTGTCCTCAAATTTCAGGTGAGTAAAATATGAATATGAAAAGTTTTTCAGATGACACCTGCATCCACGCATTAAATATTCCGAAGGAGTTTTACACACAGGTAGATGTATGTAAATTTTCGGAGATTTCAAAGAAAAGTTGGTTTTTCTAGAAATTTTGCGAAAAATTCTGAAATCGAAAATGTTGAGGCACGTAATTCAAACGTGAGTCTGTCGGTAATGAGCATCTTAGGGTTTTTCTTTGAGGAGGTCCCACAAACCCCACATTAGCATGTCATTCGACCGGATCGACAGACTTATGACTCGTGGCATAACATCCATCCATCTACCGGGTGTGCTATTTTCAAGGATCAAAACCGCACCGCACTCCCTCAGGTATAAAGGAGAAGTTCACTCATTAAAGATCCTTTGTAGTCAAAATAAATAGAAAAAACCTTCTGCCTCTAATCCCATCTCACTCTCTGCGAATTTATAATTCACAATTAGGTCAAATTTTAATTACAAAAACTTAGCTTCCACGAATTCATAAAAATAGTAATATAAACGGAAAAAACAGTATAGCTGAGAGAACTATATTTTGGTCCTTAGAATCAGAAAATATTGTTATGAGACTAATGCTACTGGATGGTCCTCAGAACTATACTAGTATGGGCGGAGCAACTATGCTAGTATTTCTAAACTTCATATTGCTCCACGAAGGATACAAGTTCGTTGAGATGACAATACAATATATAGCGATCATAAGCAAAATATTATGCCTGTTATAACGATAGAGCTGTCGCGTGTAATTGATAAGGCGATTTATTGCTTAAATATATTTGTTTTATTATTTATATATCTTCCTTTTTTCACTTATTCATATATATAATATTATATTACATATAAATATATATTATACTATATATCTTTATAGCGCCTCTTTTAAGGTAGTTTTCATCTACAAAAATTAGGTCTCAGGCAAAAATAGATAATTTTGCTTTCAAGAATAGCAATATTATTATTGAAGGGCTATTTTAAAAGAGAAAAGATTATTTTACATGAAAAAAATTTGAAACGCAGAAAAATAATTTTATTAATAAATTTTACTTTTGACCTAACTTTCTTTCTTATCGCTTCCTACCAAATTTTAAAAAATTATCCGATTCTAATAAATCATGAATCATTTTTCCAGAGAAAAGATTTCCCATAACTTCACCGTTTCTGATGTTTAAAAATAAATTTTTAAATGGCTGAAACCATTAAAAAAACATTTTCCAAAACGAAACTTTTATAAACAAATTGCTGAATTTAATAATAATTCATTCATTTTCGAAAATGAGAAACGGTGAAGTTGTGGGAAATCTTTTCTCTGAAAAAATGATTCATGATTTATTAGAATCGCATAATTTTTTAAAATTTGGTAAGAAGCGATAAGAAAAAAAGTTGGGGTATAAATAAAATTTATTAATAAAATTATTTTTCTGTATTTCAAATTTTTTTCATGGAAATTAATCTTTTCTCTTTAAAAATAGCCCTTCAATAATAATATTGCTATTTTTGAAAGCAAAATTATCTATTTTTGCCTGAGGTCTAATTTTTGTGGATCATCTACTTTAAAAATCATATTTTCGGTACCTGTAGAAACTATAAAAATAGGATTAAAAATCGCAGTTTCTACTCGCTTTACAATTGCATCAAATCAAATTCTCAAAAGAGTTGTTATGAACAATAATATGTATTACTCTAAACATAACACAATGGATTCAACGAATGTGAATCCCTTCACTGAGAAAAAAAATGCTATTGAATCTATAGCATTTTTTCCAAAAGCATGTATATTATTGATTCAAAAAAACATTTTGTTTAAGTAACCAAAATTTGATTGATATAGCAAAATGTTTTGTTGGCACAAAAAAAGAATTTTGTTGCATAAATACCAACAAAATATTTTTTTTAATTTGAAAAAATGTTCTTCTCAGTGAATATACTATTATATGTTCGAAATGAAAATTTGATCCATTTCGCAGATCATAAATAAAAAGTTTGAAGCTTTAAAAATTTGTAGGGATATATTGTACATTTTCTCACAGTGTATGGGAAAATCTTAGAGTCGCGTGCATGCTAAACAATATATAGGTCGCGCGGCAAATTAGTATAGGCACCGTGCGTGACTGCAGCGCCATAGCATGAGTGAACTAAAGGAGGCTATTCGAGAACTTTTACAATGTATTATAATGGGACTTAGTTATAAAAATGTTTATTATCAATAAAAAAACAAACAAAAAAACAATTTGATTCACTTTAAAATTCGATTGTTTTTTCTTGTGAAGCATTTGTGTGAAATCAGCAGTAAAAAGTAAGTATTTTCCATAATAAAAATGATATAGAAACCAGTAAATATAAGGTTAAGGTAGTTGTCGTGCCAAAAATCAGTCTCTGGAAAAAGAAGTTTTTCTATGATTTCAAGACTGGAAATTATATCAACAGCCGTGTCATATGTAAGGAAAGACACTCTTTTTAATGAAAAAATTTAAAAATTACGAAAAATAATTTTTTAATAATGTTTTTTGTAATAGGATTTTTCCTTACTATCGCTTCTTACCAATTTTTTAAAAATGATTGAAGTTTCTTAAATCATTGCTTATTTTTTCGGGGAAAATATTCTCTACAACTTGACCGTTTCCAATTTTTGAAAATAAATTCTTTAATGAATGAAATAATTAAAAATCAATTTTCCAAAGCAAAATTTTTATAAACAAATTGCTGTATTTGATAATAATTGATTTATTTTCAAAAATTGGAAACGGTTAAGTTGTAGAGAATATTTACCCCGAAAAAATAAGCTATGATTTAAGAAATTTCAATCATTTTCAAAAAATTGGTAAGAAGCGATAGTAAAGAAATATCCTATTATAAAAAACATTATTAAAATATTATTTTTCGTAATTTTTCATTAAAAAGAGTGTCTTTTCTTACATATGTCACGGCTGATGATATAATTCTCAGTCTTGAAATCATAGAAAAACTTCTTTTTCCAGAGACTGTTTTTTGGCATGACGACTACCTTAAGTTAATGACAGATCAAAACAGACTAGAAAAATAATAAAGAATTAAATTGTAATTTCATGATGACACTTTTAGGTACTTGTTGAGTAAATAAATATTAATTGTTTATTTTCAGATTCAAATTCATCATGGATATAATTATTAAAACAGGTTTTCAATCAATTAAACATACAATAGAATTTCAACCACAAACGAAAATTAAAGGTAAAAATCTCGTTCTGGCAAAACACGTACGAGATGTCCAAGAGTTCCGTAGAAATAATGAAAGTTATTTAATAAAATCTCGTATAATTCGATAAGCATCAGTTCATGCAACACCCTACAGTACCCACTTATTCCTTTGATTTATTTTCCATTTAGACGTTGGAAATTTATAAAATTTACACTCACTTTTCCTGCTTGTATTTTAACAATTCACAACACAACAACTTCGGTGGTTCATTTCAGCTATATTTTTTTAATTAAAACAAAATTTAGATTTGCACACTATACACATTCAGTTTAGCTATAATAACAATATTGTATAGTCACGTCAGGTATTTTGCTGAACTAAAATAGTGTATAGTCTTCTCATATATACTGTTTTTCCGTGTATTTGTAAATTGTTTGATTTTCATAAATGTCGGAGATTTCAAACTGGTTTTGAGAAATGATGCACTTAATAAAATCCGAATGATTTGTCGTGAAGTCTAAAAGTGCAAGTCGTGACCTTTGTGTCCAAGCAAAGAGATCTCTTAAGTATATCATGATGAAGCGTATAAACTACCCAACGACAACGTAACCTTCGACCCCAGTGACCTTAGAAGTCATGGCACACGACACACAAGCAACGTTATTATACAACGAACAATGTGGCAGTCTAGTGCACCCCTAGACGAATCACAGTTGACCCCTGGGTTGCCCACTTTTGTCCAGAACAATGCCAGCTACACAGTGGAAAAATATCCATACCTGGCAGAAACAGTTTTAATCTTCCTTTCCTCGCTTTATTATTCACCTTTGACATCCTAACCGCTAAATATTTTAGCCTCTATCAAATTTTACACTACTATGTTACTTTATACACGTTGTTCAAATTCTATATAATGTTTTATTTTGCAATTTAAAATTATCTATAATTAAAGTAAAATGACTAATTAAACGATCTTTGGCAAATTTTTATTTTTAATCGGTAAAGCTATGCATTGAAAAATATAAATACTGAATTTACAATACGGCAAATAAAACCGGAGTAAAATTACAATTGAACTTTCCCCTGTTTAAAATCCAAATTCCACGAATGTCACCCATTCGAACTTTGTCGTGCGTTGGTCGCGTGGCAGTTCAAAGAGAGTGAAAACTGTCCGTCGTAAATTTGTCCCCTCGCCCATTACCATGTCCAACAATTAGAACAATAATTCACTCTCAAGCAGAGAAATAGGAGCGAAAAAGAAAAGAAAATGTTGAAAGATTCTCGAGTACTAGTCGTCGGTATAGACGTGTGACTTGTAATAACGTTGGTAAAAATTTAGTTGCGTGTAAAGACATATTCAGTTAGACAATAACAATAATGGTGAGTGACCGTCGGCCATTATTCAATATTCCACCCTGTCAATGATTCAAAATCGACAATGGACCATACGACTGGACAATGCTTTGGTCAAATGTAGAGGAAGCGGGGGTTGCAAAATAGGGGCGACAGGCTGACCCCTAACCTCCAAGCGTGGGTGTGGGGTAAACTGCCTATTCTTTTCTATTTCTCTCTTTTTCAAGTTTCAGATTCGAAGATGAGCGTTTCCGGGCCAATGCCTCTCGATAATGCCTAATCTAATTTTAGGGTAAGAAATTCCATAATTTGCGAAAATGCTTGTTCTTTCCTGCATCTCAAAAGAATTCAAATGGAAAAATAGTAGTTGCTTCTTCGTAACTAAAACTATTTTCAAATTCTAATGGAAAAAAATCTTAATTCATTCCTTATGAAAACTGGATTTGATGATAAAACAAAAACTGCATTCAAGAAAATATAAATAGTACAAAGGAAGACAAAATTGATAATTGTAAAAAACTAAAATTGTGAGGATGCATATCGTGACATTTTGAATAGGGTGAATATTTTTTGGGAAATCTAAAAATAAATGTAATCTTTGGCAAAGGTGCAAAGATGCGTGGATTATGGAAAATCGAAATTCACATCGGAGCTCGTGACTAATGCTCTTGGTGTCAGATTCGAACAGACTGTAGCGAAATGAAGCAAAGCCGGCTGTGCCTATTTCCCTGTTTGTACAATCCACTCTCTCTCCCTGGTTTTTCTCTGCACCCTTCGCAGCTTCCCTCTGTGTGCCTTCTCCTTTTACCTCTCACTTTTCTCTATCCGGCTCTCTCATCCAACATAGTTTCCCCTTCTACATGCTCTTTGTCTTTCTTCATCGATGGAAACGCACTTACTAGATACAAATTCATCAATGCTTCTCTTCAATTATGAATAAGAATAGTTTCTAGATTTTATTAACTACTTTTCCATAACATTTTTTTTTATTTTATGGACCCATTATTCTATGACTATTGAAAATGGAAATTTTGTTTTGTTTGGTCTAGAATGGATTCAAGTAAAAATTGAGGTGAATTCCCATTTCTCAAATCTGTTCTAAACTGATAGATTGCCAAAAACTCATTTCTTTTAGAATTATGAATAGATTGCATTCACTATAATGAAGCATTTACGCATAATGAAGATTTATCAAAAAAATTAAAGTTTTGTTCCTTCACTCAGAAAGAAGATTTGATTGAATGAAAGAAAATAATTTGTTTGAAAGGCTTTTGTTCATTAAAAAAAAAAGATTTATTTGAATTTAATAACATTTGTTCGATTCAAGAAAATATTTTTCGGCAAAATAAATATTTGTTTTAAATCAAATAAATTTTTCTTTAAATAAAAAAATATAGTATATAGTCAGAGATATAATTTGTTTGAATTAAGGGAGAAATTTATTGGATTTGAAATTTTCTTTATTTTATTCAAAGATACTTTGTTTGAATCAAACCAATTTTATTTAATTCAAATAAATCTTTATTTTTAATCAAAAAAAGCCTTTCAAACAAATTATTTTCTTTCATTCAATCAAATCTTTTTTCCAAGTGTTTAAAGTAGATGCCTCGCGGAAAAAAAATCAAATCATAATTTTAAGAACTGGAATATTGTTATTGATGACATCCTTTAAAAGAGAAAAGATTATTTTCCATAGAAAAATCTAGAAAATACAGAAAATATTCAATCAAAAACTTTTATTACCAATTTTCCAAAATTGCTGGGTTTTTAATAAATGAGAGCTTATTTTGTCAAGATAAAGATCCTCCATAACATTATCGAATCTAATTTTTAGAAAATTAATTGTTAAACGCCTCAAATTGTGAAGAAATAATTCTTTTGAATCGAAAAATTTGAGTGAATAACTATATTTGGGATCGAGTTAATAGCATTCGAAATTCAGACGCTTTCAAAGTGTGGAGAATCTTCATTTTGCAAAAATAAAAAAACAAAAATTGGAGGGCATAAGAGCAAAGATATTAATTAAAGTTGCATTTATAAAATTCTGTATAATTGTTAATCAAAAATTGATTGGAAATTTACCAAAGAAACTTTAACAAAGACTGACATAAATTGTAACTTGTAGAGATGTTTGATGAAGGTCGACTAATTAATAGTGATTAATTGAGCTGAGCCGAGCGATAAAGCGCCTCAATAGATGAGAACTTCTTATTTTCGCATAAAACACGCTCATTTAACTTTATAACATTTTAAATATACACATACGCACTTACTCCTACATGTGGTGCGGGTAGCAACAATTACAGCAATTGATTAATTAACTGAATTAGATAATCTGCGGTTCGATCTCGGTGAAAAAGTAATTGAGCCCGACGGCTCAGTAAATGTCCTTATAAGTGTATAGAAGAGACTCCACTGACAATTCCTGGCAATTGACCAATCAGCATTCTAAATTATTACCACCATCTAATCGCGGCAACGAAACTTAAAAGCCCCTCTCGTAAAGCGTTTTCGAATTTTAATAAATTTCAGGAAATAACATAAAAGGGAATTTTTACTGGGAGAAACTTTTTGGAAATTTGAGATCGTTTCTAAACTATTCACGGAAAATTGTTTTTTCAAAAAATTATTCCTACATTGCACATTTTATGTGACTTTAACAATGAACTCCGTTTTTGAATTTATGGAAGAAGATCCACTTTATAACTTGAAGATAAGTTCTTTAGTGGTTTTAAAAAAATAATTGACATTAATATTATTTTAAAGCTACTAAAACTTACAACCCGAGTTCCCAAAAAGAATTTTCCGAACCAGCAATCATTCGCTGGTCAGGTCAGTTACCTGTCTAAATTACTTTACAATCCCAACCCCTTAGTATTGACACGAGGATTAAACTTAAATTTCTCAGGGTCATTCCCTTATTGGTTATTTTATTTACTCTTCTGTTGATGACTGTTAAAATTTTTTGCATTTTATAACTCAACATCCTTCTTAAATCTCCAATCTCTTAAAAATGTTACCAAACAATTATGCCTTTCCAAATAAATCACTTAGAATTCCAGAGTCTTAGAAGAGGTATAAAATAATATTTACATTCAACATTTGCCATTATTATTATTATACAGTTATATTTTGAAGAGAAGACATTCTTCTTGTATCCTACATCCTGAAGGGGTGAGAACAGGAGGGGTGCTTTTACAGCCGGGACGAAATTAAAAGCCTACTTTTGCTGGACCATATCGAGAAGAGAAGCGTTTCTATAATTCAGAGCTGTACCTATAACGAAACGTGGGTAAGCATCAGGGGCGGATAATGTATGTACCCTTCGCACGATCCAGGGGGTGTAAGGAGGCTGCGGGGGTGCAGGGAGACCCCAGACCAGTTGAGAAGAGGGGCAAGAGCTGACCAACACGATCGGACAGCTCTTGGCTCACCAGTAGACAAGTTGCCCCCGGCAGACCAACTTGAAAAGCCCACAAAATAAAGCCTTTTTTTACATTAAACCCTTCCTAAATTAATCACAAACATAACTCAGATTCTTATCCCTTTACGTGAATAATAAAAATTATTTCAGAAAATAACCAAGTAAGAGTATCAAATGTATTGAGATAATTTTAGTTCAAGAGGACATATATATATTTTAATTATTTTCTAATATTTAACGTGTTAAAAATAACAATTAGAAAGTAAAATTATCGCATAACTCTGCAGTGAATAAGCAGATGATCTTCAATCGAGAGACTTTTCATATTTTATCAGCTGTCAAAAAATATCGTTCCAATGGTGGTGGGAATTTGCAATTTTCGTGGCAAAAGGAAAATGCACGCAGATATGAAACCCACTTTTCGAATACGTAAGTACACGCTGAACATTTACTGATTATGTAGTTTCAAATAAAAAGCGGATTAAGAACCTTTGTATAGAAAATGTTCAAAGGATAAACGAAA
Organism: Diplolepis rosae; assembly: GCA_030998225.1. Lineage (NCBI taxonomy): Eukaryota > Metazoa > Arthropoda > Insecta > Hymenoptera > Diplolepididae > Diplolepis > Diplolepis rosae. Next base: position 10,293,940 of record JAPYXD010000698.1, read on the forward strand.
GCAAGGTCACTTTTGTTTAAAATAAAAGGGGTTAAACGATAGAAATTGAGTGTAAACAAAATACTACTTTTTTAAGATAAATTAGTTTATTAATTGAAAGCAATTAAAACCTCATTCATATGTAAAATACTACCAGCATCATAGCCACGTGCAACTCTTCCTAAAAAATTAATCCCGCATCGATCCTCGTGTACTTTAAATTAGTTTGTGAAACATCTTTCCAAGAAACGTTTAACTTTAAACCACCCCCTTGGTTTACGTTATTTTTGAAGCTAGCCCACGCGCCCCTATAATGGAGGATGTCACGCTTAATACTGATTGCACCCCACTTTTTCATACATCGAAGTTCACTAACTACCCTCGACCACCCCTTTTGTGTCATACCTAACGTTCTCATTGGTTCAACCATCTGAAAATGTATTGTCTCTCTTCTGAAAGACGGCACAATATTTTGTAAGAAAATTTAATTAAAATGCAGAATAATTTGTTAAATATGGTAATTTTGATCCTTTAATGTAATTGGAATTTAAAAAATATGTTTTTCGCAAATTTGATTAGAGATTTAAAAAAAGATATTTTAATTCAGAAGGACAGTTCTTTTTCGACGCTGATTTAAAATGCAAAACCAACCCCCTTTCTCTGATTAGAGCAGCTTGCAAGGATTGGGGTTGCTTTTAAGGGGAACGCCATTTTAAAATCCATTCCTCTCCATTCGGATGCTGGGGATCTGGACACCCCATCACTCGAGATAATCTCTAGATGCGTTCAATTCTTTTCGTTGTCCCATTTCTAGCTCATCCTCTAATCTTCGATTAGATCACGCGATTTTCCCGCGACTCGACATTACAACTTTCATTCATATGATCTCCAATTCGCTATTAAGTGCTCATTCAATCTTAATTTCCTGATATACAGGTTCATCACTAATTTGCATTCTATTCCATCACTTTCCAATTAATTTAATCTTATTTGATTATATTAGTAATTATTTTTGTTGTTATTAAAATTATAAGTAACTTTCTGAATATGAATCGGTGAAACTTTCCGCTGATTCGGATTTAGTGGATAGAACAAAAATTATCAAGCAATATTTCCAACTATTAATTAATTAATAATTCCAACCATAATGACTTGGCAGAATCGATCATCGAAACAGGAAGTCGCACACTTATTCATATGCACTTTCATGAAATGTTGGCCTGCACTTGAAGTGTTTCTTTGAAAGCTTATTATAATGATAGTTTAAGAGGATTATTTCGATAGGTCGAATGTCAGTTATGCTTTACATTATTGGCGGATTTCTCCCATATCCATCGATCTCAGGGATTATTAACCGCGTGACTCGCGAGAAAACCGTAGAAAATTCAGTAACCAGTTCACCGATTCACCCTCGCAGCGCATGTTGTGCACGATAAATACACCTTCTTAGAACTAATTCAGAAAAAAAAATTTCATTCGCCCCATTTTTCTCTATCTCTGGAAAAATAAAAGTTTGCAAAATACCATTTAAATCTACGATATCTAGGTAGCAAATTGCTACTTATTGCTAATTATTGGTTTTTGGTACTAATTTAATTAATTAATTAATTTGGTATTGGTGAATTATTTATAATGGTAGTAAATATTCAATAATGAGTAGACAGGACAGAATAAATGAATGCTGATAAGGTATGTTTTCCATTATTTGAAAAGGTCTGAAAATGTAAGATCATAGTCACCTCTTCGTTATCCGGACGTTCATTAAGGGCATATGAAAGCAGTTTCTTTCTTCCTAAGGATCGGACAAGGCTCGTCGTAATCTTGGGAGGGCGGCTTTATCAGATCCTTATCAGGCGATCTGACTCTTGGTCGGTCACGATCTGGGCCCGGGTCCCCTCCTCTCTGTATTCGTCCCTGTGCCCTCTGCTAGACCGCGCCTTAATTAAACGTTATGAGTTGGACTCCACGGGCCTCGTTAACCAAAGACCTCGTTCGATTATAACGTAAACAGGTATCCACGTGCATTACCTGCACGTTCATATACAACCTCCTTCACTTTTCGTCCTTTTTCAATGCATAGAGACTAATCTTCGACATTACCAACCGATCTTCATATAATAACGCTTATAATTACACTCGCCAAATTCCACTCTATCCTGATCTCAAAATATTGAGCCGATCACTTTAAATTACACCTATTAGACTCCAAATATACGTACACATTAATTTTATTTGGAATATGATGAAAAGAAAAGTTTTTAAATTACAATAAGTTCAATTTTGGATAGTAATTGAGATAATTTTATTTTCTCATTTTCGAGATATACAGATTCAGCCATTTTTTGAATTTGAAAAACAAGCTTTGATATTCAATTTAATTTTCAAAAAATCGATTTTTGGGTTTTTGCATATTCTTATAGTGTTACACTGAAAATATGCTCTCCAAATTTGAAGTCGATCCAAGAAAAATTGACTAAGCTATGTAAGGCAAATAAAAATTTCATTCACATGTTACCTATACTTAAAACTTAAAATGCGTTTTTCTCGAAACCACGGTTTTTAAATCGGTGACGACGATTACTTGAAAGTCGATTTTTTTTTCATTCAAAACTTTTTTTTAATTAGCAAAAATCGAGTGATTTTTTTGGTGTAAAACTGGACGGTCACCGCAGAACGTCTTTCGCAAAAAATTCTCCGTAAAACTACGTGTTTTTCTTTCATTTTTAATTGCTTTTCACAATGATTTTGACGAAGCATCAATAAAATTATATACTTTCGGATGCTAAAATGATTTTAACAATATATGGATATACTCTCTAAATTTGAATCAGTAAAAATCTACTGATTATCAGTGAAATTTGACTGATTCAAATAGCTAAAAAGAGGTTACTGTAAATCAGTCAAATTTCACTGATTATTTCAGTGAAAAATAATTTTTCCACTGATGAATCAGTGAAAATTAACTGATTTAACAGTGAAAAATATTTTTTGACTGATTCAGATTTAGAGAGTAGCAAAGAGAAAAAAATTCTTAAAAAATACGCTTTTCTTCACTCAAAACAAAGTCTAATTAAAACAATTCAGATTATTGCTACCAGATTTTTTAGGAATTACTAAAAAATCTGTTTGAAGTAATCAGAAAATAATGTTAAATATAGCCTAACCGGAATTCTGGTAGTTTTAACTGAACTTTTTTTATTTTCCTATTTTTTTCTTACATCGATACATTAATTAAAGTTTTTATTATTAATGAAACTATCCAAAGATTCCCTTGCCAAACGAGGTTTTGATAATTGTTTCTTCGAGGGTAGCGAGTTAATTCTTCATGAAAGTAACAAGACTCGTGCGTTTTCGCTTGCCTAGTTGGATCTCACAAATAATATTTCTCATCGACCCTTGTCAGGAGCAATATGGCGCGCGAATTAATTAATTACATTTCGCTTCAATTCGTTCTAATCCGATTTTTACCTGCCCAAATCAGTCAGCCATGAAAAATAAGACGCTTTTTAAGTTGCAGACGAGCAAAGCCTCTTTTCAAAGTAATTAAAAGCTTCGATGTACAATTATAAACTTATGTCGTCCCAACTAGAAATAAAATCACACCCATAAATACAAAGACCAAAGATATACGTAAGCTTGCACAAATAAAATTCTATATGAAGCAGAAAAGGGGAAAATTGTTCCCAGTTTCTTCTGCTATTTGCGACACCAACCACATTTCCACCTCTTTTCTCTTCTATAGCTGCCAGGACCACTCTCATTGGATATAATATATCGTCCAGATTAGTTGAGCCCCTTATTGTTTTCCACTCCTACGAGCCCCCCACGCTTCACCCCCTCACCTATATTTCTCTTTTCCAACGCCAGCTTCATCCCCCCCCCCGACCCTCTTCAGACCATCCGAACAACTCACCCCGAGCCACGATCCTCGACCACCCTTAGTTATAACTTAATTACAAGAAAAGCTGCCCAGACGGCAGCGAGAGAACAACGAAAGCGCGGACGATATATATTAGATTTTCCGTCATTAGAAACTTCTTCTCGTCGGGAATTATCTGCAAGAGTGTAGAATAGCGAGTCGAACGATATTCCATTTCTTTGGTCAATTTCAACGTACAAGAGGAAGAGATGGAAGTTAGAATCCCGACATGCTGGATGATAGTTCAATTAACGAAGAAACGATCGATTTAAGAGAAGTGGAAAGGATATTGGATTATTTCAAAGTTCAAAGTGACAACTTTTTTGTTAATTAATAAAATTTCAAGACATAAATTCAACTGGGGGGAGGGGTGGGGGGGGGGGGTATTAGGAAGGTCATTCATTTTTCACTATTTATAAGACACTGAATCTGAATTAATAAAAAGTCGGCCACTAATTCACATTGAAGAAAATGTATAATAATTTTTAGTTGTTTGTTTAGTGATTACTTGTCAAAACGCTTCTAACTACTGATTGCATAATTATAAAATAATAATTTGTATGACTTTTATCAATTTGAATTATGTTAGTGCCCGAATTTCCATAGATTCATATTTATTGAGAAAAAAAATTCATATTCTGGACTTGTATTGACCCTTAATTAATAATTGAAGATATATGTTCTTGTTAAAAGTTGGATTTAGGGTACAAGGCTAATAAAAAACTTAAAGTTTTATGTAATCAAACTTTCAGCTTTGATTGAAGCCCACGTCAGTGATTTATTTTAGGTCTAAAAAATACATAAAACAATTCTTGCTTACTTAGGGTTTCTTTAATGAGTCGATGGAAAATTGAAATTGCTTCAGTAAAAAAGACTTTGAAACAAGAGGTAGAAAGAATTTGACAAATTTTTTCACAATGAATTTTTTAAACTAATAAGATAAATGCGTAGTGTTATGCTGCAAATTTCATTTAATTTTACGCACAAAGTTTTCCTTAATAAGAGGTTAAATAAAAAAAATTAATAAATTTTTGTTTCGTATAAGCAAAATGTAAATAACAGTACTTGAGAATAAAATACTTCGAGAAAAATTTTTTTGAATAAACTGTCAACTTTTACCTAAGTATATTTTTTACGTTTTTTATGAGAACCTCCCCTATCAAATATATACTTACCAACATTTTAATTTTCCAAACTTTACTTATATGGAAGGAACGGAAATTACAAAATTCCGCATCAAAGAAACCCTAAGTTAGGAAATATTGTTATATGTATTTTTTAGATTTAAAATAAATCAGCGATGAGGGCTCCGATCAGAGCCTAAACGACTGTTTACGTAAAACTGAGTTTTTTATTAATCTTGGACCCTAATGCCAACTATCAACATGAATTTAACATATATCTTTGAAAATTAAATTAACCATGATCTACAATATGTTGTAATATAAAAAACTGGTTCCCAGCCTTCAAATTTTTAAATCTTCAATCATTTAAATTTCAATTTAAAAACTATCGAGATTCAAAGAAAATTGTATTGTTTCTACTCTAACCTCTATTATACACGGAGAAAATTTATTTGTGAAATATTAACGAATAATTCGGTAAAATGGGACTAGAATGACATTTTATTAATATTTAAAACAGTCAAATATATAAAATATATAAATTTTCGGTAAATTCTTAGTTCGGAAACATTTTAACAATCGAAGACATAAGATTTTGCTTAACTATTCGGTATTATATTCATCCTAATGATTTAAGGTAATTCAGCGACGAAAAATTAGGCCTCATGCAAAAATACATAATTTTGCTTTCAAGAATAGCAATATTGTTAATATTTTCTATAAAAATATTTGAAACAGAAAAATAATGTATTTAACAAATTTTATTTTCAAGTGCTTTTTTTCATAAGATTGTTTACCAAATTTTTAAAAATGGTGCGATTCTAATACATCGTAGATCATTTTCTCAGGGAAAGGATTCTCTATAACTTTACCGTTTCCAATTTTTGAAAACTAAATTCTTTAATGGCTGAAAGTATTAAAAACAATTTTTCAAATTGAAATTTTTATCAACAAATTGCTGAATTCGATAATAATTGATTCATTTTTAAAAATTGGAAACGGTCACGTTGTAGAGAATCTTTTCCCTGAAAAAATGATCCATGATTTATCAGAATTGCACCATTTTTTAAAATTTGGTAAAAAACGGTATGAAAATAAGCACTTGAAAATAAAATTTGTTAAATACATTATTTTTCTGTTTCAAATTTTTTTATAGAAAATAATAACAATATTGCTATTCTTGAAAGCAAACTTATGTTTTTTTGCCTGAGACTTAATTTTTCGTGGCTGAACTCCCTTAAGGTAGTTCGTTCACGAAAATTAGACCTCAGGCAAAAATAAATAATTTTGCTCTCAAGAATAGCAATATTATTATTGAAGAGCTAATTTGAAAGAGAAAAGATTATTTTTCATGAAAAAAATTTGAAACATGAAAAGATAATTTTGTTTATAAATTTTATTTTTGCCCAAACTTATTTTCTTATGGCTTCGAGACAAATTTTTGAAAATGGTGCAATTCTGATAAATCATGGATCATTTTTTCAGGGAAAAGATTCTCTACAACGTGACAGTTTCCAATTTTTAAAAATGAATCAATTATTCTCGAATTCAGCAATTTGTTTATAAAAATTTCATTTTGAAAAACTGTTTTTTAATAGTTTCAGCCATTAAATAATTTTTTTTCAAAAATTGGAAACGGTAAAGTTATAGAGAATCTTTTCCCTGAAAAAATGAACCGTGACTTATTATTATCGCATCAATTTAAAAAATTTGGCTCGAAGCGATAAGAAAATAAGTTTGGTCAAAAATAAAATTTATTAATAAATTAATTAGTTGAGTTTGAAATTTTTGTCACTGCCTACATTATCCAGCGCAGTCGAAAGCGTAATTTTTTCCACATAAAGATTTTCAAATTCTTTAAATATTTATTAATAAAATTATTTTTTGTGTTTCAAATTTTTTTCATGAAAAATAATCTTTTCTCTTTCAAATTAGCCCTTCAATAATAATATTACTATTCTTGAAAGCAAAATTATCTATTTTTGCCTGAGGTCCAATTTTCGTGAACGAACTACCTTAAAGACTAACAAAATGTCACTTTTTCCTCATTTTCCTAAACTATTCGTTAATATTTAAGTAATAAATTTTCTCCGTCCAATAGTTTTTACAAATTTCACAAGTTTTATTAAAGAAAATCAAGTGTCCAAACGCCAAAATTTGTGAATTTCAAATCCATCATTTTGAAACAAATTAACGCTGTGTATGTCATGTAAATGGCGTGAGAGCATAATGCAAATGATCGTATTAACAATCAAATTGCAGAGTGCGCTGTAAAGGGAAATTCGTGCCTGTAATCCAAATCGGGCAGCGGGATCAAAGTGGAATGGCTGTACGACACGACACGATGATATTCGCCAAGTTAATTGCCGACAAACTTCTCTAATTACAGCGTAATTATGAGCAGCAGTTGTACGCGGGCTGCCAGGATCTCTCGCTTATCAAGTTTAATTGTCAGGACTTCGGAGGTTACTGCGCAAGCTTCGCGAGAGGCTACGATGCTTCAGTGCGGCTATTGTGCCAATTAAAACGAATACATGTATCAGTTATTACTCTTTTTCCTCAACGTGAGCACACGCCCCAAATTTGCATCCACTGAATATTCCATTCCCGAGTTCAAGCGCTTCAGGAAATTACTCTCATTACAGACATACATTAATTCCCTCTATATGCCTTTTCCACACTTATTAATTTATTTCACAAATTATTGTTTCTACATTTATGATTCAATTGAACGTTGATAAACAATCAAACTAGTTGATGTTTCCTAAATACAAATAGACTAAAAATCAACTTCCTACATTTTTTGTGTCGATTCCATCACGTTGTGTGAAACACTTACGCTCACCCTCGTCCATTTCCTCTCATGATTTACACCTCATTAGAAAACCAACCCTGTCTTCTGTGTTTCATACACTTGTGTTCTCTTCCTACAAGAACTGTGAGTGCTTTGTCGCTGAAAGCCCCCGAGACATTCTCGTATGTATTTTATGGCGCCTTGATGCCTGCCCGGTTTCAATGTAATTTAACGAACATGGCCAGTCATGTGATTAAAAATATTTCAACCTCAACAAATTCAACACGAAATATCTGCACTAATTAGCAATAAAGATTTTAAAGAAAATGAAGCCTCTTCGAAATATGGATGACAAGTGTAAGATAGAATGAGGACCCAAGTGCGAAGTTAGATACTGCCCAACACTGGCCCAGGATCGGCAAAAATATTGCCGAAGATTGGTTGCCAATATCGTACCGTTGCTGGAATGATAATTCCGGTATGCACAGCAACGGGCCAATGCTATGCCGAACTCTGGTTTTCTCACTCCTAGAATGGTTTGCCGTGGTAAAAGTGACACAAGGCCCAGTAATGTGCCGTCCATGAGCCGGACTCTAGCCCTTATACTTTCGGAACTGGATTCCATAGTAAAGGTGACAATCGGTTTGGAATAGGGCCAATACTGGACCAAGTTTCGGATGAAGGTTGGTAAATTTAAACAGTCGACAAAGGCAGCCGTTGTCGGCCAAACACTCGATTGATGCAAACGGCAACAATGGCCCAATAACAATAGTCGACTGTTGGCTGCCGAGAGTGGGACAATATTGTACCGTATTATCAGCTTCGGCAATTCGCATTTGAGTCCAAGTGTGAATTTAGATACGCCCCAACATTGGCCCAGCATCGGCAAAATATTGCCAAAGATTGTTTGCCAATATCGTGCCGTTGCTGGAATGATGATTCCGGTATGCACTTGTTTTCGGCACAGCAATGGGCCGATGCTGTGCCGAACTTTAATTTTCTCACTTCCAAAATGATTTGCGGTGGTAAAAGTGACACATGGCCTAGTAATGTGTCATCCATAGGCCGGACTCTGTCTTTCCTACTTTCGAAACTGGATGCCATAGTAAAAGTGACTATCGGTTTGGTATAGGGCCGATACTGGGCCACGTTTTGACTGAAGGTCCATAAGTTTAAATAGTCGAAAAAGACCATCTTCGTCCGCCCAACACTCGACCGATGCAAACGGCAACAATGGCCCAATAACAATAGCCGATTGTTGGCTGCCGAGATTGGGCCAATATTGTGCCCCATTATCAGCTTCGTCAATTCGCACTTGGGACGTGTTACAGGTGTAAAATGATTATTTGACAAATTGTAGGAATTTATTTTCGAAAAAATGAAATACAGGGACATAAATAAAAAGGTCTGTAGTCGATAGGACAGTCAATTTGGACCTTTTGCTTACACCAAATATACTGAGAACACAATTAAGACAGAGGGGGTTTGTCCAGAGGGTTGCAGGACAGAGACCAATAAAGGGGTTGATCCCTTCGACACATGTCTCAAACCCCTTCCTATTCAGGACATCTCATCAATTTGAAATCATTTTTCGTGCATTCTACCATTTTTCCACTATTTTTCTCTTTTTCTTTTTGTACTTTAGTGCTGTCATATCACTCGTTTTCACTTCAGCCCTAACACAAGTTTGAAATAGTCGCCAGCTGGGGAGAACATTCACCCCTTGGACAGCAATTATTTTGGAATCCATCAGTTTTTCGGGTAGATTAGGGCAGTTTGTGAGAGATTAGTAAAGTCGATAACGATTCATCGATCACGACGAAAGCATCTCTCGCGAACCACTTACAGTCGCCTAATTCGGAAGATCATCTCACCCTATTCAAATCTGAGAAAAATTATTCAATTACACTTTATTTACAAATTATTCTCTTCTTTGTTTTGAACAATTAAAATGATAAAATGAGTCTATGAATCGTTAATATTTTGTAACTGGATAGATGTGAGTTGTGAAAGGAATAGAAAGTGGAATTCGCCAGAGGCAACCCTTTTACGAGAGGGGAAGCTTTCATAATAAGAGAGGAGATCCACCACCCCCGCAGCAGGGGTTCATTGGACAAGTCGGTTGCTATGGAAACGTAAGATCAAGTGGGGATGGGAAGGAGAGTGGGGGTTGATTTCTTCATAACGGCCGCCATTATCGCACCCCCAACTGTGCTCTTCTCATTATGTTAGCCAGTGGAAGAGAATATTCTTGTTTTAAAAATTCTTGCACTCTTTCGTAATGGCGCCGTTCGTAATTGGAAAAAGTCTCGAGCACGTATTGGTACTATTTTCCACTTCTTTTTCCATACATTGCTTCCTCTGCATTCTTTTTGCTTTCTGCTAAGTTTCCAATCAATCAGCTTGATGCGATTTTCATAGAATTGATACACTTTTTATACTAAAAAGCATTTCCGTCTTTAAAAGCAATTTCATGAAAAGGCATTACTGGAACTTTTACTCACTGCAATTTCATACTTTTTCTGCTGCGAAAATTAATTAAACGATCTGATCAATATTTTTCTAACTGAGCTTTGGCATATTTTATCGGAGCCGAAAAAGTAAGAAGTTTGTTAACGAGCCACAACCGACTAAAATTGTTAAAATAAGAGCATTTTTTGTGTTTTTGAAATTTTTTCTTTTGAAATAATAAAAAATTGCATTTTTGGTTTCTAATAGTGCTCATAAATTTCTACTAATTATCTTATTAACATTTTTTGGTAAAGCGAAATTTAGGAAAGTTACAGTATGTTAAAAGTTGAAAAAAGTAATATCTGATTTCCATTTTTCAGTAAAATTATACGAGATACGAAAACACATTATCATACAAAGTTGTTTACTGCAAAAAGATCTACAAGTTTGAATCGCAACATTTTTTTATAAGATGTATTTTTTTCTTTTTAGTTTAAAAAAATACTATTGAAAATTCAAGTTTTCAGCCATAATATGTGAAATACGAAACAAACGTAAGAATGCAAAATTGTTCACTTCAATAAGGTCTATAAATTTTGTCTAACACAGTTTTTGACAAAATGTATATTTTTGGTTTCAATTTCCAAAAATACGATTAAAGTTTAAAAATTCCATTTTGTAAATAAAATATGAGATACGAAAAAAACGTTAAGATGGAAAATTATTAACCTAAATGAGGTCTACAAAACCTCATTATGACATTTTTCGACAGGATTTATATTTTATGTTTTGATCAAGAATTCCATTTTTTTGACCTGAATATTTAAAATACGAAATAAGCCTAAAAATGCATAATCGTTTACTTAAGGGGATCCGCCACCTTTAATATTTTTATTTTTATTTTTTGAGTTTAAACCTTGCATATAATGTTTTTAATGTTTAATACCTTTATTTAAAAAGGTTCTGAATATTTTTTTAATTTTAGCATCTTTATGTATTTTTAAATGAAATTTTTTGAGTTTTTGGGCATTTTTTTGACATTTTTTGATTTTGAATAACTTTTTTGTTTCTTAACCCATTGTTATGATTCTTTTATTATTATTATTATTTTGGGATATTTTATATTATTTATTTTATTTGTAACTTTTTTTCAGTCATGTTACCTTATTTGTCATACCCAAAAAGTTGTAACACATTTTAAGCAACAAAATAGAAAAAAAGAATCATGACAATTGGTTAAAAACTAAAAAAGGTACTAAACACAAAATAAATTATGTAGCTTTAGATTAATTAAATTTCAAAAGAATGTATTCCTTCTTATTTATCTTAAGACTTGATTCCTCAACAAAATCAATTTGTAGAAAATGAAAAACTGGATTTATTACTATTTTAATAAATCAAGTATTCGCTATTGCCTTTTCTGTATTTTCTTGTAGAAGCATGTTTTATATCAACGTAATTTTTAAAAACGTAATAGAAGAGGCAGATTTGCAGCAATGGTTATAAGAAAATCTAAATTGCACGGCATCAGTTATTATTATTCATACAGTTGTATATACTCGACAATATAACTTGCCTCATGGTAGGTAGAAACGTGGTTTCCATATTATCAGCGATTCTGTTGCATATGGGGTGGGTTTTTAAAAATTGATGCGAGGGCGGCTTAAAGCCACGCAAACTAGATTCAAAGCATCATCTGGTATTCATGGTGGGCTGAAGAAGGAAGAAAAAAGAGGAAGAATCGGTACCCACGGTATATGGACTCATATGATTACAATATATTACACGATCGACAGGATTGGCTTTATTGTATCATGCATATACCATTGCCTTCCCTTCGTGCAATGACTGACCACTATTTTCCCTTCGATAAATCGACATTTTTAATATTTTAGGCGGCTCTCCATTAAGCATAAGCACACAAAACATTACTGTCTTTCATATTCATCAATACAAATTTTACAAAACCATTATTACTATCTAATGTCTTAAAATGACTCATGACTCTGTGGATATCAAGAAATAAATAATTATTGTTTTTTAAGAGTCAAAATAAAATAGACAAAGTTAAAAAAATCAAATGAAAAAAGTTGAATAATTATTGTCTACCTGTTATAAGTCTATGATTAAGAACTTTATTACTCTTCTCAAGAATGTGAAATTATCATGATTGGATGTTGACATAAGAAGAGTGAAAATTTCAAGGTACTAAAGATCGCGAAATGGTGAGAAATACTGCGAATTAAAGACTCGTGCCCTGAGCCCTTCATTTGCCTCGTTCCTTTTGTTGTGGAAAAAAGACAGCGAACGATTCGCTGCAGCAAAATGAGATCGTAATCATAAAATAATGATGAACAGGGAACGTTCATCACGTATTTTGCCTGCACTTGCCAGTGCACCTGTGAATGTTCCCCACATTCTGGGTACAGTTTACGTCATGCTTTTTAACTCGTCTTAATGGATGCGATGTTTCCAATTAGGAACTCTTCTCAATTTGCCTTTAATGTCCCGGAAAATTTTACCGCTTGTTTCCCTAATTCAAAGAAGATTGAATCTTACTTAAGTAAAATATTATGGTAAAAATATAAGTTTTTCAGATTCAGAAAATCGAAAAAAGATTCTTAATCAGTAAGGATGTTATTATAGCCCCTACCTCAGAGAAAAAAAAATTCCCAAAATGGCGATTGTTTGAAAAAAAAGTCATTTTTTACCCCTTTTCACAGTTTTGAATGTTTATAAAATAATAAAAAACAAAATTTTAATATAAATCTGGTCTTGAAGGTTTAAAGTTTGAAAATATGCACAAAAAAAATCGATTTTTTCAAAATTCTAGACCAGAATACCCCCTTAATATTCAAACCCTTGTAACAATTTGAATAGTCACTTAAAATGAGAATTTTTTCGTTCTATTTTTTCATAGCTTTTATGAAAAAAATTTATGACATTTACTGTACTTAAGTTTATGTGGTCTGACTATAATTTGATATAACATGTCTGAAAACGTGCCGCAGCTTGCCACTCAACAAAGACTGACCTTTATGAATACTAAGAAGGCATGTCGACAGCAAAACACGCGATTCGCGGTTGTCGGAAAATCGGAGCGTGTCAATAATTAATTCACGGCTTTTGCGGTTCTTCATTTTCGAGTAATTCTTTCACCGTAATCGGAAATCGACCATACACTGTCGTCTCCTTAACAAATTTTTCCCTCATTTATACAAAAAATTTATAAAATTGCAATAATTTGAAGTTCAAGTCCTATAAATAGAGAAAACATATTTTTCGACAACAGAACTCTCTAAACCTGAATCAGTGAAATAGTCACTGATTGTATCAGTGAAAATATATCAACTGATGAATCAATGCCATGCTTTGATTTCAATGAGGAATATATTATTGACCTTTAAAAAGAGGTTAGATTTTCGACGCGCGCGGTAACACCATCGTTAATGTGCTTTAGTGATTGCAAGTGCTCTTTGCAATCACATATAATTATCAGGAGGATCAAAAGTATTCTGTTCTCCCATATATTGCTGGTTTTATTAATCCGACCTGAAGATTTCACTGATTCTCAGTGAAAGACTTATAGCTGCCGCCATCAGTGAATTGTCACTGCGAATCAGTGGCCGTTCACTAATTCAGGTTTAGAGATAAGAAACATGTCTTTCTACATATACTACACAGTGAAAAATATTGTTCATGAATGGAATATTTCTATAGTTTATGGAAAATCATCCCAATAAGTTAGAAAATACGAAAATTTACCAAAGTTTTTTTCAAAAAAATTACCAAAATTTGTTTTTATTGCGTCCCGATCATTTGAGGAATTTTTTTAACAAATTTTTTACAGCGTATATTAGAGATATAAGCTATAAAGGTAAATGTACATGTTTTTCTACAAATCCTACACAGTGAAAAATTTTTTTCATCAAGGGAATATTTCTATAGTGTACTCTCTAAATCTGAATCAGTCGAATTTTCACTGATTGAATCAGTGAAAGAAGTATTTTTCACTGTTAAATCAGTTGTTTTCCACTGAAATAATCAGTGAAATTTGACTAATTTACAGTAACCTCTTTTTAGCTATTTGAATCAGTCAAATTTCACTGATAATCAGTAGATTTTGACTGATTCATATTTAGAGAGTATGGAAAATCTTCCCAATAAGTTAGAAGATACGAAAATTTACCAAAGTTCTTATCGAAAAAATTACGAAAACTTGTTTTTATTGCGTCCCGATCATTTCAGGAAAATTTTCAAAAAAAATGTTTACAGCGTATATCTCTATTCTTCAAACTTTTCGAAACTATAAAAAACATTTGTTCAGAAGTAGCTAAAGCCTCTCGATAAGACCGCACTTATTCGAAATTCCGTTAAATATAATATTCGTACATGAAACGCGACATTTCCTTCTTAAAACACAATACATTGTGTACGTGAGTGAATTGGCAGGTTCGTTTAAATGCGATTTTAATCAGAGACTTCTTTATAATAATTGCAATTTGTATAATTTATCATCGCTCGCAGAAACACGTAGGAATTTGCGTGCCCGCATAATTCAAATTAGTCAGCCCATCCGGAATGAACATTCTGGACCGGAAGTGGGAGGTTTCATCTATGCTCAGAGGTTCCGACGTATCAGCATGTCACGATTTTTACCTGTATACTGGCCCATTTCCGTAATTTTTCATCGTTTTTATACTTATTAGTAGAAGTACATGCGAACGCACCCTGATATATTTCTGCGGTTCGCCGCACAGTAACCAATGCCGCATTTTCGGAACACGAGGCGGGCACCTACAATATTATTGGTTTTAAAAAACATTGTAATCTCGTTTGAATTTCAAAATCAAACTAGCAGTTCGAAGGGCCACTAATTCAGTTTAAACTACAAAGCCCACAATTTCCAATTTATTTTTGTTCAATGTACAGTCGAGTGGCCAAAAAAGTACTCTCTAAATATAAATCAGCAAAAATCTACTGATTATCAGTAAAATTTGACTGATTTATATAGCTAAAAAGAGGTTTCAGTGAAAATTAACTGATATAACAGTGAAAATATGTTTTCCACTGATTCAACCAGTGATAATCAACTGATTTGACAGTGAAATATATTTTTTCACTGGTGAATCAGTGAAATGGCAAATCACTGATTCAATTTGTGAAATTTTGACTGATTCAAATTTAGGGAGTAAAAGTTTGAATTTTGTTTACACCCTCCCTCAGTTTTAAGCCTTGGAAAGAAGTAAATATATATCTTTTTGTTTGATTAATCAAACAATATTAACACGTTTCGTGCACTTCTTAAAGTTTCACATAAAAATTTTCTTATAATAAGAAACTCTCAATTTTTTATTTGAATCCTCTGAAATCTTTTTTGAAATTATATTTAAAATTTAAAAATTATTAAATTAAATTAAATTAAATTTTTTGAAATTTCTGAATATTAAAGATTTTTGGGATGTAATAGAGAGGGAGAGAGAGAGAGTTAGAAATTGAAATAAAAAATTTAATATAGCTTCTTATTTTACAAGTTAATCACTTTTTCCTTAATTTAAAGGAAAATGCGTATTTACTTTTTTCCTGAACCTAATAAAACTGGGATTTCTGTAAACGAATTTTGAACTTATACTTTTTTCGGTTTAATGTAATGTACGTATTATGATATTAACTGTAATAAAAGGAAAATTCGATTTTTAAAAGGCATTTACTGTAACGAAATGACGCTGATATGAGAATAATTTAGTCCCGCATTTCTTGGATGTTCCAAACAAATTCATAAAATACCATGAGACCCGTATTTATATATTTTACCCACAATCCCACCACTTTGGAATATTTAGTCTAATATGTATGACAATATGGGCCTACCACAATATATTTTTGAAGTCTGAGAATTTTGACGAAAACAGATGACCAGGAGGTATTAAGAATGCATGTCTGGTTTTATAATGGTTTATATTATAATCTGCGGGTCAATTGAGTCAATCAATTCTAATAAAATTTGAGTCAACCAACCACGAGATTACTTTACACAATAATGAAGATTAATATTAACCTGACAATAAAAAATTATTTAATTCTAAACCATTTTTATCTGGATGCTAATAAATTAATTTCCCAGGCCATAACAACATTCAAGTTAAAGAGGGTCATTCTAGTTTAGGCGCTTGAAAAAAGGCTATTTTTATAAATTTTTTTAGAGGTTGTTATTATAATTATTGATATAAAAATTGTTGAGCTTAATAAAAAAAAATTTAAACAGTTTTAGATTCAGTATGACACTGGCTGGAGCGCAAACCGCAATATTGAATACATATGCATAAATAATAAAATGGCGGAAATTTTTCGGAAAAAAACGAGTTTTTTTTCACCGTTCGTCGCCAAAAAAAAGACATTTAAAATTTTAACATTTCGTCGGTGTTTTTAAAATAAAAAATCGTAGCGACGCCTAATCAGCGATGCCTGCACCATACAAGGTACCTTCTGTCTGTTCGAGAAGTCAATTTTCTTCCAATCTAGCCTCTTTACGATTTTTTGAAGTTTGTAAACTAGAATGACCCCTTAAGGGGACTTTTACTTTCTGAATTGAAAAAAAGACAATATTTAAATATTAAAAAAAAAATTATTTTATTTATAATTATAATTTTGTTCATACATTGTTAAAAATGTTTTAAGGTGTACAAAAAAATTTTTTTGGGCACTTTTAATTACTTTTTACCACTGCAGAGGGCGTCTTCCAAAAGATGAATTTTAATTTGCGGGACACTTTTCTACCTTCCTGTAACAAATTTATTTAAAATTGCAACGAGATTCAATTCATGAGACTTGAAACTAATCAATAAACCTGTAAAAAGTTAATTTTTTTATATTTGTATGGCCTTTATACACGATTTTGTAAAAAGTTCGAAAAACGCCTGTTTTGGGGATGAATTTACCCCTGTACTAAAAAGATAGGGTGGATTTTTTAACTTTTTAGAGGTTTATTTACTAGTTGTTTGTATAAAGAATCAAAAAAATGTTGGTTTACTGAGATTGGTTTAGTAGATTTTGAGAAAAACGTCTCCCAGATTTGAAAAACGTGATTTCGAGAAAAATGAGTTTAAAGTTTTTTTACTCTCTACATTTGAATCAGTCAAAATTTACTGATTATCAGTGAAATTTGACTAATTCAAATAGCTAAAAAGAGGTTACTGTAAACCAGTCAAATTTCACTGATTATTTCAGTGAAAATTGACTGATTTGACAGTGAAAAATATTTTTTTCACTGATGAATCAGTGGAAATTAACTGATTTAACAGTGAAAAATATTTTTTCACTGATGAATCAATGAAAAGGCAAATCACTGATTCAATCAGTGGAAATTTGACTGATTCAGATTTAGAGAGTACTACAATTTTATTCAATAAAAGGGTAATAATTATTTTTTTACCTCTAATCAGTCATTCCTGGTGCATATTGGATTCCCTCATTGTCCAGTAAAAGCTGCACATTTAGATAAAAAAAAAATCGATTTTTTGAAAATTTAGAAAGTAAAAGTCCCCTTAATCCGAGTCAGTGATGATAAAAATCTATCTGTATAATAAAAGAAAGTAAATAAATTTCAAAAGGGAAACAAAATGGAGAGTTCTGAGTTTTCTAGTTTTGAATTTAGGGTGTTCTTATGATTGTAACATGGTATTTTATGAGGTATCAAAATATACTGGTATATCCCATAGAGCCGGTATTGAAATGTTTCTGAGGTGGCGAAGGAGGTGGGGATTATCTGAATACAGTCGTTTCGAAGTGAGTTGCGACCCCCCAGGGGGTAGTAGCTGGTCTCCCCTAGGGTTGGTCAGTCCCCCACCATGACGTATGGTGGTCATCTTTTCCCTGAATTACCACCATCTCCTTCCTACTGTCGTTCCAAGGGCCCTCCAAATAGATTATTTGAATATCGAGTGCTCTATTTTGGGGCAATCTGACCCTTTTCGGGGGAACTTTCTATTCGGTAGACAATCGAGTGCCATGTGTCACGCTGATTGGTCGTGTTTTAGCATAATTTGACTGTCATCTTGATTGATAAGAACTCATGGGGGATCCAATTTCACAGATTGGACGCTTTTATTTCCTTTACAATTAACACTCAAATGAAATTCCCTAAACTGGAAAATATTCCGTTTACTGCTTTATACAATTATAAAATCAATTTATCATAATTTTTCAGTTGAATTCTTTTTGTTACAGCGAGCGATGCGCTTGGTCGAATCGACAAGGAACCGGCATCTCCAGAATCTATACAAGGTAAGAAGAAGCCACTGCTTGATATTTTTTTGTCACTGGAAGATATTTATGCGAAAATTTAATTCAAAGTTTTTCTACTAAATCAAAATGAAGATAGAGACTGATTCTAATTAAATTTGCACAATCTTCTTATTTTATGAACTTTTTGAAATTCTTGTTTCTAGATCATTTTTTCGTCCAAAGTATAAGAACTGTTAACTGACTTTTTTGACAAAATTGATTTTTTATATCATTAGAATCGTGAAGAAATTCTGCATTTAATTGCCCTTGTAATTTTGAAAAAATAGCATTAGTTTTTTTATTACAGCAATGCAATGAACGAAAAGACCAACTGAATTAAAAATCGTATTTGAGAAAAAAGTGTTAGTTAACACAAATTTTGGAAACGCTTGTGAATAGGTCACAGTTCAAGATTTAGGAAAGCGTCATTGGATATTGAAGCTCTCTTTCGTGGGAAATGCTTCGGGACATGAGACACTTTACAAAAATGGAAAACCTTATGTGGTTAGCATTTTCCAGAGAAAGGAAGACGCTCGAGTCGGAGATCCGTTTCCTATGACAAAGAAGGCTAAGTGCATTTCGTTTGATTCCGTTAATCATCGACTAAATTCAGGGAAATTCATTTGTTTCAGCAATACGTAAAAGGAATTTCAATTTTACAAGTAAATTTTTGCAAGACATGTTCCTGTACATGTTTTGGAATTTATATTGACCCACAATAATAAATGTGTGATAATTGAATTGGCATGGGGTCAGTTACTTTTTTTCCAACCTAAAAGGTGGTGGAACTATAAAATTTCAAATTTTTTTATAAAAACATTAAGGTATCGAGACCGCCTTAGAAAATAAACCTTAATAATTAAACTGAAACGCGTGCCATTTATGAGTTATTTAATAATCTAAGAGTAATCTTTATTTTTGTTTTTATTATTTTAAATAAGTTAGTAAACCATGCATAAAAACTTTGGTAAAAAACTCATGAAAAGTGAAGGCCTGGTGTTGGACGACAGTTCAACGAAAGGAGAGGTACAGTTTTTGGCAGTAAAAAATTCCAGATTGCGCTCGTGAGATTTTGAGGTTGACAAACACAAGCAACACATAAAAATCTCAAAAAAAATACAAGAAATGCGAAAAAACACGAAAAACACAAAAAAACGCGAAAAAACTCAATAACAACAAAAAAAAATTCAAAAAACACAAATAAGAACAAAGGAGCCAAAAATCAACAGTTTCAAAAGGAATTAGAGAGAATTAGGAATTAGCCAATTGGAAGGAAGAGATTTTTTTTAAAAAACATTAATCACTTTTTAAATTCTAATCACTTCACTAATCTGGAGCACGACACTGACTTTGAAATGTATTTTTCAGGAAAAGAGAAAACAAAAATCCCAAAAAAAAAGGCGAAGTGACATTAACGCTCTTTTTCCAAGTATTTTCAAGATGTAAAAACTGTCAACTGTATTTTTCAATAGTTAAAATTAAAATTTTGCATTTTTTTTCTTCCACGTTTAAACTACCCCTACATTTACTAAATGCCGATCAAAAATGAAGCAAAAACCCCTAATAAGATGCGACGTTTTTTTGATAAAAATAGTTTTTGGCCTTTTTTTTAGCTTCAATTGAAATGCTCAACTTTCATTTTTCTTGAGTTTTACAATAGTTGAGAGTTTAGGTTTAATTCTGCTTTTTCTGTTCTGGAGCCAGTGCCATTCGCCTAATTTTTTCCACGTAAACTCTGTCATAAAGTCAATTATAGTTGGCATCATGAGTCCCTTCTCGAGTGGCTGGTGGTTTGTCATTTGCGTTTAAGAACCCCTATGGCCAAAAAACAATGGAGCTGCCCTTTTAACTTAGTGTTGCGAGAGAATTGGGGAGAGGAAAGTGACGGTGCATTATGTGTATCTCTGGTTAGCGATGGAATCTTGCAACGGATCGTAAAAACATTTTGGTTTCAAAGTCAACCAGACGACGAAGCACCCTAATAATAATCGACCTACAATTTGCAAAAGCCCTCAGGTTTCGCTTCGTGGCTGACCTCTCGCTCATCAACCCCCTTGCTCTACTTTGTTTCGGTGCCTTCTGTCTTTCTTTCCTTTAGTTTCTTGTTTTTTCTCGTTTTATTTCAGTTAGAAAATCGGCGCCAGTTCCAAAGTGCAATTGTAGCCCAAGTGAAATTGTTGAGGGGCGGGGTTGGCTCTCGCTCACGTGACTACGACAGAAAACGAAAGAGATATTCTACATTCGGTGCATTATAGGAAGACTCGTGAGAAATCATAGGAGTTAGGAGATGTTAAAGTAAAAATTTTCTTTTTTATGCCTTCAAATGTGCATTTCGGGCTTAAGGTAGTTGATCCACGAAAATTAGTAGACCTCAGGCAAAAATAGATAATTTTGCTTTCAAGAGTAGTAATATTATTATTGAAGGGCTGTTTTGGAAGAGAAAAGATTAATTTCCATGAAAAAAATTTGAAATACAGAAAAATAATTTTATTAATAAATTTTATCTTTGCCTCAATTTTTTTTCTTATCGCTTCTTACCAAATTTTAAAAAATTATGGGATTTTAATAAATTTTCGAAAATGAATAAATTATTATTAAATTCAGCAATTTCTTTATAAAAATTTCGTTTTTCAAAATCTTTTTTTAATGGTTTCAGCGATTAAAGAATTTATTTTTAAGAAACAGGAACGATGAAGTTGTGGGAAATTTTTTCTCTGAAAAAATGAATTATGATTTACTAGAATCGCATAATTTTTTAAAATTTGGTAAGAAGCGATAAGAAAAAAAGTTGGGACAAAAATAAAATTTATTAATAAAATTATTTTTCTGTGTTTCAAATTTTTTTCTTGTAAAATAATCTTTTCTCTTTCAAAATAGCTTTTCAATAATAATATTGCTATTCTTGAAAGCAAAATTATCTATTTTTCCTGAGGTCTAATTTTCGTAGATGAAAACTACCTTAAAATCTTTTCTCGGATTTTTTAAAAACGATTTCTAAATTATAAGGTAATGGGATTTTTCAAGCAGATATTTCGAAAATATTTCCGTGAATATAAACACTAGAGGGTTTGTTAGAGAAAGATTGATGTGTATGTTAAAATAAAAAATATCACAGAAAATTCTTGCACTTTCTTTCTGTTTTTTTTTATCAAATTTTATTTAGTTTTATGAATCATCTTTTCTCTTCACATCCAGAAAATAAATCCTTTGAATCAAAGAAACATTTCTTTTATTAACTTCTGAAGGAAAAATGTATTTGAATTAAAAATAGATTTATTTAATTCTATGAAATTATCTTCTATGTAATAAAATATTTTTCTTTAGATCGTAAAAACTTTCTGAATTTACACAAATTTTTTCCTTGATCGCTTATTAAATAAATGTTTCCTTAATTTGGAGAAACTCTTCTCATAATGTTTCTTTAAATTTTCATTATTAATGTGGTTCCGCAAAAAACGAAAAAAAACTTTTTATACACAAAACATCACAGCTTATTCAAGATCCAAAATAAATCACTGATGAGGGCTCCGATCAGAGCCGAAACGTTTGATTATGTAAAACTCTGAGTTTTTATTAATCTTCGACCCTAATGCCAACTATCAACACTAACACATATCTTCAACCATTAATTAAAGGTCAATTCAAGTCTAGAATATGAATATTAAATATGAAGATATAGATTTCAAAAAGAGTTTCCAAATTCAATGAAATTATTTCAAAGTTAATGAAAACAATTTGTTTGGATTAAAGAAATTTTTTTTTTAAACCAAAAAACTTAGTTTAATTCAAAACAATTTTTTCTTTCATCTTAAATAAAAGATACGTTTTTTGGATTCCAACAAATTGCTCTCTCAGTGCTCAACTGTACACATTCCACGAAAAAAATGTATACTTAATTTTCTTACATTCACATTATAATTTCGAAAAATAACAAAATCCAACTCGAAGTCATTCTCTGCAAAGAATGAATCCTATGGGACACAAAGAAGCATCATCTCGTTGAAGGAATGCGAATCGGTTCTCGTTGAAAAAAATCGGTGCACCCTTTCCGAGTTTCGAGGACCCATTTGAAATTCCGCGAGTCCTCCGGGCGGAGGGTTATACCAAAGGAAAAGAGGAACAATCTTAGACAAAAAATCCTCGATCTTGGTCTCTCGGAAATCTCGAACCGGTCGTAACCAGAGAACTTGAGGCCTTCTTCCAATGAGTTCTTGGTTATCTGCCTACGAACCAAAGGAGATGTGATGAGGGTGGGGGGGGGGGGGGGGGGTGAGAGCGAGAGAGAGGAGTGAATCGTGTCTTAGGAAAAGAGCAATAAAGAAAGAAAGAAGCAACAAAAAGAGAGAGAAAGAGAGAGATCGCCAACCTGTGTTTTACTTTATAGCATTTATCTCGTTGTTTGTCTTATTGTTATTAGTTCTGTGAGTCAATTAGTAATTTTATTTTAATGTGGATTCCCTGAATCGGAGCCAGCACTACCGGATACTCAGCCAGCCGCTAACGGCGATATTGTACAGCCGGGGAAAGAAGGAACGAGAGTGGGGGAAAGAGGCCCCAACCGATGGTCCCAGTAGTTGATGGAGGGGGAAGAGTCAGGAGTGGGTCCAACAAGGGGAAGGGGCATGTCATTAGGAGTCATTAATACCATGGACCTCTGTAATTTGACACACTTCCGATTGCCTAGCGCCACTATCCACCACCCGCTTCATTTTTCATCACAAATAACCACGCTAGGTAGGGCGAAATCGTTGCTAGAACTTACTAAATTGTACAAGATATTCGTGTCATTTTCGGTAGATCACAGTAGTTCTCGGACAAAGTATTATCAATCGTAATTGAAAATAATTATTCAGAATTTATTGATGTGTGGTCTTCGAGTTGCTTGTCTTCAGGGCCGGCTTTACCGTATAGATGAAATAGGCAATCGGCTAGGGCAGGAAAGTAGGGGTGAAATTTTCATTTTTAAAACGAGAAATCGATGGAAAAAATATAAAATACCCATCTCTTATTTTTAATTTTAAAAAAGTGTGTAATTGATTATATTTTTCTTGATTTTTTTTTGACAATAAAGGAATGAATATAATTTATTTGTATTTTGTGAACATTTTGTACATATATTCCAGAAGAAATTGTGAAATTTTCAAATTTTTTTTTTGAGAAACATGAAAGATATCGGCTGCTGCCCATCAAACGTCATTATTTGAAGTCGGTACTTTCGAACATTCTGAAAGCCACAGATTTTATCTGAAATCAATAAGGTTCCATATTTAGCTTCGTCACATATATGGTTTCTATGTGAAACTAATTCCACCAAGAAAAATGAAAATCATTTTAAAAAACCCTTCTTAAACCTATTTCCCCCCATAAATTGAAGGTGCGCAAATATTTATTCCGCCTAGGGCGGCAAATTTTCTTAAGCTGGCCCTGCTTTTCTTTGTATGAATAAATCGAAGTTGGTAATTATAATATATTCCAGAAACCATCTTGAAGGATTTCAAATTGATAAAAATCCTATCCAATTTGCGAGTCTTAATGATAATGATTTACGATACTGATTTTATTATTCACGATCATTCATTAATTCGCTTCCTGGAAGGCGGTTGGATAAAAGTGCAGTGCAAATTTAATGTCGAGAGTTCACTTGGGTAGGAGTTGTAAGCGATAATCGCTTGTTTATTTATGCCACTAACGTACAGCACACCTGTTTCACCAATAAGGCTCGACTCGAGATTCCTTCGTCTTGAACTCTCGAGGAAGATTTCTTGAACGGAAACAAGATGCGAGACTTAATTTCCTTCTTTTTAGACCTCGTCAATCCGTTACCTTTCGACTTCCTTGGTCTCCTATAAGGGACGTCTCACCCTCTTCAGTATATTCTTATTTATGGAAAATTGAATATCTAACTACATGTGAACATTTTAGTAATTATTTCACTAATATATGACTTTGAAATTTAAAAATGGCACTTTCACTATAAAGCTAGAATATCTAACAGTTCTGACCATTTTCAGAACTAGTTAAATTTAATAATACTTCAAATGTGATACTTAATATCACGAATATTTCAATTGCATTTTTATTAATTTTTAAATATAAATTTATTATCATTTTTTCAAAACATCTCAGAATAAATCTGAATGCGAAAATAAACAACTTTCAATTTTTTTAAATATTGAGTAAAATTATATATATGGATATTATAATATTATTTTTCTACTAGCGGGCCATAAAGTGGACTTTATTTCCCCGTGCGGGGCAAACAAATCCACTTTCCGACCCTATAGTAGAAAAAAAATCGTGTGCAACACGGGAAAAACATTTATTTTACTCGTGTGATTGTTACCCTTGCTTTGCTCGGGCATCAAACTTCATACTCGCAAAATAAATTTTTTTTCCCCTAGTTGAACAATGTACTAATGTTTATGAATCGCCTTGCTTGCAAATTCAGTGTTAAATGGATTGTCCGTGAAGCTTATATACAAAATCGTTTTCTTGAAAAATAAACGCCATCGTCCACTCGTAAAAATCATCATAAACGTCTCGAATTTCTTAATTACCCAAGTGCGAAATTAGATACGGCCCAACACTGGCCCAGCATCGCCAAAAATTTGCCGAAGATCGGCTGCCAATATCGTGCCGTTGCTGGAATGATAACTCCGGTATGCACTTGGCTACCAATGCTGGCCCAAACTCTGGCCGCCAGCACTTTTTTTCGGCACAACAACGGGCCAAAGCTGTGCCGAACTCTGGTTTTCTCACTTCCAGGATGGTTTGCCGTGGTAAAAGTGACACATGGCCCAGTAATGTGCCGTCCATGAGCCCGACTCTGGCTCTTCTACTTTCAGAACTGGATGCCATAGTAAAAATGACAATCGGCTTGGTATAGGGCCGATACTGGGCCAAATTGCGGCTGAAGGTCGGTAAATTTAAACAGTCGACAAAGGCCGCCGTTGTCGGCCCAGCACTTGACCAATGCAAACAGTGATACTGGCCCATTAACAATAGCCGACTCTTGGCTGCCGATATTGGGCCAATATTGTGCCGTATTATCACCTTCGGCAATTCGCACTTGGGTAGGTATAGGACAATAGTCTTCTTCAAGGAGGAAAAGAACCTCTCAGGATTGCTTATAGAAAAAAAATTTCGGTCAGCAAAGCCACATGTTCCGAGTTGGTTTTTAAAACAGTTCAGATCATTCTATGAGAGAAGTTTTCATAAATGTAAAACTTGTTCGCGTTTTGCCATTGAGAACCAATTTGGCATCCTTCTTTAATAATAAACATTTTTTTGAAAAAAATTCCGGTCGGTTCGTGTGCAAAACCTTTTATATTTTTTCATTTCATCCGGTTTTTTATTCATAGTGAACTTCAAATATTTTTTCAATTCGTTTTTTTTTAATCTTCTATATTCTAATCCTTTACAGAAATTTTGAATTAATCTTTGAATTTATGGCACTGAAGAGGGCCCCCATATATGGCCGAAACGTTTGCCTTTCTTTCTTTTTGCGCATTTTTAAATCTAATAATAATTTTAATCAAAGAAAATAAGAAGAAACTGACCCTATGCCAAAATAACAAGAAATGAACAAAAATTCTATGAATTTGGGTCAATACAATAATAAACATGTTATCAAACATGTCACTGTGAAATTTAAAAATTATAGTTCGATCTCTTCCTTCTATTTGTCATTTCAGTATTCTGTTTTCCACGATTTACATATAATCATGTAATTCATTTTAGTAACGTTTCTTCCTGAAAGTAAAATAAACATCTACTTTTTACGTTTCCGCGAATCATACAAATCTAGGATTAAATTATTATTTGTAGAAACGATATAAATGCAAGTTGTCAGACGATTGCTTAAAATTCAAAGTACGTCGATAAACCCGACGAGCAGGACGAATACGTTTTGGTGACTTTGTTATTCAAATTTGCGAGGCACCAGCTTTCAATCCGGGAAAAGCGTTTTCCCCAACTTTTCAATTCACGCTTGCGGCACGAACCGTCCACGCGTATCGGCCCTCAGCATATTGTCCAGAAAATAAAATTCAAATGGTTTCTTTCCCCGATCAGATTTTCACCGTCATTGTAATTATTATTGTGTATAATTATATTATGTGTAAGTAAAAATTAAAGATTCATCGTTATATCGTTCGCAAGAACTTTGCGAATTTAAAGATTATGTTCACGTGGCGCGTTCACTGATTCCTCAGTGAAATCAAAGCCGGGCACTGATTCATCAGTTGATATATTTTCACTGATATAATCAGTGACTATTTCACTGATTCAGGTTCAGAGAGGAGATTAGTAATTTTTTTACTTATCTAAACTAGTTTTTCTGGACGCTAAATGAAACGTAAAAAAAATCTGTTGATTAAACTGAAATTATTTTTTCTACGATTTTAATATAAAATATACAATTATTTAGAACAGGAATTATATCGACCCTCAATAACAATATTTGTAATGTTAGATAATTGGCTTTAGGGTCCATAAATGAAAAAAACAGTAGTTTCACTCAAACGTTTCGACTCTGATTGGAGTCCTCATCAGTTATGGAGTCAACAAATATCCTTATATTTTTTTTCTCCAAAATATTTTTTGAATATTGGTGCTTTTCTCAAAATATTCAAATAAATAAATCTCAATCCTAACAAGGTATTCAAAACTTATTTCATTATTAAATCCTCAAAACTCTGCAATGAATGGACACATAGGCCTCTTCAATTTTCTTTAAAAATGTGTGGGACCGTTACGACTCCGGTTACAATTTACTATCCTTCCTTTATTATCGGGACAGTCTGGTCATCTGGTGTTTATCCTTCCACTTTCCCTTACAATCACAGTTCTACTTATATTAAAAAAATTTCCCTCCATCTTACTGGTTTTCTTGCCTACAACTGTCTTTTCTATGCACCCGGAAATCAGTCACTAAACGATCCTCTTATAGTAAGTTTGTGAAAATGTGTCTTCAAAAACAGCGACGTAGGAAAAAGATTAAATTAAAATCAAGATTAAACCTATCAGAACCCGAGGGATTACAATGATTTAAGGTTAGAAAATTTAAATTCATAACAGATGAGATGATGAATTTGGATCCTATATTATAATATCACTTAAAGAATTCGATTTTTAATGCAAACAATTTTTTCCATGTTTTCATCGAAGTTTTTGAAGCCTTTCATCGAAATTGTTATCGAAGTTTTTATAGGCGTTTCTGATCGAGTTTTTTTGCCCTTTTGAGTTATTTATTCACATTTTATGTACTCACATCCACATTCTAAGTTACATTTATACATTAACGTGTCTAGTTTTTTTATCTCAGTTGTTTAAAAATGTATAATTTTATGTCAACTTTCTCATGTTTTTACTTTTCACACAATCCCAAAGAAATTTCATGCTTATTTTATCGAAGTTTTTTAGAGGTTTCATTGAAATTTTATCGAAGTCTTTATGGAAGTGTTGTTTGCGTATTTTTAAGGTTTTTTAAGGTTTTTTTTCATATTCATCAAAGTTTTACCGAAGTTTTTCGTAATTTTTTGAGTTATTTTTTCTCACATTTTATACCTGCATCTACAATTTAAGCTACATTTGTACATAAACGTGACTAGTTTTTTATCTCAGATGTTTTTTTAAAATGTATGTGTTACTTTTCAATATCAATTCTTAAGATTTCTCTCGTGTTTCACCAAAAAATGTTTATGTTTGATTTTATGTAGGTTTTCTCATATTTTTATACTGCAGACAATACCAAAGTTGTACTCAAATGCACAATATTCACTAGTTGTTTTTTCATATTCTAGAAATAAAGATCACTGATGAGGACTCCAATCAGAGTCGAAACGTTTGATTGAAACTACTGTTTTTTTCATTTATGGACCCTAAAGCCAATTATCTAACATTACAAATATATAATTATTATAGCTGATCAGGAATCAAATCGAAGGTTGGGACCTTCGATCGAGTTTTAGGTATTTTGGAATTTTCCTCGCGTGTGTTAATTAAAAATGATATTCAAGTTAATGTGGAACATCATTAATTGAGTGGTATTGGATTTTTGACCAGTTTAGATTAACGCTTGCGGCACGAACCGTCCACGCGTATCGGCCCTCAGCATATTGTCCAGAAAATAAAATTCAAATGGTTTCTTTCCCCGATCAGATTTTCATCGTCAAGTTCTAAGAGAATAATAACTTGTGTTTTTCTGCGATATTATTCAGATTCACTTGAAAAGGTTTTCTCTTGGGAATATCAGTCACGTTGTAAAAAGAGTTAGCAAGTCGATTTTGGAGTTACTTGCGAAAATAAATTTGAATTCATTTCTGAGAAAATAAGTTTGGAAGTTGTAAAATTGAAGTGTTGAAATATGGGAGAATGAATATGGTGAGTTCGCCAGGAGGGATGAGGACGCGAGTAAAGAGTATAAGGTCGCTAATCGCGTAAGGGGAAATGAAAACGAGTAGTGATTCTTTCCTGGAATGAACGAACCGACGAATATGTGGACTGACTGAAGGGAATGGCAAAGACGAACAAACCAGTGATCCGTACACGAGAAATCGCTCACAATTCCAAGATGTTTCCCTTCTTGGCACTTTGTTCTCACGATTCAAGGCAGAACGTCCACCAACCTTGACTTCCGACCTCCGTGATTGTGATATGAGAGCAAAAAAAGGAGATAAACAGATAAAGACGTTACTTATCATTAGTGTGTATTTGCAGAAAGTCAAGAAACGCGAATGTTAAGCTCGTAAAGCAACAAAGAAATGTTTAATGTCACTTTAACGAGACAAACATAAAATTGCAGTCCATATTATAAATTTCTTGAAGGTATTTGAAAATTAAAATTTTTTAAAATAAATCTGAATGATTTTTTATCAGTTTCAATTCAATATTCTTAATTACTTAAAAGTGTATAATTATATTCGTTCAAATAAGTTTGTATTTGCGTTGGGTCAGGTTTTTTACATTAAAAATCAATAATTGATGGACATATTATAAAAATGAAAGCAAAAAACAAATCATATGAAACTTTTGCCTTTAAACAATCCCCCCCCCTTTTTTTTATCTATATGATTTGTTTTTTGCTTCCCTTTTTATAATATGTCCATTAATTATTGATTTTTAATCTAAAGAAACTGACCCAATGCCAAAACAAAAATATTTAAATGAATTCAATTTTGGGTCAAGATAAAGAACAAAGACATGAATACAAACATGTCACATAATAATTGTATAATTATACCTTATCCATTCTAAAATTGATCGAAATTAACTGGAATTGGTACTCGTGAGAATAAAAAGCAGAAATGAAAGAAAAATGGCGTCTCTTCGACGATTCCATAAGATGGGTGTTGTCGGCATTGCCTTTTCTTCGTACATTTCACTTTCGCCGCGCCTGAGACTAGCAATTAGCAATTAAACTAATAACTCTCCAATTGGTGATTCCATTAATGGGGTGACGGTTCTCACGAAGGGAAGAATTTCAATTTCGCCTCTTTATACTATTTATTTGATAAATTTCTTATCAATTTAATTATTTTTTCCGTAAAAAAGACTAAATTAATTATTCAATTGGAAATATATGAGACTCGATATCCTATCAAACTATCTGGATTAATTAACACAGGGGCAGCTGTGTCTATAATTGGAGCGCATAATAAATCAATATAAATAAGTGTTGGAAATGCACCCGATAATGGAATAATCAAATTGGCATCTATCCGATATCTAATCTCCTGTGGCTTTACTAATTTTAGTGACATTCGTTAATTAACGAGCGTTGCAGAGACGATAGTGGGCGAGCCAATTGGCTACCAATGGAGCAGATATAATCCCACGCAACGTTTATTCAATAATTAAATAATCAATATGTATTAAGCTTATTACAGCACGTTCACATGAGATTTATTTGATTGTGTGGTGGTAGGGTTTGTATGTCCTTTAATAGGCGCCATATTGTTCGTAACAACGCAATAAATATGGACGCTAGCAAATGAAGACGATAAATTACCGAACGCCTCCGCTGTCGGCGACGTATGCACTCCTCCATTTGATCCTACCTCTCTTTTATCATCTTTCTCTTTCTTAAGAATCCTTAAAACGTCTAAATTGTAAACAAAAAACCTGAATCTTACGCAAAGAACTCTCTCAATCGGAATTGATGAAAATTAAACTGAATTAATGAAAAGTAAGCCACTAATTCGAATTCATGAAAATTTACACTACTCATTAGTCGTTCTCTAATAATGAGTTGCTAAAAAGTTTGTATTTAGTAATTGAATTAGTAAGGAATGACTGAACTCTCTAAACCTGAATCAGTGAACGGCCACTGATTCGCAGTGACTATTCACTGAAGGCAGCAGCTATAAGTCTTTCACTGAGAATCAGTGAAATTCGACTGACAGATCAGTGAAATAGATTAAACTCACTTATTGAATCAGTGAAATCTTCAGATGGGAATAATAAAAACAGCAATATATTCTAATGATCGATGAACACGTTTATTTTAGGTTAAACAACACCAAAAAGAAATTACGTAATTATTATTATATATTGTAATTATTATTGTGTATAATTATATTATGTGTAATTAAAAATTAAAGATCCATCGTTATATCGTTCGCAGGAACTTCGCGAATTTAAAGATTATGTTCACGTGGCGCGTTCACTGATTCCTCAGTGAAATCAAAGCAGGGCACTGATTCATCAGTTGACATATTTTCACTGATATAATCAGTGACTATTTCACTGATTCAGGTTCAGAGAGAAGATTAGTCATTTTTTTACTTATCTAAACTAGTTTTTCTGGACGCTAAATATGAAAAGTAAAAAAAATCTGTTGATTAAACTAAACTTATTTTTTCTACGATTTTAATATAAAATATATAATTATTATAGCTAATCAGGAATCAAATCGAAGGTTGGGACCTTCGATCGAGTTTTAGTTATTTTGGAATTTTCCTCGCGTCTGTTAATTTAAAATGATATTCAAGTTAATGTGGAACATCATTATTTGAGTGGTATTGGATTTTTGACCAGTTTAGATTAACGCTTCGTGCATCACAAAATGGCTTTTTGCACCAAACACGTTATTTTCACTAACACTAATCAATAGAAGATCATGGCTTATAAACGAAAATTATTTTTAGCATATTCATCAGACCGGAAATAGCGGGTTAGACACTTGACGAGCGAGTAATTTTTCAACCCCTGAATAAGATTAACCACTTACCCCCAACTACTTCCTTCCTGTTTATTATAATCAATTAGCACCCCGTTATCTACCAGCACGCGACTTCACGAGGGTGTACAATCATCGAGGGGTGAAACCCTCCGACGCGTTTTTTATATTCTACTTCTAAACGGGTATACAAGAGTACAAGGACTAGCAACAGGCTGATGAGTGGCAAGATTCTGAAATTTTCCTTTTATTTATTTCCCTTCAATAGGACATTTTTCACTTTCATTTTCTTATTTTATGCTCTACAAATTTCAACACGATTCTATTTTATTTTGTTTGGTTTGATTTAATAGAATCAGAAAAAGATTTGGCTGAATCAATTAAATTTTTATCACTTCAAGGATAGTATTTTGTTGTCGCGTGTACAACTAATTGTTTGGTTAATCCGACAAAATTCTTTTGATGGTAAAATTTGGTTGATCCAACCAACAATTTGCTTGATCCAAGCAAATATTTTTGTTACTTTAAAACACTTTTAAGTATTTGTTAAATTTAACTAAAAAATTTGGTCAAACCAATAAAATACTTTGCAAGTGAATTCAACAAAATGATTTTGTTCATTGAATAAAAATCTTTTTCTCAGTGTACATCAATCGGATTTAAAATTTAGTAATTTAACTTGAAAAGAAAATCATGTAGAATTTAATTCGAATTTTGGAAATATTTAAAGAAAAACCGATTAAGGATGGATTGGAGAAAATTAAGAAATATAAAGATTTATGAAGGTGAACAAAAACCTTAATAAATGCAAGAGAATGTCATGGAATATAACTACAGCTACAAACCGCGATTTTTAAACAGGCGAACTACACTCGTCAAACCACGCACTGTCCATCTTTTCAGTGACAAGTGCAATGCGTCAAAAAAGGCCAATGGGTTAAACCAATTTCCCACACACTTAATCAAAAATCCACTTACTGTTTAAATTATTTTATTGCAACAGATAAATCTAGCAAAATTCTGTTCCTGAAAAATATTCAAGCATATTCAATATTTTATGCAGTAAGAAAGTTTTGTAATTTTATTCTATTCCATTAACAATAAACGAAATTACAGCAAAATATGAATAAAAAATTGTAAATTAAAAAAAATATTTTGATAATATCCTGCTACTTTCGTAGCTTTAAAATCTCAGAGCGTTTTCAACAATGAAGGACTTACGTGAGTGTTACACACAGAATAGCAAAGTGCTTTACTGGCAACAGGGGAAAGGGATTGAACACGATCTAGAAGAAGTTGGGATGGGGGTTAAGGGGGATAAAAAGGTAGAGGGGGTGGGGTTTTTTCCGCGCGCCTTTCCCCGAAGATCTTTTACGCTTCTGCAGAAACTCGATACCCTCGTCAGCCATTAAGCCAACGTTGTGCGTCAGAAAGAAATGGTATGTATAGGGAGAAACGCGATGGGAATGACGGCATTGATAGCCCGGGGAATAGGGGGAAGGGGGCAATATTCGATCCTTTCATCTTCTTGCAAACCTCATGCAATTAACGAAGTAAATTCATCGAAAGAACGCGAAACAGAAAATTGAAGAGGCGCAAGTGGGATGCAATAATTTTATGAGTATTTCATGAAAATTTACAAAATGACTAGTCTCTGGAATTCAACAACTGCAATTACATACACTGAGATCATTTTTTTTGTTGGATGCAGTAACTTTACCGAAACAAATATATTCTATGTTTATACGAAAAGTTTAACTTTATTGTACGTTCAAACAAATTGTTTTCTCAGTTCATGATTACTTTTTAATTTATAATTATTATTTTTTGTTCTTTGGCCTTTAGCTTTGCAATTTCCGCAAAAATGAGTGGGAATTCATAAAAAAGGGGTCCAGAAATCTGTTCTCGAAAAACCTACAAAACTGGGAATGACAGAGCAGAATTGGAGACGTATCGAGCCTTGGGGCAACGAAAATGCGTCGAAAGACACTATTAGAGGGACGAAAGTCGAACAGAATGAAAGACAGTAAAAGGGGAGTGAGTTTCTGGCGACTCCCATATAATTGACATTTCGCGAGAAGTCCGAGTATCTTCTTCGTCTAGAGTCTAGACAGCGATAATCGTTACAAAAGGATAAACTCATATCCAGGTAAAAGCGCCGTTTAGTCGCGATGTGCTTGTGAAAACGAGCCCTAAAGAACGAAGATGAACGTTCGAAAGTCCAAGACACCGACAGGGAATAATTAAATTCATTAATCGCGGCCTTGATGGGCGTTGATGGCTTAATTATCAGTAGCCAGCGCACTAATTTTTCATAATGAACTCGAAGAACCGGTCTTGATGAAAAAACAAGGTTGACTCTATCTCAAGGGATACATTTTTTTATAACTAATTACCCCTTCATTTAAAAAACACTATTTGGATTAATTTAAGTAAAAAAACTCTTATCTGACATTTTTAATGATGTGGGTCTAAATGACCCGTATGGATAAATTTGATCGGTGCCTGAAGCAAGTGACCACAATGGTGGTTCTATCGCGATTTCGTTCATCAGCAGCCATGAGGGTTGATGGGAGTATAATAAAAAAAAGCTCTGCGGGAGCTTGATAAGCCGGAGGGTATTTCACACTCGGACAACCCTTGTATCGTCGAGGGTGGTAATGTAGCGTTATTTAACTCGGTTACTAACTCTCTCTGACTCGTTTCTTCATCGCAAGAAACGCAAAAAACGGGGGTGCTCGTCGTCCCGTGAAAACACAAAGGGGGCGGTGACACGCATAAAACAGCAACCGACCCCATTTAAACTTTCTCATAGACGCCATAGGACTCCAAGCTCTAAAACTGCAACACTCCTCATTTCTCCTATAGTTTAATTTCATTTATTAGGTTTATAAATTGTTTGCTACTGCGGAGCGTCGCCACCGACCGAGACATAAAGTCAGGAGATAATAATAGATTTTCATTACATAAATAGGAGAGCAATTTAAAATACCAAGATAAGATCTAGATGCTCAGGTATTTTTCTATATGCCATTGATAATCTAGTAATATTTAGTTCCTTTTTCGGCAAAGTGAACAAGTGATTTTGGAAAAGTGGAATTTCGGACAAATAAATACACTAGCGCTCAAAAATTTAAGTTCACCTGTTGTTTAAGGTAGTTGAACCACGAAAATTAGACCTCAGGCAAAAATAGATAATTTTGCTTTCAAGAATAGCAATATTATTATTGAAGCGATATTTTGGAAGAGAAAAAATCAATTTTCATGAAAAAAATTTGAAATACAGAAAAATAATTTTATTAATAAATTTTATTTTTGACCCAACTTTTCTTCTTATCGCTTCATACCAAATTTTAAATAATGATGCGATTCTAATAAATCACGGATCATTTTTTCAAAAAAATGATTATCTACAACTTAACCGTTTCCAATTTTCTAAAATGAATAATTTATTACCAAATTCAGCAGTTTGTTACTAAGAATTTTGTTTTGAAAAATTGATTTTTAATGGTTTCAGCCATTAAAGAATTTATTTTTAAAAATCAGAAACGGTGAAGTTGTGGGAAATCTTTTCTTTAAAAAATGATCCATGATTTATTAGAATCGCATAATTTTTTAAAATTTGGTAAGAAGCGATAAGAAAAAAAGAGCGGTCAACAATAAAATTTATTGATAAAATTATTTTTCTCTGTTTCAAATTTTTTTCATGTAAAATAATCTTTAATCTTTCAAAATAGCCCTTCAATAATAATATTGCTATTGTTGAAAGCAAAATTATCTATTTTTGCCTGAGGTCTAATTTTCGTGGATGAAAACTACCTTAAGCCATCTTCGAAGTGTCCTTATTTTAATAAAAACAAGTTAAACATTTTTTTCGATAATGGCATGAATGTTAATTTTATAAGAATATATTACAAAAAATGTCAAATTCGCATCTTTTTTTTAGAGTATCTTTAGAGTAATCTGCCAACTGGTCAAGAGATTTTTAGAATTTTTTCTTAGATTCTACCATGGGGTCAAACATGATATAAAATAGTTGTAAATTTGAAAATAAAAACTGTACTCTATACATTATATAAATAAATATAAAATATCAATATTTTTATAAATATTCCTAACTCTTATTAAAATATGATATACATAGATTATAAAAAAATTCTTTTAAGAAACTACACATTTTTTAAATTTTACAACTATTTTGTATCATGTTTTACCCCATGGCAGAATCCAGGAAAAAATTCTAAAAATATCTTCATCAGTTAAAAAATTACTCTGAAGACTTATCTTTAAAATGAGACCAAAAACTTTGAAAATTTTAAATTATTTAACACTTTTGAAAAATATTCAAATTTGACGTTTTTTGTGATATATTTTTGTAAAATTAACATTTTGCCTCCAGCTTCGAATCATTAGATGCAAAATTGTATTAATATTCCTGTTATTATTGAAAAAAGATGTTAACTTATTTTTATGAAATATAGTACTTTCCAATTTAGAAATCTTCTCATTCACACAGAAAAAAGATCAGTAAAATTTACAGGAAGTTCGGTACTTATTTGGACAACATGACTTTTTAGTAAATTTTACAAGAAGTTGAGTTCAATGAACAGATTTTCTGTACAATTCACTTAGCGTACAGTACAATCAACTTAACTCGGATTTTTTCGTATTCAGTAGATTTTACTGGACGCTGAGTGAAACGTACAGAAAATCTGTTAATTGAACTCAACTTCTGGTAAAATTGACTGAAAGGTCATCTTGTCCAAATAAGTACCGAACTTCCAGTAAATTTTACTGATCTTTTCTCTGCGTGTTGATTAATTCGATTTAACGATTCTTTTATCATAGATTCTTTCATCAGTGATCTCAACAATAAACGTGCAATTAAAACATAACTAAGATCTAAAATTTCAATTAATAAAATGGTACGTTGTTAGAAAAATTGGCTTTAGGGTCCAAAAATGATTGAGTCGATTTATTTTTCCAACAACGTACCATTTTATTAATATTGAGGGTCAATACAACTTACACAACTTTTAATTATTTCAATTCATACTAGACTAAAATATAAAATCTAAACTCGAGCCCCACAGCTGAACAAAAAATCAGTTGATTTCAAGGAAAATCAGTATATCAGTAACCAGTCAAAAGTAAACAGATCTCCGATAAATCAATAGAAATGGCAACTCTGCTACTGCCCTAAAATATCAGAAAATCTTAGAAAATAAAAAATAACGTCTAAATTTAACAATGTAGCCTTATATATTGGAAGATGAGTTTTTGATCTTAATTCTTGAATGATGGAAAGGGAAGCTCATGAGGTAACACGTGCAGCTTGGCAATATCTGGTGATACGTTAAGGAAGTCGCATAAATCGGGGTCAGTATAGCGTGAAAATAGAATGTAAAGCGTTCGCAGAGCCCTCGGGCCTCGAAGGTTGAAGGCCCGAGGTCGACTTTCCACGGGGGTGGTTTGACGTGTATGACGTGCTGGACACGTGACCCGACTACCAAGCTAACAATCACTGCCCTGCACTACGCCGGACGAATTTTAAATATGGGATATTCAAATAATCTCGCCACTACAATTCCCTATGGTCTGCACAGCTTCCATCTTCTCAAATGCAGACGAATATTTTTCACAAAAAAGCTTTTATGTCAACAGCAAAGAATTCGAGAAATGCTACGTATGAAAAATCAAATAAAATATTAATAAAAAGAATATATGTTACTTCTAGGGGGACTTTTGCGATTTTCGGATCTATTTATTAGAACCTGTTAATGAAACATTTAGCTATAGAGAATTAGAGTAGATCTAAAGTTGTTAGATTTATATAAAATGAGTTTAACAATGTGTCGAAAACTAGGATTTTAGCATTCTTGACATGGTCAGCTTGCAGGGCCACGACGTCATACATCACTGCCAGCTGAACGAGGGTGCCAATGCCAAATGGACCCAGAGTGCCAGTCTCGATCTCCCTCGCGGAAACGCCCTTCTTTATATGCATGGCTTCATTTCCTTATCGGAAGTTCAAGGTGGAAAACATCCGCAGTGGCCCACCGCCATCTTTTTTAATTATCTACGCTCAATTTTGCTTTAACTTGACCATTTTTAAACTTATTTTTCAAAGTTCTAGAGAAAGCTGAGTTAAATGCATATCTTCACGGAGAAAAATAGATAATAAACCGCAATATCTTGATATTAGCAGATAATATATTTGCGATTTAACTATGGGACAGCCATCTAGATATTAAAACAGAGCATTTACAGATATTAAAAAAAAGATGCTTATTCGCAATATCTAAGATACTAAACTAAACAACCCAATATTTTAATTTGAAATAACTCAGATGTTAAACTGAAATACGCTAGATATCGGGACATAGTATTTAAGATAATAAACTGTAATATCTTAGATAGGTTTTAATGACAATTACTAGTGCTCTTTCTCTGTATGTACATATGTCGAAAGTCAAAGGCAAGGCAACCTGTTGATAATTGGAGATTATAAAAACGTTCAAAATAATTGTAAACATTTGTAATCTATTACGAATTCCAGTAAGCAAATTCCGATTCGAAGTTGTATTTGAAAATGGCTATATAGAGAACGTGTTATTGAGAGGTTAGAAAATTCATTTCAAAGATTGAAGGTATAAGAATGACATATTTATATAGATAGATAGATAACTACTACTGATTTCAATACTGGTAATTTGAAATTTCTTTAAAAATGACACTTCAAAATTTCATATAGACACAACATTTTTAATTCAGTGTCGAAACCTTGAACCACGCGACCAGAAAAGCTATGGGCGAGCGCGAAAGACAAATTATATGAAATTCAAAGACTCTGATCACGTAACTTTTCCTCGGGTACGTGCACGCTACTGTTTGTAACATCTTAGATATTAAAGTTTAATATCTAATGTTGTAAATTTCGAATATAATCTGTTATTGTTCATTAATATCTCGTATATTTAAGAGAATATACTAGATATTATGTAGTATAATCTAGATTATATGAGGTAATATCCAACTTTCTACACAGAGAAAAATAGCATCTGCACAGAGAAAAGTGGATGTTCAGAATTAACATCTAGATGTTTAACTATGGGACAGCCATCTTATATATTCAGTTGTAATATCTAGATATTCAGCTGTAATATCTAAGATGTTAAAATATGCAGAGATTAATATCTTAGATATTACAGTTGAACATCTAGATAATACAATTGAACATATAAGATGGCTGTCCCATAGTTGAACATCCATTTTTCTCTGTGTGGTCATAATGACTAGGAATAATGTAGTTGGAAATAAAAAAGTGACTGTAACGAGGGAGACTTGTTGTCGCTACTTGACCCATGGCTACAGTAACATGATTTGTAGCCATGGTAGCCATATTCTCAATACCTGGTCGTGGCGACTAGTTGACATCGTTGAAATTGTCCTTAACTCTTAAACCTAGCTACTATGTGAACTTGAAACATTGAGTTGTCATAGCTAGAATAACGTAGTCGCTATAACCAGTGTAGCAAACTTCACACTCGTTGAATTCGCTGTGTATTGTTTCGAGTAATGCATATTATTTTTCATAGCAACTGATAGCAACTTTTTTGAGAATTTGATTTGATGTGTCGAGCGGCTCGAAACTGTTATTTTAAATCCTACTACTTTTAAAGTTTCAACCCGCTCTACAGATGCCGACAAACAGATTTTCAAAAGAGGTGCTATGAAAAATACAAAGTTCCACGTAGTGATTTGATGCATTTGATTTTACATAACTTTATAGTTGACACTTACATATAGTGACTGTGACAACATTACATAGTCGCTGTGACTACATTACTTAGTCACTGCGAACACTTTTAGTACCTACATTGACGGGCCAACCATTGCTTGAATTCAACGACAACAAGTAGTTAAGGACATTTTCAACTACATATATCACGTCACTATGCCCAGGATTTTTTCTCAGTGTAGTATCTAATTTTTAGTATCTATTTTTCTCCGTGTTGATAAAATCATCTCCATAAATAATTTCTGGCAAAATGATATCTGCCGGTGATTTTGAAAGACATCCTATCAAACAACTCATCACCTTAAAATTTGAAGCATCTGCACTCATCTCGTGCCGTTATGCCAACATTCTCTACAGCTATGTCCACACATGTTTTCGGGGGCACGTGCCAAGAACACCCGCTCAAATTTACGGGGGTGCTAGTTTCAGAGAAAATAGAATCGGTTACTGAGTGGTCTAACTGTTCTTCCGATAGGCTGCATCTGCCAGGAGTATTTCCGATATCGAGGTATCCTCATATCTGGAGTTAATGATGCCATGTGTCGAAGCGCCCCGCTTTTACCTTTCGTTTTACCTGGCCCTTAATTTCCAGCTTCTCAGCTGACAACTTCCAGGCACGAGTCTCATATCGATGAGGATTTTCTTTGTCCAGAACTGCCTCCGAATCTGGACACTCCCAGAGGCACTAAATCAAGTCGAAGATATTTTCTATTCGATCACGAAAAGGTCAAGATTTCACGGGCAGCTGTTTTTCGAACCAAGGCACTGAATATTTTAGACATCACATTTCAAGATTCGTTTTCGAATTTATGGCTCTCAAGAGAGAAAAATATAGCTTTACTTCGAAGCTAAAGGACTTTTTCCCGTGGTTGGCGCCATTTTGTAAACTCGCGGTTTGATTAACATCACGAAGGGTGGGGACAGGAACCCCAAACCATGAACGTAACCAGCGGACTTGCCAGAGGGAGAAATGGGTTCTAAACTGGTGGAAAGGGTTGAAGTCACAAGAAGCACATATTGTACCAAAGAAGAGCTTACACAGAATTCATATTTGTATCCTTCAGGTATAAATGTATATGTTAGCTAGAAGAAGAGTGGCCACGTGCCTCTGGCGGCACGCGACCAACCTAACGGTTTTATGATTTTACCCTACATCGGTCTAAAACCACTCCACCCCTTCTCACCCTTGCCTACGGATCAAAACATACGAGGAGACACTGTTATTCTATTGGCTCTGATCCCCTCGCTCTCTCCCAATCCTTCGTTACATCCATCCTTGCCACGATCTACCTTTACGATTACCTTACGATTTACCTTCCAAATTTATCCAACGAAAATCCAATAAATATTCCCTTGCGAAACTTGAATGAGAAAAATAATAAAATCGCTTTTGTTTCAACAACTTGGGCTTTTTTGCTACAATTTTGGGGAAATGGATCGCGCCCTGAAATTAAATCGGTGAATCACAGCCTTAACGAATCGATTTGGAAAAAAAAGCATTCCACGTAAACCAGGACTGAATATAAGGCGCGCATGCATGAATTTAGAATAATACTGAATGGGATGCCATGCGTGGTACAGTGTCCCCGGATTTCCTTAGAAGCAGGCCTAGAAACATAATCGAATGACGTAAGGCCCTAATAAAATCGTAAGTCGGTTGACAGGCGGCGAATACACGAGAAAACCATGGGATACACCTCCCCCGTAAACCTCGGTGGGTCGCTTTGTTATGTTGCGCAAGGAACCAAGAATAAGAATGGCGACGTAGAAGCAGATGCTGCTTAGACAAAATTTTACCACGTTGATACACGACTAAGAAAAAAAACCCTCCACGCTCTAATGCGATCTGCCATCTTCCTAGGGCGCATCCCAATAGAAGCTTCAATTCATGAATTCAATGTAAATAATGGAAGATGCACATTTTCGACATGTAAAATACATCAAGAAAAGATTCTGTACAAAATCTATCATCCTAGACAATATTTGAATAAAATAGTACGTTGTTGGAAAAAATTGGCTTTAGGGTCCAAAAATGAATAAGTTGATTTAATTAGACGTCTCGGCTCAGATCGGAGCCCACATCAGTGATATTTATTAAAATCCAACTGCTTGAAAGATTTTAATAAAGATCACTGATGAAGTTAATAATGAACACTGATTATCAGTGAAATTTGACTGATTCAGATACCTAAAAAGAGGTTACTGCAAATCAGTCAAATTCCACTGATTGCTTTAGTGAAAATTAACTGATTTAACAGTGAAAATATTTTTTATACACGGAGAAACTTTTTATATCAATTTTTACTATAGTATTTTTTAATTTAGGGAAAAACGTATCACTGAGAATTTTTGTTAGTGAAAATACTAAACTTTATAATAATGATATGAAACTTTAGTATGAACAATAGTAAAATTTGTTATGAACTATGCTGAAGTTTCATATCATTATTATAAAGTTTAGTATTTTTACTAACAAAAATTCTCAAAGTGATACGTTTTTCCCCAAATTGAAAAATACTATAGTAAAAATTGATATAAAAAGTTTCTCCGTGTACTGATTCAATTAATGATAATCAACTGATTTAACAGTGAAATATAGTTTTCAACTGGTGAATCAGTAAAAAGGCAAATCACTGATTCAATCAGTAAAAATTTGACTGATTCAGATTTAGAGAGTGTATTCAAATTTTCTGGCTCAGATTGGAGTCCTCATCAGTGAGAATTTATTTCTATAAAAATACAAAAGAAAGAAACTTAAAAAATTGCACGTGTGAAACTATAAAATTGGTCTAAATAACTAAATTTACAAAATAAAAACTGTACAACAAATTTTTTTTCTACAAAAATAAAAAAGGAAGAAACTTAAAAAATTGCATGTGTGATGGATAAACATTGTAGTAAAAAACGATATAAATTAATTTCACGTGTGAAACTATAAAATTGGTTTATTGGTATATACATCGTATATAC
The DNA here is from genome assembly GCA_030998225.1 of Diplolepis rosae. Taxonomy (NCBI): domain Eukaryota; kingdom Metazoa; phylum Arthropoda; class Insecta; order Hymenoptera; family Diplolepididae; genus Diplolepis; species Diplolepis rosae. Next base: position 10,336,441 of record JAPYXD010000698.1, read on the forward strand.
AAATTGGTATATACATATGTGCGAAAACTATAAAATTGATCTTAATAACTGAATTCACAAAAAATAAAAAATGTAGAAAAAAATTTTTAATCTACCCTGAGAATGATTATATATACAATAAAATTGTAAAAGTTGAGAAGAATTATTACAGAATAAAATAAAGCCAACTAAGAACATCAACAAAATTTAATATTAATATCACTGATGAGAGTTTCGATTTGAGCCGAAACATCTGATTAAATCGACATAATGAGTTTTGGATCCTAAAGTCAATTTTTTCCAACAACTTACTATTTTATTTAAATTGACGCTTGATATAACTTACATTATTTTTAATTATTTGAATAAAACAATTAATACGCAGGAAGGGAAGCATAAAAAAAAGATGACGATTAAAGGGAAGGGGGATTTTTAACAATTCTTAAAAAACTGAAAATTCAATAAAAATCAAATGACGGCAAATTTGTATTTTTTTATGATAAAATTTATTGAGACACATTCTTAAGGTGTGAGTTAACAAAAGAAAATGATGAACTAAAAGGTAAAATAATGGACAAAAGAAAAAAAGTAAAGAGATGTTGAGGGCGGAGAAATGGGGGGATGGAACCGCGAAATCGGGTATAGCGTGAAAATAACAATTTCTCTTTGTGGTGGACTTCGTTAGCCGTGGCCGCTTTTGCCATGACTAGTTGATTTTCCTGCAGACCAAATCGATATTTTATGTAGATCACGCAAAAGGAAAACACGCCCTCATCGTCGGCTTCTCGCCTCGGCACAAAAAGTAGAAACCCACGCAAGGCGCTACCAGTTCCTGAATCTTTGTTCCATTCGGACCGAATATCCTGCAGGGGAAAAGAATTGGGACTTTCCGCGGCAATCTGCTATGGCTAAGGAATAGAATGAAAATTCATTATCCTTCGGACCATTAGATCATTTCTATGCAATCTCGTACACTTCCTCGCATTTACATTTGACCGACTTATTTTTAGGGCATCATTTATCATAAAAGATTTTTCAGATTTGAAATTTTTAATTTACTTTTAACTACTTGCGAATAGCGCCTAATTTCTTGGCGTGTTACTGTGTTTTATGGAGGTATTTAGATCACTGATGATGCAACACTCAAAAAATTATTTTTGTAACACTGTAAAAAATTTCGGGAAATTTCCCTACAATTTCTTAGGGATTATTCCACATTTTCCTTTGGAAAAATTATTTTTATCAACATTTTAGGAAATTTACTAAAAATTTTGAGAAAATGTCCTAAAATTTAGGAAGTTTTGAGAATTTTACCGAACAAATTTTTGAGGAAATTCCGGCAATCTCGCGGAAAACAGCGTCCTGAAATTTCCAGAAAAATTCCCAGAGGAATTTTTTATAGCGTAGTTTACAAATTCTTGAACTTATCCTTTTTAATTCTTAAGTTTTCAGAATTAGATTATTTAAAAATTATTTCAGGATTAGAATATTTTAAAGTTCAAAACGTTCAAGTTTCGCAAAAAATACCCGATTGAGAATCCCAGTTTTATGCATTTTCGAAACCAGCAAATATAATTTTTTTATTGTACATTTTGAGCAAAATTACAAACAGAAATCTTTTTAAATCTTGCAATAAAATTCGTAATTTTTAAAATCGAATAATTTATAACTGGAAAAGTAAGAGAACAGAAATATTTAAAAAATGTAATTCTAATTGAAAACAGTAGTTCTGCCGTTTTGTATTAATTTTTCATTTCTATCTTTTAACCAAAAATTATACAAATCAGGAATCCAATCATCATAAAAGTAACCAGAGTCTAGACTTAAGCACTCTCTAAGCCTGAATCAGTGAAATAGTCACTGATTATATCAGTGAAAATATATCAACTGATGAATCAGTGCTCTGGTTTGATTTCACTGAGGAATCAGTGAACGCGCCATGTGAACATAACTTTTGAATTCGCGAATTCAAAAGTTTCATTACAAAATATAATTATACACAATAATAATTTCAATATATAATAATAATTACGTAATTTTCTTTTATTCGCACCTGAACATTTCACTGATTCAATAAGTGAATTCAATCTATTTCACTGATTCATCAGTCGAATTTCAGTGAATAGTCACTGCGAATCAGTGACCGTTCACTGATTCAGGTTTAGAGAGCAGATAAAAATTTAAAAAATTGAATGCAAAGCTAATTACAAGAAAAATAAATCACTCTCTACTGTTATTTACTTCATGAACAGTTTCGTATTCTCCCAAAGTGTCAAAGTGTTTTGTATAAGTAACAAGTTTGCAATTACACTAAGCATAGAAGAGAAATGTATAATGGAAATTTGCTTTCGGTTCCTGAATGGTACACTATTGCAAAAAATGCCTTTTCGAGCAGGTCCTTCAAGCTATTCCTCAGGTGTCATTGTGTCTTTTTATCACCTGACGGTCATGGGCTCATGGCCCCCTCGATGTCCCTCGGACCTCGTATCCAAGCGGAAGGTCAGGTCCGAAAGTGACTCGGGGGGTCGAAAAGCCAAAAGCGACACATGAAATGTAGCGCAAGCATCCTTAAGGCCAGCTGCATCGTCCCCTGATAGAATGGACCATGCAACGATTTGTGAGTGAATGCGTGGGTGATGGATAGACGCTTACCGTGTCACTCGTGCAAACGTTAAACGGGCCCTTCTTCAATATCCCTTAGATCGCATGATGGGCCTCTATTATGTTTCACGTGTAGGCACCGTACCTATTTTCTCTGGCTTGCATAAGCGTGGGTGCCGTATGTGATGCTCCCCTTGCATCACATCATAAAGCGCAGATAGGCTCGATGATTTACCACGCTACTGCTCCACATCTTTTCAATCTAAATCTCAATACAGATCAAACGATATCTGACCCTGGGAAATTTTTCTTCTTTTCAGATTTCAAGCTCTTTTCATAGATTTTGATATAAAGTGCATCCCAGAATTGGCGCTGTTAAGATTTTCAAGAAATGATGCTTTGTCGCTTAATGGTATTTTTGACATTTCCGAATGATTTCATCTCATAAAATTAATTAAATTGCTTATATACAAATCAGTATTATGTCTTCTATGAAAATTATTCTTGCAGATTTTTCTACTTTAATGATCTTAAAATCCAAATTCGTTCATGTAAGATAACTTTTTTAAATTACAAAACATCTTTCTGAAAATTCGGGAAACATAACAAAAGACAATAAAGCACACATTGACAGAAATGTTCGGAAATCCACAAAATTTTTATGTTACAAAGATAACGTAAAATTTGACGATATTTATGATGTTTTTGAATAAAGGTATCTTAAAATTGTGAAAAATGTATTTTAAAACTACCAAAATATAACAGAATTTTTATAACATTTATCATAAAATTATGAAATTAGCAAAATTTTGAGTTACCCAAAAAGTAAAATTATTCCTGTTACAAGTTTCAGAATATTCGACACTTTGTAACTGAAAATTAAGAAGTTATTTCTCAAATTTACTAAAAAGTAACTGAATTTTTTGAAATTCTATCATAATTTTACGAAACTCTAACTGAATAAAACTCCAGACACGTGTTTCGAAAAATTACGATAGAAATTTCTAACAGTGCCAAATTTTATTTTCACACATGCAAATTCATAGGAATTTGGTCACGTGGTCTGGTTAATCCCTGGCCTTAATGCTACTAATATTTAGTTAGATCAATCGAAGAATTTAATAATTATACGGTTCTCCAAATTTTGTTTGACTTAACAAAAGTTCTCGATTAATTTAACAAACTGACTTTGTTAATTTTTGTAGAATTTAATTGATTCATTTTGATAAAGTTTAATCTTACTTGAGAGACGATTCTACTCAACGAACACATTCGCACCTTAGACCCCGATCGCCTCACTAGAATCTCTGCGTGTGAGTCTAAAAGCTTAAAAATCGAAAGAGTACGTTACAAGAAGACCGTTGGAAGTTACCTCGTTCCACTTTTTTTTCTCGTGTTCTCCCAGGCCGTCGCTAGAAATCCGTTGACGCTGATTTGAAAATGACGCACCGACTCTGAACAAAATTTTTTTATCCCCTCTCCTCAGGGATTTACTATCTCTTTTCAAGTTATTTTCTCTTATTTTCTACATCATTTCTCTTTCTCTCTTCTTTTATACCTTTTCCTCCCATATTTGGTCTTGAACCCAGATCCTTGAAAAAATGTCTTTGACATTAAAAAAGTAACGGCTCTACACCTTATCTAGTAAAAAGGGTGCCCTTGGGAAACTCCCGGACCTGCTAGCGCGAAACTACACAAAAAGGGTAAAAACGGAGAATCTTGAAAGAGGGAATTCACCCCAAAAGTTGGTCACCCTTCGAAACCGAAATGACTTCTCACGGAAACCTAATTTTAGCAAAAAAAAAAAAAGGTAAAAGTGGATATAGGAAGTAAAGATGAATTAGAAAAGGGAGAATGTAATTTAGATGCAAATGCACCAATAGGGGAATTCGGGTACCTGCGATAAATTTCTAACAGGGATGGATCTTTCGCTAGATAAAGAGTGGGGAGCACAATTGAAATTTAATCGTATATCCGCCAATATGGCGGGTCCTCTCAATTCTTTCACATGCTGCGGACTACTTTACACACTACTTTTTTTACATTTTCAGGGGAATCTGCGTCAGGTAAAAAAGATTTGGGAAGATCGAAGAGAATCAGACAGGGGCGTTGGCCTCAGAATCCTGAGATCTGCCAGATTTTCGAATTTTTTCTCTTCTAGCCCTACTCGGTAGTCGCTTCACTCTCTACCTGCTGACGATATTCCATCTTTTTTCTACCCAGGGTCCCAAGGCTGGGAAACTATGGATGGTCATGCGAAAATGCTAAGCGACTTTTTTCGGATCACTGACCCTTCTTAGTAATCCAACAATCCCACAGTGCAATATTTTTTTGAAGGTTTTTTTGGGACTGTTAAGAAATGGAATACAAAATTAGTCAGGCGACAGAATTTCGTCTTCAGAAACAAATTCTATATTTAGCAATAAACCAGTGGCTTTATAGTTCTATTTAGTCCTTTACTGGTACGAATCTATTTCCTTCAAAATAACGAAATAATTTTCAGTTTTATAAACGCACTTTTGTATTTTTATTCAAAAAACATTTAACCTCAAACGATTGCGAAAAATGATTTTGTATACTCTCTAAATCTGAATCAGTCAAAATCTACTGATTATCAGTGAAATTTGACTGATTCAAATAGCTAAAAAGGGGTTACTGTAAATCAGTCAAATTTCACTGATTACTTTAGTGGAAATCAACTGATTTAACAGTGAAAAATATTTTTTTCATTGATTCAATCAGTGAAAATTAACTTATTTGTCATTGAAAAATAAAAAGAAGAAAATTCTTCCCTTATTGATCGCAAACCAACTTCTTTTATAATAATACCTCTGGAGGGTGGCACTAAAAATTCTTTGAAAGTGTTTTTCCTACTAGCGGGTTATAAAGTGCATTTTATTGACCTCTGCGGGGCAATTAAATCCATTTTTCGACCCCCAAGTAGGAAAAAAACCGTGCGCAACACGAGAATAGTACATTGTGCAACTAGGGAAAAAAAAATTATTTTGCGAGTGTGAAGTTTGATATTCGAGCAAAACGAGGGTAACAACCACACGAGTAAAACTAACGTTTTTTTCGTGTCGCGCACGATTTTTTTTCTACTAGGGGGTCAGAAAATAGATTTCTTTTCCCCGCACAGGGCAATAAAATCCACTTTATGACCCTCTAATAGAAAAAACATTTATTTTACTCGTATGTTTGTTAACCTCGCTTTTTTCGTGCATCAAACTTTACGCTCGCAAAATAAACTTTATTTCCCTAGTTGCACAATATATTATTTTTCATACTTTTGGCCAATTTCATAAAATTATGCGACTATGCGCCGGCACAATTTTCACATCCCTATTTACACATCTCCCTCTATATTCTTATTATGTTACGTACGAATAAATTAATTTAAATAATGGACATTAAATGTGTCACAAATTCACTTCTAAAATCAAAATCAAAACATTTTCCAAAAAATACTGCACACTTTGGACCAACCGTAACAATTACAAAACAGATTCAAAATTTCCCTTTCTCTCTCTACCACATTCATCTAAAAATCAAAGTACGTTTGCTTTCCCTTTGAGATTAGATGTACGTCGTAAATTCAGCTGCCAAAAGGGTCTTCGGTCGCGGTGTATCAAAATAATTAGAATTAAAAACCGTTATGCGCGACTGCGTTACACGTGCACTTTGGTGAACACATACAGCCGACAAAACGATCCGTAAACCATAAGCTCGTTTTCTCGATCGATAAATCGGTTCCAAGCAGTATTATGTTGGAGTTACTGATCGAAGGTCACATTAAACTTTCAAAAATCAAGAGAGAGTGAAAGAGAGGGGTCTTTAGAATGAGAGGGGTGGCGAGGGAGGCCGTCATAAGATATGATGATGGATGCCCGAAGGGTTGTTTTGCAAGGTAGGGAGGCCGAACCACCAAGTAAAAGGGTTTTTTCCCCCAACCAATCGACGCAGCGGCCCTGAGGAGAGCGACCAATAACCAGCCTCTTCCTCGGCGTATTGGAGGGGGTAGTTTGCCCTTAGGGCCGCCGATGCGTTGCGTCACTCTGACATTCACTCCGTGTCGGCCTCTTGGTCAGGAATCAGAAAGTGGCAAGTGCTCAAGACATTTTCCAATTTTTTTTTCTCATTTGCCTCGATTTGGAAAACTAATGCTTTCCAAGTGATCCTCGATATTGAAATTACAAATGAATATTGATTAGTCTGGATATTTTAAATAAATTATAATAATGAGTTAACTATTTCATTAAAATGTTATTAACTATTTTGAAGGATTGTGTTGTTTCTAGTGATTCCAAATTTGAGAGAACTTTGTGAATATTGGAGATGTTTTAAAATTTAAGTGTGTTTTCGTGAGTGAATGGTATAGGGTTTAAAATTTTGTGGAATTGGAGGAAGATTTTTCTTTTCGAGAGAAAAAGACGATTTTCATTTTCATGCTGGATTTAGTAAACAGTATCAATGTGACGGTGAAAAGTGAAAGATCGGAGTGTAGTGATTTGAAGATGGTCTTTCTTGAAGACCCGAGGATGATTTTTACGGACATGCGCATTCATGCTACCAGCACACCAACTACCACCCCAACGCGGTATCATCATAATAATCACCGGAAATACAGAGCCCAGAACAATAATGATTGTACGATCTACTTTTTATTATTTCATTTGCTTTCGTTTCTTACCCTTTGTCTACTTATCCTTAATCTACTTAGATTTGAATTAAAAGCGGTTTTATAAGATTAACTCTCGAATTTTAAAAAAATACACTTTTCCGCAGAAGAAAAAAAAGTTACGGTTGAAGTGAAATTCAAAAAGGAACTTAATGTTTTAAATGAATTCCAGAACATTTTTCATTTTGGACTTAATCCCTAATATTCGGATTTAGAATTATTGACCTTATTATAAACAGAAGAATGTTTACATTTCCTAAAGGAAAAATTTCCTTTTATTGTAGTGTTAAATAACAAATAAAAAAGAAAAATTCTTATTTGAGAATTGTTAAAACAAAAGATATTCTTTTTCTGTTGCAGATGCCGATTTGCACGGGGAAGTCGATGGTCCTGAGCTTAGTGGCGATGATAGGAGTATCGCCAGTGACATTCAGGATGGAAATGAGCCACACCTGGATCATGATTCTATCGACTCTGATAGAGAGGCCCTTAATCTGGTTAGTGTTTTATTATCAAATCAACATTCATTTCCCTTTTTTGATCAATAAAAGAAGATAAGATTCAAATCAAATCCTCGTGAAAAATCTATTCAAATCAATTATTCATAAAAAAAACTAGTAAAATATAACTGTGCTAAAGCAAAGCGAGAAGAGTCGTGCGAATTTATTAAGCACGGAGCATGCAAAATTTATCACGAAAGAGAAGTGATTCTCGCATAGAGAAACGCTCATGCAAGTCTCTCTCAGATTAATCCTAAACATGTCATGCAATCGTATAAATTGCAGGTGTTTCCCGTTCACAAGTTACAAGTCAGATATAAATAAAATGTCCGTAATGAGAGAGACTTAATTTCAGAAAGAAACGAATGATCATTGCTTTTCAATAAGAAATGGTTTGATGAAGGTTTTTGAAAAAATAATCGAAATTAGATTCATTTTTCAAAGTTCTCTAGTATTACAAATTTATTTTGAACTTTTCTTTTAGTTTGAAGATTTCCGCTACAGGTGTTTCAGAATTATGAACCGTAGGTAACTAATTAGTGTCCAACAGGTGATGACGACCCTTTGAGGATTGCTTACCTGTCGTTTTTAGCTTTAGGCTGCAGAAAACTGTTGGTTCTTTACTTGAAGTCTGAATATTTTTTTCCCTTTTATCATAATTTATTAAAATTGTCCAATTAATGTAACCTTCTATCATTATACTAAAAGGCTCGTTTTCTTTACACTTGAAATTATTTATTTCTAGAATAATTCGATATTTTTAATCTCCAGCAAACTTTTAAGGTCCCTATGGAATCTAAACATGATTCAAAAAAGATGAGGACTAGTCTTTTAAAAGAAACATCTGTTTAGATCAAAAAGTCCGGTGTATCCCATTTCGACTTCTTGCGTCCACCCTCGAGTGGCATAAAAAGTGCACGAGTTCAATATTTGAGAAATAAATAAAAGCGACCAGTTCTAATAGAGGGGGTGGCTCAGCGGAAGGTTTTATAAAACACAAAAGCTTATACGATGGACCAAGAGTGACCAATATCCTGACCTGGCCGAGTGTAAACACTGCTTTGTTCGACAGCGTTTACTTTACGATATTAGAGAGGGTGGGCCTTCCGATTTCCGATGTTTTCTCGTCTTTCCACGCATTGCCAATTCTCATCCACTAAAAGTTCTAAAGCCCTTCTAAAAAATTGGCTCGAATAATCATAATATTTATATCCGTTAAAATTTCAAGACAAATATAAATAATTAAAAGTAGTCTGAGTTGTATTCACCCTCAATATTAATAAAATAGTACCTTGTTGGAAAAATTGGTTTTAGGGTCCAAAAATGATTAAGTCGATCTAATCAGACGTTTCAGCTCAGGTCAAAGTCCTCATCAGTGATATTTATTAAAATCTAAAAAATACAAAAAAGTCTGGCAATAATTACACATTTTTAGGAATAAATATAGTACTAAAAAGTGTATATCACAAAAAAACAAATAAATATCAAAAATATAAAAATTGTTCCAGGTTACGGATGTTTCGCAGCGAAATAGCAGCAGCGGTACCAGTGGTAGTGCATCTTCGCCCAGTTCCGGGGTGAGTAGTCAGCTGACCGGAAGTCACGCCGGTAATACCGGAAGTTCTCAAGCAGCTCTGGCGGCTCAACTCGTGGGTCAGCAACTCTTGATGCATGGCTCTCTAGGTGCCTTGAGTCCCCAGGAAATCCAAGCCCTGGCTTCTACGCTCCAGCAACAACAACAATCCCTGCAACAACAACTTCAACAGTTCGCCATGTTCCAACAAGCGAATCCAGCAGCGGCAGCGGGACAACTTCCTGCGCAAGCTCAATTCTTTCTCCAGAATCAGGTTCGTAATGAAATCCTTCCTTCGAGTTTCCGAACTCTTACCATCTTTCATAGACTACTACTCTCCTAAACGGAAGTCCTCGAAGGAGGACAAGAGATCCATTCTTCCCGCTCAGCTACTTTAAGAAATTAGATTTTCGCCAGAAGATGCGTCGTTCAAGAGTGTTGTCCACTCAGAAAAGCGTATCTGATCGTTCTTTTGATATCAGATTATGCTCCTTTGAAGAAGTGTTGAATTAGCTTCCAAGGCATCTTACTATATTTCTAGGTCAATACTGGATCAAAGATCTAGCGAGAGTCAATTTTCTCCATTGTTTACAAATCGCAAAATTATCTATCTTAAAAAGTACCAAGATATATTCCCTGATATGTTCGTTGACCGTTCACTAGCCGTTCGCTGACCATTTGCTGACATCGTAATAATATGAATAAGAAGAGAAAAAAAAACATTCAAATTGTTGCTATTATGATTCTGCGCGCACTGAGAAAAATGGATTGTAAACGGTAATGAAAAATATGTTACCGGGTATAATCTTGGACTATTAACTATGGGACAGAGATCCAGATTATAAAAACCATAATCTGTAGATGTTAAAAAAAAGATAGTATCGGATAATATCTTGGATTATAAACTGAAACATACCAGATTTTAACATTTATAATCTACAGATATTATAGTTTACTTTTCCTCCTAAAAATGGGTTTCAATCTTCGAACACGGAAAATGCCCAGCCGAGAAGTCGCAAAGATACACAAAGCACACAAATTTAAGACAACAGCGGAAGATCTATTCACGCCATGATAATTAACGGCCGCCCGGAATATATTAAAGAAATTACTCTAGAGTCACGTGACCTTAAAATTTTGCGCGCGCATGTAGGTTTATTATCTTCAGATGTTACGAATTATTTTCTGAAGATTATAAGTATGTAACATCTAGAGATTATATTTAGTAATATCTTTATATATTAGATAAAGATTATAGATCATACGCTTTAACATATTTTATGTTACCGAATACTATCCTTACTTCTAACATCCAGGATTCATGATCCATTTTTCTCAGTGCGGTGCATTTTGAGTTCAAAGGTATCAAAGTTGATACAGTAATTTTATTTTTTAGCGTTAAAAACTAAAAACACATAATAACTATCATTTAAGGCAGTGGAGTGATTCATCATTTGCGGAACGTCTCCACCGTTAGAGTTGACCATTGGTTGGAGTGAGACACAACTACTTTTGTCTCACTCTAACAAATAGTCAATCCTAACGGTGGAGACATGGAAATTGATGAACCACTGTACTGCCTTCAATGACAGGTATTATGTTCTTTACGTTTTTAATGCTAAAAAATAAAATTATTGTATTAATTTCGATACCTTCAAAAATGTACCGCAGAATCATAATTAAAACAATATAAATGTCTTTTGTGCTCTTCTTATTCATATTATTACGAGGTCAGCGAATGGTCAGCGAATTTGCTGAGCGTTCACTGGACTGGGTCCGCTAGGGTTGGTTATCCAAGATGTCCATGCTTGATTCTATCCATATTTTTTCTTAATAGAAAGGTTTTCATCTTTGTTATATCTTCGTATAATTCAATCTAAACATCCTCCTTTCTTAATCTTCTAAAGCGGAGTTGATAAAACCGTCTCAAAGCAATTTAACTTCATTCCTCTCTTTGAAATGCATCCGAAGGTCTTCATTTGAAAAATGCTTATAATTTGTGCATCCATCGGACGGGAATTTATTATTGCACTCTTCTTGGAATGATTCATCGAGATGGTCCTCTATTCGAATTTCGACTGCTTCTGAAAAAACTCCCGATTGTGTATACCCGATACATATCCTATCGACAGGCATGTTGGCATAATGCGGAGATCCATGGATTGAATAGGTTAGGTTACATTTACTAAGCGTTTGAATGGCAAGCATGTATGGACAGAGTAGAGGCAATGCAATAGGGGAAGAAGTAACAAAACGACTTCGCGTCTAGCAGATTTAATGGGAGCCCTCCTTCGACCTGGGGCCCTGCGCATCTTTTCAAAGGTATGGTATTCTGATGCGATTCGTTAAGGGAAACCTACGGCACCTTGCCGCGGGCTCCCTTTGTTACCTAACACGTGGCTAGGGTGAAGAGTTTTGTCATATATTTCTTTCTTTATTCCACACGAGGATCTCTACGTCTTGCGCCGCTTGTCACGAATGTCTCGAATTTTGGAAGACACACGACCTCTTTAAAAATTCAACCCCTTTGATGAACACGCGCTCAACCTGTTCCAACCCATGAGCAGTTCAATAACATTCTTTTCTGTAAAGAATCTTCCGGTTTTGTGTTCCATCTTACAAGGTCAATTTATTGTAGGTGGATCTTTATCGACACGTGTTATGTCATGGGATCAAGGACTCCCATAATTCTGAAATTTGCTCAAATTCAAATTCTACACGTTCCTGAATATTATTTCAATAAAAATGTATTGCTGGTGCAAAAAGCAATACAAGTAAAAGAAGTAAATTGAATTCAATTAGGTCAATTTCTATACAATTTTGGGGTTTTACATATTCTTATAGTGTAACATATTGGAAATATGCTCTCCAAATTTGAAGTCGATCAAAGCAAAATTGACAGCCCAAGACTGACCCAGCATCGGCAAAAATTTTGCCGAAGATCGGTTGCCAATATCGTCCCACTGCTGGAATGATAACTTCGGTATGCCCTTAGCGGCCAATTCTGGCCCAAACTCTGGCCGCCAACACTTTTTTTTCGGTAGAGCAACGGGCCGATGCTCTGCCGAACTCTGGTTTTCTCACTTCCAGAATGGTTTGCCGTGGTAAAAGTGACGCATGGCCCAGTAATGTGCCGTCCATGAGTCGGACTCTGGTTCTTCTACTTTCGAAACTGGATGCCATAGTAAAAGTGACAATCGGCTTAGTATAGGGCCGATACTGAGCCTCGTTTCGACTGAAGGTCGGTGAATTTAAACAGTTGAAAAAGGCTGCCGTCGTCAGTCTAGCACTTGACCGATGCAAACGGCGACACTGGCCCATTAACAATAGCCGACTGTTGGCTGCCGAGATTGAGCCACTATTGTGCCCTATTATCAGCTTCGGCAATTCCAACTTGGGATGTTAGTAGACAAACTAGAATTTCATTCACATGTAAGCTATACTTAAAACATTAAATGCATTTTTCTGGAAACCACGTTTTTTAAATTGGTGACCACGATTAGGGGAGACCGGAGGGAAATGGGACACTGGGGTAAGACGGGGCGGTAAATTTTCACGTAAATTATTTGGGTTTTGAGATTTATCTTTTTAGAAATGGGTAGAAAAAATAATCTTGTAATTCTCAAGAAATTAAAAAAGTGTATAATATAATAAAAAGAATAATCTCAAAGCCCACATAATTTCCGTGAAAATTTACCGTTCCGTCTTACCCCGGTATCCCATTCCACCCCGGTCTACCCTACTCGAAAATCGCTTAAACGATTCGATTCAAACTTGACAGGCTTCTTTGATATATAAAAGTACGGTGCTTTATCGTAGATTTTTTTTTCCATTCAAAACTTTTTCTTCAATTAACAAAAAAACGGGTGATTTTTTTCGGCTACAATCGGAAGTCCAAGTTTGACCGCTCACCTCTTGTTCACAAAAAATGTTGTTTTGAAAGCTACGATTAAGCACAGTAGAAACTAATAAATCGAAGAAATAATTTGAGATTTTTAATTTCGAATAACCCATCGAGGATCTGGAATGGTCACCGCAGAGCGTATTTCGCAAAACATTCTCCGGCAAACTACGTTTTTTTCTTCTATTTTCAATTATTTTCCAAAAAAATAAAAATTTTGAGTTATAAAGCAAATCGTGATAAGTTTTCACATAGCCATAGGAAAGATTTATAGAACAATTGCAGAATTAAAGGTAAGGATAGGAAGATATCTTATGCTCTATATGCTCTATGTTCTATAAATCTTTCCTATGGCTTGTGAAAACCTATTACGATTTGCTTCATGACTCAAAATTTCTATAATCTATAGGAGTTTATCCAAAAAAATGTTCTCAGTGTATAGCAAAAAGAAACAAATTCTCAAAAAACACGCTTTTCTTCCTCCTCCGACTTCGACTAACCCCTTAAACCACGTCTAAAAAGAAATGAGGTCTATCATGGAATCGGATAAATTAATCTCCGGGTTTTATGATAATTTGATGAAAAGGCAAATGGGTGAAGTGAATCGGCATTGGATTTACCTGTGAAAGCATGTCATCACAATAAGGTCCTTGCTATTAGCAAACACGCAACCATTGGAAGATGGCAACCCCTTTTCGGTGAAGGTATATATGCAAGGGTTCTTGGTATTCACGCAATAACCTGTCGTTGAGCCCCGCACGTGGCTAAATGTAAAGCACTTGAATGGGGCCTCTACATAAATAAGCATAAAGTATGTTAGTACGGCGACACGCGACCTGACCAAGATCCGAAACCCTTTTTCGAAGGGGTACCCGCAAAAGTCAGGACCCCAACTCACTTTCATATTCGAACGCCTGTTTAAGTAAAGGTGAAGATAATCGATTAGAACTCTTGCCTAGCTAATCCTTCTCACCTGCTGACAAAGGACAATGTTTCAATCATAGAAACATTCATTTAAATCAGTAAAGAAGATGTTAGAAATCATCGCTGTTTATAAATCCTTTTTTTACATATAAACTAATATAAAGAATTGTTTACTGAAAATTAACATCTTGCAGGGGCTGTTGCAGAGCGGTGGCTACCCTCAGAGACCAAGTCATCCGCGCTCACAGTCCATGCAGGTACAAAGCTCCCCACAGGGCCTTTAGATTGCTTTTTAAACTATTCGATTGCCTTTCAATTCTATTATAATAAAAGAGCATGAAGAAAGAGCAGTTTTGTTTCCTAGATAGTTCACCAAGTCTGGCTTATCAAGTTCTATTTCCTTCATATACTCTAGCGCTCTAGACTTATATTCAAAACTGAAGATCATCCCATCTAATGATGTAATTCTTTGCAGGTACAACAGGCGGTTGCACAAGCGGCACAGCAGCTGCAAGCACTGCAAAAGCAACAGGCACTTCAGGGTGGAGGTGGACTCGTGGGGAGGAGTTTAGCTCAACAGAGGTCACCTCCACCTCCGGGAACACCACCAGCTGTAAAACCACCTCCTACAAGACTAGAACCTTCGCCTGAGGAGACGACAGATCTCGAGGAACTGGAGCAGTTTGCTAAAACGTTCAAACAACGGAGGATCAAGTTAGGATTCACCCAGGGTGATGTAGGGCTCGCTATGGGGAAACTTTATGGAAATGACTTCTCTCAGACGACAATCTCGAGGTGAGTTTAAATAAAAAGAAAAGTTGAAAAGAAAATAATTCTAAATTCGATTTAATGTTTATAATAAAACATGAACATTTTAGGTTTGAAGCCTTAAACCTCTCGTTTAAAAACATGTGCAAGTTGAAGCCTCTTCTTCAGAAGTGGTTAGAAGATGCGGACAATTCTTTAAACAACCCAAACTCCTTGTCGAATCCAATGACAACACCGGAAGCAATCGGCAGACGGCGGAAGAAGAGAACTTCGATAGAAACGAGTGTTCGTGTAGCTTTAGAAAAGGCTTTTGGTCAGAACCCAAAGCCTACGTCTGAGGAAATCACCATTTTAGCTGATAGTCTTGCCATGGAGAAGGAAGTGGTCAGAGTCTGGTTTTGTAACAGGTTGGTTGATAGTTTAGTTCTTGAAAGGTCTGATTCGTCAATCCCAATTGTTTCCAATTATTACAATAGTTGTGGTTTGCAGGCGACAGAAAGAAAAAAGGATTAACCCACCATCGACAATGGGCAGTCCAACAATGACATCACCATCTCCCTCTGTTTTCGCATCTCTTGCGAGTAGCATGTCAGGGAGTCCCTTGGCCCTAACGACGCATTCTTCTGGAATAAGTCATCCTCATCCCACGTCTCTTGGTTCATCTCTGCCTTTAGCTTTGGTGGCGTCTGCTGGTGGCAACTACCATCCTCTGACCAGCAAATCTCACGAGTGACACAAGTCTGCGACCCAGCAAGGGAACGCTCTCTATCATCACCATCATCAGCAACATCACCATCATCAACGACGATTGTGCAATCTTCCAGAGTTTTACCGCTAATCTTTATTTCAGAAAGACAGTAGAAAGTGGGTTGTGATCAACATTGAAAATCTGGAGAAACCCGAGTGAACGTTTCGTGTTGTCGTTGGTAGAATAATTAGGTATATAATTTGGTCACGGGAGGGAGAAACCTTCTCTCCTTATGGAACTAAGTACCAAAAATCTTTCGAGAGGAAGACTGGTCAGTGGAAACAGTGTCGAACTTTAAGGTTTTCGAATTTTCAAGAACCTGTAATTATTCTGCTGTGTCTGTTGAAGATTTGATCAGATCTCGCAAAGATACGATGAACGTTGTACATAGGTAGTAAAGTTTTATTGTTGTGAATGCCATTTTTGTCAGAGGGAGCATTTCTAAAAGGTCCAAAGAATAACGTCTTTTGTAAAACGATGTCAACGAATCTTGGCAACGATGATGTTACTTTTTTTATTCCTCGTTCCCGGATTTGTCTGGAGAAAAGACGACGAAGTATCATACCCTGTCACAGAGTTTTTATAGAACAATCACGTATCGTTACAGGGAGACGATTTTTTATATAGCATCTAGCGAAAGGAATGAGGAATGAAAGAAAAATGTTGGAACTATTTTCATTTTTTTTAAGATTTCATGCATCTGTAAGGTATAAAAATCAAAATTACCTATCAGTATTACGCACTCCCCAAATAATTCTAGCAAAGGTTGAACGCAATTTAATGATTTAAGGATATCAATTAACAACGTGTAATAAAATAAACACTTTGTGACAATTAGCGGAAGCTGATGTTCTGAGTTAATTGGATTGACTCTTTTGTTTAGGATTTTCAAATTTCTTTTTTTTTTCTAAAAAGAATCATAGAATTTTGAATATTGATTACACTAAGGACAAAAGAGTTAATACACTTGAAACAAAAGACTCTTGACATTAGTGGATCATGCATTTTATAATTTTTTGAATTTCGGGACAGAGTGATAGGCAGGGTTGTGTATATTCAGAGGCTAACTACAAACCCTTCTTCGACACGTCTGTGTAAATAAATTTACTCCACCTTTTTCGAACTCTTACATATCTGTGTCATAAGATTGTAAATAATCCTTCTATTTGAAGGGAAAGTTTTTCCAGTAAAATATAGTGTGATCATAGTGAGCGCAAAGAAGGGAAAAATTATTATACTGATGTTTTTCATTCGTCATAAAAAGAAAACGATAAAAGGTGAAATTTCAGATCTTCTAAAACTTTTAACCAAGTAGCGATTAGTGAAAAATCTTTTTATTTTTTTTTTGACGAATGAAGATTGTTTTAAAAATCATTCCGGATGTGAAACGTTTCCTAGAAACTATTCATACATCTACAGTCCGAAGAAAGCTATGATCATTCAAAAGTGCACTGGAGAGAGCGGATATAAATGTATTTATAAATATCTACAGATAGCGAATATATCATCGTATGTACGTATAAATAAAATGCATATATATAAATATACATCTGTGAAGAAATGTAATGTAAATAGTAGAAAAGATAGCGAATCGACTCGTTGTCAACTGACTCGCATCGAGGATAACGATGTTTTTATCGATGATTCTCATCGTCATCGATATTATGTAAATTTTTGTGAGATTTTTCTAACTATATAAATTACTTGACACGTGTACAATTATTAGAGACATATTATCGCGGTCTATTGTTGCATTGGGCGGTTCTATATTCATCATCGAACACGCGAATCGAATTCCAGAGACGTGGACCAAGCTGTAGTAAAACGCGTATTTAAAAATAATAAAGTTCCTAAACGATGCACCTCTTTCGGTGCGGGTTGTGCGTATTCTGAGAATTGATAAGATGATTGAAATGCGAACGAAAGTATGAAGAGGGGCTAGACGCGTTTATATTGTTGGACATTAACAAATTTAGACTTTAATGACTTTAATGACATTATCTGTGAGTCTGAATACTGTAACAGTATTGAAAGATTGTAAAAGAGCATTACATTTTTTTTATAGATATAGACAGGAAAAAAAAGAAACCTGTAGTTCTTAACATACCCCTCTTCTATATTTTGTTCATTGTGTAACACGCGGAGTACATAGACACATTATTATAGCAATTATTATATTATTATATTATTAATATTATTTCATTATATTTTAACTTTTATTATTTGAGAATAAAATGCTACGGACATTTCAGTTGGTTCATTGTCTTTGGTTATTCTTTTATTTTTATCCCATATTTCCGCTGCAGACCCTTTCCATGTTATTTTATTTTTCCCTTTATGATTCTTTCTTTTCGCTGTTATGTTTAAAAATGTTTTTGTTATTCAGTAGTGAAGTTTTGATTTGTAATACATCGTGTAAAATTATCGATAAAAATTTGGTTAATTGTGTGTTTAAATAAATCATCGATGTGATTATTGCTTTGTAAATATAAATTACGTTTCTTGGTTGTTGTTCATTTGTAATTTAAACGTTTTTTTACTCGTCTGCCACCGTCCTGCCACATCCAAATTGTAAATATCAAATAATCGAGTAGTAACGTTAAACATTTGAAAATGTAATCGGTTGTACGAAATTATATGAACAAGTTTTGTTATATAAAAAAAGAAAAATAACATTGGATAATTGCCCTACTGTAAATCCCCATATAGGAACCCATATGGGAACCTTCCTAGGTTCCCATGTAGGATCTTATATCGTAACCTACATAGGAACCTATCTTACTGCCTATAGGAATTTGAGGCAGGTATTTTGATATCAAATGAGATCGGAACTTACCTTAATTACTATATAGGTTCCTATGTGAATTCTCTAGTGATTTCCTGTATTGATTCCTACATCAAAACATTTTTTCGATGAAAAAATGTAAAACTTCTGCGCAGTAGTTTTCCTTAAAGTGGTTAACGGTAGAGCATTTTACATTTAAGAAAATATATCTTTCAGAGAAAAATTTTTTGACAGGAATTGATACAGGAAATCCTACAGGATTTTCAAAAAGAAAACTCTCACATAGGATCCTATATAAGTACCCACACATTTTCCTATGTCTTTTTCCTATAAAGTTCTTTTATAGGATTTTACACAAATTACCTAAAAAGCATCTTAGAAACCTAAGTAGGTTCTTGTCTTATTTTATATAAAAATTCGTTTCTCAAATTCCCATAGGCGGTAAGATAGGTTCCTATGCAGATTACGATATAGGATCACACATCGAAACCTAAATAGGTTTTTATATGGGTTCCTATATAAGGATTTACAGCAGAGAGGTGATTGTATCTTGAGCGGAACGAATAATAAAATTATGTCTTTTGAGCGGTTTAGGATTAGCGAACTTATAAAGATCGATGTATAACTCGTATTAGGAATCAAGTGACGGAGGCGGTTCGGAAAATCAAATTTCCAAACGAAAAAAAGAGCACGGTATGATAGTTCTTACAGTCTTAATGACAAAGAAGCAAAACTTCCTACATAGAAATGTTTAAATATTTTCTACTAAGAATTATGATGTTACTGAATTTTAAAAAAGGGTCGCAGTTATGCGATTTTAGGGATAAAGATCAAGAAGGTTTTCTACGCGTTTTGCGCAGAATTTTAGTAAGGATAAGGTATAGATGAGTTTTGAACGTTTTCCATAATATTTCACTGGATTACGAGGTGTGAGAAATAGAATTTAAGAAATTCGAGATGTATAAACGAAACCATATCAATCGCAAAGAGTTAATGTTAATGCATAGGTACACCAACATTATTATTTAATATTACATAATTAGTATTATATCGTAATTGTATAATAAACTGCGTCATAGATAAAATTACGCTTTTGTCTTTTAATGTATATTCCCTGCAAAAATTCCTTTCGTGCAGTCCTTTCCTTTTCGCACATATAAGTCCTTTTTCCTAAGTCTTGTTTTGATTACATTCTAAAGTCAGTCGATTTTTAGGCTTGAAATAAAACATTATTCTCACAGTGTACAAAAAATGGAATATTTTGAGATTTTTAGAGAGGTTAAAAATAATAATTTGCATGGATATGGAGAATCGACTCATTTTTAGGAGACTTTTCTTCATTCTTTTCAATAGTTTCTTGTCTAAACAAGGCAAATGGCCAAAACTAAAATTTTGGGGAAACTGCTCAATATATTTTTAAACGAAATACTGGCATGTAAGACTCACTGTAGGTACAAAATAATTTTACCTAACCAACAAAAAATCCATCCGTAATAATGCGGAATCTGCTTTATCGACTGATAATGCAGAAAGATGCGGTCGGTAAGCATTATTTAGTGAGAATCAATTTTCACAGGAGTGTGTAGTTCTTGATAGTTCCATCGAAATCGATAGTTAGTTCATGTTCGTCGTTAGTTTACATTTTTACATCGTTTACTTTTTTAGTTGGGTGACATTTTAAATCAATGCGATGGCTGAGTATTTAGCGTCAATTTTTGGTACAGAAAAGGATAAGTACGTAGTTTTATATTCCTTTAATAAATATTTATTATTATTTTTTTCCTTCTTTCTTAGATTAATAAGAGTTTTCTTACAGAGTAAATTGCTCCTTTTACTTTAAAATTGGAGCTTGCCGTCACGGTGATCGATGTTCCCGTATTCATAACAAACCAACTTTCAGTCAAGTAAGTTAATAATTTTTTCCAGTTTATTCGCTTGAGGTAGTTTTTATTAATTTTTATTTTGATATTGTCCTGCTGACCAATTTATTTGATGATTATGAGTCAAAAATGTCGTTTTTTAAGCGTGTGAATCTAATATAACCTAAAAATTTGTTTGATGTTTATTATTTACATCACTCCTTTGGCTATATATACATAGAACATAATTGTGTCAGAGTAATATATAATTTTTTTTCTATTCATTATTTTTAAACAATATGAGAACATATTTATAATTTTCATATTGTGAGCACAAAAATAACCTAAAAATGTGCTTCAAATGTGAAAAAAATCAAGAAATATTCTAATTTTTACAATTATGTTCTTTGTAGTTCAAATGTAAAATATTTCTATGCGATCTAGCATTTATCGTGCTTTTTAGTTCACAGCTTTTTTTTTCATAAGCATACGTAATTTTATTTCAGACATGTCTGTTGCAAAATTTATACGTAAATCCCCAAAATTCTGCGAAGAGTGCAGATGGTTCACATTGTAAGTATATTGACCATATTCTATGAAAAATGCATATTATTTAAAGAAAGGAATATGACTTGATAATAAACATGTGATCAAACTATTACAGTGGTTGCTAACGTATCCGACGAAGAAATGCAGGAACATTATGACAATTTTTTCGAGGATGTATTTGTCGAATGTGAAGACAAATATGGTGAAATTGAAGAAATGAACGTATGTGATAATCTAGGCGATCATCTAGTTGGTAATGTTTATATTAAATTTCGAAAAGAGGAAGATGCTGAAAAAGCAGTTAATGATTTAAACAATCGGTGGTTCGGAGGCAGACCAGTTTATGCTGAATTATCGCCAGTAACAGATTTCAGGGAAGCTTGCTGTCGTCAATACGAAATGGGGTACGTTATCCACATTGTTGAGTGATATTTTATGCAAAACGTCTCAATTCAAATGATTTATTTTCAGGGAGTGCACTAGATCAGGATTCTGCAATTTTATGCACTTAAAACCTATCTCGCGAGAACTCAGACGCTATCTCTACAGCAGAAAGAAAGGTGGAAAAGGTTTAAAATCGCGATCCCGATCAAGGTCCCGTAACCGTACAGACCGGAAGCGAAGATCACGATCTCGAGACAAGAGGTCAAAATCGAAAGACCGTCAAAGAAAGCAAGGAACTGGAAGAGAAGATAAAGGACGAGACGGTCGATCAGGCAGATATTAAGTGCTATTTCAGTAAATTATAACATTTAAGGGAGAAGACAAAATTACAGATGTAATGATACATCTACTCCAGTTCTGTATAAATCAGTATAATATGAGCATTAATGAGTGCTTGTAAAGAGAACTCTTCATGACAAAAGCCTAAAGCCAGGGTGTTTTGAAAGATGAATATTAGGAGAAAGTACCTTTTTATTTATTTTGGTGACCACTGTATTTAATTGACTTTCAAGTTACATTTTAATTTATTTTTGTTTAGTAATTTAAATCGTCTGCTCTTTTTGGATTATTCAAGTAAATATATTAATAATTTTTAATTTGTATAATTTTTTTAAAGAGTTTTAAGGTTAAAATTTATGTTCTTTATTTTGATTTATGAATATTTAATAAAATTAAATTTAATTCTTTCCATTCTTCGTTTTATTTTCTCCCGCTTAATTATAATATAATATTTTTGTGTCGGTATGTTAGAGAACTGTTTAGGGGTATGTATCAAGTGACTCACTTGAAAAAGAGGGAATTTAGATTTCTCAAAGATTTTTCTACAACAATGAATATTTTGGCTGATGTTTCGAGACATGATAAAAGACATATTGAATGAGGTTTTTTAACTCTAAATGGTTTTTAGCAATCAAAAAATTGTGATTCCGATAAAATAGAAATTAAGTTTCTTAATTATTTAAAAGCAATTAGAATTTATAGATCTCCGTTAGTATGTCCTTGATCATGATCCGAAACATATTATTTATTTCAGGAAAATCTTGAGAGGAATTTAAATACTTTTCTTGATCACGGGACTCACTTGATACATACCCTCTTTAAATTTTTAATGTTCTTAAGGCTATGGATTAACAAGACGACGTGGCGCCGGTAATTGCAATTACAGTATACAGTATATAAGGCTGTTCGAAAATTAATAATTAAAATTTATTTCTGGTAGTAGACAGACCTTTTTGGTTTTTTTTTTTCACGTCTGTCTGCTACCGAAAATCCATTTATGGTATTAATTTTTGAATAACCTTACATGCTGTAATTGTAATTAACGACTTAAAGTGGTCCAGTTAATTTATAGCCTTAAGGCCATGTACGACTTATCAGATCCCGGCTTTACCGATATTTCTTTTTTAGTCTTCGCATTTCCAGATTGACATATAGAGTTGAAACATGCAGGGTGGGCACGAGTGGGTTGCAGAATAGGAATTGTATAGTATAAAATAGTTTAGCATACAATGCATTTTTCTCAGTCGGTAAAACAGATTATATACAATATACTAAAGTCTTAAAACTATATTCCTATTCTGCAACCCACTCGTGCCCACTCTGTATATAGAGATATAGACATATAGAGTTTATGATTATAAATAAAACCAATGCCTACTCATATGATGAAAATGTAAAGAAATATTCCCAAAAATAAATGTGTTCATCATTGTAAATATTAAAGTGCAGACAAACGTTTCTTAGTTCTTTTTACCTAATTACAGAAAATTTTAACTCGATATCTCATTTAAAGTGAAAATACGAAAGGCAAGAAAAAAATGCCGGTAAGGTAGGGATCGGATAGTTATATATGGCCATAAGTACCTATTTTTTATACTGTGAACTTATTGCGCACGAGACACTAAATTCGAATCATAACCATTTGTATTGTACCAACTGAGGCTAAATTCTAAGAATACCTATGAAGTTGATTGAATTTCTGCATTACTTATCAAAATAACTCATGTTTGCCTCCATCTTACCTACGAAGGATGCAATATGTATTCTTGCATGTATCAATTGTCGGTAATGTAGGTTACCCTATAGTTGTCAAACGACAAAAAACACATTGAAGTGTGGAAAAACAAGATGCAGATGTCAGCAACTCTTCCAAATTTCACACCATATTTATAGACTTTATAGTGCATAAAAAATAGACACAATAAACTTTTGATAATTTAATTGTATGAAGAAATCATAATTCTTTGAATCTAAAAAAGAGCAATTTTACGAAACAGCAAAACTCATTTCCACCAATAAATAGTACCACGAATAAAATGAACAGACCATCAGAATAAAAATTCGAAAATTTATCATGCTTTATTTTAAGGCTTCAATTGTACTTTTTCTATTTTTCATGAGATCCCAAATTTTCTTTATAGTATATCATTCGTTTGAATTTTGAAATTTTTATAGATTGTCAGAAAAATGAAAACGTATAATAATTGTAAACTATGATATTCTTGTTCGTAATCCGACAGGTGTGAAAAAGAACCGATCCTTTATTTTGACACAAAACGTCTTTTTAACAGAAGCTCGATGTTCTGCATGAGTGGCAGTAAAGAGGGTCAGAAGCTATTAAAAGAAACCTGACGAGTGCATTTGTGACCCTTATTAGAAGAGAAATAAAGAGCCACTGCCTTGGAAACTTGGCTGGACTCGTGCCGACCAACTGTCGCAAAAAGAAAGTCCGAGGAAAAAATCAGCGAAGTAGATAGCTGATCGGTGCATCCGGAGAGCAGGGCACGTGTTTTGGTAGGATCTAATTGGTAAGGCTTCAGGATAACAGCGGGCCTCCAACAGGCGTATATTACTACGGCAGATGACGGTCGTGATTGCAGCTGCCTTAAGAAACACCTGCCGTTTCTTCAGGCTCTTATTGAGATTCACAGAATCACTGCGCAAATTCAACTTATCTCTTTTTATCCTTCACTCGCGTTTGCAAAGTGCCTCATATCATCGCACCGGTGTAAATATTTATACTATATACAATGATATCTCAACGTCATGTCAGAAATTAGTTTTTGAGATTTAACAAACGACACCTGGTCTTTGCACTGAAAATATAGAGAATATTAACACTGTTAGAAATATGCAGAAATTTACAAAATTTTTATTTTACAAAGGTAGCGTAAAATTTGACGATATTTATCATGTTTTTGAGTAAAGGTATCTTGAAATTGCGAAAAATGTACTGATTTACTGGATTTTTTCTTAATATTATGAAACTCAATTGAATTTTCATAAAATGGATATCAAAACTAGCAAACTGTACCAGAATTTTTATAAAATTTATCATGAAATAACAAAACTGTAACGAAATTTTCAGTTACATGTAATAGCATAAAACTTTAGTTACCCAAAACGTGAAATTAATGGTATTACAACCCAGGTAGAAAAGTCGGATTCATGCCAGTATTTACAAACGGCACAGTATCGCGCCAGTTGTAAACAAGGAGCAAAACCTGTACTGGACATGTACTTACAGTTTTGAACGTTCATTGAACAATGGAAAAAGTTTTTTGTTAAACTAAATGATTAGTTTTTGGTCGAGAAAATTAAAAAATAGTATATTGTTCATGAACGATTGTATATTAGAAGGGCCCTAAATACAAATATAATAATTAATTTTTTTATGGAAAAAAAAAATTTATCATCGTTCAATGAACATTCAAAACTGTAAGTACATGTACTGGACAATTGGTACCGGGTCGAGGATTGGCGCTGTACTGGCATAGTACAGCCCTAGTTCTAAGCCAAGTCTCGGCTAACAACCGACTTAGGATTAATGCCAGTACTGAACCAATACAGATTTTAGTGCTGGCATGGTACCGATGTCCAGTACCGCGCCAGTACCGATTTACAACTACCAGCAATGTTACCTTTTGGATCCGCGCCGGTGGTAGGCCATGCTTATGCCAGTACCGCGCCAGTACTTCAAATCCTTCTGCGGTACTGGAGTGGTACCAAGCCAGTTGTAAATTTCCACCTGCACTCAGAAAAAAGATTTGATTGAATCAAAGAAAATGATTTGTTTGAACAACTTTTTTTGATTTAAAAAGATGATTTGTTTAAATGAAATATAATTTGTTTGATTCAAACAAAATATCTTTGAACCAAATAAATATTTGTTTGAATGAAATTAATTTTTCTTCAAAACAAAGAAATTAATGCATTGATATATGGTCAAAGCTAAAATTTGTTTGATTTAAGACAGAAATTGATTTAATTCGAACAAATATTTATTTGACCCAAAGATATTTTGTTGGAATCAAATAAATTTGGTTTCATTAAAACAAAAAATTTCTTTACATCAAAGGAAGTTTTTCAAACAAATAATATTTTTGATTCAATCAAATATTTTTCCTGAGTGTGGGAAGTTTCAGAATTACCAGAAGCAAGTATCAGCATATTCAGCACTTTGTAACTGGAAATAAAGAAATTGTTTCTTAAATTTATTAAAAAGTAACTGAATTGTCTGAAATTCTATCTTAATTTTACGAAACTGTAATTGAATAAAACTCCAGTCATCTGTTTCGGGAAAATAGGAAAAAAATTTTAACAGTGAATATTAACTTAAACCTTAACTATGAAATAATTATTTAAGATTTTAAAATTAAATATCACATGAATGCGTATACTGTAAAAGCTTTATGGAAATTTCCAACAAAGCTGGTAATTTGTTCATCATTTGGCAAAAATATGGAAAATATCATTAAAGTTCTTATGGTAGAAATTAACGGATTTCATGTGTTCATTGTGTCCCGGACCATATTTTAGTAAAAAATTGACAAACATTTTTTTTAGAGAAAACAAGCTTTAAGGCCATGGATCAATCGGACCACGTGACTAAATTATAATTTATTCGTTCATGTAAAATAACTCTTTTGATTTACAAAGCATCTTTCCGAAAATTTGGGAAACGTAACAAAAGACAATAAAGCACGTCTGTTAACTTCTTTGTAGTAAAAATTTTGCAAAAAATCCGAAAACTTATCGACAATTACAGTCAACTGTAAAGTTTTTTGCAAAATTTTCACTCAATCGAAGTTGCTGGCGTTCTCTATCGTATTTTGTAGTATTTTCCGAATTTCCAGGAAGATATTTTGTAAAATAAAAAGGTTATCTTACACGGACTTTTACAGGAATTTAATTTAATTTAAGGTCATGTACCATAATGATCAAGTTACTTTATTCATTTCCGCAAACTTATTTGTGGCCTTAAGGAGACGACTTAAAAAGATTGGAAAAATTCCCAATGAAATATGAAGAAGGCCAAAACAGATGAGTAACAAATTCTGTAGATTTAAAATACAATTGAATCAAAGATAGATCGTTAAAAGAGTTGAGTATAATACAGATGGTAGCGTTTCGAATACCCGAGGGTTACAATTAATGCTGGAAATGTGCCAAATTTTCTCTTGAGTATCAAATCACGAAATACTCATTGGTAAGAGGCGTGTGAAACGAACACCTCGTTGTCTATTCTCTGACAGCTGGCGGTCATATGGATACAACGACTAATTCAGAAACGAACACGAACGACCTGTCAAATGTCTGAACTCTTAAGGTAGTTGATCCACAAAAATTAGACCTCAAGCAGAAATAGATAATTTTGCTTTCAAGAATAGCAATATTATTATTGAAGGGCTATTTTGAAAGAGAAAAGATTAATTTCCATGAAAAAAATTTGAAACGCAGAAAAATAAATTTATTAATAAACTTTATTTTTGCCCCAACTTTTTTTCTTATCGCTTCTTACCAAATTTTAAAAAATTGTGCGATTTTAATAAATTACAAATCACTTTTTCAAAGAAAAAGATTCCCTACAACTTAACCATTTCCAATTTTTGAAAATGAATAAATTATTATAAAATTCAGCAATTTGTTTATAAAAATTTCGTTTTGGAAAATGTTTTATTAATGGTTTCAGCCATTAAAGAATTTATTTTTAAAAATCAGAAACGGTGAAGTTGTGGGAAATCTTTTCTCTGAAAACATGATTCATGATTTATTAGAATCGCATAATTTTTTAAAATTTGGTAAGAAGTGATAAGAAAAAAAGTGGGGTCAAAAATAAAATTTATTAATAAAATTATTTTTCTGTGTTTCAAAGTTTTTTCTTGTAAAATAATCTTTTCTCTTTCAAAATAGCCCTTCAATAATAATATTGCTATTCTTGAAAGCAAAATTATCTATTTCTGCCTGAGGTCTAATTTTCGTGGATGAAAACTACCTTAAGGGGATCCGCCACCTTTAATAATTTTATTTTTATTTTTTGAGTTCAGACCTTCCATATAATTTTTTTATGTTTAGTTCCTTTATTTAGAAGGCTTAAGTTTTTTTTTAATTCCAGCACCTTTATGTATTTTTAAACAAAAAATTTTGAGTTCTTTGGGGAATTTTTTTGACAGTTTTTGACTTTGAATAACTTTTTTGTATTTTAACCAATTGTCATGATTTTTTTTATTTTGTTCATTACAATGTGTAGCAACTTTTTGGGTACGTAAAATAAAGCAACATAACTAAAACAAAAGTTACAAATAACAAAAAATATATATCCCAAAATATGAGAAAACAATTTTTGTGGTTATTTTTTTAGCTAGAGTGCTTTTTATATCCAAAAAGTTGCTACACACTGTAAGGAACAAAATAAAAAAAGAAAAGAAACAAAATGTCAAAAAAATGCCCAAAAAACTCAACATTTTTAGTTTAAAAATACATAAAGGTGCTGGAATTTAAAAAAAAAAACCCAAAACCTTTATGAATAAAAGTACTTAACATAAAGAAAATGATATGGAAGGTCTAAACTCAAATAATAAAAATATTAAAGGTGATGGATCCCCTTAACAACCTAAAGAAATTAGTGATTTTGCAAGGAATTAAAAAACCCAAGTACTGTAGCAAATGTTCGATGAAAGATGTCATTCAAAATATTACAATAATAATTGCAGGTCATTTCCACAAGACAAACTTTAGAAAATATACCTTAACAGTCGAAAATTGAGAAATTGTGAAGACGAAATCATTTTTCGATTTGTATTTAAAGCCATGAATCACATTTTGTCGGTAATTGCAATTTCAGTATGTAAGGTTATTCAAAAATTAATACTTAACTAAACTACGGAAAATCTATTTTAGTTATTATTTTTTCAACAATTTAGATAGACCTTCAAATTTGATCCTGGAAAAATCCAAAATGATTCTTGGATGATTTTAAACCAATTTATGCTGAGAAATGTTAAGTTTAAAAATTGAATTTCTTCTTTAAACGAGATGAACGATGTTGTTAACAAAAATCCTGAAACCTCTGCTTATATATATATATATATTCTGGGACACTTTTTTAGCTGTTGTGCATTTGACACGATATTATTGAATTTCAATTTCTTCCGTTAAAACGATTATAACGGGAATTGAAATTTGATACGATTATAGTATCATAGAAGCTTGAACTATTGGAACCGATTGAGCACGGTCGTCACTTTTTACCTCCTGAATGATTTATTCAATTGGAAAAGAAAAGAAAGCACCTGGCTCTCGTTTCATAAAGGCTTTTAACCGTTTTGGCTCAACACCCTAGAAATTCGAGAAAACGAGGCCAGCATTGTCAATGTGAATTAAATAGAAATAACTGCACCAGAATAAAATCAAATTTTATATTATTATTAAGGTTTTTCGCTTAAGAGAAATTAGAAGTTGCAGTGAAACTTATATAGTAAACACTGTGAAAGGAACTTCAAGATTTTTTTTCTAAAACATGATCTAACTTATTCAAACTTTTTTTAATAAGATCAAACCATTTTTTCTTCTTAAAGAGTTCAAAATGTGAATTTTTTACATTAGAAGTAAACGGCGAGTAAATTTGAAAATGATGAACTTTCAAGTGAATTAAAAGAGTTAAAATTAGTTTACATTTCTACTTGAAAATAGCCATTAATCATCGTAAATGTCAATAAAAATACATATAACTTCTGTCAACACCTTGGGTAGAATTTTTGCTTTCATAAACTGTGACATGGAAAGTGTTTCCGGGTCAGTAAATAAAGTATAAAAACGAATCTCACGCGTGAGATAAATGCAAAATCGAGGGAAATAGATGCTTGTATACGATAGCCCGATAAAATTTTAACTGTTTAAAAACTATTTTCAGTTCATATAATAAAAGTAAAAAAAAAGTCTTCTATAATTATTCAAGATACTTTTTACTTTTTTTTGGTTTTGATTTAAAAATGAATTGTAAGATGTAAACGTATTTTTTCAGGACTCTTTCTATGATCCTATCATTTGTCAAGAAGTCCATAGCTTCAATTTCCGTTAGCTGTAAAGAGTGAAGATAAAGTGAGTAATAAAATAAAAAACATAGAAGGCAGGAATCGAAACTATAATAGAAAAGCTTTCTTGAACATTGGGGATGGAAAACGGCAAATTTAAAACAAACGGCCAAAGGCTGGTTTAATTACTTAATCGAGTTGTTTAAATAACTTCTTAATTCTTCATCTTTTTATAATTCAAGTTCTTGTTTCTAGATATTTTTCACCTTGATCAAAGCACTCAATTACTTAAATTGTAAGTTGCAGAATACTTCCTTTCTCTTTATCTCATTGTCCCCTTCATTTTTAACACCAAGGCATCCTTGTGTAACTCCATTCCTTTCATTCTGTCCTTTTTTCGATCCCTTTAGATTTCTTCTTTCAGACGGATTCTCTTCTTGAATTTTCTTCCAGTCCACCTTCATTTCCTTTTTTAATATTTACATGTTGTTGGGATATCATATATTAGTCCAAGCAACAGGGAATTTGTTATGAATGATTTAGGACATTATTTATTTCAGAAAACGGACTGCGCCATCAGAAGAAAGGTTGGTCATGGAGTAATTGTGTCATATTTTGGACAACGAAATATGATATATAAATTTTTTATTAACATTTAAGACCAAAAAATGGCACTTTTTTTAGTTTTTTGTTTATAACATTAAAGGTAATTATCCGATCTTAATGACATTCATTGAAAAGTTGTAGACGATTGAATTGCGAACAAAATGAGCTGTCTTTTGATCTGATTGAATAATTAGAAGCGGAGAAAATTTGGAAAAACCGGCAAATTTTGCTTTTGTTAAACAAATTAATATCTCAGTTAATTTTTAACTTTTTTGGTTGACGTTTGGTGGAATAGTAGCAGACTTTATGCTCTTCAAATGTATAAAAAAAGAACACTTTAAGATAAAACGTTTCCGCGCTATTGACACTTTAATTTATTTAATGCGTTAATTGTAAAATGTCTGCTTGCCGCAGAGGTGGTCCGATTTTTATTTTGAAAACGGCTTTTAAAAATATAAATCAAGCACAACAGAACGTCAATTTTGGTTTTTCGATAAAATGTTGCAAAGTTTATTTAAAAAAGCCCCAAACATGGCTTCAAACGCCTGAACGCAGCAAAGTGACTCAGTGAGCCTACTCGCCTTCTCCCCCCACCACTGTCAATTTGCTGCGTTCAGGCGTTTGAAGCCATGTTTGGAGCGTTTTTTAATAAACTTTGCAACATTTTATCGAAAAACCAAAATTGACGTTCTGTTGTGCTTGATTTATATTTTTGAAAGCCGTTTTCAACATAAAAATCGGACCACCTCTGCGGCAAGCAGACATTTTGCAATTAACGCATTAAATAAATTAAAGTGTCCCTAGCGCGGAAACGTATTATCTTAAAGTGTCCGTTTTTTATACATTTGAAGAGCATAAAGTCTGCTACTATTCCACCAAACGTCAACCTAAAAAGTTAAAAATTAACTGAGATATTAATTTGTTTAACAAAAGCAAAATTTTCCGGTTTTTCCTAATTTTCTCCGCTTCTAATTATTCAATCAGATTAAACGACAGCTCATTTTGTTGGCAATTCAATTGTCTAAAACTTTTCAATTGATGTGATTAAGATCGGATAATTACCTTTAATGTTATAAACAAAAAACTACAAAAAGTGCCATTTTTTGGTCTTAAATGTTAATAAAAAATTCATAAATCATGTTTCGTTGTCCAAAACATGACACAATTACTCCATGACCAACCTTTCTGCTGATGGCGTAGTCCGTTTTCTGAAATAAATAATGTCCTAACAAATACTCTGTTGCTTGGACTATATGGCTAGGAAGAGTAAAAAGAATCTCTCAAAAGCTTGGACTTTTCTCTAGTCAATGGTACCTGTGGATACTTTGCATGAAGTATAAATTGCATATCAGATCTCGCTGGACAGGCAGTTAGTATCTGACAGAGACGGTAATATTCAAATACAACGGCAGTCGGCCAGCAAACTCAAGAGCAGGGCAAATAGCACTCGAACTTGCGAATCGATAAGAGGACAATGCTGGCCATACTCAGTAATAAAAGTGACTAATTCAAAATTTCAAAAATTCGAAACTGTTCGAATCCTTAAAGTACAAAAAAAACGACCAAAATATATTTATTAAAATAAATAATTAAGGAAAAACCAACAAAAAAGGAGGAAAGAAGAAAGAAAAAAAAAAAAAGGGGTTTTGAAAGATTGCCTTCTTTTTTATTTCCTCCTTTTTTCTTGTTTTTCTAATAATTGTTTATTTTAAGAAATATATTTTGGTCCAAATTTGATCGTTTTTCTTTAATTTTAAGAGTTCGAACGATTTCGAATTCTTAAAATTTTAAATTATAATTTTGTTTGGACGTTAAGGGGAATTTGAGTTTGTAGTGATACAGGTTCGAATTTATTTTTGAAAACTTAATACAACACGTTTCGGGAAATATCACCAAGAAAGATCGTAAAAATTAAAAATTCATATGTCAACTTTTTTTTGACGAAATATACCTTTAAATATATATATGCATATTTTTCACGTTTATAAGACATTCCATAGGTTGAAATATTACTTTCACGCATTTACGGAATATTATAATCGTTACGTTCGAAAAAGTTCCCATCAGAGTTCAAACGTTGGAATCGTAGATGCTATTTTTTCTCCTCGTTACAAACGTTCTAGAAAAGCAGTCTAGTGATGTTAGTTGTACGGCGTAGGTTCGATTCCCCCTCGGTCGGACCCATTTAGGTAGGTTTTATTCGGCTAAAATTTTTTCCACTTAACAAATAAATGAAGGGAATCGACAAGAAGCAATGAAGATCATCTGGCACTACGAAATGATGCAATGAAAAAAAATTTTTTCTTTAATTTGGAATTATTACCATCGGAGATGGTAAAATCCTCTTTTATTGATTTGACTTTCTAAGCCCTACTCTAGTCGAAATATGAGAATGCTCGAAAGTGAAACGTACCCATCATAGATGGTAAAAATTTGCCTCAATGTTTCTATTTTCAAAGACGCGCTGATTCCAAAACTCTGCTCTATACGATGACGTATATTTACATCAGAATATTCGGTAAAAGGATATCCGTGCAATACCGTTGACTGACGAATATTTCAAAAATCTCCACAAAACAAAAAATGGAATTATTTTTTATAAAAATTATAGAAATTTTTTTGTTGAATTTTTCATGATTTGGCTTAACCCTTTAACATCTCGGAGAAACAAGTAGTTATCAAATGTATACAGTACTCTAATATACAATAAGTTCTTATCAGGATTCAAAACCAAAACAGATTTTAAATTCCGTTACCTGAACCGTATTTGAAAAACTTTGAAGTTAGATTTTAGTAATTTATTTTTTCACATAATGTTTGCAATACAATTTTATAAAAAATATGTACGCTTTACAGATAAATTCATGAGTAAATTTAATTATTCAGAATAAAATATTTTCCTTCCTGCAAAGGGTTTTCATGTTTGAAAAATTAAATTGTATCTGTAAACCGAAATGCTATCATCAGTAGCATCGTATATTTCCATATCAATGTTCATCCAACAAAAAACGACACAATTCCCCTTGAATCTCTGATATTTCTCTTTCAGACCCTTTTGAGTTTTTGATACTAACGAAATCAGAAAACGCCCTCGGCACATTTAAATGTAGATAAACTCTACCAGTAACGCAAATGCGCTTAGTGAAATGGAAAATATATATTTCTTTTTACTCTTTTATTTCGTTTTACCTTAGATCATATCATAATGCATTTACTTTTATCGTATGCTTTTATGATTTGCAGGAAAGCAACGATTATTCACTTTTTCAGAAAACGACATGACAGAATTAAAAGCATCTTTCGAAAGCTTTATAATTCAGGATGATCGTTATTTTTCATAAATGTTATAGGCGTTCTTTGATACAAATGAAAAATATTTTTTTCACTAGAAAAAATCAGCCTACTGAAAATTATTCAATAAATTACAAAAAGTTGTTCTTAAAGAACGTATGTAAAAAAATCAAGTCATGCAGTATTAAATGGATTAAAAATTGTTATTTAGCTTAATGTCGAATAAGGAATGGAATAACTTCTATTGATTTTGAATCAATTATTTTCTACCTTTATTTTCCAAAAATATGTTCTGACAACAATTTTTAAAAATCTTTCCAAAAGTCAATCAAAATAAAATTAATCTCCATGACTTCTGATGGCTCAATCATTCAAAATGAATTCGTCAATCAGACATTTGACGTCAAAATTAATAAAAAAAACGGGAGAATGGAAGAGAAGCATCATTGCGGTACCTGACATTTATGATTTGACAAACACTAATTTGCAGGAAATTTTTTTAAAATCCGATGGTAACAAATGATTTGCGTAGCCACAAATTGTACATAACGAAGTGAAGTTTACTGTCATTATACAGCCAGAAATCCTTGAATCGCAATATAAAACACATTTGCTTCACATTGTGGAATATTTTACATATCCGTTATTGGAGAGTTCGCCGAGTTGGGCGCGAATTGGAAAATCGAACGGGAAGCTAAAGGCTAGAAGTAAACTAACAAATCGTTCGTGCAATGGGTCTCTCTGCGATTCGACGAATATTCATCACAGATCCCTTTATTATTCCTGCCCCAATACAGAAACTCTCTACCTTCTCCCATTTATATGAGATGGTTTCAAATTCCTATACCATAACTATTATTTTTTTTTATTTTCAATGTTCCCACCAAGTAAAAAGGAATAACATTTTTGTTCTAGCAAAAAATACGGTACAAACTTTGCTCATGCGTTATAATTACTCATATTCTGGACTTGCATCGACCCTTAATTAATAACTGAAGATATGTGTTGATGTTGATAGTTGGCTTTAGGGTCCAAGGTTAATAAAAACTCAACGTTTTACATAATCAGACGTTTCGGCTCTGATCGGAGCCCTCATCAGTGAATTATTATGAATCTAAAAAATACAGAAAAAGGGGGGGGGGGATGCTGACATATGATTTCTTTTATAAAAGTTTAAGTAATTATCATTTCGTTTTTACAAGTAGGTAAAGAAACTTTGAGATTGCTTCAAGGTAAATATTTCTTTCACATAACGTAAATCTCTGAATACCAGAAAAACATTTTGGAAAGTTGGAATTAAATGTTCTGAGTATAAAATTTAAATTGAAAAGCATGCATGAAATTGTGTATTGCAATTTCTTTAGTATGAAGTATAATTTTAAAGGGGTATAAACAGTATTTCTGTATAAATAAAATGGGGAAAGTTTAAAAATCGTGACACATTATGCGTGTATACAGTGAGATGAAAACTTGATTTTTTTTCCCGCATAGGCTTTTTCTTGATATGAAGCTAAATATCAAAATGTATCGGTAATTATTTTTATGTTGCATGCGAGTTGAAGGCAACATTGTCAAATGATAAAATACTTTTTTTTTAAAATACATTCTTAAACGCTAAAATTGTCAATTCCCGCTTAAATATACAGATATAACATTTTTTTACATTCTTTTATGAGTTTATACAACCAAATTTATTTTTATATGAAGTCAAGTCTGGAAGAATTTTAATATAACATGTTTTCTTTGGCAAAAATTAATCAGAGGGGACTTTTGGAAATATATATATAAGTATATATAACATTATGTACGTGAGGATAGATTTTTCCTTGGGATTTCTTCTGACTGTGATACTTTTTAAACAAGAAGAATATATATTGTACATAAAGTTTTCTATGGTTTGTCTAAAAATAAATACCTATGTAAATATTTCTTTGGTGTGAAGCGAATGTGAATGAAATTGCTAAACCGAAAATTTCGATGTACAACTTCACGCACAAAGCTATGCAAAAAATTTTAGACACATTTCATGTACACTTGCAACATCGAACTTAATTTCTTTTAAAAAATTTATAATTTCTAATCTCAATTTCTCGAGTTTTTTAACTCAGCTTGTTGTAAAAATTACTGTATAACCCAAAGAAATGTTAATATTTATACGAAAGAAACTTCGACCTATAATTCTGTGTACAAAAAAAAAATTTTCACACCTACTTATTTAAGCCAAAATTGGCAGATTATTCCAAAAAATGTCTTTCTTAAAGTATTTTATACGGAAGCAATGTTATTCACATTCGCTTCATACCAAAGAAATATTTACATAGGTATTTATATTTGGACTCAAACCAAAGAAAACTTTATGTATAATATATATGAAAATTTGGATTTTTTATGCACATTCAGAATAAGCAATCCCATTGTCTACACCCACAATTAGAAAAATCTTCAGTATAACACTACGCACTCCTTAAAGTTCTAACTCATTGTAAAAAACTGTCAATTTTTCAATTCTTCTTCTTTAAAAAGTATCACAGTCCGAAGAAATTCTATCCTCAGGTACATAATGTTATATATATTTTTTTCCAAAAATTCCCTCTGATCAATTTTTGCCAAAGAAAACATGTTATATTAAAATTCATCCAGATTTGACTTCATACCAAAGAAAATTTGGTTGTATAATCTCATGAAAGAATGTAAAAAAATGTTATATCTGCATATTTAAGCGGGAATTGACAATTTTAGCGTTTAAGAATGTATTTTTTTTAAAAAGTATTTTATCCTGTGACAATGTTGCCTTCAACTCGCTATACAACATAACAATAATTACCGATACATTTTGATATTTAGCTTCATATCAAGAAAAAGCCTATGCGGGAGAAAAATCTATATAAAAAATCAAGTTTTCTTCTCACTGTACACGGAGAAAAAAAAACTGTTGAATCAACAGATGTCATCTGCTGGAATAGGGACAGCAGTTTTTTTTTGTAATATTTACAGATTTTTCTGTTGGATTCACAGATTGTTTGTAAACTCAACAGATGAACCTGTAAAATCTACTGACATGTCTGTTAGAATTGCGGATTTCAAGAAAAAAGAGAATTCCGTAATTCTAACAGACATTTCTGTAGATTTTACAGGTTCATCTGTTGAGTTTACAAACAATCTGTGAATCCAACAGAAAAATCTGTAAATATTACAAAAAAAATCTGCTGTCCCTATTCCAGCAGATGACATCTGTTGATTCAACAGTTTTTTTTTCTCCGTGTATACACGCATAATATGTCACGTTTTTTAAACTTTCTCCATTTTATTTATACCCCTTTAAAATTATACTTTATACCAAAGAAATTACAATATGCAATTTCACGCATGAATTTAAATTTTCTACTCAGAATATTTAATTCCAACTTTCCAAAATGTTTTTCTGGTATTCAGAGATTTACGTTATGTGGAAGAAATATTTACCTTGAAGTAATCTCAAAGTTTCTTTACCTACATGTAAAAACGAAATGATAATTACTTAAACTTTTATAAAAGAAATCATATGTTAGCAACCCCCCCCCCCTTTTTTCTGTATTTTTTAGATTCATAATAAATCACTGATGAGGGCTCCGATCTGAGCCGAAACGTCTGATTATGTAAAACGCTGAGTTTTTATTAACCTTGGACCCTAAAGCCAACTATCAACATCAACACATATCTTCAGTTATAATTACTAATAAAGAACATTACTAATCAGAACTATTAAATATTTTTCTTTTTAAGATTATTAATTAAAATTTTTTACTTTATTTAATCTCGTTAATATTCTTTCTTAAGACCGTATGGTGATTCTGACATCACCAATTATATACGACTGCTTTATAATTAAAATAATAATTTAAACCAATTTTCTGGAGAAGTTAGTAATGCTTTACATTTGCCTATTGGTGCCTTCTTCGGAAAATTTGTTTAAATTATTATTTTATTAATAAAGCGGTCGTATATAATTGGTAATTCCAGATATTACCACACAGCCTTAAGATCAATCGGACCACGTGGAAAAAATCCTATAAAAGTTTGTGTAAGATAACTTTTTTAATATACAAAATATTTTTCTGATATTTTATAATTGATTTCTCCGGTAATTGTATTATAAATTAATATTAGTGGCCTTTCCGGTGTTGCATTGTTGTTTTTAAATAATTAGTCGATGTTTCGACCAATAACATGGACCTTATCAAGACTGAAAAATATATAAACATTATAAGAAATAAATTTCCAGTTGACATGTTTATAAATAAATTTGAAATTTAAAATAAATTATCTTTAAAACATACAATAGGATATTTCCTTTTAAATATTTTTTAGTGAAATATAATCATAATTAAAATTTTTTATCTATTTTGAGAGAATCTATAGTAAGTCCATTTTTTTATTCAGAATTGGAATTGGTTAAAAGATTTTTGATTTTAAAAATTACAATATTTTTAATTATTTTTATTACATTACGTCGACAAATTATTAAAAAAACAACAATATAACAGCGTTAAGGGCACTAATCTGAATTTATAATATTTTTTTGATAATTTAGAAAATTAATAAGCTTTTTTTCGAGATGTATACTTTTTTTTGAAATATGACGTTATCGTTTCATTGAATCGTCCCTATATTTCTAAAGGGGATGCAAATTATCGCATCCGTGTTAAGAGAAAGTAGTGCAAGGATTCCCCTGAGACAGACTCAACGAACGATCGAGGTGAAAGGAAAATGAGTACACCCCGACTCTATTCGAAGTTTACTCTACTCCAGAGTTATGAGTCGATTAAAAAGTTTGTAAATCAGAAGTTTATTTTACATTTTCACTGACGCAAAAAACTAACGCTACTTTATATTCGCTGATTTTTTCTTCCCAACTGAATCGAAATAATAAGCATATATGCAGGGAAAACTATAAAGATGGTTCTAAAGCGCAAGAGTGGGGATAAATCAGTCTTAGAAGAGGGTTAAAATATGGCTGCCTTTAAAGTATTCAAACTGAAAAGTTAAAATTTGAAAATATTCTATCATCTATTTGAACAATACTAAAGTCGTTTTTTCCACTATCGCGGACTTGTCGATAAGGAAGTATACGTGTTTTCGAAATTACAGATTTTCCAGTCACAGTAGCAGCTATTCTCATGTGTAGCGACACATTTACGCGGCATATATAAATCTTTTCTGGCAATAAACCCTCTGGTCCGAAAGGTCCCGCCACTGAAGAATTACGAGGACGTGGATTTTAAATAGTATCCAGGGACGAGCGAGATCCACGAGACGAACGAGCGAATCGGATCTACAGAGCCAACGAATCACAAAGTAGAAGGTCCTCACGAATTTAATTGCTATTTTATACAAAGAGCATTAGCCTAAAAGGTAATTTGCATGAAATGGAAAGATAGAGAAATCTCTACATAAGTTGATAAAAAGAAAGGAACTAAGGAAAGAACACCAAGTTTTAATTTAAGACATTTCAAAGTCCATCCTCAAAGACATCTCGGCATAACTCCCATATGTTCTTTTATTTAAGTTTGAGAGTTTTTAACTCTATATTTCATTTTATATGGACATGGAGTATACGAAAAATTCCAATAAAGTAGGAATCTACAGTACCGGTCAGAATTGTCCAGCCACCTGTTTTTCGATAATTGCTTAAATTATCCTAATTTGAATTATGTAAGTGAAAAAATTTGTTCTCTTCATTAAATTTAAAGCTATCAAAATTCTTTATAAAATGAGCCCAGCATGAATTCGTTTTGTTAAATTTTGAAGAAGTTATTGCAGAAATAGTTAAGATTTCAATGCTTTCTTAAATTTTAAATAACTTTCAAAGTAATCGACATTTTTTAATGTTCTTTGACTAATTTTAAAGCTAAATTTCTACAAAATCGATCAAAATTCTTGGAATTGATGTGTAATTTTTTTCTTACATACTGCACGAGGTTAAAGTTCAAATAAGAAAGTTGGAAAAATTCCAATATTGCTTTTGCTTAGAAAAACATTTTTATAAGATATATAAAACATATAATCATGAATTTTGTATCGAATCCCCTTAAAATATATATTCATATGATCTTTATTATGATTTACCTACAGATGAAATGTTTTCGAAATTTCCCTACTTTTTTGTTTCAATTTTAACTCCTTGCATTATGCAAGAAAAAATTTATAGATTTATAATGATGATTTAATGCGATTTTGTAGAATCTTAGCTCTAAAATGAGTCCAAGAACATTAAAAAATGTTGATTACTTCAAAAGTTATTTCAAATTTAAGAAAGCATTGAAATCTTGACTATTTCTGCAATAACTTCTTCAAAATTTAACAAAACGAATTCATGCTGGGTTCATTTTATAAAGGATTTCGATAGCTTTAAATTTAAACAAGAGAACAAATTTTTTCACTTATATAATTCAAATTAGGATAATTTAAGCAATTATCGAAAAACAGGTGGCCGGACAATTCTGACCGGTACTGTATAGGTAAGACATGGCCTTGAGGGCATGCCCGGTAAGAAGAGAAGAATTCAGAAAAATTAGTATTTCCAGACTTAAATGAAAGAATGAGAATTATTTAATTTTTTTGAATGTGCTAATTTTCCATCGGAAGTGCAGGCGAACATTTTTTCAATTTTTTTAATTCCTCTTAATCCAAGCATAGACACACCTCTCATGGTTATTTTTAATTCCATTCTTACATGCTGTTTTTTCGATTAATTTAATTCTTTCTGATCTGCTCACAAAATATGTGCACGTACATGATTTCTATTCCTTCTTGTGCAATATAAGTTTGGAAATTTGAATACTTTTGTCAGGGTAATTGTTTTAATTCCATACTTACATGCTGTATTTTCCATTAATTTAATTCCTTCTAATCTGTCCACAAAATATGTGTTATATATATGTTTTTTTATAGCTTTTATGTAAAAATACATTTTCCCAAGTTTCGGACACGAGAAATAATTTTTTCGCAAAAGTTATTAACAATAAAAGTATAATTTTACAACACGATCAACATTTTTTTCGTTATTTATGATATCATTTAGATGTGTTCCAAGACAGATTTCATGTGAAATCGGTCCAAATATGTCTCTTTTTAATAAATGAATAAAAAAGTTTTAATATAATTTACCCAAATTCTTTTGTTTACCTCTAATTTATAAATTTAATACAATATTTATTGATTTAAAAGAATTAACTTAATTTAATTCTCAGTTGTGTCCTCAAAGTGACATTATTCTATTCCCTTCTAGTCTCTGATTTTATTTTTTCACTTTTTA
This sequence comes from Diplolepis rosae, assembly GCA_030998225.1. NCBI lineage: Eukaryota > Metazoa > Arthropoda > Insecta > Hymenoptera > Diplolepididae > Diplolepis > Diplolepis rosae. The sequence continues at coordinate 10,377,253 of JAPYXD010000698.1, forward strand.
ATTCCTCTCAATACGCTTCCATTACATTTTTCTAAGTCGATTAAAAGGAATAGATTTTGTTTTTTTTTTCTACTCGTTCGTGGAACTTTAGATGGAGGAAAATTCGCCTATTAATGGGAATTCAGATTCTGAATTTTTCTGAATTCTTCTCTTCTTACCGGGTGTGATACTTGAGAATTTGCAAGTTCATGTCCACAAATTTGTTCATTTTCTATATGTTTACATCCATAATATACAAAAATTTGGTTTCCGAAATTTAGCAAGTGTTAAAGAAAATAGAATCGGACATATAGATAAGAAATTTCTACCGTAATTTCCCGAAACACATGACTGGAGTTTTATTCCGTTATAATTTCGCAAAATTGAAATAGAATTTCAGAAAATTCAGTTATTTTTTAGTAAATTTAAGAAACAATTTCTTAATTTTTAGTTACAAAGTGTTGAATATTCTGATACTTGTATCTGGAAATTCTGAAACTTATATCAGGAATAATTTTACATTTTGGTAAACTGAAGTTTTATGCAGTTACATGTAATTGAAAATTTTGTTGTAGTTTCGTAATTTTATGATAAATTTAATGAAAATTCTGTTACAGTTTGGTATTTTTAGGATACATTTTATGAAAATTCAGTTGTTTCATAAAATTTAGAGAAATTTAAAAAAATTTGGTATGATTTTCGCAATTTTAAGATACCTTAACTCAAAAACATCATAAATATCGTCAAATTTTATGTTACCTTATAACATAAAATTTTAGTAAATTCCCAAACATTTCCAACAGAGTAGTTTAGATAATGAAAAAAGAGTTTCTGACAAATTTCGCTAAATTTGTACTTTTGTTTCATTTTCCAAACCAAAAGTTGTCTATATACCTCCGTTTTTATCATATCTACCATTTCCAACATTTTGAAAACAAACTTTTATACATTTTGTACACAAAAATGTAGAAACGTAAAATTAATAAAATTTGCTAATTGCCTAAGTATCACATGCCCTTAACGAAGCTTCAAATGAAATCTAAGATTTAAAAAACTGAATTGATTTTACGTACCAACATAAATGGCTGCGATTATTTAAAAACGGACTTTGATGAAGTTCGTTCCATTAAAACGATTAAAAACTAACTAATAATGAAAAAATGAGATATGAGAAATAAAATTTGTTTCCAGTATGATCACGTAGATTGGTAAAATACGTAAAGCATAGGCAGCTTTTTGAAAGAAAAACGTGCTCTTTTAGAGGCCTGAACTGCAACTCTATGGCTTTGATTTCGAGAGGATGAAAAAATTTATAAAACCTTGGAAAAACTCGGACGAATTTTTTGTATCAATTTCCCAGAGCCATTCCATATTTGAGTGCATTGTGTTCGCCGAACAATATCTCATCTCGATATTGTATGATTCTTACTGTACTATGGCGCGTACAGTATATGCGATACGTACACAAACTGGGAGCAGACACCCTGTGCATATCGATAGGTCTTTTTCAATAAACTTCACTATCTATGCCTATTTTTACGATCCATTGGGAGATTTCAACTTAGTTTTACTGTTTTATCTTTATATCATGAAATCCAGTCGAGGACTCTTTAACGATTTCACACTCAGTATTTTCTTCAATTGCTTCTTCATATAAAAAGTTTTAGATAATATTATAGAAGTATTATCTCAACTTTGAGGAAAAAGCACTTGCTTAGAATTTTCATTAAAACTTTCTAAAAAAGTATTTTTCCAAAAATGTTTTAGATTACGAATTTCTTTTCATCACTTACTCACAAAAAAGTAATCACAAAAATCAAAATTTTAAAAATAAAAAATTGTGTGAAAATTGGAGCGTTTCAAAATAAAGAATTGATTCTCAGCAATTAGTGGAAAAAATCTTAGGAAGTGTATTTTGAGAATTAATAAATAAATTTCAATTTTAATATTCTATTTTCACAAGTTACAGTTTCCTCTGTTGACGAGATTGATATTCACTGAGAAAACAGTTTTGTTGGTACTTATGCAACAAAATTCTTTTCGATATATGTGTAAATTGGCTTTAGGGTCCAGAAATGATGAAAACTCAGTTATTACATTCTTTCAAACGTTTCGACTCAGGTTGGAGTCCTCATCAGTGAGAATTTATTTCTATAAAAAATACAAAGGAGGAATCTTAAGAATTGACCGTGTGACGGATAAACATTGTAGTAAAAAAGTGATATAAGAATCGCAGGTGTGAAAATAAAATTGGACTAAGTAACTAAATTTGCAATACAGTAAAACTGTAACAAAACTGTACAAAAAATTTTTTTTTTTTTCCGTAAAATTGCTAAAAAGAACCTTAAAGAGACATTGTAATACAATGATATAAATGAATTATGCATGTGAACCTATAAAATTGGTCTAAACTGAATTGTAATGAACTGTACAGAAAAAAAAAAATTTCTATAAGAATAAAATGAAGAAACTTGAACAATTTGAAACTGTGACCGATGAAAAATATGTTATGAATAATGTAAAAGGAACTTTTTTGTTGTGCCAATAAAAACTTTTGCTATATCAATCAAATTTTGGTTACTTAAACAACATTTTTTGTTAGGACAACAAAAAACGTTTTGTTGCATACATTTTGTTCTCAGTGTTCTTTTTATTTTCCATATTATAAATCTGTTGTTCCAGAAATATTCCATCTTCAAACATTTTTTGAAAATTTTAAAAATGAAAAATGAATAAGCAAACAAATTTAATTGTTTGCTCAACTAGAAAATATAAAAAATTCTCTATTCCTTTTGGGTTATTTGTAGAATCCTTGCATAATTCGCATGCAAAAAATATAAAACAAGATTTGCACTACTGCACAGAAGCAATAGGAAAAGTAGGTTTTTCTACTTTTGTATTCTTCGATTTTCAGACATGTCCAAATAATGTAAAAATACGATTTTGTGCTCTTAGAGCTCGAGTATATTGCTCGTTGTGTGTATTTTGAGATATCGACAGCAATCGAGACTTTTCAATTGTCAAATCGCTTGGGATTGCATTTGTCTCTCTTATCCTCGTCGTCGTCACTTCCGTTTTTTTTGTGGCACACACATCTATTCAGATTTTATATTCAGAAGACGGTGTGTGCGACAGACTTTTTCCATTGGCCGTTTGAAGATCTTTTTCTTACCTGAAAACACCTGTCAACTGCTGACAGTTTCTGCTTTCAACAGCTGCCAAGGGTATAAGAATTTTCCTTCATTTTAATTTTGACCCACTTACACCTACTGCACACGTTTGAAGAAAACACAAATTTTCAATTTTATCATTAAAACATTGATTCTTCAACCTTTGTCAGGTGCTAGATCTGTAGTAAAAAACTTTTTTTTGAAATTATACTCAGAATAAAAAAATTGTTTGATTCAAGCATACTTTTTTTTAGATGTGTAGAAATATTAACTTTTGTTATCAACAATTTTTGGTTAAAACAGTCAAATATTTAGTTGAATAAAACAAAAATATGGTTGACTATATATCAACGCATTTATTCGATTTTGTTGAATTTACCAACCTTTTTCTAAGTGTAGCCATTTTTCTCGTAGAAAACTATCAACAAAAGTTTCAAGTGTTTTATACCAAAAAAAACCCATACGTAGTAAATACGTTTTTGAAATTTTACGTAACACAAAAATTGTTATATTGAGAAGACATAACCATTTTACAGTGAGAAGATAACAGTGAACGAAATAAAAATAATTTGCACAGATTTCAAAGTTTACTATTTTAACTATATCGTGACATGTTTCCGTACATGTTCAATGTTTTATTGACCCACAATAATAATTTTGTAAAAGTTAATTTGGCATGGGGTCAGTTTTGATACGGATTTATTTTTTTAATTAAGTGATAGAACACATAAAAAATACAAAAGGCAAACGTTTCGGCCACAAATGGGGGCCCTCTTCAGTGCCAATTAGCTTAATAGTAACCTTTAAATATTTATTAACTAAGACATGCAACTTAATAATTATTGTATTTTTTGTTTTTTTCTTTTTTCTTTGCTTATTGATATTAGAAAAAGATAGAGTAAACATGCGGAAAGACTTATGGGTAAGCGAGTTCCTAGGTGTGAAGGAACCAGACCGTTCCAAAAACTGTTCCAACGAGTAATCCTCTCCCACAGGAACCGTGAAAAATGCGACCGCGGAACGCACTCTCTCAAGGGCACATATATAAACACGATTATTTCACCAAAGAAAGAAACAACACGATGGAGAATATAACGTGGATCCTTGGTAAAGCACGCACAGCAAACCACACACATCCTTGAGAGAGTGCGTTCCGCGGTCGCATTTTTCACGGTTCCTGTGGGAGAGGATTACTCGTTGGAACAGTTTTTGGAACGGTCTGGTTCCTTCACACCTAGGAACTCGCTTACCCATAAGTCTTTCCGCATGTTTACTCTATCTTTTTCTAATATCAATAAGCAAAGAAAAAAAGAAAAAAACAAAAAATACAATAATTATTAAGTTGCATGTCTTAGTTAATAAATATTTAAAGGTTACTATTAAGCTAATTGGCACTGAAGAGGGCCCCCATTTGTGGCCGAAACGTTTGCCTTTTGTATTTTTTATGTGTTCTATCACTTAATTAAAAAAATAAATCCGTATCAAAACTGACCCCATGCCAAATTAACTTTTACAAGTTTACTATTTACATTACAACTTTTGCCACTCGAATTGAAATTTCAATATTCGCACTGCAAGTTTTATCATTTGAATTAGGAATTTTACCATTCACCTATAAAAAAAAGGAATATAAAATATAATATAAAAGCTTCCAATTTATAAAATACATAACAATGAATTTTTTCCTTAAAATAACGTGGAATGTAACAAAATTCTATATTTAATGACCCCGAAATTAAGTGTTTTGGTTGATTATTAACGAAGGTATTGCCAAAAAAAGGTAAGATTTCAAAGTTTTCTTGAATTTTAACCAACTTTTTAAACAATGGACATTTTTTTACTTTTCTCAGCATATTATAAAGGTATATACTGTTAAAGTTAGAATTTAGAAAAATAAAGTTGTGAGAATACAAAGGATTGTCATACTTGAAAAATGGATTTTGAAAATTATAAAAATTGATAATATAAAAAAATACAAAAGATCATTAAAAAATACAATAAAATTATTTTCAAAATTTCTTTCATAAATAACTTCACAAATTTGACGTTTTGCATCTTTTTCGTTCTGAGCTCAAATTTTTGCTGCATTTAAGAAAAAATTATTTCAATTTACTCGTTGCATTACTGACATCCTGCGTAAATCTCATTTTTAAATAAGTCAAGAACAGTTAAAGAATATGCATTATTTCAAGAGTTATTTAAAATTTAAAAAGCTTTAATTTTTTTCTCTTTGTGGCAATATCTTCGTTAAGGTAGTTTTCATCCACGAAAAATAGACCTCAGGCAAAAATAGATAATTTTGCTTTCAAGAATAGCAATATTATTATTGAAGGGTTATTTTTAAAGAGAAAAGATTATTTTACAAGAAAAAAATTTGAAACACAGAAAAATAATTTTATTAATAATTTTTTTTTTAGACCCAACTTTTTTTTATCGCTTCTTACCAAATTTCAAAAAATTATGCGATTCTAATAAATCATGAATCATTTATTCGGAGAAAAGATTTCCCATAACTTCACTGTTTCCAATTTTTAAAAATAAATTCTTTAATGGCTGAAACCATGAAAAAAATATTTTCCAAAACGAAATTTTTATAAACAAATTGCTGAATTTGATAATAATTTATTAATTTTCAAAAATTTGAAATGGTCACGTTGTAGGGAATCTTTTTCTTGAAAAAATAATTTGTAATTTATTAAAATCGCATAATTTTTAAAAATTTGGTAAGTAGCGATAAGAAAAAAAGTTGGGGCAAAAATGAAATTTATTAATAAAATTGTTTTTCTGTATTTCAAATACCTTAATAATCGACTAAACTATTTCGTTTTGGAGTCATTAAATGCATAATTTTGTTACCGTCCTTATTTTAAGGAAAAAATGTACTGTTAGGTACTTTATAAGTTAGAAGCTTTTATGTAAATGGTTAAAAACAAGTGTCTGGCGACTTTTGCATAGCAGTGTAATTTCGATAAAATTTTGATATTAATATTTTTATGGACGCTATAAACCTATCGATTAGCGGTTCTTATCTTAATACCGCAGAGCCATTGAAGTTCAGATATTTAGGCTTTCGGCACGTGGCTTTTCGAGTAGAGCCCGAATAAACTAAGTTAATGAAGGATGAACGGCCAGCTCGTTGTTTGAGAAGCACTAGGAAAGTCCCTAGAGACGGCTCGATCTCCTGTGGGATAACCAGGGCGAACAAGAGTGGGACTTTCCGAAGAGGAAGGTCCAATCCCTTCGTGATCCACATCCGTGAGAGTGAGAAACCGGGTTAAATGCAGATACGCACCCTTCCCAACACACTTCGCTTTTGAAACCTTCTATGACGCGCTATATAATGATAATAACCTTTTCACATCGCTTCGGTTTCGACCGATCAATAACCAACTACAAGGGTTCGCGGAAAATTGATATCTTTATGTGGGAAATAATTTTGATGAGGGCAATTACACAAATGCAAAGACGATAAATGTTTATCAGCCATATTAATTCTGACAGTTCAATTTCAGATGAAAAGCAGTAAAATTGATAGAAAGCGCCATCTGCTTCTTTAAGTTACTGCAGTTGGTTAGAGCAGTCAACCGGCAATCGAATGACCAGGGCTCGAATCCCGGCACAGTTGAAAGCGTCTTTTTTTCCACAGAAAGATTTCAAATTCTCTAAATTTGAAAAAAAGTTTTTTTACCTTAAAATTCGTGTCATGAAAAAAAAAACAGTATAGTTTTATATAAATATTGATATCTTTAAATTAAAATCGTGAGAGTAAGAAACTCTCCATTTAGCATATAATTTTATTTAAAAATTGGTGGATAATGAATTTTTAAGCCAAAATTGCCATTTTGTGAATTTATTCCAAGTAAACATTTTTTTGAAAGATGAGTCAAATTCTTATTAGAAAAAGTCATTCCTCTAGGGAATCTTCTGTTTCAGTATATTTATAGATCCTAATCTGTAGTTATAGTTGTAGTTGAAAGAATGAAAAGTTTCTCAGCAGAAATTCTTTTTCGCTTAAATTGCATTAAATCATCCGACTGATAAACAATGATTGATAATAATCATTCTCTCTAAATATGAATCCGTCAAAATCTACTGATTATCAGTGAAAATTAACTGATTTAACAGTGAAAATTTGACTGATTCATATTTAGAGAGTTTCCTATTATTTGGAGCTTGTTGTTTATTTGAAATGTTTAGAATCCATTAAGATCAAACCATATCATAATCGTATATTTTTGTCCACAACTGTCAATGGGAACTAATCTAATCGCGAGGGCTGAGACTTCAAAACTCAATCGCTTCTGTTGACAGTGACGTTAAAGAATCGGGCGTATCTAACAGGAGGGTGGTAATCAATTTTGAAGTCGATACACCAATCAGCTCACCCCTCGTTCCGGTTATAATTTTATCCTTAAAAGAAACTTAGTGTTGATATTCGGTGTAATAAGGACAAATAAAATTACCTTACCTTGACCGACATTTTGATTGATTAATTTTTTTCCATTTCATGTTTATTTAACTATTTTCTGGCTAAATTTTCTATGTTTTGATAGAGGTATTTCCTTACTAGAGGAACCAAATTGAAATCGTTTAATGAGTCATTTGAATATTTCTTTTGTATCACTATTTATTTAACAAAACAAAAAATAAAAGCTTAATCTGCTTGTCACTCTCTAAATTTGAATCAGTCAAAATCTACTGATTATCAGTGAAATTTGACTGATTCAAATAGCTAAAAAGAAGTTACTGCAAATCAGTCAAATTTCACTGATTATTTCAGTGAAAATTGACTGATTTGACAGTGAAAAATATTCGTTCACTGATGAATCAGTGAAAAGGTAAATCACTAATTCAATCAGTCAAAATTTGACTGATTCAGATTTAGAGAGCAGCAATGTTTTGAGTAAAAGGATTGAGGGGTAACACCACTGTAAAAATCTGAAATAAAGCGTTTTTTGCGATTTTTTTTGGATGGAAGGAAAAGTAAAAGGGTAATAATATTCAAGGATGTTATTGACCATGTATTTAATTTAAAAAAAAAAATATATTCATAGATAATACAAAATGGCAACACTATAGCCATTCTCGGGAGGCATGTTGAATTTGAGGCGCTTTGCGGCAAACAGTGTAAGTGGCGCAAATTTGAACCTAGAAGAAAACAAAACATTTTCTTTCAATCCACATGAGTGTAGATGTAGAAATACGTACGGGATATCATTACATCACATAATAGTATATTTCGTATCAAGTGCGGAAAGGCGTATTTTAACACAAGATTGAGTCGCGACGAGGGCCGAGGTTCCTCGTGTCGTCTTGGCCCGAGTCGCGATTCGCTCGCGCCTTAAAATACGTTCCGCACGTGATACGAACGATATTTTTTATTCGCTGCATGCCGAAAGTTAGCCAAGTCGGTGTCGTTTTGGGTGCGGAAAGTTTATTTTCCCGCACTGGTGCGGTAACATTTTAAGTGTGCGGAAAATTAAAACAAATTAAAAATGTTACCGCACAAGTGCGAGAAAATCAACTTTCCGCACGCAAAATCACACCGACAAGGTTAACTTTCAGTATACGGCAGAGAAAAAAGTAATATTAATACAAGTAATGAAATCCCAGGAAGATTACGATTAACCAAGCTCATTTACGTAATATCCCATCTTCTGATTGCCAAAGAAACGGATTAAACCGAATACTATCCAAGTTTAGACGGAGTGAAAAGCTCCATATCTCTAAAAAGATTTGCATGACTCGCTCCGTTGATTTTCTCCAAATCTCTCGAGTGAAATGATTTAGCAAGGTCTTTTTTCTGGGTTATTCCTGAGCGTAAAAGACGAAGGAGTTCCTTAATTGAATCGTCACAAACCGAAGATTATACCCACTGCTCCGTTACTACTGGTCGGGTGCTCTTTTCCCTGGTGCAGATTATCCACGATTCTGTCAAGTAGAAAAGTTACTCAACCCGATTTCTCCACAGACCTGATACCCCTTCTTATCTTGCAAAACCGCAGAGAAAAGAGAACTTCCGAAAACCAGAAATCGTCTTCTCTGTCTTTCTCAGATTCACCCCTTAACTGTAAATGATCTTTATTGCTGCACAAGACGGCGAATTTAATTTAAATCATAATTATACGTATAGTCTGCACCCATACATAAATAGATGTTAGGATACGTAGTTAGGAAATTTTAATTAATTAAGCATATAAATGAGGATTGGATATACAAATGAGAAACTCAATGAGATTGCTGTCTCGTTAGCATGGATCTGAAGGGGTGAAGATGAGACACTTTTCTGCGAAGCTGTATCGTGCAAAAGCTGAACGAAAATAATGAAAACAGTCTTGTCAGCAAGGAAACTCGTAAGGATGTAAGCCTACAATTTGTCGCACTGTCTCTCTAACGAGATAAACCAGTTAAAGGGTAAACCGAGGTCACGTGACTTTGTAAAGATGAAGAACGTCGAGGAAGAAGAGAAGATCGAAACAATCATTGTATCCCAGGTTTAACAGAGTTAACCCTTTGCGGAAGAATGTCGCCGCACAAGCGACATCACATTTCTATTCACTAGAATAATATATCCTATTCTAAAATAATAATAATTATTGTTATTCGATAAAATCTAAGATTCCATTAAACAATATATTTTTCAATTAACTTTATATATTAACGCTTTTGTACATGATATCGCTTTTCGTCAACAAAATTTGTTCGACCCATCGAGAAGCGCACATAATCCAAGCAACAGGGCATTTATTATGAATGATTTATGACATTATTTATTTCAGAAAACGGACTGCGCCATCAGAAGAAAGGTTGGTCATAGAGTAATTGTGTCATGTTTTGGACAACGAAATATGATTTATAAATTTTTTATCGACATTTAAGACAAAAAAATCGCACTTTTTTTAGTTTTTTGTTTATAACATTAAAGGTAATCATCCAATCTTCATGACATCAATTGAAAACTTGTATACAGTTGAATTGCGAATAAAATGAGCTGTTGTTTGATCTGTTTGGATAATTAGGAGCGGAAAAAATTCGGAAAAACCGGGAAATTTAGCTTTTGTTAAGGTACTAGTACACTTTAGAATTTTGAAAAAATCGATTTCGTTTTTTTTTCATTTTTCAACTCCTTAGACCTTTAAATATCTTCTCCTAAAATATTTTTAAAAAATTCAAACTCTTAACACCATGAAATAATATCAATACGTGAAGTCCAAAGACGAAGAGCGGATTTTATTGGCTGAAAAAACGACAAACGCGTCTACTAAAGAAGGCCGTTTGGCCCAAAAAGAGGCCCACCAGAAAGATGAGGCAGCTTACCAAGACAGTGGCCTGTTGCTGTATGGTCCAGGAATAGCCGATTAATTTATTGTGAGTATTAGAACTTGATTTTTTTGAAAATATTCAATAAAAAGTACTAGTCAAAACTTTAAACGCGTTTTTCTCGAAATGACTTTTTTTCAAATGACTGATAGATTATCTCCGGAACTACTGAACCGATTTTCAAACACCTTGCTGGGTTTTGTTTATTGATATGTCCTGTATGACAATTTACCGCAATTAAGCCAAAAAATACAAATTTAATATTTTATTGACCCAAAAAACAGCGGAAAAATGGGCCATTTTTTCAATGAATTTTTCAAATGCCCACCATTTTTTTTTCTTGATTTTTTTTAAAATGTGGTGAATTGTCACGTAAGCAACCTTCCTTTTAGAGAAACCATTTATTTTTTTTGTTTCAGGCTTGCCGATCCAGAGATAAACTGTCGGCCATGCGTCAAATTTTTTTTTTGATGTTCGATTTTGGCGCTCCCTGGATTTGGGCCATAAAACAAAAATTTAAAATAAAAATTTGTTTGTACTCCACAAACATGTATTTACATGATAAAAAAAGTTTTATATAAATATATATTAATGGGACTGAGAAAAAAATTATTTAAAATTGCCTTATTTTTGGCCTTCTAAAGTGTACTAGTACCTTAAGAGAATAGTATATTACGTGCCTGGGCGCACAATGAGGGTTATTGCGTGACGAGCGACAATGCTCGCAGGAGATAGTAGCCAAGGCGTAGTCGAGGCGTAGGTGAGACGAAGCCGAGATAAAGCCGAGACGAAGCTGAGGCGCGATCAGTCCCACGAGCATTGTCGCGAATCTCGTAATTTCCCGAATTGTGTGCATTGGCACGTATTCTATTTTATGTGACTCCGGTGCGTATACGAGTTTTTATGCGTACACTTGAATCTAATCTAGTATTGTAGTTGTTTGCGGCGCTAGTCATTACACTTGATATTTCACGACTAGTCCCGGCCATTTTGATTTTATCGATCTTGCGTAGTAGTAATGGATTTTAGTAGACGCATGCGCTGTTCAAATGTATAAGGCTTTGCCAGTAAGATGCTAACGCTGTACGAATAAAACAATGAACATGTACAGAAACATGTCACGATATAATAAGAAGAAGTATTTAACTTCGTTTCATGGCTATGGGCGCATGCGCAATTCAATTTTTACATTTCATTCCTTTGTAGCGCAATGTACTACATTGCGCTACTGTTAACTACAGCGAAAAAAACGAGTTTGCGCGCCGGTGGCACATAAATTAATATCTCAGTTAATTTTTAACTATTTAGGTTGACGTTTGGTGGAATAGTAGCAGACTTTATGCTCTTCAAATCTATAAAAAAACGGACACTTTGAGATAATACGTTTTCGCGCTATTGACACTTTAATTGATTTGATGCGTTAATTGTAAAATGTCTGCTTGCCGTAGAGGTGGTCCGATTTTTATTTTGAAAACGGCTTTTAAAATATGAATTACGCACAAAAGAACGTCAATCTTGGTTTTTCGCTAAAATGTTGCAAAGTTCATTAAAAATAGGCCCAAACATGACTTCAAACGCCTGAACACAGCAAAGTGACAGTGGTGGGGGGAGAAGGCGAGTAGGCTCACTGAGTCACTTTGCTGCGTTCAGGCGTTTGAAGCCATGTTTGGGGCTTTTTTAAATAAACTTTGCAACATTTTAGCGAAAAACCAAGATTGACTGTTGTGCTTGATTTATATTTTTAAAAGCCGTTTTCAAAATAAAAATCGGACCACCTCTGCGGCAAGCAGACATTTTACAATTAACGCATTAAATAAATTAAAGTGTCAATAGCGCGGAAACGTATTATCTTAAAGTGTCCGGTTTTTTATACATTTGAATAAAGTTTGCTACTGTTCCACCAAACCTCAACATAAAAAGTTAAAAATTAACTGAGATATTAATTTGTTTAACAAAAGCTAAATTTCCCGGTTTTTCCGAATTTTTTCCGCTTGTAATTATTCAATCAAATCGAGCGACGAGTCATTTTGTCCGCAATTTAATTATCTACAACTTTTCAATTGATGTCATTAAGGTTGCATGATTACCTTTAATGTTATAAATAAAAAACTAAAAAAAGTGCGATTTTTTTGTCTTAAATGTTGATAAAAAATTTATAAATCATATTTCGTTGTCCAAAACATGACACAATTACTCTATGACCAACCTTTCTTCTGATGGCGCAGTCCGTTTTCTGAAATAAATAATGTCATAACAAATTCGCTGTTGCTTGGACTAACATGAAAAAGCGCTCGACCGCAAAGGGTTATTAGGGAGATTAGGATTTACACTCTAATTTTTTTTTTAAACCTCCAAGAAAGTATTTGAAGTAATTAACCAATATGTGTTTTGAAATATTTATATAAATTTTTGAAATTTTGATATAAATCATCTAGGAAATATTTAATGACGTGCCGAATATTGCGTGTCTGACTTTGAAAAATTTCAATACTGAAAAAAAATCCAATAGGGATTTGAATATTTCTTGTAAATTATTGAAATAATTCGATAGAAGATCATTTTTTAAATTTATTATTGAAAAATTTCATCACCTATGTATTGGAAAATTACGATTTTTTTTACAGTGTACCTACATTAGTGAACATTCTTTGAACGATGAAAATAAATTTTTTTCTCAAACGAAATTTTTTGTATTTAAGTTCTAGGACCTCCAAATATACAATCTTTCACGGAATATACGCTACTTTTTCATTTACTGGATGGAAAAAATTTGACTAAGGCAACCGAGCGAATCAAGAATTTAATGAACTTAAAGAATCTATATAATTAGATTATGTGAAACTTTTAGTTACAATGTATAAAATGTTAGACTAAAACTGGAAATTCAAAATTTCAGAATTCGAACGGTTTTGAATTCTTGAAATTTTGAATTATACTTTTGTTTGGACGTTGGGAGAAATTCGAGTTTGTAGTTATATGGATTCGAGTTCAGGTTTGAACTAAAACTGGAATTGTCATGAAATTTCTAAATAAGAAAATAGCTATTTGTTTTCCCCATGAGTGAAATACGTTATTTTTCTCAACAAGCTTAGTGACAATTGTACTTTCACCATCTGTTTTGAGGCGGGAAAATGTTTATTTTCCCGCGAGTGGGAAAAATAGCAACAGTTGTGAAATCAACCATTTTCCCGTCTCAAAACAGACGGTGAAAGTACAATTTTCACTAGATGTGTTGGGAAAATTACTTTTTTCGCTAAATTGAGTATAGTTTTTATACTTTAAAATTAAGGAAAAATTCAGATGGAATGAGAATAAAAATTCTTATTGTAGTCACTTGTTCGTCTGATATCATGAAAGTGAATATCGCTCTTCTAACTAAATTAAATCAAATTAATAAGTTTAAAGTCATACAAGATGTCGATTTAAATTATGAAAAAAAAACTTCTAAATGGTTCGAGCTTATTTTAGGTACTTTAAGAATTTTTTTTATCGATTCTAATTTTCCCTTTTAAATTAATGTTCGGAGGCTATTATTTTCACCATGGCATTCCCTAATGGAATATTTTTTCCCATAATTTTTCTAGGACTTCCTTGACACACATAGGATGAGTGGAGTAAGTGTCTATATATCAGGAAATCCCAGAACGGAAACGCACGAGTTAGCAGCTGTGTCTGCAGGTTGCTAGCATATCCGGTGCTTCGTCTGAGGCTCCGGGGACTTTTTTGCACCCTGGACATTCGTCGAGGGAAGATGGTAACCGGGTGCCCTGGAGGGCTCGAGGGTGCGCTCGAATCTACGATCTCTCGAGGTCTCATCGTCTGCAACGGGCATCTCACTGAACTAAACATAAAATATAGCTTGGCGTTCACGCCCACGTATTGGCCACGATGGTGGTTGCAGTTAAATACCTAAATAGCGTCAGCCTCGGCCGATACCTGGGCACGGCGTGTTAAGCGATTAATCGCGGTGATTGGAATCCAATTAGTCTGCTAGAGACGGAGGCTCAAAACTATTTTCATCATATGACATTATTTACTTTTTCTTTATACAGTAGGGTAGAATCGAAAATCATAACTCAAATCCCTTTCAGTAATTAAATTCTTTTAGTCATTGTTACCCATAATAAAAGGGCGAATTAATAAAATAAAGGAAAAATCACTTTAAGAAATAATTGGAAAAAAAAATTTTAATAATTTTTTAGCAAAAGTTCCCTATTGAAAAACTTGACTTCAAAAACCATGTCAAAAACAACATGAAAAAAGTCGTCAAAAACGTGATAAAGAATGACGTAAAAAATTACGTCAAAAAGAACATCAAAAACGTTGTCATGAATTGGGACAGTTTTTGACATCATTTTTGACGTTGTTTTTGACATCATTTTTGACATCGTGTTTGACTTCATTTTTGACCTAATTTTTTTAAAAATACAAACAGGGCCGTAAAAATTTTTACCATTTTTACCACTTTTGCACGAACGTACTATTTATTATGACTATAACTTGAATATTAAGGAATGTTAAGGAGACTTGTGATTGCGGAAAATAAATACTTCCATACCTTTTAACTGTGAGCTTATTTTATTTAATATTTGAACTTTATAAAAACTGTATCAGTGCATAATAAAAAATTAGGTCAAAAATGAAGTCAAAAACGACGTCAAAAATGATGTCAAAAACGACGTCAAAAACTGTCCCAATTCATGACAACGTTTTTGACGTAATTTTTTACGTCATTTTTTATCACGTTTTTGGCGACTTTTTTCATGTTGTTTTTGACATGGTTTTTGAAGTCAAGTTTTTCAATAGGGTTTAGACAATTTAAACCTGAAAAACGATCCATGAAAAGTTTCAATAGGATAAAAGTTATTAATTTTTTATGGTTCGAATCGATAGAAAAATTTTAGTCGTTTTAGCTGTTTTTAGATTATAGGTTCCACCAATAAAAAATTTGAAGCCAAATTTCACATAAAACGGATACTTTCTCAATAAGCAATAAGAATATAAAAATCTATCATTTTTATTTGATTCATTTTATAGGAAATAAAATTTTTCACACTTTTACTAGAAGAAAACTCGATAAAAGAAAATTATAAATGATAAAAATGAGGAAATGTCGGTTTGACTATTTTTTCGTCTGTTAGTCCAATTCTTCTTTGAATACAATTTAGTCAGCGCTTTTCAATTGAGTTGATTAAAACATCAATAATTAGAGCTAAAGCCAACTATCAACATCGGCGTATATCTTCAATTCAAGCAAAATTGATTTGTGCTGATTTATCACTCATAAACTTGAAACTGAATAAATTAGTATCACTTCACTGGTAATTTATTATATTTTACTTAAGGCTATGGATTAACCCAACTACGTGATTAAATTTTACAGTTAAATGTAATTGCCAATAAGTCTTTCAGTTCTATTTTCTGTAAAAGACATTTTTTGTAGGATTTTTTACTGAGCTTTTTCGTGTCATCAACTGGTGAAATATGACTATTTTATGATTTCAAAAGCAAATAGTTTTTTCTATAGAAACTTTAGCAAATGAAAGTTTGAGTGCGCGCGATTCCATCAATTTACTTAAGGCTCTATCAGCCTTAAGGGGGTCTTCTACCTTGTGGCCTCGTTTTTGATACTGTTTTTTGAGAATTAATTGTAGGGAAACCAATAATGCAATCGAGGTGCGGTTTTTTGCATATAACTTATTTATTTATATACTTCCAACAAAAATTTTACTGAAATTTTACTGCCTCCAATTTGACCGTGATTTGACCTTAAAATATCCCTTACGAAAAATGTATACCAAAACGGTTGACACAATTAAGCTCATGAAAGTCGTCTGAAACAAAAAAACCAAAATGATTCAGTTTTTTTATGCCTTTGGCTATCGTTTGACACAAGGAATTTGCAAAATTTGAAAATTTCAGGAAATAGTGAACAAACAAGAAAAAAAAAAATTTCTATGTTTTCAAGGTCAAGAACAGCTGTAAAAAAAACTTGAAATGGAAAAAATCCAAAAAGCTCGTGTCAGACGATAGCGACATGTTTTTCACAAATTTTGATATATGATTTTAGTTAATTGATCAATTACTTTTCGAGATATCATGTCAACCAGTTGCAAAAACGCAACTTTTGGGAAATCGCATTTAAAGATATTCATGCATGCGATAACAGCACGCGGAGCTATATTTGACGGCTCTGGAAACCCCGAAATAATAAGATTTCGGTTATACCCTTTTAAGATTATATTTCTAGCACCTTCTAGGCCACAAAAATGCGCGCTCCGGAATTTTTGAACGTCGCGCTTCGCTCTCCGTTCTTTCTGGAACTCGCGCTTCGCGCGCTCGGTCTTGTGCTCTTCGCATACGTTTAAGTTTATTTCTTATAATTTAATACTGAAGCTCAAAGCAATTTAATGATATTAAAGATGATGTAAATTAGTCATTTTCTCAAATTCACTAAGTTTCTTTTTCAGTTTAAGTGAAACAGGAAATTCAATTTACTTAAGGCTCTATCGGCCTTAAGGAACACATTCTCATCATGACACTCGCGCTTCGCGCTCGATTTTCTGTATACATTTCAGTATAACTTTTTAATAAATTACATGATTAAAAGAATTTACTTTCTTCCAAATATCTCAAAAAGGAAAAACAATCGTAGACTTTATTTAAGGAAACGATTTTGCAGAACAACGCTTATTTCGTATCTCACATATTTTGGTGAAAAAAATCGAATTTTTTTCAATATAAAAATCAAAAAATTAAAATATACATCCTGTCGAGAAATTTCTCGATAAGAATGTGTAGACCTTATTTAGCCAAACAATTTTTCATCTCAAAGTTTTTTTTGTATCTCACATATTTTGTCTAAAAAATGGAATTTTTGAATTTTAATCGTATTTTTTGGAATTGAAACGAAAAATATATGTTTTATCAGAAACTGTGTGAGACAAAACTTGTAGATCTTTTTGAAACTAACAACTTTGTATTCTTACGTTTTTTTCTTATTTTACATATTATTGTTAAAAAATTGAATTTTGGATTTTCAATAGTTTTTTTTTTTAATTAAAAAGAAAAATATGCATCTTATGAAAAAAGTTTACAATTCAAATTTGTAGGTCTTTATTTATTCAATAATATTGTATCATAACGTTTTTTCGTATCTCGTATAATTTAACTGGAAAAGGGAATTTTGATATTGACTTTTTTCGAATTTGAATATGCTGTAACATTTCTAATTTTGATTTAATCAAAAAATGTTATCAGGATAATTTTTAGAGATTTATGAGCACTATCTAAAACCAGTATTGAAATTTTTGATTTTTTCAAAAAATTATTTTCAAAAACACAAAAGTAGTGCTCAACCCCTCAATTTTGATTGGATGTGGCTGGTTAACGAACTTGTCCTTACTTTTTCGGCTCTGATAAAGTGTACCAAAGCTCAATTCAATCTGATAATTCTATCGAGAGTTATGCCGCACACGACCTACTACAGACAGACAGACAGACAGACAGACAGACAGACAGACAGACAGACAGACAGACAGACAGACAGACAGACAGACAGACAGACAGACAGACAGACACTTTCGTAAAAACCATTTTTTCTGACTCAGGGGGTCTCAAAACGTAAAGATTTGATGAAATTTTCGAAAGTCATTTTTCACATAAAACCAATACCTTCTCATCCATGATGAGAATGTAAAAATGTAAACAAGTTTTTGTTTTCTACGTTCATAAGAATGCATAAATAATAATAATTAAAGCAAAAAAAATTATTTAAATAAATTTTATGATATTTATGTCTATGTGGGATACGACATATTGTCATTAGGATTTGAGGTTAGGCAAGAAGAAAAAATTAAAATGTTAGCTTTTCGTTCCTTACTCTCAGTCTTTTCAATTACCTTAACTATATTTTTACTTTCGACTTCCAAATTTTTTATTGATGGAGATTGGTCAGAAGCAGAGTCAGTATCATCAATATATTTTATATTATCATAGAAGCAGTGTGTATCTCTCAGCAACACTTTTTTTAATGCCTGTAATTGTTGCCATTCACTTTTAGTTCTTTTTAATCGATCTACAAACAGAGGTTTCAGCGGATGCTCTAGATTTAATTGGAGTTGTGAAAAATATTATTTGTAATTACCTTCTTACTCATTTTATTAAATAATGTCTTAAAATAAACTTAAGACTAATCACAAAATAAAAATTGACTGTCACATCGCTGGCGCTGACTTAACTTATGGATGTGGGATACGACATATTAGAATATTTATTTAAAAATATTAAATAAATAATTTTACTCCTAAGATTTTGATATAAGCTGTAAAATATTATTATTAATCCATTTTTCAAAAAAAGTCAATTTCTCAAATTTTGTGGGATACGACATATTAGAACGTGGGTTCGATATATTGTTTAAAACATGGAATTTTTAGGATTTAATTGTATTTTTTGAAATTTAAACGAAAAATATAGATTTTATTAGAAACTGTGTCAGACAAAATTTTGCATCTTTACGTTTTATTTGTATTTCACATATTATTGTTAAAAAATTGAATTTTGGATCTTCAATAATATTCGTTATGGTACTTTTGTATAGATACAGTTGTGGGTCAAAAAAGACTAAAGACATGAATGCAAATATGTCCTTAAATATATTTTCAATAGTATTCTTTCAAATTAAAAAGAAAAATATACATCTTATAGAAAAATGTTGCAAATTCCAATTTATAGATCTTTTTGCAGTTAACAATTTTGTACCATAACTCTTCTATCGTATCTCCTACAGTTTAACTGGAAAATGGAATTTACATATTGACATTTTCCAAGTTTAAACATATTATAACTTTCCTAATTTTGGTTTGATCGAAAAATGTTATAAGGATAATCAATAGGAATTTATGAGCGCTATTAGAAATCAATATTGCAATTTTAGATTTTTTCAAAAACACAAAAAAAGCTCTTATTTTAATAATTTTGGTCGGATGTGGCTGGTTAACGAACTTGTTCTTACATTTCCGGCTCCAAAAAAGTACAGTCGGGACTCGTTTATCGGGACGTGGTAGAGGCTCCCATCTAATAGGGCTTGTTTGAAGGGAAGCGTTTGATTAGTCCGTCGAGTCAATCGCGATCACTGCTGTGTAATCGCAATTGGTTGACGCGTCGCGTGGCTTTTCAATGGTGGGAGTAAGGGAAACGATCGAACGTCTTGATAGACGAGTCTCTAATGTCCCGATAAACGAGTCCCGACTGTATGTCAAAGTTCAATTCAATCAGGATCTCTTAAAACGTAAAGATTTGATGAAAATTCCAAAAGTCATTTTCCACATAAAACCAATACCTCATCATACGCTGAAAATGTAAAAAGCCAAAATATCTATCTTTTCAATATGTAAATTTTATACTGTTCGTTTTCATCTCCAAGAAAAGTATTTCGAGTTCGAGAGGCCCTTGCACTGGAATTGAATGCAAATACGTTAAAAGCAATATATCCCTGCCCTAAGATTTCCTTTAGGGCCGAATAGTATGTTTTTTTAGTCCTTCAGTGACATCTTCGTTCAACAAGGGGCACCGAATAACAGAAAACGGAACTGAGGGAGAAAGCTAAAAGGGATGAAATCCATGAGAGTAAGGGGATGAAAACTAAAAGAGGAATGCACAATTCAAGTGAGAAAAGGACAGAGAATGTGGAAAGTGCATCAGTTTTGAGAGAGAGAGAGAGAGTGAGAAAGGGGGAAAAGGGATGGCACTTTAGATTTCCATGATGGCTCATGGGCTGTGACTCACGTCCTTAGGGAATGGATCGTTATTAATTCACCGTGAGACCAAACGAAATTACTTTCTATCTGGCCAGTATGCAGATTAAATGTGCGCACGCGTCCCTACGTTTCCGTTGCCCTGATGTATTCGTCACTTCAGCCGATGCTTAACCGGCTTAGCTGGTGCCAAGTGGCGCTAAGCGTTGCTCATTGTCCACGAGGGATGCCTCTCTGTTTCAAGGTACGCTTTACATCCATGGGTAGTCTAAATTAAAATTAAAATCGAGACCTATATAACGTGACTACTTCCATCCGAGGATATTGTTCATTGCGACCCCCACACGATCCTTGTATTCATTAGAGTGGAAGTGACTCCCTCTTTTAGATCCAAGTTATTTTATTATTTTTTCCTTATAGTATCATCCTCAGGCTTTAATTTATTCTTATTTAAATTTTGTCCAACTCGTATTCATCTATTTGCTAATCCTCGATTTTTCCTTTCTTTATTATTTTTTCCAATATTTTTCTTTGCAGATTTTGCTTCATCTAATAATTTTTCAACACATTGATCGCTTTTTTGTTGGTTTCTAGCATTTCAAGGGATTGATTCCGTGATTTTCGCACTTTTCATACCTCGCGTCTCATTTTTCAATTTTTTTCCATAATAAAAATCAATGTTTTTGTTATTTTTAATTGACTAAGAAAGCCTAAACGTGGCAAATTTTTTGAATGATTGATAAAATCGAAACAAAATTGATCAGTGTTGAATTTATCGAATTCCAAATGATCCAAAAAAAATCTCATTATAAAAGTTTAAAAAGTCATCTTTATCCATGT
This sequence comes from Diplolepis rosae, assembly GCA_030998225.1. Lineage (NCBI taxonomy): Eukaryota > Metazoa > Arthropoda > Insecta > Hymenoptera > Diplolepididae > Diplolepis > Diplolepis rosae. Next base: position 10,398,320 of record JAPYXD010000698.1, read on the forward strand.
TATTGTTAATTTATGTTAACATTAATAAATGAAAACTGATTTATACATTGGAAATTTCCTACAATCATTACTGTATAATTTTTACGTGATTTGGATTTAATCTAATTAAGAAAATACTCATAACTTTATTATCTTCAAATGGACGAAAAATGTTCTTAAGGTAGTTCGTTCACGAAAATTAGACCTCAGACAAAAATAGATAATTTTGCTTTCAAGAATAGCAATATTATTATTGAAGGGCTAATTTGAAAGAGAAAAGATTATTTTTGATGAAAAAAATTTGAAACACAAAAAAATAATTTTATTAATAAATTTTATTTTTGCCCAAACTTATTTTCTTATCGCTTCGAGCCAAATTTTTAAAAATGATTCGATTCTAATAAATCACGGTTCATATTTTTAGGAAAAAGATTCTCTACAACATGACCGTTTCCTATTTTGCAAATTGAATTAATTATTATCAAATACAGCAATTTGTTTATAAAAATTTTGTTTTGAAATTTTTTTTTATAATTTCAGCCGTTAAAGAATTCATTTTCAAAAACTGGAAACGGTCAAGTTGTAGAAAATCTTTTTCCTAAAAAAATGAACCGTGATTTATTAGAATCACATCATTTTTTTAAATTTGGCTCGAAGCGATAAGAAAATAAGTTTGGGCAAAAATAAAATTATTTTTTTCTGTTTCAAATTTTTTTCATGAAAAATAATCTTTTCTCTTTCAAATTAGCCCTTCAATAATAATATTACTATTCTTGCAAGCAAAATTATCTATTTTTGCCTGAGGTCTAATTTTCGTGATCGAACTACCTTAAATGAAGAACTGTTCATAACTGTTTATTTAACAATATTCAGGAAAAAAATTTCCAAATTTTCGTTTAATACACGGAGAAACTTTTTATATCAATTTTTACTATAGTATTTTTCAATTTAGGGAAAAACGTATCACTTTGAGAATTTTTTTTACTAAAAATACTAAACTTTATAATAATGATATGAAACTTCAGCATAGTTCATAGCAAATTTTACTATAGTAAAATTTATAGTTCATACTAAAGTTTCATAGCATTATTATAAAGTTTAGTATTTTTACTAACAAAAATTCTCAAAGTGATACGTTATTCCCTAAATTGAAAAATACTATAGTAAAAATTGATATAAAAAGTTTCTCCGTGTACCAATTAGCATGAAAAATGTACAAATTTTCTTTCGCTTCCATTCTTTTATTTTTTCAAAAGTACTGAATTCTGCAAGAACGAATATGTTCCCGTTATCAGTTTCTCGTAAGCGCGTATGATTTCCTAGAGCGACTGCACTATCCTTAGCTTCTGAAGAAGAGCCTCCTCAGTTAAAAATAAGATAAACTAGAGCCTTGGATACTTTAGATGCACGTAAATTACAGGGACAGATTATTGTTATTCCAAGAACCCAGAGATATGAAGCAGAGAATAAACTCTGGTAATTTAGCCTAACAACGGCTGCTGTATGGCGCAGCATCAGTACCATTGGCAATGAACGTCTCGCGAAACTTCCGGTTCCGGTGTTCCCTGCGGCCGGCAGTTCTGGAGTTTCCAACAGGACAGAGGCTTTTCAAATCCGGGCTCTCGATTCCACAAGCGAATGGTTGGAATTGAGTTCATGCCGGGTACGAGGTTTCATTTCCTGTTGGCTTTTCGGGCGCCGACGAATTGTCTTAAAATGCATTTTATCCTGGATTCATTTCGTATGCATGTGTACTTTTGTCAATTATACGAGATGATAAGAAAATTTACGAGACCAAGATTTAGTGTTTTTTCAAGATCCAGGAAAGAATGAGGAATGTAAAAGGGAAAATTGGATTATGAAATTAGGATGAGAAAAACGAAATCAGAGAAATATAAATGATGAAAAGAGAAAATAGGTCAGATACTCGTAAAGAAGAGTTTTTAATTAAATTTAAATGAAAAGTAAGTATTAGTAATGTCGATTGAGTTGTAATCGTGAGGATTCGAGTAATTATTTTTCTCTCTTGAAATTGACAAAAATTGCGATAAATTATATAGAAAGAAATATTGGATTTATTAGATTTATAATTAGTATGACTAAGCTAATTAGTAGGACTAATTACTATTAAACTGTTAAAGTGGTATTTCTGAAATTAAGGGAATATTATTTCTATAATAATACCATCACCTCATCCATTATATTACCTCACCTATAGGTGTCAATACTTATTAGTCTCAGAACCATTAATTCTCATTTAAAACCATTTTGATTCGTTGCTAGTGATTACTTCCAACTTTCAAAAATATCCCCTGTAAAAAAGGATAATTCCTAGACAACTAACACAACACACATAAATATAGTTGATAAATATGACTTCGGATATTTAAGAAGTATTTCGGGATATTTATTTACTACTTTAACGCTTTGAAGCATGTATTTTTCCTGAAAAATGCGCAATTTTGAAGCATTTGTTTATAAATATAAATTTATAAACAATATATGAGAAAAATATATTTTTTTATGCGTACAAACATCTTAGTAGGGTAGAACACAAAAAAAAAGAAATAAAATCGTCGGTTCACTAATTTAAATAAATGAAAAATATATTAGAAAAAAGCCGGACATTCAGCGTCCCACCATGCTGCAAAGGGTTAAGTAATTGTTTTTTATAAAAAACGAAAATATATGATGATAATAAAATTCTAATATTTAAACATCTTATATATGGCTTTAAAAAAGGTTCTCGCATATTTCGCTGCTGCTGGCGTTGGTAATGATTCTAGATTGGCGAATTTAAAATAAAATAGTTTATACTGAGAATGTAAAAATCGAACGGATTATTAATCATAAAAGATATTACTACAGCCAGTAATAAATTTATCTATTTAAGATAAAAATTGTTTTTTAGAGTAAAAAGAAAAAAGTCGAATAAGTTATTATTATGGTAAAATAGAACCGAATTATCAACATTTAAATAAAAAATAAGTCATTTTTTTCGTGGTGATTTCACGAATTCTGACCCTTATGTTTAATCTGTAATTCCAGCTTCATACAACAACAATCTCCAGGATATTCTTAAAAGCATATAATTTGAAATATTAAAAAATTCGATTTTTTAACAATTTCAAAGTATTCATTCTATTAAGTAATCTAAAAATATTTTAAAATAAATTTAAATGATAAATAAGGTTTTGAATTTTTGATACTTTGGGTAAAGTTTATTTTGTTGAGGATTAATAAATTTTCTACCATTACACGTTGTAATTATCTGAGAGCCCATATATTTATCGTCTACTGTCAGGAATGACTATGCTACCCTTCTGGGAAGAAAATTACACATTACTACAGAAATTGTGCTTGCGAATGTCTTTGACAACGGGGTTGAAAATCGGGGTGTGAACCCTCAATATCAAAATTTCAATTGACCCCCCGTAGATTTTGCCAGATGCGACCGCGGAGCGTGCCACGTCGAGAGAGATGAAAAATGATAGGAGGTCCATTGTACGTTTGAGGATTACTTGTTACACTGTTCATATTTATTGTTTACTCCCACCGCCAAGTGCTCTATTTATTTTCATTTTTATTACTCTCACAGGTTCGTCAAACAGGTTCTCTCGTACGAAACGAGTTTATCTATCACATTATGCAATTTTTTCTCTCAGATAACAACAATCAAAATTCGCTACGAAAATTAAATTCAAATTACTTCCCAGTAGAGTTAAGTATATTGATAGAAATGGTTAGGTTGATTTAACCATACAATTGTAGGTTAAAAATTTACGGGTATATTTACAATATAATATGTGTCACGGAACCATATGTAATTTAAAGCACAGCAATTAAAATATGACAAATGCTTTTTGTTCGAATCAGAAACATAAATTGGAAGAGAAAACAATTAAATATTACTAGTACAATTAATAACTATATTTGCGATACAAAACTGCAATAGTTAGTAGTTATTACCGTGTGAAATGTTTAATTCTCTTAAATATTTGTTTCCTCGAGCACTCTCTAAAAAGTGTATTTTGGCAATATCACTGGATGGTTGATTCACTCGAGATTGATTCCTTCGTTTCCAAATTCATATTGGTTTGATTTTAATTAGGTTAATTAGGTGTACAGTTCTTTTTCAGATTTTATGATAGTCTATAATTTAATTGGTGAAAAAAATTTAACTATAAATTAAAAGTATGAGATATCTCAGTTAACATACGTACTATTGTTCAGAGTTAACATTATATGCAGTTTTGAAAATAAATTATTTTACGAAACATTATTTAGGCCTTATCAATTTCTTTAAATCAGCAAAGTATTCGGATAAAGTTCCAAATAGCTGAATTTTCCGATTTTCTTCAAACTTCGTATACTTATGTATTTTGACGCGCTGATTACGAATATGATAGTCAAAATCAGCGACAAGACGATTTTCATGGTAAAACCTTGAAAAAACCATGAAAATTATGGTTTTTTTCGTTTATCTAAGCCAATATGCAAAATTTTAGAAAATCATTCAAACAAAAGTTATAAATCTCATCGAGATACACATTTTTTGTTTGAAACACACGCCTGTAAGTACTATGAGCACGGAGGGTGGAGACAGACTTGTCGCTTATTGCACTGAAATCTGTTAGATTTCATCAGATGTATCACTAATTTTCTCGAAAAATATCACTCGTAGAAAAAAATGTTTCAAACAAAAAATGTGTATCTCGATGAGATTTATAACTTTTGTTTAAATGATTTTGTAAAATTTTGCGTATTGGCTTAGATAAACGAAAAAAACCATAATTTTTATGGTTTTTTCATGGTTTCACCATGAAAATCGTCTTGTTGCTCATTTTCGCTATCATATTGGTAATCAGCGCGTCGAAATACATAATTATACGAAGTTTGAAGAAAATCGGAGAATTCAGCTATTCGGAACTGCACCCAAGTATTCTGTTGATACGTTAATACAATAAATTTAATTCTCATGATTTCTCATAGCATATATTGTATTTTATTTATTTATTATGTACTTCTACTTAAATATTTTCGCATCAAACTAAAATACATTACTTGACACTTTTTCTTATTCATTCATCCCTTTTTATAATTATATGAATAAAAATGTTCCCAAATTTCTTCTCAACCTTTCTATTATTTATTTATTTATTTGTTCGATACTTTCAGAAATCATAAAATTAAAGTCCAGAAGGAAACTGATATCCAATTTATACTTAATTTATTAAACATTGAATTGATCCCTATTATACATATAAACTCATTCGGCACAAAATTTGAAAACTCAATTAGAACGTCCTAAAATCAATTTTAAAAAGTACATTAAATTACTATAAATTTATTAGTCTTTATTTTCTTCTATGTAAGTTTATGTCATTTTTTATACATCCATCAAATCTTTCAAATTCAGTTTTCAAAACGTTTACTCTCTATTTATTTACTCATTTTATTATAACGATTATAAATAAAAATAAGGATCAAAAAATAGTCGAAAAGAAATTTGATATTTAATTTCAACTAATTATTTTCTCAATCATTAAAATAATTGCCCACACAACATAACCTCTTAAAGGACTAAAATAATAATGTTTTTAAAAGAATTCACTATACATATCGTTATTGCTAGTACAGTATAAAGTATCTTTTTTTATAAATAAGCTATATTGAATATAAGTATTTTACTTGTTATGGATAGTTGCCCCACTCATACTCATTCAACCACAATTGGATGGCCAAAACACACATCCTATATTGCTGTATCTATATCAGCAAAAAAATATAGTTAATCCAATCATAAATATGGTTGTACCACTCATTCATTTCTATCAGTGTAGACGTCAAAGAAAGAAAAAACATGTAAAATTTTACGGGAAATAAAGAAAATAAACAAGACTGTACTTCAGAAATGGAATAAAAATTGAAAGATTTATGTGTCACGATCATTGCTGCAGAGATTTTTAAAACTTCATAAGTTTTATATATACAAAACTCTTGAATACTGTGAAATCTGAGTTTGGAAGTTCAATCGTTATGCTTTGCCTCGTTTTTCAATCGGCACGTCATAAACTTGTAATGGTATTTTGACACGTAAACGTTTCTGAAAACCTTCGAGTCATGATCAAGTCAAATTTAGAGTGATTTTGCTGATTACAAAAAAAGTGTAGCAATAAAACCTCGTAAAACATACCCATACGTAGTTTAAAGTGCAGAGGGTTTGTTGACTACCAAGTATAGTAATAATCTGTTATCTGATCAGGAACTCGCTCGATTTGAAGAAAATCCTGAAAAAGTACGTGTAAAAAATCACTGACTAAAAATAGTTCAGGTATAATTTAAGATAAAAAAAATTTCTTACTTTGGTTGGTTAGTAAGTGATTTTTTGAGTTAATATTCAAGACTTCTTCACTCTAAAAAATATTTGGTTAATCAAAGCAAAAATATTTTTAACATTCTCATCATATGAGAAGGTATTGGTTTTATGTATTGACAAGTTCGTGAACGAGCCACATTCGACCAAAATTGTTGAAATAGGAGCTTTTTTGTGTTTTTGAATGAATCAAAAATTGCAATATTGATTTCTGATAGTATTCATAAATCTCTACTAATTATCCCAATAACATTTTTCGATTAAACTAAAATTAGGAAAGTTACAGTTTGTTAAAACTTGAAAAAAGTCAATATTTAAATTCCATTTTTATGTTAAATTTAAGGAAATACGAAAAAAAAAGTTATAATTCAAAATTGTTTACTATACTCTCAAAATCTGAATCAGTCAAATTTTCACGAATTGAATCAGTAATTTGCATTTTCACTGTATTTTTCACTGTTAAATCAGTCAGTTTTCACTGAAATAATCAGTGAAATCTGACTGATTTACAGTAACCTCTTTTTAGCTATTTGAATCAGTCAAATTTCACTGATAATCAGTAGATTTTGACTGATTCAAATTTAGAAAGTATATAAAGATCTACAAGTTTGAATCGTAACATTTTTCATAAGGTGTATATTTTTCTTTTCAATTTAAGAAAATACTATTGAAAATCCAAAATTCAATTTTTTAACAATAATATGTGAAATAAGAATAAAACGTAAGCATACAAAATTGTTCACTTCAAGGAGGTCTACAAATTTTGTCTGACACAGTTTCTGATAAAACGTATATTTTTTAATTTAATTTCAAAAAATACGATTAAAATTTAAAAATTCCATTATTTAAACGAAGTATGTGAGATACGAAAAAAACGTTATTATGGGACATTATTTATATAAATGAGATCTACAAATTCTCAGTTGGACATTTTTTGACAAAATATATATTTTTTGGTTTTAAGAAAACACTATTGAAAATCAAAAATTCCATTTTTAACCAAAATGTGTGAGATAAAAAATATGCATGTAATATATGTGTATGTATATGTGTATATACGTATACATGTAATATGTGTGTATGTATATATTTATATGTGTATATATGTATGTGTTATGTATATATATATATATATATATATATATATGTGGTTATGTATGTATGTATGTATATATATTGTATTAAAAACTACACCACAAAAATTTCAATCTACAATTCCATGCACGAATGTCAATTAAAAATGTTTTTATATTTAGACACTTAATTCCAACCTTCAAAAAAATGCTTTCTGGTATCCAGTTTTTTAGGTTATGTGAATGAAATATTTACCTTAAAGTAATATCAAAATTTATTTACCTACATGTAAAAACATAATAATAATTACTTGTTAAATTTTTACAAAAAATTTTTTATACAAGATATCCTATGTTAGCAAAACCTTTTTCTGTAATTTTAGATTTAAATAAATCACTGATGAGGGCTCCGATCAGAGCGGAAACGTCTGATTATGTAAAACTCTGAGTTTTTATCAACCTTGGACCCTAAAGCCAATTACCAACATCAACATATATCTTCAATTATTAATTAAGGGTCAATGTAAGTCCAGAATATGAATATAAAAAATAAGCTTATTTTAAAATAAAAATGTTTTCGCTTAAAAACAATTTACGAATTTTTTTCCTTTCTGAAATATTTGAAAGAAGATAAGTTTTTTTTTAATCATCTAAATTATTAGAAAGTTAAGGAAAATCGAGCGCGAAGCGCGAGTGTCATGATGAAAATGTTTTCCTTTTTCCTTTTCCATTTGATATCAAAAAATTTAGTAACTTTTTGAAAATGTAGTTCACATCTACAATATTATAAAATTGACTTGAGCTTCAGTATTAAATTACAAATATTTTGGGGAACGACGATCGAATCGCGCGCCCTAGCCGCGTTCTAACTTGCGAGCTGCGCGCGAAGCTCGCGATTAGAATATGTCCGCGAAGCAGGCAGATTTTTTTGGTTACGATTTGGCAAATCAATAAAATATTTCCAGTTTATTCAAACAAAATTTGTTTGCCTTTACCAAAGGTCTTGGTTCATTTCACAAAAATGGTTTGATAATTAGGTGATTTGGTTTTCATAGAAAGAGATTCTCGAGTGCCCAGTTAGATTTCAAGTAAGCATCTTTTGGTGAATTTAAATAGGAAGTCTTTTATAATTTCCATTGCTCTGAATAGACTCGACTTCTTGACGACTTCGCGACGCTTGACGTCGCCCCAACTTACGAGGGAAGGGAGGAATGTAGTACCTTGAAATGCAGATCTGTATTCCAGCTCCATTCACAATGAAAACTGTAATTTCAGCCTTAGTTAGGTGATAACAAAAGACCGCTGATTAAGCTGAAAATCTGTCCTAGTAATTATAATTCTTTTTTCATTCGATTTTCTGTACAATTTATCTAATGGAATAATAAACTGAACGATTATAATTATAAATGAAATATTATGCACCATAAACTGAAAGATTCCAAACTATTTTTCAGTTACTATTACCTTTTTTTATATAAATTCAGTAGAAATACTATTGAAAAAAACTCAAATCTATAAAACTACAAACTCAAACCGATATTAAGGCCCAATCGACTCTAATATAATTGCAACTTTCAAGCGATTCGAATCTCCTTTAAGAGATTCGAATGCTAAAAAAAAAGACCAAATTCGGACCAACATTTTGAGAATTTGAATATTTTAAGGAGGTTCGACCGTGGCTAGGGAGCCCTCGGAAAACTCAATTAATTACCACTTCAAAAAATGTTAATGCAGTTGTTCAATACATAATATTAGAGAAAAATGTTCGCTTTATGGAGAAAATTTTTAAAAATGTAACAAATGTCTTTTTTATAAAAGTTACTCTAGTTCAAAGTTCAATGCAATTTTTTCCAAGTCCACTCTTTACAAATGATCGGGTTTTAAGGAGTGATTGCCCATTTTCTTCTCTAAATAATTTTAAAAGACTCAACCGTATTAGATTTTTGAATTAATATCTTATTTTCTAACTGCTAATCAGAAATGTTGAAAAATTGAATAAGTTTTATAAACAAATCGCTTTAGTTCAAAAATCAGAGAAACTCACCTAACTAATTTGAAATTAATTAAAAACGTTAAGATGGCGAAGTCTTTTTAAATTATTTAGAGAAGAAAATGAGCAATCACTCCTTAAAATCCGATCATTTTCAAAAAGTAAACTTGGAAAAAACTGCAATGAACTTTGACCTACACGGACAAACTTTTTATAGCAATGTACACTACCGGTCAGAATTATTTGTTCACCTGCTGTTTTAGCTATTCTTAAAATGTCTTAATTTTTATAATAACAAGTTGAAGTTTCTTTTCTCATGATAGCATAGAATTTAATAAAATTTTGCATCTAATGAGCCCAACTTAAAGGCAAAATGATAATTTTATAAGAATATATTGCCAAAAACGTCAAATTTCGATCTTTTTGAAAAATATTAATAACACCAAAATTAATTAAGATTTTTAAACCTTTTTGGTCTCATTTTGAAGGTTACTCTTCATAGTATTTTGTTAACTTATCAAGATATTTTTAGAATTTTTCTTTTGGATTCTACCCTGGGATCAAACATGGTACAAAGAAGTCGTAAAATTTCAAATAAAGACAGTAATCTATAAATCAATTTAGAAAATCCAAAATATTACCATTTTCATAAATATTCTCAAATTTTATTAAAATATGATACACATTGGTCTTTAAAAATTTCTTGTATAAGTAGCTACACATTCTTAAAATTTTACGACCTTTTTGTATCATGTTTGACCCCGGGTAGAATCCAGGAAAAAAAATCTGAAAATATCTTGATTAGTTAGAAAAATACTATGCAAGCCTACCATTTAAATGAGACCAAAAACTTTAAAAAATCTTAATTAATTTTAGAGTTGTTAATATTTTTCAGAATGATTGAAATTAGACGTTTTTTGAAATATATTTTAATAAAATTAACATTTCGTCTCTAACTTATGCTCACTAAATGCAAAATTTTATTAACTTTCATGTTATGCCAGGGAAAAAAATTTCAACTTGTTATTACAAACATTAAGACACTTTAGGAATAGCTGAAACAATAAGTGAACAAATAATTTCAACCGTCAGTGTATGTTTTATTTTATATTGATGATTCGAAAAAATATTGTGAATCTAGGGAAAATTGAAGTACAATGGTAATTATCCTAGTGGACTGGAAATTTTTCGCAGTCAAAATACCAAAGATTCGAAAAATTATACAAAACTTTAGTATATGTATAGTAAAGTTCGATACAATCTATAGTAAATGATCATATAGTTCATCGAAAGTTCAGTATTTCACTGTTAAAAATTTTTATTATAACACGTTTTTTCCTAAATTGAAACATACTTTAACAAAAATTGTAAACTTGGGTTTCTCCGTGTACAGTAATTCTCACTAAAAAACACATTTGTTAAATTTTTTAATTTTTTCTCGATAAAGCGAACATTTTTTTCTAATATTATATAATAAACAACTGCATTAACATTTTTTGAAGTGGTGATTAATAGAATTTTCCAAAGGCTTCCTAGGAATAATCAAATCTTCTTAAAAGAGGTTCAAATCACTTGAAAGTTTAAATTCAGTAAAAATACCTACATTCGATCTAAACAAACTATTTTGTAAAATAAGCCAAGATTTTTGGTTGAATTAATTAAGATATTTGTTTAATCAGAACAAATCGTAGTTAAACAAGCCATCTTTGCTTGTATGAAACAATTTAGTTAAATCAAACAAAAATAATTTGTTGAAGAAATTTTCTGTGAAAAAAGGAACGCTTCCACTCCGCTGGGTATCGAGCCCAGGTCCTTTCGATTGCCGGTCGAATGCTCTGTCATCTGAGCTACGGAGGTTAAAACAACTAAAGATTCAGTTGAATCAAACAAAACATTGTTTAAGGTAGTCAATCCACGAAAATTAGACCTCAGGCAAAAATAGATAATTATGCTTTCAAGACTAGCAATATTATTATTGAAGGGCTATTTCGGAAGAGAAAAGATTAATTTTCATGAAAAGAATAAAAAAAAAATAATAATTTTATTAATAAATTGTTTTCTTGCCCCAACTTTGTTTCTCATCGCTTCTTACCAAATTTAAAAAAATTATGCGATTTTAATGGATTACAAATCACTTTTTCAAGAAAAATATTCCCTACAACTTAACCATATCCAATTTTCGAAAATTAATAAATTATTATCAAATTCAGCAATTTGTTTATAAAAACTTCGTTTTGGAAAATGTTTTTTTAATGCTTTTAGCCATTAAAGAATTTATTTTTAAAAATCAGAAACGGTGAAGTTGTGGGAAATCTTTTCTCTAAAAAAATGATTCATGATTTATTAGAATCGCATAATTTATTAAAATTTGGTAAGAAGCGATAAGAAAAAAAGTTGGGGCATAAAGAAAATTTATTAATAAAATTATTTTTCTATATTTCAAATTTTTTTCATGGACATTCATTTTTTCTCTTAAAAAATAGCTCTTCAATAATAATATTGCTATTCTTGAAAGCAAAATTATCTATTTTTACCTGTGGTCTAATTTTTGTGGATGAAAACTACCTTAACTCGATATCAATGAATTTAATTGATTGACCCAACTAAATATTTATTGCATCAAACAAACTTTTATTTGAGTTTAATGTGGATGCAATCAAGGTACGTAGAAAAAAATGAAGTTTTGAGATGAAGTGTTTGAAACTGGACGTGGGAGAAGTTGAAGTGGGAGGCGTAGTTAGGCCAATATTTTTCTTCGGCTTTATCCAATGATCGTCCTCGCAGATGGTGGCTCTGCAGATGCGACGACTAGTTTCCAGCTTCCACGAGGTGGAAAGATAAAACGACTCGTGATGCAGTACGCGCACATTCTATACGTACGACCTCACTTTGCTACGTTATTCCTGGCTCGGGAGTCGGGACTCCGGACGGTTTATAACCGTTTATAACCTGAAACCCGATTCCTCTGAACGACTTTGAAAGTTACTATCCGCTTACTCTGCAGAGAGAAGAGAAGAGAAGAGAAGAGGCGAAGAGCAATAGAAGAGAGTTTTTCGATCGGCGATGGACGATGTAATGGCCTGGTGACACGCGATAAAGAAGACTTCTTATTTCCCTCTTTAATTATATAAAAAAACCAGTAAAATAAACTAAATGGTAGTCGCAAAATTACATTTCAAGATGGTCCATGGGGCTCTAAAAGTGCCACTTTATTACTGATACAATTTACAGTAATTTTATCATCATTTTTTCAGTTTCTTTTTCCCAGATAAAAAGGACATCATTTTTTACCGTTTTCTGAAATGCATATTTTTAAAAGGACTGTTTCTTCTGATTTTTTGAAATTCTATTTTTCTTAAGTGAAAATATTCCAATCTCGTTGATTTACATGCAGAAAAACGATTCGTAAAATTTAGAGGAAATTTGGTGTCCATTTTAAATTGAGTTAAAAAAATAGATTTTCTGTAGGTTTTACTTAGCGTCTAGTAGAATCTACAAAATAGGGAAAAATCAAAATTTAGTAGATTTTACTGGAAGGATTTGTAAAATATACAGAAATTCTGTAGATTAAACTGAATTTTTTGTGAAATCTATTAAAATGTCAAGTTGGAAAAATGAATACCAAACTTCTTGTAAATTTTACGAAACTTTTTTCTGTGTATATGTCTCAATGTTATAAATAAAATATTTTAAAAATTTGAAAATCTTTCTATGGAAGAAAAGACGCCCTCGATTGCGCTGGGATTCGAGTCCAGGTCTTTCAAAAATTTCAAATTCAATTAATGAATTTGAAGTTATAAATAAATACCAAATATTTACGAACTAATTGTTAGACATTTTCAAGTGAAATTATTGATAATGAGATATTCGAGAATATAGAATCTTTATGAAACTGACAGCTAAAATTCTTCTATAGAATTTAACTTAAAGAGTAATTGTAAACATGAAAATTTAAAAGACTTTAAAAATATACTGTAGGCTTAACAAAAACTTGTTTGATTCAAACACATTTTTTTGAAGGATATAAAGAAATATGAGATTATTCCAGAAAAATTTAGTTAGGTAATAAAAAGTTTGCTTTATTCAACCAAAAACGTTGGTTCATCAAACAAAATGTTATGGTGAAATCAAATTTTTTCTGAACTAACCAAACTATAATAATATGTATACAAATTACATTTTTACATGATTTATCCATGTGAATCCCAAAATAAATGGTCTTAAGACCAATGATCAACCAGACCACCTTACCAAATTTCTGTAAAAGTTCATCCAAAACAAGTTTCTGATTTTGCAAAATATCTTCCTGAAAATTTGTAAAATACAACAAAAGACTATAAAAAAAAATTTCACAATTAACTCTAATTATCGATAAGTTTTCCAATTTTTTTTCCAAAATTTTACTAAAAAGAATTTAACATACGTGTTGTCTTTTGCTACGCTTCTCAAATTTTCAGAAAGGTGTTTTGTATAAATTAAAAAAGTGATCTTACACAAACAAGTTAATGTATAACTTAGTCACAAGGTTCAATGAATCCATGGCCTTAACCTTTCACCAAAAAATAATCTTTGCAGCCAATTTTTTTGTTTCAAAAATAGATTTTCATAAATTGAAATTTTTTTGTAAATTCAACAAAATATACCATTGGCGCAACAAGGTAATTTGATCATAAAAATACCAATGAAATATTTCTGCTAATTCTAAAAGCCCTTTTCTCAGTGTTAATTATTGTAAATGTGAAGATCAGATTTTTTCATAAAATTCACTTATGATTATCATTGCCCTATTACGCAAATCAGAATGCGTGCGTTAGATGCATTTTGATGAAGGGTACCCTGTCAAGTGACTCTAGTAGTTGAAAATTAATTCTAAAGTGCCAAAATATAGACGAAGTGCTGCACAAGGTCGTGCGTGTGGACATGCGTTTGCAGAGTGGGCTGTTGCAATAGAAACAAGAGTCTGTTCCATAAACCGTAGCATAAACCGTGGCTCATTGGGCGGCTAGTCGACGTGGCTGCGTTTCACACTATCGCGTCACGAGTGGCGGATAAATACGAGGTACGACTCGCAGCACTTTACTAGAGAGTAAGTGTAGGTTGCTCATAATGCTCATGTGGCGTGGGTGCAAATTACTGCGAGGTGTGTTTACGTGTACCGCTGGCTCATGCATATGAAGCATGCAGATCACTATATGAACACAACCATTTTACTCATTCCTAAGAGATCTGCTAAGGTATTTCTACTCATGGCGTGCAACGATCGACTCTTAAGGAGGAAAAGAGGAAAAATACTTTTTAAAAGGTCCCTTATTGTTAGAATAGTTAGTTATCACAATGTTGAGAAGTTTCACACCTATTTAGAATCGCAAACCTTCATTTACGACTTTTAGACTTTAGTTAGTTCACCATGTATTATATAATTCTGCAAACTAAATAGGAAACACAACGGCTTAAAAGTTCGATTTTAGAAAAATAATTGTTTTTGAGAAGGTAACATGCGAAATTATTCGCTTTTTCCTTGTCTCTTAGTAGTATTTTCGTTTGTGGTTTAAGGGCATGTGATACTTGAGAAATTAGCAAATTTTATTGATTTTAGGTTTCTACATGTTCGTATCTAAAGTACATAAAATTTTCCTTTCAAAATTTTGAAAATGGTAGATAAGATGAAAACGGACGTAAATAGACTACTTTTGGATTCGAAATTGAAAAAAAGGTCAATTTTTGCAAAATATATCGGAAAAAATCTTTTTATTGTCAAAACCAAAAGTAGTTTATCTATACTTCGGTTTTAATCTTCTCCATCATTTTTCTAATTTAGAAAACTAATTTTTATGTTTTTTGGATGTAAACATATAGAAATTGGACCAAATTGTTCACATGAACTTACTACTTTTCTTAAGTATCACATGACCTTAATTTGTATTTTTCTGATAAAGCGAAGAGGAAAATCGAAAAGGGAAAAAAAATGGCTCGTGAAGCAAAAGCTAACTTTATTAACCTTAACAAATCCTACACTGAGAAAAAAATGCTATTGAATCAAAAGCATGTATACTATGAATTCATAAAAATATACTACAAGAACCAATCAATATGTTACTAATTCTATAGCATATTGATTTGAATCCATGATATACATGCTTTTGGAAAGAAATGCTTTTGATTCAATAGCATTTTTTTCTCACTGTATGAAAATTTCCTGAAGGAAAAATGTTACCTTCCACATTCTCATTTTATGAGAATTTATTGGTTTTATGTGGAAAATCACTTTCGGAATTTCCATCAAATCTTTACGCTTTGAGACCTCTTGAGTTAGAGAAAACGGTTTTTACGAAAGTGTCTGTCAGCCAATGGTTCTGGTTTTAAGCACAAGAAATGTTTTTGTAAAAATAGAAAATTCAATTTTCCCGCTAAATTAGACGATATATACCAAGAAAGAATATAAATTTATATAATTTTTAGAAATCACCTTTTTAGTCTTTCTTAATTGAAAGACATTATTTTTTTAACATTATTTATTTGATTTAAAAAAATATTTATTTGTTTCAAATACAATACCGGCAAAAACTTAAGAAAGAATTTATTTAATTTTATTACCTTGAACAAAGACAATTTTTTCTTTAAATTCTTTGACCGTATGCGCAAATTTGTTTCATTCAAAGAATTTTTTTTTTAATCAAAGAAACTTTTTTCTGGGTCTACGGCAAAAATGTTAAGAAACAAAATTCTTTATCAAAAAGATCTACAGATTCCTTGGTGATCATTTTTTCATAGAAGTTATATTTTTTGTTCAATAATGAAAAATGTTATTAAAAATAAAAACCTTTGGTTTCCAAAAAGACTATACGAGATAGGAAAAAAAATTTCCAGACAAAATTGTTTACCTCAATAAGATATACAAATTTACTTCAGACCTCTTTTTGATCGAACACGTAATAATCATTGCCAAGCGACGAAAGACTCTTTTCTGTTTTTACAAGAATCAGTTGCAAAGAACCAAATGTAAATTTTTTTACAATACTTTTTAGTAATCAGTCCTGTTTTCCCAATCTCCATTTTTCTTCGTTTATATTTATGTCACACTAACAATAAATTAAATTTTTCGGAATATGGAACCACATACCTATTTCGAATACGAAGAATAAAAAATAATAATTGAAGGTATGATAACTCCTTATCTTTTGTGTCGTGAATGATTTTCAAATTTGCAACACATATTTTCAATAGTTGTCACACATGATCAATTTTTTATTTTTGCTGTAGAAATCCAAATGCACTTTTCATTGCATATTGAATAAATTTCCATGTGATATCGAAGGTAATGTTGATAAACTTTATCTGTTGTTTTCTAATTAGAATAATTGTTTCATCATTTAAAGATTTAATTGGGCAATGATTTCTAGAAATTATTTTGTTTTATAAATTATGCCAGTGAAGTTTAGTTTCATTGGATATTGGAATATTTTACGACTCTAAAAATTCAATGCAGCTTCAATTTAAACTTGAGTTATAAAAAACAGCTGTTTTATAATTAAATTAGGTGGTTCAGTTCGAAATTTTTGCCACTGTCTACATTATCGGAGGATCATTTAAATTTTATAATTAAAATGACCACTTCACATTTCCCTTAAACACTATAATTATTGCAAAATTAAGGCATTTACTTTGTGCAGTTCCTATTGCCATTACTCTTTTACTTTTCTTTTTTATTAATGTTTCTACACAGTGTGTCCCAAAAATAACCGAACTTTTTGGATATAGAATAAGATGCACATTATATTAACTTTGAAAGTTATTATTTATTAAAAATAGGTTCCATTAGACTCAATACAACGTTAAGAACGATCAACCAGCGCATGAATAGATTTTTTTATGTCATTTATAGGAATGTTCTTCAGCACCTCGGTTACGGCTGCTTGAATGGCTGGGATATCATCATAAAATGCTCCTTCCATCTTGGTTTTCAGTTTTGGAAATAGAAAATAGTCACATTGGTGATAGATCAGGCGAATACGGAGGGTGGTTGATGAGAAAAATCCGTTTTTTCATCAAAAATTCGTTGACTTTTTTGGTCTTCATTTAACTGATGTGGAACAAAACGTGCACAGACCTTTCTTTTACCCAAGTCTTCAGTTAAAATTCTCCAAATAGTGTTTTTACTCGTATTTAATTCCTCACCCAACATTCTCATAGTAAAGTTTGCATCGATACCAATGATTTTACGGACTTTTTCCACCAATTCAGCACGATTACTAACTTCTGGACGACCTGGCCTTAGGTCGTCATTTAAATCCTCACGACCACCCAAGTGCGAATTGCCGAAGGTGATAAAACGGCACAATATTGGCCCAATCTCGGCAGCCAAGAGTCGGCCATTGTTATTGGGCCAGTGTCACTCTTTGCATCGGTCAAGTGCTGGGCCGACGACGGCGGCCTTTTTCGACTGTTTAAATTTACCGACCTTCAGCCGAAACTTGGACCAGTATCGGCCCTATACCAAGCCGATTGTCATTTTTACTATGGCATCCAGTTCTGAAAGTAGAAGAGCCAGAGTCGGGCTCATGGACGGCACATTACTGGGCCATGTGTCACTTTTACCACGGCAAACCATCCTGGAATTGAGAAAACCAGAGTTCGGCACAGCATTGGCCCGTTGCTGTGCCGAAAACAAGTGCTGGCGGCCAGAGTTTGGGCCAGCATTGGCCGCCAAGTGCATACCGGAGTTATCATTCCAGCAACGGCACGATATTGTATCTTTTTAATGCTGCAAATTTTCAATAGATGGTGCTGCATGTTTTATGATTTAAATATAAAGTTCGGTTATTTTTGGGACACACTGTGTATGATTACAAGCAATGCTTTTTAAGAATAATTTACCATTCCTGCACACCCAACTCTTATCTTTTTATTTATCTAATACTATACCTATCTAACTTTTGATTTCCACATAAGAAGATCAGAAAATCAAGTGTATACATTGTAACATTTATTTGTATCCCTATTTCCACGTAGTTCCACGTTCATTAAGTTTGAGATAAAAGTCAATTTGAAAAACCTCGCTCTGGAAATAATCATCTTGAGAAGCATTGATCACGCCAGCTGTTCGAGTCATTAACTTATCTATTCGTCTAGCGAATAAGACTTGGACACATAAATAAAAGAAACCTACCAGTGAAAATGTTATCTCGAGAATTCCATCAGAAATGAGGGAGTAAATAAGAATAGCAATAATCCCTTGAGAAAAGCCAATCCAAAGGGTGGCTCGAAACTTTGAGAAGTGACTGACAGGGAGATATAGGATAAAATGGAGAAGGGTAGGCGGAGTAGTCTTAATGCAAAGGACAGAAAATAAACCTCGAATTTGGCGTTATCTACTGTCGGGAGCTGACATTAACTTCAGGTAGAAAGACAGTGTCGAGCATTTTGAAAGGGTGAGAAACCGCGAGGTGCAAGTGCCAATCGATTGGGTCGAGACGAAATGCATCATGGTCATCGACCTTCTTCAGCATCTGTTGCCACTTGAACAACTCGCTACGATAACTCACGACATTTGACTCCCATTAAATTTGGCTCGACCCGGAAGTCGTAACTGTCGACTAGGCGATGAAGGTCGGCAAACTAAGGTGGAGTTTGCATGAACTTATAATATCATGTGCGAAACCACCTCCAACAGTATTTGAATACGAAAATCAGTATCTAGAGACGGAACACGTTCCTGCAAATTTATGGTTAGAAAAGCAAATTGAAATATCTTTGATTTAGCCTTTAGACCCTTCATTTTCAATATTTAATTACAAATAATATCAAAATATATTTAATTTGTATCGGATCTTACTCTCTAAAGCTGAATTAATGAGTATTAACTAATTCAGAGAAAAATGAACTAATGTATTTGTCAAAATGCGTTGACTTTCAATTAGTAAGAAATTTCAACTATAAATTAGTTTAATATGCCAAAATAACAAAATGAATAAAAATTCTTTAAATTTTAACTTGAGGTAGTTTCATCCACAAAAATTAGACCTTATGCAAAAATAAATAATTTTGTTTTCAAGGATAGCAATATTATTATTGAAAGGCAAATTTGAATGAAAAAAGATTATTTTTCATGAAAAAAATTTGAAATGCAGAAAAATAATGTATTTAACAAATTTTATTTTTGACGAACTTTTTTCCTTATCGCTTCATACCAAATTTTACAAAATTATGCGATTCTAATAAATCACGAATCATTTTCTCAGGAAAAAGAATCTTTACAACTTTACCGTTCCCAATTTTTGGAAATAAATTCTTTAATGGCTAAAACCATCAAAAATCAATTTTCTAAAACAAAATTCTTAGTAACAAATTGCTGAATTTGGTAATAAATTATTCATTTTAGAAAATTGGAAACAGTCAAGTTGTAGAGAATCATTTTCTTGAAAAAATGATCCGTTATTTATTACAATCACATCATTATTTAAAATTTGGTATGAAGCGATAAGAAAAAAAGTTCGGGTAAAGATAAAATTTCTTAAATGCATTATTTTTCTGCATTTCAAATTTTTTTCATGAAAAATAATCTTTTCTCTTTTAAATTAGCCCTCGAATAATAATATTGCTATTTTTGAAAGCAAAATTATCTATTTTTGCCGAATGTCTAATTTTCGTGGATGAACTACCTTAAGCCCATGGATCAATCGGATTACGTGACTAAATTATACATTTATTTGTTCATGTAAGATAACTTTTTTAATTCACAAAATATCTTTCTGAAAATTTGGGAAACGTAACAAAATACAATAAAGCACGTATGTTAACTTCTTTTTGGTAAAAATTTTGAAATAAATTAACAGTTAAATGTAAAATTTTTTGCAAAATTTTCACTCAAACGAAGTTGACAGACGTTCTCAAACGTGTTCTGTAGTGAACGAATTCTTATTAACTTGAAATTTAAAAAATGAGGATAGAATGTATGAATAACGTTCAACATTACAATACATTACATTACACAACATTAATTAAAGAGAAATATCTCGTTTCATGCGGGGCAAACAAATCCATTTTCTGTAGTAGAAAAAAGATCGTGTGCGACACGGGAATAATTTTTTTTTCCCTAGTTGCACAATATACTATATTGCATTAATGCATTGATAAAATAAATTGCATACAAATTAACAATAAGTCACACAGTGACTATTGTGGTTTCTAGGGTCGCTATCTGGGTCGGTTAATATAATGAAGTTAGCAAAGAAAAGAAAGTAAATAAATCTAGATAGTGATGGATTGTTTTGAAAAGTAAACTCTAGAATCAATTCTTTCTGAAATAAGAACTCAAGCAGCTCACTTTTCTTGTTCACGATGTAGTAAGTCCACAATCGATACAGTAAATAGCGAAACTTACTTGCTTGGATGTAGGTATGTTTTACGACTCCACGTATGTACTCTAGCGAGACATTAAATGAAATTCATTGCATGAAGTCTGGTTATCCAGAAGTAATACCCTATTAAATTTTCATCCCTCTGAGACATATAAATCTCATTTACACTTTGCACCTTCTAAACGAAGATGATCGATGTCATTTAATTTATATAGTTCGATACATAAGGCTCCTTTGACCATTGTGACGTAAAGTTGACTGGCCATTAAAAATGCTTGAAAGGATGACAATGGTGGATCCTTGTGGCTCCTATATATAATATAATTTAAGTTTCAGATATGTATCTGGAAAACATTATATGTATCTTAGATTTAAGATATGATTTCTCAAGGCGTCTCATGACCTATTTTCTCTTTATATTCACAATCGAAAAAAGTGTAACCTAAAAGTTACGTTAGGATTCGTATTTCAATTCTGATTGTTTGTTATTCATATTCTTTGCATATTTTGGATAAAGATTTTCTATGCATAGATTGATTAAAATTGTTGAGAAAATAGTTTTAAGAGTAAACGTCTTTTTCACTGTATATTAGGGCGCTCCTTATTTTGGGTGATGACAAAATTTTACCGTCCCCCTTTTAAAAAGTTTCGAAATGAATAATAAAAAATCGTGTAAAATTTTCAACTCGATATCTCAACGTTCAGAGTTTCTTCACGTGCCATCTTTTTTCCCATTTGAATAACATGGGAAATTTGAAAATTTTTGGTTTTCAATTTTTTGCAAAAACCTAAATGCATGTCAAATTTGTTTGAGTTGACAAATTTTTTGTGAACAAAAATCATTTTTCCTGACCTGCAACTTAATTTGTTCAAATCTTTTCAAAGAGTTGAAAACTCAATTTCTTCACTTTATTACTCACTACTTGTTTTTAACTCCACAAGACAAAATTGTGAAATCAATTTTTATGAATGCACTTAAACCTAAGATACTCGTTACTTAATTTCAATTTTAATTATAATACATTTAAAATTAAGATACTTTTGTATCTTAAAAGTGTATCAAAGCAAAGTACCCTTTTAACAGTCTAATAAAAATTGTGAGATGGAAAGTACCAATAAAAAATATTGGGGCTCGATTAAATATTTATTGTGATTAATTCTTTGAGGTTATTAAAATTGTTTCCATGCAATGGGGATAAATCCTGAATGTTTTATTATCTGAGTTCGCTATTCCGGATACATTTTAGACCTAATATTCTATTTCTATTGTTTATTAAATTTTATTGTTTTTGATTATTCATTCATTTCAACTATTAAATTTTGTTACAATGTAACATACCTTCGATAAATTTAATGTTCAGGTTGGTATTGTCTATAGGATGAAAGACGATATCGATCACATTCAATTTAGCACTGTAAGTTCATGAGGTTTATGAACTTTATTTAACGGGCTCTCCTTTTGATATTCAACTCATAAATGGCGAGAATTTAAATTTGCAACTAATGAGGATTTTATAAACATGAATTTCGAAGGCACGAATTAAAACTTAAATGATTGTGAAAAAAAAATTTAAGCTTGAAAAGAAAACACTAGTACTAGGTCTGACTGTCTAATGTGTAGAAGTTTAAAAAGGTCATAATCTCTATGAAAGGTGGATATTGGATTAATGAAATTACATGCGGTAAACATGTCTTTAAATTTGCAACATTTTACGATTTCAAAAAGATACATTTCCAATGCATGAAAATAAAATTAATTACATTAAACTTTCGTAATAAAAAATAACAGAGGTATCTAAATGAAGGTTTTTCAATATGTAGATTACATTAACAGAAAGATATATTGAACGCATGAAAAAGAATAATTGCCACATTATACTGTAATTACTTTTTTGCAATCTATAAATATTTTCTATATATTTAGTATAATTATTTTCACATATAAAAGTTTAGATGGTTAAATCAATCAAATAATTATGAATCATAATATTTATTACACATTCAAAATAAATAATTGATGAGGGCTTCGATCAGAATCGAAACATCTGATTAGAGAAACAATTAGAATATTCATCTGAATAACTTAAAAGTAATTAAAAGTATTCCCAGTGACTTATGAAAAAACAAATAAAGAATTCCCGAAGTTGATATAAAACGCAATTTTCAACCGCGGGAAATGAATACCACTTGTCCTGCTGGATTATTTTCCTTTCTATAATATTAGAGTTTTGACACTGGAGAGATGAGCAAGCATTCATTATATATTTATTTTTTTTAATCCATACAGCTCGCGTTTCAGTGGCTGCGAGAGAAGTTTACGCGTTTTTCCCACTCGAGGGTGGGTTGATTAATTAAATTGCCTACACGCTCCACGCTCGTCAATCTCCTTAGTACTCGTATTTGCCTAAAGATCGCTTTACTTCACGATTTTCATAGTTCCAGTTTCCGACTAGCGTCAATCTAGTTGCTAGCTAGAAATTGTATTCAAGTTTAAATACGCAAAATCTCTCTAGATATGTAGTCTCTATACAGTTCTATTCGGTAAATATGTTTGGACATACAATTAGAAAAATGAAAACGTTAGTTTTGATATTCAAATTAAAAATTTTGATTGTAATTGAAAGGGCGCTGTGAAAAATTGAGCAACTCTCGAGTTACGAATTAAACTCGAGTAACTCACAAGTAGGAATATAAGTTATAGATTTCTAAAACAGTTTCTGAGAGTTCTAAAGTAATTACTTAAGCTAGAAATAATTACCGGGGGTGTTAGTTGAAGTTTGCCGGTTTTTTCAATAAAGAAAACAATTAATTCTCAAGGGAATCTCAAAAATTTTTTATTCAAAGTATTGACCATTGGATTCTACACATTTTGCCCATCTTTCAGGCAAATCATGGATACCATTCCAAAAAAACTTTTTCTCTTTCAAGGCAAACCATTCGACGAGCCATTTTTCGACTTCTTCAAAATTGGCGAAGCGCTGCTCTCCGAGTGAGTGTCCCATCGATGCGAAAAGGTTATAGTCGGACGGGGCGAGGTCTGGAGAGTACGGCGGGTGCGATAATATTTCCCAATTCAATGCTTTTAATGTGTTCTTCACCACTTTAGCGGTATGAGACGGTGCGTTGTCATGTTGTAGGATAACTTTGCCATGTCTTCGGGCCCATTCCGGCCGTTTTTCGATCAACGCATGATTCAAATTGATAATTTGTTGTCGGTAGCGATTCGTATTCACCGTCTCACCAGGTTTTAATAACTCGAAGTACACCACACCACACTGGTCCCACCAAACACAGAGCATTGTCTTACGGCCAAAGCGATTTGGCCTTGGAGTTGATGGGCCGACCTCACCAGGTGAAAGCCATGATTTTTTCCGCTTCGGGTTCTCGAAATAAATCTATTTTTCGTTCCCCGTGACAATTCGATGCAGAAAAGATTTCCTTTCGAACCGTTAAAGCAGCATTTCACAAATGGTTTTTCGATTTTCCATTTGTCTATCGTTGAGTTGGCGTGGTACCCATTTTCCTTACTTTTGGATTTTTCCCATGGCTTTTAAACGTTGGCAAATTACTCCTCGGGTCACATTTAGTGTTTGTGCCAATTGTTGTTGCGATTGGGTTGGATCTTCACCCAGAACGCCTGCAATTCCTCGTCTTCGAACTTTTTCGCTGCACCAGGATGTTCATTATCTGTTAAATCGAAATCTCCACTTTTAAATTGACGAAACCATGTCTCACATGTTCTAATCACTGGAGCATGTTCACCATAAGTTTCTACCAGCAATCGATGAGCTTCAACTGCTTTTTTCTTTTGATGAAATAAGAAAAGCAACGAATGCCGCAAATGCGATTTACTTGGAACGAAACTCGATATATTCACTGAGGTAAACAACTATGATGCTATTATTTTGGCAGAATGTAATTGTGTATTTTTGAAGGTTATTGTCCATAGAAAAATATGACATAGATGCAAAATCATAGAAATGTATACATATCTCTAGCGACATCTATGAGTAAAACCGCCAAATTTCAACTAACACCCCTGGTATGTTCTTGACGCAATAAATTTACCCTGCAAACTACATTCCTTTCAGAATTTCCTTGAAAAAAATTCGTGAAATGATAATTTCTTATGTTTAATAATTTCGCTGTGATCAATTAATTTGTATATTGAGAAAAGATTTTAAAAACTTTAATTTTAAAATATGGAAGTTGAGAACCGTCCACCTGGAAAATCACATTTCCTCAACCCCCCATTATTTTGCTAAAGTGGTCCAGGAATATCGACTGTCAATTTAAGGATGAGAAGAAAAGAAAGTCTAGTCTTGACAAATAACCAAGACTGCGAAAAATGACGACGGTTTTTTTCGGATATGAATGTGTCCGATCCTCCGGCAAATTGCGCCCTTCGACTCCCGAGCCATTTGTTTTTGACATAGTATACTTCAATGTACAGTTTATCAATCGTCAATGTGGAAGAAATCGTATTTCTGCCGATACGAGGGAGATGACAAAACGAGTACCGGGTAAATAACGAAATCATCGGAGCGCGATTAACGCATCGCACTCCCTCAGTTGGCACGCTATACGTCATACTACAAAAGGCCGTTATTTGCGCAAGGGAGAATGTCCCGAAGCAAAAAATGAATCACACCCGGAGTTGGCCATTGAAAAAAATATAAATAAACGGCTTAAGCGAACCGCGTAGATGCTTAGCCATCCATCAAAGGTCACCACTCTTTGAGGGCATTTTGGTCCTGGCACCAATAGACGAGTGATACCATGACTTTGCCCTTCGACCTTAGTAGAATTTATTTGAATCGGAAATACATAATATTCATTAAGGAACGGAAATAACTGTAAGGAAGTGACATTTACAAAAATAGTTAGATCGCGTGCGGAAATTGCCTTATTTTGCCTTATTTAAAAAAAGACTCGGATCAGTTCCGGAGCGGGCTGCCTGATAAGGAAATTTATGTAACGGTAATGATAAGGTTCGTATACGGCCCGAATAAGCTGTCCTTATTATTAACTAAGGCAACCTGAAGTATACCGTATTTACGGTACCAGGACGGCCCTGACAGGATACGGATAAGGTCGACTCTGTTGGTGATCAGGATCTACTGTTAGCTGCTGCCGTTTGTTTTGATTTTCGCTTCTGTTTGACTCTGTCATAACCTTTTCAAACCTGCCTAGATTCTTAAAAATAACAAGATTTTTCTGAATATGCTTTCAAAATAGTTAATTATACTGATTCAGTGGGATTCTTTTGATGCACAAAAATTTCAAATTTTGAAATTGCAAAAAATTTTCCAACTTGTATCTTGACATTAAAATTTAAAAAGTTGTATAATATGTATCTAAATTATTACTAACGTACTGTAATAGTATATTATGTGCCTAGGCGCATAATGAGGGTAATTACGCGACGAGCGACAATGCTCGCAGGAGATCGAATCCAAGGCGTAGTCGCGACGTAGGCGAGGCGTAGTCGAGACGTAGCTGAGGTGAAGCCGAGACGAAGCCGAGATAAAGCCGAGACGTGCCGAGGCGCGATCAGTCCTGCGAGAATTTTAAGTGAGTCTCGTAATTACCCGAATTGTGTGCATTGGCACATATTCTATTTTATGTGACTTCGGTGCGTATACGAGTTTTTATGCGTACACTCGAATCTAATCTAGTATTCATCATGATTCTCGTCCATTGCACTGGTTATTTCGCGAGTAGTTCCGACCATTTTGATTTTCTCGACCTTGTGTAGTAATAGCGTATTGTAATAGACGCATGGGCAGTTCAAATGTATAAGGCTTTGTCAGTACGGTGCTAACACTGTACGAAGAAGAAGAAGGAGAAGAAAAATAAGAAGAAGATTACGCTCCGCTGCATGGTTATAGGCGCATGCGCAGTTCAATTTTTACATTACATTCCTCTGTATCGTAACACACAACACTACACTACTCTCAACTGTAGCGTAAAAACGAGTTTACGCGCCGGAGGCACATAAAAATTTATACTTCTGAAGTATACAGCTTTTTATTAGATAATGTTTATGATAAAAAGTTTTTCCCAAGTTTCATACAAAAATATTTTAAAGAATTTGAAAATACTGTGTTTTATAGAAATTTAATTCAGTCATTGAAAGTGGAAAAATTTCAAACCCATGACTGATTAAAATACCTGAAACAAAAAGATTGCTTCTTAAGCTTATAAGCGAGATTTATTTCGGAATATGGTAAGCGAGAATAGCCGAGAGGCTTTAGGCGTTAGGAATGCGTTTACTTATGTATATAATATAGGTAGGTTTTATAGGGTTCGAAACCAAAAGCGAATATGAAATTTTTAATTCAAGCGTGCGACTACAAATTATGTATCATTGTGTACTTAAATATCTGAACATAAATAACGTATTATTATATAATATCTGTGCCAATGTTTCTACTGAAACCTCTCCCCTCTTTACAGCAAAAAACCCCCACCTCCTTTCTTTCTTTTATTCTATTTCATTTATTTCAACGAAAATATTAACTTTGCCGCTTGAAAACGTTATTTATTTCTAAGGCACAAGAAAGGTTACCTGATACGGACCGTCTAAGGTTGGTCACATACGGCCCTTTTCATGCCGAGCGTGACGAAACACCATCAGGGCCTCATAGGATTTACTTATCCGGGCCGTAAATGAAATAAGACGACCTTATCAGGGCCTGCTAGTGCCCTGATTTCAATTTCTACGTGGGATTTGGGCAAACCCTTTCTATTAATTGCCTTTACGATATAATCATTGTCTTAATTATAGAATTATTTTTAGTAACTATTTAGCTTGCTGAAGTAACAAGTTACTTTGATTAGTAACTTTAGTTAGTTCCTAGGTAGAAGTGGAATGGGCAACATTTGAGATGCGTAACGCTTCCCTGGAAGCACTGCCGGTTAAAATTAAAATTAAATTAAAATAAATTTTTCAAACAAAAATTACTAATTACAAATAATGGACTTCAAAGAAACTTCCTATTTAAAATAACAAAATGTAAACTTAAAGAAAAAAACTTTTGCCTCTGAGTAAAAATCTCTCGTATAAACATTCTTCGAATTTAATTCTTGCCACATTATAACTTACTTAATTCTTACAGGTCTGATTTTATCATTTTAACCTCAAAACTTTCGATAAGCGAAAAATAAAAAGACTTTTTACTCGAGGATTCTACTTGATATTTTAAACTACAATGTCTTTTTTATAAAAAAAAGACAAAAACAATAACATTTTAAATAATAATACAAATTTAAACTTTATTTTTTAAATGTTTTTGATATATTCGAATTGATTTCGGTTCCTGTGTTCTCGTAAAAGAATAAAAACTCATAAGGTATATTTTTTTTCTCTTTTTTTCATCGTCTCTTTAAAAGAGAAAAATTTTTTGTATTTTTTATTATATAAATAACCAGTTTATCACTTCAAGAAATATCTGTAAACTCTTCGCTATTTATGTATTTTTATATTTTTTGTAAAAAATGTTTTTCCGCTTCTAAAGGTCAGACTAGTCTAGAAAATTGTTTGCAAATTGTTGTATTTGAAAATTTTGGAAAATCTGAATTTCGATCCTTTCAACTCTATTCCCAATGAATTTTAATCAAAAGACACCTTTCAAATAGTGGAAAACATTTTATGTTATTACCACCAGAGTTTTGGCTTTTCTTTTAAAACGAGAGTTTCGCAAATATCCTGAGGAATGATTTGTAATTTACTTATTCTTTGGGTGTTAGATTCAAATCTTGAAGAAACGCGAGTTTCCTATTATTCATATAACCTTTACTTGTCCCCCGCCATTTTAAAAATGAACACAGGACATCTGGAATGATTCTTTTTAACCCAAAAGATCGACCACCCGCTCCAGTGCTGAAAAAAATCTCCAAGGACGAAGAAAAGGCGCTGAAAGTCGGAGGTTAGTTACTACAATCCTGAAAAGAGGTAATCTAAAAGCAAATAATTGCGAGAACTATAACAAAAGAGAGTGCCTTATTTTTTTCCATTTTTAGAATTTTTTTCTTTAGGTTTTTTTTAATAAATCTTAGAAGTGCGATTATAACTTTGCGATGAAAGAAACTCTAAAGAAAGTATAATAAAAATGCTGGTTGACGATCAATGAGGGTCAAATATAAAGAAGAAAACTCTTTATAGTGTCAAAATTGTTGCGACGTTTCGTTGGCTATGGGTTTGCCAACCTCATCAGGCTTTATTAAATTAAAAAAAAACACCAAATATTAAAATTGTCACACACAAGAAAAATAAACATTAAATTAACTTAACATACAGAACATACACAAAATTGTTAAAATTTTACCTTTATAAAAGAAGTTTAACTCATGATGAGTAATGTCGAGAAAATAAAATTATAATAAAAGTCATGATTTACTTAATAAAATGACGTGATGTCATGGAGTCGACGACACTTTGTCTACTAAATTATTACATTCAAACAGTTAACTTGAAATATTGACAACAGTTATTGTAAACACAGAATTTGAAATGTAAATAGACATCAGCTGGAAAGCTATCATGAATTTAATCTATTAAGTAATGAAAAATAAATTCTATTCAAAGTAAATATGTCTTCTTTTTTATTTATACTAAATTTATTAAATTTTATATGGATCATCTCTGATGTTAATCTTTTTCGATAGTCAGAGACATAATCAACAATCTTGGTATTTTCCCAATCAAATTCATGGTTGAATTCCAATTGATGTTCACAGACTACGGATTCACTGTTTTTTTTATTTTTGTGTTCATTAATACGAACTTTTAATGCTCTCTTAGATTCACCAATATAAGTCGCAGTGCAATTTTTACAATTAAATTTGTATACAATATTAGTTTGTTCCCATTTATTTGTGGAGTCTTTACCTAATTTTATTATTGATTTCAAAGTTTTGTTGACGACTGGAATAGTTGAAATATTGTATTCTTTAAAAATATTAGACAATTTAGTGAAGTTTGTTACGTTGTATGGCAAACATACCTTTGGTTGATGTCTGTATAAGTTTGAACGGTTTTTTTTATTTGGAGAATTTGGAGAGCTGTATTTAATTTTATTCATACGGATTTTTATATTTTTATCGATGAAGCTATTTGGATAGTCGTTGTTTAATAACATTTGTTTAACAATCTTCAAATTGGCGTTATGAAACGTTTTGTGAGATAAAGATATCGCTCGATCAACTAAGTTATAAACAATATTTTTTTTCTGACAAATTGGATGATTGGAAAAGTAATTAATTGTTCTATTTGATGAGGTAGGTTTTTGGAACCAATTAGAAATAATTTTATTATCTTTTATAATTAATGACACGTCCAGAAAGTTAATTTGATTATTTTGTTGAACTTCAAAGGTGAATTGTAAGTTCTTATCTTGTGAATTAAAAATGTTTAAAACCAAGTCAATAAATTTTTTTTGTACACACAGAATAGTGTCATCTACAAATCTGTAATAAAATAAGGGAGAGCAATTATGTTTGTCTTTTAAAATTCGTAGGCAATCATTTTCCAAATCATCCATGACAATGTCTGCGAATAGAGGTGAAATTGGTGAACCCATTGGAGTGCCAAAAATTTGTAAATAGATATTATTATTAAAGGTAAAATATGTATTTTCGAAAAGAAATTTGGTACAATTTATTTGGGATACCAAGATTGTTGATTATGTCTCTGACTATCGAAAAAGATTAACATCAGAGATGATCCATATAAAATTTAATAAATTTAGTATAAATAAAAAAGAAGACATATTTACTTTGAATAGAATTTATTTTTCATTACTTAATAGATTAAATTCATGATAGCTTTCCAGCTGATGTCTATTTACATTTCAAATTCTGTGTTTACAATAACTGTTGTCAATATTTCAAGTTAACTGTTTGAATGTAATAATTTAGTAGACAAAGTGTCGTCGACTCCATGACATCACGTCATTTTATTAAGTAAATCATGACTTTTATTATAATTTTATTTTCTCGACATTACTCATCATGAGTTAAACTTCTTTTATAAAGGTAAAATTTTAACAATTTTGTGTATGTTCTGGATGTTAAGTTAATTTAATGTTTATTTTTCTTGTGTGTGACAATTTTAATATTTGGTGTTTTTTTTTTAATTTAATAAAGCCTGATGAGGTTGGCAAACCCATAGCCAACGAAACGTCGCAACAATTTTGACACTATAAAGAGTTTTCTTCTTTATATTTGACCCTCATTGATCGTCAACCAGCATTTTTATTATAATAATATGGAGGGTGACACTACCATTTCTACACTCTAAAGAAAGTAGGTCAAAATTACAAATTACCCATAACTTGTGATTTGATACAACTTTTTGGAATACTTTTCAATAATTTTAACAAAACTATGTAAAAACCCGCAATAATGTTTTACAGGGGAGGTGTTAAAAAAAAAGAATGAATTACTTGTCTCTGCAATCCTGCCAGCCAATTTTCTAGCAAGTCCATCGATTTTGAGACAACGTTAATTCCATTCCAATATTAAACTTCAACGACTTGCTTCAAGAGTAGAAAGAAACTTGAGAACTTTCGAGTTTCGAGCGGTCCGTGCCAGAAGTGGGCAATAAAACGTTCCCAATGAATCTCTTTTTCCTAGTATAAAAATTATTTCATCGCAAAATCTCAATGTATAATTCGATTTTGCACCCTTCATACCAGTACGACACAAACGTGTTGACTTTAAAGACCCTTTTTCCATACATTTTATCCTTGTCTGGAATCCGGACATATTTTTCGTTTTCAATTATCCCTTTCTCAACTTCTCTCAATGTTAAATAAAGGTTTTTACCAAGAACAAACGATTGCAATCTCGATGCAGAAAGAATGTCAGGTTCAGTAAATACGATTAGTTTTTTTCAACAGTGTACAATGTATTGTTAAAGAAACGAAAACAAGTTATTTAAATTGAAAAGTACAAGCTTCAAAGAATACAATTTTTGCGAATGACTTGGAAATTACATATGAAAGAACCATGATAGAAAATTCTTATGCAATTTTAATGACAAAGCGAAGTAGTCAATTTTAATTTGGTTAAATGCATCAGGGCGGTGAATTACACTCAACAAGAACATATTGTAAATTAATTAACGTAAAGGCAGAAAATCAATGGACAAAAGTCCATCAATAATCATCGAAAGTAACAAAATGATGAAGGGCTAAGTGTTGCACGTGTCATAATGACAGGCAATAAATTCATTCATTGGTGGGGATGAATGCGGGATGAATTTGGGATGCGTGGGACCACAAACCTATCTTGTTTGTATGAGACCATGATAGCAAACACTATCGAATCCTCATGTGTGTTATTTCTACTTAAAAGACTCATATATGATTGCCCTGATCACAGTTTATTTAGAGAACAAGGGGGAACGAATTTAATTCATTTACTGTAAGGCACATGCGTGTTAGCCATCCAGTGGGCTTGAGCCTTCAGTAAACATTTGCAAAGTTCTAGGTACCTTACATCCCATGGGAAAAACCTTCTGATAAGGTTTTTACCCTCTGGCGTCGTTCTCAAATCCACTTGGTTTTACAACGAATGCTATGCGTGGAAAACAAAGATTTTAAGAAAGGCTGCAGGTGTTGCTTTT
Source organism: Diplolepis rosae (assembly GCA_030998225.1). Classification (NCBI taxonomy): domain Eukaryota; kingdom Metazoa; phylum Arthropoda; class Insecta; order Hymenoptera; family Diplolepididae; genus Diplolepis; species Diplolepis rosae. Next base: position 10,430,727 of record JAPYXD010000698.1, read on the forward strand.
TCGTTGGAGAAAGTTTCTTGAAACGAGAAAGCTCTCATGAAGAAAGTTTTTGCTATTCACTTCTAAAGTTGTATCAATTTAGTGAAATTTTCAAAATTTCAATAATCTAGAAATTATTTTATTGCAGTTTACAAAGTTTTATGTAGAATGAACGACGACAAAAACCATGTTTCAAAAACGCGCGAGACCAAGAAAGTTTTAACACGAAACAATTTCAATTAATAAGACAAAGCAGCCGGAAAAATTTTCACCCACTAGCTACTATTTTTCTAGCCTCATTATCGAGATATAGGTTCATCTGCTAAGAATAATTCAATTGAGAGATTTTTAATTCCACAAAAACACTGTGAATTTAATTTGATAAATTTGATACTAAATTTGTTTTTTATTTCAAATGAAAAAAGGGAATTCAATTTACTGTAGGCTCTATTAGTCTTGAGGAACACATCCTCATCATGATACTCGCGCTTCGCGCTCAATTTTTTTACATTATATCCCTCAGAGCTACATTTACATTAAAAAAATTATATAAATTAAAATAATTTATTCTCTTCAAAATATCTCAAAAAGGAAAAAAAATCGTAGACTTTATTCAAGCAAACGGTTTTACTTTTTAACGCTTATTTCGTATCAGATATTTTCGTTAAAAATTGGAGATCTTGACTTTCAATAGTGTTTTTAAAATCAAAACATAAAATATACATCTCGTCAAAAAATGTCCTAATGAGAATTTATAGATTGAGGCAAATAATTTTTCATCTCAATGTTTTTTTCGTATGTCACATATTTAGTTTAAATAATGGAATTTTAATGATATTTTTGGAATAATTAAAGTGGTAGATTGTATTGACCCTTGATTTAATTTATAAAACTTGGTACGTTTGCATTGGCTTTGGGGTTTGAAATAAAAAATATAAATTTTATCTGAAACTGTGTCGGACAAAATTTGTAGATCTTATTCAAGAGAAAAATTTTGCATTTTACGTTTTTTTCATATTCCACATATTCTAATTAAAAACTTGAATTTGAGATTTTCAATAGTAATTTTTTGAATTAAAAAGAAAAATATACATCTTATAGGAAAATGTTGCGATTCGAACTTGTAGGTCTTTTTGCAGGAAACAACGTTGTTAAATAACTTTTTTATCGTATTTCTTATACTTAACTGGAAAATGGAATTTTGATATCAACTTTTTTAAGTTTTAACTTACTGTAACTTTTCGAATTTTGGTTTATTTGAAAAATGTTATTGAAATAATCGATAGAGATTTATGTGCATCATAAAAAACCAATATTACAATTTTTTCAATTTTTTTTTTCAAAAATACAAAAAATGCTCTTGTTCGATAATTCTATCGAGAGTTATCGAGTTTACGACCTACTACAGACAGACACTTTCGTGAAAACCTTTTTTCCTGACTCAGGGGATCTCAAAACGTAAAGATTTGATGAAAATTTCGAAAGTCATTTTTCACATAAAATTAATACCTTCTCATTTATGACGGGAATGTAAAAATTCCAGAAAACTCATCATATTTAAAACTGCAATATATAAAAATATTAGGGGTGGGTTCAAAATACGGTTCGAATCCAAAAGCGAATATGAAATTTTTAATTCACGCGTGCGATTACAAATTATGTATAATTGTGTACTTAAACATCTGAAAATAAATAACGTATTATTATATTATATCTGTGCCCATGTTTCCACTGAAACCTCTCCCCTCTTTACAGCAACAAACCCCCACCCCCCTTTCTTTCTTTTGTTCTATTCCATTTATTCAAACGAAAATATTAACTTTGCCGCTTGAAAACCTTATTTATTTCTAAGGCACAAGAAAGGTTACCTACACGGAGAAACTCTTCATTGTAAAATCTAGTATTATTATATTTATTTTTACTAAAAGTCAACAGGAAGCGAGGATATAGTAACAAAACTAGTTTTATTTAACATAGCGATAGGAGGAAATAGATTTTCTGAACCAATTGTAAATATAGTAAAACTTTATAAATTACCATTGAGAGTTGCAAAGATCAATATCTTTGATGGCAAATTGAAACTAGAAATGAGTGATACCTATATAAATAAAAAGTAAAACTATCTATGCAAGAATTGGTCTTTTGAATAATATGAATTGCAAAATAGTTTAGAGAAATTACCATTGTCAATAGTAATGAACAATAAAGAGAGAAAGACTTGAATATTTTATAATCGAATACATCATATATTGGAATAGTATTTGTCGGTATTTATAGTATTTGTTGGTAGCCGATATAGTAATACATTTTTTCTACTAGCGGGCCATAAAGTGGACTTTATTGCCCCGTACGGGGCAAACAAATCCACTTTCTGACCCGCTAGTAGAAAAAAAATTGTGTGCAACACGGGAAAAACATTTATTTTACTCGTGTGGTTGTTACCCTCGCTTTGCTCGGGCATCAAACTTCACACTCGCAAAATAAATTTTTTTTTCCCTAGTTGCACAATGTACTATTTTTACATTTGAATATGGCGCCTTTCTAACTTACGATTTTTTTAGCAGAGGGACTACCGAGCTTTTCCTCACAAATCGTAAAAGTTTCCACAGTTCAGTATATAATGAAGTTGCTACATTGTAATTGTCATATCACTGCGATGCGTTTATGAATGTGTGCGTTGTGCAGTTAGGTTAAGTTGCGTTGAATTAGTATTTTAGCGTGCATTGTTATGTTTATTATTTATATTGATATATATATACGTGTATGTGTATGTAAATATGTAACTATGTTTATAAATACTCTCTGTATGTAGCTCACAAAATATAATAAGAACTATGGTAAAATTTACGAATAACTGATATTTTATATCATGGAGGTGCAATTATTTCCTATTTTCGATAGGAAAAGTTATAAATATGGTTCCACTATCTCCAAACGACTATGGTAATTCGGTTAGACGGAAGATGTGACTTTACTATTGTCTTTTGGAAACTTAACATTCTTTTTTAGCCATTAATAAAACATTTATTGGGTTTACTTCAATATAATTCGTTCGATTTGTCGATTTTACTATTTCAAGTAATAAAACTTGCTTTTGTTTTTAGGCATAAGTACAATTATATGACCATTTTCTCCAATATTATTAGTAACTCCATAGTTTAATATTCAAAATAGTAATTTCTAAATAAGTGACGTTATATCCTCGTTTCCTATTGACTTTTAGTAAAAATAAATATGATCCCTAGCGGACCCGTGTGAGAGAACGGTCATAGAATATTCTGATCGTTCTCTGACTGTTCTATGACCATTCTATGACCTCGCATTATTACGGCTAAGAACGGTAAAAAAGACATTAATTTTATCGCTGAAAAATAAGATAATTGTATTTATTGCTTCACCTTCTAATCCAAATTTCGCCACAGAATCATAATTGCAAAGCTTTTAATGTCTTTTTTACCGATCTTAGCCGTAATAATGCGAGATCATAGAACGGTCATAGAACAGTCAGAGAACGGTCAGAGTATTCTATGACCATTCTCTCACACGGGTCCGCTAGGGATAATACTAAATTTTGCAATAAAGAGTTTCTCCATGTAATACGGACTGTCTAAGGTTGGTCACATACGGCCCTATTCATGCCGAGCGTGACGAAACACCATCAGGGCCTGATAGGATTTCCTTATTCGGGCCGTAAATGAAATAAGGCAACCTTATCAGGGCCTGCTAGTGCCCTGATTTCAATTTCTACACGGGCATAGAGGAAATATAGGAAATATATAAATATAGGAACCTAGCGCAGGGAGAGTTTTGAGTAGTATGAAAGTTTTAGTAAGCGTGAAATATTTATGTTGACGACTTTATTATGGTGCATACATATGCTACAGAGCTAAATTTGCACTTGAGTCTATTATTACTCCAGTCCTCGGATTATTCTGACAGCTTAACACTCATCTGTTAAGTAAATCCCGCCCCGCGAGCTTTCCCGTGTATGACACTCTACCTAGAATCTAGATCCACGTTACGTAGATCTAGGCACCCAGGGATGTCCTGCAAGTGCAACATACACGTCCTAGAGCTTAAGGCTAATTCGTTCACGTGTAATTATTTCGCTCGTCATTGTTCCGGAGGAGTTTCAAGCGCCTCGGCGGTCTCTAGCCTCATATGAATGAATTCCTCTACCGGGAGTTGATAATTTACTGTAACGCGACATCCATTTTTCATATTTAAAAAAGATGGAAAAAAAATGAAGAAACAATGGTCACAATATCCCAACTTGTATTAAGGCCATGAATCAACCAGACCACGTGTCGTTGCTAATTACGATTGTATTCTCCACAGTTACTCAAAATTAATAATTGTAATGGAATCACTGTATAGAACAGATGTAAACACAAATGAGATGAATTTGAAAAATTATAAATTTCCTAAAATTTATTTCACCGAAATTCATGTAACCAAATTATCAAACTCCTCTAATTTTTATATTTTTTAATTACTATTTCTCTTAATTTCTACTTTCTCAGAATTTATAATAATTGAAATAAAAAATTTCGATTGGCTGCATTTGACTTTGGCGCCGTTATTTTTCGGCCGGATGTGTTCTAGGTCGAATGGTTTTTCTGTAACATGACAATTTGGTGAAGTGGTAATTAAGAGAAATAGTAATTCGGAAATATAAAAATTATGACAAATGATAATTTGGATGAAATAAAAATCAGGTCAAATGATGTTTTGCTAATACGAAAATGATGTCAAATAATAATTCGGCGAAATACAAATTCGAGTGCATAATTATTTGGAAACATAAAAATTAGATTATGTGATGAATCAGAAATATAAAAATTAAAGCGATTGATAGTTCGGTTACATGTATTTCGGTAAAATAAATTATCAAGAAAAAATATACAGAAGGATAGAATATTCCTGAAACGTAAAATAATGTGAGGAAAAAGTTTATGAAATTCTGTTGTCCTCGTAAATTATAAGTTTAAAAAAATTAATTAATTAAAATAGGAGGTAGAATTAGTAGTTTCTGAATTATTTTCGCTTTTTGAAATTAATTTTTTTGCTTTGCTATCATTCCATAGATTCTCTCGCTATTGTAATTGTGTTGTGTCTAAAATTTATAACTTTTTGATAAGAAAGGAAAGGATAGCAATGTCTTGAAATTGTTAATCTAAGTCGAAGTTCAAGAGTCAAATAAGAATGGAGCAATGGAAACCTTTGTGGAAAGAAGAGTGCCCGGGATTCCTTTAGAATTTCCTTCCTTCCGGAAAAACAGTGTGGGTTCACCTACACGTTGGCATCAGGTGGCGCACTCTGGTGCAAAGCGGTTCGGTGAATCTGAATAAACTTCAAAGACTTTCGCGAAACTGCACGTAGAGTAAGATAAACTAAAAGAAAGAGAGAGGGAGATTCAAAAAAGAAAAAAAAAGGAAGATTAAAACATGGGATTGAAAATCATGGATAAAGATGAGAAAAAGGAGGAGACAGAAGTACAGCCAAAAAAAGGGATTAAAAAAAGAACGAAAGTGAGAGATTCTCAAATAAAGAAATGAAAAAAGAAATGACAGAACTGAGTTGGTGAGAAGTGGATACAGACGCCAAAATCAGACTAATTACTTTGTACGCGTCTGGTGGAGTTGACAAGACCGGAAATGGGCTCCAATTATTTCCGCGAGTAATTCGTTCGCGTGTTTCATGCCCTGAAGGTACCTTTCTCGAGATGTGAAACGTTACGATTTTGCGTGGAGCTTCATTCACAAAAAGAAACTGCTTACCCAACTCTGGGAATTCATTGGTGGGCATCTCTTATTCTGAATACCAGAACAGCATGTAATGGTTTCTAGGTTAATTACTCTAGCGAATCACTGCCAGCAAGGCACGCTGTCAGGACCATGTTATTAATACATCGTCTCTTCAAACACATTATTTAGTTATATCTTCTCTATTCTCAATCTTTTAATTATTTCCTGTGGGTCAGCAATACATTTGAATCAGAAATCAAAGAAGAATTGGAAAATCTCATTCTATGATAATATAAAGATCGAAAAAAATGATAACATAAGAGATAAGTTTTCGCTTCAAGGTCACACGTCACTTGTAGTTTTTTCCTTACCGACAATTTTTGTCCATGAAAAATGAGATAAAAATTTGTCATTTTAAATATAAGGCAGTAAAAAAGGTCTTTCTACTCTAAAATTTTGTGCAATATTGTAAAAATTTAGAAGTTAACTTTTGTGGATTTTGTTTAATTTTATAAATTTTCAATTTGATATTTTATTTCACATGAGTATGCATTTTTAATTAAAAAATCGGTATTTTAGGAATCGATACATGGCCTTAAGGGGATACATGTTATGGAATTACCAGTTTTGCCAAGAGTAAATTGCAAGTAATGTAGAAAACAGAACAGTTAAAAATTTGGAAACATGTAGTTCATTCAAGGACAGTAATTTAAATTCATCATGCAAAGTAGAATGAGACATTTTTCGTTAAAGTAAGTTATAAAAAGAATTAAAATTTAGTATAATATTATTTTAAAATGGGGAAAGCTGAGGTTTTATTACACTTATTCATATTATGGCATCAAAATTCAATATAGTCATAACAGTCTCTAAAACATGTAGAAGACAAATTAGTATTTTAAGGCCATGGATTATATATATTCCATTTAATCGAACGAAAATATTAACAACTTTACAGCTTCAAAACCCAAGTTTATAATTTTTCCTAAACTGCGTTTCAATTTGTGGTAAAACGTGTAATAATGAGAATATTTTTTTAAATTAACATTATAAAATAAAACATATTTTGCTATGTAAGGTTCCTCCGTGCAATACCATATATTAATTTCTGATACGTAAATCCTGTTTGCCTTATTTCGAAACGATATTATATTAAAATATAATTCATTTTTATGATTTACTTTAACGAAAAGCCTCTCAGTGTAGTCGGAAAAATCAAAATGCAGGAGAAAAATAATTCAAAATTTGCTGTAAGTATGATGACAGCTTGAAAGTTTTATTATGTACATCCTTAATTCAGAGTTAAATCTGAAAATCAAAAATTTGAAAATAATCCATGCGTTCTATTTCGCTTTTGGTCGTAAACTGGGAGCATTGTGGATAAAAGGTAAATTTTATGGGAAAAGTAACGAAGCACCCTGGTCAGGAGATGGTCAAAAAGTGTTAATTAGAATTTATGAAAGTACACATGGGAAGGGAAATATGGCACTTCATGCATGCATGCAAATAGAAGGACAAAGATGACATGAACCATCGATGCGTATAAAACCTGTAGTTCCATACCGCAGTCAAAGCTGTATATGTTAAATAATAACTACAAACTTTAGAGTTGAAGTTGCTTATATTATAATTAACAGGCATCTCTCCTTTATCAAAATTACAACTGTGTTTTCATCATACCAAATTTAATTAGACAAATTATTAAAAATAATTCTCACTATTATCATACATTAATTTTTCCTTTAAGGCCATGGATCAACCAGATCACGGAACCAATTCCTGAAAAAGTCCGTGTAAGATAACTTTTTTATTTTACAAAATGTCTTCCTGGAAATTTGAAAAATACAAGAGAAAACGATAAAGAACGTCTGTCAACTTCGTTTGAGTGAAAATTTTGCACAAAAATTTATAGTTAACTGTAATTGTCGATAAATTTTGGAATTTTTTTCAAAATTTTTACCAAAAAGAAGTCAACAGACGTGCTTTATTGTGTTTTGTTACGTTTCCTAAATTTTCAGAAAGATACTTTGTAAATTAAAAAATTTATCTTGCATAAACGAATAAATGTATAATTTAGTCACGTGGTCCGATTGATCCAAGGCCTTAAGGCCATGAGTTAATCTGACCACGTGACTCAATCATGTTTTATATTCATATAAGATTACTTTCTGTAAAAAAAATAATTCCCCGAAAATTTGAAATATATGATAAAATGCAATAAGGAACGTGGGTTTTGATACGTTTTAGTAAAAATGTTGAAAAAAATTTACAGTAAACTGTAATTACCGATAAGTTTTCCATTTTTATTTTCACTGGACGAATATTTTTGCAAAATATTCACAAAAACGAACCAGAGAGACGTTCCTTACTGTGTTCTATATTTTCCAACTTTTCAGAAAGATATTTTGTTCACAAAAAAGATATCTTATAGGAATATAATCACCTATATATTTGGTCACGTGGACAGGTTGGTTCATGACCTCAATACCCCTAAAATGTAGAATATCAAATCTATTTTCTTTGTAAGAATATTTTGTGCTCTACATTTGAATCGAAAAGCTCACCAAGGGCAAAAAATTCCGACGAGTTTCCTTTTTAAAATCGAATTGTTTCACACTGAACAATATCTGTCTCACCTTCAGATAAAGCTACTCTTACGTCGAATAAAGCGGTGGTATATGTACTGAAAATGGTTTTCATTCGCTTTGGCATCGACAAGAGTATCCAACCTGCTCTCATCGACAGCTCCAGAACTCTATTGGAAATTGCACAGAAGCTCTGGAGAATAAAAGGCGAAATTCCAGATCATGTTCCTTGTATTGACCTCGGAGTTAGTTCCATGTTTTGTGGAAAAAAGATCAACAGGAAAGAAAAAGAAAATAACAAGAAAGATGTTAAAGAGTATGGGCGTATTGGTAACAGAGTGAGCTGTAAGTCTCAGATCCTTACGGGGTTTGTAAATGGCCCACGTCGTTTTCTGCAGAACACAAGTGTGGTTTCGGCTAAATTATGGCATTTCAAAGACGTGCTACTATTCACTCCACTCAGGAGAAATTGAAATCTTTACTCTTAACCTCAAATTTCCACTTCTCCTTTTTTAAAAGTTGTTTACATATTGTTAGAAGTACAGTTCCTTAAGTAGGAATCGTTTCTGATTTTCCATTTCTAGCTTATTTAATCAGCAATTAGTAATATTCTGCTTCTATAATACATTCACGAGGTATTATATCAGTAAATCCTGCTTTGAGGTGAGCTGGGGATTGACTGATCGTAAATTTAGAAGGGGAATCGATGTTTGAAACACCTGCTCTCTATGGTGTATATTTTAGACATTGAGAAACGACTTTTACGTGATTGTTTATACATATGCGATTACTTTTTATATTTAATAGCATATTTACATTTTTCAACAAAAAACTGCTAGTGTGTTAGTAGAAATAAAGGATGTTGATTTAAGAAAGCACGTTTAATTATCCTCACAGAAGTTTATGAATGAATATTAAACTGATAGGAGTGAAATTGGATTATATGATATTTGATAAGTTATTAGGCGAAGTGGCTTTATCGTGATTTCTCCTGGTGGAGAGACTATAATTCGTTCAAACATCAAGTGATAAAAAATATGATAGAGTGAAGGTGAGAGAAAAATAGTTCCTCAAATTGCCCTTATCCACCTGCTGACGTGAGTCCCAACCTTTACTCTTACAAATGGACTCCTCTTATCCCATTTTCTTGAGTGCACTACGATCACGACGCCAACCGAACCACACAAACGTCGATCGATCCCTTGTGACTTCCTTTTCTCTCAAATCAAGCGTCTATGCTGACAATAAATATACCTTATCTTCAACATAAACGCATCTTCTTGCGCGATTCATGCAGGAGCTGATCCCTGGAATTTACCTTTTTTACATAAACTCCCGCGAGATTCTCAAGTGAGCGGACACGAAAAAAAAATGCTTTCCAATTTTTATTAATTTATGATAATGCACTCATTTTTTGTTCGAAGAGAAAAAGTCTTTTCTTGTTTTATATTTCCTTTATGTGATTCTTATCAAAAGAACTGTATTAAAGTTCAAACATCTGTTGAATTTTTAACAATTTTATTGGAAAGTTTGGAAAAGGTTTCAAATGAAAGTTGAAGTGGCAAGGTTAAAAGAGAAAGTTAGGGTGGAGAATATTTATTAGATAAGTAGGTAAAGTAGGAAGTTACAAAATATACCTTTCAAACCAAATTGAACCGAAGTGCAATGATGATTTACACTATTTTCTCAAAGACAATTACCAAAGAGTCTAATCATCAAGTGAGACTTTCCGTTCGAAAAATGCTCTTTTAAATCCTAGGAATGAAAGCTTGGATCATGAATAATAACGAGTAACGTAGGTGGCAATCGTGAATATAGAATGTCATTATTTTGACACACAGTGTGTGTCTTGCTGCGACCGGAAGGAGTTCTCAAGCAGGGAATGAGGACGGATGAGAGTGAGAGAATGAAGCTAGGTGACAGTTTCGCAGGGTGTAAACTGGAGAATAATGCAAATTAGCCACGCGGTGGTGACTATGCGTGGGAGAATGATGGGGAGCTGAATGAAGATGGGAGGGGATGATCAGGGATGAATTGCCAGGATTTGTCATGGTTTGCGAGAAACAGAGGCAAACCATACGCTCCAGTGCCGCTTTAATTTCTTAATTGACCGAAATAATTCAACAGATGACAAATACCCCCGAAGAAAGGTAAAAGAGAGGATCTTAATCTTAAATCTTTATAAAAGAACTGATTTTCTACCCTATTTCATTTCTTTAGTATTCCATACTGTTGTTAGAATTTTACTTGTATTGACATCAAATCAGTCTTTTTAAAAACGCATTAATTAAAAACTTATACAAACAAAGTAAAGGATAATGCTTCGGTCACAAATTATAAGTAAAAGTCTAATAATTTTAATCTTGGGTTAAGGGGATCCGTCACCTTTAATGTCTTTATTTTTATTTTTTGTGTTTAGATTTTCTATACGATTTTCTTTATTTTTAGTACCTTTGTTTAGAAAATTTTTGGGGTTTCTTAAAAATTCCAGCACCTTTATGTATTTTTAAACTAAAAATTTTCAGTTTTTTGGGCGTTTTTTAGATATTTTTTACTTTGAATAACTTTTTAGTTTTTTAACCACTTGTCATGATTCTATTTTTATTTTTTTCCTTACAATGTGTAGCAACTTTTTGGGTAAGGAAAATAAAGTAACATGAATGAAAAAAAAGTTACAAATAAAATAAAAAAATGAATAAAAATATCCCAAAATATAAAAAAAAAAAATTTTGTAGTTATTTTTTTAGCTAGAGTGCTTTCAATACTCAAATATATTGGTAATATAACAAAGAATAAGTGGTAAAAATTCCAGAAGCCTGTGTCTAATACTTTAGATTTTATTCAAACATATGTTGCAATAAACACGGAAAATCACAACTTGCTGAAAACTGAATTTAAAGTAAAGTCTTGTAGTGAAACATTAATACTTACTATAAAAATTCCCCTGCTCCATACATTGTTCTTTCTTCAGCAATTATATTATGTTCTTATAGGGATAACTTTTATATACTATTTATATACAAGACTCATAATTGTATAATTAGTTAAAAATCGATTTTCCAAGTATAGAAAGAGATATAAAAATTTCCGAAACAGAGAATTTATTAGTCATGCCCTACCCTTTTATTATCAGGGGGGCAACAGTTAAGTTAATAGTCCTGGGCTTTGAAAGCTCTTAATTCTGTCCTGCTTTTGTTACTATAGCGATTTATTTTTATATGTTACTAAAGGGTTTTCTAATCGAAATTTTCCATTTCATTTTCGCACATTTGGGGCTCTATTTCGTCGATAACTGCTCGAATCTTCTCTTTGAGTTCTTGAATTGACTGAGGAACATCAGCATAAACCTTATCTTCCACATAACCTCAAAGAAAAAAGTCTAGAGGTGTTAAATCGCATGATCTCGACAGCCAATTGTAATCTCTATTTCGAGGAATAACTCGGCCTGGAAACTTTTCACGCAAAAGACCGATGGTTTCGCCACTTGTGTGCCACGTAGCACCGTCTTGTTGCAAATAAACATCTTCCACATCTATATCTTCCAATTCTGGCCATAAAAATTCATTAATCATGATTCGATGGCGCAATCCATTCACCGAAACAGCCGCTCCAGCTTCATTTTCAGAAAAATAAGGCCCAATGATCCCTCCTGCCCAAAAACCTCACCAAACAGTTACACGTTGTGGATAGAGAGGCTTTTCAATAATCATTTTTGGCTTTTCCGAGCCCCAAATGCGACAATTCTGCTTATTAACGTAGCCTCCAATTCAGGTTCATTTTCATGCATTTTTGTATTAAATTTTAACAATTTCAATGCGTTGTTGAAGCGTGTATCGTTCCATTTTTATTAATGGCATAGTTTTTAAGTTGTCATCTGTCAAAAAATGACACCTCTTATTATGGCAGCTGCCTAAATAGCGGGCTATTCAAAATGAAACCTCTAATGAAAAACCCTGTATAACTGTAATATTATTATCAGTCATAAAGAGAAACACGAATAAAAGAAAAATGACACGAAATTGTTCTATACAATATTATGTACTGTCCAGCTTTCAAGATTTTACACAGATATAATATTAGTTTTATAAGTATGCATAAAAAGTAAATAGTTCAGACTAGTTAGCCCGGAGCAAACCAGCAGCAAAAACTTTCTTTCCGCTAAAAAATTTCCTATTTTATTTTAAAAAGACTTTTAAATTTTATAAATTTAGTAACGTATGGAAGATGTTTTGTAGCCTGGTAAAATTTTTCCTTAAATGAGCCCTCATTTTCGAGTTACCAAACAACACTGAAGACTTTTCGAAGAACCTTGGGAACTACAAAAGCGGCAGCTATTCTGCGAAGATTGAAATTTCCGTCTTTGTTCTTCGATTCCTTTTTTGATTCTTCGCCTTACTAGACTAGAGCAGCATCTAAGAGTTTATGTGCTGTGGATAATAGGCAAAACGGTGCACATTGGATGTGCAGTGTACTGCTTTCGAACGTGTCGAATAGAGCTTCCGTTCATTCTTCTCTTCGAAAATTTCCTCGAGAACCATACCCTATCGTTCTACTATACCTACACCCTCTTTCAACTCTTCGTAGCTCCCGTTTTTCCATTTGCTTTGTTGGGAACGACTCGGTTTATCTGACGAAACGCTCTCTGAAATTGCAGATAAACCTTCGAGAGTCTTGGAATTATTCTTATCTTGCAATTAAAGTTAGCTAAGATAACTTAAGAAGCACGATATTTAATCGTCCAATGAGGATAACGAGTAAACAAGGCATTGCACATCTTCCATTATAGTTTGCTTTGTCATTCGTTTTAAAGCAGGTGAAGAATACGTGATTCGATTTATCGCTTATGAAAGCATTAGATTTTTTATTATTTAATTTCAAATCATCGACAATTTCTAATCTTGAACATTCAAGTCATCTAGAAATTGGATACTCGTATTTGTTTCTATTCATCGTGAAAGCTTTACCAATTTTTATAAACATCTCTCTCATCATACCAAATATGTACTGAATAAAATTGTGACACAGGTCAAATAAAATAGATATATCTTGTGGCCTTTTTTAAAGTAAAGAGCAAGACCCTCCCGTCAGTTTGTGTGGAACCGGAAAAAAAATTCTCTCCCAGTTTGAACCAAATCGGTTAATATTAAAGCGCGGCCCTGGGTCTTTAAAATTCAAATAGGGGTTTACAAGGAGAAAGATCATTTTTCTTGTTATTAACGTTTCATAAAAACTTTTAGACATTCATTAGGAAATATTCAAAAAATTATTTCCATACAATAACTTTTCATTTTGACCTTCGAAACTACTTTTTATTGTGCTTGGAAAGTACCCCAAAACATGTAAATGATAGTTTTAATTTAAATGCAAGCTAAATATGGGCGTTTATAAATCATATGAGTTATTATTACCATTAGTATATTCATAATTACTTGTTAATACCCGGTCCTGCATTGGTTTCTTCGGAAATCGATCAGGGGGCCCTAGAACAGGCCACCGGGCGCGTCTTCAGGTTGCGGATAGAGGGGTCCTGTACCGAGGGTTACTACTGAATACGGATACAAAACTAAATAAGCAATCGAGAACAATGTTCCAGGGATGGTCCCGAAGGAATAAGGTGTTAACTACCGTGCCGAGGGCTGCATGGCACCAGGGAGTGGTATCTCACACTGTGTCTCTAGGAAACCAGGCCACCTCCTAGAGTATTGAGGCCTTAACCCTGCATGCGGTGCTCTGCAAGGGCGGACCGAATACTTCCCTAGCTAATCGTGGAAATCAAAATGGAGTTTCAAAAATCAAATAAAAGTATCTGTGAGGAGATGTTTGGAGTTAATTGGACATGACAGAGGAGACGCCGGATCCGTTCGAGACCGATAAGTCCCAGGTACGGCAGTACCGGGGCTGGCTTCACGTGAAGAACGAGAAGCAGTTGGAGATCCTGAAGAAGGTGGAATCGGCCCTGGAGAAGATGGAGAGCTTCTCCAGGAACAAAAAGAATATGCACCTTCCTATCAGGGACGGAATTCAGGAGGCGAAGAAGGAGCTCGGGGCACTGCAGTATGATATAGAGAATACCGTCTGCTACCTCGACTCCTTCGGGTACCTGATGCGAGGTCTGATAGTGAAGAAGATCAAAGAGGTGAAACCACCCAAAAACAAGGGAGTTGTTGACGAGGGTAGCCAAACTCTCCCACAGCTGTCCTGAGGTGCCTGTGGTCACAAAACCAATGGAGAAAGAGGCCTACAGCCTCCAAAAAGGAAGAGGAGTGGGTAGTTGTCCCCAGAAAGTAGGACCTTCGGAAGAAGAAAGGAAAGAAGCCTTCCAACACGCCGGAGAAACCTCGCCGTGCGCGCCCAGAAGCGGTGCTCATCAAACCAGCGGAAGGGATGAGCTACGCTACTATCCTGCGCGAACTTAAGAAGCGCGTCAACCCTTAAGAACTGGGCGCCACAGTTCAGGGAATCAGGGAGACGCGCTCCAAGGACTTGCTAGTGGAACTTAAATGTTCCACAAAAAGCAGAAGGAGGCTGGACACTGCCTTTAAAGAGGTATTGGAGCCAGGGGGACGGTCCGACATCTCGTCTCCCGGATCGAGGTCGAGATCACCGACCTGGAACCCACTATCGAAGCGGAAGACGTCGAGTCTCTAAGTAAGACACCCTATAGAGGAAACCCGAAGGCGTATGCGCTTCTGGAGGAGGCAAGAGCGCTGAAGCTGCTCAAGGGGGGCCACATCAAGATCAGGTGGGTCTCCTGCAGAGTTCACAGGAAAAAGGAGGTGAACCGGTGTTTCCGCTGCCTTGGCTTTGGCCATTTAGTGGCGGACTGCCGAGGGCCAGACTGCAGCAGGTGCTGCTGGAGATGCGGCGAGGAGGGGCATCTTGCGGGTTTTTGCACCGGGAAGCCGAGGTGCTTCCTCTGTGCCGCAAGGGAGGAAAAGCCCCGGAATAACCACATACCGGGGACTATGCGTTGCGCGGCCTTTCGGGGGGCAACCCCGAATAGGAAGCCTTAGGAAGGCCGCCATGGAGAGGAGAACTGGAGGAGTAAGTTCAGCAACAAAGATGATGAAGCAAGGAGGAGAGGCTAACATCGCCTTAAGATGGCCCCCACCCTAAAGTAATGCCTAATAATGCGTTCCCTTGACGGTGCATAAAGCATTTCTCCCTTCCTCAAAGAAAAAAAAAAAAAAAAAAAAAAATGACTTGTTGATAAATTATTATTGATAATCATTAATCCTCAAAATACTGACTACCTTATTAAAGAAATAATAATTGTTTGAACAATTTTAGATAAAAACTGTTATTTTGTATTTTATGGAGGCATTTTCCAAACATGATAAAAAGGAAAAGTATTTACTTAATCCAAAAAATTATCTTTCCTTATGTAATATTTCCTCATGTTTGGTTCAAAGTGGACGAGAGTTTTTTCTTCGGGAACCTCTTTGTAAATTGAATTTTTGGATCACTTCAATGATTTGTACACCCAGAAAAATAATTTACCTGATCTAACCAAATCATTTTGATAAATAAATTCAGATCTTTGGTTAAATCAAACGTAATTTGGTTGAATCAACTAGAATGATTGTTTTGTTTACCAAATCGTATCCGAACTAAATTTTGGTCGGATTAACCAAATATTTTTTTTCTGAGTTTACCATAAAGTTGCATAAATTGAACGTAGTAAGATTTTTCTATATGTTCACTTGACAGATGTGGTCCATCCGTTTAAAGAGGTCCGACTGTGCCTAAAAAGCCATTAAAAAAATTAATTACCATTTTAGAAACTATTTGAGCTATTTTCGAAGAGCTTCCTAGCCACGGTCGAATCTCCTTAATATATACATTTAGAGAACCAAATGAAGATAAGTGTGTCAAGGATTAGCTATTATTTTGCCTAGGACTAGTCTCATTACCCCCATATCTTTTTCAAGCGCAATTGTTCAGAGATGCATGAGGAGGGTTGCCATTCAAGTCGTACACTCAAGAGAAGGCGTTCTAACCCTGATGTAAACATTTACTGACGTTGGTAAAGCCGTTGCGAATGGGGCGAGAAAAGTAAACCGTAGAATCGTATATGTCGGTGGATTATGGAGAGAATATGCTCGATATAAAGCTCACAGATTCGACAGGCCTATTGTGTACAAAAACCAAATCAAAAGATAGCATTCTGCGAAGGGATTCCTGTCCACACATCTACTAATATAATCCTAAAGATTTTAGCCTGTGGCGAAATATCATGGAAATTATCGTAATAACGTATGAAATTTGAGAGAGAATTTTAATTAAGATATTCAATATAATTTTGAAATAAAAGCTTGATATATTTATTCTACCAAATTATTCAGAGATGGTTAATAGTTTGCTGTCATTTAGCGTCAAATAGTTTATATTAACTGGAAGTATGCAACCGATATCTTGCATATTTGATGAGAAATTAAGTAAAAATAGATCTGCTTATAATATGCGATCGAAGCAAATATATATTTTCAGGATTATAATCCTGATAATGATATTGAAAAGAAATAATAAAAAGGGAAGCCAGGAGAATTTTTCTCAACATCCTTGGAACCGTTCAAAGCCTTTTACGGAGTTTGAGCACGAAAATGGTCGATTTGCATTCGTATGAAAAAAGGAATTTCACTTCACAAAGCCATTTGACAAAACTTCTTTTTTTATCGCGGGTGATTTCCTTCAGGGATACGGAAGAAAGGCTGCGAATTGGGTGAAGAAAGTTATCGATGAGTCTTTTATATCTGCCTGATCTCGCATGCTTCCAAAGACTCCTTCCAACCTTCGTACGCCTAGTTTCGCAATATTAAATTTATCGTCTTTGTTACCCAAGTAGGGAGACTAGATCCGCCTCATATCGTCTCTTGAGTCACGACATCGAGAATTTCGCATTCGTCTTATCGGCTAGACACTGTAGTGGACCGAGGGAACAGTTGCATAATATATTCGAGGGCCTCGTTCCCAAGGGTAAAGATAAATAAAACTTCTTCGAGTGAACCGATGTCGGCCTCGGAAATTCTTGCCTAGTGCATAAGAAAATAATCGAAAAAGGCTAAATAAGGAATGCAATAACAAACACACAAGAAAATATTTTAAAATATTGATTTCAGACTAGATAGAATTCCAAATGAGATAATAAGAAACCGAGGTAATTTATCACATCTAAAAGTTTATTTTTATATTTACAAAAGATAGTTTATTATGTCATAATATTGAAATGAATTTGAAATTATTTCTTTAAGTTCATGTTGACACTTGTCGATTCATACTTTACTGGCCTTCTAAACTTTAAACGCATTTCCATGCAAATCGAGATATCAAGTTAATTTCTAAAATTAAATAAAAAACAATAAATAAGGTTTGCATACTTCTAAATATTCATAATCACGAACATAAGCTTTCATTCAATAAAAAAAAACACTATCATTCTTCTTTATTTTAGTGAAAAACTTGTAACAATATCAAGTATTGAAACCTATGAAAATCATCTCCTTCTCTACCAAGCATAAAGAATTTTATAAAAATATATGAATAATTTGAAATTTTATCTATTTAAATAAAAAGAATTTTAATTTTAATTAAATACATTTTTCAATAATCTAAAATGAAATACTTTGGTATTAAAAATATAAATGCATTAAATTTTCAAACACATATTCTTGTTATGATTTTATAACTGATATAGAAAAGCCCATTTCTTTGTGCTATATCATCTTTCTTAAATTTTGCGAACCTCTTACTATTCATGAAACTAAAATTCCCATATTTTCAGAAGACTGAACCGCCTTTTCAAATTCTATCAAGTCAGTGGCCAAGAGAGATAAAAAAAAAGAAAGCTAAGTACGGTACAGAAGAGCAGCGCATACATCAAACTAACCCCACAAAGACAGCAACCGTCCGAGCAGTTTTCTACATCCTTTTGACTATACAGACAAAGCTCATGAGGCATAACCTAGGTATCAGGAAAGGCAGACGAAAGGCGCAGCCAATGTGGAGTAACTACGAATAAAATATCGATAATATCGTCGATACGGCCGAACGCCAGAGGAAGGAGCTAAGGGTTGTGCGGAAGTCATACTGTACCCGAACACGAATCCACAAACGTGTATTTGCAACTCTACTTCTTCCGAAAATGTTTGTGTATACAATGCCATACGCAGAAATTTATACCGAATATTTATACTACTGAAAATGCGGATAAAGCCGACCTTTTAGTCGCATCTATATGGGTATTTCTCCAAATATAGGGCACTTTTGTGTCCAAAGGATATATTATTAAAACTATTGGTAAATACGTTATAAGACTTGGTAAAGGTCTTTATTTGAGTGCTTTATAATGTATTTTAGAGTAAAAATTAGATTTTTTGATCTTGAGTGAGAATAAAATAACATTATATACCCGAAAAATGGCTTCAGAGCATGTCCACGTATATCAAATGCATATTTAAGAGTCACATATAAAATATAAAGAGCATTCAATATAGTGTCTTTATATTGGCATTGGGTCACTTAGTTTTCATTAAAAATTAATGATAAAGGAACATATTAAAGATTTTTTAAGGCAGGAAATATATTATAGGGGTAAAAAGGCAAACGTTTCGGCCACAAATGGGGGACCTCTTCAGTGCCAGCTAATTTCATAGACCTAATGGCTAGGCTGTAAGCTCTATTTGATAATCATTTTATATTCTATTCCTTTTTATGCTTAATTATTTTATTTCATTCTCTTCCTCCTTTTAGGATTAAATTTGAATTACATCAGGAAATTGAATAATGCGTGAAGTCAAAAAGCTACACAAGCCCTCCAAATAAGTTTGTAGCGTGAACACTTTAAAAACTTCTTTTTTTAATGGTAATGGACCTACTTTGATCTAAAAGACAATCAATTTTTTTTTAATTTCGAAAAATATTTATTCATTTCAAAAGTGCCCTGTGTTTAGAGAATTATTCACATATACGACGACTTGCACTTAGTTATTTATTAAATACATTTAATTAAGTTAATTTAGTTTTCAAATACTGCAGAACTCTGGTCGGATTCAGAATAGGAGAAAAAATGTTTTATAACTGGTTTTCAATTAAATTTCTTCATTGTAAATAAACTCTATAGAAAAAATATACGTCAATGAAAAAAGTTTATTTCTATGTTGTAGAACTACATTCAAAGTAAAAATTTAACTGTTTATGAGTAAATTAAGTGTGCAAAATTGAAGGAAATTCTACACTTGGAAATTTACCATTTTGTTATTTTCATTTTAAAAACTCTACGAAAATAACAATAAAATGCGTTTAAGAGAATTATAAAGATAAAATAAATTAATGAATGTAAAAATGTAGAAATCCAATATAAAAAAATTGCTAATTTTTTAAGTACCACATGCCCCTATTTCGATGAAACTTATAAGTCGTAAGTAGCAAAAGTAATTATTGGCGTGACAAAGTTGCAAACTTTGGAATAAGTAAAGACGATGAAATTTGACGATAAGATGAGAAAAATTAAACATTTAACATCAGTAAAGTTATACATTTATATACATTGTATGTATATATATATATGATTCATGTAAATTATCACTTCATAAGAAAAGATGATTCAACTGACTCGCAAATAATATGAGACCGTTCAGAGAAGCTCGAAGATTTAGACACCACAGGAATTTAACTTCCCCTCGAGAATGTCATCCGCAGAAATGACGTAGTTAACGCGAAAATTCACAGTAAAGACTCCACTACCATCAGATAGTTATTAACCCGGGCGACGAAAGCAGCTGCTTTGTACATTTTACGGTATAACTTCCCCGCACTGACATCACGTATGAATTATTATAGTTTCCCACACAATGTATATCCCGTGTTTCATTGAAAATATAAGAAATATAGAGGCAACGCATTTTTAAAAAGATGATAACATTTTTTAAGGAAAAATTTTACAGTTTTTCATTCAGTACTTTGACGAACTCACGCGAATTATGTAAACTTTAATGTAAGTTTAGTAAGTTATTAAGAATTTAATCACATTATCAATTTGTCAAATTTTACTAATTCTTAGTTCAATTTTAACTTCAAGCTGTATAAGTTTATTTCAAGCCATGAATTTTCACTGATCCAAAATCTTATTAATTATAAATATAAGCTGCAAATTAAAAAAAAATAGTAACAAATTCAAAAAATTTCAGTTAACATTTTAAAGTTTGAGACTGTTCATTTCAACATTTTTCCACATTTTTAGAAAAAAATGTATAATTCTATGACGTTCTCAACACTGGTAAAAGAATCTGTTACATTCACTGTTTCAAAAAGTTATAATAACAACAGCATGAAATTTCTCTAAATTTAACGGATATTTCACTGAAATTAACCGTTTATTGCTTATTGCTGTTAAATCAACATTTTGAACAAAATTCCTTAATCTGTAAATTAAATAGCCATTTCTGTAATATTTATTGACAAATCTCTTATGCTTGCAAAGAAGCGGGTAATTCTTATTGAAATATCTTTTAAATTTACAGAAATTCTATGCTGGCACTATCCAAAACTACTCCCTAAATCTGAATCAGTCAGATTTTTACTGATTGAATCAGTGATTTGCCTTTTCACTGATTCACCAGTTAAAAAATATATATCATTTTTAAATCAGTTTATTATCACTAATTGAATCAGTGGAAAAAATACTTTCACTGTTGAATCAGTTAATTTTCACTAAAGCAATCAGTGAAATTTGACTGATTTGCAGTAACCTCTTTTTAGCTATTTGAATCAGTCAAATTTCACTAATAATCAATAGATTTTGGCTGATTCATATTTAGAGAGTATTGACTCGGTAAATGCAAGATTTTTTTTCTCCGTGAAGTCTTCCAGGTTACGTAATAATTCTGATTATTTAAAGTCCATGACTTGTACCTTAAGGGAAGAGATTAATTAACTTTCTCTATTCGATTTTAAAAATCATGTTTACTTTGAACCCTATCCTCGAAAGGTTTGATCGGGAAATGAGCATGTCATCCCGTCGTATCGTGTTTTAATACAATAGTAAACTGAGAAAGTTAGGGATCGACGTGCGCTTGTGGTGTTGGGTTACGAAGAACCACGGAAATGTGAGGTGGCGTCGAATGACGCGAATGCTCTACCAATTTCGATGGAAGTCGGATTATTGGTGGAATGAAATTTTCGACCACGTCCTCCGGTTGATTTTGGAACTGAGCAACAGCGCCCAGGGGTTTTGAAGCTTAGGCTTTCATATAGAAAGTATGGTGGACGTAGAAACTTAGGGTGACAATCCCTACATAATGCCTGATGATATAAACGCCTTGAGGATCTGCACCCTCTAAGAACTGAAACCCTCTGTCTATACACATGTGTATTATTGCAAGTTGCTTTATAACCTATGGGAACCATAGAGGCATGCCGAGTGCAAAATGCTCATACGTGCTCTGCATTCGATTGTTCGCCCAAAGTAATAACGACTGATTTTAAGAACCAAGAATCAAATTACAGTGCACGATACTTGGAAAAATTTCTTTGGAAGAAAATTGGCAAAATGATGGATTGCTCTTCGTTTTGACAATCCTTAATCTCAATTCTGGGATATGTTATTATTTATCAATTCAATAATAAACTCTCTAAAACTGAATCAGTGAGAAGTTAGTCACTGAGAATCAGTGAAAGTGTACAGATTCATTCAGTGAAAATGTTATCACTGATTGGATCAATGAAAGCGACTGAACGAATCAGTTGTACGGATTACTGATTGAATCAGTGAAATTAATCATTCTTTAAATTATTGATTAAAAAATTCAAGGGTTTTAAAGGAGTATTTCAAGTGGACTCTCTTGCAAGTTGCAATTGAAATATTTTATTACGAAATAAAACAATTTATTAGAAATAAAAATGTTATATTTCATTTCATATAAATAGAATAGAACGTCAGAAAAGAAAACTTATAATCAAATATGCTCTTTGGCAGTATAATTTCTATATTTAAAAGAAGCTTAGTGTCATTTAATAAAACTGATCACGGCGTTCACATTTTTAACTAACTTTTGTTGATAATAACTAAAGTAAATATCTTATTTCGTATAAATAGAATAGAACGTCATAAAACAAAACTTATTATTTGATATGCACTGCAGTTTTAATGTTGAAAATAAGTTTATCCCTGTCAAATCAATTTATAAACCGATACGTTGTTTTAATGCAAGGCGAAATGTAATAATACTGAGATTATGGTTTGGTGGCGCTAAAAATCACGGACGCAAGAGTTCAGAATTTTAATCTTAAAGCTTTGACTTGTATTTGCTTCAAATTGACTAAATAGACAACTAAATTCACTTTTTTAACATTATTTTGCACTACTCTCTAAATCTGAATCAGTGATTTGCATTTTCACTGATTCATCAGCGAAAAAATATTTTTCACTGTTAAATCAGTTAATTTTTACTGAAATAATCAGTGAAATTTGACTGATTTACAGTAACCTCTTTTTAGCTATTTGAATCAGTCAAATTTCACTAATAATCAGTAGATTTTGACTGATTCAAATTTAGGGAGTACATGTAATAATTAAATCGTGTTTCAAGTGAAATGACGCCAGAGAAAACGAAGCCTGCTCTATTGTCTTTTGTCTACGTTTCGAGTTACTAGTGACGTCAAGCGCATCATGCTCTTATGATACTTTCTACATACATTGTGAATTTTGCAAATTAAAGATCACGCACAAACAAATTGTACTTGTAATCAAGTATTATTAATTTTTAGAAATAATTTACGAAGCTGATATTTCATGTAAAGGCGAATTAAATGACTTTCAACACGAAACTTGCAACTGAATTAATCAGTGAAAAAAATGATTGCATGAATCAGTCATTTTATGGTCACTGATTTATTTCTGCGAACATTTTCACTGATTTCACCAGTAAAATGACAGAAACCACTGATTTTTCAGTGAATGCCTACACTACTGATTGATTCAGTGAAAATCTCACTGATTCATTTTTAGAAAGAACATATTTTGAGAGTATGTTTTTCAATTTAGGGAAAAACGTATCACTTTGAGAATTTTTGTTAGTGAAAATACTAAACTTTATAATAATGATATGAAACTTTAGTATGAACTATAGTAAAATTTGCTATGAACTATGCTGAAGTTTCATATCATTATTATAAAGTTTAGTATTTTTACCAACAAAAATTCTCAAAGTGATACGTTTTTCCCTAAATTGAAAAATACTATAGTAGAAATTGATATAAAAAGTTTCTCCGTGTGCTGAAATCTGAGTAATTATATCGAACTTCCAAACTTTTATAAAAGTTCTACAATTTACTGGAAATTGGTCAATATTGGTAGTTACACAGGATGGGTTTTCAATCATTCCGTTCATTGGTTTTTTTGAACGTAAAGTTAATTAATTAGTAGAGAGCTTTTTTATTTTACGTTCTTTTTTATAGGTCCAAGGCAAGAAAAATTCCAAGATGAATTTTCAATATAAGCGGTTATGTTTAAATTTACATAGCTTTAAACGATTCTGGAGATGAAATTTTAATAGAGAGGAAATTGAGACGTTAATTTAATTTTAGCATATGTTAAACAGTTTGGTAATAAAATGAAGAATAGCAAATTATTTTTAATATTAATGATGATTATACTATGTACAGCTATGACTAAAAAAATAAGATCTTGAAGGTACTCGTAAAAGAGAAATGTACCCAAGAAAGCCAGTATTAACTAATAAAGATAATTCTCGACGTGAGAAGCGTTTAGTGTCCCCAAATTAAGCCATAAGTAAACGTCACATGATCTACTCTCACCAGAATCCTCGTTCTCTCTCGAGTGTCTAACCTGTGAAAATAATCATTAACTTCACATCTTTCTAACAAGATCTCCCACTCGTAACGGTAAACTCATCTTTGCGAGGTAGATGTAATAATTTGTTTCTAGGCTCAACTAGCAACTCTTCCGCAGGTCGAGTGTCATTAACGATAATTAAGATATTTTTCCATGCCCCTGGAAAGCCAAATGGGAATGTGAGTGCTCCTGGGGTTAAAATAAAGCAGAAACTACTGCATTGTAGTATTTATCCTAAAACGCTGATTTTGCCGTTTGGTAATTACAACGCATATGATAATCCATGTACAATTGCTAATATGAAAAGAGATCTTTGGAGGTAATGAAAAGAGTCCAAAAGATATAAAGCGGCCAGAAAGCTCTTTAGAAGATCTGCGGTTCCTGTGATGCCTTGAGGCTCTGCAAAGCCGGAAGTTCCTCGAGGTTACTAGCTCTTTGCTCAGGCTGTCCTGGCATGCAAAGGTTCAAAATTTCCTTGTCTTTACTTCCTTTTGTTGTAGCACAAACTGCTGTTAAGTGTGTGCATAACATAGCGTAACTTCTCAGGATAACATTCCGCATAGTACCGGATTTTTCTTACTGTCTTTACATCGTTTGTCTCGACCTTTGGGCAACGAAAAACGGATCAGTGCTATAATTTTCATGCACGAGTAGCCTTATTAGATGAGAAAAACTAAATAATTCATTTTCAAACCAGCTGAAACGATTACTCAAGAACAAATCCTTTGAATAACTTCATATTTAGAGACATTCTTGAATAACTAGCTCTTTGTAAGTTGAAGTAGCAAAAATTTTTATAAAAAATAACTAACAAAATTATGCCTGAAATACGGCAATGGAACCAGAATTTGACCATTTTTGATTAACTTCATATTTAACTATATTTGCTACAAAAATTGTTCAATGTACAGAACTTAAACGTAACGAAGATTATTGCTTGTATTATTTAGTTCATTACACGGACCGAGAAAAAATTCTTTTTTTTTAAATCACATGATTTTTTTAAATTAAAAATAAACAATAAGTATGGTTCGACGTGCTTTGTGTTGAGTTTTTTTATAACAACAATCTATTTAGTTCAATAACTTTAGGTAAATTACTGAAAATGACAATATTCATGTTTTTTTAATGTTACTGTAACATTAAACAAGTTAAATTCAGCAGCAACTTCGAAACATCTTTTTACATCATAGGTACTGTTTAAAAAAATAGTGTGTCATAATTACAATAAAATTTCGAATGGAAGTGTATTTCATTAACATAAAAAGCTGCTTGGAATAGCGAATTTTTTTACATTCAAAACTTTATTTTATCGGCGCTCTTGTTCTTTTTTGTTCACATATTTGATAGCATGTCTCTTTTGATTGTCCAGAAATAGTCGGTCATCATATTGATATCCTACCTTCCTTGGTATCTGCGCTCCATTTTTTTTATATTCTGATGAAACCTTTCACCTTGCTCTTCAGTGCAATCACCCAGATTCTCACAAAAATAATCAAGATGAGAATCCAAAAAGTGGAATTTTAAAATCAATATTTTTAAAATAATCTTCTTCTTTGTCTAAAGCTTTCACAAATTGCGTAATCAAACCGAGTTTTATATGAAGAGGCGGGAGCAAGTTTTTTGATCTACTAAAGACTCTTTGATGACATTATTCGAATCAGGTGTTATCTCGTTCCTAGTGACCCATTTTTTTTGTTTGTAATGTTTCTCGTGATCTCGACTGTTCCACAAACATAAGAAGCAAGGATTCTTCGTAAACCCTCCTTGTTGCCCAAGTATGACATGTTTGTGTCTAAAGTAAATAACATTTTCTGTTTAAAATTTGGAAAATGGTGAAGAAGATAGACTACTTTAGGTTTAAAAATTGAAAGAAAGTTAAATTTTAGCAAAACATATCGAAAAAATTTTTCTCATTGTCAAAACCAGAAGTAGTCTATCTACGTACTTTTGTATCTTCTTTACCGTTTCCCAAATTTTGAACAGAAAATTTTGTGTATTTTGGACACAAACATGTAGAAAGTGGACCAAATTGTTCATATGAATTTGCTATTTTTCTCAAGTATCACATGCCCTTAAGCTTCGAGTAGATTAAACCCTTAATGTCATGGTAGTCAACTAATGAAGATTTTTCATCGACAGAGAAATACTTACGAAAACTTTTATCTCGTTCATGATAAAAGGAAGCAGTTACTCCTCTGGATAGCAAGATTTTTTTTCAATAGTGCTGCTTGATATTCTGACTTATCTTTTGAAAGTCCAAGATCTCTAACAAGATCATTCAGTTCGTTCTGTACAAACGTTTCAGGTTTATTTGCTTCCTTGTCATTCGAAAAAGAGATATCATTAGTTTATTTTTCATCTTCGTCACTAACTACCTCATCATCACTTGCACAATCATCTGTGTTGCAAAAATAATAGTCAGCTTTGCTTCTCGGTTTGTATTGTATATATTTTTATTATTATTATTTATTTATATATTTTATATATATATATATATATATATATTATATATAATATTTATTATTATATATTTTATTGTATATATTGTATATATTGCAATACATATTGAGTGTGGATACCAAGTCTCTTAGTTTGTAATTTTGAGCTTAAAGCAACGTTCGCACATCCTTGATTTTATCATTCATCATCCGCTGATTCTTTTGTACTTCATATTTGACACATACGTATAATAGATCCGAGTTCTTATCGCAAACATGTTTTGTGATGTCAGAGTTGCTCATTCGAGAAATACGAGTTTTGTGGCATTTTCTATTTTATTGTTTTTTGTGATCTATGTTTATTTAAAAAACACGCACGTTAGGTTCCTGGCCCGATTGCAGATGAGTCCACTGCCCATCTTCTTCTCTTACAACCGAACTGATCTTCGTCGAGTGAGATATCTAGTGTCTGTTCTAATCTTCTATAAATTATTGTTGTTAGAATTTTAGACGCATGTGTCGTTAGGCTATTAGTACGGTAGTTCTCGCATTTATATGCCGCTATTATTTCCGGTATAATTACAGTTTTGTTAACCTTGTCACTCGTTTCGTAGGTATCACAAACTAATTTTAATAAAAGGATCTTTTCTGCTCTGTAGGAGCTCTGCTGCTATGATTTCTACTCCTGAAGCTTTATTTGCTTTCAGGACCCTTAATGCTTTCTCAAATTCCTCCTTTGAAATCGAATCTCCCCAATCATCATTTTGCACCTCATTTTCGTTTTCTATGAGATCGACTACACTGTCACCCTTGTATAGGCTCTCTATGTATTCTACCCACCTACTAAATTTATTTCTGCTTTCTGTTACCGCTTTTCCGTTTTCATTTTTGACTATGTTTGCATTAATTCGTCTTTCCCTAAAATTTTTTCTGATTTCCCTGTGAACTGCGTTTACTTTTATTATCATGAATAGCGCTTCTACTTCTTTACATTTTCCTTCTGTCCAGTTGTCTCGCGCTTTTGAATCTTAGAAAATACAGCTTAATATGTAAATATTAGGAATGAATATATAAGATGTTTCTTTCATAATTATCTATCCAATTTTATCCGTGTAAAGTAATTGATTCAACTTTTTAACAGCGGTTGGTCGGCGAAAAATGGATATTCAACTAATATTAGTAAATACAATGAATATTAAAATTGGTTGACATAATCTTAGATATTATAGCTGAATGATTTTATTGCAGTTATTGAACTTAATAAATGGTTGTTCTAGAAAACCAGCACAAAACACGTTAAAATATACTTCTTGCCTATTTTTAATGTTAAAAAATCACGTCATTCGAAAAAAAAGGTTTTTTTTTCAAAGTTTGATAATTTTTAGGTTATGTGAAAACTAGGGACAACATGATAAAACGGCCTTCAGATTCTTAATCAGCGGGTCAATATCCATAGGAAATGATGGATCTCGTTTCTAGCTTAAGCCATTTTTTTTGCAAGGCTGTGTTATTCACGTGTGATTTCTTTAAAAAAAAAAAAAAGTTCATTGAGAAAAAACAGATAGTTTTTTAAAAAGTGCATAAGTTGCTTATATTTGACCATGAAAATTTGTTAATTAGCCACTTCAACAGCTCATTTTCGACCATGTAAATCATAGACCTCATCACTATCATCATATATTGAAGTTTGGAAACATTGTTTTTGTGATAATTCAAACAAATTATCGGTAGATGTAGAATTTTTTAAAAAGAAGTTAACTTTCGAAGTATAAAGAGAAAAATGCAGAATAGGTACCTAAGTTTTAAAATAAAGTAGAGCAAATATGCTGTCATGTATAAATTATGAAATTTAAATTTAGAAAAGTATTTTTCATTGTAAATAAAGGTCGCATATGATATGAAAAACTACATAAAATTTCTACCGATGTAACTCAGATACTTATATTAAAAACCTAGATTTTTGACAATTTTGCTGTTATTACTTGGCATTGAAATTTTAGTTGGACGCCATCTAGTGATAATTTTAGCCTAGTCAATAATAAGTATATACCAATTATAGAAGTTCAATATTTTTCCGCGGCCGGATGAACAATAAATTACTAAAACTAAAAAGGGAATTAAACTGATAGGTTAAATCCCACTATGACCTATTTTTTCGCCAACTGAAACTTAATTTGGTGAAAATTGGAAACGCCAGTTTGTTTTTCGTGGCAAAAAGGTCCTTGACTGTTTTGCGACGATTTTACATATAGATGCCTTCAAAGAAGAGTTGATTCTGAACTACTTTACAGACTTTATTAATCTAGAGAAACTAAAGTTGGTGCGTGTGTGAATAGGAAATAAAATTATAATTTCTTGAGTAATCATTCATATCAATGATCAACATCACTAAAATTTCAGCAATTACTTCTTTTGAATGCGACTAATTGCGCTAAGATCATTTTTGTCGAAAGTATTAGTTCTTCACAAAGAAAAATCTGCCCGCTTCGCGGGCACATTTTCATCGCTCGCAAGCTTGAGCGCGCCTAGGGCGCGCGATTTGATCGTCGCGCTTCGCGCTCCGATCTTTCTGGACCTCGCGCTTCGCGCTTGGTCTTGTGCTCTTCGCATACATTTAAGTTTATTTCTTATAATTTAATACTGAAGCTCAAACCAATTTTTTAATATTAAAGATGATGTGAATTACTCATTTTCTCAAATTCACTAAATTTCTTTTTCAGTTTAAGTGAAACAGGAAATTCAATTTACTTAAGGCTCTATCGGCCTTAAGGAACACATTCTCATCATGACGCTCGCGCTTCGCGCTCGATTTTCTGTATACATTTCAGTAACTTTTTAATAAACTACATGATTAAAATAATTTATTTTCTTCCAAATCTCTCAAAAAGAAAAAATAATCGTAGACTTTATTTAAGATAGTACGATCACGAAAATTAGACCTCAGGCTAAAATAGATAATTTTGCTTTCAAGATAAAATTCAAAAATAGGAAACGGTCAAGTTGTAGAGAATCTTTTTTCTAAAAAAATGAACCATAATTTATTAGAATCGCATCATTTTTAAAAATTTGACTCGAAGCGATAAGAAAATAAGTTTGGGCAAAAATAAAATTTATTAATAACATTATTTTTTTGTGTTTCAAATTTTTTTCATGAAAAATAGTCTTTTCTCATTCAAATTGGCCCTTCAATAATAATGTTGCTATTCGTGAAAGCAAAATTATCTATTTTTATCTGAGGTCTAATTTTCGTGATCGTACTACCTTAAGGAAACGATTTTGCAGAACAACGCTTATTTCGTATCTCACATATTTTGGTGAAAAAAATCGAATTTTTTTAATATCAAAAATCAAAACATAAAATATACATCCTTTCGAGGAATTTCTTAATAAGAATGTGTAGACCTCATTTAGGCAAATAATTTTTCATCTAAACTTTTTTTATGTATCTCATATATTTTGTCTAAAAAATGGAATTATTGAATTTTAATCGTATTTTTTGGAATTGAAACGAAAAATACATGTTTTTTCATAAACTGTGTCAGACAAAACTTGTAGATCTTTTTGAAACGAAAAACTTTGTATTCTTACGTTTTTTTCGTGTTTCGAATATTATTGCTAAAAAATTGAATTTTGAATAGATTATTTTTGAATTAAAAAAAAAATATGCATCTTATGAAAAAATGTTACAATTCAAATTTGTAAGTCTTTATGTAGAAAATAATATTGTATCATAACGTTTTTTCGTATCTCGTATAATTTAACTGGAAAATGGCATTTTGATATTGACTTTTTTCGAATTTGAATATGCTGTAACATTTCTAATTTTGATTTAAACAAAAAATGTTATCAGGATAATTTTTAGAGATTTATGAGCACTATCTAAAACCAGTATTAAAATTTTTGATTTCTTCAAAAAATTATTTTCAAAAACACAAAAGTAGTGCTCAATCCCTCAATTTTGATTGGATGTGGCTGGTTAACGAACTTGTCCTTACTTTTTCGGCTCCGATAAAGTGTACCAAAGCTCAATTCAATCTGATAATTCTATCGAGAGTTATGCCGCACACGACCTACAGACAGACAGACAGACAGACACTTTCGTAAAAACCCTTTTTTCGGACTCAGGGGGTCTCAAAACGTAAAGATTTGATGAAATTTTCGAAAGTCATTTTTCACATAAAACCAATACCTTCTCATCCATGATGAGAATGTAAAAATATTTACTTTTCAGGTGACCAGAATCAATCATTCGCGTGAATTAAATTTTTCTTATTATATCATCAAAGTGTTCTGAAATTCATTTTTAAAACCTACTAGCATATCATAAAAATCATAGATGCCATACAAGTTTGAAAATTTCCATGAAACTTTACTCGACTTTAATGATATTTAAGAGACTACAACGAATTATGTCTGGATTGTAAACAATCTTAAAATCGTTTAAACAAACTTTGTAAGCGCTTAAGTAAAAATTTTCCCCGAGAAATACTTCATCAGCACGGTCTGAAATGAAACTCTAAAAAGTCTCTATAAAATTTTTCATTACCTTTAAAAAATCTGAGACCATTACAAAAAACCCCTGTAAATTGCAAACGCGAAGTATGCGGAACCCAGTGGGTAATATCAAAGCGATATTTTTCCCTTCATACGTGTGGTACGTTGATATAACTCTGCATTTATTAATAATAAATTTCGTTTCACAGTAAACGATGCAAGAGTTTCCGGATGAAAACTGATTTTAGAAACGGTACTGTCAGCAGAAGTATAAAAATCCACATTCCCGAACTTTCCCTTGTATATTATCGGAGCAATGGGGAGAGAGTGGGGCAGGGCTTGAAAGAGAAAGTGGAGATGTACAAGAAAGAGTGAACAGGAAATAAGAGGGTGTTATGGAGACGTGGCGTCGACGTCTATAAAGAAGGGGCGGAGGCGCAAAAACGAGGGTGAAAATACTAAAAGGGCGATTCCAATGAGGGACGAAATGTTGCTCGGAAATCCACTGTGGTTGGAGGACCGGTTTTTTATGGAAAACGCTCTCTCTACAACGTTAAAAGCTCATTTATTGAGGAAGTTGGGAAGAAATCAGAAATGTGCTATTAGCCATCTTTCACCCTCGTCATGGCTCTTAATTTCAATACACTTTAATACTCTGCTATTTCAATTAGAAAGTTAATGAGGGATAGATTCCCTTCTTTACACTGTAAAAAATTTTTCGGAAATTTTTCCAAAAATAGTCGGACAGCTTAAAATACAAATGGGTCGTAAATTTGTCCAAAGATATAGTCGGAAATATTTTCGACATAGAACTGGAAATAGTTCCTACTGTTTGGTCGGAGAAATATCCAGTTTATTAGGAAAGAAAGATATAGTTCATAATTTACGAGTAAGTGGAAAAAGATCCAAAAAAGTGAACAAATTTTCGTGGTTGTGGAATAATTTCCGCTTTTCATGGGAAAAATTTCCTACAACTCAGGAGATTTGTGAAATGTTCTCACCTTTTTAATATATTTCCTAATAGTTCGAAAATAAGTCCGAAAATTCGCTCGATTTTCCTCAAATCTATGAAATATTTCCACTTTCTGTAGGTAAATCTATGCTTCCTAAGGATTTAGGAAAAGGGCATAGCCGGGTTTCCATGTGAAATCGGTCTTAAAACCAAATCAAATTTCGCATCAACCATATGGAAAGGGCTGGGCAAGAGATAATTTTGTCAAATTTTCAAATCATTATCTGCCATTTTAAATGAGTAATGGCGGATTTTACCATTTTCGCTTTTTTCTTTTTTTAGCTAAACTAATCATAGCAAAATTTAAAAAAAAATCAGGGTTGTTTTTTCCAATAGAAGACACATTTGTACATTTTTGCAGATTTTTTCATGCATAATTCACGATGCAAAAAATTGCGAAAATTTTTGCACCCAATTTTGTTTATGTTTAAATTGCGCGACCACTCTTTTGAATTATTCTATTCATTAGTTACCTATCGATGATTAAAACAGAATTTTCGACGGGGGTAAAAAAAAAAAAAAAAAAAAACCGTCAAAATACGCATTCTTCCAACATCTTACAATTAAAGCACATTTTATAATAACAGTAGACAGATGAAAAATACAATTTTATTTGGTAATCAATCTCTAACACAGTTTACTTCTGAAATTTTTGCAAAAATTTTGCAAAATATTTTTCGAATTTTGTTTGTTGCGAAAAATCGAAAAACCAATTTATAAAAATTTATAAAAAATTTATAAAAAAATGTAACGAAAACGTAAGTATTGCAATGCAAAATAACTGCTAAAAATTTTTTGTTATCCAGAAATCAAAGTTAATTATTTATTTAATTTACGAGCTTTTCTTATTATTTGTGCTCATTAAAATTTCAAAAAGTAAAGTAAATGGAGGACGATTTGAGGGTATTTTCGATGTCATGTATAGTAAAATGAGTATGTTATTTTTAACAAAGAGAAATTAATTTAACCTGTATATTCGAAAATTATTCAAGAATATGTAAAGATATTTTTAGCAGCACTATTTCGACTTGCGAATAACGACAGTGAACTATTTGTTCACAATGCATGTAAAAATTTCAATTTTTCGCAACAAAAAAAATTCGCGAAATATTTTACAAAATTTTTGCAAAATTTTCAGAAGTAAACTGCGTTAGAGATTGATTACCAAACAAAATTGTATTTTTCATTTGTCTACTGTTATTATAAAATGTGCTTTAATAGTAAGATGTTGGAAGAATGCGTATTTTGACGGTTTTTATATTTTTCTACCCCCGTCCACACCTTGCAAAAATCTGAACAAATTCTGTTTTAATTATCGATAGGAAACTAATCAATAGAATAATTCAAAAGAGTGGTCGCGCAATTCAAACATGGACAAAATTGTGTGCAAAAATTTTTGCAATTTTTTGCTTCGCGAATTATGCATGAAAAAATCTGCAAAAATTTACAATTGTGTCTTCTATTGGAAAAAATAACACTGATTTTGTCAAAATTTTTCTATGATTAGTTTAGTTAAAAAAAGAAAAAAACAAAAATGGTAAAATCCGCCATTACTTATTTAAAATGGCAGATAATGATCTGAAAATTTGATAAAATAATCTCTTGCCCAACCCCTTCCATATGGTTTATGTGAAATTTAATTTGGTTTTAAGGCCGATTTCACATGGAAACCCGGCTATGCCCTTTACCGATATTTTTTACAGTGTACACTAGTCTCGCTTTTCCTTTGTACAGCAGAAATATTTTCCTTATGAATATGTTTATTTTGAATTAGGAATAAAGTTTAAATATTTACAAGAGTATTTAAAAAGAATTATAGTTAGAAGAAGCGTCTAAAGTTTCCTTGTCCCATTTGGAGAGATAAAGTAACGGAGACTAACTGGATTGCCAACGAAATGGGTAGAGCTTTGTCGCGAGCTTTATAATCACATTCGAGAAAATTATCTTTCGCGAAAGGATGAGGAGCTTTCTTTGGAGACAAGCGTATCGCTATATGTAAGCAGCTTCCCCAGTAAGCATTGTGGTTATGTGTTTTCTCGTAAAACAGCCATAAACTTTCTAGACGACAGTAACGCGTGCAACAGATCGAGGTCAACAGGGAACATTTTTGCAATTCGTTTTGCTTTGCGTACTCTCATGTCTGGAAGCTTCTTTCACTTTTTACCCTCACTAGACAATCGTGCTTGGGCGATTTTCACCAGACACGTTTACTGCTAAATTCTTTAAACAGCAACGCTTACCATCAAACGAAACTATAGTAGTAAAAATAAGCTGCTAAATTTAATTTTTCGGGAATTGTAAGGTGAAACAAGACGAAGAAATTAAAAATACCCATGCAGAGATTGCCTAATTTGGTCCGAGTTTGCGATGAGGGCCCGATGAGGCTGGCCACTTGGGGCCGTAGTGGGGAAAATTTAGCGGTTCTGATGAGGGCCAGAGAGGGATGGTTGAAAAATAGTCGCAACGCCATCTACTCTGGTGTTATGAGCGCCATAATTTATGTTGATGTTATTATTTATTTATGCTTTTATGTTGTTGTGGCATTTTATTTCAATTTAGGCATTTGTGAAGTTGAGTGAAATACAATAAAAGTTGAAAAAATTGATCAAAAAATGCCAAAAGCTAAGAGCATTTTACGTGTTCGAAATCACAGGGACATTGCTAGTATTCCTTACTTACGCAATGAAGACCAACGTAAGCAAATTAATTATAATCATATAGCCTTTCCAAACCTCAAAAAGTTATGATTTATCACTAGCGATTTGCCGTTGAAATTTTCAATGTGGAATTTTTGATCCACGAAATTTTTCACAAAACTTATGGACTTATTTAACAATTTCTGGTTTTGAATAAAAAATCAACATGAATTATAAGCAGCTCCAAGAAGAAAATAATTAATGGAATATATATATATATATAATCCTTATGAAAAACAATGATGAAAAATTAAATAAATGTGAATTTGTTGACGAATTGACCATTTATGGATGTATTTTTTATTTTAAACAAAAATATATTTAACCCTCATCGGTTGTATGTATACGACCGTATACATTTTTTTGCGACTTTCCGTTACTTCCCAAAAAATTGATGTTTTGAACAGTATTTTTTTTTCATCCATTTCCAAATGAATGTTCACAAATTTGATTTATAATGAAAATAAAAATTCAAAAATAAATGATTAAACAAAAAAAAAATGATTTTTTTCATTTTGAAACATTTAAAACAAATCTCAAACTTTTTGTGTATATGCTCGTATACACAAGAACCGATTAGACGTAGTTTTGACGGTCCCGATGAGGGTTAAATAGATAAGAATATATATATTGCAAATGAAAATTATAAGGGGCCTCATAGGAGCCACATGAGGGCCACAGTAGAAGCATAATTTTGTGGTCCTCATCAGGTTAGGCGTTTCATTTCCCATCGGACGCTAACGGGATTGCCTCATCAGGGCCCCATTTAGCCCCATTAGGGCCCGAAGGACGCCACACTTAAATTTCTGCACGGGTAATAGAAAAGGGTTTAAAAGATAAATCAAGTTAGATGAAGATATAAAAAATGATTAAATATAAAATGAGATGAGAAACCTAAATTTTCCAAGTCGCTGGTCGAAGAAGTATTTGATAGGAAGTCCATCTAACTTCTTGACCGTTTTCTTGCCTCTTTCCTCTTCTCCTTTTAACCTCATTTTTCCCAGTGCTTCTCTCTGAGGCATTCCTTCCAAGTTCTGCCCGACTTTTTCCTCAGCCGGCAAAACGAATCCGATTTGGCGGGCGCGAAAAATTGATTTACTCGAGGAGTTGCAAATGCGGCTGTAGGAAACTCCGTCCCATGTCTGCGAGCAACGACCCGGAAGACTGGAGTTCTGTGAACTTCGACTTCCTTAGAGCATCAATGGAAATAAAAAAGATGGAGGAAGAGAAATTGCTAAATTTGTTATAGAATGCAATAAAAATTATAATCAACCAAAATTAATTATTCAAATTCGTTTTAAATATTTTGGAAGTAGTGAGTTAAATTATTTTCATATTTGAAACGTTTTTTTCCTCAGGAATCTTTCCGTGTCATTAAATTTTTGAAAGAAAGATCCGCAAACTTTCGGCGCCTATATGTCGGTCCTGTTCAATGAAGACGTTATGGCCGTCATCAAAATAACGACCAGGGCCCGAGAAGGAATGAAAAAAGATATATCAAGGGCGAGAGAAAAATCCTGGCTCCACACCGGGTTTTCACTCGATCGGTGGCCAAGTTTTTCACCCCAGACATTTTATCTATGGTCGTCTATATGGGTTTCGGATTAGCGACGCACAAGCTCGTGTTCACAAGGGTGCCGCCCCCTCAGGCTCTTCCAATGATTACCCCTATCTGAAGGGTACACGACGATATAAATACGTCTTGCATCTTCAAACCAAACCCCACTAGGGGGTCCTCATATTTTGTTTGCAGTCACTATTACCATCAAATCTGCCCTCTACAAACTTATCTTGTTCCAGAAACAATGTCGTTTCAGCGATCACGTGTATTATATTTTTCAAAGTAAATCTTTTTTAAAATTGAAACCTTTTGGTTGATTGAATTCCTCTGCAGGAATTCTCCGATTTGGCTCCGCTCTGGGAGGTTCAAAATGCAGCAGAGGGCATTGCAATTATTTGTTTCCCAGGTCGGGCGTAACGTTTCACTTCTAATTAGGGGATGTCCGATCGAGCCTTGATTGGCACCAGGGCTGAATTTCTGCACGGGTTTGAATATGTTTCTCACAAATTAAATCCTTGATAAGATTATCGAGAGATTGCTTAAAATTTTTTTTTTTTTACAAATTACCTACTGTTTCCACCTTGAGC
This sequence comes from Diplolepis rosae, assembly GCA_030998225.1. Classification (NCBI taxonomy): domain Eukaryota; kingdom Metazoa; phylum Arthropoda; class Insecta; order Hymenoptera; family Diplolepididae; genus Diplolepis; species Diplolepis rosae. Next base: position 10,467,679 of record JAPYXD010000698.1, read on the forward strand.
TTATCTCTGACCACATCCGCCCATCAATAGAGATATTCTTCTAAATTCCATTCTCTTTTGACACATTATAAGGGATGATATTATCATAATATATCTTTATAACGCATGTTTGTCATCACGTAACGCTGTCCCATGGGATGATTTTCGGAAAGTGAGCTCTCGGTTATTTCTCCAGTGGACCTGACACTGAATTTATTGCCCCTCGACTAAATGAACCTTCGGCATCGAAACTCCTACGATAGCAGATCCCATTTAGGCCAAGGCCACGTGACTAAATTATATGTTAATTCTTTTCTGTAAAATAAATTTTCAAGTTTACGGAATACCTTCCCAAAAATTGTAGAATATCGCAGAAAGCAATAAAGAATTCTGTTAACATCATTTTAGCGAACATTTTTGTAGAGAAATTAAAACTGAGAGTTATTAGCAGTAGAAGTTAATTGAAAATTTTGTGAACATTTTTACAAGAGCAAAGCTAACAATCGTTTTTTGCCTTCTGTTGTATTTTTCAAAATTCCACAAAATATTTTGTAAACTAAAAAGGTTACTTTATCGAGATGCTTAAAGAGTCAAAGAAATATTTGATTATTCGAGCCAAAATTTAGTTGGATCAGGGAAAAAATTTGTTTTATTTATTGTTTCATGGAAGATAGTTTGTTTTGAAGATGTGGTAGATTGAGAGGAAAGTGTTGCATGAAACGGAAACATCACAAGTACAAGACGTCGTTAAGTCTTATTGGCGATCAACTCCTAATCTGGCACGTAATCCTTTCTAATCCTTTGAAGATTCGGTGGGATCCTCGTGAACCAACCATCTATTTCTGATGTTCAGTAATCTCTTGCCTTAGAAACAAGACCCTAACCTACTAGAACTGGCCTACTTGAACGTATAGCTATTATCTACTTGCCGGATTTCACCCCTAAATTCGACCATTTGCCAATTCACCTATCGGCGTCAGTTTGAATCAGCACTACAGATCCTCTAAGTGTTGTCGTTGTCTGCATCCTAATCTCTTGATGCAGATAGACCTGAACATACAAAGTTCCTTGTCAAGTTGCGTCTTCCGGTGCAAGGAAATAATAAAAATTTACAATATTGAATTATTGTCTACTATTATTGGTTATCACAGGTAAAAGACCAAAAAACTGGCTCTAGTTTTGCAACTGATTCCTATAGATTTTGGGGCGCTGAATCCAGGAAAAGTAGCCAAAATGTTCCATCACGCCACATTTTCTTATAAAATTTGATCTCATACCCATATAAGGAATGTTCAGATAATTTCTTTTTAGCCGACTGCAGTTTATTTTATTGGCCCAAAATAGAGGTTGTAACCAAGAGAAGCATTCAGGGGAAGAAGAAACGGGGCCACCAGGAGATTCATTGACTCAAGAGTGACTTTACATATAAACTGTGTTGGCCAATTTAATTTTTTTTTCATTTACTAAATTTTAAAATAAAAATTTGCTGGTTATTACTACAGTGAAATGAACCTTATTTTTAACACGGTGGCTAAGGATAACCCAATGTAGCAAAAAATCTGTACGTGATGGAGGAAATTGGCTACTAGATTTGGATTCAGTGCACCAAAAAACGTGAGAATGAGTCAAAACATTCGAGGCAGTTTAAAAAAAATATTTTTTCGTGTACCTGTGTAATTAATACGATTTAGATATAAATGAAAAAAAGGTAACTGGCAATTAAACACATTTGAAAAGAATGCATCAGAAATAACAATCAAATAGAGAAATAAATCATCGCATTCGTTATTGTTATTGCATTGAGTATCCATTATCCGGTGTCAACAGCATTTTATGGTTTTTGGAATTAACAAAGTTATAGTAGATTTTCTTACTTTTGATACAATATCTATTTAGATTCTTAATTTTAATATAGCCAATCTAGACAATTTTCTCCAAACCAGCGTTAATATTTAAATTTGACACTAATTTACTGAAATTTTGTGGGGTTATAAAATGAAATCCATACATAATAGAGGTTGTAATTAAGGAAACTTGCAGTTGAAAATAATTAAATAACTTTGACTCTTCGAAAGTTGTATAGATTTCATGGCTCGAGAATAAGAAAGGAAGTGAGAATCCTATCGTTCTTTGCAACTTGTAAAGGGTATTTTGGCTGCATTAAATTTAATACAATAAAGTATCTTTACGAAATGAACATATAACCTGAAGAAAAAGCTGAGTTATGTTAATAAAGAGACTAAAAAGATTTAAGTATAAAATATGGCATGGTCGTTTCGAAGAGGGAGTGGGGAATTAGATTGGATTAAAGTACTGGAATGTGGAAATGAGGATTGAAGAGGTTCATTTTCGTTTTTATTAAGCTTTATAAAAAGATTTAGAGTATTTTTAAATTTCATCAGTTTAAGCGCCAAATTTGATTGAATCATCAAATTTGTGAGTGATTTATTTTGTAAAATAGGAATTTTATCAGCTTAATATATTTGATTGAATATGATAATTGTTGTAAGTAAATTTTGTTTAAACTATTATAAAAAAAAAATTGTCAAATGCTAGTCTTTTAACTTGTTTTTTTGTTTTGTTATTTAGTTCTCAGACCGAATTCGGTGTAGATTTTATCTTCAACAGAAATGATCTACTATAGTGACGCCTCTTTCCATGCGAATTAGCAAAAGACTAAAACTAACTGCAACAAAATTTAACCTCTTGTTTTTTCTATAAATCTATGTTTCTTTTCTCCGCTGTGGATCATCGGCACTGTTGGTTTGGATTTTTTAGATCGGCTCGGCAGAAAAATTTAATTTTATCATTAAACGAAACTCATAAATAATATTAATTAACCTAGTCAATGACAATCTTAAAATAATTTTAAGAAAAATTCACCTCGGTAAAGATTTGAATCAGAAACTCCTCAATTTCATGCCGGGTATGTTGCTAATTACGTCACCAAGGTGAGATTAAGGGCTTGTTATTTTAAGGAAGAATCTACTGAGACCTCGGTGGCATAATTAGCATCGTTACAATTAGGAGATTCCTGATACGAATCAGGGCGGGGTAGATTTTTCTTAAAATTAATTTCAAGAAATTAGACTGGCAGCGAGTCAATTAATTAATAGGATCCAAAGTGTCATTCAAGGGGGGCACTCCATGTAAATGGCTAAAAACGCTACTTTTGCAAATTAGAAAAAAAAGTTATTTATAATCAGTGATTGAAACTTTTTGCTCATATGAAGGCATCTTTTGAGAATCCCCCCCCCCCCACACACACACACACACACCACTCAAAAATAATTTATGCACGCTGATGTATGAGGAATTTCCAATACCTTGTTTTTTCAAATTGGCGTGCAGGTTCGAGAAAAAACTATTTAATCAATTTACGTCATCCATGGGTAAATTGTAGGCAAGAAATTAAATTCTCTACCAATTGAACTACTAATATTGCTAATTTTGTTTCACTAGATATTTTTTATTAAAAAGTAAAAGTGGATTTCTGTTCCAAAAAAAATGTTTTCTTCAAAATTCCCTTATTTGCTCAATTTTGAGGATTTTTGACTTTTGTAGTTCATTGCACGCATATTCATATTTAATTGGATAGTAAAATTAATATTAAAAAAATTTGTCAAATTTAACTTAACTCTCATGAAATTAACCACACGTAGTCAAATATAAAAACTTGTCGCGATAATGAACCACGCAAACTTATTTTTGTAAAAACACTTGCAAAAAAACTTATATAATTTTTAAAACATCTTGCTCAAAATTTGAAAAATACAATAGAAAACAAAGAAGCGCATGTAAGTATTGTTTTCGTAAACGCTTTACAAGAAATTTTACAGTTGACTAAAATTGCCATTAACTTTTCCAGTCTTTTTTCATTGTTTTCTGTTATATTCCCAAAATTTTCAGAAAAATTAATCAAAAGAGTTATTATACATGAAAAAATTAATATATAGTTTATTAGTTACGCGATCTGGTTAATTCAAGGCTTTAAATTTTAAAAAATCTGTTTTAAGTCTTAAAATAACTTTCCTTCGACCTTATTAACTTTTTCATAGTCTCTAGAAAGTATTATAGAATTTAATAAGCCGTATTCGAGATATCCAAGCGATTTGCGCGAGCCAAAATGATTAAGCGGTTAAGCTCCGTCGAACGATATCATAATTTGTGAGGGTCAAGTGGTGTGAAGGGTACAGAAGGTGGGTAATATCTCGGACCTTCATAACATCAGACAGAGGTAGTTGCGTCCGGTTGGTCATCCTCGCCAGATTGCAGCTCCGCATCGAGGGAAGATTAAACCCATGTACTTTCTCATAGAAATGCATAGCTATAGAAGTGGGTGTACTAGCTTGAGAATAAAGGTCTCTATACTCCACACATAAGCCACACCTTTGCACACGTGCATTTCACGTACGGGTCTCAGCCAGACATCAAGCTCGTGCATCTCTTTGCAAAATAGTCTGAGGGAGATGGAATATCAGTAGTAAAGAAAGGGTGAGGTTGGTGAAGAGCTCCCGGCTCTACTTCTTCACTCTGCGTGCACTTAGAATCCGCACGACTCACTACCACCTGGAACCAGATATGTTCCAGCACAGCCAGACATACCTTTTCAGTCTCCACTCGTGATTCCTCAGCACGCTGCATTGCGAGTTTCAAGTCCCTTGCGGCTAGTAGATTCTTTGTGCTGTCGGTTGCCCAGGCAACCCTGACTTTGCTCAAGATTAAATATGTAGTTTCGAATTAGTCCAACACAAGGTCCAACCTACTCCAACACTCGTTTACCCGAAATCCCAACAATGTCGAATATCTTGACGTATCATTATTTTTCATCTTGTTTTTTTTCGATTTTCATAAAAAGTACATTTTTTTTAATTTCAGGGATAGAATAATATGTTTATGATTCACTATCAAGAGAGAGAACTATATATATATAACAATATATATTTTGGTCCTCAGAACCAGAAAATATTGCTATCAGACCAATGCTAGGGTATGGTCCTCAGAACTATACGAGTATAGGTGAGACAGCTATACAAGTTCGTTGATATGACAATACCATGTATAGCGATCGTAAACAAAATATTATGCCATCGTTATCGCTCTTGTGAATTTTCGCGTGTGATAAAACAATACACGATACGCAAAAATGATCTTTCAAAGAAAGAAAAAATGCTCCAAACAAATCGACAAACGCTTCGAAAAAACGCCACGAAAAAATGACACTTCTTTCTCATTTCGAGGTTAGAGTCGCGTGCATGCGAAGCAATGTATAGGTCGCGTGGCAAACTAGTATAGTTGTCTCACCTATACCGCATGGGTGGAGACACTATATACCCGCATGGGTCGAGACACTATATACCGGTATAGGTCGAACAGCTATACTGTTTTTTCCGTGTGTATAACTATCCAAGATGGATGGAGAGAACATTCTTCTGGAATGGTATTCCTATTTGTAGAGTAAAAGATCGTACGAGTTGCCATATAAAGGGTGATCCAATACGAGTTACTTTTTTTAATAGGGATTCTCGGGCATATCAAGTGTGACAATTTTCATGTCCATATGACATTTGTGTTCAGTATTCATTGAAATTTCACCATGAATAGTCTTACGCCTAAACAACGTTTTCAAATTGTGCAAATTTATTTCCAAAATCAGTACTCAGTAAAATATGTTTTTTGTGCTCTTCGACTATTTTATCTATCAATGAATTTTTTTGCCGAAAATTCAAGATGTTGGTGTAGCTGACTTGTGGTTTTTATGCGTTGGAAATGAACATAACACTCGTTATTAACGGAATACCGGCCGATATGCTCGAGAGAGTCCTCGAAAATTGGATCCACAGAATGGACTATGTGAGAACTAGTTGCGAACAACATTGAAACGAAATTATCTTCAAATATTAAATGTCATAAACCGAATTAACCTCTCAAATACAATTGTTGATTATTAAATTGATTTTTATGTTTTTTATTTTAAAAAAACTTTCGGAAGCTCTTATTGGATCACCCTCTATATTGAATCTTGTACGATACGGATAGTAACGAGTAAATATAGTAATGTGACATGTTTGAAAACATGTTTGCTATTATATTGAGTCAAAATTCATAGAATTTTTATTCATTGTGTTATTTTGGCATTGGGTCAGATTCCTTTTATTTTCACATTTAAATTATCAATGGCAGATATATAGACATGTTTTCAAACATGTCACATTACATAGATAAAATGGTACTTTCAATACTTTCAATATAAACGCTGAGTTTTTCATAGTTCTGAACATTTATAGAAGTGATAAAGTTTAAACATCTAAGAATAAAACTAAAGTTATAAAATTACAAATAACCTTCGATCTTATTTCATCACTAAACGTATCCAAATAATTCAAATTGAAAGAATTTTGAAATATTTCTATTGAGTAAAATAAAATATTTAGATATGATAATAATTTTTGACACAGTGTGCGTAAAATGCGTTTTTACACCCCCATATGAGTGCGTAAAACGGCTTATTACGATACAGTGTGCGTAAAATAAAAAAAAATTTATATATATTTATATATATTTTATAATTCATGAAATGCAATAGTTTATTTCAACAACTAATTCATTAATTAATTAATTTTTTTCCGTTATTATGAACAGTGCTTAACATGCGAATTAAATTAAGTTGTATAGAGTTACGAAACGCCTTATAAACATTTATTGTGTATTTCATTTTGAAAATAACACATAATTAAATATAATAATTTTCACAAATAATTTCAATTAGTTTATTCCAATTAAAGAATTATGTAATTAATTACCTTTCTGATTATCTCTATATGGGGGGGGCTCCGCCCCCTGCACGCCCCACCAGGGCCTGCAGCCGTGGACCCGATCTTCCGCCCCCGTCAACCCTTTAGTCTCCATCAACCTTACTTTCGTCATATTGTCTCATATCATTGAAACGCATTTTACGCACACTGTGTCAAAAAATAGCGTATGCAACATGTGCGTAAAATGCGGTTTTACCCACTTGTGGTGATCGCGTTGAACTCGTGCCCGGCTTCGCCGGGCACTCGTGCACGTTATCACCACGCGTGTGTAAAACCGCATTTTACGCACATGTTGCATAATATACTATTATATTTCTGTAAAGCCTTGCTTACGAATTCAATCTAAAATGGATTATCCGAAAAGCCGATTAACCAAAAATTTTTCGTTCCAAAAATACACGCTTCTCTCCACTTGTAAAGATCACCACAACCGTCTCGAATTTCTTAGCTAGGCATAGGACAATTGTCTTCTTCAAGGAGGAAAAGAACCTCTCACGATAGTATTTAAAAAAAAAAATTCAGTCACCAAAGTCACATGTCCCGAGTCGGTTTTTAAAACAGTTGAACCCCGATCCTTGAGAGACTCCGGTAACAAAGTCCTCGAGAAAAATTCTTAAAATTGACTAGTGTTCGGTTGACAAGATTTATCTATTCACATTCATAAAAGAAAAAAAAAAAAAAATTTCCCGGCCGGTCCGTTCTTCAAAATTCTAAATTTCGTTTGATGTATCCGATCCGATATTTTATTCTTTGGATAGGGATAAGCACCTTAAAAACATTCGGTAGCATATTTTTTTTCTCTGTGTTTAAATATTTTTAATTTCGAATGTTTCAATTGGAAATTACAAAGAATATGTTCGCTTTCAGATTAATTACATTTAATCTCATATAATATTTATGTCACATTTTTTGACTACAAAGCTTTTTGTTATTGCATTGAGTAAAGCGAATACGTGACCTAAAACAAAATTTTAGTTCCACCTACAATGTTTCTACAGTAATTAATATTTTTGGCTGAAAAATTAATTTCGAAATTGATTTTTAAGCAAACAAATTCTAAACAACTCCAAATTCTAAAACAGAAACTCTTTTTTGAGCACATTGATTTCAAGAATTGTAATGATACAATAGTTTTTAGATTTTTTTATATTACGACTCAATAAACCATTAGACTTTTTGCTTTTTTCATTGTTCCAAATACTTTTTCCTTTATTTTAAAGTGCCGTTGTTTCTCATGTTGCAATTCGAAATTGGCAGTGGTTGGGTAATATTGGAAAATAAAGTTTGCATCTGCGATACTTTTTTTGGCTCATCTTGCTCAAATACCTCTCTGCTCTATTCGCACTTCTTACGTACACAAATCTCTCGTAATCCGACGGGCTTGCCAAGTGGAGTGGGAAGTCGCCTATTGGATGTAAAGGTGGACTTCGACTTTATTGCAACCCATGCCTCCGAGACAGGAAAATACATGCGAGACTGAGATGCACTCTGATAGCGTTCAACTGAATCTAGATTGAATTTCACACTATTTTGATATATTCTTCAAGAAATTAGATCAACAATTTCGAATATTCCAAATTCCAAGTGTCGAAATATATATATAAACTAGGGTGTTTGATATTGACGTAATAAAATGAACAAGAATTTACTTTTTTGGCAAAAATCGGTTTTATTTCCCAATGTACTCTCCTTTTAGCTGGATACAACGGTTCCAACGATCTTTATATTTTTCTATGCCTTCCAAATAATACGATTTGTCAAACCCTCCAAAATACTAAAAACCCTACCACACAGCCATCTCTTGAAGTTTGAGAAAAGATAATAGTAGCTGGGGGCCAGGTCTGGATAATACGGTGGATGTGGAAGAGATTCGAAACCCCATTCTTGCTTTTTTGCCTGTGCAAAGTTCGATGTGTGAGATGGTGCATTTTCACCATGAGGAAAAATTTTTTTCTTCTTCAAATGTGGCAATTTCTTCCTGATTTCGTCAAACAATCGATCCAATAATGCAGCATAATATGTTCCAGTAATCGTCTTTCCTTTCTCAAGATAGTCGATGAAGATTACGCCATGTCCATCCCAAAAAATACTAGCCATAACTTTCCTAGCCGATTGTTGCATTTTCGAAAGCTTTGATGCACTTTCACCAGGTTTAACCCACTGTTTTGACCTTTCACGTGATTTCGGAGTATACACGGAAAAAACAGTAAGCCGAGAAAACTATACAGAAATTTAGTTCAGCAAAATACCTGTCGTGACTATGCGATATTAGTATTGTAGCTAAACTGAATGCGTGACGCACCGAAATGCGTATTTTGTCATCGTACCTTTATAATTTCGTTCGTGCAACGATAGAAGTATAGCTGTTCGACCTATACCGGTATATAGTGTCTCGACCCATGCGGTATAGGTGAGACAACTATACTGGTTTGCCGCACGACCTATAGATTGCTTCGCATGCACGCGACTCTAACCTCGAAATAAGAAAGAAGTGTCATTTGTTCGAAGCGTTTGTCGATTTGTTAGGAGCACTTTTTCTTTGTTTGAAAGATCATTTTTGCGTATCGCGTATTGTTATATCACACGCGAAAATTTACAACAGCGATGGACGAGTGGGTGAAGAAAAAATTGACTGATTGGGGATTAAGAAAATATATCAAAGCTTTCGAAGGTAAGTACTAACATAGTTACAATAATTCGACCATCATTTTTTCATTTCATATTATTTATAATTAAAGCTCTGGATTACAGAACATGCGACAACTCTGTCGCATGCATTGTTATAACAGGCATAATATTTTGGTTACGATCGCTATACATTGTATTGTCATATCAACGAACTTGTATCTTTCGCGGAACAATATGACGTTTAAGAATACCAGTATAGCTGTCTCACCTATACTCCCATGATTCTGAGGACCATACTGTAGCATTGGTCTGATAGCAATATTTTCTGGTTCTGAGGACCAAAATATGGTTCTCTCAGCTATACTGTTTTTTTAGTGTACGGGTGGATCCATGTTTCATCCATCGTCACAAATCGACGCAAAAACTCTTTCGGATTGCGGTTAAAATAGGACAAATTTTGCTCCTGAGTGGTCACACGAATGCGTTTTTGGTTGATTGTGAGGCTGAAGTCTATAAAAAAAATGTATTCGGGCACAGAGTTCAATCTAAGAAAAATCGTCTTGACCTTCAAGTCACCTTGAAAATTGAGCTGAAGGTCATGATGGTCAAGGTGATGTAGATTTTAACATTTCATCGACTTTTGTGAAGCATCTTGAACGTTTGTTTACCCCGAAAAACCAAGAAAATTCAGAAAAAGGGCATCTGGTCGTTTCTCAGATATTTGGCCTTAATTTTTTACCTTTCCAAGGTCACAAAAGCCATTTTTCCACGGTCATTTTTGACGTGAAATTTCCCGCTCTTTTAAATCCGCAGTCAAAAATAGGGGTTCATATGTCCCCCTCGGTCCTCGTCAACCTTTGTCCAACTATTTTTTCGTAGATAAAGTATTTTAGAAGATATTTGGGATTATAGATTAAAATGGATCACCCTGTATATAATGCTACCTTTTCCACGTTTTCCATTTGCATTACATTTGAAAAATAGAATATATGATTTCCAAATCTATTACTTCTGCGAACACTATTAATTTTTACAAATATGAATGAAAAGAAATACCGAATGGAAATGAATCCAGGGATCTGTCCAGTCTCCGACTAGGAAAAACCAGGATTTGGTCAGGAGCCAATCAGATTGTTAATTAAAAAAAAGCTACCCGGTTCACGGTTAACCCTTTCCTACCGGACGGGACATATTCTATCCCATCAATGAACCTTGTAAAATCACTGTTGTTGATGATGCGTCGTTATAGGGTAGTTTATGCTTCTTTTAGACCTTGACTCTTTCGGGCAGAAAAGTTATTTCATTGTATTAATCACCTGGTGAAGAAATAACTGTTCTCACTAATGGGACGCAATCGAACTGATTTTTTTGCCGTATTAAAAGGGTTAAATCTAAACTAGTACTTATACGTGATTTTCCTGGCCTCTCCTGTCTACAAATTCCGGTCGGATTCTGAGAGTTACTCGGCCTGTAAATATTTTTATAAATTCTGCGACGCATTCTAAACAAACAAAAAACTATACGAAGAAAAATATTTGTCTCAAATACCAAACTATTTGGAAACGTATGATAAATTCCTAAGGCGACATACTTTTTTCTAATAATTCACATTTATTACGATTTCTATTATAGAATACGCTAAATTACTGATAAAAACTCCCATCTAGATGGTAAAATAAATTAAATCCATAGTTTCTATATTAAATAAATTGAATGATTAGAATTCTAATAATTTAATATTTTACCACCTACATGGGAATTTTATCCGTAATTTAGCGTACACAGTGAGTCCCAAAAATAACAGAACTTTTTGGATATAGAATAAGATACACATTATATTATCTTTGAAAGTTATTATTTATTAAAAATAGGTTCCATTAGACTCAATACAACGTTAAGAACGATCAACCAGCGCATGCATAGATTTTTTTATGTCATTTATAGGAATGTTCTTCAGCACCTCGGTTACGGCTGCTTGAATGGCTGGGATATCATCATAAAATGCTCTTTTCATCTTGGTTTTCAGTTTTGGAAAGAGAAAATAGTCACATGGTGATAGATTAGGCGAATACGGAGGGTGGTTGATGAGAGAAATCCGTTTTTTCATCAAAAATTAGTTCACTTTTTTGGTTTTCATTTAACTGATGTGGAACAAAACGTGCACAGACCTTTCTTTTACCCAAGTCTTCAGTTAAAATTCTCCAAATAGTGTTTTTACTCGTATTTAATTCCTCAGCCAACATTCTCGTAGTAAAATTTGCATCGATACCAATGATTTCACGAAATTTTTCCACCAATTCAGCACGATTACTAACTTCTGGACGACCTGGCCTTAGGTCGTCATTTAAATCCTCACGACCATTTTTAAATCGTGTAAACCACGTATAAACTTGAGTACGACTCATACAATTATTACCATAAACTTTTTTCATTAAGGTACTAGTACACTTTAGAAGGCTAAAAATAAGGCAATTTTGAATAATTTTTTTCTCAGTCCCATTGATATATATTTATATGAAACGTTTTTTATCATGTAAATACATGTTTGTGGAGTACAAACAAATTTTTATTTTAAATTTTTGTTTTATGGCCCAAATCCAGGAAGCGCCAAAATCGAACATCAAAAAAAAAAAAAATTTGACGCATGGCCGACAGTTTATCTCTGGATCGGCAAGTCTGAAACAAAAAAATGAAATGGTTTCTCTAAAAGGAAGGTTGCTTACGTGACAATTCACCACATTTTTAAAAAAATCAAGAAAAAAAAATGGCAAGCGTTTGAAAAATTCATTGAAACAATGGCCTACTTTTCCGCTGTTTTTTGGGTCAATAAAATATTAAATTTGTATTTCTTGGCTTAATTGCGGTAAATTATCATACAGGACATATCAATAAACAAAACCCAGCAAGGTGTTTGAAAATCGGTTCAGTAGTTCCGGAGATAATCTGTCAGCCATTTGAAAAAAAGTCATTTCGAGAAAAACGCGTTTAAAGTTGACTAGTACTTTTTATTGAATATTTTCAAAAAAACCAAGTTCTAATACTCACAATAAATTAATCGGCTATTTCTGGACCATACAGCAACAGGCCACTGTCTTGGTAAGCTGCCTCATCTTTCTGGCGAGCCTCTTTTTGGGCCAAACGGCCTTCTTTAGTAGACGCGTTTGTCGTTTTTTCAGCCAATAAAATCCGCTCTTCGTCTTTGGACTTCACGTATTGATATTATTTCATGGTGTTAAGAGTTTGAATTTTTTGAAAATATTTTAGGAGAAGATATTTAAAGGTCTAAGGAGTTGAAAAATGCAAAAAAACGAAATCGATTTTTTCAAAATTCTAAAGTGTACTAGTACCTTAATTCGTATGTCTCATCGAATTTTTTTTTCAAGTTTAACACAAAATTTTATATTTGCTCTTTGTTCCATTTTTGTTTTGTAACATTAGCACACTTTTTCTTTTATTGAATTTGAAAATTTGAAAAAGGATGAATGTATCTTTTTAATGCTGCAAATTTTCAATAGATGACGCTGCATGTTGTATGATTTAAATATAAAGTTCGGTTATTTTTGGGATACACTGTGTATTCTATAGTAAAAAATCGTAATAAATTTCCAAATAGTTTGGTAATTTTAGACAAATATTTTTCTCTGTGTATCATCTCAGTTATCATTAGTGAGTAAATTGGAAAATTTATTCTTGATGTTACACTCTAAAAACAAGTTTGTAGTGAAATGTGTAATTTTTGCACACTACACACGTTGTCAAGTACAAAACGTTAAAGTGTTTAAAAATTAAATCTTACGTTTGTAATGTGTATTGAAAATACACACTTCAAATGCCTAAAAAATTATTATCGTGATTTACGTATGGAACTAACACACTTGATTTTAGAGTGTACTAATTTGAGTCTTAATAATGAATCGAAAGTTTGGTTTTCATTTGGCGAATGAGGGCATTAAGGAAGGAAGCAGAATGACGAAGAGAAGAGCACAGTTTTATGGAAATGGTCCAAATGCCCATGGGCATCGACCCGACAGTGATAGGTTCCCGTTCCTCGACTCTTTTCTTTTGGCACGAATTATTTACACGGAAATACAGGTACATGCATCAGCATATAATACTCCCGTGTATCTGCAACGTCTGTAAAATGCAGCCGTTAGGTACACAACTGCGACATAAATATTTAAATTTCTACAATTTCCATAGGCGTGAGAGTATTCATCACGTTTTATCTTTCAAACGGCTAGCTGAGATTCTTTTCCATAAATTTAGCAGTACCGGAATAATTGAATTTACGTCCAAAATATTGCAAAATATGATTTAAACGATTTCTTGAAAAATTACTTGTTATTTGAACTTTTCGAAAAAATCTATATTTTATTAATATTATTTTTATTCGTATAGCACTAAAATCATATGTACGCATTTTTAAACTCAATTTATTCAGTTTAGTTATGAATTTCGTGGAAGCTAATGGTATAGGCATGAAGTAAATATGGATGTGAAAATGCATAGAAAAATGGAATTGGAAAAGCAGAATTTAAAAATCTAGCGCTGAAATGTGCGAGACCAACTGAACCCCTGCTTATTAGCAGAAGAGGTTGGAAAGGGGTATTGAAAATGCGGAATGCCGAGAGATTAAAGCATGGTAATTCCAGGCCGCTTTCGAGCTCATCGTTGATTGGCTCTTGCCGTTGGCAAAGTCGCTGAGAAACATTTTTCGCACCACGAAAGACGAGACATTATCATTAGTTTAATTATCTTTACTTATTATAGTAACTTATAGTACTAACTTATTAGTACTAACTTATTATAGTTTCTAATTATCATTAGAAACATTAGTTTCAAAAAACTGATTACTTGTATCAACGAATGATCAAATATAAGAAGAAACTCTAAAATTAGTGCTCACTAGGCGCAAAATATATATTATATAATACTCTTTTAATAGATTTCCCTCTGTTCGAGAGATTATTCCCTTTTGCGTAAGAAATTATAGTCAAAGCGGAAGTTTTCGCTCTGAACTGATAACGAAATATTCAACGTAATTCTCTTCGTGCGTTTAATTCTCGAAAATCCGTATCCGGCGTAGTTGAGGTAAAGTGAATTAAATAAAAGATCGACCACGTCGGATATTAATCAACGTCAATTAGCGAGTATTTTTCCCAGGCACGTTAACTCATGCCGTTGTCGCCCTAACGTCAACCTGTTATTATTCCGTGGCGACATGAATAGTTAAATTGCCCTGCGGTTTTCACCACGCTCCCTTAAGTACACAGTTGTCTTGAAAAGTGAACCGCACGATTTCTTTAGTTTGGACACGCTCTCTATTCCATATCAAAGATTCATTAAAAGTCAAAAAGTACATCCATTCCTAACACAATTGAATTTTTAAGGTAAATAAAATTGTAAAAATATAACTTAATTATGCCACTGAATTTATAAATATATACAGTACCGGTCATAATTCGATACCCACGATCTAATATGTCGTATCCCACATTTGGAAAATTTTTCAGGAAACGATAAAACGTCTTGCTAGCAAAAATAAATAACTGTAAACAAATTTTTGTTTTATACGTTCATAAAAATGCATAAATAATAATAATTAAAGCAAAAAAAATTATTTAAATAAATTTTATGATATTTATGTGGGTTACGCAAGAAGAAAAAATTAAAATGTATTTTAGAAATAAAATTGATTTAATCGTTATTATTATTATTATATTATAATATAACATTATTGATACATTTTATTTTGACTATCTTTAATATTGCTTAAAACATTTTTTTTTTCATTTTAAGTACTCTTAATTTTTTTTTTTTTTTTTTACTTCAGGTACATTTTCTTTCTGAGATTGTTGAAAATTTCTTGTCCTCTTTCGTCTGGTATTATCACAATTTTTTTTATAATTAATATCATTATCTTCAGGTTTTTTAAATCTATTATTAGTACGCAGTACTTTGCTTTTAACACCAAGATTAACTTGATTAGCTTTTCGTTTCTTACTCTTAGTCTTTTCAGTTACCTTAACTATATTTTTACTCTCGGCTTCCAAATTTTTTATTGATGGAGATTGGTCAGAAGCAGAGTCAGTATCATCAATATATTTTATATTATCATAGAAGCAGTGTGTATCTCTCAGCAACACTTTTTTTAATGCCTGTAATTGTTGCCATTTACTTTTAGTTCTTTTTAATCGATCTACAAACAAAGGTTTCAGCGGATGCTCTAGATTTAATTGGAGTTGTAAAAATATTATTTGTAATTACCTTCTTACTCATTTTATTAAATAATTTCTCAAAATAAACTTAAGACTAATCAAAAAATAAAAATTGACTGTCACATCGCTGGCGCTGACTTAACCAATGGATTGGGATACGACATATTAGAATTCGTGAAGATCGGCGTGTGGGATACGACATATTAGATTATTTATTTAAAAATATTAAATAACCAATTTGACTCACAAGATTTTAATATAAGCTGTAAAACATTATTATTAATCCATTTTTCAAAAAAAGTCAATTTCTCAAATTTTGTGGGATACTACATATTAGAACGTGGGTATCGAATTGTGGGACCACCTGTTTTTTGACAATTGCTTAAATTATCCTAATTTGAATTATGTAAGTTAAAAAATTTGTTCTTTTAATTAAATTCAAAGCTATCAAAATTCTTTATAAAATGAGCCCAGCATGAATTCGTTTTGTTAAATTTTGAAAAAGTTATTGCAGAAATAATCAAGATTTCAATGATTTCTTAAATTTTAAATAACTTTCGAAATAATCAACATTTTTTAATATTCTTGGACTAATTTTAAAGCTAAATTTCTACAAAATCGAACCAAATTCTTAGAATTAATGTGCAATTTTTTTTTACATGTGAGTTCTGTGTGAGGAAGATACTGGAAGGTCTACTCGCATGCTCTAATTCTAGTTTTATAAATAAATTTATTATAAGAATAAAACCAAAAAAACAAAATAATTATTAAGTTGCATGAGTTTTGCTTGTTTAATTTACAATTATTATTTTTAATGCAAATTAAAATTGTTGGCACTGAAGAAGGCCCCCATTTGTGGCCGAAACGTTTGCCTTTACAAATTTCTATGGTTATTACATAGAAAATTTCTTAAAAATCTGACCCCATGCCAAACTAATTATTTCAGAATCAAATAAAAAAGTTGGAAAAATTCCAATATTGCTTTTGCTGAGAAAAACATTTTTATGAGATATATAAAACATATAATCATGAATTTTGTATTGGATTCCCTTAAAATATAAATATATTCATATGATCTTTATTATGATTTATCAACAGATGAAATGTTTTCGAAATTTCCCTACTTTTTTGTTATAATTTCAACGCTTTGCATTATGCAAGAAAAAAATTATAGATTTATAATGACAATTTACTGCAATTCTGTAAAATCTTAGCTTTGAAATAAGCCTAAGTAGATTAAAAAATGTTGATTGTTTCGAAAGTTATGTAAAATTTTAAAAATATTGAATTTTGACTTTTTCTTTGTCTTTTCTTTTCTTTAACTTCTTCAAAATTTAACGAAACGACTTCATTCCAGACTAATTTTAAAGATAATTTTGATGGCTTTCGCATTATTAAGAGTACAAATTTCATCACTCACAGAATTGAAATTAACTCTCTAAATTTGAATCAGTCAAAATCTACTGATTATCAGTGAAATTTTACTGATTCAAATAGCTAAAAAGAGGTTACTGTAAATCAGTCAAATTTCACTGATTATTTCAGTGAAAATTGACTGGTTTGACAGAAAAAAATATTTTTTTCACTGATGAATCAGTGAAAAGGCAAATCACTGATTCAATCAGTGAAAATTTGACTGACTTAGATTTAGAGAGAAGATAATTTAAGCAATCATCGAAAAACAGGTGTTCTCACAATTCTGGCCGGTACTGTAAAGAAATATTCAAGACAGTTAATTTTTCAATTCGAACGGTGAAACACAAATTGCAGGTAGCCTTTTTTATTGCAGGTAAAAAATTCAAATGCCATTGGTGTAAGTTTACGTTTTAAACATAAAAGTTACGATGACAGTAACTGCCTCAACAGTAAAAATCAACTTAAATTGCAGACTTTGCAAATGATAAGGCGATTTCTATTTTCATTTCGTGACTTCTAATGAAAAGCGAATAGATCAAATTGTTAATTGTAAACGTCGTAAACTCGTTATATATGGCATTTACCTTATCACTACAACAATTCTCATTATTTTGAATTCCTATCTATATAATATATTATTGTCATTTTTAATGAATACTGAGTGCAACTGATTATTTTTTATTCTGGTTGATAATTATAAATATCATTGCACATTTTAATGCTGTTTGTAAACAGTGATTTTCTGATGCAAATGCAGTTAGAAACATAAATCCTGCATCATTAACATAAGGCATTAGAGACTACTTGGAGTCTCGTGCAATTAAATATAATCACGCCATTTCCAGGGGCGGATTCATAAGGGTAGCTTCTGGGGTGTCGATTTGGAACAGCCCTGAGAAAGCTGATCCCCCTTGATCGATGAGCCTTCCGCCCTCAGCTACTAGACTTTGTTATTTAACGACAGATTGAACTTCTGAGCGACCAAAAATTCTCTCTAATATCCTAAAAGGTTCAGCCAGCACTTTTTCGCAATTTCCCATCTTTTATGGAACAACCTTATAAGACAAAACTTTGCCCCATTCCTCCCTTCTGGGTATTCTCATAATAGACTTTTTTGAACATTATTAATAAAGTCATCTCTAATGCTTGATTTTTATTGAGAAATATACAAAAGTACGATATTTAATAGAGAAATAAGTGTAGAATGGATAAATTATTATAAAATCGCTAAACCGTTAGGTGCAGATTTCTACCCTTCTATGATTGTGTTTAGTGGTCCAGTAATTTATTTTTCTTATTGCATTCGAAAGATTGAGGGCTAAATTTCCCCCTCTACATATGGGACTCGATTCCCACTGGAGAGATTTCAGCCGTCGGCATTGTTATTTAACGTGAGATTGAACTCGCGAACGACAACAGTGCGCGCCAAGTGCAACTATCCCCTCGAAGTTTCGAAGCTCACTTTCCCACTTCTCTTGCCCCTTTTGTGTATCAGTCATGTATCTACAGAAACCCACTCTCTGTATGAAACACAATACACATCAATAACTGTCAATAAATTAAGAAATAATTACTGAAAGTTTAGTACATGATTTGCCAATTAGAGGTTTCATTTTGAATAGCCCGCGATTTTGGCAGCTGTCATAATAAGAGGTGTCATTTTTTGACAGATGGGAACTAAAAACTATGCCATTTATAAAAATGGAACGATACAGGCTTCAATAGCGCATTGAAATTGTTAAAATTCACTATAAAAATCATTATGAGCGATGAGGCTCATTTTCACCTTGCACGCAGAAAAAAGATCAGTAAAATTTACAGGAAGTTCGGTACTTATTTGGACAACATGACTTTTTAGTAAATTTTACAAGAAGTTGAGTTCAATCAACAGATTTTCTGTACAATTCACTTAGCGTACAGTACAATCAACTTAACTCGGATTTTTTCGTATTCAGTAGATTTTACTGGGCGCTGAGTGAAACGTACAGAAAATCTGTTAATTAAACTCAACTTCTGGTAAACTTTACTAAAAAGTCATGTTGTCCAAATAAGTACCGAACTTCCTGTAAAATTTACTGATCTTTTCTCTGCGTGTGGAGCACTGAAAGAAATGCTTGGGATTTATCTGCCATATGAATATAGCTGAATGTTTTTAAGTAATTCAACAAAATATATTTGACAGTTAACCAAAAATATTGCTGCAATAGTAATTCATATGGTTGGAATACACATACAGGCTGAACTGATACAAGCAAACCTTGGTTTTCGGTAAATCTCCAATATAATATAGGTCAAGGAACCACAATTATGTCTGTATCGTCGAATTTTTTTTTCAGTGAGGCTACGTTAATAAGCAGAATTGTCACATTTGGGGCTCGGAAAACCCAAAAATAATTATTGAAAAGCCTATCTATCCGCAACGTGTAACTGTTTGGTGCAGTTTTTGGACAGGAGGGATCATTGGGCCTTATTTTTTTGAAAATGAAGCTGAAACGACTGTTTCGGTGAATGTATTGCGTTATTGAACCATGATTAAGGTAGTTGTCGTGCCAAAAATCAGTCTCTGGAAAAAGAAGTTTTTCTATGATTTCAAGACTGGAAATTATATCATCAGCCGTGTCATATGTAAGGAAAGACACTCTTTTTAATGAAAAAATTTAAAAATTACGAAAAATAATTTTTTAATAATGTTTTTTGTAATAGGATTTTTCCTTACTATCGCTTCTTACCAATTTTTTGAAAATGATTGAAGTTTCTTAAATCATAGCTTATTTTTTCGGGGAAAATATTCTCTACAACTTAACCGTTTCCAATTTTCGAAAATTAATAAATTATTATCAAATTCAGCAATTTGTTTATAAAAATGTTGTTTTGGAAAATTGATTTTTAATGATTTCAGCCATTAAAGAATTTTTAATGGCAAACCTTCCGCTATTGAATGAAATGAAAATCAAATGATTTTTTACAAAAAACACGCGTTTTTCTTATAAATAAAAATGAAACCTCTAATTGGAAAAACCTTTACTTATTGTGTACTTTCAAAACGACATTTACTGAATACATTTTTTTTAAAATATATATATATATATATATACAGATGGCGCAAAATTACTTTTATATATATTTTATTTTTAATTAATCGAGACATTTTAAATTGTTATCAAAATAAAATGTAATTTTAAAGTTCGAACCTAAGAAAGTTCCCATCGACATTAACAAAAATAAAATAGATAGAATGGTAAATTTAACATTTTTTTCAATGTTGTAATTACTATTTTAATCATGTACGGATGAAAAAAATTAATCAGTTTCTAATTAAGATATTGGAATAGTTTTTGATACAACTTTTCTCCGTTATGTCGAAAAAATATATATTTTTCTAATAACTACACTGGACAAATAGTAAAAGCAATTAACGCAATTAGTAAGTTTTACAAAAACGTATTGGTAACATCTATTATAAGCTCGATACAGTGTGGGAATGCATGAAAATAGTCGCGGCTACAAAACGGACCGTCTAATCGGATTTTGTAAGTTTTACTAAAAATTGTAATCATTGCTACTCAGTTAATATTGCTGTAAGAACTGAGGTGCTTAGATGATACAGAGTAAAAAACATACTTGTGACCCTTTTTTACAAAAAAAAATCGGAAACCACGACTAATACATTCTCTCAGTGTAAAGCATTCGATAATGTACTTTAATTTGGAAGTAACATTTTTTATCTACTAGCGGGCCATAAAGTGGACTTTATTGCCCCGTGCGGGGCAAACAAATCCACTTTCTGACCCTATAGTAGAAAAAAAATCGTGTGCAACACGGGAAAAACATTTATTTTACTCGTGCAAAATAAATTTTTTTTTCCCTAGTTGCACAATGTACTAATAATCAAGTAGATAAAAATTATTATTACCTTTTATGGTGTCAATTTCCATATTCAATACTAGAAAAAACTAGTTGTCGGTGATAATTGGGTTTTTAAAATAGTTCTGTATTAAAACTTGACGTTCATTTACTTTACCCAATTAATTATTAACAGTTGACCGTTTTATCGAACTGACCGTTTTAGACACAGTCCCCCTATAGTGATTCGTTTAATTTTATCATATTCAATTAAATTTAATTCTATCTTTTAGATCGTGTGTGCCTACTTAAGTTTTTTAAAAGTTTCCTTGAGAGAACAGGACTCTTGTGAAATGAGCGTGACGAATCTGTTTAGATTCTGTACAATTTTTTATCCTAGGAACTGCTAAGAAAAGAGAAAATCTCGTTAGGTGTTCTGCAGAACTAATTTTAAATTTTGTCTTAGGATGGTTAAGCATTAAATTTTTACTACTAGCGGGTCATAAAGTTGAATGTATTGTCCCGTGCGGGACAAACAAATCCATTTTCTAACCCCCTAGTAAAAAAATCGTGTGCGACACTGGAGAAACATTAATTTTACTATGTAATGTGACATGTTTGAGAACATCCCTGCTATTATATTGACTTTGCCTTACTTTTGATTTTTTTTTATATTTGCAATTGATGATTTTTAATGCGAAAATAAAAAGAATCTGGCCCTATACCAAAATAACAAAATTAACTTTACTCGTGTGGTTGATACTCTCGCTTTGCTCTGGCATCAAACTTCACACTCGCAAAATACATTTTTTTCCTAGTTACACAATATACTATATTCAATTAAGGATTTATACCAATGAAAATAATTAGCACAAAATCTAAAATATGAGATGAAAAAAAAAAATAGTACTAGTTACGGCACTGGTTTTTAACTGTCTTTGTCTCAAGAGTGTCGCGTCGAATGGAGAGTGCGCAACCATACAATGGTATTCGTGCGAGAACGAGGATTGTCGGCGTGTTTAAAGCAGAATTCCTGAGTCCAGATCCCGGATCGAACGACTTTTCAGCTCGAGAGGAAGCAGTAGCAGGAGGCAGTATTTGTTTAAGGATTGAACTTATACTTTCGACCCGACAGAAAAGAAAGTGATCCTCCTACCTCGTGTGCCAATCCTATAGATTATGCGCATAGATTTACGCAGATATTGTCTGTTCCATTTTTATAAGCGTATGTTTTGTTGGCACTTTATCAGCTTCACATGTTCGTTCATGAAGGAAATATTTAAATGATAAAAGATGAGAACGAAGAGAAATCTGAAATATTTTGATATTTGATGATGATATTTGATGATCCTGTGAATTCTAAGTATTAATAATTTGAAAAACATGAAAAATACTTGAGAATATCGTTTAAAGATATGGACTTTTATAAAGAAAATACTAGTAGCATAATAAACTCTCTGGGAGAATTCACTTGTATGTATGACCATAACGTTCCATTTCTACTTGACGAAACTACTCAGCCAGTCCCGAGTAGTTTTTCAAGTAGAGAAAGAATGTTACAGTCAACGGTGACTTTTATTAGCTCTCAATTTCCAGGCTTTTAGCTTTACTTGAAGAATTTATTGAACTCTTACTTCTATTAAAAGTTGAGTCTTTCAAGGAATTATTGAACTGTCAAAGTTACATATTTTTACTATTGAATCCAGATGGTGTCGATCTTTCTGTAAGTCCATTTTTTAGCAGATGAAATAATAAATGTAAAATACTATGTAGGAAACCATATGGGAAATTACATGGGAAACTATACAGGATTTGAGCTCAAACTACTCTCTAAACCTGAATCAGTGAAATAGTCACTGATTATATCAGTGAAAATATATCATCTGATGAATCAGTGCCCTGCTTTGATTTCACTACTCTCTAAATTTGAATCAGTCAAAATCTACTGATTATCAGTGAAAATTGACTGATTCAAATAGCTAAAAAGAGGTTACTGTAAATCAGTCAAATTTCATTGATTATTTCAGTGAAAATTGACTGATTTTACAGAGAAAAATATGTTTTCACTGATGAATCAGTGGAAAGGCCAATCAATGATTCAATCAGTGAAAATTTGACTGATTCAGATTTAGAGAGTAAGGAATCAGTGAACGCGTCTCGTAAACATAACTTTTGAATTCGCGAATTCAAAACTTTCATCTACACTTTACTGATTTATCGTCCCTTAAAAGTAATAATAATTACGTAATTTCATTTTAGTGTTGTTTAGCTTAAAATCAACAAGTTCATCGATCGTTAAAATATATTGCTGGTTTTATCGCTCCCACCTGAAGCTTTCACTGATTCAATAAGTGAGTTCAATCTATTTCACTGATTCATCAGTCGAATTTCACTGATTCTCAGTGAAAGACTTATAGCTGCTGCCATCAGCGAATAGTCACTGCGAATCAGTGGCCGTTCACTGATTCAGGTCTAGAGAGTAAGATATAGATTCCTATATAGTTTTCCATATAATTTCCCATATAGTTTCCTACATGACATTTTTAACCCTTAGCTGCCACACTGGGGTCTTTCGTGAAAAGGCCTCAAACTTTTGGAAATTCTCCCGCTTAATGCCCGAAAATCGAGTTTGTGTTGCTATTTTGTTTTGAAATGATATTTATAAAATATCTGATGTATTTTTGTTTAATAAAGTCTCTTTTGTTCATAACTAAACTATTTTTAATAATATATGTTAAAAAATAATGTTTATGTCCTAAACATGCAGTTTCGAAAAACGACTAAAAATCTCACTTTAATTTCGCAAAATAAATACGTTTTTTTAAGCGGAAACTATTCTACTATTTTTTTATTTAAAGCAATATATTTTAACAATATGTGACTAAAATTTTAGCTTCCAATTCTAAAAATTGATAAAGTTATGAATTTTTAAGTAAAAAAAGTAATTTTTCGGTGTTTTTTGCAAATTATATTTTTTTAAGCGTGTTAAATAATACAAATTTTGCAAGCCACATATATTACCTTACAAATTAATTGTTAAAGA
The DNA here is from genome assembly GCA_030998225.1 of Diplolepis rosae. Lineage (NCBI taxonomy): Eukaryota > Metazoa > Arthropoda > Insecta > Hymenoptera > Diplolepididae > Diplolepis > Diplolepis rosae. The sequence goes on from JAPYXD010000698.1 coordinate 10,491,621, forward strand.
CTAACTACGAATTTTTTAATCTGAAATAACTAATTAGTTTGCTCAGAATTCATGATTATGTGGTTGGGGTCACGGACAACCCAGTGTGGTCGCTATGATTGGCGCCAGAAGTGTGGCAGCTAAGGGTTAAAGGGGATTACAAGTTTAAACGTGAAAATTTTCGGAGTAGTTGACTTGGATTTGTATAGGGTTCAGTCTCCGGAATTGTCTTTTGTCTACTCGGAAGAAAAATGACTTAATCTATGGTACAAAACCATTTAAAGATCCAAACGAAGCTATCCCAACTCCACATGAAAATCCCTGATTTACTCACAAAAGCGGGACTTTTATAGAGACTATTCAGAGTTTCTGAGATAAAACGAGGTTTTACACAGCTAGTAACCCGTGCAATATATATCTTGAAATAAGGATAAGCATCTTGATAGTGAATCAGTACATATTTTTCTCTCTGTGTACATCAAAGCGCCTTTAATAGCATACGAAGACAAATAAAAGTGTAAGACTCGTATCTGGTGAAAAGAGAGTATGTGTAGTGTGAAACGAGCCAAAGGTAGCATTAAGATCTAGAATGGTAGAAAGTCCCATTATAAAGGAACAGGATCGTAAAATCATAAAATGGGCTTCCGTAAAATGTACTGTAGCTTGTCACTAATGCCTTTTTCACGAGGATGAGCACCAGTCACAGTAAATCTCGTTTCGCGGCTCGTGGCACCCGCATGCACACATATAAAAATGATTCTCTAATCGATTGTCATATGTCACCTAGAGAAAAAAATAGGGATCAAAATGTCACATTTTAACATCATGAATACTCTCTTTATCACTAAATTTATCACTTATTCTATTTTTAAACATTAAAATGATGATTAAACGATAAAATATTATTTTTACTAAGAATAGTAACATTTTGATGAAAATATTGACTTTGAAGTCCACTGATAGAAAAAACTTCTTCGGGATTATTAATTTATTAATTGGTGATTAAGGGGGGAGATACCTCTAGAACCCTTAAAAAAAGCAGTTTTTTTTCAATTTTATTCTGGGAGAATGAAAACGAAGCAAGTCCGGATTTTTTTGCATATATTAGAAGGCATTATTTAACTTCAAAAAAACAATTTTTTCATGATAGAAAAATACAAAATGGCGGAAATATGACGGATTCCGTTGATAGCGTCGCTGATAACATTTTTTGCGGCCGTCAACTTCCTGGCTAGGTTTTTCATCTGAAACGATAAAAGAAAATTTTTTATAAATCGGGAAGCTTTTATCGAGTGCATAGCAGGGGGTTTTTGAGAATTTCGAAAAATTGGGTATATTTTCATGCGTTTCGTGAAAAAGTGCCATTTTTAGCCATGTTTTTTGACATGTAAATAGTTAAACAACTGTAGAAATACTATTTTTTTCAAAAAAGCGCCCCACTACGCACTTGAATATAGAATTATCTATAAAATACCGTTTCATTCAAGTAAATCGGTTGAATAGTTTGCTCGCAATCTTGACAGCCGGATAAAAAAAGGTAGTTTCGAGAAAACGAGCCTCAAAGTTTTTGTACATGAAAAAATATGTTCCATTCAACTTACGGGTCATGAATGTTGGTGGATTATATTTTTGAATAGTTTTTCAATCGATTTGAGCAAAAAAAAAATTTTTGATTTTTTGAAAGTTCCAGAGGTATCTCCCCCCTTAAGGTAGTTCCTTCACGAAAATTAGACCTCAAGCAAAACTAGATAATTTTGCTTTCAAGAATAGCAATATTATTATTGAAGGGCTAATTTGAAAGAGGAAAGATTATTTTTCATGAAAAAAATTTGAAACACAAAAAAAATAATTTTATGAATAAATTTTATTTTTGCCCAAACTTATATTCTTATCGCTTCGAGCCAAATTTTTAAAAATGATGCGATTCTAATAAATCACTGTTAATTTTTTTAGGAAAAAGATTCTCTACAACTTGACCGTTTCCAATTTTTTAAAATGATTTTTTAATGGCTGAAATTATAAAAAAACAATTTTTCAAAACAACATTTTTATAAACAAATTGCTGTATTTGATAATAATTAATTCAATTTCAGAAATAGGAAACGGTAATGTTGTAGAGAATCTTTTTCCCAAAAAAATGAACCATGATTTATTAGAATCGCATCATTTTTAAAAATTCGTCTCGAAGCGATAAGAAAATAAGTTTGGGCCAAAAAAACATTTATTAATAAAATTTTTTTTTTGTGTTTCAAATTTTTCTCATGGAAAATAATCTTTTCTCTTTCAAATTAGCCCTTCAATAATAATATTGCTATTCTTGAAAGCAAAATTATCTATTTTTTGATTTTTCTAAATCATTTCAGTCGATTATGTCGATCATTAGAAGAGTGTATCACTGTATGTGATAACGGAACTCTACTATATAGCGGAGTGGAAGCGTTCCTTTTTTCACAGAAAGATGTCTTCAATAATTACAATTAAAAAATTCCATCTAGTCTTGCGAGACGTTACATTAATTCTGAATCATAGATTGATTTGGTCGATATAGTAGAGTTCCGTTATCACATACAGTGATACACTCTTCTAATGATCAACATAATCGACTGAAATGATTTAGAAAAATCAGAAAATAGTTCCCGGTTTATCCGTAGCCAAGATTGGCGTTAACAAGTTTCTGTGAGAAAAGTTGTGGAACCTCCGTAGCTCAGATGACAGAGCATTCGACCGGCAATCGAAAGGACCTGGGCTCGATACCCAGCGGAGTGGAAGCGTTCCTTTTTTCACAGAAAGATGTCTTCAATAATTATCTATTTTTGTCTGAGGTCTAATTTTCGTGAAGGAACTACCTTAATACAAGTGCCGAATATGAATAATTGCATTTTTTAAATTTGTCTTAATTTTAAAAAAATGATTTTATTTTAAAATTGAAATGAGGGTTTGATGCAAGTGGATGGGAGATCCCCTGAGCTCGCGTATATGCATTAGTCGACCGTTATCGTCAAATAATATAATCTATGGAGTCTGCAATAGCGCATCGCGTTCTGCTATCAGCCAGCAATGCCATCCCCGTAATTATATGAAATTAACTAGACTCTTACCCTGCGCAGCTTTCACAGGAACCCTAATAGGAAGTGATGATTTGTGGGCGAACGTAATGCATTTTCTTGTTTTATGACTGCGGTGGCTCACTATGGCTTGCATCCTTCCTACCAAGTCGTTTTCATTTACGTTGAGTGTATTATTTCATTCGTGGTTTTCAAAACTCCACCGCCAGAAACCTCAAAGCTTAAAGGGAATCTGTTCTGCGCTTTTAATTAGGAAATCCAAGACCAAAATATTATACATACCTTGTATATTTTGAAGTTATTACCTCTAAAGTTAAATTATATTTTCAAAAGTTCAGAATCGTAATACTTAATTTATTATATTTAAAATGATGATAATAACTACATGAATAGATTTAGCCTAATTGGCATTGGGCTAATTAACTATTTATTCTCTGTGTTTGTGATACTTTATTTTTAAAACTTTTTAATGATAATTAATTTGATGATATCTTCTCATTAAATGATGTTAAGATTGTGACCATCAAGACGAAATATCAGGTACATAATTACTGACCTGAAAGCAGGCTTGAATGTCAATCGATTTGATTAATAAAGCCATTCGATCATGGCAATTATGCTAGAGGTTAACTAGACACACGAGCGCCCAAATATCGAACACCTTCCAACCATGTAAACGCTCCTTCATACACTATGTAATTTCAAAGTAGATGAGTATATTTGTGCCGGGTAACAATGTCCACATCTAAGATCAATAAAATTTACTACTACTAAACAACAAGAGGAAATTATCTGGTATACAATACAATTAAAATGAACAATAAAGATCCCTAATTATACCGGAATATTTTAACGTCGCTCTCTGATCTGTTAGGACTTCACGCTTCGCGCTCGGTCTTATGTTCTTCGCATAAATTTAAGTTTATTTTTTGTAATTTGATACTGAAGCACGAGTCAATTTTATAATATTGTAAATGTGAATTACATTTTTTCAAAGCTACTAAATTTGATTTTGATTTCAAATCAAATTCAATTATGCACTTCAACGCTTATTTTTTATTAGAAAATGTCCTATTGAAAATTTGTAGACCTCATTCAGGCGAATAATTTTCTATCTCAACATTTTTATCATAAGTCACATATTTTGTTTGAAAAATTGAATTTTTTAAATTTAATCGTGTTTTTTGGAAATGCAACGAAAAATATACATTATATCAGAAGCTGTATAGGATCAAATTTTTAGACCTTACTGAAGTGAACAATTTTGCATTCTTGCATTTTTTTCGTATTTCACATATTATGATTACAAACTTGAATTTTCGATTTTTAAAAGTATTTTTTTCCAATTAAAATGAAAAATATACATCTTATAGAAAAATGTTGTAATTTGAATATGTAAATCTTTTTGCAGTAAACAATTTTGTGTCATAACTTTTTTATCGTATCTCGTATAGTTTAACTGACAAATGGAATTTTTCACATAAAACTAATACCTTTTCAATTATGATAAGAATGTAAAAAATTTGAAATATATTCTCATCGTAATACTCGCGCTTCACGCTCGGTTTTTTACTTTATATCGATTTGGGCCACATTTTCATTTAAAAAATTTGTAGATATTTTTGAAATAAACAATTTTGTTTCTCAATATTTTTTCTGTATTTCGTATATTTTGGCAGGAAAATTGAATTTCTGTTTTTCATAAAACCGTTTCTGATGAATAAATAAAAAGATATAACTCTTATAAAGAGATAGTCAAAAGCTAATTTGTATTAGATGTTTTTGAAACGAAAAATCTCTTACTTAAAATTTTGTTTGAATCTCGCACAGATTTAATGCAAAATGGAATTTTTCATGTTTAATAACGTTTTTTACATTTTCATTGATAAAAAAAAAGATATAACTTCTATGAAAAAATGGTCAACACCAAATTCGTAGATCTCTTTGAAATAAACAATCTTGTTTCTAAAAATTTTTGCGTATCTCATATATTTTGGCGGGAAAAATGAATTTTTGATTTTTGCAAAAACGTTTTTTATTGATAAAACCAGAACCATTGGTCCTTTGCAATTGGTACCTTTCCAATCCTCTTTTCTTTTTGCGCTCTCAAAAGGTGTACCAAATTTAAATTCAATCCGATAATTATTTTAAAAGTTATCGTGCTTACAGACGATGAAAACGACAACTACAGCGACAAGAACAACGACAGACAGACACTGTCGTCAAACCATTTTTTCTTAGTCAGGGCGTCTCAAAACGTCGAGATTTTATGAGAATTTAAAATGTCATTTTTTAGATAAAACCAATATCTTCTCATATGATAAGAATGTAATAATAATCTATAATAGATACACTCAGAAAAAATATTTGATTGAATCAAAAAAATTATTTATTTGAAACACTTTCTTTGATGTATAAAGAAATGTTTTGCTTTAATGAAACCAAATTTGTTTGATTCAAATAAAATATCTTTGGACTAAATAAATATTTGTTCGGATCAAATCAATTTTTGCCTTAAATCAAACAAATTATATCTTTGACCATATATCAATGCATTAATTTCTTTGTTTTGAAGAAAAATTAATTTGATTCAAACAAATATTTATTTGGTTCAAAGATATTTTGTTTGAATCAAACAAATTTTATTTCATTTGAACAAATCATTTCTTTAAATCAAAGAAAGTCGTTCAAACAAATCATTTTCTTTGATTCAATCAAATCATTTTTCTGAGTGTATATTTCACAATTGAAATTTGGCATGATATATCTAATCGCAAAATGATTCAATAAAAAAGATATTGATAACCGAATTGGGTAGTTGCCAGGTATGGAAAATAATTTAACATAAAAGCGAGGGTAATTTTCAGATGCAAATAATGAAAATCGACTATAAATACGACACCAAGTCGAATGTCGATAGCTAAAATCACGTAATATGGAATGCGAATTTATTCTCGGCGACACTATTAGGGTACGAGATCATTGTTATGCGAGGAGTTAGGTAAATCTATTATTCAGATAGTCCTGCAAGCTATCTGAGTCTGAACCTCCATTGTAATTCCTTGGGAACTGATTTCCATATCAATGAGTGCCACGTTCGACCACTGGTTGCCAAAATTACAATTCAATGTCGCATTTCTAAAATCGCCTTTTGATAGATTTTGTTTTCACGAGTTATTGGCATCTGGCAGAAAAAGCATTAAAACTTTCTACACAAAAAATTTGTCTTTTTTGTTGCACGTTAAGTTTTTAATATTTGAAGAAATTTTGAATATTTTTAGACTTAAGATCACTTAATTAAAAGTCTTTTTGCTACAAGAGTACTTGATATGAGAGAATATTGAGGATGCAAAGGTAGAAAATATTTAATGTCAGAGGCTACAAGGTTTGACGGCAATAAACTAGGGAAACGACAAAGAGTCCAAAACCCTACCTCTAGGGCACAAATCACAGTGCGGCAGGGGACCACGATTCGTGTTTTAACTCGGATTACACATAATTCCGTATTATCACTAGTCAATTCGTTGCAATTATCGCTTTATACATCTACAATTCTACAACCATGCATCACTGTTTTTCACACAACGTTAAACATAGAATGAACACAAATTCAGACACTCTGAAATGTGCCTATAGTTAAATATTTAAAGTTCTTAATTGAGTTTATCAATAACATATATACTATATAATAGAAATTCCTTTGTTCTGAAGAAATTCTCATTTAATATGAATCATGTTCATGCAATAACTCGGGCAATAGCAACTTTCAATAAATTACAATCGATATCATAGATACTTCATACTTGACTGACATTCGAATTTTCAAATTATTAATATGCCTTCCAGCTCAAATTTTAATTCATTGGTGACATTATTAACGATAACTATTAAATTCATGAGCTTAATTCAGTGAACCTCTGAACCAATGATGATTACATTGTTTATAATTTCCATAGAAATGTACCCTTTATGGAAATGTGTCTTTACAATAAAATACAATAAACACTAATAATGCAACAATTTTAGTTTTCTGAGGAAAAATTATAGTTTCTTGTAAGTTTGAGTGCAACTTTCAAGTATTTTTAACTATTTTCTGAAAAGATGTGAATCTTTTTTGAAAATGCAGCTATAATTTGCAGAAAATTGTATTAAAATTGGTAAAATACTAAATTTTTCTACTAGAATTTCATGAGTTTCACCAAATTTCACCAAGCAACCATAAAATCTTGAAAAAAATTTAATTTTTGATATTATTGTGGATTATTGTAATTTTTTGTATTTTATTGTAAAATCAAATTTTAACCAGGGGCGTTCAAAATTGATTTTAATTTATTTCATAAAAACAAAATATCTTTTAAAATCATATTTTGTTTTTAATGTAATTGAACATGTGTTTTAAAATGATTATACATGACTTTAAGCTTAGATTATCAATTCATCACTCTCTTGTTATTTTATGCAGAATAATTAATTGCGTTACCCTCCGGAACAAATAGAGAAACTCTGGCCAAGTATAATGAATAAAAACTGGTATATTTAATAAATGTTTGAAAAATATGACAGAAAAATATGATTTCTTTAATGTGTTGCTTTATATAGAATATAATCAATGCAATTTATTTTGTTTATAAGAATTGAAAAAGTTTAATAAGTTCAGAAAATCCTGCTTCTAGGTATGTAATCCAACAAAAGAAAATATCACGGTGCGTGTCAATTTCCAAAGGAACATCTTAAAGCGATAAGGAGATGGTGTGGCTTATATTACAAAGTTGGTAGAAGATAAGAATCACACCTTTGCGAAAAGTAAGCTCGTTCAAGAAAATTCGGTTGGTTAACGTCTCCATTACACTTTTCCCCTTAATCCTTCAATAAAAGCGAAGTGACTCAGGGAATCTCATACTTGACGTAATTTTTCCAATTATGTGAGATATTCTCTTACTCTCAGAAGATTTTAATTTACCTCTTGTATCCCACTACATTTATTTCACATTTCAAACGATTTAAAAGGCAAAAAATTTACAAAATTAAATCAATTTCAGTGACTTTTTTGTGCGTAATTTTTCTAAAAATTATAAAATACCAAATAGAAAAAAAATTAACTAGATCCAAGAGCATAATTAGTTGATTTTATCTAACAAATAAATTGGCTTAATTTAAGTGAATTTTACATGGATAAAGTAACTCCTTTTTAGAATTAGTGAGTCCCACTCAGATTAAATCGATTTTGTTGTTGAGTAGTGATAATTAGGGGAGAACGGAGTGGAATGAAACACCGGGGTAAGACGGGACGGTAAATTTTCACGTAAATTATCGAGGTTTTAAGATTTATCTTTTTAGAAATGGGTAGAAAAAATGATCTTGCGTTTCTCAAGAAATGTAAAAAGTGCATAATATAATAAGAATAATCTCAAAACCTACATAATTTACGTGAAAATTTACCGCCCTGTCTTACCTCGGTGTCTCATTCCGCCCCGCTCTACTCTATATGCTCTTGGATTAAGGATGTAGTCTCGTGTTCGAGCTTCGAAAAATCGATTTTTTCTACATTTTTCACAGTTGAAAACGATGCCTATGAAGAAACGGAAAGTTTAGTCTATGCACCAAGCATAGCTGATTAACCCTTTAACGCCCAGATGTGCAGAATTTTCACGTTGATTACAATGTCGTACCATTTATAGAAAAAAGATGAAAAAGGATCGGAAACTCCATATCCTAACGTTTTTGGATCGCTCTTTCGAATGGCACAGTCAGAATTCTCAAAAAATGACGCTAAACCTTTTATTTTCCCAAAAATACCCAAAAAGCGCTATTTTTGGGGTACGATTTTTTTTTTAAATTTAAATTTTCACTATGTTCCCGACACTTAGGCAACTTCTAACTTATCAGAAACGTGTTCTCGAGACTTGTACTTTTAAAATATGCATTGAAATATTTTGTTTTTCTTTGTTCTCTAATTCAAAATGGCGTCTGGACGTTTGAAATTTTTTGAAATTGAGAATATTGATCCTATTTCGGATTTTGCAGGTTACTTCGTAGTGTGATCATACAAATAAGTTATTACGAGTTTTGTCTCACCGATTGTGATTGGCGGAAACAATATTAGCTCATAAAATTAAAATCCAAGATGGCGGCTACCATGAAACTAGTAGAAATACGTATATTTCGAGTTTTATCACAAACAAGGATGGTGTAAAATTTTCCAATTAGCAATCTCATAGGTTTTAGTCATCACTAAATTCGAATCTTAGGTGAGCTTTTAGAAATTTAAAATGGCTGATCCAATATGGCGGACCCGTTATGTAAAATTTGATATTCCTGAAATAAAAAAATACTGCCGCATTCTACGCAAAATATAAAATCAAAATTATTCTTGATGTTTTGTTGATTACAAGAGTTGTTTTGGAGAAAAAAATTCCTAAATTATGAGGCTTCCCGAAATTATTCGAAATTTGAGTATGTATGACAAATCGACATTTATGGATTTTTATGGTAAGATAGAGTATCAGAAAATACAAAATGCAGGCGAATTTACTAATTCCCCAACATTTATTAGTGTCTCTTTCACACCCTACCATTTATCTATAAATGTTCATCTACCTCTATAGCATAATTAGTAAGTTACACCAGCATCAGAATGACATATTATTATAAGTAAGTTTCATGTATGATTCATACGAACATTATTTTATGAAATATTAGCAAAGTCTGAGACAAAAAATATATATATATATATATATGTAAATTTCGAATAATTCTGCACATCTGGGCGTTAAAGGGTTAATGTAACTATACATTTTTAAAAAGAAGTCTAAAATCAAAACTTTAAGCGCATGTTACTCGAGACAACATTTTTTTAAGCGGCGCGGGTGATTAAAACAATTCTATCCAACATGTCAATAAAAACATGTGAAAAAAAATGAAATGATTGTATTTTATATTGTTATAAAAAAAAATCCTGAAATAAGCTTCCGAAACGCGCCTGAACACGAGACAACATCCTTAAATGAATTTCATTTTCCGTGTATGGAACTGTGGTAGATCTAAGTTGGAGACCTTAGAAACAAAGGTCAGTTTGAAGAAAAAGAAGCAGACCTTCTAAGAAATGTTATTAAGCAAGATATTGCTGGGAACGCATTAAATTTGCAGGGTTTTGTCGCAAAACAACAACCGCGGGGTCGCAAAATATTCTGCAACGTCTTTTCCATCGTAACGACGTCGTAAACCTAATTCGCGGCGTGGTAACCGATCCCACCCACGGTCGTTGGGAAATTACCCGTTTAATGTTCTGGCTTTACTAACTCGAATTGGATACCGCGTTTCTAGCGAAACGTGGCTAGCTCGTACATATATAGTCTAGCTATGTATACCCCATAACGGACGACTTAGCAAACCCAGCCGTCATGTATTATGATACGCGACGTCCGTCTGCTCGATCCAAATGTGTTCTCCTTCCCTTCTCTTCCTCCATCAGTTCTCAACCAACGCCACACTACCATTTAATTAGAAATATTGAATACAAAAGCCTTCTGTAGCCTTCATGAATTCAAACTTTGTCCAAAAATGAAGGAAACTTTCAGTCGGGGATTGAATTTCAACCGATAAATTCTACTTTACAAACAAGCGTATGAATTGTGCTGCTTTGACGGCTTTCTTGTTGATAGTACAAATTTTGAAAAAGAGATGCTTTTAATGTGCGAATAAGTATTTTTAATTATCACTTTCTTTATACGATTATTCCTAATTAAAATAGTTTACAGAATATCCTTCCGGAAATTTTGCGAAACATAGCAAAAGACAATAAAGAGAATCTGTTAACTTTGTTTAGTATAAATTTTGCAAAAAATTTCGTTATAGAATGTAAAACTGAAAAATGTATCGACAATTGCAGTTAAATGAATAATATGTTCACTAAAACTATGTTGATAGATGTTCTTTATGTCTTATGTTATATTTTATAAATTTTCAGAAAAATATTTTGTAAACTAAAAAGTTATCTTACACGAGTTTATGCAGAAATTTGGTCCCGTTGTTCGGTTGATCCGTGGCCTTGAGCCATATAATTAACAATAATATTGCATTTCAAGAAAATATAATGTATTTACCTTTATTGTGAGACACCTCAGTAAAGTTAAAATGGGAACTCACCTGAAACAAATAAAAATATAATACGTCATAATTTCATAAAATTGTTCTTTATGTTTATGAATGTCAGTTACATTTGAATGGATTTGTTTTGTATGAAATCTGTTTACGAGACTTTTTAAGGCCTTTGAGTCGGATTCAAAAATGCCACATGCGTTCAATATGTGTCGAGAACTATCGTTCTTTATAATTTGTGACATTGAAGACAATAAAGTCGTAAGTGTTGTGAGGAACAACGCAAGTAAAACCGGCTTTGGATCCATCTCGTGTCGTCTGCCATTTACTCATTCGGTTATTTCACGAACGATAAAATATCTTGTCTCCGAATAGAGAGAAACTTCAAGAAGAACACAAACGGGGAAATGGAGTGAGAAAATCGTTGACGAGAAAACCAAGCGACAACGTTGCACAAATCTAATTTCCACTCCAAATCACAATGGTTTATGTTTAAAAGGATATCATCATAATGTTATCAAGCTTATATGTTACTAAAATGTTTACGTACCTTCTTTTGAAAAACCTGCCTTCGCTAAAAACCTACTTTGCATTACACGATTTTTACTTAGGACCTGGATTTTATCGCTGAGAAATAAAAATTCATATAAAAGAGACAAACATTATATCATCTGTAGGTATCACACGAAACATTTCATTATTACTTATAATTGTATGCTTCTAATTAATTGTTCAAAAGCAAAGTTCGCGTAATACATATAAACACAGCAATTTTCAATTGATCTTCTTCATTGTGCTTCATAAATTTAGTTTATTAAAGCTTATATTAAAATTATAACTAATAAAGCGAAATGAATAACTCTTTCAATTTGTTAATTCATTTGGATTAATTAATTCCACACTTGTAGAGATTCCTATTAAAATTTCTGTCCAGAACTATGATACTTTTTCTTATTATTGTTGCTTGCTTCGCCTTCAAGATCAAACGAAAAATACATCGTTAATTTATTATATCTTTCCTCTCAAAAGACAAGATTTATTGGGGATCTCGACTGATCACGCATCTTCAATTAGGTAGAAGTACTATTTATTTAGTAAACTACGAAACATATTTTATTAGATGTACACTGAGAGAAATCGGCTTTGGTTCCTGTGCACATAGCACATAAATTTGTTGTACAGTAGTTGCCTTGACCAAAAAAGTTGAGAGAAGCTACTACTTTTATAGTTATCATGACAATAATTTGGACTTTTTTGTGTATTCGGTTGTTGTGACCAAAGTTGATGATTAGAATGAGCTTTATACGTACCCCAACGGTTAGTACACGTACATTTTCTTTATGTGTACTGCCAAGCTCCTTTGGTTACTACAACTGCAGCGTTCGCTGTTGCGCTAGACAAATCAAGTATAACTTTCATTTTGTACATCGAGGTAAGCCTGTCGTGACAACTATTAAATCTTGTAATAGTCACACAATTTAACTTGAACTGCACTGGAGATGAGTAGTTACTTTCAAAAAGATATGCAGCCTAAGTTGAATCCTGCCAATTCTCGTTCTCGATTCCTGGACTATATTTCACCGTGCCAAGCATTATCAGGTAAATAATTCTATTATAAATATAGTTTGGCAATTCTTTCTAAATGATAAACGATTTTGTTCGGGGACAATGCAATGCGTTCCAATTTTGCTGTCTCGTCGTATTTTGTCAAAACTATAGTCATTCAAAAAAAGTTTATGGTGATGAAAAAAGTGACAATTTTTTAACTTAATCGACGAAAGTTATCATAAATATCATTATACCGGATTATTTTTCTTAGATCTTTTCGGTGAAACTCTATTTTTTCTAATCAAATTGAATTCGTATTTTGATAACTAAGAGAACCATACCTATAACCTCAAAAATAATTTTGGCTGGGTATTTACTGTCCGTAGACTTAGTCATTTTAACTAAACTCTATGCGCGGCTTTACGATGGACTCTGGTTCCTATAACCGCAGCGCTATGGTATTTCAAGTACCAGAATCGTGGTCTCAGTAACGTTCCTTGTCGTTGAAGTAAACACTTTTCCCATGTATGACAGCCACTACCATGATTGTCATGAGAACTTTAACATTTTTGTAAAGACGATTTTAACAAAAAAACTTTGGTCAGTGAAACCTAAAATTTCTCTCTGTGTAGCAACCTTTTATTAACTAATGTAACTATCCAAAAATATATAAAATGTTAGTATTATACTTTACTAACCACATGGTATACCCAACTAATAATTTTTTTCATTGCATAATTGCAGTCTCTTATGTTAGGAAGAGATTCCGTATTGGGTACATTACCTCCAAATGAGATGATTCAGAAAGGATAAGTAAAATCGATTATCGTTAAAGTCTCGCATGTTCGTCAACGAAATTTAATAGGATGGCTAGTAAATACGGAAAACGCTCTGCTAGGAACCATAAACGAGGGCGATAAATCGTACGAGATAATGAAGAATATTATTAAACTTGCTGAGTACATATGTAAACACCTATAATGTAGATATATGTATATACATTGATATTGCGCACGCATCTTGTATCGACACGAATGGACCTCCTGAAATGAAATTTAACACCATGATCTTCTCGTTAACAAGTAATAGGTGTTCTGAATTTGCCATTAGAATTTCCTATAAATCCTCAATTCGCGAGCTCCATTTAATCTTTGTTAGTGATGCTGAGGATAGATGGATGGATGCTTGGTACTGGTATACTCTTGATGGTGTTAGTGCTAGTAGTGCGGAAGGATTCGATGGTAAGCAGCTTAGAACCCTCGGGCACCCTCACCCAGCTTAGAACATGTGTTCTGAGAGCCTCCAGTCCCAGAATACTCACTGCATTACGTTGTGAAGACGAGATTTACCTCTTCGCGATATTTGATGCCGGATCAACCGATAACCAAGGGGAACTCGACTAATGAGCTTCAAAAAAGAAGTCGACACTCATTGAAATGTCAGTTCCAAACACTTCAAATGGATCAGACTTAATGACGTATGACATATCAAATCAACTGTTTAGATTACATATCATACTATTATACCAGGTGTACAAGTATGAAACCGGTAATTTTTTTGAGAAAATACACGTTTATTTAATAAAAATGGTTATACATTCAATCTTCAAAGTAATGGCCATTGCTAGCCACACATTTTTCCCATCTCTCTGGCAATTTGTGTATGCCTCACCAAAAAAATTGTTCGTTTTTTGAGTCAAACCAGTCATCGAGCCATTTTTTCACATTTTCGTATGAATCGAAGCACAAAAATCGAGATTTTTACTAGCGAAAAAAAATTAGTTGTTGTATGAAACTTGATTGTTTATGAACTGAATATTGTTGACAGAACTCAATGCGAAGAAATGGCGTCAATGATTTGGTTTGACAGAGCGTATAGTTTTACCTAGCGACACATATATCTCATTACCGATTTCATACTTGTACACCTGGTAACTGTAGTTTGAAATTTTCAGCGTCAAACGAACAACGGAAGAACAGTATTTTTTAAAACTCCGAAACGAACCTTTTTCTACCCGAATCCCTTCTGAAATATTTGCTGTTTCACAAAGGAAATGCTAATGTAAGCAACAGAGTTAAAAATTGTATATTAATTTTGCTTGTCAAATGATATTCCATTAAAAAAATTTTGGTTCTGGGACATGGATATTTTACAGAAATTTTAATAAGATGTTAATCTTACTCATCAAGTTGCATAATTTATAGTTTAATATGAAATAATGATCTTTATCCAAATACCACCTTGTCAAATGGTTTTCGGCTCAAAGCAACAGTTGAATATCTACTAAGACAGTCAGTAAGACACGTCAGATACAAATATATATCTATATTGCAGATGCATACGTATACACAGGACAATCAGCAAAACGATAGCCAATCACCATAGAGATGCAGCCTGAGTGCTTCAAACAACATGTGTACAATAGTCAGCAATAGAAACAGTTCTACCGAAATATGGATAGCATGATGATACGATAAACATTGAAAGCAGTTTAGGTATACGGCGTATCTCTAAGGTTAATTAATCTTATAGTTAATTAATTTCTGTAATCGATTTAACCCACCGTTCGCTGTTCCCAGTCACATTTCCCTTCCTCATGTTTATGGACAATGCATAATTAGTATAACAAAATGGACCATAGTAGATCGAATTAGACTATATTAAATAATACCTGCTGCAGCAGTTCAAATTGTAGTAGAACTAATATTAATATGCCAAACGTTAATTCGATTTAGCCATTATTACTCAGGACTTCTGTTAATGTAACCGCTCTTTCAATTACGCATCTGACGAACAGTGGAATTTTGAAAGCAACGTCAGTTGTGGATTGCAATGTTTCTATACTAATTCAATAATATTTTGATTAGTTTCGTCGTTTCGTTTAATTGATTATCGGACTAGAATATCCAGGGAAGGATCAGAACGTAGGAGTATTAAGGTTTATTGATGATGATGGATCTTTCTGAAATGAGCTATAGAGCAAGAAAGAATATTATGTTATAATTTTCAATTAAACAAGAAACGGAAAGTTTAATGTGTTTATAAGTTTGATTACTGTAATTATAATCTGTTATTCTCCAAAATCCACGCAAACTTCCCATATAGGGGAGCTTTTCAGGGATTAATTGCAAGGTGTTTTCGCTGAGAAAGAGAGAAGCTTGAATTTTCCGGCATGTCACCCTGGTATAATTCCCATCCAACCAACAGCGTTGACGTTTGCGGAATAACCTTCATGCAATTTTCAGACAATATTGTATTTCATACAAAAATGTACAATGCGCACAAACAATACTTCTTCTGCCAACATTCACATTACTTGCAAACCTCATGAGAAGCTGAATGTGAAAAGATATGTTTGCTTATTGTAAAGATTATCTGACACTCTGTAGTCCAGATTTTAAAATATAAATCTTTTTCAAAATGAAGACTTAAAGTATGAAAAATATGAAAACATTATAAATGGAAAATCCTCGGTTTTTACAATATACTACTGCTAAGTTATTGGTTGGAAGAATTACTTTTTCATTGATATTATCATCCGTAATACAATGTTATTTCAAGAACACAAGAAGTGATATTAACGATGAAGTACAATATACCATCAAATTGGTCATCTCTATTCGAAGAACAAAGTATTGTACAGGTTACAATCTAAATTGCAGTGGCTAAAATACAAACATTATTTCTTATGATATTTGCAATCGGACTAAATATGTACACGGAAAAAACAGTATAGCTGTTCGACCTATACGGGAAATAGTGTCTAGACCCATGCCGTATAGGTGAGACAACTATACTGGTTTGCCGCGCGACCTATACATTACGTCGCATGCACGCGACTCTAACCTCGAAATGAGAAAGAAGTGTCATTTTTTGAGGCGTTTTTTCGAAGCGTTTGTCGATTTGTTTGGAGCATTTTTTCTTTCTATGAAAGATCATTTTTGCGTATCGCGTATTGTTTTATCACACGCGAAAATTCACAAGAGCGATAGCGATGGCATAATATTTTGTTTACGATCGCTATACATGGTAAAATCACATCAACGAACTTGTATAGCTGTCTCACCTATACTCGTATAGTTCTGAGGACCATACCATAGCATTGGTCTGATAGCAATATTTTCTGGTTCTGAGGACCAAAATATAGTTCTCTTAGCTATACTGTTTTTTCAGTGTACTAAATATATATCTACTAATAAATATAAGCATCTTGATAGGAAATCTATAGCATATTTCACAGACCGAAGTAATTGGTCCAAATAAATATTTGTTAATACTCATACAAAAAACCTGAACTACAAAAATTACACTCTTTTTAGAATTTTAACAAATATTTCTCAATGCAAGAAGATGAGAGAGACTAACACTTGTGGGTATAGTCTATTCTAGTGTCCATGTGTGGGTGTCCATTGGTAATCCTAGCCAATGTGCACTCTCGACCACCATTGCGATTTATACGTATTACAGGAGAGTATGAAGTAAACCGTAACTCTCTGATATACTACTGTAGTATATACAACACAGACTGACATATAGTGGCAATAGTGTGGCTTCGTAAAAGGCACATCTGTGAAGACGTGAACTACGTATGTACTATATATAGAACATAGACATTAAAATGAACATATACATACTAAATGCCACTCTCTGGATTATGAACCGCCTATCTCATTACTTGATACTTAAAAATCGCTTTAAATAAAATCCAGAAGGACTTTATGCGGGCTTTTATAAAATACTCACCATAACACAAAAAACATTTTAATTGAGACAATTAGAGTCAAGAATAAGTATTTAAAAATCCCCCGATTCAGATTTCAAAATGTTGACAATTTCTTATCTCACTACAATTCTTAATAGCTTCTAGCATTAACTCTGTAAATAAATAAATATTTTCAGACAGAACTCTTTAGATTAAATAGTTATAAAATTAAGAGTCAAAATATGAGAATGAAGTTTATACTCCTACTGTTTTGTAAAAATTCATTTTTACATTCTCATCATGGATGAGAAGGTATTGTTTTTATGTGAAAAATGACTTTCAAAAATTTCATCAAATCTTTACGTTTTGAGACCCCTGAGTCAGAAAAAATAGTTTTTACGAAAGTGCCTGTCTGTCTGTCTGTAGGTCGTGTGCGGCATAACTCTCGATAGAATTATCATATTGAATTGTGCTTTGGCACACTTTATCGGAGCCGAAAAAGTAAGGACAAGTTCGTTAACCAGCCACATCCAATCAAAACTGAGGGTTGAGCACTACTTTTGTGTTTTTGAAAATAATTTTTTGAAAAAATCAAAAATTTCAATACTGGTTTTAGATAGTGCTCATGAATCTCTAAAAATTATCCTGATAACATTTTTTGATTAAATCAAAATTAGAAATGTTACAGCATATTCAAATTCGAAAAAAGTCAATATCAAAATTCCATTTTCCAGTTAAATTATACGAGATACGAAAAAACGTTATGATACAATATTATTTTCTACATAAAGACCTACAAATTTGAATGGCAACATTTTTTCATAAGATGCATATTTTTTTTTTTAATTCAAAAATAATCTATTGAAAATCCAAAATTCAATTTTTTAACAATAATATGTGAAATACGAAAAAAACGTAAGAGTACAAAGTTGTTCATTTTAAAAAGATCTACAAGTTTTGTCTTACACAGTTTATGAAAAAACATATATTTTTCGTTTCAATTCCAAAAAATACGATTAAAATTCAATAATTCCATTTTTTAGACAAAATATATGAGATAACATAAAAAAAGTTTAGATGAAAAATTATTTGCCTAAATGAAGTCTACACATTCTTATTAAAAAATTTCTCGACAGGATGTATATTTTATGTTTTGATTTTTAATATTAAAAAAATTCGATTTTTTTCACCAAAATATGTGAGATACGAAATAAGCGTTGTTCTGCAAAATCGTTTCCTTAAGGTAGTACGATCACGAAAATTAGACCTCAGACAAAAATAGATAATTTTGCTTTCAAGAATAGCAACATTATTATTGAAGGGCCAATTTGAATGAGAAAAGATTATTTTTCATGAAAAAAATTTGAAACACAAAAAAATAATGTTATTAATAAAATTTATTTTTGCCCAAACTTATTTTCTTATCGCTTCGAGTCAAATTTTTGAAAATGATGCGATTCTAATAAATTATGGTTCATTTTTTTAGAAAAAAGATTCTCTACAACTTGACCGTTTCCTATTTTTGAAATTGAATTAATTATTACCAAATACAGCAATTTGTTTATAAAAAGTTTGTTTTGAAAAATTGTTTTTTTTATAATTTTAGCCATTAAAGAATTCATTTTCAAAAATCGGAAATGGTCAAGTTGTAGAGGATCTTTTTACTAAAAAAATGAACCGTGATTTATTATAATTGCATCATTTTTAAAAATTTGGCTCGAAGCGATAAGAAAATAAGTTTGGGCAAAAATGAAATTTATTAATAACATTATTTTTTTGTGTTTCAAATTTTTTTCATGAAAAACAATCTTTTCTCTTTCAAATTAGCCCTTCAATAATAATACTGCTATTCTTGAAAGTAAAATTATCTATTTTTGCCTGAGGTCTAATTTTCGTGAACAAACTACCTTAAATAAAGTCTACGATTATTTTTTCTTTTTGAGAGATTTGGAAGAAAATAAATTATTTTAATCATGTAATTTATTAAAAAGTTACTGAAATGTATACAGAAAATCGAGCGCGAAGCGCGAGTGTCATGATGAGAATGTTTTCCTTAAGGCCGATAGAGCCTTAAGTAAATTGAATTTCATGTTTCACTTAAACTGAAAAAGAAATTTAGTGAATTTGAGAAAATGAGTAATTCACATCATCTTTAATATTATAGAATTGGTTTGAGCTTCAGTATTAAATTATAAAAAATAAACTTAAACGTATGCGAAGAGCACAAGACTGAGCGCGAAGCGCGACGATCAAATCGCGCGCCCTAGGCGCGCTCAAGCTTGCGAGCGAAGCGCGCGATGAGAATGCGCCCGAGAAACGGGCAGATTTTTTCGAGGGGTTCTGAGTAAATTCAAAAAAGTTCTAGAGTTCCTGATGCTCTACGAAGGTGGTTCTAGAAAATTTGAGACTTCCTTTCAAATATAAATAATTGTTATGGTTTTGATCAGAGGTAATGCCTGACTTACAAAAATTCTACGAACAGCTCTAACAAAATTTTTTGCGAAACGGAAAAATAAAGAAATTATTTTCTTTTCAAAATTTTCGAATACTTTTCAAGTTTTTTCAAAGTTTCAAGACTTTTTACTTTTAAAAAAAAAATAACTACAAGAAATACTAGATTGTTAGTTAATTCATGATATATGTTTATGTTTGTGATTGGCTTTAGGGTTCAAAGTTAATAAAAACTCAGTTTCATCAAATCAGACGTTTCTCTTTAAGAAAATTTTCATTCTACTACTTCCCAGACATGCAGTGAAAATAACTAACAACCAATAGGTAAGATTTGAATTAATTTTTCAATTTTTCAATTTTACACTTTTTAGGAATTAAGGTCATGGGCCAAGCATGTCACGGACAAAAATAATATGTTAATCCAAACCATGTAAGATAACTTTATTTGTTTATAAAATATCTTGCTCAAAGTTTGGTAAACGTTTCAGAAGACAATAAAGAACGCCTGTTAACTTTGTTTTAGTAAAAATTCTGCAACTTTTTTCATTTTAAAATATAAAACTGAAGTGTTTTGTAATTTTGTAATTGTAAAAGATCTCTCAATCAAGTAATTAAGTGTATAAATCATTCAGTAACGATGTCCGATTCATTTTTTAGAGCAATTTTAATTTGAGATGCAAATTTCAAAGGATCAAAAAGTTTTTGAAGGATTTTTAGTGTTGATGAAGACAATTGCGCTCTTGCTGCGAGTGACCGCACACTTGAATATTAAGGGCAAGCGCAAGAGGCTTGCAGCTAATTACCTGCAAGCTAATTTTCCTCATACGCGACTGCGCTTTTATGACTAGAAATATCGGTTTAAAAGCGATATCGCTCGCTAATAAGATATCACTTTGGGTGAAAAGCGACGAGGCTTGTACCTGAAGCGACATGGATTGGGGTAAAAAACGATGGCGCTTGTGATTAAACGTCATCGCTTTAGGTAAAAAGCGATGACGCTTGTGACTAAGCGAAATCGCTTGAAGTAAAAAGCGACGACGCTATAGATAAGAGTTGTCGCTTTGAAAAAAAGGGATATCGCTTGAAAAACAAGCGATCGCTTACATTTTAAAAGCGATACTTTGCCTTGGGTATTATGCTGAGATATGCATATCAATGGAGAGCTAGAGGTCTTAGCCAACTGTTTGCTAAAGTAACTACATTGATTATTTCGACTAGAAAAATTGTACGACCAATTTTGTGAAGTCATCTTTTTTGGCAAAAAAAAAAAAATCGTAACCGGTTGTGAGCCCTCTGAAAATTCGCTAAAAATGGGAATAGTTAAAGGAAAATGCACCTAATTCGAGAGAATTTCAAGGTTTATTAGTTTTAAAGGCCTTCAGTGGCAAAAATAACACTTCAAACACACGGGCCGATCACACGTGTTGCACTTGATGGAATTTGCAGCGGTCAACTTCGATGGCAGGAGCTTCAGACAGATGATGCAGAAGTCGACATCATCATCAGATGGAGAAGAGTTCATTTTTTAGAGCGTTTGGCCGACGGTTTGGCAGGTGCAGTTGCCTTCTTTTTTTTTTACTCTCCTGCTGGGGGGGCTGCTCGCTTAGCGGCTTTCTCCTTTAAAGCAGCAACGCTTCCTGGAGAAGTAAGCATGGTGCTTTGCATAGGTTTACGACCACGATTTGAAGGCTTTTTTGATGGAGCTGCTTGCAGGGGGCCAATTTCGTCCCAGACTGATAAGCGGCTCGTTGAAGACGCATTAGATGTGGAAGGTTGTGGTGTGGTGACCACTTCCTCTTCATGTGCAGCATCTGTCCCAAGGTTACATTCAAGTGCCCACAACCGGCAGTGTTACCAGATTAAGGATTTTTCTACTAGATTTAGGGGATTTTTGGTCCTTCAGTGGGAAATTTAGGGGGAGAAATTCTTTCGTGGGAAAATTTAGTGGTTTTTTTTTTATTCGGGGTTTTTTTAGGAGTTTATCTTATTTTACTTTAGAATCTCTAATATCCTCCAATCACCGTAATTGTTTAATTTGAAATAAGCCAAGTGATTGGTTGTACTTCCTAGGCGAGTATTAACGCTCAATTTCATTGGTTTATTGTACACATGTTCCAAAAATGACCAAAGCACAAGTAAATTATAACTGTCCTTTCCTTTAAATAGTCAATAAAATTTCTTGAAAAAAGAATCATATTTATAATATTCTTTGATTTTATCAACACTTTTTAAGACATTAGCAGCGATTAAATATTAATCAATATAATTTCTCATTATTTACTGTTTCGAAATAAATTCCAAATTTTAAAAACGCGCGTCATCAAACGTTAGGTCGGCACAGCTACCAAAAGCGAGCGTTCTCGAATTTCTTCAGAAATTCTTTTGAAATTCTTTCTTTTTCTTAAAAAACAATATATACAAAGCGTTTAAATGTTGAAAAAAGAAAAATTTATCATGTACATATAAGAATTTTACTATTAAAAAAAAAAATTTCAGGATCTAGTGGAAATTTTTTTTTTAGTGGAAAATAGGGACTCATCTAGGGGGAAAGCGTCTCAGACATCTGGCAACACTGATCAACCGAAAATCACGACCATTCTCTGAGTAACCAAAAAAAAATGTGATGCGTCATGATTTTGATATAAATCGATGTGGCATCCCAAATCACAACGAAAATACTGTAAAAATATGGGTAACACTCACCTCGCACTTTTAAAACATTGGAAAATGACAATTTATTTTATTTTTACGGTTTTTTTCTCAATGTCATCGCAGCTAATGAACAAGCTCGTTCATTCGCTTCGATCTTAGCTCGAAAACTGTGTATTGTCAAAATACACATACGAAAGCAGTCAGATCAGAAATATTTGCATTCTGTCAAACGTTATGCAGGGGTGCGCACAACCGGAGACTCTCCCCTAATTTTAGAAAATTTACGGACTATATAACCAACAGTGTTAGACCAGTGCAGCAGAATTCAAGACACTCAATTGGTATTATTAATAAAATTTTCATTTTAATACGCTATGCCTTCCCCTATTCCTTCTAAATGCTATTATTTATAATTTCCTCAATTTTGTTGAATTTATTTTGATTTTAAATTTTATATATGGAGAAAAAAGTCGATAGCTAGTGATGGAATTAATCACGTGATCTGCATGGCCCATGGCCTTAAAGTTGAAAATGTTGAAAACAGCAAGACAAAAATTATGGAAAGTCTGGACATTGTAAGAAGCCAAGTTTTAACGTTTAATTTAAAAGCTTCTAGAACCGGGAAGGGTCTATTAACTTTTGAAAAAGGCCTTCTTTTTACTTACTAAACGAAGGTAGAAGGCTGTTTAAAGGCGGGTATATCATGCTCTGACATCTCTTTCAAGCATCTCAGCTTTTCTGTGTTCCCACCTCGTTTAAAAGAGGAGAATATTATTTAGTGACTGGGGGGCGGTTGTTCGTGAAAGTTGTGTCGAGCGTATACGATGGGGCGACAATTTCAAGTCACTGAATTGCGCTCAAGATAAAAGAGTGACGGGCGTCAGTCTCGACACGACGTTAACAACCTGCAAGTTTTATCGTCGTTCTTCAACAGTAAACAAGCTTGTTCCTGATACTAAGCCTCTTGATAAATATAAATATACAATTTTTACTTCAGGACTTAAGGAACTAGAGACTTTTATCAAAGTAAATTCAGAATTGGAAGAAATACTTATAAAATTTAAGGGGTGTATAAGGTAAGTCTGGGTATTACTGTGGATGCCCCAGTTACTGCGGTTTCAAATAAAACTAATGATATACTCTCTAAATCTGAATCAGTCAAATTTTCACTGATTGAATCAGTGATTTACCTTTTCCCTGATTCATCAATAAAAAATATTTTTCACTGTCAAATCAGTTAATTTTCACTGATGAATCAGTGAAAAAAATATTTCTCACTGTCAAATCAGTCAAATTTCACTGATAATCAGTAGATTTTGACTGATTTAAATTTAGAGAGTACAATGTTTTAAAGATATATAACGTTACAGAACAATTTAAAACAATTAATTTCTATTCCAAGCATAATAAGTATCAACGAATTATCAATAGTTACGATATTTGTAGCTAATTGATTGCAATTTGAAACTCTCATGTTCCCGAATCCTATAGTATTAATGCTTAGATTTGTTGACAGGTCATGGACACGTTCTGAAAAACTTGTTATAATTTCGTTTCTGAAAATAAAATATTTATTGTGATATTATTTTATGCAAATTAAATATCTTATTTTTCTAAATATTTATGCAAAATAACAAAAAATACATTTTTCAATCATTTTTTACCAAAACAGTCTTTGGTACATGATTTTCATACACGGAGAAACTTTTTATATCAATTTTTACTATAGTATTTTTCAATTTAGGGAAAAACGTATCACTTTGAGAAATTTTGTTCGTAAAAATACTAAAATTTATAACAATGATATACGTTTCTCTGTGTAGGTGTATGAATTACTGCGATCTATCAGGCGGCACTGCATAACCTCTCAATCTATTACAAATGCTTCGTTAAGCTTACTTTTTATAACAAAATTTTTTGTTCATTTCCCGTTATTTTGGCATAGGGTCAGATTCTTTTTATTCTCTTCGATTAAAATTATCACTATTAGATATAAAAGTACTCACAAAGAAAGCAAGGCAAACGTTTCGGCCACATATGGGGGCCCTCTTCAGTGCCATAAATTCAAAGATTAATTCAAAATTTCTGTAAAACGGAGATAATTAAAATAGGGATTATCATAGAATTTAAAAACTTATCTCATAGATTGCAATTCAAAATGAAGTAGTCCAGTATGCAGCATCACGAATTGAAAAAATATTTAGAGTTCACTGTGAATAAAAAACCGGATAAATGAAACAACATAAAAATTTTTGCACACAAACCGACCGGAATTTAAAAAAAAAATTTAATTATTAAAGAAGGATGCCAAATTGGTTATTAATGGCATAACGCGAACAAAGTTTACATTTTTGAAAACTTTTCGTTTGAATAAATCTTTGAATTTATGGCACTGAAGAGGGCCCACATATGTGGCCGAAACGTTTGCCTTGCTTTCTTTTTGCGCATTTTCACATCTAATAGTGGTAATTTTAATTGAAGAGAATAAAAAGAATCTGACCCTATGCCAAAATAACGAGAAATGAACAAAAAATTCTATGAATTGTGGGTCAATATAATAGCAGACATGTTATCAAACATGTCACTTTAAAATTAAACAAAATGTTGAAAACTCCAAAATCGTTGCTAATGAGGCAAGAGGAAGTCAAGTAATATAATTTTAAGGTAAATTAAATAAGAGTTATAATATTATTTAATCTTAATTTGTTAAAAATGCTTCATCTACACTTTTTATAATTTGGTTTAAATAAAATCTTTAACAGACCTTAATCGTTAGCAAAGATGCAAGAGGAACTCAAATGATATAATTTTAATTTTAATTAAATAAAATTATTAATCATAATTTGTTACAAATGCTTCGTCACGTTTACTTTTTATAATTGATATTAAATAAAATGTCCAACACTCCAAAATTAATTGTAAGTTTTCTGAAAATAATATCGCAGTATTACGCGCGCAGAAATTGGGGTTTCCGCAGTAGTTGGAGCGCAGTAATTGGTGCGCAGTAATTGGTGCAAACCCGCAGTAATACCTACATGGAACATTTTTTTTAGATTCGCATTTTCTAAGTAAATCTGGTTTCTTTTTCGGGGTTTAAGGGCTGCATGCTACTTAGTTAATACCAAATACTGCTTTAAAAATTAATTCGCGACGACTTTTTCATCTCAAAATCTTTTTTTTAACTTTAAAAGCCGTCTTGATTTTCGATCCCCAATAATTGGCACACTTACCCTAGGTAGTGAAAGCTATTTTATTGCTTTCCTCTTCAAATAACTTACCATGCGTTTATTGGATTTAAGAAGGATCTGTTATTTTGATTTCAATGCTTGGATAAAATGTACTTAGAAGAAATACTCAATTCGAGTCCACTAAATAATAAAAGACAGGAATTTTATTGTAGTTTCTTTTCGTTTCGTGACAAGAATTTAGGTAGGAATTGAAGAATGACATGTATCGACAATGCGTGAATAGGATTCAAAAATTTGGACGCCTCATTGACGTTTGAGAATAATTACAACATCACAAGTCACCCTCTTCTGTAAAGGCACGCATTATTCTCAACGGTCGCCGCTCTATAGATTGAACGCATCACCAAAAGATAATAATGTGGCCGGTGCTGTGTTAGAAGCAGACCGTCTTTGTTCGACCCTGTCATTCTAGCATAAGT
The DNA here is from genome assembly GCA_030998225.1 of Diplolepis rosae. NCBI lineage: Eukaryota > Metazoa > Arthropoda > Insecta > Hymenoptera > Diplolepididae > Diplolepis > Diplolepis rosae. The sequence continues at coordinate 10,517,782 of JAPYXD010000698.1, forward strand.
CGACAACAATGGGAGCGTCCGATACTAATCTAATCTAATAGTTCTGACCAACCTACGTGGACATATGGAGTTCAGATTAAGCAGCATGCTCTATTTAGTAAAGTTGATGCTGGTGTGCGGGTACTTCATTTTTTACGCCACAAAAAAAATAAAGCCTGTTAAGTTTTTATGTGTGTCTAAATAGCGAGAGGATTAATAAAACGTTTTTAAAACGAGCTACTGTACTGCTTACCAGTATTACACCGTTTAAATATTTAATTAATCGTTATTTAAAAACAACATTCATGAAAATAGTATGACATTTTTTATCTTTAAGTATAAAAAGACTCAATTCTATTCAATTTTTTCCGTATTTCTTAAAACATGTAAAAATATTAGGAGTACATATTTAATTTGCTAAAAGGTGTTTAGGTGGATATTTGAAAATTAATAAAAGCGTTATAAAACTTCGAGGAAGTGTCAGGCATTTGATAAAATTGATAATGTTTGGAAAATAAATGTTCAATTTTTTTGAGCAGTTTTTGTAAACAAAATATGAGTTTATTTTGAATGAAATTTTTGAAGGTGAATAAAGTTTAAAAATATTCTAATAGTTTTGTAATTTGTTCTTTATATTTTTTGAATAGTTATAGAATACATGATAGGTTTTAGCTACAGTGAAAAACAAAATTTTTAATTTCCCTCTGAAAAATTTATATTTAATATTAAAGTACTTGTTGTGCAAAGAAGCAGGTCTCTGGAAAAAAAAGCTTTTCCACACTTTTAAGACTTGAAATTATATTATTAGTCCTATATTATGGAATGAAAAACATTTTTTGTGAAGAAAATGCAAAACTTGCGAAAAATAATAGTCTAATAATGTTTTTTGTAATAGAACTTTTCCTAACCATCGCTTCTTACCAATTTCTTATAACAATGATTAGATTTGTATAAATCATAGCTTCTTTTTCAGGGAAAATATTCTTTAAAACACAACTGTTTCCAGTTTTAAAAGTAATGTTTTCAATGGCTAAAATGGTTAAAGGAATTTTTTTAAAAGGAACATTTTTCTGAAAAATTTTGATATTTTATAAATAAAGATCACTGATTAAGACTCTTATCAGAGTCAAACCGTTTGAATGTATGTAACCTGAGTATGTAACCTGATTATTAAAATTGTAAACTAATATTATTATTCGTAAGTTTTAAAAATTTTCACAAAAATAATGTTTTTTCACCCACAAAATGCGACTGATAATATTATTTCAAGTCTTAGAATCATAAAAAAACTTTTTTTTCCAGAGACCTGATTTTTCGCGCGACAACTATCTTAAATTCTGAGTCTATTCAAATAAGTTTGATAATTTATGATATTTCTCAAGACTTTCAAAAGTCCCCCTCACTCTCTGCAAAATGCAATCGCCACAAAACTTTTCCCTAATTTAATTGAAAACAGGAAAATGACCAACCTCGGACAATCTGGATGTTTTCTTTAATTTATTTAATCTTATAATGACGTTTCGATGACATTACGTCATCCCCTTCAGATCAACAAGACCTTTCTTTCAGTTTTTGGTTCTGCAGTTTTAATATCCACTTTTACACAAACATCACAAAAATATATATATCATCGATTGTTGTCAAAACTTTAGTCCATGTAAAATTTAAAAATTGTCGAAATAGTACTATGCATCGTAACTCAAAATTCCCATCTCCAATATTGACTAATTTCTTTAACAATAATCTACGAATTTCGAGTTACGATGCTTAGTACTATTTCAACAATTTTTAAATTTTATATTGACTAAAGTTTTGACAACAATCGACGATATATTTATTTTTGTCATACTTGTCTAAAAATGGATACTAAAACTACAAAACCAAACACTGAAAGAAAGGTCTTGTTAATCTGAAGAGGATGACATACTATAATGTCATCGAAACGTCATTGTAAGATTAAATTGGTCATTTTTCTGTTTCTAATGAAGAAAATCAGTCGGACGTCAAATCATCTAATTTTTCCCTTAATTTAAAAAACAAAATATTTTGTTCATTCCCAATGAAAAGGCAAAAGCTGAAGGTCATTCTCAATTATCTCTAGAATGATACTTAGTAAAAAAACACATAATTTACTCCCCAAGTCTTGAAAGTCAGTCGTTCAAAACTACACGGAGAAACTGTTTATATCAATTTTTACCATAGTATTTTTCAATTTAGGGAAAAACGTATCACTTTAAGAATTTTTGTTAGTAGAAATACTAAAATTTATAATAATGATATGAAACTCCAGCATAGTTCATAGCAAATTTTACTATAGTTTATACTAAAGTTTCATATTATTATAAAGTTTAGTATTTTTACTAACAAAAATTCTCAGTGATACATTTTTCCCTAAATTGAAAAATACACTCCAGATTCCCTGTAACGTAAAGCTCGAGCATCGGAAACCTCTCTGTAACAAACGCGAGAGGGATCCCCTCCATATCCTACTTGTTGCTAAGCGCTGTTATGCGCATTATATAATGCGCGCAGTCTGTCTGTCGGTGAGGCTATGTGAATAATATATTTACATAGTTAAAACGGTATAAAAAAGATTTCTGTGAGTATTGAAGATGGAATTAACTTATTTGACGGTATGTACTCAAAATACTAAAAATATAATAATAAAAATATTTATGCTTATATCAGGTGTATTTTTTAATATTTTCAGAAAAAAAGAAATTACACTATCAAGTAATTTTTCAATAATTGACAAATAATTTTCTCATTAATTTGTGATAAAAGCCATCACTCATTGATTACTTTTTCAAATTCAAGCGCGCTTCATTCCGTAGTAGTGGGGGAAGAGGGGTCGATCGTCTGCTCGTTATAGGGAGGCGTGACGCGCTTGTTACAGAGAGGTTTCGTTACAGGGAATTTTGTTATAGGGAATCTCGAGTGTACTATAGTAAAAATTGATATAAAAAGTTTCTCTGTGTAGGAATTGTATAATATTCTTCCAAGCAAATTTTTGTACCAATTGTCCATCTATTAATTGAATATTTTTTTTTCAAATCCTCCTTGAGTCTTCTCTAATTTTTTTAGAGTTCAAACATCGTTACTAATTTCAGTCGACCATCTCTCTTTGAGGAAGAAAGGATTCATATGATAGTTGCAAGAAGGGTATAGGTTTGAGCACCGAAAAGTTCAAAACAAAAAGCAAAAGCGTCTTAATGGCGGCTAAAATGCATCCTGGGGAGGCCTCATGTAGAGCTTTTCCTTTTGCCGCACTAAACACAACCCTTCTCCATTAAGATTAGCGCGCTAATGGCACCGTGAGGACTGCGTTTTCGTAATAGTTGGTGTGCGGAGGAGTATGCATGTGAGATGCACGTACGCATGGTATTTACAGACGGTGGTAGGGTTAAGGGGGGAGACAAGACGAAAGGTGGTTATGGGGTGGCATTTGCTAGTATATGCGCCCCTGGCGCCCAAGTTCTCTCAACAGAACGCCGTGAACAATGAACCAGTACACTTCAACCGCGTAATTGAAGTTAATAGGACCTCTAGACCTTCCTGAGGGACCTTAGAAGAAGCCCAAAGCTCCATTTCGCTATAAACGAATTTCCGATTGGAAGAAATATGTAGCCAGCTTCAACGAATAAAATAAAAGATTCCTCAAAATTTCTGTTCTGTCTATATGCCAATTTAATGCAGTAAATTCATATTGCACTTATTAGATAATTAATAAGTAATACTGATAATTTTGATCATTAGCGTAGTTTTAAATATTTTTTCAAGTATCTATAAACTATTACATATGTTTGCGATATCGTCCCCTTTATACGAAAACCGTGATTATGCTAAATCGTAGTTTTGAGAAGAACAAAAAAACTAATTTCAATTTTCAATACAGTTTAAATTTTTTTAAATTGAACTTTAATTTAGAATTTCAAAATTGAAATCGGTTTTTTTTTTTCGTTTTTCTCAAAATGTTGATTTCCCTCATTTATGGTTTTCACATAAAGGGGACAATATATTGAATACAGATTTTTCTAATAGTAATATCGAAATTATTATATACACGGAGAAACTCTTCATTGCAAAATTTAGTATTATTATATTTATTTTTACTAAAAGTCAATAGGAAACGAGGATATAACGTCACTTTTTTAGAAATTACTATTTTGAATATTAAACTATGGAGTTACTAATAATATTTGAGAAAATGGTGATATAATTGTACTTATGCCTAAAAACAAAAGCAAGTTTTATTACTTGAAATAGTAAAATCGACAAATCGAACGAATTATATTGAAGTAAACCCAATAAATGTTTTATTAATGGCTAAAAAAGAATGTTAAGTTTCCAAAAGACAATAGTAAAGTCACATCTTCTGTCTAACCGAATTACCATAGTCTTTTGGAGATAGTGGAACCATATTTATAACTTTTCCTATCGAAAATAGGAAATAATTGCACCTCCATGATATAAAAAAATCAGTCATTTGTAAATTTTACCATAGTTCTTATTAAATTTTGTGAGCTACATAGTTAGAGATTTATAAACATATTTATATATTCACATACACATAGACGTATATACATATCAATATAAATAATAAACATACCAATGCACGCTCAAATACTAATTCAACGCAACTTAACCTAACTGCACAACGCACACATTCATAAACGCATCGCAGTGATATGTCAATATTGTCAATTACAATGTAGCAACTTCATTGTATACTGAACTGTGGAAACTTTTACGATTTGTGAGGAAAAGCTCGGCAGTCTCTCTACTAGAAAAAATCATAAGTTAGAACGGTGCCATATTCAAATGTAAAAAAATATATTACTATATCGGCTACCGACAAATAATCATAACGAGTGCATGAAGCGATTCTCGGGTAATATCAGAAACGTTCGGCGTATCTGACGTCACTCGGCAGTACATTTAATATTTCCAATGGGAATTTTGACAACGTACTATTCCAATATATGATGTATTCGATTGCAAAATATTCAAGTCTTTCTCTCTACATTGTTCATTACTATTGACAATGGTAATTTCTCTAAACTATTTTGCAATTTATATTATTCAAAAGACCAATTCTTGCATAGATAGTTTTACTTTTTATTTATATAGGTATCACTTATTTCTAGTTTCAATTTTCCATCAAAGATATTAATCTTTGCAACTCTCAATGGTAATTTATAAAGTTGCACTATATTTACAATTGGTTCAGAAAATGTATTTCCTCTTACCGCTATGGTAAATAAAACTAGTTTTGTTACTATATCCTCGCTTCCTATTGACTTTTAGTAAAAATAAATATAATAATACTAGATTTTACAATGAAAAGTTTCTCCGTGTACATTCATAAATTTTGTTTATTGTCAACTTTAAATTTAGAGGCATTAGATATTTTCTCAAAACTAATGCATTTCATTGTGCAGCTTCCTAACATCGTTATTTTGCGAGCCTCTTGGATAATTTTCAAAAAATATCCACTTCATGAATATTTTAAGAAATCCAATTTTCAGCATCTGACACACGTCTGTCTCCTCATCTTTTCTTTTAGAGAGATTTTGAGATAGAATGCGTCAGACTATAGACCTCATTGTAAGATTCAAAGGGAAATTTGTTTCAATATACTCTTGTCCGAGTCAACTATTTTGGAGAGATAATCTAATTTTATCCACAGATGGAAAATATATACCTGAATATATGGTATTTAAGTAGGTCGACACACATAGCATTAGATATTACGATGTTTATCTCTGATACAAATTGTGTGAAATTTGAGATTGTATATATTTTCTGTTTTATTAATTCTGCTTCTGACAGTTTTGACAGTTTCTGATCAGGTTACGGTTGCCGTTATTATTGTTATAGTTGGGTTGAATTTGAGAGCAATCGGACAACAATAGTACCCCCGGCACACCATAATTATGAAATCACCCTCAGCCGTAGTCGTCACGCCAAGCAACGTGGACGAAACATCCAAGCCTCAGGCCCTCCTGCCAAACTAGTAATTAGCCCTCGAGCTCTTCAGAAATCTCCTCTTGGCTACCATCTATGTATCGCTAGATATATTGCTTAGGATTTACCTATATTACAGCTAGCAACTGCTGCTGGCTATTTCGAACACACATGTTCATTATGACTAAGATATTGGACAAAGTCCAGTAATTGTGTAACTGAAACTACTTTATAATAAAGAAAAAACCTATAACTATTTATAATTTTCTTAACGCGGATTATTGCTTTGCTGTTTGCGTCTATTTGGAACTGAAAATCCATTTGAGTTATTAATTTTTTCATAAACTTAGAATCAGTAATTGAAATCACTGACATCACGTGGTCTGATTGATTAATTGCCTTAAAAAATTGATGAAACTTTATCAAAAGTTAAAATTTGAAAAGCTGATATACATTTTTTTTTATTTTGGGAAAATATGCGTGATTGTTTTAGTTGTTATAATCTACGATAAGACTAATATTGCTATGAATAAATTATAGTTTACATTCATGTGAGATATTTTTTTCATATACACAATATCTTCCTGAAAATTTTGGAGGTTCGTTTTAGTGAAAACTGTAGTCATTTTTAATTGTCAGTAAGTCTTCCAGTTTTATTTTCGGTAAAAAATTAGTTTGAAAAATTTCTACCGAAGCAAAACAGACACGGAGAAAAATAGTTGAAGATTATTAAATTTACTATCATTGTAATCATTTGTGACTTACCAAATATTAAAGAATATTAAAGAAATAATAAAAATATTAGAGAATAAATAAAAATAGTTTACATTCATCTGAGATATTTTTTTCGTATACACAATATCTTCCTGAACTTTTGTTAATTTCTCATTTTTTTGGCAGTGGGTCAATTTCTTTTTGTTTTCTTCTATTAAAATGATCAATGTTATTTATAATAACGTTTCGGCCACATATGGGGGTCCTCTTCAATGTCACTTTACAATCTTTCTGAACATTTTAGAGAATCGTTTTCGTAAAAACTGTAGTCATTTTTAATTTTCAGTAAGTCTTCCAGTTTTATTTTCAGTAAAAAATTTGTTTGAAAAATTTCTATTGAAGCAAAGCAGACACATGGAGAAAAATTGTCGAAGACTATTTATTATCATTGTAATCATTTGTGACTTACCAAATATTAAAGAATGCATCACAGTTCGATAAACTTTAAAAATGTAGAGTAGGGTTTCAAAAAGTACGTCACAAATTATTACAATAATTTTAGGTAATCTCCAACTTTTCCTTACGTCCCAACATTGCTCAAAAGTTGAGTAAAGCTTCTCGAACTATTTTTCTCCATGCAGAAGATATTTTGCAGAAATAATAGATTATTACGGGAATAATTCGCTTATATATTTGGTCATGTGGTCCGGCTAATCCATAGCCTTTTATAATGAATATAAAAAAAAATTTCTGAGATTATATTAGTTCATCCACGAAAATTAGACCTCAGGCAAAAATAGATAATTTTGCTTTCATGAATAGCAATATTATTATTTTTATTTTTGCCGAACTTTTTTCCTTATCGCTTCATACCAAATTTTACAAAATGATGTGATTCTAATAAATCACGAATCATTTTTCCAAGAAAAAGAATCTTCACAACTTTACCGTTACCATTTTTTAAAAATAAATTCTTTAATGGCTGAAACCATTAAAAATCAATTTTCCAAAACAAATTGCTGAATTTGGTAATAATTTGTTAATTTTAGAAAATTGAAAACAATTAAGTTTGAGAGAATATTTTTCCTGAAAAAATGATCCGTGATTTATTAGAATCACATCATATTTTTAAATTTCGTATGAAGAGATAAGAAAAAAAGTTCGGGTCTAACTTTTGTAGATGAATTATCTTAAAATGGAACAATTTTGGCAAAAACAATGACATTTAAGTCATGGAAAGATGATTGGAAATTGAAGAATAACGTTCGCCTAGTGTGTCGGGTACGCAAAACTCAGGGCAGAATTCTGCACAGGTTTGAAAGGGCCCCTTCGTGTAATGGCTCTCGCATTTTTGATTCAAGTCTTACGAAAGTGAAAAAGAGTAGAAAGAAGTGAAGGGTGAAAGGGTATGAAATATTGAGTGGCACTTCGCGATACCGCATGGTATTTTGAAAGTATTCAAGAGGTAGCTCTCGCTGGTACAGAATCGTAACTTTGAGAGAAAACAGAGAGACTTTGCAATGTAGTCCTAGAATGATACCTTCTACTTTTTAATCGAAAGCACTAAATTACTTTTTTAGCTCATAGCAATGTCTCTTTCAGAAAGTACACATATAGCTTCACTGTTCGAAATTTCTTAAACTCAATCACATTTCATAAACTGTAGCTGAAGATTCATTTATCGCGGTAGGAAATTCATTTATTTTTGGTTGAAGATACATTCGGCTACGATAATTGGATAAAACTTCAACTAAATTAATTGAAATTTTTCTGAAAGTGCTATAAAGTTAAAATTCACTTAAAAACTCGAATTTGATCAAACTTTATTTAATCGGGGGAAAAAATTTTAATAAGAAAAATGTATTTTTTAATAACAGTCACTTTAGGTCAAAGTTCAATGCAGTTTTTTCCAAGTTAACTCTTTAAAAATGATTGGATTTTGAGAAATGATAGCTCATTTTCTTCTTTTCACATTTTTAGAAAACTCCACCATTTAAGATTTTTCAATTAATCTCTCATTTTCTAATTTCTAATCAGAAATGTCGAAAAATTGGATAAGATTTTTAAACAAATACTTGTAGTTAGAAAATGAGAGATTAATTGTAAAAGTTGAGACGGTGGAGTCTTTTAAAATTGCTTGAAGAAGGAAATGAGTCATCATTCCTTAAATTCACATTATTTTTAAAGATTAAACTTGCAGGATACTGCATTGAACTTTGAGCTGCAGTAATTTTTACTAAAAAATAAATTTTTTATATTTTTTAATTTCATCCCAGCAATGTGAACTTTATTCACTATTATTATGTATTGAATAATAGCACAAACATTTTTTAAGTGGTGATTAATTAAGTTTCACAAGGGTTTCCCAGACACGGTCGAACCTCCTTATGGTAGTTGATCCATGAAAATTAGACCTCAGGCAAAAATAGATAATTTTGCTGTCAAGAATAGTAATATTACACAGGCACACAAAAAAAACCAAGTCTCTGATATTTGAACGCGACACATATGTTCCCATGTAATTTGATCCGCTGATCACGAATCCGCGGTCCAATTGACCCCATGACATCTGGGTCAAGGGCATTTGAAGGTCAAAATTGAACACACACATTTGAGTTGAAAAAAATGACTAATCTTTATGTTTTTTGGGTCGCTGAATAATAATTCGAGGTCGGTTTGACCTCAAGTAGTAAAGGTCAAGGTCATTTGAAGGTCAAACGTGTTTATTTTGGAAATAATGCATTTTTGACTGCAGATTCTGAAAGAACGGAAAATTTTACGTCCAAAACTGTATTTTTTAATTTTATTAATATGATCCAAAGGTCATTTCAAGGTCATTATAAGTGGTGATGTGGAGAATCAATTTAATCACTGCAAAAATACGAAAATATGGTTCCCTTCACCTAAACTATTGCGGTAATATATTTTGGTGATCGTTGAACCAGAATACAAGGTTCGTCTGTCTCCTTAAGGACAAGATAAGGGTCGCCCCATCAAGGTAAAAAAAGAACTGAATCTCTGCAGAACTATAAATATGAGACTTAGCTATTGTTTTTTCTTCTATAACGCTTTCTTTTACTTTCGAAGGATCTGTGTAGCGGATTTCTAATTCTTTTTGCGCTCTCGTCATCTTCTTCATCATCTGACACTCGATCTCTTTTCAGTAACCAACAGTAGTCCGCCAACATATTTACGTCCCATTTCCCTTGCCATCTAGTTTCAGCCTCTTTCAGATCTTGATGGAACCGTTCCCCTTGTTCTTCGCTGTAATCTCCCAAGTTATCAGGGAAATAGCTGAGATGAGCATACATAAAATGAACTTTGTGACTCATCAAACATCCCAAACACTTATAGTTTCTTATCATATTTGCTACAATAGTTTTGTAGTCATCGCTTTTGTTATTTCCCAAAAAGTTCTGACAAACATCTCGGAAACTGAGCCATGCAGCTTTCTCTAAGTCATTCATGGTATCAATGAATTTTTCATCGTTAAACATTTTACGGATTTGAGGTCCATCGAATATCCCTTCCTTCAACTTCGCTTCACTTAATCGAGGGAATCGCTCCACTAAGTACTTAAAACATTTTTCACCTTTATCCAACGCTTTGACAAACTGTTTCATCAGCCCAAGTTTTATGTGAAGAGGCGGAAGTAAAACTTTTGAGGGATCAACTAAAGGCAGTTTCAGTATATTGTAACTTCCAGGAACTAGTTGTGCTCTTGATTGCCAATTTTTTTTACATAATGGTTTTCGCGATCTCTACTATCCCATAAACATAGGAAGCAGGGATACTTTGTAAATCCTGACTGTTGACCAAGAAGAATCGTTATTATTTTTAGATCGCCACAAATCTGCCAATTATGTTCTTTATATCGTATTTTATCCAATACGTATTCCACATTTTCGTAACTTTCTTTCAATTGCGTTGAGTGCGCTAAAGGTAGACTTGCGTACCCATTTCCATTATTGAGAAGCACTGCCTTCAGACTCCGTTTTGAGGAATCTATAAACAATCTCCATTCTTCAGGAACATAAATACCTTCTTTCATTTCGTTCATCAAACCTAAAACATCTGTGCAATATACCAGAGTGCCTTCTTCGTCTTTCTTGAAATATTGACGGAATTGTTTTTCTCTATTTCTGTAGACTGATGACTTCGTTCCCCGTTCAAGCATTCCTCGATTTTTCAACACAGCGGCCATGTATTCAGAAGCATCTTTAGGAAGCCCCATATCCCTGATAAAATTACTTAAACTTTCTTGATTGAATAGTTTTACAGGTTTTATTTTTTTCCTCCCTCAATTTTGGAACATATTCTTCTTCATGATCATCTTGGTCGGAGCTATCGAGAGATTCTTCTACACTGTCAAACCATTCCTCCCTATCAGTTTCTTTACTCGTTGAAGCTTCATTCATTGATGGACTCGTATCCATTTTTTCGTCAGCACACTCTACCCTAGATTTTGCTGGTACAACGGAAGATACTAGTGCGTATGATATCTGTGACTTTGTTTTAACGTTGAATCCTTTAACATTGGTATTGCAAAAATAACAATCTTTCTCGGATTCAGGTATTGACCATATTACTGGTGAAGTATATTTCAAAATTTTATCATTTCTGGTTTTATCCCATCGGATAAGCATATTAAAACAAGAGCAGCAAATAGTTTCTGGAGCAAACGTTGAATTTTGAACAGAAAGTTCTTTTTTATAACATTTCTCATATATATCTGTACATTCCGCCGTCACCATGTGGAGGTGCCCTGGGTGCTGACACAAGATAGGTATTACTGATAGATACTACTCCGTTCTTTCAGAATCTGGAGTCAAAAATGCAGTTTCTTTTCAAAATAAACAAGTTTGACCTTAAAATGACCTTGACCTTCACAGCTTGAGATCAAACCGACCTCAAATTCGAATTCAGCGAACCAAAAAACATAATGATAAGTAGTTTATTCCACTAAAACGATATTTTTCCCAATTTCGACCTTCAAATGCCCTTGACCCAGGTGTGATGGGGTCAAAAAGACCTCGTATTCTGATCCAGCAACCACCAAAATATATTACCGCAATAGTTTAGGTGAAGGGAACCATATTTTCGTATTTTTGCAGTGATTAAATTGATTCTCCACATCACCACTTATAATGACCTTGAAATGACCTTTGGATCATATTAATAAAATTAAAAAATACAGTTTTGGACGTAAAATTTTCCGTTCTTTCAGAATCTGCAGTCAAAAATGCATTATTTCCAAAATAAACACGTTTGACCTTCAAATGACCTTGACCTTTACTACTTGAGGTCAAACCGACCTCGAATTATTATTCAGCGACCCAAAAAACATAAAGATTAGTCATTTTTTTCAACTCAAATGTGTGTGTTCAATTTTGACCTTCAAATGCCCTTGACCCAGATGTCATGGGGTCAATTGGACCGCGGATTCGTGATCAGCGGATCAAATTACATGGGAACATATGTGTCGCGTTCAAATATCAGAGACTTGGTTTTTTTTGTGTGCCTGTGTTATTATTGAAGGGCTATTTTGGAAGAAAAAAGATTATTTTACATAACAAAAATTTGGAACATAGAAAAATAATTTTATTAATAAATTTTATTTTTGCCCCAACTTTTTTTCTTATCGCTTCTTACCAAATGTTAAAAAATTATGCGATTTTAATAAATTACAAATCACTTTTTCGAGAAAAAAATTCCTTACAACTTAAGCATTTCCAATTTTCGAAAATGAATAAATTATTATCAAATTCAGCAATTTGTTTATACAAATTTCGTTTTGGAAAATGTTTTTTTAATGGTTTCAGCCATTAAAGAATTTATTTTTTTTTAAAAATCAGAAACAGTGAAGTTGTGGTAAATCTTTTCTCTGAAAAAATGATTTATGGTTTATTAGAATCGCATAATTTTTTTTTAATTTGGTAAGAAGCAATAAGAGAAAAAGTTGGGTCAAAAATAAAATTTATTAATAAAATTATTTTTCTGTGTTTCAAATTTTTTTCCTGTAAAATAATCTTTTCTCTTCCAAAATAGCCCTTCAATTATAATATTGCTATTCTTGAAAGCAAAATTATCTATTTTTGCCTGAGGTCTAATTTTTGTAGATGAAAACTATCTTAAGAGCATGTGATACTCGGGAAATTAGCTAATTTGATTAATTTTAGGTTTCTACATGTTTGTGTTCAAATTACATAAAATTTAGTTTTTAAAATTTGTGAAATAGTGGAGAAGATAAAAACGGACGCACATAAACTACTTTTGGTCCGAAAATGAAATAAAGCGCAATTTTAGCAAAATGTACCGGAAATTTCTGTTTTCATTATTAAAACCAAAAGTAGTTCATCTACGTCCGTTTTTATCTTCTCTAACATTTCCCATCTTTTGAAAACAAAATTCTATATATTTTTGACATAAACATTTAGAAACTGGACTAAATTGTTCCCATGAACTTTCTATTTTTTTCGAGTATCACATGCCCTTAAAGACTTGGTAGAGTGTTAAATATAAATGTGTATCGTTATCCTCAGACATCGTTTGAGTTTATCGTGATCCTTTTCACAATTCTTTCAATTGCTAGAGCTTGGTCGAGGTCTGTCGTATTTTCCAGATGCAACATAGTTTCCCGACAATGGTAAGAGTAACTTAGAGGAAAATCGTCGAAAACAAAGCAGGATTTGCTGTGATTATTAAACGAACGATGCGAGGCTGAGGGAGCATCTACGGAACATCTTCTCCTGTATTATTTGAGGATGCAAACTGCGCGTGTTAGAGTATGCAAACGAGAATTTTGATCGTACCTGAAAGTACTAGATGTGAAACGCATCCAGGACAATGCGACGAATAGGAAGCTTGCTTTCACTATGATGATGCCCGTTGTCTATAAGAAAACCACGATTCTCATTTCGCGCCATTGCGTATCGCTATTGTCTTTTCAGATTGAACAAAGGTGCACTAAATCGACGTCAGTTCGATGAAAAGGAATTTCATTCGCTGAATCAGTCGAACCGCAATATTACACAAATGCCTATTTCTTTCCCCCAAAATTATCGGGAAAGTAGAAAAGTCAATTTAACTTATTGTAGAACATATATCAGATTCTAATCAGTTTTAAGGAGGTTTGAATGTGACTATGAAGCCTTTGGAAACTTTTATTAATTACCACTTTAAAAACTGTTTGAACTTTTATTTAATACATATGATAAGAGAAAAATGACCATTTTATTCCGGGAAGAATTAAATATATAAAAATTGCCTTCTTTAATAACATTTTCAACTGATAATCAGGAATGTTGAGGAATTACATAAGTTTCAGGAAGAACTTTTTTAAAGTCGTAATCAAGCAGGTTTTGTAGCCACGGTCAAACCTCCTTAAGGGGGCTAGGAAGTCGAAAAATCGATTTTTTAATTGCATTTTTCAATAGCATTACTATTCAAAAGGTAAATAACAAAGTTTTAAATCGTTTGGATGAAAAATGAGAAAATGAGAGACAAAAAGGCTGAGCACCTTTCGCAAAATTTGACGGGCCGCATAGTCGCTTATTTTATTTTTGTTCCGTTTTGCAGTGATTACAAAAAAACGGAGGTTCAGATCGGTTTGAAAATTTTTTTGCTTTCACAGAACATGTTCCTTTACGGGCTGAACCTCCGTATTAAGCTGTAAAAATTTCTGATTTTGAGACAAAAATTCGTAAACGTGAATTTTTGTGAAAAATTTTCACTTTTTAAAATTTACTTGAATTTTTTGAAAAATTTTCAATTTTTTTTTATTCAAACAGGTTCAGCTCAGAGGCGAAAGTATTGCGAACACAAGGTACTTTGAAACATTCAATTTCCATTATCAGAACAGAAGATATTACTGCAAAAAGTTTTTTTTTTGTTAAATTATTTATTTAATTATATAATTGTATATTGGAATTTTTCAATAAAAAAATATTTTTTGTATCCTACTCAATTGTTATAAATAACCTATGAAAACAAATTATTTATATCTTGATATTTACTTTTTAATTAGACTTTGAAAATAGGATTAGTTTGACTCCCTAGTCCCCTTAAAATAAGTTGAAAGGTTTTGAAAAATGAAATACTTTTGCAGACTTTACAAAGAAAGAGGATAAAAAGAGTAATGATGTAAATAAAATAATATAATTTTTCATAAAAAAAGCCGTAACATGTAATGCAGAGGTGGAATAGTTCACTTTTTGTGGAAGAAAGAGTTAGTTCTGGTATTCATTATAAAAGTGCAAAATAGTGCAAAAAGAAATAGCACGTATTGTTGTTGCAATATACCACCACCCCCCCCCCTTCCGCGCAATGAATGAAAAGATAAAACAGATCTGCAGTGCAATTAACCGAAAAACAGGTGACAATTTTCTTTCTGTAACAATAGTGACGACTATATAATTGAGTGGCTGAAAGTGTAGTTTTTTAATTTAAATTATTCGTAGCTTAATTTACAGACTCAATCTGGTACTTTAATAGAAACAATTAATATCAGACTTCAAAGGTTTTCAATTTTAGGAGTTTAAGAATGCAGGATTCATTAAATTTTCAATTATTTCAGAAGATATGACTTTGAAGAAAGGAAATTTAAAAAATGTATTGTTTCTATTCCCACGCATTTTTATGGCCAAAATAAAAAATTCACGAACTGCAATATACATTAATTTTTTGTTCTCAAGGGCATGAGATACTTAGAAAATTAGCGAATATTATTTTATTTTGATTATTCAACTTTAGCAAAATCTATCGAAATTTGTTTTCATTATGAAAACCAAAAGTAGTCTATTTACATCCGATTTTACTTTTTCTACAATTTCCCAAATTTTGGAAACAAAATTTTATGTATTTTGGGGATAAACATCTATATAAACTGAACCAAGTCGTTTATATTAACTTACCACTCTTCTCAAGTATCACATGCCCTTAAATATACATTTCTAAATCCACAGAAATTCAGTACTTTTTACTAAAATAAGAAACAATTTGTAAAAGTGAGATTTTGAACAACCCTGATTATATTTCAAAACCATCTTAATAAAATAATCCAAACAGAGTTTTCACCTCCTGCTAAATATTTCAAACTGTGGAAATCTTCACTAAAAAATTGAAGCGCATGATGAAACGAAATTTCTTGAAATACTAGTGGTGACGAAACCTAAGTCGTTGGGGAAGTTCGTGCTATCTACCCCGTTATGCTTCGCTTGGAAACGCTAAGTGGCTCCATTTCAGAAAGTGAATCGCTGAATATTAATTAAAGTAGCAGAGAGAAAGAGAAAGAGAGAGGAAGAGATAGAGAGAGATATGAAGAGGTCCGGATTGAAATCCGACCCCCAGGGAGAACGGAGTGCAATCATACGTACTATATTTTCAGTTTACGTAGCGATACACAAACCTACACGGGACTTGGTTTACTCGTTAGCATTTCAATTTCATTCATTGGCCTGAAGGTAGGAAGAAAAACAAGCGGCCTCCACCGTTACAAAACAAATCACAGAAGCTATCGTGTTTGGCCCTGCCAAAATTTCGAGGACAACTCCGATACCATGCAAGGTTTTCTACCCTTTTCGTGCGTGCTCATTCCCATTGGGGTGATTTTATGTGCCTCCCTTAACTAGAAAATCCTCCGAAATTCAGCGGCACGGAAAGTTGGCCTACACGAAAAGGGTAATGTACCAATACTATGGTCACTGCCTTGTCTGCAAGGCTTTTGCAGTCCCCCAGCATCCAGTTCAAGCAGAGTTGGACAAGATTCAAAAATCCTGGTCCTGTTCTGGCAAAACATGAAAGTCCAACTCATGGCACGTATACGCTCTGTAGGTTAGCTCAATAGGAACTCACCCCTCATCGCAATCTGGGGGATAATGGAAAGAAAGAAAATGAAAAGCTAGGGGAAATCCCATAGTTGCTACTTACGCACGAAGGAGCAAAAATTGGCCGCAATCTTTGTACCGCTTACAGGCAATTACAGGCGAGATTGTATTCCAGGGTACCTGTTTTCGTTTCTTGTAATCATTTCATTTATTTAATACGCTAAAGAGAAGTGTAAATTGCAAAAATTACATGCAGAAAGTTTTACATAAGCCATATTAAGAATTACACAGGTCTGCAAATAATGGGTTTGTATTTGTTTTTGGAAAACGAAAGATCATTTCCGGGGTAATTTTTGACGTAGAATCCGAATCCGAAATCAGAATCAGCCTAGTACGTCAGGATTTTGAGATATTTGAGGTTATGTGCTCGAAAAATGGGGGTTTTCGCTACTTTTGAGGTTATGTACAGGGCGCAAGAAATTTTTTTGGTTTTTTTCTCAAATGTCATCATTTAGCACTACTCTTTCTCTTCAAAATGAGCTATTGAACAGTCACGAGCGATTTTATTTCACAAAGATCTGATTCCGGATTGGGATTCTACGGCAAAAATTACTCCGGAAACGACCCATAGCTTTTCAACAACAAAACCTTGCAGACCTGTGTTATTTACAACCCCACTGCTGCTGTGTGGTTAAAAATTGTATTTAAAATAAACTATTATAATTGAGCTATAAATGTATTATTTTCGAATCAGTTTCTGCGATTAGATAGGGTAAATGTGCCAATTACTGCGGATCGAAAATCAAGACGGCTTTTAAAGTTAAAAAAAAAGATTTTGAGATGAAAAAGTCGTCGCGAATTAATTTTTAAAGCAGTATTTGGTATTAAGTAAGTAGCATGCAGTCCTTAAACCCTGAAAAGAAACTAGATTTACTTAAAAAATTCGAATATAAAAAAAATTTTCCATGTAGGTTACTGCGGGTTTGCATGAATTACTGCGCACCAATTACTGCGGAATCCCCAATTACTGCGCTCCAACTACTGCGGAAACCCAAATTTCTGCGCGCGTAATACTGCGATATTATTTTGAGTGAACTTACAATTAATTTAGGAGTGTTGAACATTTTATTTAATCTCAATTATAAAAAGTAAACACGACGAACCATTCGTAACAAATTAAGATTAATAATTTTATTAATTTTATTTAATTTAACTTAAAATTATATCACTTGAGTTCCTCTTGCATCTTTAGCAGCGATTAAGGAGTGTTGAACATTTTATTTAAACTAAATTATAAAAAGTGAACATGAAGCATTTTTAACAAATTAAGATTAAATAATATTATAACTCTTATTTAATTTACCTTAAAATTATATTACTTGACTTCCTCTTGCCTCATTAGCAACGATTTTGGAGTTTTCAACATTTTGTTTAATCTCAATTATAAAAAGTAAGCATAACGAAGCATTTGTAATAAATTGAAAGGTTATGCAGTGCCGCCTGACAGATCGCAGTAATTCATACACCTATGAAAATCATGTACCAAATACTGTTTTGGTTAAAAAATGATTAAAAAACGTATTTTTTGTTATTTTGCATAAATATTTAGAAAAATATGATATTTACTTTGCAAAAATACTTACCCTAATTTTTATAAGGAATCTATCAATAAACAATTTGTATCTTTGCATCTCAAATGCTTGAGTTGGAAAAAATTGATTGTGCTGTATTCAAGGAAAATTGCAAGTTGAATTTTTTTGAAAGTGAAAAAAAACACTATGCAAACCTTCAGAGATTCAAGGAAAATAAAGAGAACATTCTAACATGAAAGGCATTGCAGCTAGTAGTTTTGATTAAAACTAAATAGGATATAAAAATTCCTTTCTCGACACGTACAACGTAAAATGAGGAAAAATTCTTTCGCTGTAACGGGATAGGCACCATAAAACGAACGATTTTACATTCAGCCTGCACCGAGCGGGTGGTAAAAAGGGCGAGCAATATAGCTGTGAGTTTAAGTTACTTGCATCCTTTCCGCAGCCTTCTTCCGACTGATTCTCTCCTTTTCACCCCAATAATTCTCGACAATCTCAGAGAGTCTACTATCACTTTCTTAATCTCATTTTCTTACAATTTCATTTCCTCACAAATAGAACAGAACGATAAATTAAGGTTGAGGTATAATATTTAAGCGGGTGTATTTTAACCCAAAAAGGTTACAAATTTTCATGAGATTATTGTACTTATAGACGTCACTTTGAATGATTCGAAAATCCTGTACTCGTAAAAAATTCAGCATACCTTGCAAACGGTTAGAAGTCAAATGACAACTTAGTCCAAGCAACAGGGAATTTGTTATGAATGATTTAGGACATTATTTATTTCAGAAAATGGAATGCGCCATCAGAAGAAAGGTTGGTCACGGAGTAATTGTGCCATGATTTGGACAACGAAATATGATTTATAAATTTTTTATTAACATTTAAGACCAAAAAATCGCACTTTTTTTAGTGTTTTGTTTATAACATCAAAGGTAATTATCAAATCATAAAAACATCAATTGACAAGTTGTAGACAATTGAATTGCGAATAAAATGAGCTGTCGTTTGATCTGATTGGATAATTAGAAGCGGAGAAAATTTGGAAAAACCGGGAAATTTAGTTTTTGTTAAACAAATTAATATCTCAGTTAATTTTTAACTGTTTAGGTTTAGGTTTGGTGGAAAAGTAGCAGACTTTATGCTCTTCAAATGTATAAAAAAACGGACACTTTAAGATAATACATTTCTGCCCTATTGACACTTTAATTTATTTAATGCGTTAATTGTAAAATGTTTGCTTGCCGCACAGGTGGTCCGATTTTTATTTTGAAAACGATTTTTAAAAATATAATAATTAAAAAAAAAAGCCCCAAACATGGCTTCAAACGCCTGAACGCAGCAAAGTGACTCAGTGAGCCTACTCGCCTTCTCCCCCCACCACTGTCAATTTGCTGCGTTCAGGCGTTTGAAGCCATGTTTGGGGCGTTTTTTTCATGAACTTTGCAACATTTTAGCGAAAAACCAAAATTGACGTTCTGTTGTGCTTGATTTATATTTTTAAAAGCCGTTTTCAAAATAAAAATCGGACCACCTCTGCGGCATGCAGACATTTTACACTTAAGGGGGTCCACCTGTGTGAGGGCGGTATTTCGAACGCTTTTTCGGGAATGTTTGTTAGGAGAACTAATTCGAAAATGAGAATAAGTTTAACGTTATTTTGAAGGTTTGTGGTTTTATTATAATAGTAAATTTTTCCAATAGTGTAATCCGAAGGCTTGTATTCATTAAGGGCATTGAAAGTGACCCCTTCAAAATGGAATACCGAAATTGTGGGCAAGATTCCGCTCGAACCAGTTGTCTAAAACACAAAAAGTAAAAAAAATATTATTTCTGTTTATGTTGTCGAGGTACTGACGTAGCATTTTGACGAAATTTAAAAAATTGAAGAAATGGCAGTACTTTTCATAAAAATTAATCATTTTCATGCTTTTTTCGATATAATATATGCTGTAAAATTAAAAAAAAAAAGATTTCAAAAAACCGCTACGTAGGTACCTTCACTTATCTCTATAAATGAGTCAGTTAAAATTTCAAGTCAATCTGTTAAGTAGATTTTTTTCAATCCTGCCCACAAATTTCAAAAACATGGTTTCTAGAAAAACGCGTTTAAAGTTTGGAAACACAACAGAACTTTGTATTTTTTCCTGTAACATTTTGCGCTCTGTCACACTTTAATCAGGTTGAATTCATGAAAATTGCTTAAGGACATCATTAGTCATATCTTAAAGATGCAAAAAATGTCAACAAAAAAATCGATATTTCGAAAATTTTACACAGGTGGACCCCCTTAACGCATTAAATAAATTAAAGTGTCAATAGCGCAGAAACGTATTATCTTAAAGTATCCGTTTTTTATACATTTAAAGAGCATAAGTCTGCTACTTTTTCACCAAACGTCAACCTAAAAAGTTAAAAATTAACTGAGATATTAATTTGTTTAACAAAAGCTAAATTTCCCGGTTTTTCCAAATTTTCTCCACTTCTAATTATCCAATTAGATCAAGCGACAGCTCATTTTATTTGCAATTCAATTGTCTACAACTTGTCAATTGATGTCATTAAGATTGAATAATTACCTTTAATGTTATAAACAAAAAACTAAAAAACGTGCGATTTTTTGGTCTTAAATGTTAATGAAAAATTTATAAATCATATTTCGTTGTCAAAATCATGATACAATTACACCATGACCAACCTTTCTTCTGAATAATTTTTGGTCGAAGTTTATATATTTGAAACATCAACATATAAACAAAATTTATCATGATTTTCATTCAAAAATATTAATTATTTAAAGAGTTGCAGCCGATATCTTATTTACAAAAATGATAATATTTATAAGCAAACGAAAATAGTCCCATCATATTCATTCGTGCATAATATTTTATTAGTGAAAAAAGCCCAAGTATTCAATTGCTTAAAAAATTTTAATTGATAAAAATGACTTTTTGGTGTTTGGATAGTTATGATTTGACCGCTTGAATTAAGTTTCTAACTATTACGAATTGAAGCATAATCGGATTAATTCTACGATTTTAGATTCATTGATATATAAACTTATAATTAGAAAAAGATTTTTGGATGAAACCGAAGCGTATTATGCAAAAAATGTGTAATTTATTATGGAGGCACTTTCGGGTAAATTAACGCAAAAGGATTTCAAATTGGAGGCCAAGTTGCCGCACGTTGTGTTTTTGTGTGTTTTTGGAAACCAAAAAGTTCAGTGATGAGAAAATCAAAGAAAAAATAGTAAATACTTACAGACATAATAATTGGAAGACACATAATTTAACCTTGTTACACTTAATTACTACCATTTTCTTGAATAATTATGTTTATATGGAAGACAATATAACTCACTAAATCAATTTAATCGACTTGTGCGGTTATGTCGATTTGAATTGTCATTTTTTCAAGGTTTTCTCAATTTTTATGTATCAAGATATATTAAAGAGTGATGTTTTCTACTGAAAAATAATATACAAATTAACATAATTCACAAAAATATAATTATAATTTAAAATATAAAATAAATAACCAATTTATAACCAGAATAGATTATAATATTCCCAGAAAACTCGACAAATACCTACTTTTCCTATTTTTCATAAAAGATTTATTCATTGAACAGTTTAGTCAAGATATCAAGCAATCCAAATCATAATTTTTCATAATTTTTAATCATATACTTTTATTTTAAACTTCCACTTTCTGTTAGGTGTACCAATTTAGCCGCTTCTCCCCTACATTGCGGTAAGCAACATTGCTCAGGATTGAATCATATAAAATACAATAAGATTTCGTTGATTTATTATTTTTTCTAGTCCTTAATCGAAGGATTTTATAAATAAAAATGTTTGGACCAAATGGTAGCCAGTCAAAGTTAAAACTTCAATTTTTGTAGAAAAAATCGTTAGTTTCATGATCATAAAAATATAAATTTTGATCTAAAAAAAATTCTTCGATTAAGGACTGCTTTTTATATTTAAAAAAAGACTGCCAAGTTTGGAATACATAAGTTCTGTGATCTTTGAGAAATCGTGCTCACCAATTTTGAAAACATCGTTTTAAGAAAAACTCATTTAAGGTAGTTTTCATCCACGAAAATTAGATCTCAGGCAAAAATAGATTATTTTGCTTTCAAGAATAACAACATTATTATTGAAGGGCTATTTTGAAAGAGAAAAGATTATTTTACATGAAAAAAATTTGAAACACAGAAAAATAATTTTATTAATAAATTTTATTTTTGACCCAACTTTTTTTCTTATCGCTTCTTACCAAATTAAAAAAAAATTATGCGATTCTAATAAACCATAAATCATTTTTTCAGAGAAAAGATTTCCCACAACTTCACCGTTTCTGATTTTTAAAAATAAATTCTTTAATGGCTGGAACCATTAAAAAAAAATTTCCAAAACGAAATTTTTATAAAAAAATTGCTGAATTTGTTAATAATTTATTCATTTCCGAAATTTGGAACTGGTTAAGTTGCAGGGAATCTTTTTCTTGAAAAAGTGATTTGTAATTTATTAAAATCGCATAATTTTTTAAAATTTGGTAAAAAGCAATAAGAAAAAAAGTTGGGGCAAAAATAAAATTTTGTAATAAAATTATTTTTCTATGTTTCAAATTTTTGTTATGTAAAATAATCTCTTCTCTTTCAAAATAGCCCTTCAATAATAATATTACTATTCTTGACAGCAAAATTATCTATTTTTGCCTGAGGTCTAATTTTCATGGATCAACTACCTTAAAGTTTGAAATACTATTTACTTACAGATAACATTTTTTTTTTTATACTAACTCAAGGTCATCAATTCTAGCCCCATATAATTATATTCCATTATATTGTAATAAATATTCCAAAACGTCAATTTGGTGCTGCCGAATCAAAATAACTTGATTGACAATTAAAAATTTTCTCTAATTCTCTATCCACTAAATTAACAGTCAAATACATTACTTTTCCAAGAATAATTTCATACTCTCTTCGAATAGAAAATGGTTAACTTTAACTGCACTTCGAAATATAAAATTCCGACTTTTTTACAGCTATCATTTATTCATCTCAAAGTTAGTTTTAAAATTAAAAAGAATCTCTCAGAATTGCACAGTCCACAAAAAAATTAGCTCAAATATTTTAATTCAAATATAAAAGTTCATCCTGATCACTTGTCAAGTTTGTAAAAAATTGCAGTGACAGTTGAGTGAAAGAAATTGTTAATTTCACGGACTATAAATGCGTAGATATTTTATAAAAACATAGATATTTGTTCTTGAGATGACCTGGAGATCGACAAAGCCTTTCAAAAGTTGAGTTGTCATGAAAATAAATTTTGATTGAGCAGATTCATATATCTGGAATTTTACCCCTACACTCGACAGGTATCAGATCCACACCTTTGATAACTGACAACCCACGTTATATCCCAGCGAATTCGAATTATATACGAGCGATTTAAAAGTACACAGTGACATCGAACCGCGTCGCATTGAGTCCCTGAGGCGGAAACGAAGAGTTAAAGAAAGTGCCAATCTTGCACAACACGTGCAGTTGAAACTCTTCTTGCCACCCTCTTACCCCTTTAAGCATTTCTACCAACGCGAGTGGGAGAAAGGGGGGGGGGGACTAAGACGTGAACGAACTACTGCTAACCCCGTTTGTTCATTGACGTCCCGCAAAAGGTGACAATCAATATTTAAAAAAAAGCAAAATTCATACTCTATGCGAGGCTAAGTATGAAAGAAATCTAAGAAAGAAAAGTGGTGCTTGCTTGTACATTGTATCACGCTGATAAAGTTACATATACTCGTTACTGGAAAATGTGGTTTTATGCACGTAAAAATACCGGCAGTGAGGCAATATTTCACTGCATGCGAGTTACTATAATGGAAGTTCTTTATTGCAACCAAGAAGATGGAAGAATATACCATTAGTTCATAAACACTTTAGATTTTAATTTCATGAGTGGGCTCTCAATAGAAGAAGTGAGTTCAAAGCAGGGCTAGAAATAATTTACTTTAGTTTGAAGAGAAGGATATTATATAGAAGACGGAAATATTTATTTGGATTAATTTTATGAAAGATATGTACTATACATTACTTTTCTAAATTAATAAAACGATAGTTTTCACAAAAATATCAACTATTCTAAACATTGCATTGTTTGGTAAACTTTAGGGGTGAGGTAGAAGAATATTAAACAAAAATATCAACTATTCTAAACATTGCATTGTTTGGTAAACTTTAGGGGTGAGGTAGAAGAATATTAAATATTAATATCGTCTGATTATGTAAAACTCTGAGTTTTTATCAACCTTGGACCCTAAAGCCAATTACCAACATCAACATATATCTTCAATTAATAATAATAATAGATAGATGATTTTTAATTATGACGTGACATATTTGAAAACATGTCTGCTATTATATTGACCCAAAAATTATAGAATTTGCATTCATTTTGATTTTCGTTATTCTAATTATTTCTTATATTTTAATCTTTCACAAAAATGCTGAATGAATTTTATAATTTATGGTACTGAAAAGGGCTCCCATATGTGATCGACACTTTTGACATTCTTTTTTATCTTTGTTACGTTCTATTATATCTATCATTGATAATTTTTAAATGAAGAAGATAAGAAGAAACTAACCCTATGCCAATACAACAAAAAATGAATACAGTTTAATAATAATCCTAATTGGAATTCGGTAAATTATTCCATTGAGCTGGTTAATTAGAAAAAATAAATTCATCTTATTAAAAAATGCTCAAAAAATTTTATCAGGCATAGATACATAAAGAATAAATTAAATACTTGTATTTTAACGGCAAGCATTTTACTATCCTAGAATGCAAATTAATATTAAGATTAATTCATTTTATTTTACATTCTAAGAAAGATTATGAGAAAACGAATGTTACAGAAAATTCAAGTTTCATACACATCCCCTCTTTAATTTTACGCATAGTAACGCTTGAACGAACCCCCTCATTCCCTAAAAGTTCGTTAAAAGTAATTTATGGATGGCCCCTAAGGGGATCGAACACTTTACTTTTCATTTATGAGAAATAGCTATACAAAAGCTTATACAATTTTTAGGCACATGATTCCATTGAAAAATATCCCCTTCAAGGGTAAAAAATGAAAAGAAAATATTATTCAATTTTTGAGTCATTATTTTATACTAGACAAAGAAATTTTCGTTTCTACTTCAGAAATGTATATCCATTGAAAAATCTGTCTGAAAAGGCAATAGGAACCCAGTACGTCATAAATAAAAAATACGGATACTTATAAAAATTAAAATCATATGTATATAAATTGCAATATATTTTCAATTTCATAAATTACTTTTCGAGTATGGTTTAACATTCAAAAATATCTACACCTGATTCGATTTAATTAAAATATAATTATATTTTCATTATTTTGTGGTCTTTAAATAAACAGACAAAGAGAAATCTTGCAAATATTGGAAGAAGGGTAAAGAAAAATTAAGAATTAAGTTAAGAAAATAATGTCTTCCATCCTTTTAACATTACTTGCATAGTTTTTTTTACACTTTTAAGAAATACTGACATCTATTCAATGTTCCTCTTTAAATATCAACTTTCTAATAAAGAACTTTATACTCTTACACTTCAAATTCCTGATTCCTCCCTTAAGCGTAATTTTTACTTTCAAGCCGAAACAGGTAAAAAATTAATAGAAGGAAAAAAAGAGTGCATAAATATCTTTCCCAGCTACATGACCACAGCACAACATTACCTAAAGCTCTCGTTGTGGGACTTTCATCTACTCATAAGTGGTTTCAGCACTCTCTAGGAAAAGCAGCAGACATAATCGAGAGAGAAAAGAACAAGAGAACGAAAAAGTGAAGAACGAGACGAAAGGACAGGGCTAAGTTCCTCCAGTAACTATAGTGATGTAGTCTACATCTATATATGTATTATATATAGTCATCTCATGGACCAAGCTATGAAAGAACCTTTCCTTAAGAGGTGAGCCAAGGATGTACCAGGTGCAGGATGATCGTGTAAAGGCCTCTCGTTAAAGTGTGCGTCTCTTCCAGGGAAATCGTTAAGGGACACTATGCCACATCGTCTTCTAAAATGAACTCCCTTTTGCCTCCTACGATTGGTACTTCACAGAAATTGGATAACAAACTCAGTATGTCTTGCACATTCAGTCTAGCATAAAATTTTATTCCCCTTTTTGAATTCATTATCAAATAAAGAAGGCAATTAATTTAAATTAAGAAAAGTCTAAAAAAAGTATGACATTTGTGTTTAGATTTATAGTATTGAAATATTTAGAGTCTTTAAAATAATCACAAGTACTATATTCTCGCGATGCACTTTTTCAACCTTTTATTATTCATAAGTAATATTGTACACATTTGGAATTAAAATGTATCAACTAGTGATGCTGGAGATTATATCAAAAAGATTGATCTTATATGTGCGAGTGGATCTGATTTATGTGTCAGATAAATTGCGATACAGTAGAACCTCGTTGGAAGCGCGATTTGTGACTGCGCAACTCTTAGCCTTCTGTGATTTGTTAAGTCATGGGAGGTTCTACTCTAGTACAATAAAGTTCAGAGATTTAAATTTTTTGCATATATTTACAGAATTTAATATCAAAATTTATTAAATTTTTCTCTAAAACAGATATAACGGAAAACGATGATTTCTATCTTCTGGAATTACACAGCAGAGCTAATCGAATTAATGGACCAATAAGTTATTACAAGGGTTTATCGAATTACGAGATATTAGATTACACATCCCCATTTCTAGAACAGCTTTAATATACCACGAGCAGAATATAATTAGTCGAATTAGAAAATCTAATGACGTGAACAGTAGAGATGGATTTTCTTTATTTCTTCTAAGCAGTTTATCTTCAAATTGATAGAATTGTAAATTGGAGTAAACTTAATTACGAGATAAAATATTCATTTTTTTACTATAAACATTTTTTTGGGAACTTTACGAAAATATTCAGAACGCAATGAACACATAAATTTCGGTAAGTTTTCTGAAAAAACTTTGGTCAATTTTGCTACACAAAATTAATGAATATTTTCCTAAAAGGAAATTACTCTAAATGTATGAAACTGATTCAAGTCAAAAAAGTTCATGCCTTGAATTGAACGAATTTGAAATGATCGCAATTTTAAATTTCATTTGAATTTATTATCAGCTATTCTTGTAAATTCATCGTTTACATTAATGAAAATGTGTTATCTGATAACTTTCTGTGCGATATGAATATTTACTATTTTTTTATACTGTGATTTGTAAACAGCTAAGTAAATTAAGCAAGAATATTATTTTAATTTCATAATTCTTAACGTTATTTTGATATAAAGTTAACGACGCAATAAATCCCAGTAGCAAATAAATATCACTCGAGTATCTAATGAAGCAATTACGGCAGATGGTTACTTAAGAAGAGAAAATATTGCCTAATATAAAATTTCTGATTATTTTTACAATGCGAAGAGTGATTGTAACACGACTGAACAAATTTGTACATTCGTTTACAAGAAACGAGTTAATTTTAAGCAATTTCTATTCAAAACAAACAGAAAACCGGTCTGAGTGGAATGTTGTGGTTAACTTCGTTAACTTGAATACCAACCATGCTGGTTTAAATCGTGGCATCTCAAGTTTACAAAGCTGGTCTTATCCTCTAAAGTCTGAAGAAAGTATGAGGGTTTCATATCAATTTCAAGAACAACTACTCTGATATGCTTGAAAATTTTACCCAACAACGAAGACGAAAACAAGAAGATGAGAATCTTATTATAACTTTGTTTATCAATGAAAATTTTTTTTTCATCTCTCTATCTGTTTAAATCAAACACTTTTTAAAAAAAAAATATTTTGAAAATGAGATAACACGTGACAGAGTGTAAAATGTTGGAATTCTGATGAAAAGGAACCAGTTTTTGCTACGTAATGAGACTTGATGTTTAAAATCCAGTTCGGGTATAAAACTCGCAAAAATGCAAGGCATGCATATCAAAATAAACAGAATGAGATGAATGCCTTGCACGTTGAAGCAAGAAACCGGTAATAGAGCAAAAGATGTTGACGAGAGGACTTACGATTTTATCATTATGCTGGCTGAGCTTCCAGTATCCAGCAGAGGTGGTACGGGAAGTACCCAGCATCCATGATTACTCTCCTTGTCGTTGGAAAAAACAGGAGAAAACTTTAGGAGATGAAAGTAAACAAAAGAAAAATGGAGAAAATACAAAGATGAAAAGTCCACTTGAAGGAAAAATAAAAAAGCACAATCAAGAGGTCAGAGTTCAAAAAATGTTAAGACGATAATTTTAGTTTTAATGAAAAATACACTTACTGCACTTTTCTGATAAAGAAGTCATTAAGGATGACATAATGCGCAGCAAATATAACCTACATTGTTAGAAGAAGTTACATTAATTGGTACATCCAACGTAAGTTTTTCTCATTCATCTAAATGAAAATTTAGTTACTCATCCATTGCAATTAATTTTTATAGTAAATTGCAGGTTAGAACAGAAAATACCTTACTGAAAATATGGGAAATATAATAGAATAAAATTAAGAACTTCTGTCTGGTTCTTTTTGATAAAAATTTTGCAAACACTTATAATAATTAAAATATGCACGCGAATTTGCACAGAATAAAAAAAAATTATACCAATTTTTTGAAATATTAACTGTTTAAGGAATTTCATAATTTTCCTAAGGCCATGGATCAATTAGACCACGTTACGTTAGTAATTGCGATTACAATCTATAAGGTTATTTGAAAATGAATAACTGAAATGGACTTTTAGTTCTAAACAGATGCAAACAGAAGAGCAAGAAGCTTTTCTAGCTGGTACAGAAAATCCATTTTGGTTATTGGTTTTTTAATAATCTTCCACTTGGTGACTTTTATTACCATTACCGATATCACATGATGCGCTTGATCCATGGCCTTAACGATTATTATTTTATACAGTAACAACCACTGTACAATATCCCTATGAGAATAAGTTTAATACACGATTATAAGTTTGTTGAAAATTGGCATTCAATCACTATTAACTGAAATTTCAAGTATTTTGTAAGAGCGCACTCCATGCCAACACCTGTCATCACCTCAAAGGTTTTGAGTGCGTGTAAACCCTCGGGTGTATTTATAATTACCTCGAGGAATCAGGTTTACCAACGAGGGATAGAAAAAGAGAGAGATGAATTGACATAGAGAGGGTGAGAGTAGGAAAGACAGAGAAAGAGACAGACGAGAGCGTGACTTGGTCTTGCTTTATACTGTTTATTCAAGAAATTGTTACCTCAGGCTACAGAAAGGCATGATCCTTCGGGGTTTCGTTCATGAATAAAATGGACCTCTGATAGTATAGACTTTAAACCATATTCCCTTTACCCTTGTGTAATAAGTCTCTTACTTCATAGCTCGTAATATTTAATTATATAATAATCATTTTACATTGTACGAGAAATCGTAACCAACGTTTACATCCACAGTTCAAATTCAAGAATGTAATTTACATTTCTTGTGTTTTTAACAGTACCTTCCTTATACTTTCGTTAACTTGCTATTACTTCTATCATATTATTGGATCTATAACTTAATTCGTGCGGTTTTGTTCAAAATTTGAACGTTTATTTGAGAAAAACATGTACAAAAGTATTATTCAAAGTATTGCCTATCTGAAGCTATGACTTTTTCCCATCTTTCTGGCAATTTGTGGATTCCATCCCAAAAGAACTGCGCCGGCTTGGCGGCCAAGAATGAATCAAGCCAATTTTTGATACCCTGTTCTGATGTGAACCGTATTCCAGTGAGCGCGTTCTGCATCGACCGGAACAAATGGTAGTCAGAAGGGACAAGGTCTGGGCTATAAGGCGGGTGGGGTAAAACTTCCCATCCACTGTTTTCCAAAAAGTTCTTAACCGGAATAGCAACATGGGGCCGAGCGTCGTCATGATGGAAAATTATTGCCTCGTGTCTGGTCGCATATTTCGGGCGGTTTTCGGATATTGCTCTCTTCAAATGGATTAATTGTGTTCGGTAGCGTTCTCCATTGGTGGTTTTACCCGGTTTTAGCAGCTCATAATACAGGACAACCTTCTGATCCCACCAAATACGGAGCATTACCTTAGCGCCATGGATATTCGGCTTTGCCGTTGATTTGGCTGGTTGGCCGGATTTCACATATGATTTTTTGCGCTTGGGGTTGTCGTAATGGATACATTTTTCATCACAAACCGATGCAAAAATGACTTCTTTTTGTGGCGTTCCAGCAGCATTTCAGACATGCAAAACCGCCTTTCAACGTCTCTCGGCTTGAGTTCATGTGGAACCCAATTTCCTTGCTTTTGAATGTATCCGGCTGCTTTTAAACATTTTGAAATGGCTGCTTGAGTGACTCCCAAAGATTCTGCGAGCTCTTCCTGTGTTTGGCAACAATCATCATCGAGCAATGCTTCCAGTTCTTCATCTTCAAACTTTTTTGGCTGCACAGGACGTTCTTCGTCTTCCAAGCCAAAATCACCACTTTTAAATCGTGCAAACCACTTTTGGCACGTTCGCTCAGCTAGAGCATGTTCACCATAAACTTCCACCAAAATACGATGTCTTTCGACAGCAGTTTTCTTCATATTAAAGTAATGAAGAAGAACTCCCCGCAAAAACACTTTTTCAGGCACAAAGTTCGACATATTTGAATGAAAAAAAAATTATTGTTATTATAAAAGATGCCGGTTTGCGATCAATGAGGGTCAAATATAAAAAAGAAAACTCTTCATAATGTCATAATTTTTTCTTCTTTATATTTGACCCTCATTGATCGCAAACCAGCATCTTTTATAGTATTAATATGGAAGGTGACACTACCATTTCTTCACAAAAATTATTGTTGTTTATGCTTCAAATGAATGACATATACTGAAAAAGATGCACAATGACAGTAGCTTTCCAACGCATGTTCGAAATATTGGAACGATGGAATAATAATCAAGTTACGCCATCTCTTAGCAAACCGCACGAATTAAGCTATAGATCCAATAATATCTCCTTTGTATTTAAATTAGTGAGACTTTAATTTCTCAAGTTTTGATCATTTCTTTAACGCTTCGCCACTTTGTCGCGTTCTTTTGACTTTTCAAAATTATGTACAATTACATGAATCAAGTCAAGGTTATGATCCGAGCATGAACGCTTTGACAGGGTTCGTTGTCATCAGTGGAGTGAACCCTAGAGTTTCAGGTCGAGGGGTTTCAAAAGATCGCAGTCAGAAATCGAGTTGGAAATGTAGTTATGCGCTCGTTTCATCTCCCCAAGGACACAATACCCCGCACCGATGTCTCATTCTTGAACGTAATTCTGCACGAGAATTGCATTACGACGACTGCCTATCGATATATACACTCCCTATGGAAGAGAAGGAATACAGTGATCTACTCTGTTGGACTGAACTGCTTGGAAGCCCTTTGTGCTTCAGTTTTTTATTACTGAGACCTATCCGTAAGTTTTAATGGTATTCGATTCTTAGGCATTATGTGTTCTTCGTGAAATATAGAAAGTATCTAAAAAACGTCTTTCATTTCAGTAAGAAGTAAAAAGAATTTTAGGTTTTAGTTTTTTGTTAATTAAAGAATACGTTTTGAATGGAAAAAGAATCTACGATCAAGCACCGTGCGATTTTTAAGATTGGTCGACATTATTTTTATATACAAACCCTTTTGTTGGTTCAACAAATAGGTTTTTTAGGAAAACTAAAAATTTGTTGGGGTAACAAAATTTTTTTGTCAATTCTATATTAAAAATCCGGTTGGATAATACAACAATTTTTTTTCGTGTAATCGTGAGTAGTTTTTTTCGATCTACCAATCACTGGGATG
This sequence comes from Diplolepis rosae, assembly GCA_030998225.1. Classification (NCBI taxonomy): domain Eukaryota; kingdom Metazoa; phylum Arthropoda; class Insecta; order Hymenoptera; family Diplolepididae; genus Diplolepis; species Diplolepis rosae. The sequence goes on from JAPYXD010000698.1 coordinate 10,549,789, forward strand.
TCATTTTATATTTTTTCAAAAAAAAAATGTTTTGTATACTTCATCACATGTGTATTGTAATAGACCCTCCAAACCGTATTTTCGTCTCTTTATTAACATATTTTTAGGACATGTCAATAGGATGTAACCCCTTAAAGCAACTAAATCTCTTAAGGGGGATCATCTGTGTGAAATTTTCGAAAAATCGAATTTTTTTTTTTTTATAACAAGAACATCGTGAACACATACAAGAACAAGAAGGCGAACTTTACGGTCCTGGAATAGCAGACTAAATGTAAGTCACTAAAAATGATCATTTTTTATGTTCTCAACCTTTAAATCCATTTTTCTTGGAAAATTTTTTTTTACGGTGTGCAAGATTGCTCAGAGTCTACGTCACAAATTTGCATGAAATTTTTTTTTATGTTCCTTGAACATTGTGAAAGGTATTGACCCAACGGTTTTGCAAAATATTGTTTAGTTTTTTTTGTTGTAAAATATAGCGGAAAACAGGGCAAAAATTCGTAATTTTCTAAAAAAAGGAAGTCATTTTTTAAATAAACAATGTATCAAAAATCGCATGGGTTAATACCTGGAGGACACAAAGACAAATATAAATTGGGTACATTTCATTATTTTAGATCACCACAAAGGAAGAAATCGTGCATACCGGATGACTATCACTTTTCTCGGAGGTTGAAGCAACGGACAATTACGCCATGTTCAAAATTATTAACTGCAAAATAAAAAATTGCATAAAAGCAGCACAAATAAATCATACTTTAAAAAAAAAAATTATTGAAAAATCTTTTTTTGTCGCAGAGAAAAAAATTCTTGAAAAATGGGTAAAAAATCGGGTATCACACAGGTGATCCCCCTTAATTGATTCTTTTTTTTATACCAGAATAACATTTTAGCACTACAATTTTCAGTTCAATTAATCCAACTATATTTATGTTTATATGGTTCAGCTGTCCAAGTTACAAACACAACCAGGATTTTCGTCACCCAACTAATAATCCTCGCAAAAGCCTTTCTCATTCTCGACAGTAATTAAGCTTCTACTTATCCTTTAAAATTATGTTCACTGAACACTGGAGCAATTTACAAAATCGAATTGGTTTGCAATCTTCCTATATACATATACATATATGTATGTCCCTTAAACGACGTAAAAGCTACTTCAGGATCGGGAGGAACGGAAACGTCGTTAAATAATGTCGTGTACTAATTGCCCAAGTTAGCTACACGCAGTTTCGCGCAGCATTGTCTGTAGCTGAAATGAAGGACACAGTTAGAAGCAACATTGCGACTTGAATCTCCATTCTCCTGTGTTATCCAAGTGTTGCTGATGTCCTTACTTTATGAGCTTCTGATAAATAGTGCAAGTTTGGTGCAACGTGTTGCTTCATGTTGCCTGACTCGTTACGCCAGTTGCCTAAGTGCACGAAACTTGGGCCACGATCTTTCACAGATGCTTGTTTTGGCTCGTTTGCACGTACATTACGTATATGAAAGTGCAGACGAGTACCTTTTCTAGACAACGACGACCGGCGCCAACATTTAGCGCCAACGAATCAAAATAAATATCTTCACGGTCCAAAATGCCGTATTAACCCTTCCGCTATTCCTTAAAATATTGTTGAAACTTTTATTTTAAAGTATAGACACTTTAATCCATACTTCTGGTACCACAAAAGAACTTTCTATCAATTTTGGAGATAAACTTCTTCGTCTTTTCACTGTTTATTTCATTTATACTTAGTTTTTATGTTTCAGAGATTTACATTCAAAGAAATGCATTTTTTGTTGGTGCCTATATCATGTTTAGGAAAAGTATCAGTGCTCTTTTTTTTCATGGAAGTAATAAATTCTAACTTTACAATTGAGTAGTGTGTAATAAATTCCAACATTAATGAACGAAAAGAGAAATAAATTTCTTCCCAAAATCCAAGTTCTAGAAAAAATTACCTTTAAAATGACAAATCATTACAATTAGAAAACAACACTGATACCATTTTTGATAAGAAGCATTTCAAATTATTGTTTAAAAGCATTTTATAAACTTTTTCTCACGACTTTTTATTTAAATTTGAAATCGCTGCACTCACTTTCTTAACCCTTTCAGCCGTATATTTTTGATAAAAAATAGAACTAATATCAAAAACAATATAGCGGAAAATTCTGAAAAATATCTTATCTCATAGAAAATCCACTAATTTTGACTATTTATTTACTAACGCTATTTTTTATAATAAAAATGAATGATTGTTCATGTTTTTTTTTACACTTATTGATGTTCTAGGGATCCTTTAAAGACAAAAATGTGGTACTTGTTGTTAAGAAAATAGTTTACAAAATGAAAAATTGTGAACAAAAAGGTAATTCCGTAAGAGACCCATCATGACGCAAAGGGTTAAGTTATAAATTTTGTAATTATTTTAGATTATCCACTGCTTGTGGCCGTCAACTGTTGAAAAGTTTCGCCGACATATTGGATAACAATGCCGTAAGGTCAGCTACATTAAATCCTAAGGCTTGTTTTCGAATTTCTCTACACGCACGAGCGACCACAAATCAACTCGAACTTCACTGCACAAATTCAAGTAGTAGAGTACAAGCTTTGATTGGATTCATGGCGTCGCTATTTTGTTTCAGCCGCAAGCACAAAAGGGATTACGGTTTCCAAATCACTTGGTCGAAGCTACGTAGGGGACAGACCTGAATAAGCTTCGTTTCTCCGAGATGACGGCTTAATGCGAGCGTTTGTTTTCCGTTACAGAGCTTCCTAGGGGACAACGCTTTTTGGAAGCAAAAGTTGGGTATTCGCCAAAGGAAGAAAAACTCTCCTGAATTCTTGAGGATCCCCGAAATCGATAGCATCACTTCTGTGTTTCATTCGAACAAGGTCTTGAATTTCCGGCTTTGATCTATCTCTCCTTTTCATACATATTTCAAAGAAACTCCGATCTAGCGCAACTCTCAATACCCACTGCGTACTTTATTCATCCCGAAGATAGCCTTTTTCAGTGAACCAGGAGATAACTGAATAAGTTAGTAAAAAAATTAATTTCCGTTTAACAATTCCTCTGTCATTTTATGTTGAAGATAAATGTCTAATTTCACTTTTTATAAATTTAATTGATCACAAAATTAAAAGACTTTGTTGTCTTTATACTGTTTTAAAGGGGTAGAACTAGTTTGACCACCTGAAAAAGGTGATTTTTGTGAATTTAAAAAAAAAGTATTGCATCGAATGTTTTAAAATTTTGCAGATACAGGGTGCGCCATTTAGACCTTCGGTATTTCAACATTGAACAACTATGACACTTTTCAGCCGATTTTGGCAAATGAGCAAGATTTGTTTAGGATATACTTTACCATTTATTTCAAATCAGTTTTAGAACACAACGTCGATTAAATGACCACCTCCATTCGATACACAAAAAGCAGCTCTTTTTCGCGCATTCTGCATAATATTGGTCAGCATTTCGGGTGTTATAGCAGCTATTTCGGCTCGTATGTTACATTTAAGTTCGTCAATTGTTTTTTGCAAGCTGGCATAAACTTTGCTTTTTAAATAACCCCAAAGAAAAAAGTCAGGTACAGTTAAATCCGGAGAACGAGGAGGTCACTCCAAATCGCCATTTTTCGACACAACGTGGCCCGGGAACTTGCGCTGTAATAACGATTGTTTTCAATGTAAAACGTGTGACGTGGTAAATTTTACCCGTCACATTGAAAAGATTTAATTTAGTAAACTCACCGGTATGACAGGTGGGATTATGTCCCGGGGAAACAGTCGTGTGACGAGAGACCGCGCTTCGTCACTACCCAAGAGCACTCGAAATACACTGATCACGCACTGCACGCACTTACGCTTCCTGTCCCGTCTGTTCCATGAGCGATACGAGGACAGCAGCACCGGAGGACAGCAGCGTCGAAGATGAGGCACAGCCGGATACCGAGTTGATTGATAATATTCAATAAATCTTGTGCAGCCTTTTATTTTATTAATTAAATTCTGGCGTTATACTTATTTACCCGGTAAGCTGCTGTGAACTCAATTTGACCAAGCCTTGTGTTAATTTCACGAATTTCGAGTCTCGCCGGCGTTATCATAAGTAGAGTTATTATTACCATTGCTTTTGTATGTATAAATTTTGTCACTCAAGAGAGTGTCTGGCGCCCAATAAGTCATTAAAAGAAAACAATTTTATTTCCGGTCGCTCCGAGTCGAAATAAAATTGGTTGGGTAGCCATTACCAAGAGTTGCCAGGTTACGGGTAAAACCTGCATCTCAAACGCTACGATTTCAGCGCGTTCTTTCGGTGCGTATTGACTCATGGCTAAAATGGTACTGAAAGACGTTTCAGAATCGTGCTCATTTGTCAAAATCCGCATGAAAAACAACAGAGTTATTCAATGTTGAAATACCGAAGGTCTAGATGGCGCACCCTGTATACATGTGCATAAATAATGAATACAAAGTAATGTTTTCAAATGAAAATATTCGATTTTCAGCAAGTTATCCACCATCTCCTGAGTCTTTAAAAAAAATAAGTTCTCCCACTGCTGCAGTGATTGTAGCCTTCACAGTGCTTGAAATAAAAAAAAAAAAAAATTTTATTAAACTAGAATATATTTCTTATATAAGGTAATGGAACCAATACTCGATCAGTAACCAATACTCGATCACTTCGGTATGAATTCATGTTTATTATGAATTCCAAAAAGCAAAATACTGCAAAGAAATTGTAACATTTAAAAAAAATTCTTAACAATATTATACTGCCCAATTATTATTCAAAATATAACATAGTGTATGAGAAAAAATATTTCCCCTACGATGAGCCTACCGCGATGCTGTGTTCGTTTTTTTTAATTCTTAAAAACGAGTTTTTTAACTTTTGGTCGAAATTTTATGGTGCTCGATTAGTGAAAACTATAAAAGAAGTGATATTTTTCAAAAATTTTCACATAAATGCTTCAATTTTTGCATGTATGTTTTTGAGGTTATAGGATTGTTTTGATGTGCATATATACTTTCACAGTGACCTATATTTTAAATTTAACTATGAGTTACAGTACATACTACATTAATAAAATAATCATTTGCAGATGGTGAAGGTCAGAAAAGAAAAACTTTACTCTCCGTAAAACAGCTGATCACAAATGACATGATCGACTATTGGTCCCTTGCTGATCGACTACTGGTTTCGCGGGGTTTTCGGTGATCGAGTATTGGTACCCAAAAGTAATGTTATAAAAACGCCTAATTCATTTACAAAACGACACAAAAAATTTTTCTGCGTCTGGAATTCGATAAACAAAACCTTTTTCTACAATATATATATACAAAAGTTTAATTTATTACTCTAATGCTATACACTTTGAAAGGTCGTTTTCCGTAACTTACATGGATGCTGATCAAGTATTGGTTCCATTACCTTAATGACCCTCAATTGTAAAAAAAAATTAAAATGCAACAAAATGGCGGATTTTTGAAAAAAAAAATCAAAATTGGCTCAAAAATCTGATGGTTTTTGGCCTGAAAAAATTACATTTTTTATCCAATCATAGAACTGGAGGGTAATTGTATGGAAAAACAAATACACAATATGCTAAAAAAAGACCCAAGTCGATCGGATGATTTGCTATCGAGTTACAGCTGCAGCAAATTTGAAAAATGTAGTTTTGAGAAAAACGCGTTTAAAGATAAGAGTAATGATTTCATTGTTATAAATTTTTAAATATCATACCTAGAGCTAATAAAAATATTATAAATTGTGTTTTCGAAGCTATCATGTTACAAAGGTAACGTAAAATTATATACAATTTACGATATTTTGAGGTAAACACATCTTAAAACTGCTTGAAAACTTAATTTGAATTTCTACCCTTTTTTTTAAATTACAAAACTCAACGAAATTTTTATAAAATTTATTAAAGAATTGAAAATTCTTAACTTTTAAAAAATTATTGATATATAAATTTAATTAAAAAATTGAAAATAATAATAATAATAATAATAAAGAGTGGTGTAATTTATTATAAAAATAATAAAATTCACCATTAATGAAGCATCATTGACGTCCATTTCGTATCCAATATAGGCGATTATTTTCCACACAAAGTAAATGTTCTCTTCATCCCTCTATTACGACGAGGTTCGAATTTTCGTAATAACGCTGTAATAATCGCCTTCGATAAATCTCAATTCGGTTAATTCCGACAGGCGAGATCGACTCTGCATTAACATTGTCGGATAATTTCATTAAACCCTGCGGTCTTTTCTTTTCGTTTCCCTCCAAAAGCTCTTTGCCTATGCGGACATTCGTCATCGCCTTATGGCTTCGTCGTTTGTGGAGCGCGCGGAAACTGCGGTGATGGCGACGTCGACAGCCTCCATTAATAAACGTAACGACGGTCACATCTAGCTCTCATAACTGGAAACATTCGTTATACAACGGAGGTTTCGTACGAGTCGTACAAAATTGGGTGGAAGAGTGCACTTTATCTAGTTGTTCGCTCTAAATTGCTATACCCTTGTTCCATACAATCCTAATACATATGGCGTTTACATTTTTAACGTATTTTTTGTTTTATAGCAGAACATTTTGTTCACAAATTAAGGCCAAGGATCATCAGACCCACATGATGTAAAAGTTCCTGCAAAATGACTTTTCTAGTTTACAAAATATCTTCCTGAAAGTTTGGATAATACAACAGAAGATCATAAAGTCATTTTCCAACTTTGTTGCAGTGAAAATCCTGTAATTTAACTACAATTGTCGATAAATTATCCAATTTCTTTTCTTTGAAAAATCATTTTTAATATTATAGATTTTCCCCAAATTTCAAGATATTGAATAATACCTACTCTATTAACCTGAATTAGTCAATATGAACCTTTTATTAACGTTTTTTTAATTAAGAGTATTATGAGAAATACTTTATAAAGGTATTTGAAATTTGGAAAATTTTCCAACAAAATTTGTTAAAAATTTGTTTACTAAAATTCGATATCTCTATATCTTAAAATTTATAAAGTTGAATACGCCAAATGTTACACTGTGCTTATATTATTAAGTAAATGTTTAATAGTTAGAAAGTTATCTTACATCAAATTAATGTCACTACTTATTATTTACCGCTTTTCCAATCTTAAAAGTTATTTAATCAAGATGTTTTCACGAAAAAAGTTATTATGTAAGATAAATTATTCAAATTTAATTTCAACACTTAATAATCACTTGATTGAGATTGATAAATGTCTTGATGAAATTTAGTCAAAATATTTAGGTACAAACAATTAATTATTAAATTAATTATTATTTTTTCTCAATTCTTGCTACTTTTGGAATGGTTGTAAGATACTAGTTTCAAATTTACAAGAATTAACGTTTCCTGCTCCCTTCTTGTGACCAGTAGTTTCGACTATCTGGGCTGCTTCGTCTTTGAAGCTTTGACGTAGCTTCACCGTGGGAGTATTCAATTTGCATGTTATTCGGTTGTCGTGTAGTTCTGTTATCCCAGTGAATGTAACCACAGCACATCTTCCAAGACAACCCGCCTTTTAAGTAAGTCAAGACTATTCACAAGCACTTCAAAGTCACTTTAACGTATGGCCATTGCCCAGGAAGGTTGAATAACATACTGATAGTTAGTCTTTAATTAATTTCAGTTCCCCGAAAACTCGATCAATAAATGATAAATAACTTTTGTTTGAATTTTATTGATTTCGTTTTAAGGAAAAATTGGACCGATAATCGTAAAGAAAAAGTTAAAGTCAATACTTCCGAAATTTTTTCCACTTGGAATATTTTTTTATCGAGTTTAAAAAAAAATGAAAGTGTGGAAAATTTCATCCCGAATGACCGAATAGACAAATTTTAGCTGTTTTTGGATGATATGATTTTACCAATAAAATATCTATTAATTTTATCTGATTCAAACTTCTGATGATTTATTTTATTCGAGATAGAATTTTTCACATTTCTACTCAAAATCTCGATAAAAGAAAATTATTTTATTTACCAAATAAAAAATGAGTCAGTTGAAAAATTATAAATGCTTTATTGTTCTCTTAGAAATTTTCAATCTCCACTTGCCACCCTGTTTTCCTACTGTCTAATTCGCCATTAATTTTTCACTTAAACATTTTAATATTGCCGAAATAAAATTAGAGGGTGTTTCATAATTCTGATCTCATAATTCCATAACTTTTCCAGGTCTAATTTTGAAAAAATCCTCGTTCTACTTTTTTTAAAACTCCAATCAAGATTCATTTAAAATTATTATATTGCAGTGAAAACGCCTTTTTAACAACAAATTATTGAATTGTACATTTTTCAATCATATTTGTATAAAAGTGAAAAACAATTCTTTAATTATTTTTTTCTACTAGCGGGCCATAAAGTGGACTTTATTGCCCCGTGCGGGGCAAACAAATCCACTTTCTGACCCGTTAGTAGAAAAAAAATCGTGTGCAACACGGGAAAAACATTTATTTTACTCGTGTGGTTGTTACCCTCGCTTTGCTCGGGCATCAAACTTCACACTCGCAAAATAAATTTTTTTTTCCCTAGTTGCACAATGTACTATTATTATTATTACAAATAGAACACTTAAAGAGGGTTACTGCCAAATACGGATACTACTGTGGGCAAAAACTAAGGTGAATTTTGTTATAAAATGAAAAATCTTTATTTATTTATCCAAATCAATTTCATCCCCTTCAAAGTAATCCCTTCCCGATATAATGCACTTATGCCAACATTTTTTCCAATCGTCGAAATACTTGTTAAATTCGATTTCCGGAATTGCCTTCAAAACCTTTTTCGATTCGGCTTTTATCTCTTCAATCGTGTCGAAACGGTGTCCTCGGAGTGGTCTTTTGAGTTTGGGGAATAGCCAGAAGTCACACGGAGCCAAATCAGGCGAATATGGTCGTTGTGGAACGATATGCGTTGAGTTTTTGGCGAAATGGTCACGAAGAACGTGTGCAGTGTGAAACGGCGCATTATCGTGATGCAAAGATCACGAGTTGTCTGCCCAAAATATCTTTTGAAACGGTGTTGAGTGATCCTCTTAAAATGAAAATAGTGTCAGGAAGGTCTCTAATTGTCAATTGACGATTTTTGTGCACTTATTCTTTGATTTGATTGACTTTTTTCTCGTCAATTGATGTTGATGATCGTCCGGGGCGTTCCAAGTCACACGTTCTCTGCCTTCTTTGAAGTCTTTCTACCATTTATAAACATTTTTCTGCGACATGGTCAAATCACCGAAGGCCTTAAGCAACATTCTGAACTTTTCCGCAACTGAAATTTCATTCCGTAAACAAAAGTTAATGGTACTTCTTTGCTCAACAAAGTCAGACATTGTAAAAATCAAAAAAATAACTTTTAGTCGTTTAGAAAACACAAGCGTAACTATGTAACAAATGATGACATTGGCATAAAATTCGGCACAGATGTCAGTAACAGTAGGACCAAGATAAAAATAAAAGAGTTTGTCCGAATCGGTTAGCCTGCGAAGTTTAAATTAAAAATTCGCCTTAGTTTTTGCCCACAGTAGTACAAAACTAAATAAGCAGTCGTGGACAATGTTCCAGAGATGGTCCCGAAGGAATAACCCCCAAGCCAAGGTGTTAAATACCCTGCCGAGGGCTGCATGGCACTAGGGAGTGGTGTCTTACACCGTGTCTCTTGGAAACCAGGCCACACCTTAGAGTATTGAGGCCTTACCCCTGCATGCGGGGCTCTGCAGGGCCGGACCAAATACTCCCCTAGCTAATTGTGGGAACACAATGGAGAACAATGATTTAAACAAAATTTTATGTGAGGAGCTATTTGATGGAGAACTAGACGTGGCGGAGAAGCCCGAGGGCGGAAAGTCTGAGGCCAGACTATACCAGGCCTTACTACGACAAATATCGGCGGATGAGTGCAAAATTACGTAAAGGATCGCACAGATCCTGGAAGGGATGGACGATTTTTGACACTTCCAGAAGAACGTGTTCCTCCCCACTAGGGAAGGCATAGCCAAAGCGAAGGAGGTAATTAAGAAGCTGGGCCTCAGTAATGAGAGCCATGAAAGCTTTCTTATATCGCTGGAGCATTTTCTCGGCTTGCTGGTTGCCAAGGTCAAAGAGAAGTCGGCAGAGGCTAGGAGTACGAAGAGGCTGGCAGGCCTCGTGAATGAGCAATTCCAGACCGATCTGGAGACAGGAAGGAAGTCCACTCTGGACCCCCGCGAGAGGCCAAGAGAGACAACTGAGAGCCCGGAGGATCCTGGTACCAAGAGACTGAAGGTTCCGGGAAGAAAGAAACCCCGGAAAAAGAGAACGTTAAAGCCTTGAAAAAACCGGAGAAACTTAGACGTGCACGCTCAGAGGATACAGTCCAGGGAATTAGGGAGACGCGCTCCCAGGACCTGCTAGTGGAACTGAGGTGTTCCTCGGAAGGCAGGGGCCAGCTGGACGCTGCGTTTAAAGAGGCGGTTGGAGATAATGAGACTGTCCGCCATCTCATCCCCGGATTGAGGTGGAGATGGAGGATCTGGAATCCAGTATTGTGGTTGAAGACGTCCAGAATGCTGTAAGGGGATTCTTCCAGCAAGGATCGGAGATGGAGCTCAGGGTCTCCCTGACAAGGGGACTTTATAGGGGGACCAAAAAGGCGTATTTTCTAATAGAGGAGGCAAGAGTCTTGAAATTACTGAAGGCGGTCCACATCAAGGTAGGTTAGGTTGGGTCTCCTGAAGGGTTCGTAGGGAAACGGTGTGAAATAGGTACTATTGCTGCCTTGGCTTTGGCCACATGGCAGCGGACTGTCATGGGCCAGATCGTAGCAGGAGCTGCTGGAAATGTGGTGAGGAGGGGCACACCGTGGGTCGATCACATCCTGGGGACAATGCATTGTGCGGCTTTCTGAGATTCAGCCCCAAATAGGAAGCCTTGGAGAGGCCAAAAATAGTGTCCAAGCAGGCAGAACAGCAGGACGCCGAGGTACGGTGTATTGCGCCTATAGACAATGACCCTGAAGTAATGATAACGCGGTTCTGGGGTCATTGTCGGGCGAGAAAACAGGGGTTTTGAAAAAAAAAACAATGATAGTCTAACTATGTATTTTAAAGTTAGGATTACAGTTGGAAACAATAATAATTTAAGAAACTGAAATTTAAAAAAAAAAGTTAAGATAAAACTTTTAAATCGCAAAAACAACTAATTTCGTCTATATATAAATTAATCGAATTTTAATCAGTTCATGAATTTATTTTTCGATGCCTTCAAGTTCTTTTTGATTTTACAATCGAATTTGTCGTTTCTTTTCCTTCGATTCTTGCATTTGGTCTGATATTTGTCTTTTTCTCAAGTTTTCTTTTCCTTTTTCCTTCTCTTCTTCCTTTTGTTTTTTGATAGCATCTGAATATTCTAAAATAATTATTAAGAGTTTGAAATAGAGGTGTCTTCAAAATTTCAAGTCATTTTTTCAAAACTCCATGACTTTTCCAGGTTTTCCATAAGTTTTTCAAAATTCAATGACTAATTTTAATATTACAAATATGAATTTTTTATAGAAATTTTCCATCTTTTTAGTTTTAAATATGATACGAAGTTAAGGTCATAATAAATTATACTGGTTGCGTCGGCGGACTCATAACTGTATGTAAATCATTCATATCTTATTCTCAGGACTATTGCCGCCAGGAGAAAAATGCTAGGGAATCTACGTCACAGAATTATTCTCACCGGCCCAAGCTTTGCCGGCACAAGTCGAGTAATCTAGAACAACTCATACCAAGTGGGCAAGCTTCGTACCTGTCTGGCGATGCGATTCTTTCTGGCAAATAAAATTAATTTTCTGCCTTGTTCGTGCTTGCAGAGCGGGGGTGGAAAAGTGAAGTGGCCGACTGTATCATCCAGGTGTTGTATCATCCTAGTACCACGTATTCATGCTACTTCTGTGCTTCCGGAGTTAGATTAGAGCGAACGGCTCCCCTGACGTCTCTTCATTAGACTCTACGAGGCCGTTATTCCGTTATGTTACGTGAACCAAACTCTATCTAGTCCAGGTATTCTCACATCCAAGTTGCGATTCCAGGACTTCAATAACTGGCACACGTTTGTCAGGATGTTAGATTGTGCCCGAGTTTATACTACAGCAAGGGTCTCGTAAATTATAAATCCTATTATCATTGTCCATTGTATTCAGACGTGAGGAAACCATTTTTCTGATAACTCTCACAATTTCCAAAACGAATATCGAATTTATTGACATACTTTTATGAGAAATGAGAAAATCTAAAAGAATTCTTTATGTGTTTTAAAACGAGCATCGACTCAATTTTCTGTTGGAAATGAATTTTTAAATAGCCTAAAAAACGCCGGAGGATTTTTCGTTGGGAAAAGATTTAAATTATTCAATGCACTGTCCGAATAATTTTCACAAATGATATATTAATTTAAGTAATTTAACGAACGCTGGTGCTACAAATCACATGAAAACATTATTGTAATTTGTATATTTTCAGCGTAATGAATTTTTAATTAATAAGTGAATTTGTTCTAATGGAACGTATGTCCGAAACATGAATATTTTGAATAATTCAAATTCAATGTTTCAAAATAGAAGAGATAAAATTTCAAACGAATTGAATTTGATGTTAATAAAATTATAATGAGAATTAAAATTATCTCCCAACTCGCTAAAGATAGACATTTCAAATATTTATTTTAATTATAATTGTTAAATTTTTTTGTTTGAATTGTTATGTATAACTTTTCCATCAACGATTTTCATTAAAATTGTATGAACATACTGGACCTTAATGGTTATTTTATCTTTTATCAAAACGAATATTAATCAGTCATTTTACTTGAACTACTAGAGTTTTTACTAAATCCGCATAATATTCGAAAATTGAAATTTAGAAAGATGTATTTCTAGTCTGACTAGAGAAGTCAAGAAAACTTTCCTACTTTTATCGTCCACCTTTCTTTCATTTCTGATTTATAATACTTCATTTCCTCTTTTGAAGAATCCCGCGGCTAACAGCGAACATTTATTCTAGAGATGAAATCAACGACTTTGAAACACGTAGAATAAAAGTCTACAGCCCCTGAGCGTTCTCGATTTCAGACTTTCTACTTATACTCGAGAAATCGTACTTTCTGCAAAGGAAAATCCTTTATCGGAAAGGTTCTACTTGAATCCTGTTCGTCGCCGTTGTTTTGGACGTAACCTTCGCCGCAGTGACTCTCGATAGAAACGAGACCGTAGTAACGGTTGTAGATAATCCCATCGAGTATTCATGCGGCTTTAATTACCGGAACAAAGTTTCAGCTCGATTGGAAAAGTTTCGACGATGCCTGCATACCTGATCGGAGATTCAGAAGGGCGAGAGGAAGGTCGTTGGCTCCCTTAATTCTCCCAGCTCTCGTCCTCTTTGATCGAGTTATCTATCATTGACGATCCATAGTGTTGTCCCCCTCTTCCTATCTCTTTACCAGACAACAAATTAAAATGGGAGCAAACTTTAAATTGACTTGCGAGCGATCATCCCTTCTCTTTTACACAATTCAACCACAAACGCTAAATTCCCATTAAAATGTTTACAGACTCATAACAAATCATTCATTTGAAAAACCAGACGTTCAAGAAAGTTGAGAAATAAAATTAATCGTCTAAATTATACTCTACTTGTTCAATAATAGATTTTACACATGAATTCAAGTTTGAAAAAGAGATGCATTTCATATTGAATAATGGCTCTGGAGTATTTCACTCAAAGCATTAAAAATTCTCGAAGACTGCCACTAAGCTTTCTGACATTTACGACATCCCATCCAGAGGTCATAAAGTCGGAGAATCTTTGGCTATTAGGCTATAAATTCAAGTATGTATCCGAAAATGTGATAAGAAACTATGATACATGAAAATTAGTCAAAAATTTCATGGATCAATGAAAATCGATTAATAAATTCTTACCAAGTAGGGTTATCCGACACTGATGATCGGAACGACATCGTTCCAGTGTCGGTTTTCCAGTAGTGGATTCCGACACTGGACCGACATCGTATGTACAACCGGAACGACGTCGTTCCTATGTAGGGTTCTCAGTACCGGATTGCAGACATAAAAACGGTGTCGATTCAGTAGCGGAATGATCTCGGCAACCCGGTACTGAATTGCAGACCTGAAACCGGTGTCGATTCAGTAGCGGAATGATTTCGGCAACCCAGTACTGGATTGCAGACTTAAAACCATTGTTGAATCGACAATGGATTCCAATTTTTATGGAATATGTATAAATAAAGATGAGCAAAACTCAAATTTCTTAAGTATCAATGGATTTCTTATAATCACTGTTGCAAATTTTATTTTGTAAAATTCATCATACTTATTTTCAATCGAAAATAATGATTTGAATTATGCAATTTTATTGAATTTGGTAATTGGATAAGCTATTCATAAAAATGGTTTCATTAAAAATTCATATAATTTTTTTAGACTTTTTAAATTTGTACTAAAATTCAAGTTAATTTTAATTAATTACGATAACTTATTATTTAATTTTAATTAATTTAAAAAAGTAATTATATACCCTAAATTAATTAAAATAAATTATTAATTAATTTTAATTGATTAAAATTAATTTTTAGTTAATTTCAATCGATTTTAAATCACTTAAATTTGTATTTTTATGTCAATAAATATAAATTTTAGTAAAATTTTATTATTTTTTAGAAAATAGTAAATTTTTGTACTTTAAACTTGAAACCTCATAGTTCCAGAGTAAATTATAATTTAGTAGTCTTTCAATATACCTGAATATCCTTTGTAAGGGATATTTAGAAACATCTGGTAGTCAGCCTCTTATTTTTCGTTGCTTGTCCAGATATGAAATGTCTTACTCAAGTAGTGTCTTATTCTTTTTTGAACGCAGAGGCTGTTTATGTATCGGTGCGGTGAAAAAATGAATGATATAAATAGTAAAATAGAATAAAATCGGAAAAGATCACGCGAGTATATCAGGGAGCATCGTATCTTGAAAAGACATTTAGTGAGAGACAAAATAATTGAAAGTGAGTGTGTATTGAAAAGACAAACGACTCAAGAATTAAATAGTTGTTTTGGAAGTGAAATTTACAGTTCCAATAATATTAGTGAGAATAACTCGAATTTTCATAGTGCTAAAGATATTAACGAAACGCAGGCCCAATATGAGTAAGGAGGGATGAAGCGAAATTGAAAATGGAAAAATTAGTTCGTTTTTATATTTATTAGTATTGATTATAACCTTCGAAATTCGATTTAAATAAGTATTATGAAAACTAAATTATTCTTTATATTTATTGTATTTAAAATTCCGATTCAAATAAGTGCCGTCCTTTGATAATGGAACGATATTGGAGTCCAGTATGGGGACGATATTGAAATCCAGTAACGGAACGATGTTGGAATCCAGTATCGGAACGATCTTGGGATCCTATGTCGGAACGATGTTGGAATCCAGTACCGAATCGGTCTTACATTTCGAAATTCATCCGACACCGAACCAGTGTCGGAAACCGATGTCGTTCCGACACTGGAGTGTCGGCTGCCGACATCGGAACGACAATGTTCCAATACTGGAACCCCACTTGCGCAATTGAATGAAAAAATCAATTTTCCCCAATTTTTGCCTGACTTGAAACGTAGTTTAGTAAAAATGGTAAACTTCGGTTTCTCCGTGTATAGTCATTTAAAATAAAATGTTTCTTTTTATATAATTATTTTGTACAGAGTAACACCCCCCCCCCCCCCCCCCATGCCAAGATTTTTGAAAATCCAATCACATATTTTGAAAAATTAGTATATGCGATAGTAAAGAAAAATTCTGTTCTACACTAAAAAAAAAAAGTCTGCTTAAAACAACCGGAATTCCGGTTAGGCCCTATTTATTTATTACTAAAAAATCTGTTTGGAATAACCAGAAAATAATGCTAAATATGGCTTAACCGGAATTCCGGTTATGTTAACTGGACTTTTTTTGTGTGTAAGAAACGTTATACAAAGTATTATTTTTCGAAAGTTTCAGTTTTTTTCCATAAGAAATAATGATTTTTCTTTTATAGGACACGACTCATAATATCATTTCATGCCTTAAAATCATAGAGAACTTTATTTGCCAGAGACCTAATTTTTGGCATGACAACCACCTTAATTATCGATGATAAAGAAAGAAATTATATCAACCCGTGTAGAAATTACCAAGCCTAGCGCTAGTCTGCAATCAAAGATCTAGCCAGGCTTGGACCCAGCCTGGGCGGTTGATAAACCAGGCCTGGAGTTTTAGACAGATCGCCAGGTCTGGGCCCAGTCTGGAATAAGCCAAAATTTCTGAATGGGAAATGGAACAATCCAAGATATTAAATACCCAATTTTTTATGTTCACTCGACTTAATAGTGCAGAATATTACTAAGGATAGAACGACATCGATCGATAGAATCCATCGATATCGAGACGGTACTGAAGACGAAGATGGAAGTACCAATGACGGTGGAAATGCATAGTTAGAGAAAGGGGGAGGATAGACCCTCAAAGCATAGTATTAGGGTCCATTGTCATTGCACTATGAACGCGAGATGCTATTGTGCATGAGGGTCTTGCTTGTTCCTCGTTTACTCGCAAACAGCAGCAGCAGATTACAGGTGTTAATTGACGTTCGCCGCAGTAAATTGATATTTGCCTCAACGCTTTCTTTGATTGAACCGCAATTTTAATGAATAATCATGCACAGCCCATACACCTCTTGATTACTCACTGTCAACCCAATTATATGCCTAGATACGTCTATTATTTGTTTTTTAAACATGATTATTAAGTAACTGACGTGTCGATTTCAGGAATCACATATCTAGGCGCTTAGTAGTTCAATTTTAAGAAAAATAAGTTTTTTTTTCAATAATAAGAGGACGAATGGACATTCGAGCATCGTTGTAAGGGTTTCAGTCATCGCTTAAAAAACCTTAAAACGTGAGAAAATTTTTGTAATAATGGAAGGAAATTTTTTAATTAGCAAACATAAACAGGGTATCTAGTTCCGTAGAAAAATATTATTTGTGAAAATGTGTATTACTTTTCAATAGTTCTCTAGATACGTAAATTTTTGTTAAAACCATTTATTTATTCTTCCTCTTTCAGGTAAAAAAGGCGTGGGAATTTTAATAATCTCAAAATGTAAAAGCCAAGTAAAAAATCGAAAATATTCGAACCCTCAGAAACAAAAATGACTGAATTGGAACCAAAATGAACTTCTAAACAAACAAAAAAAGAAACATTTTGTTCAAAGGTTCGTTTTGGTCGTTTTTGTTTCTGAGGGTTCAAATCCTTTCGATTTTAGGGAGAGTTTCAAATTGCTTGAAATTGTCCTTTTCAATGTGGATTGGACGTTAAAGTAGTTTTCATCCACGAAAATTAGACCTAAGGCAAAAATAGATAATTTTGCTTTCAAGAATAGCAATATTATTATTGAAGAGCTATTTTGGAAGAGAAAAGATTAATTTACATGAAAAAAATTTGAAATACAGAAAAATAATTTTATTAATAAATTTTATTTTTGACCCAACTTTTTTTTTATCGCTTCTTACCAAATTTTTAATTTTCTTAAATTTTAAAAATAAATTCTTTAATGGCTGAAACCATTAGAAAAACATTTTC
Source organism: Diplolepis rosae (assembly GCA_030998225.1). NCBI lineage: Eukaryota > Metazoa > Arthropoda > Insecta > Hymenoptera > Diplolepididae > Diplolepis > Diplolepis rosae. Next base: position 10,567,480 of record JAPYXD010000698.1, read on the forward strand.
CAAACCGAAATTTTTATAAGCCAATTGCTGAATTTGATAATAATTTATTCATTTTCAAAAATTGGAAATGGTTAAGTTGCAGGAAATCTTTTTCTTGAAAAAATGATTTGTAATTTATTAAAATCGCATAATTTTTTAAAATTTGGTAAGAAGCGAAAAGAAAAAAGTTGGGTCAAGAATAAAATTTATCAATAAAATTATTTTTCTGTATTTCAAATTTTTTTCATGGAAATTAATCTTTTTTTTTAATTTGAGTTTGTAGTGATTTAAATTTGAATTCTTTATAAAGTATAGAAACTAATCTCTAATAATTTATGAGTGAAATTTTATTGAGAATCTAGGGAATCGATTTACACCTTATTCTTGAATCAATTAAATTTCAATCATTTATATTTGGTGTCAATGCGGGTACTTTTGGGTTAAATTTAAACTTAATCCTTGACAAGTGCTTTCAATTTGAGTCATTTAATCAAATTTTTTTTAAATTTTGAAGCCCTTCACATTTGAAAGAATAAAATAAAAATCGGTTTTTGGCTCTTAAATTTTCAATGAATAAAATTAAACGTTGATTTTCTTCTTTAAAGATTTCTTTTCAGGTAAACAATTTTGTTCAGAAATTCTCCAATAAACCCATTCTTATCAGATTTTCAAATTTCAAATTGTTTTAATTTGGTGTTTATTGAATTTAAAAGATAGTTACCTTATTTTTTTCGACAGTTAGAGATTATAAAACGGCAACAATAGAAACGCACCTGAAACAGAACAAAACATTAATCGATTAATACATGTGTGTGGAACATTTTCACCACAAAACCCACTTTATTTCGACAAATTAATTCTACATTTTTTTCTATTTCTTTTCCGGACAACAAATCAAGCAATTTTCTAAAATTGATGCTGGGACATTTTCACAGAGACTGAAATTTCAATTTATCCAATACTTCTCGGAAATTAAGGAGCGCTAAAGTTTAAACAAATTGGGCAAGGCGACTGATGAACATAATGGTCAGTTTTGCTCACATGCACGTTATTTACGATTTATCGTCTGCAGGCGATCACGATGGTTCTTAACCTTCTTGATCTCAAAGCAGCCGCGAGGCGACGAAGAGTAATCACAGTGATCACGTGAGAGAGGATCTCAAGGACGTGAGATCAAGCAGCATTGATACGTAACAATAATACGATAACACTGATTTGATTCACCTGTGTAAAGATAAAAGCCCAAACCACGTTATGGTTCTATGACTTGACGAGTAGTTACGATAAACGTTCATATGCATCACCCTAATGTAAGCACCTGCTGATTGCCACGTGTTCTGGGACATCCGTTGACCGTTGACGATACGCTCATGAACTTAAAAACCGTTATATTCCGTTACGAACCTTAACGAGATTTTTCGTCACTTAGCAAATAAGATTGAAATCTCTTTCTCATCCAAAAAGCAAACATTTAAACGATTCGTTCACACATTTTCAACATAAAAGTTAAAAATCTGATATATAGATATATATATTTCATTTTTCCATTGCTATTATTATGAATGTAAATTATTAATTTTATTGTTATTAATTAATGTTAATGTTATAAAATACTAAATTTGTTTTTGATTCCAAATGGAAAAGGAAATTCAATTTACTCAAGGCTCTAACAGCCTTAAGAAACACATTTTCATCGTGAGACACGAGCTTCGCGCTCGATTTTCTGTATAAATTTCTGTAACTTTCTAATAAATTGCACGATTAAAATAATTTATTTTCTTCCAAATATCTCAATAAGGAAAAACAATCGTAGACTTTATTTAAGTAAACGATTTTGAATTTCAACCTTTATTTCGTGTCTCACATATTTTGGTTAAAAAATGGAATTCTTGATTTTCAATAGTGTTTTTAAAATATCAAAACATAAAATATACATCCTGTCGAAAAATGTCCTAATGAGAATTTGTAGACCTCATTCAAGAAAACAATTTTCCATTTTAACGTTCTATTCGTATCTCACATATTCTGTTTAAAAAATGGAATTTTTGGATTAAAATCGTACTTTTTAAAATTTTAACGAAAAATATACATTTGATGAGTACTGTGCCAGACAAAGTTTGTAGACCTTATTCAAGTAAACAATTTTGCATTTTTACGTTTTTTTCGTATTTCACATATTGCGGTTAAAAACTTGAATTTCTGATTTTCAATAGTATTTTTATAAACTAAAAAGAAAACTATACATCATGTAAAAAAATGTAGCGTTTCAGATTCGTAGATCTTTTTGTAGTAAACAATTTTGTATGATAACGTTTTTTCGTATCTAGTATATAATTTAACGAGGAAATGGAATTTAGATATTGGTTTTTTTCAAGCTTTAAGGCGGCAGACCTAGTTGGAACGTCCAAAAAAAGCAATTATTTAGGATTTTTTTGGTCACGCATTAAAATAATTAATAAAAAGTGTTTTCCCACATAAAAGATATGTATTTCAAGAAGATATTTTAAATTCTTTATAACTAAATATTGAGAAATACGTGGGATATAGCAAATTTGCGAGGGTTACAAAAAAATAGATTTTGCGGTGATCACTGTAGCTCGTCACTGGATCATCTGAAATTTAAAAAAAAGGAATTATTAGTTAATGACATAATGCTCCGGATGGACGAAGGGATTTGAAAAATTTTAATTTTTCGGAAAATGGTAGAGGTTAAAATTCAAAGTTGTTAATTCGACCAAACATTCACTCACATTTTCGGCTATAAAAAAAAATAATCATAAAAAAAAAATCCTTCGTCCATCCGGAGGATAATTATATATAAAATAAGTGAGAACAATTCCAAACTGATCGGTGAAGCCGTTCTCAAGTTACAGTGATCACCGACTTCGAAAACATGGTTTCGAGAAAAACGCGTTTAAAGTTTTGAGTACGATTTGCATGAAAATAAAAAATATAATTTGGTAATTACACTGAATCGTCTATACACGTGTGCTCGACGTTTCACGACCAACTGCTTCTAAAGTAGTTATTATTAAAAGATATATTAAAAAATATATTATAATATATATTTAAGATTATTGTACCTTATATTATATATATATATATATATATATATATATTTTATGGATCAGAGACGGCTCCATTCAAAGTCATTTATCTCCATAAATAATAATCCGATTCGTCTGTGATTTTCAGAGAATACTTTTGAAATATTCTACTTTCAAAAAATGCAAAAAAAATGGAGTTTTTCCAAATTCTAACTGGGTCTGCCTCCTTAACATACTGTAACTTTCCTAATTTTAGTTTAAGCGAAAAATGTTATTAGGATAATTAGTATATATTTATGAGCACAGTCAGAAATCAGTATTGGAATTTTTCAAAAACGCAAAAAATGCTCCTATTTTGACTATTTTTCTGACTCAGGATGTCTCAAAACGTGAATATTTGATGAAAATTTCAAGTTATTTTTCACATAAAACCAACACCTTCTCATATAATAAAAATGTAAAAACAGTATTTTGTGATTTATCAGGATGTAAATCGAATTTTAATTCCATAAAAAGTGGTTACGAATATACATTATATTATTAAATTTGTAATGTTTGATAATTGGCTTTAGGGTCCATAAATGAAAAAAAAACAGTAGTTTTAATCAAACGTTTCGAATCTGATTGGAGTCCTCATCAGTGATCTTTATTTCTAGAATATGAAAAAAATAACTAGTGAATATTACGCATGTGAGACCCACTTTTGAGTTTAACTTTGGTATTGTGTGAAGAATATAAATATGAGAAAATTTACATAAAATTATACGTAAACATTTTTTGTGGAAACACAAGAGAAATCTTAAAAATTAATATTGAAAGATAACACAGAAATTGTTTAAAAACATCTGAGATAAAAAAAAACTAGACACGTTTATGTACAAAAATAAAACTTAAAATTGTAGATGCAAGTATATAAATGTGAGAAAAAAATAACTCAAAAAATACACAAAAAATTTCGGTAAAAACTTCGATAAAACTTCAAAAAACATTGATTGAGAAACATGAAAACTATTCCACGTTTATGTATAAGTGTATTTTTAAAATGTAGATGTATAAAATATGAAAAAAACCTTAAAAATCTTAGAAATAAGCAAACAAAACATCGATAAAGACTTCGATAAAACTTCAAAAAAACTTCGATGAAAAAGCGTGAAAATTCTTTGGGATTGCGTGAAGAATAAAAGCATGAGAAAATTTACATAGAATTATACATAAACATTTTTTGGGAGCACAAGAGAATTCATAAGAGAATTAATATTGAAAAGTAAAACATACATTTTTAAAAATCATCTGAGATAAAAAAAACTAGACACGTTTATGTATAAATGTAACTTAAAATGTGGATTTGAGTACATAAAAAATGTGAATAAATAACTCAAAAAAAGCAAAAACTCGATAAGAAACACCTATAAAAACTTCGATAAAAATTTAAATATCATTCTAAAAGGATTTTAAAATAAATCCATCTAAGGCATTTATATCATTATACTTCCGCTATCAAATTTTATTTAGTTTAAAAATGTATTCAATGCAAGATTTTAAGAAGTTTTGTCGTGAACTGTGACTTTCCAAAAGGTGTTTACGAAGCTTTTCACCATCAATGTGTGTCAGTTTGTGATGTACTTGAAAAGTCAAAGTGGAACCTCCTGATAATTCGTTGTGTCAGATCGATACAAGTTATGCGGGCATCGAAGACTTTTCACTTCGTCTTGAAAAACCCCACTTAAATTACACGTAGTTCAAGAAATGTGCTGTTAGCAACTAAGGGTGAAAGATGCACTCAAGTCGAGTCAGCGTCACCTGTGATCCTTCCGTTGTTTAGCCAGTGCTTGACTTCCGCTTTGTAGCACCACTTACCGACTGCCACCTCAAGTTCATCTTAGACAACTTGGCTAGCACTTGCTAGGATACTGGGTGTTCTTTTTTCAAATTCTTCTTCTATGACTACTTCTACCTCTTGAGAATTATTTTTCCAACTAACGTACTGTAAGTATATTGCTCCCATAGTTATTGGATTTTTCCACTTTTCCCACCGACGTGACCGAAAAAAGACTTCTATCCGATCTTGGCTGGTACTGCTAGACATAGGAGGTAAATGTTTAAAATACAAGAATCTTATAAAACAGTAAGAAAGTATATAAAAAGCGGAAAAATATAGGAATTATTTTTATTAGAATTATTGAAAACAATTTTCATATTATTTTATTTCCCAAAAGCCGAATTTACAAAAAGAGTAACTTACGAACCTAAAAAATTATTTGTAATATAGAAACAGCTTTTACAATTTGAATCAATGAGATTTTACTAATAAAATAACTGTAAATGGGTTACTTTTTTATTTCAGTTAAATTTTTACTAGCAACTAGTGGTATTTTACTGGAAAACGGTGGAACTTTACTGAAATTGATGGGTAAAACGAATTTCACTGATCAACTTCAATGAAAATTTTACTGTTACTCAGTGCAGTACCGCTGATTGTCAGTAAAATTTCCGTAAAATGAAAGAGTAAAAATCGAGTACAATGATATTCCCTCCGTAACAACTTTAGATACATATGCACGTATAATAATTTTATATTATGTGTAACAGTTTTTAAAGCAAATAACGACAGAAAATCAGTGATTATAAATCAAGAGGGGCCTAGGTAAGTACTACTGGCCATCTTAATTACAGTCCTCCTGCAGGTTGTTCCACACGAAGCAAACGGGCATTTAGCGAACCATGACGAAGACATCCGGTCGCACGCCCTACACGCAAGCACTTCGTTTCAAGAATAGATAAACGTACAAGACAATGAGATAATAAAGGGGAAAGAGAATAGAATAACACAGGAGACGAAATTTCTTAGGTTGGCATCTATTGCGTTGATTTTCAAGATGTAAACTGATATGAAATTTTTGTAGTAGAATTTAATTTTTATAGTTGATTAATCTACAAATAAAAACAAAGATACTTTCATTTTAATATTTATTCACGATTTTCAGACAATTATATAGGCTAAGAAATCGCCTATTTGATTCTGTAACCTATTCCTAAAAGTATTTGGAGTAAGTTAAATTACATCGAAAGGGATGCGTTCAATATGAAAATATTACTTTCTTTTGTATTCTACTATATATTATGGTATTAATTATTATGTCTATATTCAGAGCCTCTCAAATTATTATTATATTATATCTCTGTTATTAAAGATACGTTACTTTTAATTTAATGAGGAAGAAACCAATCAATTAATATTTAAAGAATTTGAAAATCTTTCTGTGAAAAAAAAACGCTTTCGACCACGCTGGGATTCGAGCACAGGCCTTTCGATTGCCGGCAGGCAGTGACAAAAATTTCAAACTCAAGTAATTAATTTTCAATCAATAAATATCAAAAAAATATATCTTTCATCGTTCAATGAACGTTTAAAACTGTAAGTACATAACCGCGGAAACATAAAATATTTCCTTCGTTGATCGCGTTCGAATTTTAAACTTTTGATATCCTGTGATGCGGAGCAAGACTTGCGAGCATTCTACGATCTACGCTTTTCTAGAACTTTTGCTTAACCTCGTGTAAAACGAAGATCCTCGTATTTAACGGCGGGACAAAGGCGAAAGAGCGCTTTCTGCGGTACACAAAGATAGAAAAGCATTTATCGTAAAGATTGCTATAACGCTTATACTTGTAAAATATCGTAAAAATAAAATATTCACCAATACGAAAACACTGTTTACGTGGCAGAGCACAAGTTTAGTCGCATTTTCCTGTATTTTGTCATTTTGAATTTCTACCCTGTTTACTTTACCAAAGGATATCCGTTGCTCGCGAAGCTTATCATGATTTACGGATACGAATAGAGTAAGTCAATTTTTACAGAATTTATTAAGGCCATGGGCCATGCAGGTCAATTGAACAATTCTGTGGCTAAGCGGCAGAACCGAATAAGTCACATAATTCGACTTTCGAGAAATCGCACTTTTGTTCTTAACAAAAAACATTTTTTTATAAAGTTAATGTATTAGTTAATAAACTCTATGAATTTTGATTGCTTTATGTTTTGTTATCTGCCTGAAAATAACTCATAAAAATGACACTATTTTTGGAGGCTCAAAGGTGATGAGGCCATAAGAATTTTTTGAAAAGAGATTCGTATTTAAAAGCAGCTAGAAAAGATGAAAAAGGGTTTCTTAAATTTTGGTGGTCAACTGTATGGAGCAAGCCATATTTTTAAAACTGGGCGAACTCATTCAATTTCCGTCCGATCGACTTAAAATTTTAACTGTATATTCCATAATAATTTTTCCATCAAAGTACGTAATATTTTTACGATATTTTGAAAATTGTTGATTTCGTACTCGATTTACCACAACAGTTTTACTTGAAAATCCAGACGTAATGTTAAAATTATCGTCTTGTTGTTGATACTTCACGCTTTTAGATTAATCAGTTTGTATTTGTTTTTCAACCAAATTTTATTTTTTTTCATCACATGTATATTATAGTACTCGAATCAGATTTTTTATTCTTTTTATTAGATTTCCAAAAAAATTCCTTAATTATACATGATTTTACATGTTATCCCTTAAGGGGGTACTGTGGTAATAATGGCCTTTTTTCAAGAATTTTATTTTTGCACAAATTTTTATTCTGTAGTCAAAATATTTTTGTACGTTTTAGTACACATTATGGAGAGTATAAAAAAATTTAGGTTGTTAATTTTTGTTAATATCCGGTGTAGATATAGGGGACCATAGGACGCCATGTTTAAAAGTGGTGCCCATGATTTCTCCATTGTGGATGATCTGAAACATACGAAATAAATTTTATTTTGAAGTACATATGAATGGCTATCTCATGACCCTTGAATAAAAAAATATCTTCATAAATAAACAAACAGTGCAACTTTTCATTCTTTTTATTTTTTTTCGCCTGTTTTTTGTAAATAATTGTGTCATAACGTTGTTAAATATTAACTTACAGTAATGGTCATGGGTCATTCCATAGCCAGGTGTTTTCTGAACATTTAAAAAAAAAAGTAGGCAAATCGGCCAAGTAGACGGGCCGGAATCGTGGGCACCAGTTCAAAAAACACAGTTTTGAGAAAAACACAGTTAAAGATTTTGCAAAAAATTATCACTATCATCATCATAAGAATGGTGATAAAAATTATTTTTTCACAACTTGAATATCGCATTATATGTTTTTTGGGTCGCTGATCATGAATCTGCTATCAAATTTATGAAATTAATTTGTTCGAACAATTTTTATAAATAAATTTTCTCAAGTATTGAAACATTTTTCAAGTTGCATATGCTTTATCCGCGCGCTCGACCCCTTGCGGCAAATCTCATTTTTTATCACTTTTCGATATCATCTGAAGTACAGGGAGGTTTATACATTATACTTTAGGGTTTAAAGTAACCGAAACTGCAAAAAAACAAATTTCGATTTTTTGAGAAAAGATTACCATAGTACCCCCTTAAAGGGTTCAGTCAATAGCAAGAATATTTTTTAATTGATTTCTGGTTTCATCGGGATATGTAATTATTTTATACGATGTTTTTGTTAATGATTGGCTTTATTATTTGAGGGTCGATACAAGTCCTAATTTTACGTATATGTAATTATTTCAGTAAATTAAAATCCAAACCCTAAATAACAATTTTTTAGAGCTCTTAATTAACAATTGTAGACATTCAGCGCATTATGATTCGAAGCTATAATAATGGTTCTTCACGAAAAGTATATGATGAAGGGAATCTATGTTCTCTGTTTTCTCACAAGTTAAGAAAAGTGTCTGCCTTCTGCTACGAAGAAGAGAAATGGTCTCGGCGCCGGTGTTTAGGTGGCCGTTGCTGTTAAGCAAAAGAGCAACAGTTTGTTTGATCAGTACTTTTGTGAATTCAGATAGCATAAAATGATTTATAACTTCTACCATGTTGCATTTATACAATTGATAAATCCGTATTAAATTAAAATTTTGTTTCAATGCCTGCACGGAGAAAAATGGTTATTTGACTATGAGAAGCAATCTTATATATTCAGCTGTGATATCTAGATATTCAACTGTAATATATAAAATATTAATTTCTGCATGTTGTGATATCTTAGGTGTTGCAGCTGATTGTCTGAAAATTACAACTAAATATCCATTTTTCTCTGTGTGGATTGCACTTTTACACGAAGAAAAAATGTGCTACCGATTAATTATCAAGATGCACATAAATTATTTATTTAATTTTAATTTTTTTTCGATTTTTTTGACCTATCACACCAGACTACACCTTTAATTAAGATTACAAATAAGTTCAGAGTTTCTAGGTCTAATTTTTATTTTAATCCAATTAAAATTCATTTTAACTTATTCTATTAATGTAATTATTATTATATTATTTTTATTATTATTACAAATAGAACACTTGAAGAACAATGATAGCCTAACTATTTATTTTTAACATAGGATTAAATTTCAAAACAAAATTAATCTGAGAAACTCTGAAATTTAAAAAAAAGGTAAGATAAAACTTTTAAATCGCATGAACAACTAATTTCATCTACATATAAATTCATCGAGCTTTAATCAGTTAATGAATTTCTTCTTCGTTGCCTTCAAGTTCTTATTGCTTTTCCAATTGAATTTTCCGTTTCTTTTCCTTTAATTCTTGCATTTTGTCTGATATTTGTCTTTTTCTCAAATTTTCTTTTCTTTTTTCCTTCTTTTTGTTTTTGACAGCATCTGAATGGTCTTAAATAACTAATAAGAGTTTGATATATAGAGGCTACTTCAAAGTTTCAAGTCATTTTTTCAAAACTCCAAGAATTTTACAGGTTTTCCAGAAGTTTTTCAAAATTCAATGACTTTTCCATGTCCTCCAGGTCGTTCAGGTCTTGTAGCAACCCTGAAGATTATTTTGCGTCGACTTAAAGTCAACGTTATAACTATAATTTAAGAAAAAAAAATCGTTTTGAACTATTTTTACCAATATTCATTGCACTATTTTCAGTAAATAGTTTAACATTAATTATTCTTCTTTTCTTGTGTGAATTAATTCTTCTTGTCGAAAGATGAAGAATTCCTTCTGAGCTCATATCTGTTACTTGCTTGTGTAAAGACCATGTAAGGGTAAAAGACTCATAGTTATTAAATCACTAAAATGATATTCGTGCTCTGGATGGACTTTTATTGCACTAAATAAATTAGCATTACCGATAAAATTTTTGAAACTATCGTCAAGTTTTATACGAGGGGCCGTTCACTAGAAGAAGCAATTATTTTCCATACTTATAATCCATTCAGAATCAGTGACTCGTCGAAATATGTTTCAGAATCATATGGGGAATCAGCTTGATTCAGTAAAATCTTAGAGATTGATTCTGAAAGTTTGAAAGCCGCGTTCATCAACAAGATTCAGAAAAATCACCGGGAATCGAGTGAGTCAGCTCGAGTTAGCTTGAGATCACTTGAGATAAATATGCTAGATTTGTGTTTACATGCGCTACCATCGACCATAGATGATTACTTACGTTAGGTTTGCGATTGTTTACTGTACAGGGTTTTCCAATTAGAGGTTTCATTTTGAATAGCCCGCTATTTTGGCAGCTTTCATAATAAGAGGTTTCATTTTTTGACAGATGCCAACTAAAAACTATTCCATTAATAAAAATGAAACGATACACGCTTCAACAACGCATTAAAATTGTTAAAATTTAATACAAAAATGCATGAAAATGAACCTGAATTGGAGGCTACGTTAATAAGCAGAATTGTCGCATTTGGGGCTCGGAAAACCCAAAAATAATTATTAAAAAGCCTCTCTATCCGCAACGTGTAACTGTTTGGTGCGGTTTTTGGGCAGGAGGGATCATTGGGCCTTATTTTTTTGAAAATGGAGCTGAAACGATTGTTTCGGTGAATGGATTGCGCAATCGAACCATGATTAATGAATTTTTATTACCAGAATTGGAAAATATGGATGTGGACGATGTTTATTTCCAAAAAGACGGCGCCACGTGCCACACAAGTGGCGAAACCATTGGTCTTTTTCGTAAAAAGTTTCCAGATCGAGTGATTTCTTGAAACGGCAATTACAATTGACCGACGAGATCATGCGATTTAACTCCTCTAGACTTTTTTCGTTGGGGTTACGTGAAAGATAAGGTTTATGATGATGCTCCTCAGCGAATTCAAGAACTCCAAGAGAAGATTCGTGCCGTCATCGATAATATAGAGCCCCAAATGTGGGAAAATGTAATGGGAAATTTCTTTAAAAAAAAAACGTAGCCGTGGAGGCCATATGAATGATATTGCTTTTCAATATTAATGGCAAACTTTCCGCTAAAGAATGAAATAAAAATCAAATGATTTTTCACAAAAAGCACGCATTTTTCTTATAAATCAAAATTAAACCTCTAATTGGAAAACCCTTTATATACGCTATACGACCTTGGATAAATTAGACTAAATAATTTTCAAATAATAAATGATAATTGAATAATCAGCTAATTTATGTTTTTAAATCTTCTCAAACATAAATCTAAAATGAATAGACTGTAGAGTTTTATTCCACTGTACATGGTATGTAATTATTCGATGTTTACAACTCATGATATTAGTAGCGAATGACTCCATAGTATATCTTAAGTATTATAAAGGAAAAATATTCAATTAAATTATTCATTTGTTTATACTCCGTGTAATGTATGATATACTTGTATATCATACGTTTGCATACCATATTAATGATGAAATGTGACAATTAATAATTGAGCTGCAATCTGCTGAAACGATTAATTTTATCTAGAATGAGTAAATCCACAATTCTGAAGTGATAACAATTTTGGATTAGTTTATTGTTTATTGTTTAGTCACAGGTGAAAACTTTAAACGTTTAGATGAGGTGTGTCCACAGTCTGAAATCGGGTACTCGTGTGTTATTTGGAAACATTCCTCATTATAGAGAAACATGTATAAAACAATGTCAGTTTCTATACAACGCAAATTTCCTATTGGCGATCTGTCTAAAACCATTCCTATAAGTTTATCTCCTCGAAACACTGGACTACCTTTAAATTTCTAGAATATGAAAAAGATTAGATTTCATAAACGTTTTTATGGAATAAAGATACGTAAAAATACATTTTTTTTCATTTTCAAATAGTCATTTAAGTAAAATACATTTATGACTGATTTAAGGAGGTTGGGTAGATCACTTGCGGGGCAGGCGGTGAGAGGGGTATGCCTATGCTTATACACGGGCGTTCGGTAGTGTGACCAACCTTAGATAAAAAAATTATAAGATTTTTTTTACGCTATTTACGTATCGATGTGCAATAAAGTGTAGTGTAAATATCTTGTTTTAATATTAAACACCAGCAAATTCATGTTTTATGTGAAATAAAGTTTATTTTTATCAACTTGAAGTTCTTTGAAATGACGGAAAGCAACGCTTTGGCAACGTTGTGTTGTTTGAACTGGTTTTTTGTATGCATATAAATAATTATTCTATTTAAATATCAGCTCCTTTTTTTAAAAATTCTACCAGAGATCGATTTTTTTACATACAACCTTAAACACTATAATCAACCGAACATTGATTAGTCTGTAAGTATTGAAAAAATGTTCTATTATATGTATCTATTATAAAAAATGAAAAAATAAATAAAAGTGATTAAGCATGTAATGTTTCATAAGTACGTTGTTTATTTACAATGAATCCTGTGTATCTGTATTACTATTATAATATAGCAGATACCGCAGCGTTGCCACACTTCTTGATGACGGCTGACCGTTTGCCCCAAAATAACGAATATATTTTCTTCAAGTTAAATTATCTAAATAACTACATTGTAAGTGCACATTTTTTTTGTTTCAAAATATTCAGAAATATTCAAAGTTCATATTGCAACTGAGCTTCCAATGAGTTTATCATTTTTAACAAAAATATTGAAGGGAGATTGATGGACTTCAGTTTTCTCCCATAAGAGCCCATGTATAAGAGGACTATTTTGACATTGATTTTCTCGAAAACTGCATTGTCAATCCTTTTAAAATTTTTACGTGATTTTCCTTTAATATTAATCAGTGGATTGTGAATGTTTCAAAAGTTTTTAATCATTTTCATTCAACTACCCAACCTCCTTAAAATTTTATTACATGAATTGTTGTGATTCGATATACTTACAAGAGGGGTCATTTCGGTTTCATTCAGAGTAAATAAATGCGGTATAATTTTATTAGGAATAGCAAAGTGTATATCCCTTCCACTTTCTTGGGCTGCAAACAGAAAATGTTCAGTGCCAACAAAATAATCATAAGGCCATGTTCTTAGTTATGTACAAAGCTGAACATTTGACTTTAGTAATTGCAACTGCAGTCTGTAAGGTTTATTGAAAACTGGACTTTATGTATAAAGCAGATGCATATAAAAGAGCAAAAACGGTTTGTTTGGTACAGAGAATATATTTTAATGATTAGTTTCCAAAAAACTTTACAAATTGTAATTACAATTACCGCCGTCATGTGTTCCCATTCGACCACGGTCTTAACATCTCAATATACATAAAATTTTTGAAACAAAAAAAGGATTTGCTATGAAAACGAAGTAATGTCATTATACATTTGAATAAACCGAGAACATTTTTTTTCGATAAGTATATTCTAATAGTAGAAAAAAATAAAACTCATAAAAATTGAAGCCAGCTAAGATTCTCTGCGCTGATTAAACGATCAACAATTCAATCATTTGAAATAACCCAGTAAGGTGAATGTCCCAATTAGTGACCATGTAAGGAATCGACAGTGGACTGAAAATAGGCTGATATTGATCAAGTTTGTTTTTTCTTGTGATTGTTTATTTTTCCAGCTTGTTTTATCATATTCTACATTAAAAAGTAAGCATTTGCACTTTAATCCTTTCGAAATTAAGATGTATCATAAATTATGATCGACATGTTTTTGACTCAATTAGTGACTACCAATGTTTTCGTGGGCCGTATTAGTGACCAGTGTTTGACCCAATTACTGACCGCTATTACAATACATATATACAATATACAAGGTGCGCAATTTAGACCTTCGGTATTTCAACATTGAATAACTATGACACTTTTCAGCCGATTTTGGCAAATGAGCAAGATTTGTTTAGGATATACTTTACCATTTATTTCAAATTAGTTTTAGAACACAACGTCGATTAAATGACCACCTCCATTCGATACACAAAAAGCAGCTCTTTTTCGCGTATTCTGCATAACATTGGTCAGCATTTCGGGCGTTATTGACGAAAGAAAGTACCACCGCGGGGTCGGCGGCGCTGTTGTGCCGAAGCAAGTATGGCCGCTACCACGAACAAAATAGCAATGGAAGTATAGGTAAAATCGTGATTTTTCCTAAATTACGCGAGTGAAGCCGAAAAATGTTGACGATATCGCTGGAGGAGTTATGCAGATACACTGCAGCAACTCCTACAACGCGAAATATGCGCGAAGGCCAAGAAATGATAAATTCTGGCCTCTTAATTATGTGCGGGGTAACGGAAAGAACCGCTGCAAACATACAGTTATACGATTTATGTTTGCAAACAAGCGGAATAACATCTGAACCACATGTTGTGACCGGGAATTTAACAGTTAAATCGTCCGTTTACTTAAAAAACAATGACATTTTCGTTAAAGAGATGGATTGCTCCTGCAAAGCTGGCTCAAGCCACTGTTGCAAGCACATCGTAGCTGTCTTACTGTTTTGTAACCAGTATGTGCTGTATATGATTTTAAAATGAAAAATATTTATTTTATTTGTTTCTTTGAATATTTTGGATTATTTCATACTTTCTTATTCCAATTTTTTAGAAATAATGTGCTTGAGTTGGAAGTGGTATCTTCGACAGATAAAAAGTGCGCGTGGAAACGCCATAAAGAACCGGTCTTAGAACAATTTAAAGCTCTTCCGTCTGAGACTTTCTGCTGCATAAAGTCAGACAGATTACCTCCTCTTTCACGAACAAGACTAGCTCAAATCAGGAAAAGATTAATTGATTGTGACGATAGGACCGCAATTTCAAAGCACAATTTGGAACGCAACAGCGTCCACCACCGCTTGCTTTCCTATACCCGGTCGAGAATTCCATTTTATTTACAACACGGTAACTATTAAAAATTCACCACACGGAATTGATTAAAAAATAAAAAGGCAAATAACTCAATTACGCCTTATGACAACATTGAAGTTTGTCCGTAGTAGCGGCCATTTTGTGTAGTTCGTGAAATCACCGCCAGTGTCGCATGCTAATTTACTAGTCTCAATAGCAGCTATTTCGGCTCGTATGTTACATTTAAGTTCGTCAATTGTCTTTGGCTTGCTGGCATAAACTTTGCTTTTTAAATAACCCCAAAGAAAATAGTCAGGTACAGTTAAATCCGGAGAACGAGGAGGCCACTCCAAATCGCCATTTTTCGACACAACGTGTCCCGGGAAAAGTTTTCACAATTGAACGATTGTTTTCAATGTAAAACGCTACGATTTCAGCGCTTTCTTTCTATGTGTATTGACTCATGGTTAAAATGGTACTGAATGACGTTTCAGAATCGTGCTCATTTGTCAAAATCGGCTGAAAAACAACAGAGTTATTCAATGTTTAAATACCGAAGGTCTAGATGGCGCACCCTGCATATACAATACTATTTACTGATTGTTAAAATTGATATTCTGTGAAAGAATAATTCAAGTAACAAAAATTTACGATAAATTATAAGTGTATGAGTGGTTAAAATCAATTCAAATCTAAGCAATGATTAACAGTTATTTGGTGGTCACTAATTAAGACAAAAAAAACTGTGTTCCTATTAGTGACTCTTATTACAACGGATACACAGTCACTCGCGATGAATAATTTCCCGGTGAACAATCCATTTGAAAGTTAAGTCAGTGAAATAAAATTTGAATGCAAAAATAATGTTTGTTCAGTCTGTTACTGGCAAAGGATACTGGATTACTTCAATAACATCAGAATTTTCAATACTTTGATGCAAATGTTCATATTGAGGGACATGCATACATTTTTTGTACCAATTACAGACCGGGCGCAAAAATGTACAAAAAAGTCACCTTTTGAGTAATTGCGATTTTTCTCACTTGTATGAGCTTTCCTCACTCGAAACCACACTTTATAAAAGTGACCAACTGCAATATTAATCTCGATAACTATTTTTGACGTAAGCGAGCTCACCGAGATTGTTATTTTCAGCAGCCATCTTGAGCATGTAACATTACAAAATTTGAGGTACGCAACTTTAAATTCGATTATGATTTTGTGTTATTCGTGAATTTATGTATATATGATTTTATAGTAAAATTTAAGAAATTTGAGATTTTTCAATGATTTTATTAATGATTTCAAATTAGTTGTGTTCGCAATTTTGCGAATTGATAATGCCTACATTATCGGAGGGTCATTAGGCGCGTATCAGATAGGATACGTTGCCGACAGGTGTCCTCGTAGACAATTTCAAATTCTTATATCGCAAATAATGCAAATTAAATCCCAGCGCAGTCGAAAGCGCCTTTTTTCCACAGAAAGATTTCAAATTCTTTAAATTTGATTTAATTAATATTTAGTACAAACATATCAATTAATTATCCCGGCGAATAACAATGTGGGTCACTAATTAAGATATAGACATTAATTGGGACATTTACCTTACAGTTTTCATAATAATATTTCCTTTGAAACAATTATCTAGGTATTCAAACGATTTTGGAATAAAATTTTGCTGCGTATTAATGACAATAATTTAGGAAAAATATGACATAGTGAATTCTTTGACAAGTTTCTTTACCCAAGTATCAGGGACGAATTAAGTCAATTTGCCGTCCTAGGCAGTTGCAAAATTACCGTCTCTCACTCACCTCCTTCTACTTACCTAGTTATTTTAACGTTTCGATATATATACTACTGTGGGCAAAAACTAAGGTGAATTTTGTTATAAAATGAAAAATCTTTATTTATTTATCCAAATCAATTTCCTTCCCTTTCACAATAATCCCCTCCCGATATAATGCACTTATGCCAACGTTTTTCCCAATCGTCAAAACACTTGTTAAATTCAATTTCCGGAATTGGCTTCAACGCTTTCTTCGATTCGGCTTCTATCTCTTCAATCGTGTCAAAACGGTGTCCTCGGAGTGGTCTTTTAAGTTTGGGGAATAGCCAGAAGTCACACGGTGCCAAATCAGGCGAATATGGTAGTTGCGGAACGATATGCGTTGAGTTTTTGACGAAATGGTCACGAAGAACGAGTGCAGTGTGAGACGGCGCATTATCGTGATGCAAAAACCACAAGTTGTCTGCCCAAAATATCTTTTGAAACGGTGTTGAGTGATCCTCTTGAAATTCCAATAGTGTCAGCAAGGTCATTAATTGTCAATCGACGATTTTTGTGCACTAATTCTTTGATTTCATTGACGTGTTGCTCGTCAATTGATGTTGATGATCGTCCGGGGCGTTCCAAGACATCAACACGTTCTCTGCCTTCTTTGAAGTCTTTGTACCACTTATAAACATTTTTCTGTGACATGGTCAAATCACCGAAGACCTTCTGCAACATTCTGAACTTTTTCGCAACTGAAATTTCATTCCGCAAGCAAAATTGAATGGCACTTTTTTGCTCAACAAATTTAGACATTGTAAAAATTGAAAAAATCACTTTTAGTCGTTTAGAAAACACAAGCGTAAGTATGTAAAAAATTATGACATTGAGATGAAATTTAGCACAAATGTCAGTAACAGTAGGACCAACGTAAAAATGAAAGAGTTTGCCCAAATCGGTTAGCCCGCGAAGTTTAAATTAAAAATTCACCTTAATTTTTTCCTACAGTAGTATATATATTGATACAAAAAAAATAAAGTTCATTTGTAGTGTTTTAAGAATGTATTAGGCTTTTACGCTTTCACATGAAAAGTTCTATTTTGAATCACCCATGTAGAATTTTTCCGCGTTTCTTATTGAACACATTTTTTCCCGAATTTAATTCAGCCCTGGCTCAGTGAAAATTATTTATAAAATAAACAGAAACAACAAACTTTTTCAGATCAAAAGTTTTTCATATGTAATAAAGATTTGAAACATACATGTAATTGTCCAACGCCTAGTTGATACTAAAGTAACTTCCCCTGCTTCTAGCATTTTAGGACAGACATCCACATGTGACATACTGCTGAGTTCTGGAGCATGTATCACGTGTTCTAACTGTGCATCTTCAAACTGAAACAAAATTTTATTTTGATAACTGAATTTATTAAATGACTTTCTACCATGAAATAATATTCATACACTGAGAAAAAAATGCTATTGAATCAATAGCATTTCTTTCCAAAAGCATGTATATCACGGATTCAATCAATATGCTATAGAACTAGTAACATATTTATTGGTTCTTGTAGTATATTTTTATGAATTCATAGTATACATGCTTTTGGAAAGGAATGCTTTTGATTCAATAGCATTTTTTTCTCAGTGTATCATTCGGTAATGAAGTCTTGAATTTTGTATAAAACTACTCACGGTTATGATTGCCATGTTGCCATGATATATTTCCTCATCATAGTCTGGATGTCCCATTACATGAGTAATTATCAATGGATAATAAATTCTACTAACGAATAACTGTAGACCACTTTTAATATTATAATAATTACTTTGTGTGTAGTTTCTAATAGGACCGAAAATAGTTAAGGCATTGTAATAAGTAATTAAGACTCCGTCTAAAGTAGATGTTGTATCGATTAATAATTTAACAAGAATATTTTCACCTGGCTCTTCGTGTCCTGCAAAAAATGGATAGGAATTATTGTTTAAGTTTACCATGCATCCATCTTGATCAACGTAAAATATAAATATCTCGTGGCATGTTTGAGATCATGTCAATCCTTTTCGACTTAATCGGAAAATGAAACAACTTTATTCTTTTTATTTTGAATGAAGTTAGTTTTTTGAGCGTAGTAAGAACGCATATTCGAAAAATGTAAAACTTTGTTTGAAGCTCAAGAAATGCAAACGTTTTTATCACGAATAAAGACCCTCCTTGGTTTTGTTATGTTTTTATATTCATAAATTTAAAGTGTATACAAAAGGATTTATTGAGGGAGATACACACGGTAGGCATCTAAGAACTATGCCATCCCTAAAACTGACCAAATAAAGGAGCACTTGCCAATACAAATTTTTTAATGTTCAAACTTCTCTTTCTGACTTTAAATTTCCTTCTCTTCAGACGCAAAAAAAAATGATCTTTCGGATAATTTTTATTTTTGTATGCTTTGTTTAGCCTATTTCAGGGTTGCCACAAGTCAGGGAAGTCAGGGAAGTCAGGAAAAAGTCAGGGAAATCGTAGTGGTCTGGAAAAGTCAGGGAATTTAAGGTTTAGTCAGGGAATCGCTGTGGCCAGATCGTGCGTTACTGCGTTTCACTGTGCCGCGGTCAGTTTTTCCAACTCTTCTTCCTTCTTGCTCGGTTAACTCGCCGCCAGCAAACACAGGCTAACAAAAGTGTTCTCAGATCGTGGAACTTTTCGGCCCCCACTACTAACCCGTGTGGAACCTCACACAACCAACCTCGGCGTGTCCCCACTTCCACATGCTTCGATTTCACGCTGTCGGCTGTTGAGCTAAGATCGAGAAATTATGTTTCTCTCGACTTCGTGCAAACATGGCGCGAAGTAAACGACATATTTGATATGACTAAATAGATAATTTGAGAAATTACCTTCCTTTTTTAGATATTTTGAAAAACCTTCGCTTAAAATAAATATATAAATGATAGTTTTCGAATTATAGGATAATTCAAACACTTAAAAAAAAAAATTTCAGTAAAATATATAGTTTAATAAAAGTTAAAAGCTTCGAAAAAAATATAGATTAATATATTTTATGTGCCTTCGGTGCGTAAACTCGTTTTTACGCTACAGTTGAGAGTAGCGCAATTTAATGTAATAGAAATGTAATGCAATGGAATGTAATTTAAAAAAATTGAACTGCACATGCGCCTATTACGATACGCTACTCCTACTACTACACAAGATCGAGAAAATCAAAATGGCCGGAAGTATTCGCGAAATGTCAAGTGAGATGGGCGATAAACACGGCAATTTCGACCTTTTCAGATTGGATTCGAGTGTACGCATAAAAACTCGTATATGCGCTAAAGTCACAAAAAAATGAATATGTACCAATGCACACAATTCGGGTGATTACGAGACTCGCTTAAAATGTTCGCAGGACTGATCGCGCTTCGGCTTCGTCTCGGCTTTGTCTCGGTTTCGTTTTGGCTTTGTTTCAGCTACGTCTCGACTACGCTTCGACTACGCCTTGGCTTCGATTTCCTGCGAGCATTGTTGCTCGATGCGTAATAACCCTCATTATGCGCCTAGGCACATAATATACTATTTTTAGTATTTTAAATAAAAAATTATGCCTAAAATACTTTATATTAAAATGTTATAAATATAAAGAACATAAATTGTATTTAAATTTACACACAAAATTACGCAATAAGATTTTTTTGGTAGAAAGCAACATGAAAAAACATTAAATTCGAATAAAATATTTTTTTAAGTTTTTGAAATATGTAAAATTTTTTATGAAATGTCGTTTTCGAATCCCAAGTGAGAATAAAAGGTGTCATTGTTTAAAAAGAAATCATGCCTAAATTTGGATACGAAATTACATCATGAGATTTCTCTGCTGTGAAGTAAAGTTGAAGACTATTTCGTTTGAATAAAATGCTTCGAAACAAATTTTGTTTAAATAATAGTTTTGTCGTTAAATATTACGGAAATGCCTGTTAAAATCAACATTTTGAAGAAAATTGCTTATTTTATTAATTTTACTGGCATTTTGGTAATGATTATCAGCAAATGTATTATACTTTCCAAAAAGCGGTGAATTGTATTAAAATATCAACTAAATTTGCAAAAATGTTGTGCTATAACTATTTAAAATTGTTGACTCGGTAAAATTATGTATGTTTTTCCTGACTGCGCGCAAAAAAAGCGTAAAAGGTACGCCAATTAATTATTTACGGAATATTTAATTTTAATTTAAATTATTTGATTTCATTTATTTTGAAAAAATATTTGCCCGAAAAAAATACCTGAAAAATTCAATTAATTAATTAATGTTAATAATTAAAAAAATATATATCGATTTAAACTTTGTGTGGCTTTTAAATCTGTTATTGTAATTTAAAAATTATGCACAAAATTGTGTTTTACAATAAATATGAGGTTCAAGTTTAAAATTAATATTGTGTTTTTGTTGTACATATATGCAGATACTTTTAATTTGAAAATTCAAAAACTCTATAGGAAGGAAAAAAATTATCTTTTTGGGAAATGTATTGAAGTATTTAAGAGCTAAGTATTTTCTGCTCAAAATTTGGGAAATGATAAAGACGATAAAAACTGACGTAGACTACTGCGGTTTCAAAATTAAAAAAAGTTAAATTAAAAAAAAATATGTATCAGAAAATTTCGTTTCATTGTCAAAACCAAAAGTAGTCTATCTATGTCCGTTTCTATCTTCTTTACCATTTCCAAAATTTTTAAAACAAAAGTTGATGCGTGTGCATGTATACATATTTTCTGTACGTTTTCCCTTAGCAACCAGTGAAATCTATCAGATACGAAAAAAATCAAGTTTGGTAGATTTCACTGGAAGTTAAGTGGACTGTACAAAAAAACTGTTAATTGGACCAGATTTCTGGTAATATATCTACTCAAAATTCAATTTGTAAAAATAAGTACTGAACTTCCTGTAAATTTTACTAAACTTTTTTCTGCGTGTGCAATTTATAAATTCGCTAAGGAATGCCTGTTAAACTAATAAAATAAGAAATTTTCTTCAAAATGTTAATTTTAACAGGGATTTCCGTAATGTTTATCGATAAAACGATCATTCAAAAAAATGCGTTAAATAATTAATAATTTTGCTTCATACCAAAGAAATTTCAGTTTCATTTTGTATGCATATTTAAATATAGTGTATATATATTTATTAAATATTTTAAACTTTTATTTACACTAATATATTGACAAAATATATATTAAAAAATTTGTTTCGAAGCACTTTATTCGAACGAAATATTCTTCAACTTTACTTCACAGCAGAGAAATCTTATGATGTAATTTCGTATCCAAATTTGGGCATGATTTCTTTTCAAACAGTGAAACCTTTTATTCGCACTTGGGATTCGAAAACGACATTTCATAAAAAATGTTACAGATTTCAAAAACTTTAAAAAATATTTTATTCGAATTTAATGTTTTTTCATGTTGCTTTCTACCAAAAAAATCTTATTGTGTAATTTTGTGTGTAAATTTAAATACAATTTATGTTCTTTATGTTTATAACATTTTAATATAAAGTATTTTAGGCATAATTTTTTATTTGAAATAGTTTATTTACAATATTAAAAATATATAAATCTATATTTTGTTTTGAAGCTTTTAACATTTATTGAACTATACATTTTATTGAACATTTTGTTTCTCAAGTGTTTAAATCATCCTAAAATTGGAAAAAAATCTTTTAGATATTCATTTTAGGTGAAGATTTTTTAAAATATCTAAAAAAGGAGGGTAATTTCTTAAATTATCTATTTAGTCATTTTAAATATGGAGAATTGTTTAAACAATGAAACTACTAATATGTAAGATTGATCTCTTTAAGTTGACCCCGCTGTGGTTGATATAACCAAAAAGTTATAAATTTCCTATGATGCCATGTTTTATGTTTAACGTTCGATAGCAACATGCAAGTTATAGCATACCAGTTCGTTTCCTTTTAAGTTTTGATAAAAAATGAATAAATAAAAATACGTTGTTTCTATCTTACCTTCTCTTATTTAACATCCTCTCTGTTGAAAAATAACAGGGAAAAACACGCAAATATTCTATAATAGGAACATAGTTCCACCGAAATGAGTCCTCTTACAATAGATTTTGGTCAGGGAAATCAGCTTGAAAATAAGGGAAAAATCAGGGAAATTAGGATACTGAAACTTGTGGCAGCCCTGCTATTTGTACCAAAATGTAATTAAAAAACAAATTGACACTGGCGAGGGCTCCCGTTTTTATATCTGATAGTTTAAATCATTAGACTTCGCAAGCAGGTGAATTCAGTAAAAAATGTATGTCAAATGAATAATTCTTTGATGCGTGATTTGGAATTCCGATAAATGATCAAAATTCAAAACAAATTTTAAGACGAGTAAAATCATTTTAATAGTTCATCGGCTCATAATGATAACTGATATCAAAGCCAGCAGTCAATGTATGTATAGTAACGACATATTTGGGAAAATCTCTGGAACGTTTTACTTATTTAGTACAATAACTTAGTTATATATAAGTAACTGAAACAAAATATGGGCATTTTGTGTTTAATGTATCCTAAACTAAATATTTTTGATAATTAATAATGTATTCAATTAATATGCTGGACGTAAATCTCTTTGAAGTTTGATTTTAGGAAAAATTAAAATTAATGTTGCAAATAGGTGCAAAAAGATTGCAACAGACCATTGCTACCATTCCTTTCCAAACTAGAGGAGGTGGAATATTCACCTATAACGTCCGTACCACTTTTTCGAATGGCAATAAGTTTCTTTCTAGAAGTTCGAATCGAGTTCTCTATGAGTTATTTCGAAAGTATTTTCTACGCCCTTTCATTCTGTTATATCTATTTTTAATTATTTTTTCATTTTCAGAAAAAAATTACTGAATTAAATGTTTATTTAAGTTTCTCTATAATTCGGGCACATTTGATTTTTTTAAACTAATTCCAAAAGAAAGCTTAATTTTTGACAACAAAATTCTATAAAGTCAAAATACATAGCATGCCTAATAGTATCGGAGATATACGCGGAGAAACTCTTCATTGTAAAATCTAGTATTATTATATTTATTTTTACTAAGTCAATAGGAAGCCAGGATATAGTAACAAAACTAGTTTTATTTATCATAGCGATAGAGGGAAATACTTTTTCTGAACGAATCGTAAACACAGTGCAACTTTATAAATTACCACTGAGAGTTGCAAAGATTAATACCTTTGATGGCAAATTGAAACTAGAAATAAGTGATACTTATATGAATAAAAAGTTGAACTATCGATGCAAAAATTGGTCTTTTGAATAATATAAATTGAAAAATAGTATAGAGAAATTACCATTGTCAATAGTAATGAGCAATGAAGAGAGAAAGACTTGGATATTTAGCAATCGAATATTTCATATATTGGAATAGTACGTTGCCAAAATTCTCATTGGAAATAGTGAATGTACTGACGAGTGACGTCAGATACGCCGGACGTTTCCGATATTACCCGAGAATCGCTCCATGTGATCGTTATGATTATTTGTCGGTACCCGATATAGTAATATATTTTTTACATTTGAATGTGGCGGCTTTCTAACTTACGATTTTTGCTAGCAGAGGGAATACCGAGCTTCTTCTCACTGGTCTATGCCAAGAAGCCAGCAACTTCAGACGACCTCAAAGACAACATCCAACGTTTTACCCGCTCAAAAGGTGATCCTCTGCTGCGCGAGGCATGGAAAAGAGCAAAATCAGCTCTGAGGCAAGGCATAAAAAAAAGCCGACTTCAGTGCTGGAAAGACTTGATCGGAGAAGTCGAGAAGGATCCATGGGGTCTCGCCTTCAAAATAGTCACTAAGAGATTGGTGACTAGAAGAAAGACCCCGGGCCTGGATAATGCCGATCGAGTCAAGTACATCGTGCGAAGCTTGTTCCCGCATGTAGAGCCGTTCCAAAGACAGGACCGAAGTTCCTGCGTGGTCCGGGGCGAAGAACTCTTCACTCTCGAAGAACTAAAGAGAGCGGGTGGAAGGCTCAAGGCAAACACAGCGCCGGGGATCGACGGGTTGCCGAACGAGATCCTCAAAGAGGTGATCGGGGTATACCCGGAGATCCTCCTAGAAGTCTTCAACTCCTGTCTTCGGGAGGGGAGGTTCTTCGCAGACTGGAAGAAGCAGAGGTTGGTTCTGCTGAGGAAAGGCAACAAACCTCTAGGGGATGCCTCATCGTATAGGCCAATATGTTTATTGGATACGATGAGGAAACTTCTGGAGGAAATGATCCTACAAAGACTACAGGGTCACATGGTCCGCGAGAATGGTCTCTCGGAAAACCAGTTCGGCTTTCGGAAAGGCAGGTCCACAGTTGACGCCATCCAGGCAGTGGTGGACATCGCCACTAAAGCAAGCAGAGGAACTGGTCAGCATTGACATACGCAATGCGTTCAATACCGCGAGATGGAACATCTGCATCGAGGCGATGGTGCGGAAAAAGGTTCCAGACTACCTGTTACGAATGATAGATGACTATCTGAGCGACAGGTGGGTGATATACGAGGGCGACAAATGGTCTCTCAAGGAAGAGATGACATGTGGCGCCCCTCAAGGGTCGCGGGTAGGTCCACTCGTCTGGAACGTCATGTACGACGATTTCCTGCGCATGGACCTGCCTGCTGGAACGAGCATCATCGGTTTCGCGGATGACGCACTTGTCGTGTGCAGTTGGATCGAAGGCTTAGCTTCGGCGAACACCTGCAGATCGCGACTGCCAAAGCCATCTAGTGTGGGGCCGCCCTGACTCGGCTCATGCCCAACATTGGTGTTCCTAGGGAAGCTAAGAGAAGGCTGGTGGCGAGCGTGGTAAATTCGAAGCTGCTTTATGCAGCTCCGATCTGGACAAGTGCCCTCAACAACCATGCTATCCTGAAGAAGCTGTTCTCGGCACAGAGAGGTGTGGTGATGAGAATTGTCTCAGCATACCGAACTGTGTCGACGAGTGCTGTGCTGGTCCTGGCGAGCGTCCTGCCAATAGATTTATTGGCGGAGGAAAGGCAGGAGACCTTTCAGCTTCGCAAGGAGCTTACCTGCGCCAACCTGCAGGAAATCGCTCGCGCGAAGGAGACCATCCGCAAGGATGGAAGGCGCAGACTCGTCGAGAAATGGCAGACGAGATGGCATGGTGACCAAACCGGGAGATGGACACACCGTCTGATCCCGGAGCTCGCCACCTGGCTGGATAGAAAGCACGGTCAAGTCGGCTTTTACCTGGCGCAAGCGCTTTCGAGCCATGGTTGCTTTAATGCGTACCTGAAGCGCTTCAAGAAAAGAGACGATGAGTCGTGCCGCTACTGCGGTTCCCTTGTGGATAATGCAGAGCACGCACTCCTCGTCTGCGCAAAGTGGGGCGCGGCAAAGGAGGCCCACGGTCAGGCAGTGGGTGCCGAGCTCACTCCTGACACGATGGTCTCTCTCATGCTCCAGTCTGAACAGATTTGGATGTTTATCGAGTCATTCGTCACCCTGGTGTTAGCGGCCTGCCTAACGGGCGTGTGCCCGCGGATGGGAGTCCCGGGCGAACGGACGACGGAAGAGTCGTACGCGACTTTAAGCTGGAACCAGCTGCCCGCGAAGTTTAAAGCCGAAAGGCGGTTCCGCGGGCGGTGTATTGGTTTGTGAGAGGGGGTTTTTTGGTTTTAACAGGTATGCCTAGACCCGTTCTAGGAGAGTCCTGTACAACGTCTATAAAAGATTTCGCCATTTTTCCTCCTCACCAAAAAAAAAAAAAAAAAAAAAAAAATTGAACTCAATATCTCAAATATTTCTGTGCTTTATTCATAAATAAAATTGTTATGTCCCTATTGGAAAAGTCTTTAAATATCCCGAGTCGAAATATAAGTACATTTTTGATCCTCCACAGTGCTGAATGAATCCCCCTTTGGATCTACTTAGTCCTTAAAATCCTCATTGGATTCTCTTATGTTCTATTTAGTCCGCGTTTAATTCTCGGTTACTCTCTTTAATATTTTAAGTCCGATTTTAATCCTCTGTAACAAATCAACAAATGCTTCATAGATTCCTAATAAAGATATTTCGCAACACTTTGAAATGAAAACGTGTCTGAATTCAAGAAGGATAAATTGGGAAAATTGTTTAACACCACTTTAAGCTTGAAAAAACATTTCGGTGTTCTCGGTCAAACTGCTTTATTTGTTCGATATCTTTATAATACTTATTTTACGTTTGGACAGTATTAAGAACTATATTTCATAAAATTTAGTCCATAAGATATCTGATACCAAAAAAAGTTATTTAATATTTATTAAAATATTATTAAAATATACTTTGATACAAATGTTCTTAAAAATATGCGAATATTAATGGTACTATTAAATATTGAAAAATATTAAATAATAGTCTATCCAACTTCAATATTAAATGTCATAAGAAGGTTATTATAAAATGAGTTCAAAATACTTTATGTTTAAACCGTATCACGTACTGCGCGTTTTAAATAAAGTTTACCTGACAAAAATTATTTAATTTTTATTATAGTATTATCGGAATATTTATAGTATTAAAGATAATTAAACGTACTTTTGAAAAAGCAAAAATTTCAATTCAAATGTTCTTAATAAATGATCGCTATTAAGTATGCAAAAAATTAACATCAATCTACCTTCTTACTTAACGAATGAATTATAATCTTATAAATTTATAATCTAGTATTAATTTCTTATATCCAATAAATCGCAGTATAATTATATTCTGAATTTTTTATAAGTAAGAAGGTAGATTGATGTTAAATTCTTGCATTCTTAATGGTAATTATTTATTAAGAATATTTGAATTGAAATTTTTATATTTAAAAAAAAAGCGCGCCAAAGGACGCATTTGCAATAGAATATGTATAGTAGTGAATGAAGGAGTTACGAGAATCTAATAAGGATTCAATTAAGTCCGTTTTAAGTTCTCAAAACGTGTAGAAATGGAAATTTCCGCACATTTTGAGCACTTAAATAGGACTTGGATTACTTGTATATTGAAATAAACCGTCATTAGATCCTCGTAAATTATCTGAGCTAGAGAATTTTAGAGCATCAAAAAAGTACCTATATTTCGACTCGGGTACTCTCTCTATGTAGCTCACAAAATCGAATAAGAACTATGGTAAAATTTACAAATAACTTACAATTCTAGTTATAGTAGATAGTTTAAAAGTGTACTTAAAGTACTCTCGGCATTTAATTTGTTTCTTCAAAATTGAGCAATTATATTTGTTTATTAATTAAACTATCATTCTTTATTGATATTTGATTTTATGATATGAATTGTAAAGCTTCAGCTATAAAATATAATTTGTTACATTATATCTAATAATTTTCCATGGAGTTTTATGTATGGGTCATTCCATATTAGATTGACAGTCGATGTCGCAGATTTGAACGAGATAATTTTTTTTCGGTTCTTTATCAACAATAAATAGACACGTATTTTTTTGTTTGGTCAAAAAAAATTATTTTACAAGTATACGATTTTTCGAATTTTCTAAGAAATGATATTTTCGACATAGCAAGCGCACTTTCAGGCCTGTTTATCTTGAAAACAATTGTTCCCACGAAAAATTTTCCAAATTACGAACATTAGGGTTTTGACTCTTCTTTACGGAGATTATTGCGAAAAAATTATGTAAATATTCTTTAACATACAAAAGTAAAGAAATAAACGCAAAATCGTTTTTTCCGAATTTGGCCCCTTTTGATTTTTTTTTCGTGGATTTAGATTTTTTTAAGTCTGTTATAAAATATCACGATTGAATCAAAATGGCCGGATCATTGATTCGGAAGTTATGGAATTTTGAAGAGCCTCGCGCGGCCTTTTTCGCGCGCGTCCGGCTAACTTCCACACGCGGCGAGCGTTTTACCGGGCGTAAGTTATTAGCGCTAAAAGTAAAGGTAAACGCTCGCCGCGTGTGGAAGCGCTCGGATTGCGCGCGAGGCCGCGCGAGGCTCTTCAAAATTCCATAACTTCCGAATCAATGATCCGGCCATTTTGATTCAAACGTCATATTTTATAACAGACTTCAAAGAATCTAAATCCACTAAACACAAAAAATTCGAAAGGGGCCAAATTCGGAAAAAACGATTTTGCGTTTATTTTTTTACTTTTGTATGTTAAAAAATATTTGAAAAATTATTTCGCAACAATCTCTGTAAAGAAGAGTCAAAACCCTAATTTTCGTAATTTGAAAAAACTTTCGTGGGAACAATTGTTTTCAAGATAAACAGGCTTGAAAGTGCGCTTGCTATGTCGAAAATATCATTTCTTAGAAAATTCGAAAAATCGTATACTTGTAAAAAAAGTTTTTTTGGCCAAACAAAAAAATGCGTGTCTATTTATTGTTGATAAAGAACCGAAAAAAAATTATCTCGTTCAAATCTGCGACATCGACTGTCAATCTAATATGGAATGACCCGTATGTAATTCCTATATATTGCATAAGTTTTAGTTATTGGGTTTATATCTGTGAAGTTGTATATTTAAGTGCATTTGTGATAGAAAATATGATTGGCTACGACTGCATGGTGTGAATGTGTTTGTATACTGTTTATGTATAAATGTGTGCATAGGATTCTTTTTTGGATTAGTAAATTTTAAAAGTGAAAATATTCTGTTAGCTGCGCTACAAATTCATATTTTTTTATTCCTCAAATATGACAATATAAAATTAAAATATAATTATTCAATGTATGTATATTGTGTAATGTCTGATTATAAATTTTAAACTACATTCTGCGCCGGTCGAATCTTAAAAATCTGACATTCGATCGGACGCGCTTCGGATGTCGAATATTCGACATTCGATCCGACAGAATGCACACGTCTAGTTTTATCCATAAGAAAATTTTTTTAAAAATCAAAAATTCAATTTTCCCGCAAAAATATACGAGATACGGCAAAAATGTTAGGAAAGGAATTCTTTACTTCAGAAATAGTGAAAAATTGATTTATTGAATGGTATCAATAGTGGCTATAAAGTAGTCAGTTTCGTTAAAAACTTTTCATATGGACAAGAAATAATAAATAGTAATACACCAATTTATAGGAGAAGAACACAACAAGACAGTGTCCCCAAAAACGACACATTTTTGAAGAATGTATTAAATCAATGATCGGTCCGCTCAATTACTTCTGGGACAACCCAATATTAAATCAATAACTCCTCCTTTTTCAATATTGTTTCAAGTTGAATAAAAATAAATACTTACCATTAGAATAAGGCAGAGCAAACAAAGCACAAAATAGAAGTATATTCAAAAATTCCATCTTCACTGTCTCGCAAAAAATGTTTCTGATACACGCGAATAGCATATATATATACTGATGAATTATCATGTTCTTGTCCCGCAATCTAGTCTTAGATAAGCAGAAATAAGAGAAAGCAGGGATAACCGCGCCATCCCGAGTCGAAATCCTAAGACTCGTCTCAGTCTCTACTGTCGAGATTGAGGCGAATGTGAGACGACGGTTACGAGAATGTGAGAAGAGAGTCTATAAATGTTCAGCATTCATATCCCGAGTCGAAAAATCGAAGGCCTCATTTGAGCCTCTGCGACATAATTTTGAGGCTGAAGAGGGGTAAAAGAGGTTCTTGTTCGTATTTTTGAACCTCTTTTAAGCCTTCAGACTTGACTTACGTCCGTTTTAGGCTCAAGAGGTTCAAAGGAGGTCATACATTACGACGGGAAAAGTGCCTGTGAGGCTCTTCTCGATCGAAGAGGTTCCTGAGCGTTAAAAGAGGTTGAAAAATAAAATACAGAGGCTAAAGAGGGTTAAATGGTGACTTAACGATTATCAATAGGCTTTAAAGAGGTCATGGAGGCTTAAAATGTTTCAAATGAGCTTCAACATCACCAAAAGGCTCATATGAGGTCCTCGAAATTTCGACTCGGGTAGTCAACTCTCTTCTAGTAATCAAAAACTGCACATATTACCGTTTTCTCATTTTTCGAGGGTGAGACGATGGCCAACTCTATAGAAATACGTTGTCATGGTTTTCTCAAATAAAAAAAAATTCTTACCTCGAGCCTGCCAATAGTCATCCGGTATATACATAAACAACTTACAAATACATTCACACCATTCAGTCGTAGCCAATCATATTTTTAATCACAAATACACTTAAACATATAACCTTACATATATAAACCTAATAACTACATTTATATATAATACGATACGCTTTCGCCAAATCACGCTCACGATCGCTAACAATGATGAGACATAAAATTCGAAACTTTCTTATATAGTGACTGCAAGAGTTATTCAGAACTTGTGAGAGAAAGTGTCGTAACTAGAGTTTTTTAGCCTTACTCAAGTAATAATAAATCAACTTTTTTCACAAATTGTCCCTATAATATTTTTTTAAAATTAATGTAATTAATTAATTAATGTTTATAATTATGATTGTTGATATATATAGTATAATTATTAATTAATATTTAGTATACAGTTTTATCATAACTACGTACAAAGTTTAATGGAACTAAAGTTTGAAATGTACATTAAAAAATTGCATTATTTATCACCAAAAGTATCTGGTGTAAAACCATTTAAAAGAAGGTTCTTTTATTTTCTGTGTTGTATATTTTCAAAATATGAATTTTATTTAAATTTCATATAATGCACTAATCAAGACTTTTGTTGTTTCAATTTTCATATAATCAATTTAATTTAAAAAACTTTAGTGAAAAATAAAGAAGTAATTATAAATGAATTAAGAAAAAACTATGAATCAAGAATTTATTAAAATCACGGAATCTATATAATTAGATTATGTGAAGTTTTTAAATAAATTATATAAACTAGTGGGTAATCATTAAAACAAATAGTGGTTAACACTGCGGAGCATGTACGAAAGCTTCATGACGAACAGACGAAACACGATCAAACACGACTGCAGTACGATGAATTTTCAAAATCATTAGTTTATAAGTGGAATCCACTATTTTGGATTCGGAGAGAACTAAAATAAACTGTAATTATATTTTGTATGTCTTTAACTGGTTTCGATTATTAAATATAATAACGTAGAACATCAGTATGCTGAAAATTCAACACGCTTTTGAAATTAAAATTTTTTTATGTATGCCTAAGGTGCAGATTACTTTCATTCGTTCCTGCGTGAATAGATATAGCTGGTGGAATAAATCTTGCGTGTCACGGTTTACTCAACTCTCGATTGAAGCGTAGAGTAGAATGAACGGAAAGCTCTACTATTTTCGTGATTTAATCAAAAACTGGTTTTTTATAATTATACTACGGGCAATAATATATATTGTATATTTATATATATTTGTATATTTATCTTCACCCTACACTTCTGAATTTTACTCAACTTTGATTCATTTTTGAACATTTAATATGTCACAAATAATTACAGTGTTACTAAATAACTTCTATCTTGTCCTTATGTCCCAAATTTGATCGGAAGTTGAGTAAAATTACATCAACTCCGTTTTTTCTGTGGGGAGAAAGGCTACTATTCGTATTATTAGTTTTCATAATTTATTATTACTTATCAAATTTGACAAATTAACGTTGACAACGAAATTTTCGTTGGCATAAAGGTCAAAACTAAAGAACTTGAGTGAAACTCAATGATTGTATTTGAATTATTATTGTTTTTACTCTCTAAATCTGAATCATTCAAATTTTCACTGATCGAATCAGTGATTTGCTTTTTCATTGTTAAATCAGTTAATTTTCACTCAAGAAATCACTGTTATGTGACTGAATCACAGTAGCCTCTTTTTAGCTATTTGAATTAGTCAAATTTAACTGATAATCAGTAGATTTTGACTGAGTCAGATTTAGAGAGTTGAATTGAGTAAACTCGGTTATAATAAAATAAAACTCACCAGTCTTACTGGTTTTAATTAAATAACTTAATCATGCATTCATGATTATACATGCATATTACTCATTGCAACTGTATACATCTACTCCAAATAATTAATTATACCTTCTTGATTTTTAAATTTTCTGATCTTCGAATTAGAATTTTCAATATCACTTCGCTCTCTTTTCACAATCGCTTCGTAGTCGTTCTTCTCCGCTTTCAACTTATAAACTATTAACCTTCAGTTTTTCGAGAATTTGAAACATAATGTTCGCTCCACACTCGCCAAACACTCGATTTTTGAAATAGAAAGTGTAGCGAGGGCAAAGAGAAGACAAGAACTTCGACTCGGGATTCGTCGACCCTTATATCTCTAGCTCTAAGCTCCTGTTCTTCTCAAATTTGTTTGAATCGATTCTACAAATCTCCATATTTAAAAACTTACTATTTTTATAACATTATAATGACTCAATTTTTAATATCGGGATGCATACAGTATGTCAAAAAATGGGTGGTGCGAAACATTTCGGAAGAAGTAAACTTTCGAAAAATTCTACTCATCAAAGGGAAGAAATTTTATAATATACACCTAAAAATTTTCGAACTAAATCAATTGGAATTATATATTGTTTGACTTTTGGAGTTGAATTTTGTCTACGTGGAATATAAATTAGTTTATATGAAGCAAGAAATAATTCTTAGATTAAATCAAAGCATTTTCTTTTCTATGACAACCTTGCTACAAGACATTTCATCATCATAATGTAAATCTCATGAAAAAATTAAGATTGAGTTATGAAGGTTAAGTATAACACGTGTCCACTGAAAAAAATTAGAAATTGTGCTAACTACCTTCTTAGTAAGAGATTTTATAAATATTACGATAGTGTAAAAACAAAAAAATTATGCTTTTACATTTACATCTTGTCAACAAATGTCCTGTTGAGAATTTGCAGACCTCATTTAGGCAAATAATTTTCCATCTCCACGTTTTTTTCGTATCTTACATATTTTGTTTAAAAATTGAATTTTTTAATTTTAATCGTATTTTATAAATGCGCAACTAAGTTCCCGCTGGTTTTTTTTATGAAAATGCAACTTTATTGTGAAAAAATGGTTACAAATGAATCATTCAAAGTATTGTCCATCGTTAGCTACAACTTTTGCCCATCTTTCTGTTAGAGCTCGAATACCGTTATGGTGAAAGTGTTCATTTTTTGAGGCTATCCTCGAATCAAGCCATTTTTCGATGTTTTAATATGAGCGGAACTGCTGATACGATGTCTCTAGGATAACAGGTCGCCTCCCACAGTATACAGACCTTACCCTTGCATGCGGGGCTCTGCAGAGCTTGGCCGTGTATTTCCCTATCTACTCGTGGGACTAAAATGGAGAATGTCGATTTAAATAAAAGTTTGTGTAAAGAGATATATAGGAGAGAGCTGGATGTGACGAAGGAGTCTGAGATAGAAAAATCCGAGGCCAAGAAACATAGAGATTGGTTGCACATGAAGTATAAAAAGGTGCGAATGTTAAAGCATGTGAAGGGGATCCTGCTGATAATGCAGGATTTCTCTTTAACTAAAAAGAACACGTTCTTACCCATCAGGGGGGCATCTATAAAGCTCTTTCGGCGGTGCAAGATCTAAACGCTGATATAAATTCAGATGATCGTTTTCTGGATGATTTTGAGTATCATCTCAGCGACAGGATGAAGAGCACAATAAAGGAGTTATAAAACATTCTACGCGACCTCAAGAAGTACGTCAAACCTGACGAAGTGTGCTTCGCAGTCCAGGGAATCAGGGAGACATGCTGGAAAGACCTACAAACCCAAATCAAAATCGGGTAGGTATCCTGCAGGGTCTGCAGTATCATAGAGATAAATCGGTGTTATCGCTGCAGGGTCCTGCACAAGGAGACCGAGGTATGTTAAGTTGACGTAACCACATCGTCCAATCGAGTCCCCACCTATATCAGAATTTAAGGCTCATTTAGGGCTCTCTAAATACCCCATTGCTGAATCAAATGCTCCGTTATTTTTTAAAAAAACAGGGGGTTACGCTGCCTTAACGTTAAGTTGACGTAACCGCACGTTAAAATAACAGTTAAACAAGTTGTCGCCTATACCAGAATTTAAGGCTCATTTAGGGCTCTCTAAATACCCCATTGCTGAATCAAATGCTCCGTTATTTTTTAAAAAAACAGGGGGTTACGCTGCCTTAACGTTAAGTTGACGTAACCGCACGTTAAAATAACAGTTAAACAAGTTGTCGCCTATACCAGAATTTAAGGCTCATTTAGGGCTCTCGAAATACCCCATTGCTGAATTTAATGCTCCATTATTTTTTAAAAAAACAATGGGTTCCGCTGGCTTAACGTTAAGTTGACGTAACCACACGTTAAAATAACAGTTAAAAAAGTAATCACCTTTAACAGAATTTAAGGCTCATTTAGGGCTCTTTGAATATCCCATCCAAATTTTCAATTTTATTTGTTTAAACAACTTATGTTAAAAACGGTTCCTTGAAAAATTGACTGTTTAGATCGATTTTGTAAAGACAGTCATATATGTTCCGTATATCTCATGTTTTATTTTCTCATATTGTTTGTAATAAAAGTATCAACAATATGCTCTCAAACAACCAGAAGCATATTTATATATATGTTATATATGGTTATACAAATAATGCTTTTACGGAGGTCCGATCAGCTGGCACCTCCACAACGTAATATCACTATTTACTTTATGCCACATTTTTGGGCGAATTATGGGCTAATTTTGGGCGGTAATGCCGATTTTTGGGCTCTTGTATTTTTCTCAAAAAACCAAATTTTAGGTGGTAAGGTGCTGACTGCCCGATCAGCTAGCACCTCCAGTACATAAAAACCTTAAAGTTTAAAAAACTGACTATACCCGAATTTCGGTCTATTTTCGGGCTCTTGAAATACGCCAAAATCAATTTCTAAAAAACGACCCCTATCACTTACAAGCAACCCTTAATTTAAAAAAATACTTTTTCGGTAGTATAAACTAGCCTAAAATTACGGGCTATTTTCGGGCTTTTCAGATACAAAAGAATCATTTATGAAAAAACAACCCCTATCATCGAAAAGCAATCCTTAATTTTTGAAAATACATTTTGAACAAAAAAAACTATTTTGAGAATATTGGGCTATTTTTGGGCTCATTTAAAAAGGTCCATATCGAATTTTCGTCTCCAGCCCTTAACATCAAAATGCACCCCTGCATGATCATGTAGAGACGACTTTGACTAAAAATCATCTTTTTGGAAATTTTATGGTCTAGGAATACTCTCTGATTTTCGGGCTCTTCAAAAATAGGAATAGGAATAGGGCATTGAATTAGCCTTAAATGAGCCCTAAATTGTGGCATAGTTTAAATATTTTCTAAGTTAAGTTAAGGGTTGGAGCCCAAAAAATCGATATGGACATTTTTGAGGAGCCCGAAAATCAGAAAGTATTCCTAGACCATAAAGTTCCCAAAAAGATGATTTTTAGTCAAAGTCGGGTCTCCATGGCCATGCAGGGGTGCATTTTGATGTTAAGGGTTGGAGCTCAAAAATCGATATAGACCTTTTTAAAGAGCCCAAAAGTAGCCCAGTATTCTCGAATAATTTTTTTTGTTCAAAATGTTTTTTAGAAATTGATTTTGGGGTATTTCAAGAGCCCGAAAATAGCCCGAAATTCGGGTATAGTCAGTTTTTCAAATTTTAAGGTTTTTATGTACTGGAGGTGCCAGCTGATCGGACCTCCGTAAAAGCATTGTTTGTATAACCATATATAACATATATATAAATATGCTTCAAGTTGTTTGAGAGCATATTGTTGATACTTTTATTACAAACAATATGAGCAAATAAAACATGAGATATACGGAACATATATGACAGTCTTTACAAAATCGATCTAAACAGTCAATTTTTCAAGGAGCCGTTTTTAACATAAGTTGTTAAATAATAAATGAGCCTTAAATTCTGTTAAAGGTGATTACTTGTTTAACTGTTATTTTATCGTGTGGTTACGTCAACTTAACGTTAAGCCAGCGTAACCAACTGTTTTTTTTCAAAATAATGAAGCATTAAATTTAGCAATATGGCATTAAATTAGCCTTAAATGAGCCTTAAATTCTGGTATAGGTTATAACTTGTTTAATTGTTATTATAACCTGTGGTTACGTTAACTTAACGTTAAGCCAGCGTAACCCCTTGTTTTTAAAAAAATAACGGAGCTGTAAATTCAGCAATGGGATATTTAGAGAGCCCTAAATAAGCCTTAAATTCTGCCATAGGTGATAACTTGATACTTTGCTATTTTTCGTAAAAGCATACTTTGTATAACCATAGATATTGAAGTGTTTGTGTTTATTTGAGAGCATATTGTTAATTGTTTCATTACAACAAAGAAGATAAAAAAAAGACATAAAATATACGGAACATGTATGATTGTCTTTACAAAATCGATCTAATAAACATTTAATTTTTCAAGGAGCTGTTTGTAACATTAGTTGTTTAAACAAATGTTGTTTAAACAAGCAAAATTGAAAATTTGGATAGGGTATTTCGAGAGGTTCCTAAAATGAGCCTTAAATTCTGGTATAGGCGATAACTTGTTTAAATGTTATTTTAACGTTTGGTTACGTCAACTTAACGTTAAGACAGCGGAACCCATTGTTTTTTTTAAAAATAATGAAGCATTAAATTTAGCAATATGACATTAAATTAGCCTTAAATGAGCCTTAAATTCTGATATAGGTGGGGACTCGATTGAACGATGTGGTTACGTCAACTTAACGTACCTAGGGGACCGCAGTGCTACCTCTGCGCTGCAAGACAGAACAAGCCACGGGACGACCATATCCCAGGGAAAATGCGTTATGCGGCTTTTCAGGAGACAGCTCCGAAGAGCAAGCCTTTGAGAATCCGCGAATAAAGCCAAGCAGGCGGACCAGAAGGACACCTAGGCTCGACGTATTGTGCCCATAGACAATGACCCTGAAGTAATGCTAACGCGGTTCCGGGGTCATTATTTGTCGAGGAGGAAGGGGAGTTTCGAGGTTAGTGGGTATTGCTTCGGCTGAATCCCACACAGCGTGCGTAAATGCATTCTCCTTCTCAGACAGACACTTTCGTAAAAACCGTTTTTCCTGACTCAGAGGGTTTTAAAACGTAAGTATTTGATCAAAATTTCGAGTCATTTTTTACATAAAACTAATACCTTTATATATATGAAAATATGTGAAAAGATTTAATATTGTACATGTTTGTATGGAATAAAAATACAATTCGCAAAAAAGAGGAATGCAAAATTAACTTGCCCAAAACCAGTTAAGCGTTTTAAGTAACTGTAACATTAAACGCATTGAAAGATACAATGGACAGTATGTCCCAATCATTTCTCGTTTCGTTCGTTCTCGTAATCGTCATGGCTCGGCCAAATGTTATTGAAATGATTTTATATTTGCAAGAGACGCTCTAGTCATCCGGAGCGTCCTCGCGACTTTCTAGAAATCCAGAAAGTTTCTCCGCTTTTCGTACTTTTACTCTGCTTTTTTCATTATGGGCTATTTGCATCATGGGACCAGAGGAGGAGAAGGGGAGAGGGCTGCTTAGGTACACACAGCTTACCGCATAGGAGAGAACCGGAGGGTGTACATGAGAGAAGAAGGGGGTGAGCGCTGACGTGTACGGTTAGGACTTTTCTTTCTGATATTTTAGGAGTTTCGAAGCGACAAGACTATGGCAAGGAGAGCGGCTTTACAATATTTACCACCTAGAAGAGGAGCGTATAACAAATCTATAGCCTTTTCTGCTAAAAGCATGTATATCATTGTTTCGAATCATTACGCTATAGAATTTGTAGAAATTTATGTTACATGGTATCTTTGTAATGTTTACAAACTGAAATGTAATTATTGTATTTCAAGAAATTTAACAATAGAGAGTGGACTAGTAGAATTAACTATTCTGCAAATTAATATTATTTCGATAAACTAAAATTTATAGGATAATTTATAGTCAAGTCTGCGGTTCATTATTTTCCTGTAAAAATACATTTTTTTTCATTTCCGAATTCGATGTACTTATAATAAGGACGTTTTGGGTATTATTCAGAAAAAAGAAATGCTCCTGAAAGCTATAAGAAACAGCAATATTGTCCTCCCATCCTGTCTTGGGCTGTAAACAAAAAACGTTCAGCGCCAACAGATGTAAGTGAGAGAGGGAAAAGGTCTATTTGTTACGAAAAATGCATTTTTTATTGATTAGTTTTCAAAAAACTTTACAAATTGTATTTACAATTATCTTCTTTACGTTGTCCTATTCGAACATGATCTTAACATCCCAACATACAAACTTTCTGAATAAAAAAAAAAAAAATTATGCTATGAAAACTAAATAATATCATTATACACTTGAGTGAACCGAGAAACAAAATGCCTAATTAGTATATTCCAATAGTTGAAAGAAATTTCAATACAGCAATAGAAAAAAATAAAACACAGAAAAATTGAAGTCAGCTAGTTAGGGCACAAACTAACATGTGACATTCTGCTGAGTTCTGGAGCAGATATTATCCGTTCTAAATATGCATTTGCAAACTAAAGCAAAATTTTATTTTATAAACTGAATATATTGAATTACTTTTTACTTTCCACCAAGAAGTCCAGCATGCATTTATCTCAGTCAACAATGAATATAATAATTTCGCGATATGTTTGAGATCATGACAACTTTTTTTAAAAAGAATTTTGTGAATTCTTTTTATTTTGGCTTGAGATCAGTTTTTTGAGCGTATTAAAAACGCATATTTGAAAACTATAAAACTTTGCTAAAAGATTAAGAAATGTCCTCAAAAATGTCCAAACAAAGAAAGGAGCACTTTTCCCTATGAATGCCCGTGAGAGATGTGAGAACACCAGCACAGCGCTTGTCTTCTCAAAAGCACAATTCCGTCAAATAAAGCCAACGTATCACACTTTCTTAATTTGCTAAGAAAGATTTTTTCGCGCAAAAACTTTTCTCTGATAAAATATTTTTCTCTGAGCACAGAAACAACAAAACGATTTTTTTCGATATACTCGTCTACGTGTCCCTCTCGGACATCCACAATGGAAAATTCTCTTTTATTTGGACAAAGTTACTATAAAAGGTCCAGACTCGCAAAAAATTCGATCCATTGGAATTTGATGCATTACAATTCCATTTTAATTAATAAACAAATATTTTTGGTAAATTTCGAAGAAACAAATTAAGTGCCGATGCCGTATATAATGGCTGAGTACACATTGAAAAAACAACAATAAGGTTAATAACTTTATGTGCACTTTCAATATATCATTCTTTATTGATATTTGTTTTTATTGATATGAATTGTGAAACTTTAGCTATAAAATATATTGTGTTACATTGTATTTAATTTTTCGTGAAGAATGATTGCGACATACTTATCACGTTTTTTTATCTATTTACATAATTTTCAGTAGACTACACGACTACCATATCCTTTGTTGACTTAATTTTTAATAACAAAATTTGGTCCATTGGAATTTGATTTATTATAATTCCATTTTAATTAATAAACAAATATTTTTCGTAATTTTCGATGAAACAAATTAAGTGCCGATGCCGTATATAATGGCTGAGTACACATTGAAAAAACAACAATAAGGTTAATAACTTTATGCGCACTTTCAATAAATCATTCTTTATTGATATTTGTTTTTATTGATATGAATTGTAAAACTTTAGCTATAAAATATATTCTGTTACATTGTATTTAATTTTCAGTGGAGAATGATTGCAACATACTTATCACGTTTTTTTATCTGATTACATCGTTTTCATTAATCTGTACCACTTAATCTCAATTTTAATCGTACCACTTAATTATATATTAACTTAATTTTCAATTAAAAAATTCAGAACAGATCAAATTTTATGATCCTCTGAATTCGAAAAAAGGGTTTTTTCAATCCTGTCTTTCCGTCTGTCGTTGTCTTAAATCATCGTCTGTGGAGACTATAACTTTTGAAAGAATTATCATATTTAAACGAGCTTTGGTACACTTTATTGAACATATTTCGATAGGGGCCTAGTGGGACCCTGACAAGTTTGCCCTATTTCTATTCGGGGTCTAGCGTGAAAAACTAGTCAGGGCCCCGTCCATAACATAACGCTTTTGTCGATGTGGGCCTCACTAGACTTTCTAGTAGGGGTTTAGTGAGGTCAGCCCTTACACTACCCCACCTACAAAAAAGGACACCATTAGGGCCCTATTGGACCTCCGCATTGTATTTAAGGGCATATATCAGCAGTCACGTGACCAATTTTATTCAGGTATCTTACTGAAAAAATAATAAATAAAAAGGATTTTCCACACTGAGAGAAAAAGTACTGGGAAAATTCGAGTTAAGACTCTAATATTTATCGTTTTTAACGGCAACGGAAGGATATTCGCTTCGAATTTTAAAATTTTATGGCAATTTATGATTCTGATTAAAATTTTCAAGATTTTTAAATATTAAATTGATTTTCTATAAAATAAAATAATTTTGAAAGAAACAGATCAAATTTTTGAATTACAGAACATTACATAATAAAAAGAATTATATAAATTTTAAAAGCCGCGCATAGAGTTTAGTTAAAATGACCAAGTACAGTTCTTATCAAATTGCTTTATTTATAGAATCTACATTATTTTATGAAAATTCATCTTTATTTTTTTAAGTTTTCTGCATAAAAACCAGAATCACTAGGTTATGATCATTTTCTAAGATTAATTTGTAATGAATTGTCTCTGGACAGTAAATACCCAGCCAAAATTATTTTTGAGGTTATAGGTATGGTTCTCCTAGTTATCAAAATACGAATTCAATTTGATTACAAAAAATAAATTTTCACCGAAAAGATCTAGAAAAATAATCCGGTATAATGATATTTATGATAACTTTCGTCGATTAAGTTAAAAAATTGTCACTTTTTTCATCACCATAAACTTTTTTTGACTGATTATAGTTTTCACAAAATATATCTTTTTGGAAGTAACTACTTATCTCCAGTGCAGTGCAAGTTAAATTGTGTGACTATTACAAGATTTAATGGTTGTCACGACAGGCTTACCTCGTTGTAAAAAATAAAAGTTATACTTGATTTGTCTAGTGCAACAGCAAACGCTGCGGTTGTAGTAACCAAAGGAGCTTGGCAGTACATATAAAGAAAACGTATGTGTATTAACCGTTGGGGTACGTATAAAGCTCATTCTAATCATCAACTTTGGTCACAACAACCGAATACACAAAAAAGTCCAACTTACTGTCACGATAACTATAAAAGTAGTAGCTTCTCTGAACTTTTTTGGTCAAGGCAACTACTGTACAAAAAATTTATGTGCTATGTGCACAGGAACCAAATCCGATTTCTCTCAGTGTACTTGAGGAAAAAATTCATATTAAATAACAAAAGCTTTCAAAGAAGCATATAAAAGTATTATTCACAAATTCAATGAACATATATCACATATGAAAATTCATTTTACATCTCAAACAGGCATTGAATTCATTCTATTATTTTTTTATTTATTAAGAGATAAATTTTCTGTTTGAGAAAATGCTTCTTTTTGACAAAAATTAAGGAATAAGATTCGATTTTAAACACTCTCCTCCACATGCTTTTGTCCGTCAACGCATTCAAGATACAAACAACTTTCTTCATCTACTTTCACGTCCGCTTTTTTTTCTTTTAAAAAACCAAATTTAGACATTGATTTTTCGAATCGAAATAAACGCTAATTAATCAGTCTTACAATTTGAAAACTTGAATCAGATACTTCCGATTCAATAAAAATTTGTTTAATCCACGAAATTATCAATTCTTTAAAAATATTGAGCAATCTGAATAACTCAAGTACGTTAGTATAGTAGTATTTAGTACATTAGTATTTTAGTATGATATCATTTGAAAATGAAGCAAACAGGGTTTACGTATCAGAAATTAATATAGTGGTTTTCAAGCAGCGAAGTTAATATTTTCATTTGAATGAATGGAATATATGTTCTACTGTTATAAAAACTACGAGAATTTGAAATTCACTATAACAAAGTTGCGAAGCGAAACAAAGAATATGTGAATCTGAAAAACCTTGAGAAGTGACGGCTCCAGATTATGAATTCTTGTGTCTTTTTCTAACGCGTGCAAAACAAGAGGAAGATAGAGGGGGGTTTTTCAGTGGAAACACATACACAAATATTATTATCATACCTTATTTATGTTCACATATTTAAGTATGCAGTGATGCACTATTTACAATCGCACACGCTTGAATTAAATTTCAGAATCGCTTTTGGGTTTGAACCCTCTAAACCCTTCACCTATATCTACACAACTAAACGCATTCCTAACACCTAAAGCCTCTC
Organism: Diplolepis rosae; assembly: GCA_030998225.1. Classification (NCBI taxonomy): domain Eukaryota; kingdom Metazoa; phylum Arthropoda; class Insecta; order Hymenoptera; family Diplolepididae; genus Diplolepis; species Diplolepis rosae. Next base: position 10,610,690 of record JAPYXD010000698.1, read on the forward strand.
GACTATTCTCGCTTGCCATATTCCGAAAGAAAACTTGCTTATAAGCTACTACTCAGTTGGACAGACTTGGATCGAGTCTACGAAGCTAATCGTAAAACGTCGGAAGCATTTGGACGATATTGTGAAACGAATCATACGAAAAAGCGAGAATGAATATTTTGATTTTTGCTGCGCGTCGCTATGTTTCTGGCAAATTCATATTCATAATATGAGTTTCTCAAATATGCATTCCAGGATATTATATTCATTGTTCGACTCATGAGAGACATTTTTAGAAACCTTAGTAATCATAATATAATTTTTTCGTACTCTGAAGTTTTCGAATGGAGATTCATAACAGTGGTAAAAACCTATTGGGCACCCACCCACTTATGTGGGGTAGTAACGTTACATCTTATTACGTGTGTGCGCGACCCTGTAAAATAGATATTACGCATGAATGACTGGTCCTTTTTTAAAGTTTTTTAAAGTTGAATAGAAATAAATACTTACCATTGGAATAAGGTAGAGCAAAGAACGCAAAAATAGAAGAATATTAAAAAGATTTTCTAAGACATCATAAAAGATGTATTTTAATGACGAGCCAATATCGAAGTAAAAATACTATTTATAATTTATGGGTATAAATAAAAAATTCGACTTTTTTGAGACTTTTGATGATTGTCTATCCTGGTTTGTTATTTCAATGAAGTATTTTCTGAAAAAAAACTGGTACGATACGCAAACCACTTTTTATTGTTGAATAAATTTACATCTTTCTATAGCATCGTTTAGTTTCATGGAAGTAGAATATTTTTCCCGTATTATTATTAGATCTATAACTTAATTCGTGCGGTTTGCTAAGGGATGGCGTAACTTGATTATTATATTATCGTTCCAATATTCCGAACATGCGTTAGAAAGCTACCCTCATTGTGCGTCTTTTTCAGTATATGCCATTTATTTGAAGCGTAAACAACAATAATTTTTTTTCACTCAAATATGTCGAACTTTGTGCCTGAAAAAGTGTTTTTGCGGGGAGTTCTTCATTACTTTAATATGAAGAAAACTGCTGCCGAAAGTCATAGTATTTTGGTGAAAGTTTATGGTGAACATGCTCTAGCAGAGCGAACGTGCCAAAAGTGGTTTGCCCGATTTAAAAGTGGTGATTTTGGCTTGGAAGACGAAGAACGTCCTGGGCAGCCAAAAAAGTTTCAAGATGAAGAACTAGAAGCATTACTCGATGAAGTTTGTTGCCAAACACAAGAAGAGCTCGCAGAATCTTTGGATGTCACTCAAGCAGCCATTTCAAAACGTTTAAAAGCAGCCGGATACATTCAAAAGCAAAGAAATTGGGTTCAACATGAACTCAAGCCGAGAGACGTTGAAAGGCGGTTTTTCATGTCCGAAATGCTGCTGGAACGCCACAAAAAGAAGTAATTGTTGCACCGGATTGTTACTGGTGATGAAAAATCGATCCATTACAACCCCAAGCGCAAAAAATTATATGTGAAACCCGGCCAACCAGCCAAATCAACGGCAAAGACGAATATCCATGGCGGGAAGGTAACGCTCTATATTTGGTGGGATCGGAAGGGTGTGCTGTATTATGAGCTGCTAAAACCGGGTGAAACCATCAATGGAGAACGCTACCGAACACAAATAATCCGTTTGAAGAGAGCAATAGCCGAAAAACGCCCGGAATATGCGACCAGACACGAGGCAATAATTTTCCATCATGACAAAGCTTGGGCCTATGTTGCTATTCCGGTTAAGAAATATTTGGAAAATATTCCCCACCCGCTTTATAGCCCAGACCTTGCCCCTTCTGACTTCCATTTGTTCTGGTCGATGCAGAACGCCCTCACTGCAATACGGTTCACATCAGAACAGGGTATCAAAAATTTTGGCTTGATTCATTCTTGGCCGCCAAGCGGGCGCAGTTATTTTAGGATGGGATCGACAAATTGCCAAAAAGATGGGAAAAAGTCATAGCTTCAGATGGGCAATACTTTGAATAATACTATTGTACATGTTTTTCTTAAATAAAAGTTCAAATTTTGAAAATAAAACCGCACGAATCAAGTTATAGATGTACCTTTTACATTTTATTAAAACTATGATCGTCCAAAATCAAGTAACTCGATGTGCCCGTCTCTTCTCTACCTGATTTAATCAGGCAAAACCATTTCAGATAGTTTCCATTTCAACAGTGACGTCTCCTTAATTACATACATTTTCGTTGACATCAATATATTCTGTATATTTTTTTAAAACAGCGTCAACTTTTATACACATGAAATTTTCATTATATAGCTTAGCTAAAGGTATTCCTATATTGGAAGAACCTATCGTTTCTTTTTTGTCGCTTATAAAGTGTACTGAAGTGCATTAAAATCCGGTTATCCTTTTTAAATTAATCATGTATCTTTTTTTCTAATTCAAAATATCGTGAAACGTGAAAATTCGTTTCACAAAATGAATATCAAATTTCACACAAATACAATACCTTCTTACATGTTATGAGAATGTAATAATTGTACTGAATGAGTCAACTTTAACTTGATGTTTGAATTTTTTACTAAAAAAAATCATTTTGTACTGATCGTGTCAAAATTCTATGCTTTATTTTACGAAAATTATTTATACATACAGTACTGAAATTAATTAGCTAAATTTTTTTTTTCCGTGACATCCTGTTGATTAAGTTTTTATATATCAAAATCAGTATTTTTTGTTGAGGAAAGTTCCAGATCTACTTTTGGACTCATGGAAAATCTGCTATTTGTTATATTTGTTGCATTTTAACCATTGAAGGGTGAAATAATGTAAGGTGCTGATTGATCAGAACTGGATGCTTGGTTGACGAATGATACTTTGAACGAACCATGTTGAGTAATGAAATTATCTAAGGAATTAATAATTTTTAAACAAATAATGTTTTGTGCCACTGGTTTTTCTAAAAGCAATCCTATAAGGTTTTCTCCTTCAAACACTGGGCTGCCTCGACGTACCTAAAATATCATAAAGATTTTATTTTCTACATGCTGTTATAGAAAAAAGATAAGGAATAATATTTTTTGATAAAGCATGCCTCAAATGTGCCACTTTTCCCACATGTAAAATGTGCCAAAAATGACTAATTTCAAGTCAATGCTGAAAATAATATCAAATTAGGTGGTTGTGTTCGAAATTTTTTCCACTGCCTAGATTATCGAATACGCGACTTCACTGAGAGACTTTTCGTTAGAGGAAATGATAAAATTGAATGAAAGTTTAGTATAATATTGTTTTAAAATGGGGAAAGCCGAGGTTTTATTATACATATTCATATTATGGCATCGAAATTCAATAAAGTCATAACAGTCTTTAAAATCTGTAGAAGAAAATTTAGTATTTTAAGTACCAAATATTATGAATATCCATTCGAAAACTTCAGAGTACGAAAAAATTATATTATGATTACTAAGGTTTCTAAGAATGTCTCTCATGAGTCGAACAATGAATATAATATCCTGGAATGCATATTTGAGAAACTCATATTATGAATATGAATTTGCCAGAAACATAGCAAAGCGCAGCAAAAATCAAAATATTCATTCTCGGTTTTTCGTATGACTCGTTTCAGAATATCGTCCAAGTGCTTCCGACGTTTTACGATTAGCTTCGTAGACTCGATCCAAGTCTGTCCAACTGAGTAGTGGCTTATAAGCAAGTTTTCTTTCGGAATATGGCAAACGAGAATAGTCGAGAGGCTTTAGACGTTAGGAATGCGTTTAGTTATGTAAAGGGTTTCCCAATAGGGGTGATATGATTTTGAATGTCCCTATCGGGCTGATTTGAAATGAAATTTTTGACGTCTGCTGTGAGTTGTCATCAGTAAGGTTTGCCATTTAATCATGAGTAGTTTCACGCTTCCACAACGTTTGGAAATTGTCCAATTATTTTATCAAAATTCGAGAAGTTTTGTCGGTGTTCAAAGAGCATATCGTGCAAAATATGGTCGTCATTCTGCTCCATCCGCGCTCTCAATTCGTCGAATAATCGATAAGTTGGAGAGTGAATTTACTCTATTGGATACTAAGCCTAAAAATCGTATGCGTACCGCACGTTCTACACAGAATATAGCCGCCGTACAGGCCAGTATCGAGGAAAACCGTGAATTGTCCGTGCCACGCCGATCTCAGGAATTGGGCCTGTCCAGGATGACTACCTGGCGTATTTTGCGATTGGATCTTGGCCTGCATCCCTATAAGATGATTCTGGCCCAAGAACTGAAGCCTAATGACCATCGTTTGCGTCGGGAGTTCGCGGATTGGGCTCTGGAATCAATTGAAAATGATCCCAATTTTCATCAAAAAATCATCTTTTCTGATGAGGCGCATTTTTGGCTCAAGTCTCGGGGGACATTTGGCCGATATATTATTTAAATCATAAATGGCATAGAATATCCAATATAATAAAAAAGATTTCGATCAATTCCGAATGAATATTCAGTGTTTTTTTTCAGTTTCAAAACATATCACCCTTATTGGGAAACCCTTTATATTCAACTTACCTAAAAATGCCGTTGATACCACAATAACTATTGCTTTGGGTGCGAGATCATGTCCAAACTTAATGTGTGACAAGTGGTGTAGTTCTGGAGCATCAATTCTCTGTCGTAATTGTGCATCTTGAAACTAAAACAAAATTTTATGTTTGAATCTGAATATATTGAAAGACTTTTTATTTTCTACCATGAAATAATATTCAAATCATTCGGAAATAAATTCTTGAATGTTTTATTCAACTACTCACGGTTACAATTGCTAAATTGTTACGAATGCTGTCAACACCATAATTTGGATGCCCGGTTACATCAACTATTATCAAAGGAAAGCAAGTCCTACTAATGAACATTTGTAGACCATGTTCTTCATTGTATATCCTATGATGAATGTATTCTTGAATAGGACCGAGAAGAGTAACGGCATTATAATAAGTGATCAACGCTCCATCTATACTATTTGTTTTATTAATCAATAATCGAACAAGAATATTTTCACCCGGTGGTGGTCGCCCTGCAAAAAAATGGTTAAGAATTATTTTTTCGCATTCGCACATTGCTGTCATGAATGGTATCGATAAAATAATTTTAAATTATGAATTAAATCTATATATATATTATTTAATAAATTTCTGTATTGATTAAACAGTAAGATATTCTTTACGTTTAATATATTAATCAGTTTTAAATTTAAATAAATATTTGATTAAGAAACTCTTTGAACTTTGAAGATTGAAAATTGATAAGAAATGTTAATATTGAAACTTACTGGCCTCAGTCGGGTAAACAATTTTTTATAATAACGTTTTTTCGTATCGCATAGTGCGCTTTTGAAAGTTAAAATTATAATTTTTGATTTTTTCATAAAATAGTTTTCTAAACTACTGGTACATTGTTGGTAAAAAGACCGTAATATGCATTTGAAACGGATTGTGTTCAATTATTTTTTAATAAAAGTTCCTCACCTATCAAAAAATTTAATCAACAAATAAATTTATATTCTGAGAATTAGATAATATATCATTTCACATAAATGATTTCATTTATAAGAAAATCAAATTATATAATTTCATATCTTCATTAGTATGAAAATCCAATTTTCATTCACTTGTTTCGATAATAGTATATTACATTACAAGGGGCGAAACAGAGCGATTGCATGAGTGTGAAGTTTGCTCTGCCCGAGTGAAACGAGGGCTGCAATCACATGAAATGCTTTCGCTGTGTTTTGTTTCAAGTAATGTATACTATTTTTCATAGCAACTCTTTTGAGAATCTGATTGGCTGTAACTGTGGAGCGGGACGAAAGTGCGGTTTGCAACCCTACCTTTAAAGTTTCGCCCTTAGGGTTGAAAATCGCAGTTTCGTCCCGCTTCGCAGGTACCGAAAATCGGATTTTCAAAAGAGGCGCTATGAAAAGCATTTTACATTTTTTTATAAATAAATAAAATAAAATGATTTATTCTTTGTAAAATAATATATCTTATTTTTCATACATAACATTACAAGTAAATTTTGTTGCACTGAAGAATAATAACGAATAAATGTTAAAAACGAATTACTTCTATTTTCTCTATGAATTCTCGTGCCATCAGTAATATACCGCAATTTTCTTTGTTACCTCCTCCAATTCCATATCACCGGGAATCACCTCCATATCACCGAACTCTAATATTCTCATATGTACTGAGAAGCCAGTCAGTGATTTTTCACTAAAAACTAGTGAAAAATCACTGATTGCGCAGTCAGAAATAGGTGGCTGATTCCAATTTCGTAAGAATCTCACCGATTTAGATGTAGCGCGTACATCTGGATTAGACGTGTACATTCTGTCGGATCGAATGTCGCAATTTCGATTCGCTTTACTTGTTGGATCGGATTTTTTTCGATTCGATCGGCCGTCCGTCGAATGTCGAATATTCGACATCCGAAGCGTGTCCGATCGAATGTCGGATTTTCAAGATTCGACCGGCGCAGGATGTAGTTTGCAATTTTTAATCAGACATTACACAATATATATATATATATTATTACATATACAATTACATATACAAATTTCAAACTAAGTTCCACACACTTTCTTAAATAATCAGTATCAAAGAAAGTAGAATTTAAAAAAAGCATCATTAAAGAAAAATCCGAATTTAACTGAAAGAAAACATTCTAAATTGAGGCTTGTAAGTCAACATGAAGTTTTAGGCAATCCATTATACAAGGTGCGTTCCAAAATAAACGAGATTTTTTCAAAATAGCTATTTATAGTGGCGCTATCTTCTGATGGGAGTAGGAGTTGGAAAGGTACATCCTTCACTGACGTTCTGTCAAAATTTCATGACCAACGAACAATTAGAAGCCGAGTTATTGCTTTATAAGGGACAGTGTGTTTATAGCATCGGTCGAAAAATGAACTTCGGACAAAGAGCGAATATTAAGTTTTGTTTGAAACTTGGTAAAACTTTTACTGAAAGGTTTGAATTAATGAAACAAGTGTATGGTGACAATTGTTTATTCCGTGCCAGAGTCCATGAGTGGTTTAAACGATTTTATGACCTGCTAATATAAAAGAATATATAACAAGGAGAAATTAACAAAAATTCTGTGAATGTTGGGTCAATATAATAACGAACATGTTATCAAACATTTCACTTTATAATTTAAAAATGGTACATTCTGTATAAAGGTTGAATATCTCATAGTTCTGACTATTTTCAGAACTAATTAAATTTGATAAACTTTTTAAATGTGATACTTAATGTCACGAAAACTAAAATACAATTTTTTTTAAAGATACATTTATTTGTATTTTTTCGAAACATCTCAGAATAAAACTAAATTTAAAATTAAATAACTTTCCACTCTTTCGTTATTTCTGATCATATTCGAATAATTTTCAGTAAAATTACATATATAGATATTATAATAATTTATAATTCTATAAAGCCTTGCTTGCAAATTCAATCGAAAATGGATTGTCTGTATAACTAATACACAAAATCTTTTTGATCAAAAATACACATTTTCGTCCATTCATAAGAATCACCATAAGCGTCTCGAATTTCTTAGCTAGGTTTAGGACAATAGTCTTCTTCAAGTAAGAAAAGAACCTCTCAGGATAGCAATTATAAAAAAAAATTATCAGTCACCGAAGCCACATGTCCCGTGTCGGTTTTAAAAAAAGTTTAGATCGATCGTTGAGAGACTCCGGTAACAAAGTCCTCAAGAAAAGTTTTCAAAATTGAAAACTGTTCGCGATTCATCATTATTTACCAATTGGACATCCTTCTTTTATAAAAAAAAAAAGAAAAAAAAATTCCGGCCGGGTTGGTTGCAAATTTCTAAGATTTTTTGTTCATTCTGTCCGGTTTTCCATATACAGTGAATTCTACATATATTTTTTCAATTTATGTTGCTGCATACTGGACTTCTTCATTTTGAATTGCAAGCGATGAGATAAGTTTTTGAGTTTTATGATTATCCTTATTTTAATTATTCCCTATATTATCATCTTTTACAAAAATATTGAATTAATCATTTAATTCATGGCACTGAAGACGGCCCCCATATGTGGCCGAAACGTTTGCCTTTTTTTTCGCGTTTTTTCATATATAGCATTGATAATTTTAATCGAAGAAAATAAAAAAAACTGACCCTATGCAAAAGAAGTGAGAAATTAACAAATTTCTGTGAATTTTGGGTCAATATGATAACGAACATGTCATCAAACATGTCACTTTACACTATTTAATACTTACCATAAGAATAAGGAAGAACCAAAAGCGCACAGAATACAGCAACCTTAATGTGCTTCATATCCACTTTTTATAAAAAATAATTCTAATAGATCCAAATAGGCGCTATGTTGATCTCAACAAAATTTTTTATTTCTGTTAAAAAAATTCCGAGATCAGTCTATAATATCAATTACACACAAATGTGTTGCATCATGCCTCCAGTATTTGCTGAAAGGTCGCGTTCAAATAAAACTTATATTTGACAAAATTCATTACCCATTATGATTTGCATAATTTCTTAATTACAAGTTTTTCATTAGTTAACACTTCAAGTTATTTAGTAGGTAGGGACAATACATAGATAGCCTATACAAGGGTGACATTGCAGTCGATCTCATAGAAAACATAAATGAAGTGCAAAATGATGATAGGGGTGATTCGATTTTAAATGAGGAATTTGAAAAAGCATTAAGGGGCCTGAAAGAAAATAAACGTCCAGGAGTAGATCTAATAGCAGCAGAGCTCGTACAGAATTTAGGACACGCAGAAAACATCATTTTATCAAAACTAGTTTGCGATATGTACGAAACGGGTGACATACCTAGTGACTACATGGTTAACAAAACTGTTACTATGCCGAAAAAAGTATGGACAGAAAAATTCGAGAACTACCGTACTATTAGCCTAATAAAACATGAGTCTAAAATTTCAATAACAATAATTTATAGAAGATTAGAACAGACAATAGAAAGCTCACTCGACGAAGATCAGTTCGGTTTTAGGAAAGAAAGGGGGACTAGAGAATCGTTAATCTCATTACGATTGATTCAGAGCGGCAGACTACGAGTAGAGAAACCTACTTTTATTGCGTCTGTCGACTTAGAAGAAGCATTCGACAATGTTAGCTAGCCTAAACTCTTCGACATATTAAATATTATAGTTTGTTGAAGTAACAATTCGAATAGTTCTAATGAAAAATGAAATGGATAAGGCAACTAATAAAAATGTGTGATTTTATAAGTCTTCTAAAATTAATGCAAGCTATGGAAATAGCGGAATAATAAAGAACACCCCTTGTAATACTTGCAAAATGATGAGATGTATAAATTAAACCATTTATATAAATGAATAAGGGTATAAATTGTCTTAAGTTTAATAATATTCTCAAATTCTTGTCAACTTATTGATTCTAATGGTTACAAATCAACTGCATTATTTATCCTAGTTCATAATACTTTTTAGGGCAGAATATGTTTTTTAAATTTAAAAAATTTTATCAATTACAAACTGAGCAAGGTGAATTTTATTACATGGTGGTTACCTTAGGGATTGGAAAAGCTTTAGAGGTAATATGCATTTGTGTCGAGCGCCAACGTATTTCAGATAAACGGATGATATCTAGGGCCATTGGGACATCGTCCAAGTAAACTTGGATGAATCGTATGGGAATTCGGGGATGAATTAATGGTTGGGCGTACGGCCACAAATTTAGGTACTGCTTTAGCTCCTTATTAGCTCTAAGGACTGCTTTACCTCCCACCTTCTCTTATAACCAACTTATTATAGAGTACCTTAAGGGTACGTAATTCTTCGTTCATGTGAGCAACGAGAGATGCAGTTTTTATATATTTATGTCCATTTTTAATTTAAATAATGAAAAAAAGTATAAAAAATCGATAATCGATATATGGGACATTCTTTTGCAAATCGTACGGATTTAAAAAAAAAATTGTTCACATTTTTAAAAGTCTAAAATTTTTTTCTGTGGCATCATTTTATCAATTTAATCGACACGTATATCGGGATTTTCGAAAAAAAATATTTTGTTTGAGAGATATATTAATTTAAACTTTTGATAAAATTGGACAAAATGCTAAATTCTCTTGTGCTTAAAATTCATTATCTCCAGTTGAAATAATCAAATCGATTTCGGGTCTGTTTCAATTTTCAGCCTATTACGTTCGATTTTTAGATAAATATTTTCATAATTTTTATTTTGTTAAGTAACTAAAGATATGAGCAATTTAATTGTTTAAACAGTTTTTGCATGTTCGCCCCTTCAGTAGAAAAATTTGGAAAAATAGTATCATATGCACTATATCTCAATACAACTAGCGCATATTTAATAAAAGTGGAGACTTAATTAGATCGAAAGATATTAAATATTTTTCAGCGCGCGACGTGTTTAATCATGTTCGAGTCGAGTCGCAATTAGCCTTCCTCGAGACATAATGTGCTTTTAGTCGACTCGGACATGACTAAACACGTCGCGCGCTCAAAAATATTTAATATCTTCGTATCTAATTGAGTCTCCACTTTTATTAAATATGCGCTAGTTATATTGAGACACAGCGCATATGATAGTATTTTTTCCAAATTTTTCTACTGAGGGGACAGACATGCAAAAATTGTTTTAACAATTAAATTGCTTATATCTGTAGTTAATTAACAAAATAAAAATTATAAAAATATTTATCTGAAAACCTAACGTAATAAGCTAGAAAATTAAACAAACCCGAATTCGATCCATTGGAATTTAATTTATCATAATTTCATTTTAATTAATAAACGAATATTTTTGGTAATTTTCGAAGAAACAAATTAAGTGCCGATGCCGTATATGATGACTGAGTACACATTGAAAAAACAACAATAAGGTTAATAACTGAACTAAGTTCACTTTCAACATATCATTCTTTATTGATATTTTTTTTATTCATATGAATTGTAAAGCTTTAGCTATAAAATATATTCTGTTAAATTGTATTTAATTTTTCGTGAAGAATCTGTACCACTTAATCTTAATTTTAATCGTACCGCTTAATTATATATTGACTTAATTCTCAATTAAAAAATTCAGAACAGATCAAATTTTATGATCCTCTGAATTCGAAAAAAGAGTTTTTTCAATCATGTCTTTGGTACACTTTATTAAAGCCAAAAAAAAGACAAGTTCCTTAACTAGCCATCTGCCATCCAAAGCATAAAGGTCGTTAACTGACATTTTTCGCGAAAATAACTTTTTTGTATCATTCCATTCTTGAAGAAATTTCAAGTTTTACTGTGTTTGTCATTTAAAAAAAATCGCAATGGTTTTTTAATTTAAAAATCCAAAGAACGATAGTTCATATTCAATTAGATTTTTCCAAATAATTAAGTGTCGTAACTAACACGAAAATAGGAAGAAACGTCAAATACGTCATCGCTTTGCCAGGAAAAAGTACCGTGACTGCACTTACGGTTTTCTTCTCTGTCACGAGCATCCAAGAATACCCCTTGATTCAACCTGAGAAGGTCATTATGTAGTTACGGCTTTCTTGTCTTGTAATGCACGCGAGCTCGGGGCCCGTTTCCCAAAGAAAAGAGTCGTATCTACAATATATATTATATATTGATGTATTTGTATATTCACATATTTATGTATTTATATATAAATACATTCATTTATTTATATATTTATATATTATTTATAAAATTATATGTCGTAGATTAGAAAACGTAAGTAATAAAATTGGAAGTTAGAAAAACAAGAAGTTTTATGCATCTAACTCACACAAAGATGTAGTTGACGACATTCTTGCCTTGGAAAGAGGCCCCGGCTCGGACGCTATTCCTTGATGAAAATCCGTAAGTGCAGTTACGGCCTTTTTCACGAGTATTTTTATCCGAAAAAATGTCCTAACTACATAAACTAATTGTTGTTATTAAAAAACTCATTTTTTTGAAGAATTAGATTAAGCATGCCTTACTTGTCTCAGAGACGGTTTTACAAAAAAAATAATGATTTTTTTACTTGATTATAAAAGAAAAAAGTTTTTCTTGATTTTCTCGAATTCCAATCGAATGTAGTTAACTACTTGTATGCTTTGAATGGCAGCCATATACGACCAAAATTATGAAAATAAGAGTATTTTTAGTATTTAAAAGTAACTATTTTCTGAAAAAAAAATTTTCAATTATAATTTTAGAGGTCCTAATGAAATTTTTCAATCAAACCAAAATTAGGAATGTTACAGTATTTTGAAACTTGGAAATAATCAATAATAAAATTCGTTTTTCTAGTTAATCTATGCGAAATGCGAAGAACCATTATGATTCAAAATTGATCACTCGAAAGAGATGTAAGGTAAACGTACCAGTTTGTGAATACCTACCAATTTGTGGACACTTGTTCATATTTTTCTCCATTAATATGTCAAATGATAGAAAACCTTACGATAATCTTTATAAACATTATCCTGGACTAATAAGAAATAAGATTGATATGAGTTGTCGGTGTTAAATTTGAATATTTTAAAAATAAACCGTCGTTTTTGATGCGAAGGTCACTGTCAACATAGTGGTAGCAATGAAATCACCTCCATCTTGGTAGAAACTGTTTTGTCAGTAGACTTCCGATAAAACCAGACATGGAGTCCACATTTTGCCCATGGCATTGAGTTCGAAAAGAGTGGGTTAGAATTGCGTTATTTTTCACTGTCTGTTATAAGGAAAAAACATGTGCTCAAATAATGGGCAATATTTGGCCACTTTGAACCCAAATGTGAGGGGCAAAACTTGCGCCTCTTTGCGGACGCAGATCATAGCAATATATCCGTAAATACGTGGTATCATATAAAAGGCGCAAAAAGTCGTCAATTTCAGCCTTAAGCCATGAATAAAGATGAATCGAGCATAGTGCTCGAAATTAGGTCAATTCTTACGGAAAAACGTGGAGTCCAGTTTGATGGTCAATTTTTGAGTAAAACTTTGGTGGCGTGACAGAATTGATCAATTCTTGCGCACAAACTTTGAAAACACGAAACAAATTATTTTATTGAGTTATTTTTATTCTTATTAAAAATTTCTGAATGTTTCTGTACAAAAATTTAAGCAGCTGTATCGCCAGTTACGAGATGATAATCCGAATTTTATATTTACTAATTAATAATTATTGCTCTATTTTTATGTATACATTTTAATGTCAATTTTGATCTCGATCAAAATATTTGATCACGCGACATCTCCATGATTCGAATGATTTTCTACGTTCGAAATTTAAATTCCAAACGTAGGATATGTCGACATTTTTAGTGCCTGAAAATCTATATTCTTCTCTTTATGCCCTTGCATAATGTAATGTTACAAGAAATGTCGATCGTAAGTTAAAAGAACGATACTCTTGCGGAGATTAAAATGGGTAAAAAAAACATTGTGTTTTTTTCAAATCACTCAAAGAAGGGGCAAAATAATTGGGGTTTCTTTGGGTTTACGAAAAATATGTTGCTGTGTAAACTCTCCTCGATATTGCCCACAAATTGATGACTTTTTGACGAAAAATCACCTAAATAGATGTGCTCATTAATTGACCATCTATTTACTTGTTGATGCCGACAATTTCGAACTCAAAGAAAGTGCCCATTTATTGACAACCGTTTCAGTTGTTACGTCACAAGTACGTAAATACTTACTTTGATCGAAGATTCCTCGTTTTAGGTTAGGATCGAACGATCCTCGCTTAATTTGAATTTGAAATCATTTACAGCCGTAAGACAGTGCCACTAGGCGATATAAAGACCGAAGGCCAAGTATTGACACTATGTACATGGGACAAAACTTTATTGTTTACATGTCAACGCAAAAATTTTATTTCCACAATCGATTTTTCAATTAAAGATTTTATAAATTGAAAGCTGTTAAAGAAATAATAAAGACGATAATATTTTTTATATCGGAAGTATTATTTTATACACAGATATTTAAAAAACTAGCTGTGAAGTTGTACTAACTCTGGTGCTTATAAAATGTGCTCGTATTAATGTATGTAATAGTATATTATGTGACTAGGCGCGTAATGAGAGTTATTACGCGACGAGCGACAATGCTTGCAGGAGATCGAAGTCAAGGCGTAGTTGAGGCGTAGGTAAGGCGTAGCTGAGGCAAAACCAAGACGAAGCTGAGACAAAGCCGAGGCGCGATCAGTCCTGCGAGTATTTTAAGCGAGTCTCGTAACTACCCGAATTGTGTGCATTGGCACATATTCTATTTTATGTGACTTCGGCGCATATACGAGTTTTTATGCGTTCACTCAAATCCAATCTGAAAAGATCGAAATTGTCGTGATTATTGCCCATCTCACTTGACATTTCGCGAATACTTCCGGCCATTTTCTTGCACCTGCTACTAAATATAATAATTTTAAAAATTATAGTAGAAGAATCAATTTTACAATACGCTGGCGAAATTTTCTAAAAAGAATTCAATGCTCAAGAGGAGCCTACTTTCAAGGCAATTATAAAGATTAGTATTAAAATACATCAAAATGTTATTTTTTTAACCAGTCTGGGTCAAATTTGATCAGATGGTATATATTTATTTTTAATTTGAAAAAATACTATTGAAAATCCAAAATTTAATTTTCTAACAATAATATCTAAAATACCAGAAAAAACAAAGTTTGTAAAATTGTTCGTTTCAATAAGATCTAAAAATTTTGTCGGAGATAGTTTCTGATAAAAGGTATATTTTTCATTTTAATTTCAAAACATATGATTAAAATTCAAAAATTCCATTATTTAAACAAAATATGCAACATACGAAAAAAACGCTGAGATAGAAAGTTATTTGCCTCAATGAGGTCAACAAATTCACAGTAGGACATTTTTTGACAAGATGTAATGAAAATTATACGTTTTGTCAGAAACTATCTCTGAAAAAATTTGAAGATCTTATTGAAACGAACAATTTTGCGAACTTACGTTTTTTTCGTATTTCACATATTATTATTAAAAGTCAATGACACAAACATGCAGTCTGATGAAGAGTATCATAAAGCGGGTGTTGAAGTATTTGATCAAATTATTGAACATTTCAACGTCTCTAAAAGTAGACAAGAGAAATTTCAATTCCTTTCACTTACACCAAAATCTTGGGGACGTAGAAAACTAAGGAAAGTGTTTGGTACGTCAGAGCGGCAAGTAATCAAGGTGAAACAATTAGTTTCAGAACATGGAATTTTTATACTCCCGAATCCAAAAAAAGGAAGAGCATTGCCCCCGGAAATTGAAACTCTTGTAAAGACTTTTTATGAACGCGATGAAATTAGTCCAATGACGCCAGGAATGAAAGACTTTGTGACGATAAAAAATGATGATGGAACTCGTTCACATGTCTAAACAAGACTTCTACTATGTAATACCAATGAGCTGTATGCACAATTTACAGCAGAACACGAAGGTCTGAAGATAAGTATTTCAAAATTTACAAAACTCAGACCTCGTCATTGTGTTGTGGCAGGAAGCAGTTGTAGTCATAATGTGTGCGTTTGTATGCACCATGAGAATATCAAGTTGATGCTGAATGAGATCGATATTCAGCATTTGACAGGGGATACTGACATGAGCTTAAACAATTATCACGATTGTCTGGATTCTATTGTATGCCCTGAATCTTTAAGTTCCTGTTTTCTAGGAGAGTGTGAAATCTGCTCAGGTACTGCGAAGTTGAAAGAAAATTTGAGAAATGCTTTCGATGAACATGGAATCGATGAAGTAAGATTCGAAATTTGGCTACAAACCGACAGGTGTATTTTGCGAACTTTGGTAATGGATACCGATGAATTCCTGGATGATTTCTGTAAACGGTTGTTAAAATTAAACACTCATCACTTTGTTTCAAAGATGCAGTTATCGTTTTTTAAAAACCTAAAAGAAAATTTATTGGCAGGTGAGTTTTTAATTTGCTTCGATTTTGCAGAGAATTACGCCTTCGTCGTTCAGAATTCAGTTCAATCATTTCACTGGAATAACGACCAAGCTACAATCTTCACTGTCGTGATTTATTATAAGGAAGGTCGAGAGCTGAAACACAGAAGTATCGCGAAAATATCAAATAATTTAGCTCATGCTCATGACTTAATTCGTGCGGTTTTGTTCAAAATTTGAACGTTTATTTGAGAAAAACATGTACAAAAGTATTATTCAAAGTATTGCCTATCTGAAGCTATGACTTTTTCCCATCTTTCTGGCAATTTGTGGATTCCATCCCAAAAGAACTGTGCCGGCTTGGCGGCCAAGAATGAATCAAGCCAATTTTTGATATCCTGTTCTGATGTGAACCGTATTCCAGTGAGGGCGTTCTGCATTGACCGGAACAAATGATAGTCAGAAGGGCCAAGGTCTGGGCTATAAGTCGGGTGTGGTAAAACTGCCCATCCACTGTTTTCCAAATAGTTCTTAACCGGAATAGCAACATGGGGCCGAGCGTTGTCATGATGGAAAATTATTGCCTCGTGTCTGGTCGCATATTCAGAGCGTTCTTCCGCTATTGCTCTCTTCAAACGGATTAATTGTGTTCGGTAGCGTTTTCCATTGATGGTTTCACCCGGTTTTAGCAGCTCATAATACAGCACACCCTTCTGATCCCACCAAATACAAAGCATTACCTTCGCGCCATGGATATTCGGCTTTGCCGTTGATTTGGCTGGTAGCCCGGGTTTCACATAACATTTTTTGCGCTTGGGGTTATTGTAATGGATCCATTTTTCATTACCAGTAACAATCCGATGCAAAAATGACTTCTTTTTGTAGCGTTCCAGCAGCATTTCAGACATGCAAAACCGCCTTTCAACGTTTCTCGGCTTGGGTTCATGTGGAACCCAATTTCCTTGCTTTTGAATGTATCCGGCTGCTTTTAAACGTTTTGAAATGGCTGCTTGAGTGACTCTCAAAGATTCTGCGAGCTCTTCTTGTGTTTGGCAACAATCTTCATCGAGTAATGCTTCCAGTTCTTCATCTTCAAACTTTTTTGGCTGCCCAGCACGTTCTTCGTCTTCCAAGCCAAAATCACCACTTTTAAATCGTGCAAACCACTTTTGGCACGTTCGCTCAGCTAGAGCATGTTCACCATAAACTTTCACCAAAATACTATAACTTTCGGCAGCAGTTTTCTTCATATTAAAGTAATGAAGAACCCCCCGCAAAAACACTTTTTCAGGCACAAAGTTTGACATATTTGAGTGAAAAAAAATTATTGTTGTTTACGCTTCAAATGAATGACATATACTGACAAAGACGCTCAATGACATTAGCTTTCCAACGCATGTTCGGAATATTGGAACGATAAAATAATAATCAAGTTACACCATCTCTTAGCAAACCACACGAATTAAGTTATAGATCAAAAATA
The DNA here is from genome assembly GCA_030998225.1 of Diplolepis rosae. Taxonomy (NCBI): domain Eukaryota; kingdom Metazoa; phylum Arthropoda; class Insecta; order Hymenoptera; family Diplolepididae; genus Diplolepis; species Diplolepis rosae. Next base: position 10,628,114 of record JAPYXD010000698.1, read on the forward strand.
TAACTAGATTATGTGAAACTTTTTAATAAATTATATAAACTAGTAGATAATCATTAAAATAAATAGTGGCTAACACTGCGGAGCCATATAACTGGTGGAATAAATCTTGCGACTCACGGTTTACTCAATTCTCGATTGAAGCGTAGAGTAGAATGAAGGGAAAGCTCTACTATTTTTGTGATTTAATAAAAGATTGGTTTTCATAATTATACTATGATTAATATATATATAGAAACTTTTAATGCATGCTTTCAAACTTCACCCTACACTTCTGAATTTTACCCAACTTTTGATTCATTTTTGAACATTTAATATATCACAAATAATTACAGTGATACTAAATAACTTCTAACTTCTCCTTATGTCCCAAATTTGATCGGAAGTTGAGTAAAATTGCTTCAACTATTTTACTCCGTGTGGTGAAAATTTTGTTTCCCAGATTAAGGTTATTATTATTCAATTTTATCAAGGATATTGTTGGAATACACTGACAATATATGTACAAGTATTTAACACCAACATTAGTACTCAAGGCTTTAGGAAAATTACCTACGGTATATGACCTGAAAGTGTCCAAGAGGAAACAGAAAGTGACTAAAGTGACAGTAAAGTTTTAAAAGGTGTATGTAATGCTTTCCATCTCAATTCAACCGGTCCATTCGGGACACGAATTTATTTTTTAACGAAACTCGAATATGTTGCTCTTTGATCAAAATAATGAGACACGTATTTTTTTTGGGCCGAAAAAAAAATTTTCTGAAATTTATCGGCAATTTCGGTTTTGGGGTAAAAATCTATTTTTTCAATTATTCGCGAGAACTTTTTTTTTAATTGTCTATAACTTCGTCAAAAATTGACCAATTTAAATAATTTTCACTTCTAAATGTTTGCAATAATCTGGACTACCGAACACAGTTATAAACAATTGCTTGTTGATTGTTATAAATTTTTTATTTAGCAATAAACAAAAATTGAAATTTTTTTTTTAAATTCAATACCTCGAAAAGTATATTTTTTTTTCTCTCAAACTTTTTTCGCATTAAAAAGACACCTTTAGTTTCAATTCTACTAAATCTTTAGTAGCTAAAACTTTTTGTTTCCGAGTTTCGTTAAAAAATAAATTCGTGTCCCGAATGGACCGGTTGAATTGAGATGGAAAGCATCTTGATCTATAGCGCACCGATATTAAAATGGTAGACTTCGTACGAACAAGTGTGCAAAAGTTAAACGGTGAAAATTATTCTATCTGGAGTCAGAAAATGGAGTTGCTGCTCATGAGAGGATTTGTGGAGTGTGATTAAAAAAATGATGCCAGCACCCGTGGACAATTCATGGACAAAAAAGGATGCTAAAGCACGTGCAACAATCGGTCTTACAGTCGAAGACAATCAGTTATTGCATATGCAGGGAGCAACAACTGCTCGTCAAGCTTGGGAAAAACTCAAGGAACATCATCAGAAGGCAACGCTGTCTAGTACAATATTTTCGTACAAAAGGATTTTTCGACTGCGTTTACCAGAAGGTGGGGATGTTGAAAACCATGTATCAGAATTGCTGCACTCACGAATAAATTAGCGGCATTATGAGAGGAGTTGAAGGATAAATTAAAGGCTTCTCTTCTACTCAGCAGTCTCCCGGACTCATATAGTGGCTTGATTACAAGCCTGGAAACCAGAAATGAGACAGATTTTACCGCGGATTTCGTCAAAGAAAGAGTAATCGACGAATATAAAAGACGTAAAGAAGGGCAAGGATCAGAAAGCAGCAGTGAAGCAGCATTAAAAACAGTGTTCAAGAAACCGGTTCAGGGTAAAGGACAAAAGGAATGTTTTTTCTGCAAGAGGATGGGGCATTTCAAGAAAGACTGTTCTCAATACGAAAAGTGGAAAACAGGAAAGGATAAACAGGATAAGGACAATAAAGTTACAGAGGAACCTTAAGATTCATTTTGCTTTATGGTGAGAAAAAGTAAAGAGAGTGATGCGCCAAAAAGGATTCCAGAAGAAACATGCTTCGTATAACTGGCAGACAGCAGTAAGAAGAGCGAAGTTCAGGGTATGGGTTCAGGCATCATAAAGTGTGCTGTCGATGATCAGTTAAACGAAGTGAAAGTACGAAAAGTACTCTATGTTCCAACTTTCGGATCAAATTTACTCTCGGTAAAGAAACTCACAAAGGATGGAGGATTTGAACTTAGTTTCAAGGATGACATCTGTAAAATCATTAAAGAAGGTAAGGTCTTGGCCTATGCACGACTTGGAAAGGAAATGCAAGATCTTTATGCAATAGATGTAGTTGTCGAAAGGGCATGCGCTGCAGTAAGCAGCCACCATAAAGATAATTGCCAGCATGTTTGTCACAGGCATTTTGGGCATCGAGACCCAAATGCAATTAAAATTCTAGCCGAAAAGGGTCTAGCTTCAGGCACAACTCTGAGCAATTGTGGCAGACGAGAGGTATACGAGTGCTGCGTCCAGGGTAAGTTGGCTAGAAAACCTTTTCCACAGAAAAACGAAATAAAGACACAAGCTATCCTCGACCTTGTCCACACTGATGTCTGCGGCCCAATGCAAACAACGACGCCTGGAAATAAAAGGTACACGATCACAATAACAGATTATTTTTCAAGATTTACAACGATACGCTTTATAAAGACGAAGGATGAAGCTGCCAAATTCATTAAGCAATTCGTAGAAATGACAAACGGAGTAGCCGAGAGAAAAAATCGATCATTAATAGAGATGGCGAGATGCATGCTCCTAGATGTAAATATGGAAAAAAGTTACTGGGTAGAAGCTGTAAATACAGCAAATTGTTTGCATAACCGTTTACACATAAGGACAACAGGACGGTCGCCGTACGAGTTGTGGTAACGGAAGAAACCAGATGTCGAAACTTCCACGTATTCGGCTGTGATGCGTTAGTGCAAATTCCAGGAGAGAAACGTCGAAAATTAGATGAGAGAGCAGAGAAACTTACATTCGTCGGATATTCCGACGAATCGAAGGCTTTTCAATTTGTTGATAAAACAACTAATCGTATAAAAATTAGTCAAGACGTCGTCTTTTTAGACCAGCTGAGAGATCAAGTTTCAAACAACTCAGAATGTGCAGAAATCGAGCTTGCACTTCAAGAAAATAAAGAAGATTTTCAAGAAATCGACAAAGAGGAGAAACGTCTTCAGAATCCGGCTCAGAAGATAGTGAACTCGCTGTTGAAGAAGAACACGGCAGTTCTGATAAAGAAAATCAGCCGAAACCCACGACAGTCTTCTTAAAGGAAGAGATGAACCAGAGATGAGGCGTTATCAGGACCTGATAAGGAGAACTGGAAAAAAGCGATAAATGAAGAGATCGATTCTCTATTAGAAAACGAGAAGTGGGACATCGTACCAGAACCAAAAGGAGCAAATTTAGTTACCTGCGCATGGGTCTTTAAAAATAAACAGAATGCAGATGGAACGACTAACAGTTACAAAGCAAGACTCGTAGCCAGAGGTTTCTCGCAAGAATACGGATTGGATTACGATGAAGTTCTCGCACCCGTGGTCAGGCAAACAACTTTTAAGGTAATGCTCGCGTTGTCAGGTCAAGAAAATTTTGTCATCAAACACTTTGATGCCAAAACAGCTTTCCTTATTGGAGAATCGAGAGAAACTATTTACATGAAGCAACCCGAAGGATACGAAAAAGCAGGAGAAGAAGAAATGGTTTGCAGATTAAAAAAGGGCCTCTACAGCCGACTGGACGGAGGTGAAAAAAATCAGTCGCTACATGAAATGTATCAAGGATTACGAGCTGAACTAGGAGGACGTATTGAAGAAAAGGTTCTCATCGGCTATGCAGACGCAGACTGGGCGGAGAACCGGAGCGATAGGAAATCTAACAGTGGCTATGTCTTTAAGATTTTAAATGCCGCGATCAGCTGGGGATGTCGCAAACAAACATGCATCGCTCTTTCATCAACGAAAGCAGAATACATCGCTTTGACGGAAGCATGTCAAGAGGCCCTGTGGATTCACAGATTATTAGAAGATATTGTACCTAAGGAAGAACTTATGATTCTTGTATATGAGGATAATCAAAGCTGCCTAAAAATGGTCTGCAATAAGAAGTTCAGGTACAGGACCAAACACGTAGATACAAAATTTAATTTCATCAAAGATCTGCAGGAAAGGGAAATAATTCAGTTTCAATACTGTCCAACGGAAAGGATGCTTGCAGACATGCTCACGAAACCACTACGTAAAATAAAATTAAAATTCATGGCACAAAAATGTGGTTTAAAAATACATTAACGTATATATTGTCCTCGAGGAAGGGTGTTGGTATACACCGACAATATATGTAGAAGTATTTAACACCAACACTAGTACTCAAGGGTTTAGGAAAATTACCTATGATCTATGGCCTGAGTATCCAAGAGGATAGTTCAGTGCGAAAGGAAACACCGGAAAAGCACCTACGCGAGTGACAGCAACCCACAGAGCCTAATATTGTATTATACAGTTTTGCATACATACCAATTCACACATACTTAAGGGGGTCGTCTACGTAGCGGCCTAATTTTCGAGCCTGTTTTCCAAAATTTATTACGAAGGAACGAAAAATAACATTCCTCACATCTTCCAAATGAAAATTATGTAAAAAAAAAAACGATTTTTTGAAACTTTATACGTAGACGACCCCCATAACTTATACAGAACTTTTATTTAACACTAGCCGCATAACCCCTGTATTAGTGTATTTTAATAAATGCATTTAGTGAATATTTGAGTCTTAACCCATTTATTTTTCCAACAGATATAATTGAAAATTTCTCTAATGAAAAAGAAAAATATACCAATATTTTCTACCTTCAATCTTTAAAGCATTGTATTCTCATTTTTATGTGCAAAATCATTTGTGAAGAGGAGATCGTGTTTCTAGGGAGTACAAGAGCATGATCCTAGAAATTGATACAAAAGACTAGTCATGCCACGGGGGCGAAAGGGAATTAGCTGCGACATTAAAACCCGCACATGTATAGCATGCTCTCCACAAATAGCAAGACAAAGGCTTTTATTCTGACCGCGAATATATTTAATGAGGGGCCAGTTAATGAAGGAAACCCTTTTATGTGGAATTCTCTTTCGTCTTTTACCATAATTATTTTTTCATAGAAATATTCTTCTACAATACTGCATTTTTAACACAATAAACCACCTTACTTTTCAATTAAGGTAAATATTTATGCTTTGAGAACCCTAAGACTGTCTCACTTTTATAGAAAGACGAAAGGATTTTCAGAATAAGCGATAAATAGTAAGAGGTCCATAAAAAAGACGTATCGATGTCTTCGAATTCTCGCTTTATCGAAAATCACTATACCTGTAAATTTAAAAAGGAGCAAGTGAAGACCAACTGAAGAGACTTTTAGAGGCGTAAAAACTCAGACTCCTTGCTTGAAATTGGAGGACCTCGTATAATATTTGATTTTTCGTCTAACTCAAAATTGAAGATCCTTACGTGACTCCTTCGCAAGTTTATAATTAGCGCGACTCCAAATAAACCCCGGATGCTATGACGACATCGATTCGACTTCTGCATTTCTATCCAGACGCAAGGTATGTTGCAACGACTGTTTCTAATTAGTTCCTTGTATTACTTAACCCGTACGTACCTCGAGAAATTGGACGAGTTTCGAACCATGCAGTTGAACCATGACTAATTCAAGTCGTTTGCATCAGGCGTATGCTACCAGCATAGCAAGATAAGTACCAACTTTGGGTAAGAGCTGACTTCACCCTCTCGACCCATCCAACCGGGATCTAGCAAGAACTTTGAGACTAGCCTTCTTCCTTTACCTTTTCCTTCTTCGTGTTTTTCACGTTCTTGTCTCTCTTTTCTCTCTTGTGAGTGCTTTTGATAAGGTACACGCAGTGAAGTCGATTTCTTGAAATACTAAAGGTTATGGAAGAAACGACCTTCTCAAAGCTTAATTCTTGTTTTCATTCCCTTTATTTTCTTCTATTATCCGACATGCAATCCTCTTCTTTTCACCATTAGATCATATTCACGAGTTGAATTCCCCTCTAATTAAATATTATGAAATTTCAGTCCTTTTTACATCGAATGTTGAAAGATTTCCAGTTTGATAACTATTTGCTTTGGGGTCTTTTATACTGCAGTTTAACTTTTTGATGCTCATATTTTAAATTATAGACTTATGTTTTTGCGCAGAATATTCTTTTATTGTTGGAAAATTTCAAAATTTCAAGGAATTTAATCCTGAAAATTATATAATTGCATATAATATAATATACAAGATGTATTATTAATTATATAAATAATATACAAGTTGGTAAATTAAAAGGATTCAATGCTGATAACCTTAAAATTATTGAAAATCGACGGATGCTTAAGAAACATACGTAATGGGTAGAGAAACTTTGTCTAAAATGATTAATGGTTAATAACTAATTAGGTAAAATAAATAAACGTCCTTTTTTTAGTACATAATTATTGTTAAACCAGATTAACATCAATAACAAGTCATTTTAAATATTGAACGTGTGAATTGACAATAAGTGGCGATAATAATTGTTACCTACTTGATTATAAAATATTGCTTCAAAATTCAAGTACATTATCAAATACTTTACATTATTATTGGTATTGCATAATTCAATCTTTAAAATTACATTTGAGCTTGGTAACAATTTAAAATTGGGTCTCGATTAATTAAAAATAAGAATATTAACATCCTGACTCGTATAATATGGTCACAATCTTATGTGTATAAAATGTTGAAGCAAAATTGATTTTGTGCCGTTTGCATACTTCCAGGAGAATTATTCTCGTCGTTTTTACGTTATTTGAGAAAGCAAAATGTCTAAGTAGGTTATATTTATTTTCATAAGATTTAGGATTATTTTCAATTATTTAATGCAAAAAAAATTCATTTTGTGAAACTGTCTTTTTAATTTTTTATTTTGACTCGAATAATACGTTTATGATTAAATATTTTATTGTATTTTTAGCTTTAATTTACACCAACACTATTCTAACCCATATTGTACATTATTTCGTGAAATTTATAAAATATAAATGCTTTTATAATAAAGAGAATTTTTGAATTAGGTGGTTGAGTTCGAAATTTTGTCCATTGCCTACATTATGGGAAGATCATTAGTCACGTATCCGATAGGATACCTTGCTGACAGGTGTCCTCGTAGACAATTTCAAACTCTTACAGTACAGTCGGAAAGTATTAGAACAAGATAAAATAAGTTGTTTTTGTCAGTTTATTGTATCATTTATTAAAAAATTATTCACATATTTGCAGTAGTTTTTTACGTTCAACGTAGCTTTATGATTTGAAGACATTTTTAATGCATTTTACTGAAATTTCCATCAAAATTTATAAGAAAACGGCCTATAGCCCAAAAACGTGAAAAGTGTCCAAAACTGCCGCATTGGGTTTTCAGTTGTTTTTCGTACAAAAATCGATTCGGCTGCGGTTTAAAAGGTTACATGTCAATCATTTAAACAAAAAAAAATGGTATTATCGTGTCTAGTGCATTGAAGTGTCATAAAAAACTGTAAGTCTGTTAATTTGACAGTCGTTGCGTTTATGCATAATTGTGCCCGCTTTTTCGTTGAAATAGCCCCAGAATTGTATTTTCCCGGATTGAAAATGGTCAAGCGAAAGGAAATATTTGTCGAGAAACGGGCAAAAACTATCGAGAAATAGGCAAAATATTGAAAATATCTTTGTGTTCAGTTCATACGGCCATAAGAAGAAATCGGGAAACTGGACATAATACTAATAGAAAACGATCTGATCGACCAAGAAAGACAAATCAAAGAATCGACAACAAAATATATGCAATAAGTAAGGGCAATCGACAGAAATCTGCATCAGAAATTCGTGCTGAAATCAATGAAGGCTTGGATTCACCAATATCGCTCACGACAGTAAAAGGCCGGCTTAAAGAAAAAGGTATGATTGAACGCATTGCTGTTAGAAAGCCACTTCTACGGCTAGTAAATAAACAAAAAAGACTGAATTTCACTCAAGAACATGTTGACTGAACGATTGATCAGTGGAAATCAGTTTTACGGACAGACGAATCAAAATTCGATCTTTTCGGTAACCATCGGCGTCAATATGTTCGCAGAAAAGTCAATAAAAGATTCAAACCAGATTGTATTGTGCCAACTGTAAAACACGGCGGTGGCTCAGTTATGGTTTGGGGCTGTTTCAGCCACGCTGGCGTTGGTCAACTTAAAAAAATTAAAGGAATTACGAAAAAAGAGCAGTTTCACAGTATACTCCAACGCCATGCCATACCATCTGGCATCAATTTAATTGGTAGTGGATTCATTTTCCAATAAGATAACGATCCGAAACATACATCAAAACTTTGTACTTCTTATTTGGAACGAAAAAAAGTCGCAGGTGATCTTAATATAATGGAATGGCCACCTCAACAAAAACAAATTTTTTTATCTTGTCCTAATGCTTTCCGATTGTACTGTATATCGCAATAATGTAAATCAAATTAAAATTTAAAGAATTTAAAACCTTTTTATGGAAAAAGTCGAAAGACCCGGGCTCAAATCCCGGCACAGTCAAAAGCGTCTTTTTTCACAAAAATATTTGAAACGCTTTAAATTTGAATAGAGAAAATATTCAAATATACCATTTAACATATTTCGTAATAAAATTAGTAGATAAATTGAAAAGTTCAAGATAATTTGTTAGGTTTGGCCATTTTATCCAAGTGCATTGATAGAACGATCAAAATGCAGACCTTTGCATTTTGCAATTTTTAGTGTATTTAAATGTACTTTACTGAAAATTCTTAAATATCTATCGAATTTTTTTCATATCCTCAACTTCGGAAGAAAATTAGTAATTTTTAAAGAACTAAATTTTTTCATGCATAAACATTAAAAGAAATTCTATTTTGGGCTTTCTTATGGTAACTGAAATTAGTCTTAAGTTACAGATTTACTGCTATATCTTGCTGTCAGTCATATCTTTTTATACTTTACGAAAAATTGAATGATCAGGAGGGTAAGATAAATTCAATTTCTATAAACGGAATTCTCTTTAAGCGATTCGTTGCAGGTCAACTTTAACGTTTGGGGCTTTATGAGGTTGGGAAGAAAATAGAATCCTGAGATAGTCAGAAAGAAAGGGCATTCAGTGAAAAGGTTGTTATTTTTACGAGAGTGATGAAATGCGTGACATGAATCGAGTGATTCATTTAAAAGCCATAATAACTGTCATTACATATATGTATTTGTGTTTACTACTGAATCTAAAGAAACCTTACCAAATTTCTATAAATATATAAAATTGAAAGCGATCCTTTACTTTACGAAATTTTCACGTTACAAACGTAACGTCAAATTTTATGAAATTTGTGATAATTTTGATTAAACTTTTAAAAAATATCACTATTTCTGAAATTTTCATTAAAGTTATATATAGTACATTGCTAACCAAGTGGGAAATCGACTAATCCCCCACTCTGTTAACATACTATTTTCTTTACATACTGTGAAGGGGAATGCGATTTCGGGGCCTGGCGCAAAACAGCAAAAATGATCAGTTCCACGATCGATTGATGCAACCACGACATCAATATGTACGTGGCATTTTTCTTACGCAGAGCATGGTAATCTAACAATTGAGGTTAGAATTCGAATATTTCCAAATATTTTCACCACTACTGCGGAAAAGTAAGTTTTACCACACGGAGTTATCATCGATAGTGGAATCGACCATTTTTGCTGTTTTGCGCCAGGGCCCCAAAATCGCATTTCCCGCGCGGGTATGAAGCAAAAATAATTTCTATTTTAAGTTTCAAAATTTCCAGACATTAGTATTTGAACAATCAGTAAATTTTAACTAAATATTGAAAAATATTCTCTCTAATTTTCTAAAAAGTAACAGGGATTTCTAAAATTTGTCTTAATTTTACGAAATAGTGTAATTGCATGAAACTTCACCTACTTGTTCCGGAAATTTCCAAGATAAATTTTCAAGAGTGTAGCATAGTTAAAGAAGAGAAATTTTTTAACAGCAATTGGACAGAGAATCGACTTGAAAATACAAGTTTGACGGAAGAAAATAGATGTAGCAGACATTTGCCAACTTTATTACAAATTATGAGAATGAAAACTAGCCACTTTGCTTTCTCTTCCACTCGAACTTTGTCTGCCGGATCCTTTTCTTTTCTCAATGATAATAACTCTCTTAAATTTGCGGCTTTACCTCTGAAAATTCGACGCCCTTTTCTACCATTGACAATGCGAATTGTCATAGATCCTCGTGCTATCCTGACCCATTTGGTCCATTGAAGGGGGTAGCTTTGTCCGGAAGTCGAAATCGATGTTTTATCTCTCAAGCCGATCCCTAGTTACCCAACTTTTAACACCCACGCCCACACCACCTCCTGGTTTCCGACTTTACGGAATCGGAAAGTGAAAAAAAGACTAAGGAAGAAAAGCACAAGCAGAAGGACAGTAAGTACCAAAAGTGAGCATCGAATTTTGCGGTTTATTGAAAAGCAGCCACAACCTAAGAGCTCTCCCATTTCTCGGCCACCCTCCATCTAAAAACCTTAGCTTTCTCTCCTGTCTGTTTCTTTCTACTACCTTTCTTTGTTTGAACGATGGAAAGGATCAGTTAGAGAAAAGGTACCCTATCCTGTCTTGATGCGAGTTTGACCGAAACCAAACATTCGGGCAGGTGGGACGTAGGGAAGCAACACCAAACATAAATATTTCAAGCGACACTGATGGACACGTCGCCAACACTAAGACTAAGTGCCACGAGGAGTAGTTTGATCCAGTAAATAAGTATTGACGTGTATACAAGAAGAAAACAAGTGAAATCCAGAAATAAAACTAGGAAAGCTGATGGAAATAAAAGAAATATATATGGGACATTCTTTTGCAAATCGTACGGATTTCAAAAAAAAAAATTGTTTACATTTTTAAAAGCCTAAAATTTTTTTCTGTGACATTTTAAGTACAAGAAAATTTAGCATTTTGTGCAATTTCATCAAAAATTTAAATTAATATATCTCTCAAAATTTTTTTTTTTATGAAATCCCGATATACGTGTTGATTAATTTATTAAAAAGAAGCTATAAAAATTTTTTATGCAAATCTAAATTCTGAACGCAAAATGGGTGTACGATTTGCAAAAGAATGTCCCATATGTTAAAATATGTACTTACAGTTTTAAACGTTCATTGAACAATGAAAAATATATTTTGTGTCCAAACGGGCGGAAAAAGTCGCATTGCATGCTTGTGCGTAGAGCGGCATGGAGTCAATTCAGGGTTGCCACAAGTTTCAGTATCCTAATTTCCCTGACTTTTCCCTGACTTTTCAAGCTGATTTCCCTGACCAAAATTTATTGTAAGAGGACTCATCTCGGTGGAACTATGTTCCTATTATATAATATTTGCGTGTTTTTCCCTGTTATTTTTCAACAGAGAGGATGTTAAATAAGAGAAGGTAAGATAGAAACAACGTATTTCTATTTATTTATTTTATATCAAAACTTAAAAGGAAACGAACTGGTATGCCATAACTTGCATGTTGCTATCGAACGTTAAACATAAAAAATGGCATCATAGGAAATTTATAACTTTTTGGTTATATCAATCACAGCGGGGTCAACTTAAAGAGATCAATCTTACATATTAGTAGTTTCATTGCTTAAACAATTTTCGCATGTTTGACCCCTCAGTGAGAAAATATTTAACATCTTCCGATCTAATTGAGTCTCCACTTTTATTAAATATGCGCTAGTTAGATTGTGACATAGCGCATATGATACTTCTTTTTCCACATTTTTTCACTGAGGGGGCAAACATGCGAAAATTGCTTAAACAATTAAACTACCAATATCTGTAGTTAATTAACAAAATAAAAATTATAAAAATATTTATCTGAAACCTAACGTAATAAGCTAAAAAATGAAACAAACCCGAAATCGATTTAATTATTTCAACCGGAGATAATGAATTTTAAGCACAAGAGACTTTAGCATTTTGTCCAATTTTATCAAAAGTTTAAATTAATATATCTCTCAAACAAAATTTTCTTTAAAAAATCCTGATATATGTGTCGATTAAATTAATAAAAAGATGCCACAGAATAAAATTTAAGACTTTTAAAAATGTAAACAATCTTCTTTTTTTGAAATCCGTACGATTTGCAAAGGAATGTCCTATATAAGTTACAATAAAAGTTTATGTAATATTATTTTTTTTTAAAGTTCTCATTTCATAATTAGTTTATACATGCTTGTTCTGCAAAATCAATTTGACAGAATAGAGTAATAAAGTTTCGTTGTTCTTACTTCCAAATTACTTTACAGACATTTATTCTTATTATAGCTACTTTTCTTTTGCAAAAAGTATTCCAGCACGTCATCCTTCAAAAATTTTCGCCAATAACAGAGTAAATAACAAATTACCAGTTTTACTGCCTATTTACCGAATTACGGTAAGAAATTACCAGTGACCAAAAAATGGCGGTATCGGCACATCACTAGTCCAGAAGCAAAGGCCGAACCATGTTTGCCTAGCAAGAGGAGCACTTACTGTCACTTAGCCGTAAGAATGTGAAACCACGCGAGTATACGCAGAACGTGGATGTTTTCGGCCTCCACCACTGACCCGTGTGGATCTGCACACAATCAAACTTCGTTCAAACGTGGCGCGAAGCAGAAGACATATTTAAAATGACTAAATAGATAATTTAAGAAATTACCCTCCTTTTTTTGATGTTTTAAAAAACCTTCACCTAAAATGAATATCTAAAAGATTTTTTTCGAATTTTAGGATGATTTAAACACTTGAGAAAAGAAAAAAGTGTTCAGTAAAATGTATAGTTCAATAAATGTTAAAAGCTTCAAAACAAAATATAGATTTATATATTTTTTAGTATTGTAAATAAACTATTTAAAATGAAAAATTATGCCTAAAATACTTTATATTAAAATGTTATAAATATAAAAAACATAAATTGTATTTAAATTTACACACAAAATTAGACAATAAGATTTTTTTGATAGAAAGCAACATGAAAAAACATTAAATTCCAATAAAATATTCTTTAAAGTTTTTGAAATATGTAACATTTTTTATGAAATGTCGTTTTCGAATCCCAAGTGCGAATAAAAGGTTTCATTGTTTGAAAAGAAATCATGCCTAAATTTGGATACGAAATTACATCATAAGATTTCTCTGCTGTGAAGGAAAGTTGAAGAATATTTCGTTCAAATAAAGTGCTTCGAAACAAATTTTTTAATATATATTTTATTATATTTTTTCAATATATTAGTGTAAATAAAGGGTTAAAATATTTAATAAATATATACATATACACTATATTTAAATATGCATACAAAATAAAACTGAAATTTCTTTGGTATGAAGCAAAATTATTAATTATTTAACGCACTTTTTTAAATGATAGCTTTATCGATAAACATTACGGAAATCCCTGTTAAAATTAACATTTTGAAGAAAATTTCTTATTTTATTAGTTTAACAGGCATTCCTTAGCGAATTTATAAGTTGCACATCAGAAAAAATTTTAGTAAAATTTACAGGAAGTTCAATACTTATTTTTACAAATTGAATTTTGAGTAGATATATTACCAGAAATCTGGTGCAATGAACAGTTTTTTTGTACAGTCCACTTAACTTCCAGTGAAATCTACCAAACTTGATTTTTTTCGTATCTGATAGATTTCACTGCATGCTAAGGGAAACGTACAGAAAATATGTATACATGCACATGCATCAACTTTTGTTTCCAAAATTTTGGAAATGGTAAAGAAGATAGAAACGGTCATAGATAGACTACTTTTGGTTTTGACAAAGAAACAAAATTTTCTGATACATATTTTTTTTTTAATTTAAGTTTTTTTAATTTCGAAACCGCAGTAGTCTATCTACGTCCGTTTTTATCGTCTTTATCATTTCGCAAATTTTGAGCAGAAAATACCTAGCTCTTAAATACTTCAATACATTTCCTAAAAAGCTATTTTTTTCCTTTCTATAGAGTTTTTGAATTTTCAAATTAAGAGTCTCTGCATATACAACAAAAACACAATATTTATTTTAAACTTGAACCTCATATTTATTGTAAAACACAATTTTGTGCATAATTTTTAAATTGCAATAATAGATTTAAAAGATACACAAAGTTTAAATCGATATATATTTTTTTAATTATTAACATTTATTGACTTTCAAATGTTAATGCAAAATCATATTTCAAGTGTCTAAATCATTCTAAAAATTTAACAAAATTTTTCAGGTATTTTTTTTGGGCAAATATTTTTCAAAATATATGAAATCAAATAATTTAAGTTATTATTAAATAATTTAAATTTAAATTAAATATTCCATAGATAATGAATTGGCGTGTCTTTTGCGCTTTTTTTTCGTGGAGTCAGGAAAAACATACATAATTTTACTGAGTCAACAATTTTAAATAGTTATAGCACAAAATTTTTGCAAATTTAGTAGATATTTTAATACAATTCACCGCTTTTTGGAAAGTATAATACATTTTCTGATAATAATTAACAAAATGCCAGTAAAATTAATAAAATAAGCAATTATCTTCAAAATGTTGATTTTAACAGGCATTTCCGTAATATTTATCGACAAAACTATTATTTAAACAAAATTTGTTTCGAAGCATTTTATTCAAACGAAACAGTCTTCAACTTTACTTTATAGCAGAGAAATCTCATGATGTAATTTCGTATCCAAATTTAGGCATGATTTTTTTTTAAACAATGACACCTTTTATTCGCATTTGGGATTCGAAAACCACATTTCATAAAAAATGTTACATATTTCAGTCAGTTCCACGATCTGAGAACACTTGCTAGCCTGTGTCTGCTGCGGCGAGTTAACCGAGCAAGAAGGAAGAAGAGTTGGAAAAACTGACCGCGGCACAATGAAACGCAGTAACGCACGATCTGGCCACAGCGATTCCCTGACTAAACCTTAAATTCCCTGACTTTTCCCTGACTTCCCTGACTTGTGGCAACCCTGCAATTGTGCCTCGGCGTCAAAATCGGGCGAAATGTTCATACCGCCCGCTTCAACGGGCGAAAATGTTCATACCGCCCGAACCTTGACTGCCCATGGCTAACTACGCACTCGCACGCAACGCGACTTTTTCCACCAATTTGGACACAAAACGTCGTGTGCACCTCGAGCGACATGGTAGCGATGTGACTCGTGTGAATACCGCCCTCGCTACGCTGGGGCGGGTACACTTCGCACTCGTCACAATCGCCACCATGCCGCCCTTGGTACACAATCTGCTATTTTTAAACTATATGATTGGTTTCTTCCCCATTAAATTAAAAAGTAGGGTATGTTTAATAATAGGTTGTATATTTGAAAAGTTCTGAATGTAGACATAATAATTAATTTTTTTTTGAAAGAAAAAATTCATCATCGTTCAATGAACGTTCAAACTATAAGTACATTGTTAATATGGGGTTGGAGGCCTAAGTAGAATCTACTAGGCATTTTCACTTCCATAAACATTTAACTTCACTTCTTCAAACTCTGGAGTTATTATTCCTATTAAAAATGTATATAGAGAGATTTTGTTTTTCAATTTCTGCAATAAAGAAGCATTTATCAAAAAATTTTATTTGGGAAAATATGTTTTATTATGCAGAAGGAATTAAATTAAATAATAAAATTATTCAAATAGAAAAACCAGTGAAAATTAGTCAAAATTGTTTAGTTTGATTTTTTTTTTGCATAATAAAACGAACTTTCACAAATAAAATTTTTTCGATCAATTCTTCTTTGTTGCAGAAATTAAAAAATAAGATCCCCTTAGATACATTTTCAATGGGAGCAATACCTCCAGGATTTGACGAAGTAAAGTTAGCTATTTATGGAAATGAAAATCGTTAATATTTTGTCTCATTTTAAATACAATATGTGTGAGTTACTCGAATCTTTTGAATAACCTCTGATTTTGCGTAATATAAACTGAAAAAGTATTCAAATAAAATATTAGTACATTGTTTTTTGTACATTGTTTTCGTATCTCGTATAATTTAACTGGAAAATGGAATTTTGATATTGACTTTTTTCGAATTTGAATATGCTGTAACATTTATAATTTTGATTTAATCAAAAAATGTTATCAGGATAATTTTTAGAGATTTATGAGCACTATCTAAAACCAGTATAGAAATTTTTGATTTTTTCAAAAAATTATTTTCAAAAACACAAAAGTAGTGCTCAACCACTCAATTTTGATTGGATGTGGCTGGTTAACGAACTTGTCCTTACTTTTTCGGCTCCGATAAAGTGTACCAAAGCTCAATTCAATCTGATAATTCTATCGAGAATTATGCCGCACAAGACCTACTACAGACAGACACTTTCGTAAAAACCCTTTTTTCGGACTCAAGGGGTCTCAAAACGTAAAGATTTGATGAAAATTTCGAAAGTCATTTTTCACATAAAACCAATACCTTCTCATCCATGATGAGAATGTAAAAAACAAGGCCTCAAACCCATAGAAAGAAATAATCCAATTAAATCTTATATTATCTGAGAACCACCTATTTTACGCGAAAAAAAATATGGGATGAAAATGTGTACAACCTTCTGTGGACAAATTTTTTCTATTACATGCGTAAATTTTATTTTTTAACGTTTTTTTACATGCCTTGCTAGTTTTTGTGGAACTAAAGTGTCATAAAGATAATTTGTAGAGCTTTTTAAGGCCGTTTGGTTAGGTATGTTGTTATCAATTCTTTACGACCGCTTTATTAATAAAATAACAATTTTTAAAAAATTTCTGGAGAAGACAGCAATGCAGGAAAATGTAACGCATTACTGTCTTCTCCGGAAAATTTGTTTAAATTATTATTTTAATCATAAAGCAGTCATATAAAATTGGTGATGACAGAGTCTACCACACGGCCTTAAGTATATATAATGACAAATTGTATATTTGTAGGGTCCTAAATATAAATATAATCATTAATTTTGTTTTGAAACAAAAAATTTGTCATTGTTCGATGAACGTTCAGAACTATAAATACATACAATATCAACTTTCTTAGCGACATTCAAATTTCAAAATAGCCTTATATCTATATCCTTGAAATATTTTCCGTAACATTACAATTGCTTACTAACATGAAAAGACTATTTGATGAGAATGAAGAATATTATGCATATTTCACTTGTTTCAGATTTCCATTATAGCATTTTTGTTACAATTTCTTTAGGGTTTTCATATCATATGGTTTCCTAATTTTTTACTGAGTTGTAGTAGTAGACGTATAATCATCAAAAAAGTATATGGTACATCTTAACAATAGCTTCTACGTCTCTTTAGAGACCAAAGGACCATAAAGCTTACAGAAGTACATCAAATTGTCAACTCCTTTGCACACTCATCCATGTTGCATGTAGTACTGAATCCACTGCCTATTCCATTAACATAACCAAACCGAGACGTAATTTTTGCAGGTAGTAAAAAATAACTTTTACGAGGTGTATAACCACTGTTCTAAAGTAGAGTCATATTTAAAGTTAGGTACAAATTCTAAACTGTATTGATATTTTAAAAATAGAAATTATTGGTTCAACGATATTTTCCTATGGTTAGGTTTTACTGAAAAGTAACAGTATAAAATTTGATTACTTCTTTTGGAAAATCCCTACGAAAATCGTCAATAGTAAAAGAATTCGATAAAATACTAAAAGAAGCTAATTAATTCTGCATAATATTTATTGTATTATTCTTTTATAATTTCATTGGTATGATAAAATATAACTTCAAGAATTACTACAAAAAAATATTTTATTTTAGAATTCACAAAATAAGATGCATTGGTATGGCAATATGCACGTTTATGTTTGTACAGTAAAATGATTAAATCGTCAGCTAATTGTATGCGGCTTCACAAATAAAAATGCCTTATGGCTAATTAACCCTAAGAATTCGTTTTAACAATATTATATTTTGCTCAAAACAAATAAACATTTTTATTACGACATGCCCCGGAAGTTAGAACCGCTCACATAATATTTTCAAAAAATAAAAGTTGTGCTAGGTTGTACTAGAGGTGTGTTGTTTTGTGCCGTAAACAATTTTTTGAAAAATCGAAAATTATCGCCACAAATTTTGAAAACCTTTTTCTTTCTGAAACTACAACTTTGCCCTAACATAAAACTAATGGTTGTTTTAGGTGAGGAGATCTTCCTGTGGAGAAAGAGATGTCGGTACATCTAATTTTTGTGCTGACAACAGAAATTTCGAAACTTTGCCCGCTTTTCGAAAAAAAAGAAACTAAAAATTGCTTCAGACGCAAAAGTCAAAGTTTTGCTGCATTTACCAAACCCCCAACTCTAAAAATATTTGTTAAAAAACCGGCACCAAAAAATCAAAATTTCGGAAAAAATAAATTTCAAAAATTGAAAACTTGTGCTGAGTTGTGCTAGGCGACTACAACAAAAAAATCTAATAACATTTTCCAATGTGATTAATATATCTAATATTTAATGATATGACTTTCAACAATTAAAAAAATAAACTCACATCCACCTTTCGGATTTTGTACACAAAATATAACTGAGAATTTTCTATTGTGGAATTTTTTTTGGGATAGGTGTGCAGCTGTTGCGATTACGTTGATCCTTCTGGTCCAGCCCTTCGTATCAGAATCTCTTCTCCTCTTTCAACAGAAGAAACCATGTCAGGTAGTCAGATAGCCGGGAGGATGGCACCTGCCTCTTGCGGTATTTGTTCATCTCGTCCTTTTTTCCGCTCTTTTCTCTCCTTGAGCACGCGATGCTCTTCTTATGGCACGAGGCCCACCTTCCAAATTATAAGCCTGCTTCTCTCGTGGCGAATTTCGCAACAAAAGGCTCCATTGATCCTGTGCTCTAGACATTTCAAGGATTTCAGCTCTTGAAAAACCAACTAAAGACGTTTGATCAAAATAATAAAATATAGTGTAGCCCTATAAAATTTTTGATTAATCGAAATTGAAAATTTTAAAAGTCTGTTTATCAAGTTTTTAGAAGCAAAAGATACTTTTTTACAAGGATTGATCCTCTCTGCTGTTTGGAAATCTGATTTAAGTCGTAAATGATAACATGTGCTCAATTATTTTGAATGATTTGAATAGAGTTTTTGTTATTTCACTCCATTTTTATAGTAAAGGAAAAAGTTTTGACACTTTTTTTCGATAAATGGAAGGAGTTAACTTATCGCAACACAAGTTTTAATGCAGCCCGTTCCGATTGGTTAAGGTAGTTGTCGTGTGGAAATCAAGTCTCTGGAAAAAAGAAGTTTCTCTATGATTTTAAGACTTGAAATGACATGATCAGTCGTGTCTTATAAAAGAAAAATATTATTTTTTATGGGAATAATTTAAAACTCAAGGAAAGTAATACTTTTCATAATGTTTTTTGTAGTAAAATTTTTCCTTACTATCGCTCCTTACGAATTTTATAAAAATGATTGGATTTTCATAAATCATGACTTATATTTTCGGGAAAAAAATTCTCTACAACCCTATTGTACCTAATTTGGAATATAGGTAAAAAATCTGTAAATATAGTTATTGTTGGAAAATCATTCTTTAAAAAAAATTTTTTTAACGATTTTAATCCTTGGAGGCTTTACTTTTAAAAGTGGGTACAGTAGAGTTGTAGAGAATATTTTCCCCGTAAATATAAGCTAAGATTCATGAAAATCCAATCATTTTTTAAAAAATTATAAGAAGCGATAATGAAGAAAAATTATATTACAAAAAACATTATTAAAAGTATTATTTTTCGTAAGTTTCAACTTGTTTTCATAAAAAATATCGTTTTTTTCTTTCATAAGACACGATTGATATTACCTTGTCCTTTGAGATCAGAGACACAATAATTTAAAGGTTTGAGGTACTCGTAATTACTGTAACAATCTATTCGATAACATTTTTGTTCTCTTTAGGAGTTTCTTTTTATACAAATTCAGTAGTCGCTGACACCTTCTAAAAACAAGAATTCAATAATAATGTTGTCAGCATGAAATAATGCGTATTTAATTTTCTACTCGAAATTGACATTATTTTGATTGATAAACAAGGACTGATTCGATTACGAACATTTTTATTCCTTGGAGATAAATAACTTTTTAATATTCAGTAACTTTTTGAACTTCTATCTAAATTAACAAGAAGCTTATCTTCTTTAGAGGATTTGCTTTTGTGATAGACAACTGAAGTGCCTCTTACACTAATTTTTGCTTCAAGGGGTGGAATCTACAGGTGGTTTCCGGTTCGGTAATTGACCAATTACGAACTCGATAACAAGGTAGAGATTCTACTAATGAGTACAATTATTTCAAGAAATACATAGAGCATTTCACAAATTTATAAATTTTAAGTAAACAAAGAACTCTTTCAAATATAATTTAGTAATTTAATATATTTTTTAACTTCTTTTTAGTATAAATTTTGAAAAAATTGGGAGATTCCTATTATATCTGCCACAAGTAATTTTAGTATTCTCTAGAATTCGAATTTAAGCAAGCCAACTTCTTGCGTAGCGATCGAGTTGAGGAAACATAAAGAATTTTAACTTTACCTCGCTCCGTATCTCCATCTCTTTCTTTTTTCCGTACGCCTTTTTTACCTTTTTTCGCACTTTTCCTTATTTCTGGATTTCGCTTTGCCACCCTCAACACTGCGAAAAAAGCTTCGAGTACCAACGTGCTAGGCTTTAGAGGCACGGAGCGGAGTTTTCTCGTTAATTAATGGATGGAAGTAATTAAGATGGCCAGACTCATCTCAACGATAGACCCCGTGAGATCAACATGAGCACGGACTGACCGTTTCACTTGTCCTTCTTTAGTGCTTGATTCTGCACTATAGCCTTTTGAGAGTGTGTTTCCCTTCGTGGAAACTTTGAATGAAGTATTGCATTGTTCAGCGTCAGATTGGTAATTTATGAATGGAAGAAGAAAAGTTTGAAGGGCAGTTTAGGCGAGCTCATTTTCGTAAGTAAAAGAGAGAATAACAGTTGCCTGAATTTGAAAGTATTTGATATTAGTATTTTTAAACAGAATTACCTACTAGTGAATCTTTAGGTCATTGAAATAGTAATTTATTTAGAGTTTTTTTTTATTATTATTTAAATTTCATAATAACTAAAAAATCATTTTTACAAATTAAATAATAATAAATAATAAAATAATTTTACAACATTAAATATCAAGATATTGCAAATTTAATGCAAAAAATTATAATGTGACCCAAAAATTATAAATTACAACATTTTTATTAAATTCTTGTTGTTTTAACATATAGCCAGTATCTTCTTTCTTTGTATTGAAAAAAAATTATCAAGGGTATGTATTAAAAAACGTAATTGACACTGAAGAGGGTCCCCGCATATGTTGCTAAAACGTTTGCGTTTTTTATAATATATAGTGAAAAACATTTTTCAAAATATTATATCCTGAAAATGAGCAAAACCATTAATGTTTGCTAATTATTAAAATATCAAAAGATAATCAATTTGTAAGTAAATGTTTTCAGTTTCAAAAATTTCTGTTTTTATTTGAGGAGCATTATTATTATTTTTCTCTGATGGACTATTTTTTTTATATTAAAATCAGTCAATCAAGAAATCAAATGCGTTTGTAATTGAAAAATATAAAAGTTTGAAACAAAAAAAGTTTTAAATTTGAAAACCTATGCTAGAGATTGTTTAAAATATCTCAAAAAGTAAAAAAAGTTTTAGTTAAATATACAGTTTTCCAGTAGAAGCAATATTTTGAGTTGCAGCCCAGAGAACAATTTCAAAATTGTTGTGAATCAAAATTGATTATATTTTCGTACGTTTTTTCATTCTTTATTTAATCGTAATTTCAAAGAAAATTTTCTAGAAAAACAGTTAAAAGAGTGAAAAATATCAGATGTGCATGAAATACCAGTCAACAGGTATTATACAACAGAAAAATCGGCATCTTCTGTTCAATCGTTGTAGAACAACACATATTTGAGAAATATTTTTAAAAAAAATGTTATCAACTATTTTAATTAATCGAATGTAAGGCACTGAAAAAATTGTTATTGCTTTTCCAATAGTATTCCTGCAAAAGGTCCTCACATGAAACGTGCACGTGCATAGACACAATGAAAATATTCAAAAATTCCCCTTGCAAAACAGAGTGATCCCTACAAGGGGAGCTCAGTGTGTACGTATATGGAGGTATTTACCGTTTAAACAAGCTGCGACCGCGGTATTTTCAATAAACTGTAGGGTACAACGTTGCTGGCAGCATGAAGGAAAGAAGACATCAATATTGCACTGCGCCGTGTGGATATAGGACCAGAGGAAGAGCACATGAGAGGCAAGGGGAGGTCAAATGGGAGAAGACTGAGGAGACAACACAGAAAGCCTTTGTAAGGCAAACTATTTCTGTGTTAAAACCCACCCATCGAAAATAATTTTAAGCTCAATGCAAATACTTTAAAGTCAATGTATGAAAATTACTTAGAGCTAAAGTATTAAAATATTCTACTCACAGTGGTCCCACAAGTAAAGGAAATTGTCAGCTAACATTACCTGAAATATAAAAAAATCACTTGAATAAAGAATCACTGTGACCAAAATTTGCAAAATTTCATGATTTGTATATTGTCAGAATTAAAATGGCTAAAAGTTTATTCTACTGTTCATTTAACACTTCTTTCAGACAACAACTGAAGAACGAGAACAAATTTGTCTCAGCCCGGATTCGATCCATTGATGCAAAGTGGTAATTCTGCTTCAAATCCGGGCTGAGGCAGTTTTTTATCATTCTTTGATTGTTGTCTGCAAAAACCCATAAAATTGAATGCTCAATTATTTCTTATAAGATTTTACGGTAGTTATTATAATATTATTACATTTAATGTTTAGTTTGTTGTTTGGCTACACTAAAAAAAATTCCAGTTAAAACAACCTTTAGACGATATTTAACATTATTTTCTGGTTAAAATAACTAGAAATTCAGGTTATTTTTGCCAGAAAGTAATGTTAAATATGGACTAACCGGAATTCCGGTTGTTTTAACTGGACTTTTTTTTGTGAATAATAAGATCAATTCGAACATTTCTTGTTGAGAATACTGAAATTTATTTTGACATTTCGAACAATATGTTGACGTTTTATTTGTCCAAATATAATCTATCGTTCTGATCAAAATTTGCTTGGATCCATTTTATTAACTTATTATCTCATAAACGAATATAACCTTATATCGAGTAGATAATAACATAAAGGTGATGTAGAGGGTAAGTTTTTTATCTTGAGACATCGAAATATCTCAAGAAATACGCATCGTACGAAAGAAATGTCCACAATAAAAACTTTTCAATTTCGAGAGGAAAAGCGACTCTGCAATAATTTAACCCACATCCCCAAAGTAGGAGTAAAAAATGTTTATATAAAACTTACGTATGTCTCAATGGAGAATTCGAATTTGCAATAAAAAAGAGGTTCCCATTTGAGTTTCCGAAATTACCCTCCCCCTCGAAAATAAAAAGCTTCCATTCCGGATATTTTTTTCGCACAATGCTTATATATTAAGATATTTTGAAGTCTCAAGATAAAAAACTTACCCTGTATATGAATTCCCCATACTTTTATCCATCATCAGAATCAAAATCTTCTAATCGAGATCTGATATTACGTACCGTCAGCTAATAATGCTGGGAACAAAATTGTTACATATGGAACATCTATTGTGAAATTTGAGACATTGACAAAGTGAAAAAAATTCCTATTATCTTCTAAAATTACTTTGATGTGATAAAAATATTGGAAAAAATAATTCTTCCTGGCTTTAGAAGTTAGAAAAAATATTTATTTTTAGGAACAAAATGATTATTGAGCAAAACAATTTTTCTTTTCAACCACAGATGATTATCCTATTGCTGCCATACTTTTATTCTCAGTATACCTTCAATTAGCCAAACTGAAATAGCCTTTTTTTAACTTGCTATATTTTTTTTGTAAAATTGAATTATTGCAGAGCACAGCTGCGTCGCAACATCACAAGGCTGTTATTTTGAGCAGGACTTTTTTTACGAGACCAACCGCGTGCCAGAAATCATTATCGAACGTCCTTTTCTACCGATTGGCTAGCTTCGGAGTTTATTTCCTCTTTTTTTCTCTTCCTACATTATTTCTTCTTCTTCACATCCTACGGTCAGAGATTTTTATTTTCTCTTTGAATATACTTTTGTCTGTCTGCAATTTAATTCTTGCAAGCGAGAGAAGAGTCCAGGGGAAAAAATAACGCTCGCTCGAACGCCAAAGGTCGACCATCTTTTCCAGAAAAAAAGCTCACGCGATTGGCAATCAATTACCGCTAGCTAGGTACACAGCTCTTCGAAGGTAGTTTTTCCTAAGATTCTGAAAAGATAATCGCTCTGTTCTCTCAGTTAAATAAAATACACTAATCGTTTATGCAAATATGTTCAGTAGAACATGAACATATGCAAATAATTTTCTAAAATAAACTTGAATCTGAGAAGGTTTTTAAAATAGTTCTTTACGGCGATAGGATACGTTGCAGACAGATGTCCTCGTAGACAATTTCAAACTCTTATATCGCAAATAAATGCAAATTGAATTCAAATTCTTTAAAATTAGTATTATTATATTTATTTTTACTAAAAGTCTATAGGAAACGAAAATATAACGTCAGTTTTCTAGAAATGACCATTTTGAATATTTAACTGTGGAGTTACTAATAATATTAAAGAAAATGGTGAAATAATTGTACTTATGCCTAAAAACAAAAGTTTTATTTCCTGAAATAGTAAAATCGTGATCGACACATCGAGCGAATTATATTGAAATAAACCCAATAAATGTTTCATTGCTAAAAAAGAATGTTAAGTTTACAAAAGACAACAGTAAAGTCACATCTTCTGTTTAACCGAATTACCATAGACTTTCGGAGATAGTGGAACCATATTTATAACTTTTCCTATCGAACATAGGGAATAATTGCACCACCATAATAAAAAAAAATCTGCCCGCTTCGCGGGCACATTCTCATCGCGCGCAGCTCGCGTCGCTCGCAAGTTTGAGCGCGCTTAGGGCGCGCGATTCGATCTTCGCGCTCCGTTCTGTCTGGACCTCGCGCTTCGCGGTCGGTCTTGTGCTCTCCGCATACATTTAAGTTTATTTCTTATAATTTGATACTGAAGCTCAAACTAATTTTATAATTATATTACAGATGATGTGAATTACACATTTTCTCAAAGTCACTCTATTTCTTTTTGAATTTAAGTGAAACAGGAAATTCAATTTACTTAAGGCTCTATCAGCCTTAAGGAACACATTCTCATCATGACGCTCGCGCTTCGCGCTCGATTTTCTGTATACATTTCAGTAACTTTTTAATAAATTACATGATTAAAATAATTTATTTTCTTCCAAATCTCTCAAAAAGAAAAAACAATCGTAGACTTTATTTAAGGAAACGATTTTGCAGAACAACGCTTATTTCGTATCTCACATATTTTGGTGAAAAAAATCGAATTTTTTTAATATTAAAAATCAAAACATAAAATATACATCCTGTCCCGAAATGTCTTGATGAGAATTTGTAGACCTCATTTAGGCAAACAATTTTCCATCTAAACGTTTTTTTTGTATCTCACATATTTTGTCTAAAAAATGGAATTTTTTGAATTTTAATCGTATTTTATGGAATTGAAACGAAAAATATATGTTTTATCAGAAACTGTGCGAGACAACATTTGTAGATCTTTTTGAAACGAACAACTTTGTATTCTTACGTTTTTTTCGTATTTTACATATTATTGTTAAAAAATTGAATTTTGGATTTTCAATAGTTTTTTTTAATTAAAAAGAAAAATATGCATCTTATGAAAAAATGTTACAATTCAAATTTGTAGGTCTTTATTTATTTAATATCATTGTATCATAACGTTTTTTCGTATCTCGTATAATTTAACTGGAAAATGGAAGTTTGATATTGACTTTTTTCAAGTTTTAATATGCTGTAACATTTCTAATTTGGATTTAATCAAAAAATGTTATCAGGATAATTTGTAGAGATTTATGAGCACTATCAAAAAACAGTGTTGAAATTTTTGATTTTTTCAAAAAGTTATTTTCAAAAACACAAAAGTAGTGCTCAATCCCTCAATTTTGATTGGATGTGGCTGGTTAACGAACTTGTCCTTACTTTTTCGGCTCCGATAAAGTGTACCAAAGCTCAATTCAATCTGATGATTCATCGAGATTTATGCCGCACACGACCTACTACAGACAGACAGACAGACAGACACTTTCGTAAAAACCCTTTTTTCTGACTCAGGGGGTCTCAAAACGTAAAGATTTGATAAAAATTTCAAAAGTCATTTTTCACATAAAACCAATACCTTCTCATCCATGATGAGAATGTAAAAATCAGTCATTCGTAAATTTTACCATAGTTCTTATTAGATTTCGTGAGCTATATGGGACATTTTTTTGCAGACCATTTTGAGTTCAGAATTTAGATTTGCATACAAATTTTTTCATAGCTTCTTTTTAATAAATTAACCAACATGTATATCGGAATTTTCAAAACAAAATTTTTTTTGAGAGATATATTAATTTAAACTTTTGATGAAATTGGATAAAATGCTCAAAAACATTTAATATCTTTCGATCTAATTAAGTCTCCACTTTTATTAAATATGCGCTAGTTATATTGAGACATAGTGCATATGATACTATTTTTTACAAATTTTTCCACTGAGTGGGTAAACATGCAAAAATTGTTTAAACAATTAAATTGCTTATATCTGTAGTTAATTCACAAAATAAAAATTATGAAAATATTTATCCAAAAACCTAACGTAATAAGTTAAAAAATGAAACAGACCCGAAATCGATTTGATTATTTCAACCGGAGATAATGAATTTTAAGCACAAGAGAATTTTGCATTTTGTCCAATTTTCTCAAAAGTTTAAATTAATATATCTCTCAAAAAATTATTTTTTTTCGAAAATCCCGATATACGTGTCGATTAAATTAATAAAAAGATGCCACAGAAAAAAATTAAGTCTTTTAAAAATGTGAACAATTTTTTTTTTAAATCTGTACGATTTGCAAAAGAATGTTCCATATAGAGAGAGGATTTATAAACACAGTTACATACTTACATACACATGCACGTATAAACGTATCAATATAAATACAGTCGGGACTCGTTTGTCGGGAGACTCGTCTATTGAAACGCTCGATCGTTCCTCTTACGAGTCCCGACTGTAGTAAACATACCAATATACGCTGAAATATTAATTTAACCGAACTTAACCTAGCCGCACAATGCACACATTTATAAACGCATCGCAGTGATATGACACTTGCAATGTAGCACCTTCATTATATACTGAACTATGAAAACTTTTACGATTTGTGAGAAGAAGCTCGGTAGTCCCTCTGCTAGCAAAAATCGTAAGTTAGAAAGCCGCCACATTCAAATGTAAAAAATATATTACCATATCGGGTACCGACAAATAATCATAACGAGCATGTGGAGCTATTCGCGGGTACTACTTCATTTTGAATTGCAAGCTATGAGATAAGTTTTTCAATTTTATGATAATTCTTATTTTAATTATCTACGTTTTACAAAAATTTTTGAATTAATCTTTGAATTTATGGCACTGAAGAGGGCCCCCATATGTGGCCGAAACGTTTGCCTTGCTTTCTTTTTGAGTATTTTTATATCGAATAGTGAAAATTTCAATCGAAGAAAATAAAAAGAATCTGACCTATGCCAAAATAATGAGAAATGAAAAAAATTCTATGAATTTTGGGTCGATATAATAGCAGACATGTTATCAAACATGTCACTTTAAAATATTGAAAACGTTTGGCGTATCTGACGTCACTCGGCAGTACATTCACTATTTCCAATAGAAATTTTGGCAACGTGCTTTTCTAATATATGAAGTATTCGATTGAAAAATATTCAAGTCTTTCTCTCTTCATTGTTCGTTACTATTGAAAATGGTAATTTCTCTAAACTATTTTGCAATTTATATTATTCAAAAGACCAATTCTTGCATTTATAGTTCAGAAAAAGTATTTCCTTCTATCACTATGATAAATAAAACTACAGGGTTTTCTAATTAGAGGTTTCATTTTGATTTATAAGAAAAACGCGTGTTTTTTGTGAAAAATCATGTGATTTTTATTTCATTCAATAGCGGAAGGTTTGCCATTAATAATGAAAAACAATATCATTCATATGATCTCGGCGGCCAATTATAATCGCTGTTTCGAGAAATCACTCGGCCTGGAAAGTTTTCATGCAAAGGACCGATGGTTTCGCCACTTGTGTGGCACGTAGCACCGTCTTGTTAGAAATAAACATCTTCCACATCCATATCTTCCAATTTCGACCATAAAAATTCATTAATCATGGTTCGACATAGCGCAATCCATTCACCAAAACAGCCGCTCCAGCTTGATTTTCAAAAAAATAAGGGCCAATGATCTCACCTGCCCAAAAACCGCACCAAACAGTTACACGTTGCGGATAAAGAGGCTTTTCAATAATCATTTTTGGGTTTTTCGGGCCCCAAATGCTACAATTCCGCGTATTAACGTAACCTCCAATTCAGGTTCATTTTCATGCATTTGTGTATTAAATTTTAACAATTTCAATGCATTGTTGAAGAGCGTATTGTTCTATTTTTATTAATGGCATAGTTTTTAGTTGTCATTTGTCAAAAAATGATACCTCTTATTATGACATCTGCCAAAATAGCGGGCTACACCGAGAAACTTTTTGTATCAATTTTTACTATAGTATTTTTCAATTTAGGGAAAAACGTATCACTTTGAGAATTTTTGTTAGTAAAAATACTAAACTTTATAATAATGATATGAAACTTCAGCGTAGTTCATAGCAAATTTTACTATAGTTTATACTGAAGTTTCATATCATTATTATAAAGTTTAGTATTTTTACTAACAAAAATTCTCAGTGCTACGTTTTTCCCTAAATTGAAAAATACTATAGTAAAAATTGATATAAAAAGTTTCTTCGTGTATTCAAAATGAAACCTCTAATTGGAAAACCCTGTAGTTTTGTTACTATATCCTCGCTTCCTATTGACTTTTTAGTAAAAATAAATATAATAATACTGAATTTTACAATGAAGAGTTTTTCCGTGTTCTTTCAGTAATACACTGTAGTTTTCAATATGTATAAACTAATCCTTGCTTTTATACAAAATTGCCTAAACTTAGGTATATGGGTTGTAAGCTTGACACGTTTTGAGATTGACAATGTATGAACCCCCCGCGGTTAAGAACAAAGAGATGAATGTATATAGGGCTTATCAGGTGTAATATAAACGACGGGACACACGCATGCACACGTCATCATAAGCTAACCATCTAGAGAGCAGCTTGGTAGCTTGCAAACGCACGCGACGACAATGAGTTCCGCCTCGTCGTGTATTATTCTCATCGCACAATAGAGGAAAATGCGAATCAATTCCCATTATCCTCTTCCTTTCTACATTCCGTCTCGACTACGACAATTGATACGGAATATATGAATGCGCTTTCGAGATATTTCCGTCTCTAAGGATCTAGTGCCGCCTTCTTTTTCCGGAGTTTGGAATTTGACTGGATGATTGTGATTTCTCGGGTATCAGCTTTTGAGTTGATTCAATAAAAGTGATTTTTCCCATGCAAACATTTTGACATGGCCCAGACCAGGCCCAGGTCTAGCAAGCCATGGCTTAGTGAGAAACCCAAGGTATGAGCCTAGTCTTACGGACGAATTATTAAAACATTTTTCGGATTTTGAATTCATGCGGCCGGGCTCATGTCTGGTTGAAAATTTTATTCCAGGCCAGAACCAATACGCCTCTTCAATAGATTTAATTGCAATTATCAATAAATAGGAAGGCCTGCCTACACTGAGAGAGCTCTGACATTAAGTTTTACCGAAAACTTCGGTAAAATGGGGACAAAAAGACATTTTGTTAATGTCACGCATAATTTTTAATATTCATTAAATAGAAGTGGTATACACTGTTAAAAACTTTATTAATTTTAATAGACTTTAGTATACAAATGGTACATTGAAATTAATACAAATTCATATTAAATTTAATAACTTTTCAATCAAAATATACTGAAATTAACAAACATTATCAAAATATATAATTATGTGTATTAGAATTCAAATAAAAGTTTGTATTTTTTAATATGAAAGTTTGATACAGAAATTTCAAACAGTGTAGTATAACAAAAAGTTCGAGAAAGTTTGAAGAGCTTAAGTCTTTATTTATAACCCTTCATTAATTTTTCAAAGGCTCAAATATTTCTGTTCTCAAAAAATAAATAAAACTTCAGAATTCTGTAGGCATTTAGAAAATGACTGAAAATTCTATGGCACCCAAACTCCTCCGTACGGTCACATTTCCAGCAGCTACAATTTTCCTAACATGATTTTTCTCTGTTTCAGATTTTTAAAATATATATTTATATATGCATGTCACTTTGTAACTTAATAAGAACGTAAAAGGAGGTATACGCTTGGGTGTTTGAAGAGAAACAAAAATTTTTTTTTCCTTTCCACTAGTACCGAATTCGCTTAAATTTTACCGAAAGTAAATGAGATTTTCCTGAGCTTACGTTAAAGATTCACGTGTTTCTTCATCACTCTATGCTCCACTTAAGGGGGCAGCCCACCTTTCGATTTTCAAAAATTCGATTTTTTTTTCTTCATTTTTACTTAGTTTAAAGCCTTGGAATTCATGTAGAAACCTTCTTTTCCATCAAAAGATCGCATAATTTCGATACTTATGTGTTTTTTCTGCATCTCAAACTTTAAACGCGTTTTTCTTAAAACAATATTTTTTCAACTTGTCGGCATGATTCCGGCAAAACTACTGGACGGATTTGCTTAAACTTTTCTTTTAAATGTTTATAAAACACCTCGCTATCGTCCCTAGCACGGACATGCATCCCAATTGTTTATTAACAATATTGTAACAACATTTATGTTGAAAAACAGGGTGAAAAATGGAAAAAAACATAAAACTTCCACTATTTGTTTATTTATAAACGAATTTTCACAATTTTGCTAGAGAAGATAACCATTCATGCCCTCTTTAAGAATAAATATGGATTTACTGTTTCAGATCATCTAAACATGAGAAATCGTGCCGACAATGAAAAATTTGTTGACCATTCGGCCAGCCATAACTCAGCAGGGTGTCACCAAAATTTTCCAAACAAATTTTTTCTTATACTTCAATAACTATACAACATAATGTAAAAAACTTGAAATAGTAAAATAAAAATTTCTGAAAGAAAAAAAATGGTAAAGAAAGAGGCCTCAAAGGTGGACTGCCCTCTTAATGTAAATGTCTCTTTGTCCCAGCTTTACCGAAGTATTTTGGTTCAGATGGAGGCTAAATGTAAATAAATGTCAAATGCCAAAGGAAAGCATAATTTGCAATTTCGATAGTTAAATATATTGGTTTAATTTATGGCATGCAAACTCGTGATGTTGAGTATAGAAAATTTTATGAGGGGTGTATGTAGGTACTTAAATATAGTACGGAAATGTATAGCATTATATTCCAGCCCATTTAAACTGATTTAAGTGTATTAATTAAGTAGTGCAACATAAAACAAGGATAATGATTATGGGTGAAAATGGGTGGAAAAGAAATAATAGTTTATGCATTTGTCAACGAGTTAAAAAACGTAGCTAAATATGCAATAAATCTTAAAACTAGTGAATTTTATCTCCTTCATACTGTTCTTTTTTTGGAGAATAATAAATTTTCGATATTCTAATTTTGAACTTGTTCTTAAGGCCATGGATTAATCGGACCACGTGACTAAATTATACATTATTTCATTCATTTAAGTTAACTTTTTCAATTTACATAACATCTTCCTGAAAATTTGTGAAACTTAACAAAAGACAATGAAGCACGTCCGTTAACTTATTTTCAGCAAAAATTTAAAAAAAAATTGGAATAGGTATTAATAATTACTTCAAATTAGATGGTTGAGTTCGAAATTTTTGCCACTAGTCGAACGCGTCTCTTTTTCCACAGAAAGATTTCAAATTCTTTAAATTTGAATTAATAATTACATTTTTTCAAAAATATTTGCGAAGTTTTCACTCAAACAAAGTTGACAGATATTCTTTATAGTCTTTTGTTGCATTTTCCCAATTCCCAGGAAGATATTTTGTAAAATAATCAAGTTATCGAACACAAACCTAAAAGTAAAATATGATACACCTATTTATTTAGAATTAAATCCAAACGACATAAGGGTGAATGCTTATTGTTGGATGAGAACATAAAAGAACTCGATAAACAAGTATGTAAATATAAAATGACATTTGAATTTGAATCAATATACCGGGAGTAGAAGTTTGCATGAAAAATATGAAATTTCAAATAACAGTAACCACAACAGGACCCTAAAAGTTTGTAACTCAAGCCCCACATGACATTCTGTTGTGTGCAAGTATGCACAATGCACATATGCGTTAGGAGAGTGGGAGTTGACGACGTTTGCTAGGCATGGGGTGCTTGTCAGACGGCCTTTGCCCTTACAGGGCAAGTATAGACGTCTATAACTTGACATGAGGGTGGAAAGGGATGGAGGTAGGACGTCAGTCGCACATTGGGTGTATTAGGCAACGCAGCACCAAAGGCTACGTGGAGACGGTTTGCGGGGATCTAGGTGTGGGAGATAGCAAACGGAATGCCATAAATCTCATGTAAATTTCGGTCGCTTGATTTGCAAGCACAATGCTAGACAATTCTACGGTCTGCCGCGGCGCGTTGCTTTCTCTCCCTCTAACCCCTCATCTCATCTCTTGCAATCTTCGTACAGTTTGATACAGTTCCTCGATTTTTTTAAACAGCTGATAAAATGAATAAACACTGAGAAAAAAGATTTGATTGAATGGAAGAAAATAATTTGTTTGAAAGGCTTTTTTTTATTCAAGCGAAAGATTTATTTGAATTAAATAACATTTGTTCAACTCAAACAACATATCTTTGGGTCAAATAAATATTTGTTTAAATAAAATAAATGTTTCTCCAAAACAAAGAAATTAATGCATCGATATATGGTCAAATATATAATTTGTTTGATTTAAGGCAGAAAATTATTTGATTTGAACAAATTTTTATTTAGTTCAAAGATACTTTGTTTGAGTCAAACAAATTTTATGTTATTTAAGGGGGTCTTCTACCTTGTTGGTTCAAAAAAATCGATTTTTTTTTGCATTTTTGTGGCCTAGAAGGTGCTAGAAATATAATCTTAAAAGGGTATAACCGAAATCTTATTATTTCGGGGTTTCCAGAGCCGTCAAATATAGATCCACTCCGCGATTCATGCATGAATATCTTTAAATGTGATTTCCTAAAAGTTGCGTTTTTGCAACTGGTTGACATGATATCTCGAAAAGTAATTGATTGATTAATTGAAGTTATATATCAAAATTTGTGAAAAACATGTGCCTATCGTCTGACAGATGCTTTTTACATTTTTTTTATTTAAACAATTTTTACAGATGTTTTTAACCTCGAAAATATGAAGAAAAAAAATTTATTTTTTTTTAAAGTTGACTGTTCTGCGAAATTTTCAAATTTTGAAAATCCCATCTGTCAAACGATAGCCAAGGTGATAAAAGAACTAAATCATTTTGATTTTTTTGTTTCAGACGATTTTTATGAGCTGAATCGTGTCAACCATTTGTGTATGCATTTTTTGCAAGGGACACTTCAAGGTCAAGTCACGGTCCAATCGAAGACGGCAAATTTTCAGTAAAATTAGTGTTAAATGTATTTAAATAAACAAGTTGAATGCAACAAACCGCATCTCAATTGCGTTTTTAGTTTTCCTTTAACTAATATTCAAAAAACAGTGTCAAAAATGAAGCCACAAGGTAGAAGACCCCCTTAAATAAATCATTTTTTCAAATCAAAGAAAATCTTCCTAACAAATAATTTTCTTTGATTCAATAAAATCTTTTTTCTGAGTCAAGGCTCTGTACACAAAATAAAAAATTCTTACAAGATTTCCAATAAAAATAAAAGCTTCGCTCGCAAATTTGAGCGCGCCTAGGGCACGCGATTTGATCGTCACACTCGGTCTTATGCTTTTCGCATACATTTATGTTTATTTCTTATAATTTGATACTGAAGCTCAAACGAATTTTATAATAATATTACAGATGATGTCAATTACACATTTTCTCAAAGTCACTAAATTACATGATTAAAATTATTTTTTCTACTAGCGGGCCATAAAGTGTACTTTATTGCCCCGTGTGGGGCAAACAAATCCATTTTCTGACCCCGTAGTAGAAAAAAAATCGTATGCAACACAGGAAATAGTATATTGTGCAACTAGGAAAAAAAAAATTATTTTGCGAGTGTGATGTTTGATGCCCGAGCATTCTATTATGGGGTCAGAAAATGGATTTGTTTGTCCCGCACGGGGCAATAAAGTCCTTCAATCTGATAATTCTATCGAGAGTTATCGAGTATACGACCTACTACAGACAGACAGACACTTTCGTATAAACCACGTTTTCTGACTCAGGGGGTCTCAAAACGTAAAGATTTGACGAAAATTTCGAAAGTCATTTTTCACATAAAACTAATACCTTCTTATCCATGATGAGAATGTAAAAATTCTTAGATAATTGTCTAATATTGAGTACTTTATTATTATAGAATGCTTCGTCGGTAAAATCGATTTTCGGTTCTGCAATATCACTTGGTTTAGGCTTGTTTAGGTTTTGTTTCAAGAATAGTATAAATAGATTAATAAGTAAAATTTGCTATCTGGAACCCCAACACACACGGAAAAGAAATGTTATTTTTGCAAATATTGCCGCTTGAATTGCACTATTCACCATTCATCTGTCGAAAAATACAACAAAATGGTAACACTTACAAAAATAAAATGTATTACTATTATACCTTACAGAGTGCAAACTGGTCATTTGAAATGGCACTTTTAGCTATTTTATTTTTAGCGCTCATTTTTTCGAAATTTTAGGATCTTAGAGTATAAGTTTTTTATTCCCCCTCCAGAATGAAATCTTGAGTAAGAAAATAATGACCCACCTCAGGTCAGGTGATCACACATAAAGGGACTATCATTAATATATGCCCATTGAACGAAGCCAGCCGACGACGTGAAATATTACCATGAATTCCGCCCTGACACTACTGCTACCCGATCTGTTTCCATGTTGACACGGGAGCAAAACTTTTACCGCAGGTACACTGCACATACCTACTTCACCACAGTCGTAATACTGTTCCGTGAACTTTTTGCTAATTTACCTCCGCCTTGGCCAGTCCAGAAAAAGAATCAACTTGCTCTTACTATATTTCAACTCTTGTCGGTTTTAAAATAAAGTAAAAAAAGTATATGTACTGGGGTGTTTGATATTGATGTGATATTTATATGAGAGGTCGCCACTAATAACAAACGGCTATCATAGTTGACAAGTTCCATCCTTCAAACCTTCTCTGTCAAAATTTGAGTCGAATTCATTCATTAGTTTACAAATCACAGTGTCTGAAAGTAATTAACCTCCAAATGTTTTGCAAAGATGGAAAAAAGTGTATTTCGTGTGTTGATTAAATACTATTTTTTGCGTGGAAAAACCTTATCAGAAACCAAGGCCAAGTTCGATAAATATTATTCGGACTCTACTCCGTCGTATGGAATGGTTCAAAAGTTGTTTACCGAATTTAGTTGTGGTCGTACGAGCACAGAAACCATACCAAGTCCAGGTCCTCCAAATGAGATACTACACCAGAAATGATCAATAACATCCATGATATTGTTTTGAATAACCCGAAGGTGAAAATGCGTGAGATAGCTGAGATCGTATCCATCTCAACTGAGCTATTATCTGTTCCCAAACCTCAAGGAATGGCTGTGTGGTAGACGTTTTGAGTCGAACGAAGAAGTTGAATGGGAAACAGAAGGGTGTTTTGGAGGATTTGACGAATCGTATTATTTTGAAGGCATAGAAAAATTGAAAGATTGTTCGACTCGTTGTATCGAGCTAAAAGGAGAGTAGATTGGAGAAAAAAAGCCGATTTTTGCTAAAAAAATTAATTGAAGAACTGGTAGTGTCACCCTCCATATTAATATTATAAAAGATGCTGGTTTGCGAACATCAATTGGAATTCAACCATGAATTTGATTGGGAAAATACCAGGATTGTTGATTATGTCTCTGACTATCGGAAAAGATTAACATCAGAGATGATCCATATAAAATTCAATAAATTTAGTATAAATAAAAAAGAAGACATATTTACTTTGAATAGAATTTATTTTTCATTACTTAATAGATTAAATTCATGACAGCTTTCCAGCTGATGTCTGTTTACATTTCAAATTCTGTGTTTACAATAACTGTTGTCAATATTTAAAGTTAACTGTCTGAATCTAATAATTTAGTAGACAAAGTGTCGTCGACTCCATGACATCATATCATTTTATCAAGTAAAATCATGACTTTTATTATAATTTTATATTCTCGACATTACTCATCATGAGTTAACCTTCTTTTACAAAGGTAAAATTTAATAATTCTGTGTATGTTCTTGATATTAAGTTAATTTAATTTTTATTTTTCTTGTGTGTGACAATTTCACTATTTGGTGTTTTTTTTAATTTAATAAAGCCTGATGAGGTTGGCAAACCCATAGCCAACGAAACGTCGCAACAATTTTGACATCATAAAGAGTTTTCTTCTTTATATTTGACCCTCATTGATCGCAAACCAGCATCTTTTATAATAAAAAAATTAATTGTTGTTCATTTTATCACGTCAAAATCCAACCGCCTGGTAAGTAAACGAAGGTTCAAACAAAGATAGCTTCATTAACATACACAGATACAGATATTGGCCTCGGGGCCGATTAATTCTTCATTATTTTCAATTTTGAACATCCTCTCAGTTTTGAAATTACTCTTCATATGTTTCATTCTTATCATGTTTTCTCTTTTCCTTATAGATATGTTCGCTTTACTGCGAAAAAATTTAAAAATATAGAAAATGACTGCACGTCAAAGTTCAATGAAGTTATTTCCAAGTTTAATATTTAAATAATTTTATGACATATTTCGCGTCCAAAAGAAAAAATGAGCGGATTTTTGATAGAGTGAGAAAAACGGTTTTTAGAAAGGTGTCTGTGTGTCTATTGTCTGGAGATAGGATAAATTTTGAAAGAATTATCGGATTGGATCGCGATTTAGTACACTTTTTTAAGGCCATGGATCGATCGGACCACTTGATCAAATTATACATTAATTCATTTATGTGAGGTAATTTTTTACATTCTCATTATATGAGAAGGTATTGGTTTTATGTGATAAATGACTTTCAGGATTTTCATCAAATCTTTACGTTTTGAAACCCCCTGAGTCAGAAAAAAACGGTTTTTACAAAAGTCTCTGTCGTCTGTGTCCAGTTTCTGTGAACATTAGGACATTTTTTGAGAAGATGTATATTTTATTTGATTTGAAAAACACTGATTTTGATTTTGAAAAAAACTATTGAAAATCAAAAGTTCCATTTTTCAACGAAAATATGTGAAATACGAAATAAGCGTTGAAATTCAAAATCGTTTGCTTGAATAAAGTCTACGATTGTTTTTCCTTATTAATATATTTGGAAGAAAATAAATTATTTTCATTATTTAATTTATTTGAAAGTAAATTGAATTTTCTTTTTCATTTAAAATTAAAAACAAATTTAGTAAATTTCAGAAAATGTAATTAACATTTAAAATATTATAAAATTGACTTGAGCTTCAGTATCAAATTACGAGAAATAACTTAAATGTATGCGCACGATGAGAATTTGCCCGCGAAGCAGGCAAATTTTTTCTCTCTGAAAGAGAGAAATGAATTTTTTACGATTATTATTGCCAGTTTCGATGATATAAGATATTAGAAACGATGTCAAGAAAGCTATTTTTGCGAGAATGAGACTTACTTTGTTTGATGTGACCAGTTGAAGACAATGGATGTTTCGTACATATTTATCGATCGTCGCAATGCCATCACGGTGTTGCATTACCTACAAGGTACGTAAGCATCGTGATAAATTTGAAAGGCACCTAGGTATGTAGGTATACACAAACCTACTATTCTGGCAGCGATCGATGCGTTCTATAAGAGCATTACCATTCTCTCCACGGGGAAACACTATACTGCCTTCGCCGCTATATTACTCTCCAGGCAAGACACGAGCGATCGATTCGCAAGGAGAATAATAATTAGAAATACGTTTTCGAATGCGAGACTTATTACAGAGACATGGGCGCCACATCCGCGGAGATTAAGTTTTTTCTGTCCTCTTGTAAGTTCGATATGGAACATTCGCTTAAAACAATCTTTGATCATTTTAATCTCTTCGTGTGTTCCCATCAAATGTTAATGTCACTCCTCTCGAACTCCAAATCCACATTTTATTAATTAGAGCATGGAAAATAAATTATAATTGAACCAACGATATTAGCAATATCTTTCTATTTATTTTTGTTTTCAAATTTTATATTTATATAACCCAAAAACAGGAAAAACCTAATTGCCGGGTTTACAATTTTGCTTCATTAATATAGAATCCAAAAATCTATTGTAAGATTTAACATTATTTGTTTTCATAAATTTATACATATTAAGTATAGAAAGATTTATTTTTTGGTGGTATAATAAATTTTTTATTTTTTACTGAATTTATTTATTGTTTCGCTTTCTCTTATTTCTTTAGGTAATTTATTGAACAGCATAATGCCACCATATATGGCGATAATTTGTCCTAATTCTGTCCTGAATATTTATTTTTTTGCCCTCCTGCATATCTAGTCCGATTTATGTACATTTTCATCATCTTCTATTTCATTTTCAGTATTTATGGGATTATTTATAATCCTGCACCCCAATTTTCTTATACAATTCAACTGTAGGATAATCTTTAGGTATTTTAAACAATGTTTTTATTGCTCTGTTTGAAGTATGTACTTTTTCTAATAAATTTTCCGTGTATTATTATCAATGATTAATCGTTAATTAAAAAATATTACACGGTTAAATTAAGAAAACTTAGAAGTCTATATATGTGTCTAGCGCTCTATAAAAATAATTTCGACAAAAGTTTGAAATTTGTTCAAAACTTGAATTAAGACTCAATATCAATTTTTCGTATCTTTTCACAAACAAAATAATGGAAAATCACGTTTCAAATCGGTATGATATTTGAAACTTACGAAGTTGTATAGCCAATTCAAAGATTTTATAGTTTCTCATGAATTGGGGATATAGTTAGTTATTTTAAAACAAATATTTCTTCATACAAATATATTTTAGTTTTGTTACATTAATTTTTCAGTATTTTTTTATATGATTAACATTTAGATCTTGTTTTTCTAAACGTTGGTAACCATCTCACACACAATTTTAACTTCCAGAAATTAGCAAACGACTACTACACGAAGAAAAAAGATTCGTAAAATTTACAGGAAGTTCGGTACTTATTTTTACAAATTGACTTTTTGGCAGATTTCACAATATATTTAATTCAATTAACAGATTTGCTGTACATTTCACCTATCTTCCAGTAAAATATACAAAACTCGAAATTTTTCATATTTTGTAGATTTACTGGACGCTAAGTGAAACGTATAGAAAATCTGGCGATTGAACTGAATATCTTGTATAATTTACCAAAAAATCAAGTTTCAGAAATTCAAAGGCAAATAAAAAAACTGAAAAACAGTTGTTCTATTCTAAAAAGGAGTTTCGAATTTTCGATGCTTAGAACATACCCTACTAATATTTAGGAACCTTCATTTGGAATCTGGTGTGCTAAAATGCAGTTCGGAATTTTCTAGACTTCAGTGCATGTGGTTGTAACATATTTTTTGGCATAATTTTTTAATGAATTTTTTATAAGCAAATAAAGAAAAATCAATACAATTTTGAAATCAAGATTCAGTAAAGTTGAAAAAGATGTGATCCACTCATTAAAATTTGTTATAAAAAATGATAGTATTTACATAAACTAAATTTTCTTCTCTTTTCTTAAAATATTTTATCGTAAAATATGTTGAACATAACCATAATTTTTATTCAGTGAATATTGCCCTATCCTGTTTCTAACCATTTTCAAGATCGTATTGCCTGTGCAAGAGCATTGGAGACAATACCATTAATTTCGATTTATATCAACAATAAGGTTTTTCCTCACTTGTAAACTGGAACAAACAATTTTCAAAAGTGCCTGTTTGTAGCTTCAGAAAGTCCAGAAAACGATTCGAAAGTTTTATCGTTTCAAAGTTCTCGGTTTTCTTTGTGGTAGAACTTCTTTGTAATGAAATACTTCTTATCTCAGATACGACCAAAAGCGTTTGGACTGCATAAAATTGAAGTATACAATCGGCAGACTGCCAATTGTTGCCTTAAGGGGTTAATACCACATCTCAAAGACTTTTTTCAAGAATTTTTCTTTTCATAGTAAAATTTATTTTATAATTTCAAACTTTTAATACACGAAAGACAAGGTTTTAAAGAAACACAGACAATTTTTTTTATTCTTTATAGTGAATATTGTTGGTATGGCCGCCTGAAGTTACCCCTACTTAAATCTGGTTAACATGATATCTCAACTTTGGAGTATTTGGAAAAAAAAAACCACCTTTGAGCCTCCAAAAATAGTGTCATTTTTATGATTTATTTTCAGGTAGATAACAAAACGTAGAGCAATTAAAATTATTTTTTGAAAATGCAAAGGTGATGAAACCCCTTAATGATAAGTACACTTGTCGCTATCGTATGAACTTCAATTACTCACATGCGATATAAAAAAATGGCGAACTTTTGAAATTTTTTACCCTTTTTTTCAACGTAAATTGTTAAAAAAATGGCTTAAATATTGATAAATAATTATAATCTTGATTCATACGATAGAGACAAGTGTAATCTAGCAAATTTTTTTTTCTTCAAATGCTCCAAAGGTGAAATATCATGTCAACTAGATTTAAGTAGGGGTAACTTCAGGCGTCCATTCCAGCAATATTCACTATAAAAAATGAAAATAAATTATCTGTATTCCTTTAAAACCTTGTCTTTTGTGTATTAAAAGTTTGAAATTATAAAATAAATTTTA
Source organism: Diplolepis rosae (assembly GCA_030998225.1). Lineage (NCBI taxonomy): Eukaryota > Metazoa > Arthropoda > Insecta > Hymenoptera > Diplolepididae > Diplolepis > Diplolepis rosae. The sequence goes on from JAPYXD010000698.1 coordinate 10,669,429, forward strand.
CTATAAAAAAAAAATTCTTGAAAAAAGTCTTTGAGATGTGATATTAACCCCTTAAGCGACTTCAATTATAATCCATTTAAATTTATTCATTTTCGTTTCCCTCAATTCAATCCAAGAAGATTCAATTTATTTGATGATAAACCAACAGGTGTTATTCTTATTAAACCTTCAAGCTCAAATTTACAAATACTATAGTGCTGAATGGGCATTTCTTTAAGTCCCACGAAAACTATTCGAGAATATCAGCACAGTTTATTCAAATTACTTAGAACTTCTGATAATTTTCATAGTTCTTCTAAAAGATTCGATCTAAAACTTCATGTCTCTAAGAGAAATTTCGACAGAGTTATTTGTGAATTCCAGAAAAATTTGTATTAAAATTTAAAAAAAAACCTAATTACTTCTTTAGTACATTCCTCTCAAGAATGTGGAGCACAAATAAAATGAACTCGAGTCAATAATTTCAGTGTCAATGTCTTTCTCGCTTTTCGACAAGACCACGTGCTCGATGCAAGGCCATCTCCTTGTATGAAAGCTGGCGCTTGTCGTTGCTCTTGCCAGAATAGCGGAACTTTCGTGTGGATCATGCGCTCGTTTGCTTTTGCTTTCTCACTTCCTCGAGATTCCGTACTCGCTCTGGTGTTTCGGATTGTGCTTGCAAGCTTCACTCTCGCACTGAACCGCCGACTTTCGAAGTGTCTGCTTCGAGCACCGGTTTTCACGTGCATAATCAAGTAATGCGAAACCTCGGCGACGAGAGCTGCTCCGAAAAGTGCGATCTCGTCGAGGACGATGCTTTAAACCTACTCCAAGCGTGACCATCACCCTTAACCAGAATACCAATTAAAAAACCACCCTATTTCTCCTCTATCTCTATTTTTCACCAGCTTCTCATAGTGCCAGTGCGTATCTATTGTCAATGGTGCTTTACAGGTGTCGATCAATTTCCGGTTCTGAAAATTCTCCATAAAATAGTATTATACTCATCTTATTTTGATCTAGTGATATTATATGATTGGATTTTACATTTTTTGTTGATTCGATTTTACATAGGTCTTTTTCGTGACTTTTTTTTTTATTTTCCTAGCTGTTCTAAGTATAGTGACCAAAGAGATAAATTCTCTTTTGGAAAGAAATAACATCCAGTCTTTCCGGGAGTCCTTTAGGGCGTCGTTAATGTGTAAACACTGCTGAATTTTCCATATGAACGCGTGCAGCTAGCGCGTTTCAGTAAACACAGTGCGGCACACGTTGCTGAAAGTGCAGCGAACTCGTTAGATTTTTAGTGCAGTGCTTTGCAAAACTATCGCGACTGAGACGTGATAAGTGTGTGAAAACTAACCTGTCCTAGAAAAAAGAGAAAAAAATGACTCTAATCGGACGTACCAGGAAAACCCACACCGTCCACACTCTGTTTGCACTCGTAGGTGAGTGTGGATTTCGGACTTCCGTTCTAATATATCGTATAATGATTATATAATAATATTAATATACTAGTAATTTTTTACTACACACATTAAGCACCCGACGTTTAAAATATACCAAAATATTTATATATTTGTATTTGAACTTCATGTGAACTGAATTTTACTGATCGCAAGTCGAAGTTAACAAGAATGAATAATAGAAGCTATATGTGGCGTGGAACGAAGAAACCCGGCTAACAGCACCTTTTAACTTTTCGAGAAAATTGCGTTTCTCTGAGACGGGTCCGTTCGAAATAAAAATAATCGCGAGATAAAATGCGTTAGATTTCGGTCACTTGATCGCATAGCTTTGTGCATAGGCCCATTCGATAGAGCATGCTTATGTTTCTCAAAATCATCGGAAAACTCAAATTTCGTCTTTGGTAATGTTAGCCGGGTTTCTTCGTTCCACGCCATATATATTATTTCCAATTTCTCTGTGTTTTTTATTAAAATAAGACAAATAGATATTTTACAAAAAAACTGACAATAATGTTACCATATAACCCTGATATAGCAAAACAGAGTTATTGACATTAAATCCTATTGAACCGAGCCAGTGGGCATTTCGCCAATTCGAAACGAGAGTTTTGCTAATGAATCAGCAATTCTGCAGTCTCATTAATAAAATAGCATAACATTGCCTATTTCAGGATTATTGCATCGTAAACAATATAATCTCGATTTAAATAATTCTTCTCTTTTATCCAGTGTGTGTTCATACAATTTTAAATCAGCTAAACAGATGAGGTTGATGTTTGCAATCCCCACATAATGTTTAAAGTGATGAGTAGAAGAAAAAAATTAAACAACTGATTTGATATGAATTTAATGATAATATTTACTACCTTTATTGTATATATATATATATATATATATATATATATATATATATATATATATATATATATATATATGTAGGAATAAATACATTTTTAATAAAACGCTAAGTAAAGAAAAAAATTTAATGGTGCTGTAACGGCTAAAGGAAAGTTTATACATTACAGTTCTACTTCTATCATTTTTAGAGCCGCACTGTTTGGTATTAAAAAATCTGATATAGATTCGTTTTAAAACTTTTTATGCATAATTCAAATAAAAGACCATTAAAGGTTTCAAGTAAAATGGTTAATTTTAAATATATCCGTGAATTTTGGTTGTCATTTCCTTATCACATTGTCAAAAGGTGCCAAGCTATTCATATGCAGCTAAATCAAATACAAAATTATCGATCGACGACTAACAATTATAACATTAATCTCAAATTACTGTAGAAGTATGAATTGCATAAATAGAATTATTTTAATAATAGATTACCATTTATTAAATTTTTATTGAATCGTCAACATAAAATTTTCTATATAGGAAAAAATAGGACAATTCAATTACAAGTAGAACTGGGAATTTCTCCAATACCGGAAATAAAATCACAGATAAGCACAAAACTTTGATATCAGACTGAGAAAAGCAATATTCTCAAGTTGAAAACTCCCTTTATAGGTTTAATATTCAATGATCACAATCGGACAAAGAAGCTTTCCCCTCGAAAAAATGTTATCAGTGAAACTGATAATCGAAATTTATTTCTTACTGTTTAATGGATTAGGTTTGCTTATATTTAATTCCGAGGGAAAAGCGTTTATAAACGCTCTTTCTGAATTTATATCAATCAAAAATTGATCGAACTGAAATCAGTGACGAATTTTTCACACAATTAGTCAATTCTCATTGATTTATAATCAAAATAACGAATTGCATCATCAACAATATTTTATTGATTTTAATTTATCCAACTTTGATTCAGATTTAGAGAGTTCTCGTTGATGCAAATTTTTATCTAAAATCCAATAAAACGTTATCCATGGTAGTCTCGTCTTACCACAGAGAGTTTGTTCTACTGTCAGCTTATACCACTGAAATGTCCAGAATTGAAATCCTTTTAGATTTTAGATTCAGTTTATGAATTTAGACTAAATGTACAAAATAAATTAGTTCGATGAATTAAACATATCATGAATAATTTATATACCTTATGTGATTATAATTAGTGAAAAATACTTAAATTTGTCTTCCAAATTTATACCTTATTGGTGTTTCTATGACTCAAGAGTATTGGATCTGACTTTGTTTAATAAAATAAACTTTGTAAAATTAATTACATAAGTCTTTATAAATTCACTTTCTTCTCAATACTCAGAACAAGTTCGAAATTCTGGTAGCAAAAAAAATTCTAAACACTTTTTGCAGTTGTGACTACTATTAAATAATGAAGATTAGAGATTGGCCCATAAAATTTATGTGGGAGGGGGTAATTATCCCGAAGCCCCAGTTTCTGAGCCCTGTTCACTCCAAAAAAATGAATAATCAAAAAATCAATGAGATAAAATCAAGAATATAATAAACCTACAATGTTAGAAATGTCTACCGTAATTTCCCGAAAAACGTGATTGGAGTTCTATTTAGTTACAGTTTCGTAAAATCAAGATAGTATTTCAGAAAATTCAGTTATTTTTTAGTAAATTTAAGGAAAAATGTCTAAATTTTCATTTACAAAGTGTCGTTTATTCTATGTTAATACTTGTGTCTGAACATTCTAAAAATTGTAACAGGAATAATTTAACGTTTTGAGTAACTGAAATTTTATTGAGTAACATGTAACTAAAAATTTTGTTACAGTTTCGTGATTTTATGATAAATTTTATAAAATTCTGGTACAGTTTGGTAGTTTTAAAATACATTTTTTGCAGTTTTAAGATACCTCTACTAAAAAACATTATAAATATCGTCAAATTTTACGTTACCTTTGTAAGATAATAATTTTGTTAATTTCCGAACATTTCTAATAGTGTAAGAAAAATTGGGGCCCGCAAGCTGCTTGCCCCAGAGCTGAATGTTCTCTCCACGACTCTGATTATGGGCGTGAAAATATAATAATGTAGCTATATACCTATATTGCTTAAGGATAAAGTCCTCGAATCAGGTTTGATATTATACGATTGTAATGAACTCGCGCAGATACGGCGGCAGCAATTGGATGTAATCCTCGATGCGGGGCAATCATAAAAAAGTTTCCTTCGCTTCCTGAGTTGGTGAAGAACGTTGAGATGCGATATTATATCTGATTCTATGAGGTAGAGACGCGAATTTCGCCTGCGGAATAATTATAAAGTCACGTGACCTATTGATGATCTTAAGGCGATTAGTAAAGTATCTAACGATGAGGCAAAACTCAAATTTACCGATAACGTCTCATTTTCTACAAGAACATCTTTCGTAAAGCGAAACTTTTATCTCATAATGATTTCACTTTACAACTTTTAAGGGCCCTCATCGTCGCTGAGAATTTTCGTTCCAGGCACATCAAAATCTAGTACTTCGTTTACTTTCTTCGCTGAAGCACGATACGAGAGGAATTCCTTCCGTTACTTGAGACATTCTTTCTCTTACGAATAGAAGAAAATTTTCTCATTACGACAAATAAGATATACCTGATATTATAATAAAGTCAAATTAGAGAACTTTTATATCCACTGAAATATAAGTCAATATTAACTAATTAAACAAGCATAATTGAATTATTGATTGAAATTGAGAGTGTATAATTTATAAAAATAAAGAATTATTCAATTAGTCATTAAACATTTGAACTATCACCCTACTTAATTTATCTGAACATTTTGGATTTTTCTGAACTCTATGAACATTTTTTAAACAGACATATGCACGTAAATAAATATATCAGTTTCTACATTCTTTTGATGAAGAACTTTCGAGGTAGGAGAAAAACTTATTTAAGCATAAGGAAAAAATGTATGAACTTAAGAATTCGATAAGAGAGAAAAATATATTGAAGCACAAAGTTGGAGAAAATTATTTACCGAATATTTCAAAACAAAGACGCCCTGAATTTCACCAAACTAATATTATAATTAGCTGGAGTACTTTAAAGAAAAATTAATTTCATTGTAGTTTACGGTGTTTTTAATTTAAAATGCAAATGCTGAACTGGTTTCTATTCGGAGAATCAGTTCACAAATCAGTTTCAAATACGTAATTTAAAGTTTTTCTTTTCAATTTAATTAACCTACATAATTTATGTGAAACCTCACTTTGTTCCACTTTCGTAACTGAGCAGCAATGTAATCAAATCAGTGCAATTATTTATAACCTCCGATTGCTAATTTTAATATCGTTAATATGTACATTTCAAATGAACGAAATCATTTAATGAGAATATCATCCAAATTTCAAAACGTCTAGACTGGATGATATAATACTAAAATTTTAAAAGAGGAGAAAAAAATATTTCGAGCTGAAGAATTGCGTAGACAATCAGGTTAACTTTATCATGAAATGCTCGGTTTAGTAAATTGCCGAAACAATATTTAGTGGAAACAATTTTTATTTATATTTTCACCAACACTTTGACGAGCAATATTTTGCTCTCTTTAGAGTAAATTTCATTATAATTAAGAAGGAATAATCAAAATATTGTTAAAATCCTTAAAATGTTGATATTTTTTCATCAGTTTGATTTGGGAAAATCAAGTTGCGTTACAGTGAAAGAAGTCAAAAATGCTCTGAAAAATAAATTCACAATTAATATTGGATAAAAAAACTTTTAAATGACAAATTCTTCAAAGAAACGTCAGTTATTAATATTTTGTACAGTTTTAAGGCCCTTTAATTGAATATTAATTATGATTTATGGTTACAGAACATTTTTGACTTCTCTTGCTGTGATACTCAATGACCTTCATGAAATTTGAATTATTATTTTTTTATTCCAGTGGCAGATATTATGAGGACGACATATTGGCTGTCGAAATGTCAGTGAAGAATAAAAACCTAAATGAAGTTTTCAACGTTTTTCTGCAATGAAAAACTTAATATATTCAAACAAAATTTAGAGACAAATACTAACAAAGCGATTTCGAATTTTTATAAATTCTAATCTTTTCGTCTAGCGATTAAAACAGACAATTTAAATTTTTGTTTCTGGTAAAAAAGGTTACAAACCTCAGTCAAGTAAATAAAATAAAAATTTATTATCAGTCAAATAGTTCGAGAAACTATACTCAACTTTGAACAAAGTGGGGTAAACAGTTGGGTAAACTTCAAAAATGTGGAGTGAATTTTCAAAATATATATTAACAAATTATTACGATAATATTGAATAATCTCCAACTTGTTCATGTGTCCAAACTTTACTCAAAATTGACTAAAGTGTCTTAAACTATTTTTCTCATGTACATATCAAGGTAATATAAACAGAAGTACTGTTATAATTTTGGTGACATCGGGATAATTAAGTTAGATAGCAAGCGTTATTGATTTACACGTAAAATTAGTTGTCATGCATTCCCAGAGACGAAAATAGTTGACAGTTAATTTATACGGTACATAGCTTCATTTTCATTACCCTAAATCATTAATGAACAGCCCACTGATTTTTAAGTTCAGGCATTATTCGTGGTGGTTAATTTTATAATTATTTATAATTAAATATAACTGAACGAACATTTTTAAAAAACAAATTAGGACCAATTTTAACAAATTTTTATTCCAGTGATGAAAAATTGAAAACTATCAATAACAAAGCAAAACCTCATATCCAATTTCGCAAAAAAGTCTCTAACCACGAAAGAATCGTATTTCTCGTTATATGGAACAGTATTGAGCCCGATTCAGGAAAAAAGAGTAAGATGGTAGCTGTTTGCTTGGAAAAAAACGAACAAGAAAGCTCTTTTATTCGTGTGTAATCGGGTCACTCGTACACCTGTGCGAAAAGCCGTGCAATGTGACCTTTCGTAGTCGACGATTGCCGTTTCTCGTCGACATTCGGCTTAAATTGCACGCGATTAATCTAATGCCCTCATTTTCAAACGCACTGCTAGATACTTGCAGCACACGTAGTGCTTTTACACGCGTGTTGCGGAATATTGATAACTCCAACAAGTCGGATAAGGGAAGAGGCAATCACGACACTTGATTAACTGTGTCAGCGTTTAGTGATACCTTGCGCTCAATTAGAGATCCACACCCATCAACGCTTTCATTTAAGATACTCTGTGCTACATTTACGGAAATATCACTTCATTAATTTCTCAATTAGTTATCAAATATTCCGTCACCGATAGGTAGTTTATGCTTTTTACAGGGTTTTAATATTTTTGCGTTAAAAATTTCTAACAGTGTAGATAAACATTTTTTTTGAACAATAAGAAAAAATGAATTTTCAAGGTGTAAGAACGCACCGACTGCAGCTTTTAGAATAAATTACAAGCAGGTAGTTAATTTGAGCCAGAAAGCACCCAGCACTATAAGCTTTACATACTAATTACCAGAGACCTCTGAACTTTGTGGTCCAGTTTCACGCGAAGATACAGAGGATTCTAAAAGATTTAGGTTCTCTGAGACGGAATACGTTAAGTAAATGTCTTTTGTCAAAAAAATATTTCCTTCATCATACAGCTGAATCAATAATTATGACTTTAATATAATAAAACGTGTAAAAACTTCATGACACATCCTAAAAATTATTTTCTCGAGAAAATCTTTAAATAAGCATTAAATTAACAAAGATTAACATCCGGCTTTGCCATAACTACGAATAACTCTTAATCAGATTAACCAATCAGAATTTGAAACAATGAATTGAACTGCTGATTAAAATTTAATCAAAGTTAGTGAAATTGGCCCATAACCCTTTTCTTAATTAAAGTAAAAGTTATAATTTGCAGTTTTTGCCGAGGCAAAAAGCGGAATCTCGCTTTTTAAAGCTTGCACATGCCCTTTATAGTTGCGGAGTTTAAGGTAATCAAGTGCCAAGAACTGACTCGTAAAGAAAGTAACAGGGAAGATCTACGAAGACGACTAAAACCGAGTCATTCGCCGGTAAACGTAATTTCTTGTGAAATCACCTACGGATAATTAGCCTGGCAATTTCGAACCGCCAATGGCTTTGTCGTAAATTGGCTTCAGAGATGTTCTTTTTCATGAAAATGTTCGAAGAATTTCAGTCCACCGTGGCTTCCTATACGCAATTGACCGAGTCAGTAAGAGTACGTCGTAACGCGTAACGATGCCGTGTACTTTTCAACCTTAATGCCTCCTCTGAACATTCTATTGGCTCTTGCACGTTCCTCTCAAACATTGTTACAATTCCTCTATAAAGCTTTTAGATTAATTAATGACACATTCTCGAAAAGTAATAGAAACTTTAGAAGCGACATAAAACATTAATCTGATCTATTTTAATTGATTTTCACTTTTTAACACTTTGTCATTCATCTATAATTATGAATTTGAAAAAACATCTGATAACATTTTAGAAAAAATATATTTTTACTCTTTTAGCAAGAAATTTAGATTTAAATTAATGTGATTCTGGAATCTGACGATTTTCCTCTGACTTAAATGAAACTTTGTTCAAAATTAAACGATTTCTAGTTTTCTCTCTCTTGGGTAAATCTCTACCGCAGAGTCTTCAAGCAAGGGTCAAAATTGCGTTACACTAACTTGATTTCCACAATTGTCGCCAAGAGTTTGCCTCGTTAAAGTCTCGTACTCAAGGAGAGAAAATCAACAACTTGTTTCAAGACTCTTTCTCAGATGTTTCTTTAACATTCAAAACAGTATCATTGATTAATACCGTAAACAACAGGAGATAATAAAGTCACTACTACTCTGAGCGTAATCGATAATCAAATTGAGAAAAAATTTTTTAAAAATATTTTCATGCAAAGGAAATTTTGGATCGTAAACTCTCTACGAAAATATGCGTTTTTATTTCATCATGTTTGATCCTCTGTTATGTAAAATGTAATGAGTAAAATCCTCTTTACTAAAAACATACCAAGAAATGAATTCGGATTGCCAAAGAAGTATTTAATAAAGACTTTTAAAAAATATTCAGATTCCGATGAAAGAAACACTGAAATAAATAAAGTAACTTCAAAAATTTGTTACTTGTGATAATAAAACAATTTAGATTTAATTACATCAAAAAACCAAGGATATTTTTTTGACAAATGGCTTCCCATTTCAGAAAAAAAAATTGTATAAACCTTAGTAAATAAAATATCCATGCCATATGTGTGAACTTTACTTAATATAAGAATACAGTTTCCTATTTTAGTTTTAGTTATATTATTAGTAGATTATTTTTTATGAACAAATTTCCCAAAAATAATAGGATTTTAATAAATGAGTTCTTATTTACCAGGAAAGAATATTTTCCACAAGTTTACTACATTATATTTTTTTAAATTACAATACTTTTAATTATAATAATAATTATTATTATATACTGAAAAATAATTGCGAAGCAAACAACTTAAATAAGTCAAGTTATAGGAGTCAATAAATTATTTTTTATTTGTTTCCCTTGCATCAAAAAATGTGAAAAATATACGTATCAAAAGATTATTGTTTCCTGCCTAAATTTTTTTTCAACGCCTTTTATTGCTAGATTCAGTGAAATAAATTATAGTAGAATTTTAATTAAATAAACTAGTTTCATAAGTTCATATCATATAGTATGTTTTTGAATTAAAAGTTCCTTGGAAACCAAAAAATAATGAGTAGTTGTAACTCATTTCCAGATATAGGCAACAAGATGAGCGTCAGTAATTGTTATATCTCTTCATGTTAAAATGAACTTTGCAGTTATAATTTCCTTTTATTCAACGCGAGTATAGCGTAGCATTGGAGCTAACATGTACATCTAATTAATTCGCCGGCATGCTCATCACTCTTCCACTTATGGAGAGCACTGGGAGCTTTGTACTTTAACCCTCCTGCACCGCGAAACATATACACAGTCGATTGTGCAAAGCGAAAACTTAGCTAATTAGACAAGGTTTGCACCTTTATGATTTGACGAAACTTCCGCAGAGCTATGATATGAAAAAAACATACTTCCATGAACTTCAAATTTAAATAAAATTTTAATAAGCCAATTATCAATGCGAGGTTCAATCTGGAAACTAGTTTATACTGAAGGATTATAAGTAATTTTAATATTCAAAACGTTTTCTACTACTTGTTAAACGACAAATAATACCATTCTGTTATCAAAAATCGATAAATACGCTCAACTGTCAAGAATACTTGGAAACTCAAGACAAAAGCAATTAATACATACACTTTTTGCTTGCAAACATTTTGCTTTTTTTCAATTTCTATTAACTTTACTTTTTAGCGGTAAAATAAAACAAAAACTCGGAAAAATAAAAAAAAATTGAATTTCAATTAATTCTTGTCTTGCATCATATCTTCGGCTTTTTTGATCAAATACACACTTCTCCAAAATTGAAAATTCAAGTTTTTGGAGCAATTTCTTATAAGAACTTCCATGCGTATTTTTATACGATTCTTCAGAATAAAGAAATAATGTAAAGAAAATTCTGAAAACATTGACCTTGATTACAATATACGTGTACAATTGTTAAAGATACGTGAAAATCGAAAATTTTATTTTTTTCATGAACATTGAATAAATCTTAATACAAATTTTAATAGCCTTGAGTTGAAAATTCAAACAAAATTGAATTTGTGAAATGATGTTATTTTTTTAAAGAGATAAATGTTTCTCTTTGTGGAAATTTGCAAAAGGAATAATATATATTAATAAACGCAGACAAAGCACAGAATTACGAAAATGGAGAAAATTTACAACATTTCAACGGTATTCGTGAATGAGTAAACAAAATTTGACGTTCAAAGAATTTTCATTGAAAGTTCCAGTGCACATAACTACATATTACGCACGTTATAAACACTATGGTTTCAATTAATTCTTTTCATACCCTTATTTAAAATTTTCTTCCCTGCTACTTCAACTATTCAAGTTTATTTTAATCAAAATTTTTTTATCCTTTTATGTTAATAATTTTCATAAATTTGAGGCCTAAAAATTATGAAAATTATTTAAGTTTATTTCGATTATTTTTATCTGCAATCAACAAATGTACACTTAAATGGAAGAAAAGACTAATTAAGTACAATAATATGTACCTGCCCGCATTCGCTCTTATGTACTGAGATGTTTTTTTCCTTTTTGGTTTTTCACCATAAATCCGCAAAACAAGAACAGAGGTCCGCTATGAATTTCCCGTTGCCAAACTGGCAAAACATCACGCATAATTCTACGCCGGTATTTTACGCGCTTTGATGGAAAAACGATGCGAAATAGCGGCGCCTCTTTCAGGAAACTGAAATATGCTTCAGTCTGTTAGATCCTATGCTCGTTACTCGCCTGCCGGATGTGTTTAAAAAAAATTTCATCCTTTCTCGGGAACACCTTCTCTTCAATTTTTAGTGCCGTATAAATGTGCGCATAACGTATCACTTTTTAAGGCATTGTTGTCGAAAAAAAAAAGAAAATCTTGTCTACAATTCCAAACTGTTCAACAGTAGTGGCAAAAATGTATTCTAAGAAGTGGACAAAAAATCGAAATTTTGTAGAAACCGAATCCAAAATTTTTACGGCTAAAAACAAAAAATAGGTATCGAAACTAAAATCAATTCAGTTTTCAGTCCTAGAAAAATTAAAGAATAAACTCAACTTGGAATTGATGAAATAATTGAAATTCAAATGGAAATTCTCAGATGTGTCACCGTAATTTTCCAATTCAATCTTCATTGCTGGTAATAAAAAATCTCATAAGAAACTTTTGAGCGTTGGCTCGAAAGTTTCTTTGTGTTTTCTGTAGGCAAGTTGAACTGTTAATAATGTTGCTTATTGTATTAAAGGCGATTCTGGCACGCGCTCGATGGAGCACGCAGTGACGTATAAAAAGGTATTTCTTGGGACTGGCATTTTCAATTATAATTCTTTCCTTCTATTTAAGTTTTTCTCTCTCTGCAAGATAATCAACGTGAACAGCGTTCCTTCGTCTACAACTGCAGACGGAATGCTAGATTACGAGAAAAAAACAACACAGCAGCAAACCTGGTAATATGGGAGATGCAATTTGTATGATTTTAACATTTTTTTTCTCACTTTAAACGGCGAATTTAATCAGTTGTCTGAGATTTTCTTCTAAATAAAATACGACGAAAAGAACAAGAATAAAGTGATGTAGATAAATAAAATCTAAGACAACTTTCAGGAAACTATATATGAATTTCATGGCCCATATATATATAAATTATTGAAATTGGAACATAAATTTTATTAATATAGACTTCAAAAAATAATGGAAAATTGTTACATTTTCAAATCCGTAAACATTAAAGCCAAAAACTATGCAGCACTGAGGGTTATTTAATATAAATTCCGTACTTTATTTCATTTAAACGTTATGAATATTTTTTTCCTTTTTGATAAAATTATATCCTCTTGTAAAGGCAAGAAAATGACACTAAAAATTTTAGAGTACAACACCATTGTTTCACGAAAAGCAATAAAAAAATACTAAGGCTTTACTTCGACACCTGCAGTGGCAGTTATTCTCGATGTAAAGCTGTAAATGTTCATTATTATTTTAAAAATCTGTCACAAAGTTCTTCATTTGAGCAGAACGAAATGATACAATAAGATTTTAACGACGAATTGAATAATAAATTCGTAGTAAAAGCATTTTCATTGTATACTTTACAAGCTTCAAGTGTAATTTTTAACATCAATTCCAGAATCGTAATAATTCTGGACATTCAGAGGACGACTTTTATTAGCAAGTACGTAAGTTTGAGACCGATATAAAGCTAAAATGTTAATATAAATTATACAAAGTAGACTTTTTAAATCAAAATATTTTTCATTCTGTAAAAATATTAATGTTACAAAAATGTTTAAAGAAACCCCGACCAATAGAAAAACTGCTATTGAATTTAAATATTTTCTGAATATTAAATTGCAAGGAACCAACGGTGAAAAATAATAGTAACATAATAATAATTCAAAAATACAATATACAATAAAATACAGAAGTATTTGTGGTTATAAACGTTAGAGGCTTTAACTATCGCATCTATCATCCTGAAAATGACATTACATAAGATTCCTCCATCACTTGAATTAAATTTACTCAGAGAGATTGCGGAATTTCACAACTGCGCAAATGTGTCGAATTTGCCGAGATTTCACTGGAAATTGAGGTGTTGTGATAGAGCAGATACTCTTTTCTAAAATCATTCATTTTGTATGCAACGCACGTCCGTAAAAAGTATTTGCTAAAGTTATGTTATAGGTTTCGCGAAAATGGGGTATAACGACGTATAGTCTCGCCGACGACGGCGAATTAGGGTCGGAGTTATCTTTTATCGTTTATATGTTCACTAAACGTCTTGGTGCATAAAAAGAACGCTTTCATTTGAGGTTCTGATATTCACAAAAACTGCATATTTATATAAATTATTCTATTAATATTGTCGACCGGCAATCGAAAGACCTGGGCTCGAATCCCAGCGCAGTCGAAAGCGTCATTTTTTCCACAGAAAGATTTTCAAATTCTTTAAATATTATTATATATAAATTTATAAATTCTCAGGATTCTTTAAACTGCTGACATTAAAGTGTCAGTCCATTAAAACATTACCTACTTTTAAGTTTAAAAATAAATCAAATTTATATCACTACAAACCTAAAATCACATTAACGTCCAAAGCAAAGTTCATTTGGGTCTAAAATTTGCTTGTTTTTGTTTCTGAGGGTTCGAATCTTTTCGTTTTTTTAGGAAGTTTCTAATTGCTTTAAATTGTTAATTCTACTTTCAAGTGTTTAAAATTATTCAAATATTGTTGATGTTCTTAGTTGGCTTTAGGGTCCAGAAAAATGTAACTCAAAGTTTCATATTTTCAAACGTTTCGACTCAGATTGGAGTCCTTGCCTAAAGCCAACTAAGAACATCAACAATATTTGAATATTAACACTAAGGGTCGATATAAGTCCTGTTTCACTATTGTTTAAAATTATTATTCAAATATTAGAAAGCTATTTTGCAATGGGTGCTTGAGTAGATAAATCAAGTTTCATTGCACTGAGAAAAAAGATTTGATTGAATCAAAGAAAATAATTTGTTTGAACGACTTTCTTTGATTTAAAGAAATGATTTGTTTAAATGAAATAAAATTTGTTTGATTCAAACAAAATATCTTTAAACCAAATAAATATTTGTTTGAATCAAACAAATTTCTGCTTTAATCAAACAAATTATATCTTTGACCATATATCAAAGCATTAATTTATTTGTTTTAAAGAAAAGTTAATTTGATTCAAACAAATATTTATTTGGTTTAAAGATATTTTGTTTGAATCAAACAAATTTTGTTTCATTTAAACAAATCATTTCTTTAAATCAAAGAAAGTCGTTCAAACAAACTATTTTCTTTGATTCAATCAAATCTTTTTTCTCAGTGTGGTTAAGTCCAATCGGGTGACAATGAAATATTAGCTCGTCAGCTGTTCACGATAGCGCAAAATACAAGATAGCTGGCCACGAATCCAAAGGGTCTACCAAAGCACCATATATACTCACATATTTGCAAAATTGATGCGATAACCAGCGCTTGTTTCTAGAGCATGATTGTCAGTCCACAAAGCAATAACGAAAGTAACCACCCATGAGAATGGGCAATGGTTTGCACGATGGCACTAAACACTTGTGTATATTACACTAAAACTGGGGATCATGAGAAGTTAAGGGAAAGGCGTAATACCAGAATCGAAATAGTTGCAGGGCTTATGCTACAGACCTGAAATGGGAGTTGTTCTCCTTACGAGACGAGCAAGAGAGATTAGCAATGGAGCCAAAGTTTGCCCGAGATTAACGACTCGAATTCATCTGCTTAACTGCCGTACTTGTCGCTATTTGGGGAAACCAAAAGATCTACTTCAACGGCCCATAATTATACTGCTTTCGCGGCGTACTTATGGTTGCGATTTGTCCCTATGATCAAGATCGAGATGCCACAGCTGTACCACACGTAACTACGTTTTGCAATAGCTTTTGCGGGAATAGTTATACAAACTTTGGAAACGCTTCGAAATCTGTAACTGTTAACGGATGAATTCAAATTTCTCAATGGCTTGTAAACTAGTTGCAAACGGATCAACTTGTATATATCTTTTATACAAATTTTTATCTCGACCCAATTCCTAATTTAAGAAAATACTTTAAATATTTATTTTTCATTTTACATGAATTTGTTCTATTTATTTGGACAAGCAAAATATTTTTAATGTTTTGATTTAATCATAGAATTTGTTTGATCACAGTATATTTATTTAAACCAATTTTGAATTATATTTCAGTATAAAGATTATTGAAACAAAGTTTCAAAATTCTCTATAAATTACCTCAATTTGTTGTGAAAAGTGGATGTGTAAATAATCAGCAGAGGAGATAATCTAGAGTACTCGATGAATGATTTATTAAATGATATAGAGCATTTTAAAATCCTAACAAGAATAAAAAGAGAATATTGTTCCGTCTATGACCCAGGAAGTTTATTTTTCCACCGCAAACTTTCATACCCGTTTAGTCAACGCATAAGCGTTATTAATGATAATTCGTTATCGATGACACGACATATTACAAAGCGGTCATTTATCATATAAGGGAAGTGTTAAAAAGACTTCCGGTCGATTTGGCCCGCTTTAATTAACACATCTTTCATTCAAAAATGAAAAGAAGTTGGATAATAACAGGCAACAAATAATGTCATTAAAACGACTCATTCAGCAGACTGAAATAAACGATAATATTAAATTAGAAAATTTATTTTTCATCAAATTATTCGGATTTAAATAAGAACATCTAAGTAAAAACTGAGATTCAAATATTGAAAAAATTTATAAAGCGAGTAGATCTTATTTTCTGGTGTACAGATGAGAAATGGTATCTTGTTTTTTCTTTTAAATTGCTTTACTAAGCTAGTATATTTGTTATTAAGGAGTATATAATGTAGCCTTCTCAAGATTCCCAAAGAAAATATAATTTTAGTCCGCATTAAGAACATGACATGAGCACGTTCTGCAATTTCTTGTTATCGATTTTCCAACCGACTTAAAAAGAAAAGAAGTAGTAGTTTCCGGCAGTAGGCGAATTATAGATGGCTCAAAGAAATCCATTAAGCATTGCATAAAGAAAGCAAAAGTCGCACAGGAATGGATAGCAGTAAGCTGGATGCTTTTTATCGTTATGTCCAAGAACAAGAGTATAGTAGAACCGATATATAATAGGAACCATTTTTTTACGATTATTCATAATTTAACCTAACGTCCATGGCATTTTAACTGAATTCATAATTTGCAAAGCTAGCAAAGATTTCGACTCACGTTTCTGAAGGATAAGATTCTAAAAGAAACGGATATTAAAAAGGTAAGAAAAATTGAGTCGGATATTTCGTCTAACTTTAACAGAAGCTTCTCGCTCTTAAAAAGAGTAGGCAATATTACGTTTCATTAATTCACGATCTATTGAGAAAATATTTCGACATTATTTACATCCCAATTTGTTTATTAGAAATTTTTCAGTTCAAAGCCAGTATCACTCACCGAAAATTGCAGCTCCTAAAACCTGATCACGAACCCTCTGCAATGAAGTACCTGGTCTTGAATTCTGGCTTCTAAGTAGCCTGGGTGATTCAGTCAACACTAAACGCCAATTGTAAACACTATCACACTCACACTGACGCTAAGGCCCTGAAAAAAAGTATTATCAATGAAATATTACCGTTACATTTATGCATACATGAAAATACAAAAATAATTAGAGAGCATTACTTACGTAAATTAATACGTTTACACACAGATTAAACACTGAAACACTGCAAAAATGTATGTTTTATGAAATTTCACTTGAAAATTGTAGACAGAAATTAAAATTAAAATAATAGAATAAAAAACTACTCACCGAAAATAAAATCACTCACTCGTGTTCAAATGAAGAGAAACCCTGCAAGAATACTTCTTATGAAATTTTGTCTCAATATTGTATCATGAAAAAGGACTATTTTTAAAAGCATTATCATATTTTTAATTAATTTGAACTTTTAATAAATTTTTATTAAAATGTTAATTATCTTTGAAGATAATGAACAATGTGGTTTTCGTTTCATTTTATAAAACAAAAGATAATTACGTGTCAGAAAGTGCATTGAATAATTAAGTCTTAAACAATTCATCTTTAATATATTCAAGTAGGCGATACCTATTTATTTTCAAAATTCGAAAAAGTTAATTCACAATCTATTGTAAACTATCATTCCGAGGGATAAATTATAGAAAATGAAGAAAGTTAATTAATAAAAAAAGGAGAAAATATTTCGACATCATTAGAATCCAGAGAGATTCAAATTTTTTGTTTTAGTCTTAAAAAGATATAGAAATAAGAGAGAAGGGAGGGACAAAGTTATCGTGGTTTTTGCTCATATCCCAATTTCGTTATTAGAAATTTTTCAGTTCAAAACAAGTATAACTCACCGGAAATTGTAGCTCCTAAAACTTGATAGCAAATCCTCTACAATGAAATACATGGTTTTGAATCCTGGGTTTTAGGTATCCTGAGTAATTCAGGCAACACAGAACACCAATTGTAAATACTATCACACTCACGCTCACACTGACGCTAAGACCCTGAAAAAAAGTATTGCCAATGAAATATTACCCTTACATTTATCGATAAATGAAAATACAAAAATAATTAGAGAGAATTACTTACGTAAATTAATACGTTTACACACAGATTAAACACTGAAACCCTGCAAAAATGTATGTTTTATGAAATTTCACTTGAAACTTGTAGACAGAAATAAAAATAAAAATAATAAAACAAAAAATTACTCACCGAAAATAAAATCACTCACTCGCGTTCGAATGAAGAGAAACCCTGCAACAATACTTCTTATGAAATGTTCCAAAATAAAGAGGAGATATAATTTAATAAAAGTAATATAATTAAATACAATCATTTTCAATCTAAACTCTCACGATATTATTTCATTTTTCTAATATTAACTTCTGGTAAATCAATTAAAATTCAGATTATGATTTATTATACATAATTATAATTTAAATGTTGCTAGAATATTGTTACATTTAAAAATGTCAAATTTATCCCTAAACCTAGAATTACCAATTTTATCTAGTTATTTCTGAATAAATTTATATAATTTTAGTTATGAAATAAACTCGCAATATTTTTAAATAATCTTTAGCTTTTCAGAAAAAAAATTATACATACTTCAAATTGCTTGTTTACGTTATCAAAAAATATGTTAGAAAATAAATTTTTATCAGTTATATGTATAAAAATAAATTCAAGTTTTAATAATGTGATAATTAACTAATATCTGTAAATTTGTCTTTAATATTATTTTGAGTTATTCTTTGAGTTTTTGTTGCTAAATGAATCTGAAGTTTATCGTCAAGTAGAGAAAATTTTGTAATTTGTGCGTAGATTTCAAAGTTGGTGCAACATTCTTACATTCGTAGAAAGAGAGCATGAATTCTAGGAACTGCAAATTCCAGGTTATGAATATTGTTTGAAAATCGTACACTTATCATTATTCCTAATATTATTTCTAATTCAAAATAAATGACAAAGAAATTCATCTATGGGAAACAAAACAATTCATGACTCTAAATTATATTAATCTTTCAGAATTCTCAGAAAAAAGCTACTTTTTACGATTCATTGTTGCGTTTTTGTTCATCTAACATTTCGTAATGATATGCTTTCGAAAATACGAACCTATATATTCCATGCAATCAGATGTTCTTATCTCACCAGTTTTTCCAAGAAATTTAATGGTTTTGAGTTTAATTTGTCATTAATAAGTCGAAATAATTGTAGAAACTTCTTGAAGCGACGCCACTGTGTGAGCGAAAATGTCGATTACGTGGAGAAGAAGGCGGGAATCTGAATATTGTGTGGTATTATATCAACTGAATTCGAATCGTTTAAATTTTCAACGTATCGAAAATAGTCGTTATCGTTAGTTTGGAAGATATGAAGTGAGTCCTTTATTGATGTTGGTTCGTTGGTTGACGAGGGCGCCTCCTCTTCTTCCTTACGTTCCTTACTTATCAATCCAGATATATTTATTCATTCCAATCGGATAATTTTGAAGATAATACTCGAGATTATTAAATTTTCTAGAGCGGATTTTGAATTACGCAAAAGACTTGTAACTTAAAGTGCTTTGTAAAACGTCGGTTGTGTTTATTTTTGGTGCTAATCTCGTCTCATTCAAACGTTCGTTCAATTCTTTTTATTGTGTTATTCAGTTCGTCTTCTCAAAAATAAAATTACATTCGTGACTGATATTCAGTTTGTGAAAATGCAGTTTAGTGATTATTTTTAATCTCGGGAGTGCGAAATGATTTTTAATCGCGTTTCAATGGTTTTAGTTCTGTAGGTTTTGTATAAGCTATTTTTAGGTTAGTTTCATTTTTTACCAAACCGGCGTTTTCAGTGTTGTTATTTTCCAGTTAAGGTATTAAGCGGTTGTGAAGTCATAAAAAAAAGTGAAGGTAATATCATTTTCATCCTATGAAATGTATAAAATATGTGTGTTAATATTATTAGAAGGTTATAATGAATAAGTTTAATTGATCGTAGATATAGGACTAATATTTTGTTTTTAATTCGTATTGATGTTTAACTACCTGTTTTGTGGGGCTAATCGTATTTAACAATAAGTCTTGAAGGAAATTAGGACAAACTTCATGATTATTTGCTTATATAGATAGTTTGGTATTGAAGGTCAAATTCAATTCATAAAGAAACAGGTATGAACTTAAGTATCTAAATATAATTCAAGAGATCTGGCTGTTTTAAGAAATTCAAATAATTTCTCTGGTAGATATTGAAGTTTTTACAAATTTATTGTGAAAAATATAATTATTTCAGCTTATATTATAAGTGACAAAATTAGAATATTCAAAATTTAATTGTAATTGGGGATATTATTACAAAATTTATAACTTTCTAATTATTTTGAAATTATTTTTCATAATAATTTATATTACTAACTCGTTACTTTTCAAAATTTTGCAGTACTTTTTTCAATTAAAGTTTATTTTCGAAGGTTAAATTTACAATGTTATCATTTTTCAGTGCAAAATTTGATCGTAGAAAGTTGGATAAGTCAGTGGAACTTCGTTTGTATTGTGTTATTGACAGGATACCAAAACAATTTTTAAGACATGGGATTTCGAAGGAAGTTGCTGGGGAGATAGCATTAAGACAGCAAATAAGGTATTTTTAAACTGTTTCCATAAATCTTTGCAAATTCAAATATGTTAAATTATTTTTTCTCATGAAAACTTTAGAGATCGTCTTCTACTTATGAAAAAAGGGAAGGGGGGCTTTAAACTTTATTCTAAATTTATAATAAGCTGATTTTGTTTGTTACAAATTCCTACAACGGAATGTATAGTTCTCAGCAACTTTTATTGATTTTAAAAAATGCGTGAACTATTACAATTAAATTTGTCCTGTTAACTGATATATAGTGAGCTTTTAAATTTGTTCAAAATTTATTTAAACAAATTTCTTAATTATTATTTATATAATTATCAGTAGAAGAGAATACTTGTTTTACCCTGAAATTAATTATGAAACATACATTTTAAAACATCTCTCCTAAATAGTTTCAAGTATTCAGATATAAGTAAATAAGTGGTATTTGAAAATAGTAAGCAGTAGTTTAAGGATGAAAAATGCATATAAAACTTCCGCGAAGAGTGCGCTTTATGCGAATATAGTACGACTCTTAGGAAGTAATGATACGTGTTTGTAAGATACTGCACGCGAAAGAAACAAAGGGCGCTTATATAACTTGAAATTATGCAAGACTACCCTCAAACGTTGCTATAACATATAACCACAAGAATTGGTCTCAACTCTGATATTGATATTCTTCAGATCTGCACGTATTACATTATTACCCGCCCAAGTCTCTCTAGTGTTTCCAGTGCATATCACCCTATACATGTAAAAGCAACTCATTTTTTTCTTGATAGCTTTGTTATTTTATACTTAACTTGGAAAATTGATTTTATTCCATAGGTGTGACAATTGTTAATTTTATGTCAGTCACTACAGAAAATACGAAACTAGAATACGAGAAAAATCATTCTCTTTATGAATAAAAAGTAAAAGAATCGAGTTACCAGAAAGAGATTTAAATTTTTTATTTCTGAACTTATATTAAATTTATTAAGCAAAAACTTATTTCGCACTATAATTAATATTTCCGAGCTTACGAATGAGTTTTCTAGCTTTTTTTGAATCGTAATATCATTAATAACGAAGGTAATGTGAGCGAATAATAATTTTGAATGAAAATAGATTTTTTAAATTCTAGTGTATCATTTTCACCTAAAAAAGCGATGGTACTCAGTATTTTAAATCCGAAGCAGCCTGTACGAATGCGACCGTTGTTAACGCCCCAGGAAATAACCTATAGAGCCATAACTAGTGAATTCGCTGTCTTTTTATCACCTATATACTCCGGAGTTATCGTCCCGTGGCACCACATCCTCTTTCTCTTTCCTTTCCTTTCCTTTTCCTGCTTCTCCAATTCTTTCTCTTCTGTTCTTCCTTTAGGTATGACTCTGCAGGCAGGAGATTGTACCACAGGGCAATAGCAGTCGCAGAAAGAACTCAACCAACCAAACCAAATCGAACCAAGCCGTGCCAGTAGGGCCAATTGGGTCGTACATAATTTCATAAACAAACAATACGCGACGTGGAAATGCGAAGAGGGAAAAAGGGAAAGAGCCGGAAGCAATTTTAAGAGATTCTAGATTTTTTCAAATATAACTCTGCAAGGGAAACAATTTTCGCTAACTAACGATTATTAATGCTTGTATGGCTAGCTACAAGATTTGTATTGATAGCAATTATTTCTATTTTCGATCTCGTTATATAAAGTAGGTTTTTAAATTTATATACAAAGGAAAAATAAAGCTATGTACCTTTTGAGGAGTTATCTCTCTCACTTACAGTCTCAAAAGTCTAGAATGTTTTAGCTTCAAAGTTTTTGTTAAAATAAACTAAATATCTATTAGTTACTCATATGAGCTTCTCAAATTTTTTTAGACACATATTTGATACGTCGATTCCAATTAAAAGTAAAGAGAGAAGGTTCATCGTGTAACATCAACAAGCAGACAACGTGCGGTTCCCATGAGTCGAATCAACTAGCGAGTTTAATCGGCTCCGACACTAGACCCTTGTATAAGCTTTCGATGCGATCAAAACTCGAGAGACATTGCAGCCGTTCTTCCCTCGAACAGACTCCAGAGATTGATAAAAGCTTCCTGTTATAACTTAAAAATATGCAAAATTTCAAAATCCCTTTTATATCAGTTGCAGTTTTTTTAAAATTCAGATTATTCAACAGCAGTTGAACAATTTCACATAGACAAAAAACCCAGAATAAATTTTGAATTATAAAAAAAAATATAAAGTCTAAATTAAAAGTGGTCTTGAATGAAAATAGTAGTTTGAGAAGATTAATTAAAACTTAGGACTTGATAAATGGGTTAGAGGGTTAAAAGGCAAATAGGCGCTTAAGTCTATTTTTGTGCTGATCGATTGCGGGAATCAATTATGGTTGGAGTGGAAAATAAATCTGAACTGGCATCAGAGTAAATAAGAGTCAATAACTTTATAGAGAGCGATCGGGTGAAATAGGTGCAGCATTTCATAGGGACCAACGTTTCGGAGACTCGCGAATCGGAAGACTCATTTATAGGCGGAACACGCAACTCGCCTTAACCACTACGACCAAAATTGTACCACTGCAGTTCTACTTCTATCCTAACCTTTTTCACGAATACATCCACGGTTTATTCGCCTGCAAAACGAATTCATGAAACGCTATTCTAACTTCGAAGGACTCTGAAGTAACGCTGTCGTCATGGAATTTCAATCTTTGGTTCGTTGCCTCGAAGGTAAACATCCAAGAGGCCGATTCTGATACTGGCTGGTTTGTTAGGAGCCGGATAGTTCAAATTTATTGTGTTCTCCACACAATACTTACAAAAAAGGCTCACCTATCTAAATTACATAATTTTGAATAAACAATAAAATACAAAGAAACATGTTAAAAATCAGGAAGACAGTTTCAATTCACGAATATATTAAAATTTTTTCAAAGTCCATCCTACGTTGTTTTATTTTTATTTCATGAATCTATCTAACGTATTTCTGCTCTATTATTCTTGATATCCTCTTGTAACTTTTGCTGTACTTTGATTTTCTTATTAAGCTCCATAACTCAAGAATTTGTAGTAATCTCCTCAATACAGATATTTTCTTTTTTCCTCATTTTCGTGCTCAAAATTTATTGCATCCGTCCCTTCGAATGCATTGTTCGATATACAAATTTCCTATTAGTCCTGGTTGATTTATTTTGTTTTTCCTCTCTTATCCTCAAATCCCTTTCGCACCAATCAAATGATTTAGAAAATTATGATTCCATTTCAGAATACATTTCGTATTTTAATAACAGCAGATAAGCTTAAAAATAAAGCGAGTGAATAAACTCCCATGGTGTCTAATTTTATCTCATTCAGAAAAGTTGCTAGTGCACTCATCATTTCCTCCCCCAATTCCGGAATCCTCTTTTGTATCAACAGCACTGGCGCGTGCAGGAAATAGAATAATTTTGCATGGTACGACGAGAAATCGAGAGAATTTACCATCCACCATTAATAGCGGCGAGACTGGATGTCAATAGGGGGAATGAGTATTAAGTAGTATGTAAAAACGTGCCACGGTCGCATTATTGTCACACGAAAGTACAGATAATTGGTAGTCAGCGGGTACAAATTGGAAAATGTCCAGCTGTCCGGTCGTAAAAGCATCACGAGACGTCTGTTATTCCAATAAATTAAATCGAAATTCGGTACATAGATATCCTCGTGCCTTCTTTGCAAACTCATCCTACCTTTTCCCCTTTGCTTTTCTCGATTCACAATGTGAAACCATGGAAATTCCGTATTTTTTCAACTGACTGTTACGCCTTTTGATACTATAGTGGATGGCGTGTTAAGTCAACATCAATATAAAATCCCCTTGTCAACTGGTACATAGATACGAATAAACTGTGAGGACTAGGGATCAATAACCATTCTCTTATCAGATTCTGACCTTAACAAGATATTTCTAGACAACGTGAGAAAAACTCTATCAAAATTGATCAATTTTTTATTATTTCTGAATTCAAATTTTCTTTTTAAATTCTTTGAATCAAAACATTTTCGCTCCATAAGTCGATCGAAGTTTGGAAATTTGTTAAACATAAAATGCAGCATGAACCATTATCCATTTGGCAATGAAGCAATATAAATCTAAAGTGAAAAGCGATTTTTTTGGGTTAGCAAATTCTACCAGAAAGAAGTTGCTCATACGTTTCTTGAATGTGTCTAATTATCTGCATTCATTTTCTGAAGAGATGATTGACAATAAGCTATGCATGAGCTTGCAATTACCAAATTTAAGAAATTCTTTGATAGAAATAATAAAAACTATTTTTCTGCTTTCAGGTTTTTAATGTTAACAAGCAAATTTGGATCTTTCAAAGATATTTTTTGGACTTCTAAACTTGAATACGTTCAAAGAAAGTTTTAAGGTCGGTTTAAAAAGGCATCGTTTCATCAATTTTCATGAGGAGAAATGTATTTGGTTTCCTGTGGTCCCCTTATTCCATACATTACGCTTATAAACGCACCCAACTTGTGGTTAACATTTCACGATCTCGTAATTATCAAACTGCACGCAGAGGCATGCAAGGAGATCAGTTGGTAAAGATCAACGGCGTGATTGGATAAAGATCTAGGGGTGGATTTGCTTAATGAGCACTTGAGTTTTAACTAACAATCGAGTCATTTAAGCTCGAGGGTTGTATAATGCGAAGTAATGCCTGCATAAGATGGCAAGTATTCATAAATAGAAAAATTATTGATCCTAAGCACTTGCGGCAAAAGGGTAGTGATTCGAGAAACTTGTGTCTGCAGTGATCTATGCTCAATCTACTTTCTTTTGTCACGCTCCTTCGTGTCTTCTTGTTATTCGTTATTCTTTATTTTAAAAAGTTGGATCACCATTCGCTGCCAGGCACGAAATCAGATTTTTTATCCAATGAAGTTTTCTATTTTATCAAAGGATTATTCTTTTCAAGTTCCGATTTTAAATTTCTTTGAAAATTTATTTTAAAATAAATTATAATATTGAGAGAAAAATAGAGCATCTTATTAGATGATATTGGAAAATTTGTTAAGAAACAGATGTTTGGTTCTTTACTTCAGTTTCTGTTGTCGTTTCTTAGTACAAATTATAATTGCTGCTTTTTATTTGTCTCATTTCTTTTTCTACTCTTTCTATTCGTATCCTGAAGAAAAGGAATGCTAGCTTCTCCGCAAAGAATGCAGCTTTCTACTTTTTTCCTTCTGGTAAAACGAAATACGAAAATTTAGAGACGTCCAGGTTGTGCAAGATGTTAGGACAGATAAGGGACGGAACAGGGAATATTTTTTCCATTTTACTTCCTCTCGCAAAAATATGACATTCAGCTAACCCTGCTGGCCAAAATATAACGGAATGGATGTTATTTATTTTTGTTTTCATTGCGGTTTGAGATACTTTGTAGAAACAAGCTGAAATCTGAAAAAAAAGATTTCGGAGACTGACCTATTTATTTAGTAAGAGAAGAAGTTTCCCTTGGATCGTGGTCCAAAGATTAATAAATAACAATCTTTTTTTTGTTCAAGGAGTACATTAATAATTGCTTTTTAGATTTATTTAATTACTTTTCATATATTTTTACATCTTTGAAGAAAAAAACTGACACTCCATTTATTTTTTGATTAAAGTTTTAAAATGGAATCTTCCCCTACAAAACCAGATTCTCATCTTCAGCTTAAAAAGATTCGATCATTTTCTCACTCTGGGCGATTTAACGTCTATTTGCAAGTTCAGTCAATTGCTACGAAGAAAAGAAAAAGAGGTAAAAAAAACTATTGCGGTCGATTGAACGAGTTGACCGCACATTGGTACAAGCTCACTGACCCTGACGATTTTGTACTAGGTTTGAGGAAGCCAAGTAGAGTAAAAAAAAAAAACATTGTACAGATGTCCCTTGAGGTGCCAAAAGACGACTTGAACGATTCACGCTTTATTTTATCAGGCCTCTCTTTCTCAGCCAGCAAAAAAAATTTATTTTTTAACATCTCTGAACCATTCTCTGTTCTTGATTTATCTCATGGACTGCATTTGACCATTTGCTTCCATATCATCAATTTTATTAAGTTTTTACTTCTAGGTTTCTCTAAATATTTTACACTCATACATATAATTGATACATAACCTTCCAAAACACTACCTCTGCAATCGATTTTCTCCCCATCTCCCCTATCAATGTCATATTTTATATCTCTGGAACTCAACTTGCAAACATTGTTAAAATGACCCTCTTTCCTTGGGAATTTACATGCAAATCGGATGTAATTGTTATGGGTGAATTGACTTTCAACATGCAAAACTTATTTTACTTTTAGTCAGTATTTTAGGGATGTTTGAAAGGTAGAAACTGGACATTGAAATTGAAAAACCCAAAAATCTGCACGCAAGCATCAACACATTTTTTCAATTTAGGAAAGAATTTCTCATTATTGAAATAACAGATTTAGTTCTTATATTTATTTTGTGCCTTCATCAGAAAAATATTAGAAGGATTTGAGAAGATGAGTTTTGTAAATGTGGGATGAAGTTCAAATTTATGCGAAATTTACCTTCTTGTTGGTAAATATCCAATGAAACCGCTACACACCATTACACTTCTTCCCCCCTGCCTTTCTCAACGAGCTTCACCACGGTTAATGCATTTCAGAAGGCCGAGTATATACATTACCCGTACAAATTTATGGACTTTCTTTGTTCTACCGACCTTACACTCTGTCTCTGTTATTCTGTTGTCTAGGTACATGAAAAGAGAGAAAGAATGCTGACGCGGACTTTGTAGTTGGTTAAAAAGTAGCTCGCCATCCGCTAAATGCCACCCCGATTACCACCGTACAAAGTGGTGTTTATCTAACACTAGGTACTTAAGAAACACTACTGCATTGAAAACTCCTTCAGAACAAGTTGGCCATGTATTTCCTCCTTTAGATTTTTCAAAGTCGACTGTAAAAATTCGAAAATTTTATAATCAAAATTTAGTACTTGTATCAAGATTGGTAAACTGAGGAAACGATTTAGCTTGACCAACCAAAATTTTGTTCCCGCAACAAAATAATTTTGTTGTTATTTGTGCAACAAAACTGTTTTGTTGAGCCAGCAAAATTTTTTGTCGGGTCTCTTTGTTAGTCTAACAAAACTGTTTTGTTGATCTAACAAAATCATTTGTTGGCTCAACAAAATTCGTTGGTTAGCCTGGAAAAATAGTCTTGTTGTCCTAAAAAAATACTTTTGCTCTTTTCAAATAATATAATTTCGCAGCTTTGTTTCAAATTTCATTTGAATTCCAAGCACTTCATTTTCTAAAAGTTTTGCGAGGAAGGAACTGCTGGGCATGAGAGCCTCAAATCCTTCTTTATCTATACCTTGCTCTAAAAATCAAAAAGTTAAGTCTTAATATATTTAACAATTTAATTTGAGACATACAAAAAGTATTTAAAAATAATAAAATGTATAACGATGAATATATCTAGGTTAACATTTTAACTATACTTCATAGTTACTTTTGAAGGTGTCAATGAGGCACCTTAAACCCCAGTTCTCTAGAAGTCGTCTTGTTTCCTTGTCTGTCATATTATTTGAATTAAACACATCACATACAATCGACTAACGAAAATATATTTCAATCGAGCATAGAGAACAACAGCGGCATCCGTCATATTAGACATGAACGTGCTCGCGTCTCCGGCTAACAATAAGTGAACACGCATGCGTGATCGCGTATCTAATTAGTCTAACTAAACAGTTTTGTTGACTCAACAAAACTTTGTTTAGGCCATCAAAATAATACTCAACAAAATAATTTTATGTCAAAAACACAATATTTTGTTGGCCTAACAAAATAATTTTGTGATAACCAAAATTTTGCAATGGCAACAAAAACTGCTTAACAAAATACTTTTGTTGTGATGCCTAAATTTTTTTTTTCAGTGTATGAATACAAATTTTCTGGAAATTTTAAATTTTGCATATTTCTACCTTAGAATTTGTTTAACACAACTATTTTAATTTTATTTCTTGATTTAATCTTAAAAAGTGAAGTACACATAGCACGTGCAGAAATTTCGTCATGGGCCTGGTCGGGTCCAGATCGCGAATACGGGAGGTGAAAAAACTAAAGCAAAAGAAAATCTTTTGAAGCAAAACAAACTTTTACGGAAATACATTTTCTGGAGTAAAATCTCTTTTTCGAACATACATTTAAGTTTATTTCTTATAATTTGAAACTGAAGCTCAAAACAATTTTATAATAATATTACAGATGATATGAATTACATATTTTCTCAAAGTCACTCAATTTCTTTTTGAATTTAAGTGAAACGGGAAATTCAATTTACTTAAGGCTCTATCAGCCTTAAGGAACACATTCTCATCATGACGCTCGCGCTTCGCGCTCGATTTTCTGTATACATTTCAGTAACATTTTAATAAATTACATGGTTAAAATAATTTATTTTCTTCCTAATCTCTCAACAAGAAAAAACAATCGTAGACTTTATTTAAGAAAACGATTTTGCAGAACAACGCTTATTACGTATCTCACATATTTTGGTAAAAAAAATCGAATTTTTTTAATATTAAAAATCAAAACATAAAATATACATCCTGTCCCGAAATGGCTTAATGAGAATTTGTAGGCCTTATTTAGGCAAACAATTTTCCATCCAAACGTTTTTTTTGTATCTCACATATTTTGTCTAAAAAATGGAATTTTTGAATTTTAATCGTATTTTTTAGAATTGAAACGAAAAATATATGTTTCATCAGAAACTGTGTGAAACAAAATTTGTACATCTTTTTGAAACGAACAACTTTGTATTCTTACGTTTTTTCGTATTTCACATATTATTGTTAAAAAATTGAATTTTGGATTTTCAATAGTTTTTTTTTTAAATTAAAAAGAAAAATATGCATCTTATGAAAAAATGTTACGATTCAATTTTGTAGGTCTTTATGTAGAAAAAAATATTGTATCATTACGTTTTTTCGTATCTCATATAATTTAACTGGAAAATGGAATTTTGATATTGACTTTTTTCGAATTTGAATATGCTGTAACATTTCTAATTTTGATTTAAACAAAAAATGCTATCAGGATAATTTGTAAATTTATGAGTACTATCAAAAACCAGTATTGAAATTTTAGATTTTTTCAAAAAGTTATTTTCAAAAACACAAAAGTAGTGCTCAATCCCTCAATTTTGATTGGATGTGGCTGGTTAACGAACTTGTCCTTACTTTTTCGGCTCCGATAAAGTGTACCAAAGCTCAATTCAATCTGATAATTCTATCAAGAGTTATGCCGCACACGACCTACTACAGACAGACAGACAGATAGACACAGGCAGACAGACAGATACTTTCGTAAAAACCGTTTTTTCTGACTCGGGGGGTCTCAAAACGTAAAGATTTGATGAAATTTTCGAAAGTCATTTTTCACATAAAACCAATACCTTCTCATCCATGATGAGAATGTAAAAATGTATCAGGAAAATCAGAGAAATTGGAACCTGAGATTCTCTGATTTTTATGAAAAAAGACAAAAAATTAGAATAAACACTCAAAGCATACGAAAAATTCGAAACTTTGGTCTTTTTTTTAAATTTATGAACGAATAAATGGATAGAAACGAATAAATAGAAATGGAAATGAATCGAAGTCAGTTTAGCACTACCCCTATTGAAAACAAGCAATCCCTTAATTTTTATTTCGAGAAAAGAGGAAAAGCCACCATTTCAGATTTAAACGAAAAATTCGATGTTCGGGATAGTTTTTCACTAGCGAGGCGAAATCCCCTGTCGTGCAATGGGATCATAGTGGAAGGAGACAAAACCCTATTTGGGGGTTGGGCGGTTGCGGAAAGGGGAAAGTTGGAGGCAGGAAAGCGATCGTCGAATAAATAAAGCGGTTTTTCGAATGCTGCTCTGCACGATCGTTTGGTCGGCTCGCAAAACAAATCGCTTTTACCTATGAACCTATTCACCTGGACTGCCTCTACCAACGTCGTCAACTGGCATGTACCGTCTGCGATTTAATGGCCAAGCAATGAAATGATGAAAGTACTCTATACCGTCAGTAGAGCATGACGTAAAGCCATTCCAACTCACAGCATGAACTTCCACGTGACTC
Source organism: Diplolepis rosae (assembly GCA_030998225.1). Lineage (NCBI taxonomy): Eukaryota > Metazoa > Arthropoda > Insecta > Hymenoptera > Diplolepididae > Diplolepis > Diplolepis rosae. The sequence goes on from JAPYXD010000698.1 coordinate 10,700,225, forward strand.
GAGTTTAGTGACACTTCCTCTTACAATTTTTTTAATATTTATTTAGGCTTCACTAATTTTTTATAGTATCTATTCTTTTTAAAAATCTGTAATATAATTTCTCATTTGATTTACTTTACAACTGATATATGGGACATTCTTTTGCAAATCGTACGGATTTAAAAAAAAAAAAATTTTTTGAGAGATATATTAATTTAAAGTTTTGATAAAATTGGACAAAATGCTAAATTCTCTTGTGCTTAAAATTCATTATCTCCGGTTGAAATAATCAAATCGTTTTCAGGTTTATTTCATTTTTTAGCTTATTACGTTAGGTTTTAAGATAAATATTTTTATAATTTTTATTTTGTTAGTTAACTACAGATATTATGCAAATCTCAATTCCGAACTCGAAATGGGTGTACGATTTGCAAAAGAATGTCCCATATGTATATCTACACGGAAAAAATTTGTCGCTTAAAATTTAACAGACTATTCGAAGAGTCGTGGACAGAAAGTAAAATCGGAGAAAGTCTTGTAAGGTTTCAATGACTTTTAGGAAATAGTAGAAAAAAGTCGACTAACTTTTAGAAAACCAGGTCGAAGAAAAAAAGTCGCGTATTTACTATTATAAAAGTATTTTAAACACTAACTGATCTTTTCTAAGAAGTAATGAAAAGTTTCATAATCTTTGGATTCATTTGTCATAGATTTTAAAAGACTATCGAATAATTTGAAATGAAAGTAATTCAAACAAATAGTTTTGTAAATTGTATTCTAAAGTCCATCAGATTTTATATGCCGTCTTCTAAAATTTCTTCGACAGTCGCAAAAAGCGATGCGCAGAAACGTAATTCGTAGCATCGCACAGCAGACAATGCAGCTCAGCTTTATGTTTTTGTAATAATTTTGGTTAGATTTTGAGATTACGTGTCGTTTGGTTTCGTTTGAATCTGGATTGAAGCGTACATTGAAGAATTAGTTCCGAGTAAGTATATGTTTACCTTGATAAAGTGTATTACGTCAAATTTGAAATTTATCTATTATTTTAGATTTGCCTTCAAACTCTGAATGTGATCCAAATATTTTACACAAGTCTCCATGACATGTAACGGATATGCGGGTTAAGGCGTGCGATTAGAATTAGGTTAGGATGCGTGCGTGCGTGCGAGCGTTCGATTCTCGGTGCTGCGAAGTGTTTATAAAAAATTGCGTTTCTGTAATGTGCAGTGTTAAATATAATGGTAAGTTCATATTAGGATTATATAGGTAATGTAAAAGTGAAAAATAATTAACTATATAAGTGCAGGATCATATCACAGAAAATAATATTTTCCTTTTTACACTGTTCAAAATTTTCTTCGACTGTCACTTAGACTTTCGATGCCTGGTTTAGAGACAATGGAACCCAACCCACGGTGTTTTAAATTTTCCGCGACTGTCACTTAAACTTTCGAATTTACGTTTTACATTTTCAGCGACTATCTATCATATTCTTCAATAAGGAGGCTCATAATGTTTAGTCGACTTTCTAACCTATCCACGAGTATTATACAAAGTCGATGACTTTTTAAGCGACAAATTTTTTCCGTGTATAGGTACCCATCTTCGTGAGAATGTCAGCGTATCTATCGTTCTTAAAATCCTTGAATAGTCATAAAAAATTTAAACTTATTCAGCCATCTACTTTCAAGTGATTCAATTCAATTTTCCGTTTTTATTAAAAGTGGCCGCTAAGCATATATTTATGAAGATTTTCTTTTATTTATTCGCCCTCTGGGAGTGCTTACAGGTTTGTGAAAATCTGGGATTACATAATGACTCATTTTTTCTCAAAAGCATTAAAATAGAGGCTCGACAAGCAGTGCGAGAAATTTAAATTTCATAATCTTCAAAATACGTAAACGTGTCGACGCGACATGAATGAGTTACTCGACTAGGAAATGTGCTATAAATTCGCGCGGACGAGTTGAAAGGGACTACGCTTATAAAAGAGATGGTAAACGAAAAAAAGAGAAAATTTGTAAAAAAAAAAACGACAGCCGACTGAAAAAAAGCAGGAAAGGGACAATGGAGTGGTGAATGTCGTGGAGGCAATGAGGCTTTTCAATTTCATCGCGGGGAATTAAAATGTTTATGTACACCGGTGGCACGTGCATGGATAATGTTCAACCAGTAGAGCTTACGACCGGTTGCAGCTCTGGAAAACCGGCTCGTTCTGACATTCTTTTCCTCCTGTACTCTCTCACTTTACCGTTGGAAATTTACGAGATGATATTTCGTTTGGCTACAAGCACCGCGGCGCAATTGCATACAATTTGTATCGCAAATCGTGCTCTGCAGTCGGTGGAAAAAAATGCAGCTACGAATGACGCGATCTTTTTTCTCGACGCTATGGTCTCGACTTGTAACTCTTGACGTGGCCCGAGAGCTGAGGATTCAGCTTTAAAATCTACAAATCGCTGCCTTTGTCACTTGACTTTTCACGTGGAAAAAATCTCGCTAAAATCGTAAAAATACTGCTGGATAAAACATCTCTTAAACTATTCTACCTTTACAAACATTATTTTTAGTCATTATATCGAAGCTCTGCTGAATATGGTTTCAATTAATCAGGGCTTTTTATCATTTATTTATAAGAACGTTACTGGATGAATTATAAATGTTCTCACGTCTAGTTATTCCGACTAATCTCATGCAATTATTTTCATATTATATTTCGTGATTCAGATTTATTCAGTTGAATTTGCATTAAGTTGATTTAACAATTCATCTAATGATTCGTTCTTGGTTATATTATATGCAATTTGAATTTACAGGGTGGCCGCTGGACCGGGAAAACCGGGAATTTTTAAAAATTTTTAATAAAAAGCGATTTTAATTTGTTTTAATTTAATTTGTGCAAAGCGAGCAAGCAACTTGAGTGCAGGAATGTGATTTCGTGATTTCGGTATACCAGGAGAAATTTCATTTCAGAATATTAAATAAAAAATATTTTAAAACTTTAAAAACCCATTGCATTAACTGTTATTCATTAGAAACTATTTTTTTAATGATCGGGAGAAAATTTTCGATAACCGGAAAATGACTGGGAATTATTTTCGTCGATGAAAACGGTCACCCTGATTTAGTTTGATTCGCTAGAATGTAGGTATATCAAATGCAATTGAATTACTTATAATGAATTATTAAAGCCAACATTTTGTTGCTTAGAATAAGTTTATTTTTTGCCATAGTATCATACGACTATCTCCAGTACACGATATTTTCCTTCACATAAGGTTTTTCTGAAAAGACGATGAAGAAATTTTGTTTTCTCAAAATGATTCCAGTAAAATACTCTCCCGAGGGTAAAAAGAAGTGAAGCGAGAGAAAGTGCTAACGACAAGAACGAATAAGAGTCAGGGCCAAGGATAGAGAAAGCCGCAGACAAACAGTGAAACAAAGATACGAAAGCTGGAAGAGAGGCATCGAAAAAGCGAAGACTTGTACGTAGAAGGGGTAGAATTTCGTTCTGAGGAGTTTAGTTTGAAACAAATTTTCTTGCCGCACTTGCAATTTGTCTGAGTTGTCTGCAGGTTCGTAAGCCCGGCCAGCGGGAAGTCGCACCCGTCTCGATTCAAGGAGACAAGTTTCTCAACGAACTAAAGATACTTATACCAACTTACGTCTCGAAACTGCGCACTGGGGGTGTATTGCTTACTACTTACTCGTTTGTGTTGATTTCTCAAGAAGGGGAGAGATGAACGCGACTTTGACGTCGTTTGTCACTTGAAAATGCACACACACATACAGATATAGATATATATGTATATATATTTTCGTACACATCCCGCTGTGCTTTTGACTAGTGATGAAATTATGGAAAGTTAGCTAACTAATAGTGCAGGAAGGAGCAACGAGAACAATTTTCGGGGCAATGAATAAAAATGCAATAAACCTAGAGCTCCAGAGTTGATGACTTTTGAAACTTAATGTCCTGGAACATGCATCGGATTGAAATATTTATAAGTCCTTAGCTTTGCGCTCTGAAACCCCTTTTGCTATAAACGCGCTAAAGAAATTCGTTGAGTGAGGATTTTCCATGAATCATTAATGAATATTTATAGTTTGAGCCATACACTTCGACAAGAATAATTTATTGCTTGAATATTCTATCAAAGTTTAGTTATTAAGTTTTTTAATTTCATTTTATTTAACATGTCTAACAAAATTTTCTTTTTTGTTTCAGGTGAGTTCAACTTTGAAAAATTTGCCAGTAAGTGAAAGCTTTGAGGATGTGCATTATTAAATATAAATAGGTGGATAACAAACTAAAAATATGTGGGTTGGCTATTTGAATTAATGGCTCCGGACAGTAAATTATTACCGCTTCAAATCTCTATTTAATACCCCCTAGTTTTTTTTTGCGCTTCTTGCCTACCCCTTTACGCGGTAATATATCAAGAATAACAAATTATGCACCATATCTACGCGATAAAAGTAAATCTACTGCTTTACGTAGTACAAAACGCGATGATAAACTTTCAGTGACAGAAGATGTAACGAATTTACGCTGTTACACAATTGTGGCAGTTCTGGACAAACTTTCCTGCTCACAGCAATTCTACCAACTGAATATATGTATAGTCTGAAATATTCTCACACAAAGCTGACGTATTACATTCATTTTAATGACCTCGCTACAAGTACGACGAAAAGATGGGTGTTTAGGTAAAGAAACTTTTTAGTGTTTTTTTATATTTTTTTATGGACAATTTACAAATGGGTTGTCTTGTTAAAAACTTTTCCACACAAATAATTGTTTTTTCACAAAGTCTTCGTGATATACTTACATTTTTACATGCATTCTAAAACAAAATTAAAAAACTCAAAAGGCATGAAAATTCAGATGAAGCGTAAATTTTAAAATTTTAAAAGGTACTGGAATTCAGAAAATGAGCCCTTATTATGTCTCTCGAAATATTTACGTCACTTTAGTGGCTGTTCTCTTTTTAAAACACTAGAGTAATAGAAGTTTTAGCTGTGAGATTAGTACCTTCCTGAAAATTTTTTCGCGGTCATCGCTACCTCTCGCTGTGTCTGAACGAATAAATAATTCGCGGTTTAGACCGCCTGCACGAATCCCGTGAATCTTTCACATCGAATAGCGCAAGCGGAAGTCCTGTCTAGATGGTATCCTCTCTAGGATCCCTTCGGCTACGTGCCGTGTGCACGAGTGGCTAGCCAAAGGCAAAAGTCCGAATTTTACGTTTGCAGGAAAAATACATTTTACCACAACCAGACAGAGGCTTTACTGATTTCGATCCCGGTTACCGGAAAAGTCTCCAGGGTCCAATCGAGGCCACTTTATAAACAGGATGAACGCTCGTGTTTTAACTTCGAAATTTCTGATACTTTTAGTATTGAAAAGCTTCGACTCGAGGATTCTAAATTCTATTGAAATTATTTTACATTTTTTTGTTCATCTGATTAATTTAGTTAATTTAAAATTGAATGAAACTAAATCGAAATAAATTCAGCTAGGATTACTTTTTCAATTACTTTTCCAATGTACATGTTCTTCTGACTGTTAAAACATGCTCTTGGCATCAATGAAAAATTGCAAATGCAGCGAACTGGGCAGCGGTTTTTTTTGTAGGGCGTATCAGTTCAATTCGTGGTATCCAGAAAAGAGAACTGATAGGAAAAACCGTTGGTGGCTAGTAACAACAAAAACTTCATACCGTGCACACAAAGCATTGAGTGCAATAAGTCTACAACCCTCTCCCCATTTGACCTCCGTGTCCAACGAGCTTGCAGCGCAATGCTGCTTGCACGCCAATGTCAATCCGTTCCCGACAGGATTTATGGAGAACGATGCATTACGTAAATTGTGAACGATGCGATCCAGACAGTCCAAAAGCAAGAGAGAAAGATAAAGAGAGGGAGAGATGCATTACTCGTTAGGGTCGTATTACAATGGAACGCATTACACCCATACAAGAATGTAATTCTATGAAGCGATTATCCCATTTATTATCAATTTTCTGCCCTGGATTGATCGGAATTCTCATTCATTATTAATTTTTATTGTCAGCAATTTTAAATCGCTTGTCTTCTTAATTAATTTAATTCAGAGTGTCACGAAGATCGTTAAACACAGAACATTTGCAGTAAGCAATAGGAATTTTCTTGATCGCAAAAAATTCCCAGAGAGTAAAACATAAAATTTTAGGGAAAAAAGAAAATTATAAGAACTGGGATTTTATACTCAAAACATTGGGAAGTTATTAAATTTAGTGAACAAAAACTTTGGAATTGGGAAATTTAAAAGATGCCAATGAAATTAATAATAAGTTGATTGATAAACATTTTTAATTATGGTTTCCGGTATTTGACAGCTTCCTAAAATACTTTAATCTATTTTATAAGAATGATGTCTAATTAACTGGAAGAAAGTGAATTTACCAGGGGTGTTAGTTGAAGTTTGCCGGTTTTTTCAATAAAGAAAACACTTAATTCTCAAGGGAATCTCAAAAAATGTTTATTCAAAGTATTAACCATTGGATTCTACACATTTTGCCCATCTTTCAGGCAAATCATGGATACCTTTCCAAAAAAACTTTTTCTCTTTCAAGGCAAACCATTCGACGAGCCATTTTTCGACTTCTTCAAAATTGGCGAAGCGCTGTTCTGCGAGTGAGTGTCCCATCGATGCGCAAAGGTGATAGTTGGATGGGGCGAGGTCTGGAGAGTACGGCGGGTGCGATAATATTTCCCAATTCAATGCTTTTAATGTGTTCTTCACCACTTTAGCGGTATGAGACGGTGCGTTGTCATGTTGTAGGATAACTTTGCCGTGTCTCCGGGCCCATTCCGGCCGTTTTTCGATCAACGCATGATTCAAATTGATAATTTGTTGTCGGTAGCGATCCGTATTTACCGTCTCACTAGGTTTTAATAACTCGAAGTACACCACGCCACACTGGTACCACCAAACACAGAGCATTGTCTTACGGCCAAAGCGATTTGGCCTTGGAGTCGATGGGCCTACCTCACCAGGTGAAAACCATGATTTTTTCCGCTTCGGGTTCTCGAAATAAATCCATTTTTCGTCCCCCGTGACAATTCGATGCAGAAAAGATTTCCTTTCGAACCGTTAAAGCAGCATTTCACAAATGGTTTTTCGATTTTCCATTTGTCTATCGTTGAGTTGGCGTGGTACCCATTTTCCATACTTTTGGATTTTTCCCATGGCTTTTAAACGTTGGCAAATTGCTCCTCGGGTCACATTTAGTGTTTGTGCCAATTTTTGTTGCGATTGGGTTGGATCTTCATCCAATAACGCCTGCAATTCCTCGTCTTCGAACTTTTTCGCTGCACCAGGATGTTCATTGTCTGTTAAATCGAAATCTCCACTTTTAAATTGACGAAACCATGTCTCACATGTTCCAATCACTGGAGCATGTTCACCATAAGTTTCTACCAGCAATCGATGAGCTTCAACTGCTTTTTTCTTTTGATGAAATAAGAAAAGCAACGAATGCCGCAAATGCGATTTACTTGGAACGAAACTCGACATATTCACTGAGGTAAACAACTATGATGCTATTATTTTGGCAGAATGTAATTGTGTATTTTTGAAGATTATTGTCCATAGAAAAATTTGACATAGATGCCAAATTATAGAAATGTATACATGTCTCTAGCGACATCTATGAGTAAAACCGGCAAATTTCAACTAACACCCCTGGTAGTTTAGCAGGGATGAATTTGATTCAATATATAATGATTTATGATTGCAAAACAGCCAAAAGTGTGATACACTGACGAAGCGATTTCGCTGTAATTCGCTGAAATATGCGTGGATGGCCATCGCGAGAGATTTGCTCCTTTGTTTCTGACCAGTGGTCAGAAAGGGTTGCCATTGGATAGAATTATACTATGGGCATAGCTTGCTATTGTTTCATGTGGTTCTAGAACTAGATGACCATATGTTTCTCTCTATATACAACAAGCTCTATCCCTAATTTCCTAAAATACTACAATTTTAAACCTAAAGAATAGTTTTTTTGATAATCATTCTCTCCATTATAAAATTATCCATTACATCAAAAATATTTTGAAATTTCGATTTTTTTTACAAGTTTCTTTCAAGTTAGGTAAATCCAATTCGAAATTGTGTTTTGGATATTATTTCTGTATCAAGTTTTTATCGATAAAATCTTTTAGATCGAAGAAATCTTTTCTCAGTATTTAACAATGAAAAAGTGTTAGAGATTTGAGTAGTCTACCATTTGTTTTTTTTTCAGATATTGTAAAACAATCCTACAATTGAAGGTAATTTAAAATCGCTTATCTAATTCATCTAAATGATTCGTTGCAATGCTTTATTCGCGATTTTAACACTTGATAAGTTTGCGGAGAATTGGCCCCATGTACCGAAGAGAAACGCTTGCAACAAACTGCGATTTACCTCAACGTACTATTTATCATTCTTACCGCGAGGTATAGTTTGTGGAGAAAAATGGTAAACGCTCACGGCAAGTGGGAATTAGGCGATAGAAACCGTCATCCGCCTACGTTCTATACTTGAGCGATTTTCAGTTTTGCAGACAGTATAGAGAACAAAAGCTTCCTCTCATGGGAACTCGAAGAATGAAGGAACTCATTACGCTCTTCATTCACGCAAATTTCACTGATAGATATTTATAGTTCCTAATAGCTAATATCAAATTCTGCGAATTTTTATAATAAAATTATTGTTTAACGCGCATAAAACTTGAATCGGATTCTGCTTACGGCTATTAAATCGACATCTGTTTCGTTCACATGGACAATGTTCGCATCCACATTTCTGCTGCACAATAAATGACGAAATATCTCCACAGAATGAAATATCCGATGAAGATTCATATAATGCTATACATATTTGCAATTGTGATCCACTGGGAAATGTACCTTAAATATGTTTATTATTCAATTTGTAATGTGATTATAAACATTTGATAAATGTTTTAATCAAATTTCATAGATGTTTCACTGACTTCTTTTATTATTATTATTGAATAATCTTGTGAATAACGAGTTAAACAGTTGGAACGGTTAAAATAAAAAATATTTCAAATTTTTAAGGATTAAATAATCCATGTTTGATGAAATTATTATTAACGAGAATTTTGTATTAGCTTGAGGTTTGATAGATCCTTTGTAACAAACCAAAAATTAAAAAAGTTTCAACAAGACTTATCTGAAAAAATCGTTAAATTGAAATCAACCAGTTCATTGTCAAATGTCAAAAATCCATTTCCATATGAGATTTTGTTTTAAATATTTTTATGAATATAAACTCAAGTTGTCATTGTTTTTTGCATTGAAAAAAGACCTCATTTATCAATAAAGCGTTAATTTTAAACACTTCACAGAATTATTTAATTTTTGTATAATATTTAGGTCAAATAATGAATTCCATTTTGTAAAGGAAATAATAGATAGAAATTATATATTTCATTGTTTAAAAAACTATATTCTTCTTTTCAAAAATGATTCATGACGTATATAAATATAAAATTTACTTTGTAATCCTGCAATTATTGATCAGTAGTGGAAAGTTTGAAAGGTAAAATATTCATCATTGCTTTTATTGCTTCGGATAGAATTCCTCTAGTGTACTAAAACCAAAAGCGAGGCCTTGAAATATGATGCCATTTATGCGCCGGTGCTTGCACTAAAATTCGAAGCTCTCGAAATGCAAATTTCACGTTGCTCGTTCTCATTAGTTTCGATTTGGATAATTAATTATTCCTCTGGCACCTGGTGGTTGCGTATACATAATAATGCGCAAGCACGCTTTATTACTTCAGTCGAATGATTCCTTAAATCACAATATGTCATATTTTGTAATCAGTATAAGCGTACCAAACAGAAGTCTCCAACCTTTATACCTGTTAATGAAAACTTAGTTTATTATTTATTCTTGACAAAATAACGGGCCTCATATAATTGTTGTAATCTATCAAATTTTAAAGATATTATGAATAGAATCCATAAATTTTAGGCAAATAGATAAAAATCTTTTCGTACATTTCAAGAAAGATTTTTGAAAACTTACCAAAATCTAACTTAACCAAAAAGTGTTATACATGCTCTGAACCCTCCAAGATTCGTGTCTTGTATCTGACTTCAAATTTAATTAATTTATGTCACTAGAAATAATTATTTACTTATACAATAACAAAATTTTGGGTAATTTCCTTATAAGTAACGTATGTTTCGAAAGTAAAATGTTTCGTTTTAAAAGGAGACAAATCGAAACAAATTATTATCTGTTTTTCAATTCTCCCACAATTGGAAAAATCGAAACAAATTTATTTACCCATTCCCGATGGTCTAGAAGTAATGCATTACTGTAGACGTACTTGAGAACAAACACAAGAAATGAGGGTCTCTGCTCAACAATTCGCCCGCCAAATTCGTTTTTCCTGCCTCAACTCAGGATTAAGGGACATCATTTCGCAGAAATTGTCCTGAACAACTTTGTTACTCGAGCGCGTCTCTACCGAACCTTCCACATTCTACTAAATATGCTGATATCACGTGAATTTAGTCGGAGCTAATCGGCGCTCGTTTCAAGGCGTTAAACGATTAACCATACGCGATAACCACTAAATTAAATTTAGCGCTCGCGCGGATTACCACAGCATATGAGAGGAAGGCAAAAAAAATTGCAGACTTTAAAAAGAAGAGGTGTAGAGATAGTGGAAAAGTGAGGACACGAGAGAGTGTACTCGAAATTAGTTTTTCTTAATTGGAGAAAGGCGCGACCAATATTCGATTCCTGTAATTGGAATCGTAAGCGAATGTATGAATATCTACAAACTCGTTCGTTATGAATTTTTTCACAGCTGTGCAAGCAACAAATCTACTACAAATGAGAAATATCTCCGAAACTTGCAATTTAATTATTCGATGTTGCGAATTTAGATCTACTTGCAAATAGGATGCAGAATTCCGAATGATAATTTGTGTCTTTTTCACCATCGTTTTATGCGTACAGAATTAATGCCTAAAATTCAATCCAAAAAGTATGGTTTTTAGCTTTCAAAACTTGGAAGTGAAGAATTTCTAATAGGTTTCTTTGGAACAAAATTTGACAAAAATCAAGTTCTTACGGATGCAATTTTTAAATTAGGTTTATTAATAGTTTCAAATTGACATGTTTGGTAACATGTCTATTATTTTATTGACCCAAATTCATATAATGTTTGTTCATTTCTTTGGCTTAATGAATAAACATTTTTTGAAAAAAAAAAAAAATTCCGGTCGGTTCGTGTGCAAAATCTTTTATATTTTTTCATTATATCCGGTTTTTTATTCATAGTGAACTTGAAGTAATTTTTCAATTCGTGATGCTGCATACTGGACTACATCATTTTGAATTGCAAGCTATGTGATAAGTTTTTAATTTTTATGATAATTCTTTCTTAATTATCTTCTATATTGTAATTCTTTACAGAAATTTTGATCTAATCTTTGAATTTATGGCACTGAAGAGGGCCCCCATATGTGGCCGAAACGTTTGCCTTTTTTTCTTTTTGCGCATTTTTATTTGTAATAATAATTTTAATCAATGAAAATAAGAAGAAACTGACCCTATGCCAAAGAAATGAACAAACATTATTTATTAATAGTATATAAGAAACGACTCAACCGGACAAAATATAAAATACATTTTTTCCGAAACCCTTATAGGTTTCCTCTTCAAGGATACATTAAGTTTTTCAACACTTGTAAAAATTCGCGTAGTGTCATAAATAAAGTCCATTTCGTCCGATTCTGTAGTTATTTCTAAATTAAAATTAGGAGGTATGAAGAGGTCTTCCTGTGGAGAAGGATATGTCGGACGCCTATGTAGTACAGTTGGTTACAGCAGTCGACCGGTAATCGAAACATCCGGGCTCGAATCCCGGCAGAGTCAAAAGCGTCTCTTTTTCCACAGAAAGATTTCAAATTCTTTAAATTTAAATTTAAATTTAATTTGCATTATTGCGATATAAGACTTTAAAATTGTCTACGAGGACACCTGTCGGCAACGTATCCTATTTGATACGCGAATAATGATCCTCCAATAATGTAAGCGTCAAAAATTTCGAACTCAACCACCCAATTTGAAATTGAATTTAATACAAAATTATATTTTAATTTAGAAATAACCGCGGAATAAGACGAAATTGATTTTATTTATGACTTGAAGCGAATTTTAACAAATGTTGACAAACTTAATGTATCTCTGAAGAGAAAATCTAAAAGGGTTTCAAAACGTTGAATAGAAAAAAATATATGTATCATATTTTATCTGAGTCGTTTTTTATACACTATTATTCAATCTATTACCAATTTTTGGACGTAAAAAAATATAATTTTTATATCAAATTGGGTTTTTTCATAATCAAGGAAGGAGTTCCTTTATGTTGCAAATTTATTGAAACAAAAAATCAGTTCCTTTTAATACTTTAATTGTTCTGTGACATTGTTCTTTTTTCATTTAAACCAAATGAAAATTCAAAGGACTACAGTTTTGATCCTTTCCTTTAGCAACTCAAACTTATCCAATTTAAAGCAGCATGTGCCAATTTTAATGCGTATTTGGAAAAAAATTATTTATATTTCAAAACGTTTAATAGTTGAACCCAGTGTTGGCCACTTTATATTTACCATACTACCAAGACCCAGGCCAATATTGGCAGACATTGGTCCGTTATTAGCCAAGTTAAAAGCTAAGATATTGGCACATCCTCGTTTCATTCAGGAATATATTATTGAATCCTTCATAATTCTTAACTTAATGATTACAATGATTCTTTTTGAGGAAAGTGTATATTAAAAATGCGAAAGGCACGATTTATTATTATGTCCTTGCTTTTCTAATAGACATTAGTTATGGTCGTTATTGCACGTGTGCTTGACTCATAATACCCACGAGAATCATCTAGTTACTGTCAACCAAATTGGCCAACGAGACGCATTTCAATGAGTTAGAATGGCCCGCACACAATGCCGAAAGTCATTTCGGACAATTTGCATCTGTTGCAGTATTATTGTCCAATAGTAAATTGTTATATACATTGGTAACGTTTGCATTTTATTTAATCAGTAGATGTGCTTACGTTGATCAACGCTAACTTTAAAATGTATCTTAAAAAATTCACATTAAAAATAATATTTGCAAATTATTTTGAATAGATCAATTTGAATTGCGATTTTTAAAGAAAATATTTTTCTTCTAATTAAATTATAAATTCTGCTTTAATAATATCCCAATTATAAAAATCTATTAAGTTGAATGATTAAACTTTTCTATTTAATCAAGGTAAAGTATCTTTAACGACTCGTAATAAAATTCAAAACAAAAGTGTTCTTCCTTTTTATGCAAAAAGATTTCGAAGACTTAAACGAACTCGAGGATGATTAACCACAATGAAATAAAAGTGACTTATTTCACCAGAAAGAGTACAATTTTCGTAATGCACATTGCAGGTACCGTCCGTCCGAGAAAATTTTAGATTGGCGACATGGAAAAACTACGGAGCGAATGAAATTGCCACAAAAATTTCTTGACGATAGATTTGGCAGACGTCCCATTTCCGTTTGAGGCCAAGAATGGGAATTTGAATATTTCTCTCTCGTTCTCTGAAGCATTCAAGTGCAGGAAATCCACGTCATCTCCATTGACATTTGTATTAGGATCTACTCGACAGAACGTTTTCAAAACGAATGTTTTTCAAGTACCGTCTGCGCCAACAACTTTATTTATTCCTAATCTTGAATTGGCATTTCCTGCCTCTTTTCAATATTTTAATTTACAAAATCATCTCTCTGCAATCACCCTATTTTCTGAATTTTTGCTGACAATTAAAGAGCTATCAAGATATTGGAGTATGGAAATTAGAAGAGTAGTTAAAAAAAGAAAAGTCAAAGTTTCAAGTGCGGTTGCAGCGGAATTGGAATCCTCGATTCGATCTTTAGAGTTGGTCTCATGAGAAAATGGTTAAGTTGGGGTGAGGAACGGGACACGAGGGACAGCGACGAAAAGCTCTCCGAGGGTAGAAGAGGGTCGTCCACGAGGAAGATTAGCTCGCGGAGCTGGCATTTTATGTGTCTGGCAAGGCGAAAGGCGTGTATCACCAGGGATTCCGAACATTGGCTTGATGGTCCCCCTGGAGGAGGAACCCTACTCCAATGCCTCCTGCACCGATAAGAATATTGGACTATCCGCTTATTCAACGCCATTTTGCATTGGGACTAAGCCCTGGTAGGGAGATTTAAAGTATAGGATTCTCATGCATATGTATATGTATGTCAATGAACAATTGGGACATCATTTCTTTCCTAAATGGCACTTTGATAAATCCTTTAAGGATTTATTCCAAGTTAACTTCATTTTATACCTACACTCAAGGAGATTGCCAAGCGATATTACACTCTCTTCTGTTTATTAGAAAAATAGTTGAAAAAAATCACGCGTGAAATTATTTTACAGAAATTTCAATAATCAATGCCGACATTTTTTATCTCTATTTTTCTCCGTGCTGAGAAAAATGATTTGCTTGAGTGGATTTTTTTTGTCCGTTATACTACTGTTATTATCACGCGTTGAAAACGAGATTTACGGTAACTGAACAATTACAGTTTTGAATAAAACTGGTCAACAGCCATTTTTTCTTTTTTATGGTAACTTGGGCATGCTGAATCCAAAAATGACCAATATTTTGCTTAATCAGCTCTGGTTAACACGATATTGCAAAAAAACCTTTTTTTTCGATATGGAAACATTCAAATTGAATTCTAATTGAACTGATATACCTTAAATTATACACATTCGTAAAGTTATTCCCTTCAAAAATCGTGTTTATACGAACAAAACTTGATATTTTAGCTTTATCTATCTTCTTTATTGTGTTAAAGTTTTAACGTAATCAAATAAAAGTTGGCCTAAAAAACCCTAAAAAACTCTTTAAAAAGTTGCTGTATACCCTGCACCAAAATGTCTTTGATCATTTTCACAACAATTTTGAGAAAGATATTTTGAACATTAAAAAAGTCATCTTACAGCTATAAATTAATATATATTTTACTCACGTGATCTAGTTGATCTATCTTAAATCTTATAGGCAACCCAAAAAAGCTCCAAAATATTTGGTATTTATTTTTTTTTTTTTCAAATTAATCATTATTTAATCATTTCCCTTCCGTGAAAATGTTCTCGACACTTCAGATATTTGAGAAGTGAAAAATGAACTGCTAGCCACATACGAAGAATGAAATATTGCATGCGCTACCATTGAGTACATTATTGATTACAATATCATCAAATATTTCAAAGACACAACGTGCTATTAAATTAAACATTAGAAAAATTTGATTAACTTATTCAAATAACGATACAATTTTATAAATAACAAAGAAACTTTTGTTCCTGTGTATGTTGTGTCTTATAATAAAGGGGGAGGGTCTCTAAGGCCGGTGATTGGCCCAATTTTAGATTTGGCCCAAAAAATTCTAAAATATTCCTACAGTATCTACTAACAATAAGAAGTCGATTCCACCCTAAACGGACCACCCTCATCCCCCCTATTCACCCCGAGCACCCCTTAAAAAAATGATAACTTCACCGCTTCTATGTAGTGTTTTTGGGAAAAAACCCAATGAAAAAATCCAGAAAAATACATATATAGGTTTTTGAGGTCGCTGATTTCAAATCCGAAGTCCGTTGACCTCCATCATATCAGATTCAATGTCATTTGAAGGTTAGAATGTAAAAAATCGGATGAAAAAATCCAAAAACAATCCATATAATTTTATTATATATATTATTAATTTTATTAATATAATTTTTTTTTCTTGTAGTGTTACAGCTCTGAAGAGGGTGCTGGAAGAGCACCGAAACGTAGGCAAAAATTTAAATTCTATTTATGTAAATGGTGGTGGGTAATAAAAACAAAAGAGGACGAAAGAAAGAAAAAGAAGGAAGGGGTTTTACAAGGTTGCCTTCTTTTTTCTTTCCTCCTTTTTGTTTGTTTTTCTCACGGTTTGTTTTCTAGTGTTTTGTTGAGGTGTGGTGATTTTGGTCCAAATTTGGTTGTGTTTTTTGTGTTTTGAGGATTCGATTGGTTTCGAATCCTTGAAATTTTTAATTCATATATATATATAAGTTTTTGGGAACGCTAAATCCGGAGGGATTTATTTAACAGCTCAATGTCGAGTTAAGGTCAACTTAAAGCCAACTCAAAAAAATTTCTACCACGGTAGAGCTGAAAAAAAAATGCTCCCTAATGAATTATCTTCATTCTGACCATCAAATGACGTTGAATCTGATATCATGGAGGTGAACGGACCTCGGATTCTAAATCAGCGACCCCAAAAACCTATATATCGATACCCACGTTCTAATATGTCGTATCCCACATTTGGAAAATTTTTCAGGAAACGATAAAAACGTCTTGCTAGCACAAATAAATAAACGTAAACAAATTGTTGTTTTATACGTTCATAAAAATGCATAAATAATAATAATTAAAGCAAAAAAAATTATTTAAATAAATTTTATGATATTTATGTGGGTTACGCAAGAAGAAAAAATTAAAATGTATTCTAGAAATAAAATTGATTTAATCGTTATTATTATTATTATAATATTATAATATAATATTATTGATACATTTTATTTTGACTATCTTTAATATTGCTTAAAACATTTTTTTTTCATTTTAAGTACTTTTAATTTTTTTTTTTTACTTCAGGTACATTTTCTTGTTGAGATTGTTGAAAATTTCTTGTCCTCTTTCGTCTGGTATTATCAAAATTTTTTTTATAATTAATATCATTATCTTCAGGTTTTTTAAATCTATTATTAGTACGCAGTACTTTGCTTTTAACACCAAGATTAACTTGATTAGCTTTTCGTTTCTTACTCTTAGTCTTTTCAGTTACCTTAACTATATTTTTACTCTCGGCTTCCAAATTTTTTATTGATGGAGATTGGTCAGAAGCAGAGTCAGTATCATCAATATATTTTATATTATCATAGAAGCAGTGTGTATCTCTCAGCAACACTTTTTTTAATGCCTGTAATTGTTGCCATTTACTTTTAGTTCTTTTTAATCGATCTACAAACAAAGGTTTCAGCGGATGCTCTAGATTTAATTGGAGTTGTAAAAATATTACTTGTAATTACCTTCTTACTCATTTTATTAAATAATTTCTCAAAATAAACTTAAGACTAATCATAAAATAAAAATTGACTGTCACATCGCTGGCGCTGACTTAACCAATGGATGTGGGATACGACATATTAGAATTCGTGAAAATCGGCATGTGAGATACGACATATTAGAATATTTATTTAATAATATTAAATAAACAATTTGACTGCCAAGATTTTAATATAAGCTGTAAAACATTATTATTAATCCATTTTTTAAAAAAAGTCAATTTCTCAAATTTTGTGGGATACGACATATTAGAACGTGGGTATCGATATGTATTTTTCTGGATTTTTTATTGGGTTTTCCCCAAAAACACTGCATAGAAGCGGTGAAGTTATCCTTTTTTTAAGGGGTGCTCGGGGTGAATAGGGGGGATGAGGGTGATCCTTTTAGGGTGGAATTGACTTCTTATTGCTAGTAGATTCTGTAGGAATTTTTTGGGCCAAAAACCGGCCTTAGAGACCCTTCCCCTTTTGATAGGCATACAAAAAATTGGAGGTATGTTAAGTTGACGTAACCACATCGCCCAATCGAGTCCCCACCTATATCAGAATTAAAGGCTCATTTAAGGCTAATTTAATGCCATATTGCTAAATTTAATGCTCCTTTATTTTAAAAAAAAACAATGGGTTCCGCTGGCTTAACGTTAAGTTGACGTAACCACACGTTAAAATAACATTTAAACAAGTTAAGGCCTATACCAGAATTGAAGGCTCATTTAGGGCTCTCGAAATACCCCATTGCTGAATTTAATGCACCATTATTTTTTAAAAAAACAATGGGTTCCGCTGGCTTAACGTTAAGTTGACGTAACCACACGTTAAAATAACATTTAAACAAGTTAAGGCCTATACCAGAATTTAAGGCTCATTTAGGGCTCTCGAAATACCCCATACAAATTTTTAATTTTGTTTCTTTAAACAACATTTGTTTAAACAACTAATGTTACAAACAGCTCCTTAAAAAATTAAATGTTTATTAGATCGATTTTGTATAGACAATCATACATGTTCCGTATAGTTTATGTTTTATTTCCTCATATTTTTTGTAATAAAAGTATCAACAATATGCTCTCAAATAAACACAAATACTTCAATATCTATGGTTATACAAAGTATGCTTTTACGAAAAATAGCAAAGTATCAAGTTATCACCTATGGCAGAATTTAGGGCTCATTTAGGGCTCTCGAAATACCCCATTGCTTAAATAAATGCTCCATTATTTTTTAAAAAAACAATGGGTTCCGCTGGCTTAACGTTAAGTTGACGTAACCACACGTTAAAATAACATTTAAACAAGTTATCGCCTATACCAGAATTGAAGGCTCATTTAGGGCTCTCGAAATACCCCATTGCTGAATTTAATGCTCCATTATTTTTTAAAAAAACAATGGGTTCCGCTGGCTTAACGTTAAGCTGACGTAACCACACGTTAAAATAACATTTAAACAAGTTATCACCTATACCAGAATTTAAGGCTCATTGAGGGCTCTCGAAATACCCCATTGCTGAATTTAATGCTTCATTATTTAAAAAAAAAACAATGGGTTACGCTAGCTTAACGTTAAGTTGACGTAACCACACGTTAAAATAACATTTAAACAAGTTATCGCCTATACCAGAATTGAAGGCTCATTTAGGGCTCTCGAAATACCCCATTGCTGAATTTAATGCTCCATTATTTTTTAAAAAAACAATGGGTTCCGCTGGTTTAACGTTAAGCTGACGTAACCACACGTTAAAATAACATTTAAACAAGTTATCGCCTATACCAGAATTTAAGGCTCATTTAGGGCTCTCGAAATACCCCATTGCTGAATTTAATGCTGCCTTATTTTTTAAAAAAACAATGGGTTACGCTAGCTTAACGTTAAGTTGACGTAACCACTCGTTAAAATAACATTTAAACAAGTTAAGGCCTATACCAGAATTGAAGGCTCATTTAGGGCTCTCGAAATACCCCATTGCTGAATTTAATGCTCCATTATTTTTTTAAAAAACAATGGGTTACGCTAGCTTAACGTTAAGTTGACGTAACCACACGTTAAAACAGCAGTTAAACAAGTAATCACCTGTAACAGAATTTAAGGCTCAATTAGGGCTCTTTGAATATCCCATCCAAATTTTCAATTTTATTTGTTTAAACAACATATGTTAAAAATGGGTCCTTTAAAATTTGACTGTTTAGATCGATTTTGTGAAGACAATCATATATGTTCCGTATATCTCATGTTTTATTTTCTCATATTGTTTATAATAAAAGTATTAACAATATGCTCTCAAAAAACTAGAAGCACACTCTGAAAACGGAATATTGACTGTCGAACAATTCCGTTCACTATGAATGGATTTTCTACTCAAAATTGGCATAAGAGGAAATCCTCGAACAGTTGAAGTATTTTCGTTTCAAGTGCTATCATTTTACTGCCAAAGTTTTTCCTTTGGTCTGGAAATAAAATTCTTTGTCTTACGAAGGAAGTATAATTTCGATGTTAAAAGAAAACAAATTCTATGATATAACCTATAAGAAATGTACACAAGCCAAACTTTGACAAATCCCAATATTCAATCGATCATTTTCAATAATATAATAACGACCCGTCTTCGATTTCAGCTTAAAGAAATTTTAAGATATAACTTTGCTTACATTACAAATTTTCCAATATGTGTAAAATTGAAAGTCCATGGTCTATTAAATATATAATGTTGAAAAAGTGTTACAAAATTATTTTTAAACTTTGTTGCATTTTAAATTTCACAATAAATTCTATAGTAAACATTTTACTAATAATTTCGAATCAAACTATCTTTTTACAAATAAAAAACAACTGTATATTTCATAAAATGAATAAATTGTATAAAAAATTATACATATACGAAACTGTTTTACGGAAAAAAATGTGTAGCTGTCACAAGGATATTTTAGGTTATAGTAGCCACATTTATGGTTAGGATAGTTAATAATATAGCTTGAACAGCAATATGTTTCTTTGTACCAGCTACACATTTTTCAAAATTCATTTAAGAAATGTTTTTATTCAATTTTATCAATGATATTCGAATGGATTTCCATATAAACTTTATTTTCCAATACAAAATATATTCCATGATCTTTATTTTTACAGTTTGAAAATTTCTTGAATGTATACATTTTTTCTTGCAATTAAATAGATATTTGTGCTTTTGGAAATCCTCTTTGTCCATGATACGCAAATACATTTTGAGTTATGTGATGGCCTGTAATGCATTCGATCGTTTAAATAATCTTTTGAAAATAATCTAAACACAGAAAGTCTGAGACAAAAAAACGAGGACACTTCCCCCTTTTCACACCCCGTTATCACGATTTCAGTTTCTACAATGCTTTTGTTGACATTCTTGGGAATATCTTTGAATTGTCATCAGAAGAATCAGAAGAAATGAAAAATAAGGTTATGCGGATCAAAATTGTTTGCTTTGGTATACGTACCTTTCAAAATTTCTACGTCGCACTCTGGGATTCCTAATAATTTGTAAAAAACAATTATTTGATTTCGTTAATTGATTTTGATCATAAATAAATATATTCTTCTGACAAAATATCTGTGAACAGATTAGCACCAGACGATGTACACTCACTAATGCGCAGGCGCACTTCGTCTCCTAGTCTAGAAATGCAATCCTTGCATAATTAGAGGATTTCTTTTCAGAGTCAAAAAAAATCGTTCATTGCTAAAAATATTTTCTTTTTGCATCTCACAGATGAGTTTTGTGACAGGAAAAAGATTCTGTTGGTAGACAAAAGGAATATGCTTAATTTCAATGGATGCATTCTGAAAAGAACGTAATTTCACTATGGATAGACTTTTTTTTAGAGTGCATAATTATATATATGTTATATATGGTTATACAAATAATGCTTTTACGGAGGTCCGATCAGCTGGCACCTCCACTAAGTAATATCACTATTTACTTTATGCTGCATTTTTGGGCTAATTACGGGCTAATTTTGGGAGGTAATGCCGATTTTTGGGCTTTTGTATTTTTATCAAAAAACCAAATTTTAGGTGACAAGATGCTGACTTCCCGATCAGCTAGCACCTCCAGTACATAAAAACCTTAAAGTTTAAAAAACTGACTATACCCGAATTTCGGTCTATTTTTCGGGCTCTTGAAATACACCACAATCAATTTCTAAAAAACAACCCCTATCACTTACAAGCAACCCTTAATTTAAAAAAATACTTTTTCGGTGGTATAAACTAGCCTAAAATTACGGGCTATTTTCAGACTTTTCAGATACACAAGAATCATTTATGAAAAAACAACCCCTATCATCGAAAGTTAAGTTAAGGGTTAGAGCCCAAAAATCGATATGGACATTTTTGAGTAGCCCGAAAATCAGAAAGTATTCCTAGACCATAAAATTCCCAAAAAGATGATTTTTAGTCAAAGTCGTGTCACCATGGCCATGCAGGAGTGCATTTTGATGTTAAGGGTTGGAGCCCAAAAATCGATATAGGCATTTCTAAACAGCCCGAAAATAGCCCAGTATTCTCGAATAGTTTTTGTTCAAAATGTTTTTTCGAAATTGATTTTGGGGTATTTCAAGAGCCCGAAAATAGCCCGAAATTCGGGTATAGTCAGTTTTTCAAATTTTAAGATTTTTATGGGTAGGTATACATTGTACCATAGTTTTAGTTGCCCAAAGTTTCAATTGCCCATAAAATCACCAGAAGTTCCTATATTTGAAAAGCAGTGTTTGACGATAATTATGAAAGGAATGCGTTGGCAAAAATTGCAAGTATATATCAAATATAGGCGGTAGAGAGCGCTTTAGGGAAATGTACAGGAATCCTGCATCTTGCAATCCTCGCAGTTTTTGCCAACACATTCCTTTCATAATCTTCGTCTAACACTGCTTTTCAAATATAGTGACGTCTGGTGATTTTATGGGCAATTGAAACTTTGGGCAACTAAAACTATGGTACAATGTATACATACTGTTTTTATGTACTGGAGGTGCCAGCTGATCGGACCTCCGTAAAAGCATTATTTGTATAACCATATATAACATATATATAAATATGCTTCTAGTTGTTTGAGAGCATATTGTTGAAACTTTTATTACAAACAATATGAGAAAATAAAACATGAGATATACGGAACATATATGACTGTCTTTACAAAATCGATCTAAACAGTCAATTTCTCAAGGAGCCGTTTTTAACATAAGTTGTTTAAACAAATAAAATTGGAACTTTGGATGGGATATTCAAAGAGCCCTAAATGAGCCTTAAATTCTGTAAAAGGTGATTACTTGTTTAACTGTTATTTAAACCTGTGGTTACGTCAACTTATCGTTAAGCCAGCGGACCCATTGTTTTTTTTTAAATAACGGAACATTAAATTTAGCAATGGGGTATTTCGAGAGCCCTAAATGAGCCTTCAATTCTGGTATAGGCCTTAACTTGTTTAAATGTTATTTTAACGTGTGGTTACGTCAACTTAACGTTAAGCCAGCGGAACCCATTGGTTTTTTAAAAAATAATGGAGCATTAAATTCAGCAATGGGGTATTTCGAGAGCCCTAAATGAGCCTTCAATTCTGGTATAGGCGATAACTTGTTTAAATGTTTTTTTAACGTGTGGTTACGTCAACTTAACGTTAAGCTAGCGGAACCCATTGTTTTTTTTTTTAAATAATGAAGCATTAAATTGAGCAATGGGGTATTTCGAGAGCCCTAAATGAGCCTTAAATTCTGGTATAGGCGATAACTTGTTCAAATGTTATTTTAACGTGTGGTTACGTCAGCTTAACGTTAAACCAGCGGAACCCATTGTTTTTTTGATATATAATGGAGCATTAAATTCAGCAATGGGGTATTTCGAGAGCCCCAAATGAGCCTTCAATTCTGGTATAGGCGATAACTTGTTTAAATGTTATTTTAACGTGTGGTTACGTCAACTTGACGTTAAGCTAGCGTAACCTATTGTTTTTAAAAAAAATAATGGAGCATTAAATTCAGCAATGGGGTATTTCGAGAGCCCTAAATGAGCCTTCAATTCTGGTATAGGCCTTAACTTGTTTAAATGTTATTTTAACGTGTGGTTACGTCAACTTAACGTTAAGCCAGCGGAACCCATTGTTTTTTTAAAAAATAATGGAGCATTTAATTAAGCAATGGGGTATTTCGAGAGCCCTAAATGAGCCCTAAATTCTGCCATAAGTGATAACTTGATACTTTGCTATTTTTCGTAAAAGCATACTTTGTATAACCATAGATATTGAAGTATTTGTGTTTATTTGTGAGCATACTGTTAATTTTTTTTTATTGCAACAAAGAAGATAAAAAAAAAGACATAAAATATACGGAACATGTATGATTGTCTATACAAAATCGATCTAATAAACATTTAATTTTTCAAGGAGCTGTTTGTAACATTAGTTGTTTAAACAAATGTTGTTTAAACAAACAAAATTAAAAATTTGTATGGTGTATTTCGAGAGCCCTAAATGAGCCTTCAATTCTGGTATAGGCCTTAACTTGTTTAAATGTTATTTTAACGTGTGATTACGTCAACTTAACGTTAAGCCAGCGGAACCCATTGTTTATTTAAAAAATAATGGAGCATTAAATTCAGCAATGGGGTATTTCGAGAGCCCCAAATGAGCCTTCAATTCTGGTATAGGCGATAACTTGTTTAAATGTTATTTTAACGTGTGGTTACGTCAACTTGACGTTAAGCTAGCGGAACCCATTGTTTTTTTAAAAAATAATGGAGCATTAAATTCAGCAATGGAGTATTTCGAGAGCCATAAATGAGCCTTCAATTCTGGTATAGGCGATAACTTGTTTAAATGTTGTTTTAACGTGTGGTTACGTCAACTTAACGTTAAGCTAGCGGAACCCATTGTTTTTTTAAAAAATAATGAAGCATTAAATTCAGCAATGGGGTATTTCGAGAGCCCTAAATGAGCCTTCAATTCTGGTATAGGCCTTAACTTGTTTAAATGTTATTTTAACGTGTGGTTACGTCAACTTAACGTTAAGCCAGCGGAACCCATTGTTTTTTTAAAAAATAAAGGAGCATTAAATTTAGCAATATGGCATTAAATTAGCCTTAAATGAGCCTTTAATTCTGATATAGGTGGGGACTCGATTGGGCGATGTGGTTACGTCAACTTAACATACCTGAAAATTGGATGTTATACACTTCATCAATTTATTTCATGTATTGGATTTTTTGCCTGCGAATGGACCGCTAGAATCTCCATGTTTATTAAAAGGGCTCATTTTTTACTATTCCATATCGCAGAGCTATCGGTGTAAGAGTAATATAATAGTAGTGTTTTGATTGGTCTTGCGCGCACGAGTAAACGTGTAATCGAGAATTGAAATCGATTTGTCAAAAATCGCCGAACCATGAGAAGATTTGAAATACTCCTTCTTTCTCTCTTTTTGCCTCTTCCAGCTCTCTCACTCTTGTTCTCATGAAAGCTGCGAATTTTCATTTAAACTGACTGGACCTGGCAGACACACAGACCTCGTTTTGGATAATGGAGATCGGCAAATCGATATACACTTCGTTCATGGGACGAAGCTCGATTGCAAATGGCTACGCATATCTACGTACGAATACTAGCCGCGTATCCGAGAATTGGAAAACAATAAAAGTTGGGACAAAAATAAAATTTAGAACTCACCCAAAGCTCGACCCTTCTCCCCTTCAAACACACCCCAAATTCTACGGTTTTACTGAGAATTGCTTGGAGTTGGAATAGATTTCACCGACGTGAATTTCAGCTAAGCGCCTTCCAACCAGAGGACCAACCGGATTATCGAACTAGAATTGTTCTTGCGATTTATCTGAAATTCCCTACCGGAAATCCGAAAGGAATGCGATGTGATCCGCAAAAAAATAGAGAATCATTCACTTGAAACGATTACCTCATTCTCATTAATCTCTTTTTTTGTATACTGAGCGTGAAAAATTACGTTCTAATCTATCGACTCATGTAATTGAAAAATCGCTTAATTTTTTTTCATAAAACTTCATTAATTTATTCAATGTTGGTGGAATGTTTCAAATTTCTGTAAAAACAATAGAAATATTTTACGTTCGGCGATGCAGTTGAGTGGAAATTGTAAAGTTGTGAATCTAGATTACTCTCTCTCAAAAGCCACGAGTTTAATATTATAAAATGGCAATGCAATTTACTGAAACTTTATTAATTTTTTGCTCTTTTCATAGAGTTTTGAACGTTCATTAAACGATGACAAAAATTTCTTTTTCATAAGAAAATTATTTATTATGTTTATATTTAAGGCCCTCCAAATATACAATCGTTCCTGGACAATACATTATTTTTTAATTTTCTGGATCAAAAACTAATCATTTAGTTTACAAAAAAATATTTTCCATCGTTCAATGAATGTTCAGAACTGTAAGTACATCTCTTTTCAATATAATTCTCCATTGATGCGTCCATTTTATTCTTCTGTCTATTCAAGCATTCAATAAACAACTTTGCTTTTTAATACAATTTTTTTTTCTGAATCCAAATTAGTTAGAATTGGTAGAATTTAAATCAATAACTCAATGTGATCAGTCATTGTTATTGATTACGTAGCGAAAAGGAAGTAATTGATTTTAATTCTGTAAAATTATAACTGATTCAGATTTAGAAAGCGGAATTTTTTTGAATAATCAATTAAAATATTTGAAATATGAAAATTATTAAAAAACGGTATGAATACTTTTTTGCAATATGTTTCACTCTCTAGTTATATGCTGGACGTCCACATGAAACCCTTTCCCTTAATAAATTGCAATCTGTGTTCGTCGCAAATGACTAGAGTTTCATTAAAAATAGACACAAAATCAGAGAGTGAAAACACGGAACGTTCGGATCGATATTCGTTTATCTAACCAACAAAATCAGGGAGTAGATCATAAATACACAACTACGCGTCTGTAATGTGCAATATTCGCACGCAATGACACACGTGCCTCTTTCACATGCATTGTAGTAAATTATAACTTGCAGTCATTTACTTTTTTCTCAAACGATAACGTCAGAAACTCGGAATCGTGAAAATTTATTATGATTTTTATGTCGGTTAAGAAATTCGATAAAACCTTATGCTACAGTTTTATACAATCGTATGTGAGGATATTTTTGTCTATTGTATCTATTGAAGAATTGAAGTAAAGTTTGATTAGTTTTTTTTGTCGACAATTTACGTTTATGATTTGAGGATAGAAAATTGAACTGCAACACAAAAAAACCGTTTTTTCAATCTAAAAGGTATGATCTTCAGCTTTTGAAACTTTAAAGTGCAGTAGATATCTAGAATAAGTTTCATTGGAGCGAAATCTAAAGTTCCTCCAATTGCAATTTTCGAATTAGGTTTCTTTTTATACTTGAGGAAATCATATTGATACTTTAGTTTTTTTTCTGTGGAAAAGAGTAGGAAAAAATTATTCATTTTAAAAACAAATAATATTATATAATATCGTTGCACTCATTCCAAAAGTCTTAAACTACACGAATTAAAGTGGTTACTTACAATCAAAAGAAGTTTGCTCAACTCGAAAGTTTTCGTTTAATTTTCATTCGGTTAGAATAGAAGTCTTTAATCTACCAAGAAGATTTATTCAATCAAGCTTTTCCTCCATTCCAATTGAAAGCGGAAACTGTCAAAAGAACCGTTGAGCTTTCTAATCGAATTATCAAACAAAGTTTTTATACGTTGCTCAGATGTTGAACGACAAATGGTTGAGAACACCATCCGGCACTAGAAGGTTAAATACGAAAGTTCACTGGTTTATGAGGTACTAGTTTCTAAGTTTGACATGCCCGGAAATTCGAATTTCTTATTTGAAATATTGTTTTAACTGATTAATGAATTAAAAATAAGATGTCTGTGAAGTTCGCTCGACACTATCAACATTTTTGGAATGTTATGAGAGTTCTGATTTCGTTTTCAATAGTTCTAGAGTTTCTGATAGGTTTCAGAAATAGATCTGGCCTTTTAATGTATAAAAAATTCGATTTTAGAAATGCGGAGCTAACTTCACGCATCTCCACACTACCGTAAAACAAATTTTTTTCACGTGTCCTGGGAAGATTTAGCATAGTTTTAGAGTTCTTGACACTTTTTAGTAATAGTTCTGGTAAATTACGGAAAATATGGCTACTCAAAATTTCCACAATTTTTTCAAAATCTCATTTTCCAATAACCAATTACCAATAACGTAACTATGACACATTTCACAAATCGAAGTAGTTGGGTTAACTAACCATTTTTTTTAGTATGGACCTGACTAGGAATGAAACGCCAAATCAAGTTTGAGCCCAGTCAGGTGAATCAAAAATCCAAAAGTTAGGTTTTAATTAGGTGCTAGAGTTCGAAACCCGGCACAGTCGAAAGCGTCTCTTTTTTCACATAAAGATTTCAAACTCTTTAAATAGGTTTTAATAATCCATCCACCTGGCTGAACCCAAGCTCAGCATTTCATGACAGGCTAGAGTTTTCTAGACTTTGTTTTGTACCGGGCCACTAAAAAATTATCATACAGTTTTTTATTTTAAAATAGCAATTCAAACTTTACTGTTAAGGGCATGTCATTGATGTGACTTTATCCAATTGTTTTTGAGCTTCCCATTTTTAAATTGATAGCTCAAATGGATTTCCCATATCATATAAACGTAAAAGAAAGGTCAAGGTACGTTTATATTCTATCTAAGATCCATTCGAGTTTAGTATATTACGCGCCAAGGCACACAATGAGGGTTATTACGCGACGAGCGACAATGCTCACGGGAGATCGAAGCCGAGGCGAGATTAGTCCCGCGAGCATTTTAAGCGAGTCTCGTAATTACCCGAATTGTGTGCATTGGCACATATACTATTTTATGTGACTTCGGCGCATTTACAAGTTTTTCTGCGTACACTCGAATCTTATCTAGTATACGCAGAATCTTCCAATCGAATCTTCGGTAATAGAAAATTACGCAATTGGCACGAGACAGCTAAAAATGCGTAAGACGGCGGAGCGACTTTCAAAATACATCACTGCCAAATCCGCAATAATAAACAAATATTTCTGAAAATTTCCAGAAAACTTTCTCTAACGGTAAGGAACAACTTTATCGCTGGAAGTTTTCAGAAATCGAACATTTATTAGAGACTTTCTACCGAGACAATCACAAAATATGGTTTTTTATTTACATTAAAATATTATTTAAAGAAAAATGTTTCGACGTATTTCATCTAATACATTTGCTCCGTCAAAGTATTCCACGTCTAATGATAAAAAAACAAACGATTTCGACAAAAATTAACCGAGTAATAGCAATTTATGTTTTGAAAAACACTGATTTTCGATCATTTTTTATAATGAAAAGTTGAGTGTTTTTAATTTTTATCTAAAAAACTATGAAGGCTGCATAAAAATTGTATTAAGATAAAAAATGCGTCATGGCATATCCTACACAACGGTATATTTGTTTTTGTGAATGACCGAACAAAAATTTATATCACGATTTTTGTGCGTATGTCACAAGCTGTCACCGTATTGTAATAGACGCATTATTCTTCGCTGTATCATAATAGGCGCATGCGCAGTTCAATTTTTACATTATGTTCCTCTGTATCGTAATACACAACATTAAGCTACTCTTAACTGTAGCATAAAAACACGTTAATGCGCCGGAGGCACATAAAATAATTTAAGAATGGTAAGCACTAAAGGTATTGGATAAAGTCACATCAATGATGTGCTCTTAAATAATTAATTAAATATGCCCTCAATAGATTTCTGTAAATAACGTCCAGTAGTAAAAAATTCTAACAAAATGAAACAACGATAAAATTAAAAAGTAGAAAAAATCGAATGAGGATAAAAAGATAAAATGAGGCAATGAAAAGTGTAAAAAGATTAAGGACGGGGAAAGAAAACCATCAGAAAGTAAAATCTGCTGAGGCATGTATGATGTAAGATAACCTTTCATTCCCTCTTAAAATTTATCTGAATTCTTTTTGCGAAGGAATGAAATCTTTTTAATTTTTTAAGGTTATCATTTTCCTACTCAAAAAAGAATAGATATCAATCATGATGGGTAAATTACTTTTCAAAAGAAACTATAGTAGTTGCTGTTACTGTTGCAACACGAAAGAAGTAAATGGTAACTAGTGTTGTTACCGTTTCAAAATATAACATACGAGCAGCAGGCAAATGGAAAAAAAGAGTGGAATTAACGATCTGTATTAAGAATCTTACATCAATATAAGTTCCATCCGTTTCGTATATTATTATATCAGGATTTTTATGGCAACGATTCTCTAAAACGCTTCAATTTCTGTAATGGGATTCGTAGAAAAATGCGCATAGATTTCTCATTTTTGAGTCATTTGCTTTTTTCTGATAAAGCTAACTTCGCAAATATGGGAATTGTGAATAGGTATAATATGCATTATTGGGCAAATAAGAATCCTCGATAGATGAGAACTGTACCATTTCAACATCCGTGGTCCGTTAATTGTTGGTGCGGCATTGTCGGCGATCACGCCTTTGGTCCATATTTTTTTGAAGGTCGCTTGACTGGGCAAGTTTACGCAAACTTTCTGCAAAACGTACTGCCTCAATTAATGAAAGACGTGCCCTTGCATGTTCACATAAACATGTGGATGCAACACGACGGTGCACCACCCCATTATGCTCTGTGTTCAAGATAAGTGATGAATGAGATTTTTGTCGAAAAGTGGATAGGACGAGGCGGCCCTGTAGCTTGGCCACCTCGTTTGCCAGATCTAACATCACCAGATTACTTTTTATGTGGTTTTGTTAAAGAACGCGTAATGGCGGTAGCATCTACCACGCCTGATGACATGAAAGAAAGAATACGCCGAGCATGTAACGAAATTACACCACAAATTTTGTCTGAAGTTAGACGGTCTTTTCATCAGCGAATTAACAAGTGCTTACAAGTCGAGGGTCATCACTTTGAGCATCTTCTGTAGTTAGACCTAAGCCATGGTTAGTGGATCCTTTGAAAGTGATTATTCCGATATGTTTCGATTTCTCGACTATTTTCATACTTTGCGTGACCAGAATGACCTTGTGTTGTAGGTCGCTGAATTTGTCTTAAAATCGGTAATAGTGTCATTGAAAAAAAATACATGGTTCCATTTAAAAAAGTGGAGTTCACCTTGATGTAGCTTCAGCGCCTCCACCGATAAAAAAATAGGGTGGTCGAGTATGACGGCCTTCTCGAACAATGAAACTTTTGTCTGAAACATTTTTGGATATGATCAATAGTTTGAGTGCTATCGCCTCACCCTATATATATATATATATTCTGTGACGCCGCGCATAAATACAAAATAAAAAAAATTGACAGAATTCTTTTTACATCCAGAATGATATGAACATGTGCGTGTTACACCTGGAAATGCTTTCGAGTCAATCCTATTGCTCGCTCTGTAACTCTTGGCTGCAGGATGCATTTACAGATTAAAAGTGGCAAAAAGCACGTGGAGGGATATTACTCTTGTGGGTCGTGAAGCAGCCGGAACGAAGGCACACTACAGGCCTTCAACGTGCTTTTGTCCCCCATTTGCGTGCCCACTAGTAACTTTACTTATATACACCCAACTATGCACTCACATACTTACACATGCTTGCAGGATATACACTTGTTCGTGTTTCATCTCTAGGTCGTTAACATTCTCAACCGCGTAATCATCCTTCCCCTTCCTCCCTCAACACAGATTATTTGATGTCATATGAAGCATATGTCACAGTAAATTCTTTATTTTACCCTTTGTATAAAATTAAAGGATGAGAGTTTTTCTATACATAAACGGAAAAATTACCTGGCCTTACGAGTTTTTTAGTTGTAGACAGAAAAGATTGGAAATTTTATTTTATTGTGGCTCTAAAAAAAGTGATTCCTTTAGAACATTTCATACTAAAAATGGTTTTTCTAGGGACATGCATGCTGGTTCCTCTATTTAGTTCATGTATTGCATTTATAGAAAAGTCCTTATAGCCTTTTAAATTACAAACGAGTCTCCACAATTTGAATTTATTCACTTAAGTACCCTTGTTTTTATATCATTACATATGCATTATAACATTTGAAGTATGTCATTAACTTGCAATAATTTCGACATAGCAAATCATGAAAATTGGTTTCTTGAAAACCAGTTCTTTTTGAGACTTTAATACTATGATTTTTTTCTGTTACACTGTTATAAATTTCCTGAAATTTAAAGAATTTTCAAGTTACAAAAGAAACGGGAAATTATGTAAAATTTACAATACTTTCAAGCAAACATATATTAAAGTTAAAAAGAGTGACTGAAATTTCCGAAATGTATGTAACTTGTACATCATAAGTTCATACAATCTGAGTATTATGCAAATCTGTTTTTTTATGAGGACAATTCCTCAGTAGACGCAGCTGCCTTTTTCCGACATGCGATTGCATCGGAAATGCATGCGAAGCGAGAATGAGTTACGCTGAAAGCGAATAAGAGAGTTTGAGGTTCTAACTTGCCCTCTGGAAACACAACCGGTTATGAAAAATCCTGAAAAAATAATTCTTATACGACTTCAGCTTCCTGAAAATATTGACAATTTCGAACTCAATTTTTACTATATTACTATTATTACTATATTTGAGTTGAAGTCGATAGAGTCGAGCTCGAGGTCGAGCTTTTATCATGAATTATATTACATTTTTCTCAACAGAAACAAAATTAGATTCAGAATTGAATAAAAAATGTTACCATTGTTCTTTACTTCCAAAATGCTTCATTGAGGAGGTAAAATAAATTATCTTTCTGGTATTATCTATTATTTATTCCACGAACACAAGTTTTTTTCACTTTAAAAATGTATTTTTTTCAATACGTTTGCTCTTATTCTCTAAAAGCACTTTTTTACTGCTTTTCTGCGCCAACAAATAATCCAATCAAGATCTGTATATTTAATAATGTAGGTAGCTATAATATCAAGAAAGGTTATGGAATTCAATATTCAACTCGGAAGGGAAGAAATCTCTCCACAGAGAAAGAAACTTTCATTATTTTTTTATATATTTTTAGTCCCATATGGTCATACGAAATAGAAAGAATTCGACTCCTCACGTGGAATATCATCCCCTACAAACTCTTTGCTACAAGGTGTCTTCACCCTCTTTTACTAAGCAAAGGAGAATGTTGCAGCTTGTCCGTGTAAACAGGAAACTTACAAAGCCAATAAATAAATAGCGGCCGCTCGCATCGCTACGCGTGCATAACAAACGACTTTGCAAACTATCTAAGTTTTCCATGCCATATTTTCCCTGAGGTTTTTCCCTCGTATATATGCATTTTCTCGTTTCCACTGCGCTCTGGTTAGCTTTGTGCTGGTAGAACCACTCTGCATCCTCCTTATTTGCTGCTTTCTTTTTCTTTTTGCTTTAATCCTTTTTTCACGTTTTGTATTTTCCTTCTTTAACACATTCTCAAGTATTTTACCTTCCTTGCGGAAATATACGCAAACCTAATCATTTTAGCTCACTCTTGAGTTTATGTTCACGCAGATACATAGGTAACTTCACAGTTTAATACAGCGTTTCTTCATCTATATAAAATGTGTGTTTACTGTTCGAAATTTATTTACATCAAGAGCGTATCTGCACACTTGGTTTCCTAGTTTCAATAAATATATAATAGCAGTAAATAGAATTTTATTCTTTTGTTTTGTAATGTACTTAGAATTTAAAACATTGAGCTGAACAAAGATTTTTATTTCTTTCTTTGCTTTGGAAATTGGTGAAGTAAAATGTACCCAAAGCTTTTTATTGCATTTAATTGTAAGAAAATGGAAGAATGTTATAAAAATAATTCTGTTGCCTATTTTTTTGATACTAAAAACTTTGAGAGACATGAAATTCTGCTAAATGTTAGAATTGATAGAGATCAAATTTCCAGTTTCATTAAATTTTATTGTTGTTTTAGTTTATGCCACTTCTTCGTAGATCTTGAACATTGTCAACAAATTAATATTGAATTACAACTTTAGTGTTATTAAAATAATTTTAAGGCTGCTTCTGCGGAATGGATATATTTTGAGTCCAATTCCTCTTTCTTCTACTTATGTAGAAGGTTCTAGTATGACCCGTCGATATTTATTTCTCGACTCTCGGTTGTGACTATGTCTTAGGATAACAATTTGGATAAAGAAACCAGAAAAAGGACCAATTCTAATAAACTTGGGTCGACCTATTTTTTCTCTTCATTCTCCGCGAAAGACAGTTTATAGAACAAGAGTCTGAATCCCAAGTACAAGTTTCGAAGAATAAATTATTTTCCTACGTCCCTTTTCGAAAAAGGTACGTGAGTCAATTGAACCTTTATGCGGACAGACTTGAATTCGATTCTATAATTCAGCCAGTCTGTCAGAATAGCCAAGGTGAAATCTTATAAATTAGAAAAAATTCAAACGATTGATAGAATTGTTTGCAGGGCGATATCAATTTGTTTATGCCATATTCTTATCAACACTCATTTTATGGTGCGAGAAAAGTCTTCAAGTCTCTAAGTTCAATTATAAATGAGCTACTTCTCTTCAAACTCCCAAAATTTCGTCTTGTGGTACTTAACCAGCAATAAACTATTGCAAGCCATATAAGTTGAATATTGACCTCAAGGTTGTGTCATATTCTTATAAACGCTTGACGTTTGGTGTCAGAGAAGTCTTCAAGCCTCCAAATTTAATCAAAAATGCGCTAGGTCTATTTAAAGTCACGAAAGTCGGCCTGGTGGCGCTTAACCAGCAATGGACTATTGGGAGGCATCTAAGCCGTATATCATTATATTTATTTTTTTAATATTATATATTATTTTATTCGCGTGGCCTCAATGGTAAAATGACAATACTAAGTTTGAATGAAAATAATCATTTATTGCAATTGATTACCTGTTAAAAATAAAAAAGTGTAAATATTTCAGGTGAGCCAGTAAGCTGTAGTATCGTCAGTTAATCAGAAAGCATTATCATATCATCGACATACGTATATAGAAACACGCACTAGCTAGTTTTCTATCGTTTAATCTTCTACGTGCTACTTTCAAAATCGCGACATGGTGCTGCATGTCGACCAAAAAAGATAGAGAAAAAACAGTGGTTGTAAATTGAGAGATAAGATCGCAACTTTGATTTCAAACCATGTACTATTTACTAAGCAAAGTAATATTTGATGATTCTTCCCAAATAGCGTACGTGGCTTGACAAATTTACATATGCATATTTAGTCTGCTGTAATTTTAAAGTTTAAAATCAAGCTGCCCGGGAGCACGTGTGTGCTTTTGAATTACTATGAACGATTAAGACTATTCTTGCGCGTTTGTCCAGACCGAGATAACATGGGCACATTTTTCGAATTTAAGGTCATATTTTTATTTTTCTCTAAACAGATTTCATATGCCTCACTGTTTTGTCTTTCCTTAAGTTCAAAAGTTTACTAAATTTATTATCGTCTAGTTGACACTTTTGAAGATAAACATTCTTTAATTATTGTTAATTTCTAATTTTTTTGGCATTGGGTCAGCCTCTTTTTATTTCATTATTATTCTTATTTTAATTATCTTCTACATTTTTATCTTTTACGAAAATTTTGAATTAATCTTTAAATTTATGGCACTGAAGAGAGCCCCCATATGTGGCCGAAACGTTTGCCTTCTCTTTTTTTTTGCGTTTTTTATCGTAAGTAGCATTGATAATTTTAATAGAAGAAAATAAAAAGAGGCTGACCCAATGCCAAAAAAATGAGAAATTAACAAAAATTCTGTGAATTTTGGGTCAATATAATAGCAGACATGTCATTGAACATGTCTCTTTACAATTCTTTAATTACTTATATATTATTTATATATGGTAACTCGGGACCTTCAAAAAGTTCAAAAATAAAATAAGAGAAGTAAGAATTAAATTATTATGTGAAAAAAATTAATAAAAAAATCTCTCCGGCGGGGAATCGAACCCCGGTCTCCCGCGTGACAGGCGGGGATACTTACCACTATACTACCGAAGACTTAGGTCTTAAGGCCGTATAAATTCAACTAGTAGAATCGAAATCTGTCCTCAGGAAAAATCGTTATTTTGGTTGATTTCGGAGGAAGTTTGATTAAAGATTACGTGATTAAATACTTAGCTATTTGTTCTAAATATAAAGTGTATAAGAAATAAAACAATAAATTCCTCAAATAATAAAAAATTGACATAAATTACACTAGTCATTTATTTAAAGAGAAAAATACGTAAACATTTGAATTAATAATA
This sequence comes from Diplolepis rosae, assembly GCA_030998225.1. Lineage (NCBI taxonomy): Eukaryota > Metazoa > Arthropoda > Insecta > Hymenoptera > Diplolepididae > Diplolepis > Diplolepis rosae. Next base: position 10,735,770 of record JAPYXD010000698.1, read on the forward strand.
CTTTTCGTGTAGCACAATAATGAAAAAGTATTTATAATTAATCTACTCAAAATACTTTTAATGACTTTTACTTATTATACCCGATAAAAAATACAAACAAACAGGTTAATAAAAATCGCCAAAGCTAGAACGAAACATGTGAACGATGCCCACCGGCGAAAGCTAAATCTCAACTTGCGACCTCTTTGGGTGTTTCTTGAGACTCAAGAGGGTCCTTCGTGGAATCAGAAAGACAACGAAAGAGTGAAAAAGAAATGCAGAACAAAAGTAAGGATAGGCTGGGCTGATATAACGACTATAGTGCGCACGTCAGAATGAAGATACTCACTAGTTTCTCTCCATTTTTTGTACTCCTGACGTACATCTCCGAAACATAGCCAGGGATTTATTTTTTACTAAAAAGACGAATAATACCCTAGGGAAAGCATGGCTTTTTTCCAGCTTTTGAAACAATAAATTTATAAACTATTAAATTGGAGAATTTCATGACATTATCAACAATACTTTAAAAGCGCACTCATATATCACAGAATCTTTCAATGTATGCTTTATATTGCATTTTTATATGTGAAATCGAAATAAATGCGGGTTATGAAATTTGTGGAGCACATTTTATGAATTCACGATTTTCGATGACGATCGTGAAATCAGAATCTATTTGAAATTGGCGAAATGAATGTCAATTTCAAAACATGAAAGTACAAAAAAGGTTTAGAGAAATGGATAAAGGGAAAAATTTGTCGAGCAGATGGAGAAAATTGGTTAAAGTTTACCAAAATTGGTAAACTTATAACTTATGTGCACTGGGTTGCCAAATTGGGTCTCAGAGTAGGAAGGAAGAGTGATAGTAAGTATATCTATGTATAATAGAGAGGCATGAAAAGCGCATAAATACAGCCGGTACCAATAAATCCATGAATGGCGATCCATAAATAGTTGGTGGTGTACGTGTATTCCATGCCTCGGGAGGGGATGATGTGAGGTCAGAGCGTTGGCTGTGAGTTGGCCCACGGCCAGCCAGGATATTTTTGTACGCTTGCCCTCATACTGCATGCACCGTGGCACCCCATCGACTACTCGGACTACTTAAATCACTTGGAACGTACACCGCTAGATCTTCAGCGCCAGATTCCACGTGAAAAACCACCGCATTGCACGAAGATAGAGCCAGAGGCTTGTGAGAGAGTCAAATACCAAGAAAAACAGAAAAAAGAAAGTCACGTGGCACTTTGATTCCTGCAAAAAGACATTTTTTAATTTTTCATATAAATTTTTATTGAAATATAAATTTATAATTTTCCAAAAACTATATTTATATATGAAACGAACTCTTCCCTAGAATCGTCTTCGGAAATAGATATCCATTAATTAAATCTTGGAATAGTAATCTTTCCTCTGATTCAGGTTTATTTCCGGCAAATTATGTTAATAGATTTTTTTTGTATTTGTTAGAAGATATTTCTGTTCTAATTTCACAGTTTTGGCTTATTAACCACTATGATTTTCTCTGAGTAAACAACTTTCTGTGTATTTTCGTCGGCAGAATGCATTTTCATATATTTGATATTTATAGAGATATTTATTTATACAACCAGAAAAGAGTTTTATTTAAATTTAAGAAATCGCTTCTTAAAATTTATTTCTTCAATTCGAGGTAAAAACACGTTAAGAACAAATATAAATTTATTTGATTCTAAGAAATCACCTTTTTAGTCCTTTTTAAATGAAAGAAATTACATTTTTGATATTATTTATAATAACTTCTCATATAACGAAGGGGAAAGCTCACAGATCGATTCCTGATCTGGTGTCTTATTAGTTTTACAGTCACCTAATACTCATAGTTTACCCCATTATAAGGAACTCAGACCCTTCGGAGATTTGACAGACTAAATGAAAGTGAAGAAAACAAAGATTCATGTATCCGCTCGCAACCCCAATATCGTTCAGAATTTTTTCAGTTTTTAATTAATGACTTGAATTATTAAAATTGTCAAATTTATTCTCGAAACGTAAATATAGTTTTATTTCTGGAAATGATCACTACTTGGAAGAAAACAGGCAGCTGCTTCCATATTTATTGATGGATCGGTGATTTTCACCACTGTGATATTTTCAGATCGTGAATAGCGTCAGCAGGAGCAATTAAGAAAGCTAATGAGATTTAGGGTGGTAAGAACGTCTACAGAAAGTGTATTTATAACTGTTTCGAAATTGAGACAAAGAGGTGTGAGAATAACCTAAGCAAGCTAACCGCTGGTGATTTTAATTAAAGTAATTAATTAGCAAAGTAGTTAGTATTAGTTCAAATTAAAAGAATCTCAATTTCAATTCAAATTTAATTTACATTTTCTTAAATGGTTTCTTGTAATGTCCACGAAATAGAAGAAATAATTATAAGAGGACAAGTATCGATTGCCATTTAGTCGGCACAAACTTTCAGAATGTTCTTGTAGACTGGCCGTCTGTTTGGCAGCCAATTTCATTGAAAATTCAATGACCGTTTGCCGGCGGCCTGAAGTCGGACATAAAACTCGCGAACCCGGGGAAAGTGGGCGCAAGAAAAATAGAGAAGTAATAGAAACAGAAAAGTCGAGAAGGAAAAGAAAAAAAGTGGAATCGGAGAACTGAATAGTGCGATTGCCGTATCCCGTTCCCAGAATCTTTTCTTTCAACAGCTTTCAACGAGCTGGAAAGGGCCAATGCCTGAGAAAGGTAGGGGGTCGCGCATCACGCGATTCCGCAATCATACAGGGCTGAGTAACATGCACCCGTACTCTTATCGCAAACCACAAAGTGAAATTATTCCACATGAACCCCTACTGTTGATAGGGGGTCGTGTAAGTCGGCTCTTTACGTCCCACAACAGTCCTGCCACGATGAAGAAGAGAGATCTCGTAAACGAGAACCACCGAGCTTTTTTGCACTTTCGTGCCCAGTTCTGATACTTTTTTTTAATCCTCGGAATATACTTTCCTCTGTAGTACCATGAATAGAAATCTGTTTTGCCTTTTTTTGACTAAAAACAAAATCTATGACTTAATGCTTATTCACGAGTAGAAACGTTGAAAGTTTAACTCACTGCAGTTTTAATGACCTAGTAAGTAAAAAGTTGTTTTCTTAGAAGTCAGATGTAGAAAAACATACCCGAGTTTTAGTAATAGCCTGGTTAATGTTTTTACATTCTCATAATATGAGAAATGGTTTTATGTGAAAAATCACTTTCGGAATTTTCATCATATCTTTACGTTTTGAGACCCCATGAGTCAGAAAAAACGCTTTTTACGAAAGTGTCTGTGTGTAGGTCGTATACTCGATAACTCTCAATAAAATTATAGGATTGAAAAGAGCTTTGGCATAATTTATCGGAGTCGAAAAAGTAAGGACGGGTTCATTAACCAGCCACATCCGACCAAAATTGTCAAAATAAGAGCATCCTTTGTGTTTTCGAAAAAACCTTTTGGGAAAAATCCAAACTGCCATTACTGGTTTCTGAAAGTGCTCTAAAATTTCTACTCATTATTCTTTTAACATCTTTCAATTACACTAGAATTCGGAAAGTTACAGTATGTTAAAGCTTGAAAAAGTCAATATATAAATTCCATTTTCCAATCAAATTATACAAAATACAATAAAACAGCTATGATACAAAATTGTTAACTACATAAAGATCTACAAGTTTGAACCGTGACATTTTTTCATAAGATGTATATTTTTCTTTTTAATTTAAAAAAATACTATTGAACCTCCAAAATTCAATTTTTTAACAATAGTATGCAAAATACGATAAATCATAAGTTTGCAAAATTTTCCGTTTCAATAATGTGACATGTGGCACACGGAAAAAACGTTAAGATGTAAAATTATTTTTCTAAATGAGGTCTGGAAATTCTCAGTAGGACATTTTTTGACAAAATATACACGGCGACACATTTTAAGCTATAATCCCAAATATCTTCCAAGATACTTTATCTACGAAAAAATGGTTCGGTCAAAGGTTGGCCAGGACCGAGGGGGACATTTGACTTAACCATCAATTTTGACATTGAGGTCAAATTTCAAGGTCAAATAGAAGTTTTTAAAATGAGAACCCCTATTTTTGACTGTGGATTTGAAAAGAGCGGGAAAATTCACGTAAAAAATAACCTGTGGAATAATGGTTTTTGTGACCTTGGAAGATAAAAAATGAAGGTCAAATGTCTGAGAAACGAACAGATGCCCTTTTTCTGAATTGTCTTGGTTTTTCGGAGTAAACAAACGTTCAAGATGCTTCACAAAAGTCGATGAAATGTTAAGGTGCTGTGAATTGTTATCACATCACCCCCCCCCCCCCGCCCCCACACACCCACACTTAAAGTTGTTAATAGATCATTTACCTGGACTATTGGAGAACGTTGACTTAGCAACAAAACAAAGAATGTGACTTCTACAAGATGGTGCTCCGACACATTTTGCACTCATCGTACGTGAGTTTTTGAACTTAAATTTCAATGAGAGATAAATTGCACGAGGAGGTCCATTCGAATGGCCCCCCTGCTCACCAGATCTAACATAACCTGATTTCTTTTTATGGGGTTATATTAAAAATGTAGTTTTTGCTCAGCGACCCACAACAAGAGAAGATCTGATGGATAGGATTCGGAGAGCTTGCGCAGCCATCTCTCGAGAAACTTTGCTGAAAACTGTGGACGATTCTGAAAGACGCCTACGTTTGTGTCTTCAAGCCAATGGAGAGCACTTCGAACAGTTACTCCGTAGCTGATTGTATGTAACACTGGTAGCAATGGTGAGAGGCAGGGGGACTCACATTAATCAACCACCCGGAACGTGAGAGGCAAGGGGAACTCACGACAAGAAAACACCCCAAAGGAAACAGAACTTACTACGTCTACGCAGGTTGTTTCTGGGTAACGCTAAAAGTAAGGACAAAGTGTCTTTTTTTTTGTAACTAGTCACAGAGAAGTGAGATTGTCAAGATTGACACTTTTGTAACTATATTATAGTCACAGTCTTTACATCTAATCCGAAATGATTGTTAATTTCTGTGTGTGTTTGGGGAGGTGTAAAAACAATCCGCAGCCTGAAGTTTACAAAAAAGAAACTGGGGCTTAGTAGAGGTCGGTAGTTGAAATCGAAGCCTGTGGGTAGTCGTTAGAGTGACTTGACTCACTGTCCCAGTTTCGAGACCTTGGGGTGCCTCTAACTCAACTTTGGTTAGCTCCAGGTATATGACAAGGTATTCGTCTTGAAGCTTGAAGTCTCGAGAAGAAACTGGGGCTTAGTAGAGGTGGATAGTTGACATCGAAGCCTGTGGGTAGTCGTCAGAGTGACTTGACCCACTGTCCCAGTTTCGCGACCTTGGGGTGCCTCTAACTCGAATTTGGTTAGCTCCAGGTATATGACAAGGTATTCGTCTTGAAGCTTGAAATCTCGAGAAGAAACTGGGGCTTTGTAGAGGTCGATAGTTGACATCGAAGCCTGTGGGTAGTCGTCAGAGTGACTTGACCCACTGTCCCAGTTTCGCGACCTTGGGGTGCCTCTAACTCAACTTTGGTTAGCTCCAGGTATATGACAAGGTATTCGTCTTGAAGCTTGAAGTCTCGAGAAGAAACTGGAACTTAGTAGAGGTCGATAGTTGACATCGAAGCCTGTGGATAGTCGATAGAGTGACTTGACCCACTGTCCCAGTTTTGCAATTTTGGGCCGCTAAAACTCTACTTTGGTTAGCTCCAGGTATATGGCAAGGTATTCGTCTTGAAGCTTGAAGTATCGAGAAGAAACTGGGGCTTTGTAGAGGTCGATAGTTGACATCGAAGCCTGTGGGTAGTCGTTAGAGTGACTTGACTCACTGTCCCAGTTTCGAGACCTTGGGGTGCCTCTAACTCGAATTTGGTTAGCTCCAGGTATATGACAAGGTATTCGTCTTGAAGCTTGAAGTCTCGAGAAGAAACTGGGGCTTAGTAGAGGTGGATAGTTGACATCGAAGCCTGTGGGTAGTCGATAGAGTGACTTGACCCACTGTCCAAGTTTCGCGATTTTGGGCCGCTAAAACTCTACTTTGGTTAGCTCCAGGTATATGGCAAGGTATTCGTCTTGAAGCTTGATGTGTCGAGAAGAAACTGGGGCTTTGTAGAGGTGGATAGTTGACATCGAAGCCTGTGGGTAGTCGTCAGAGTGACTTGACCCACTGTCCCAGTTTCGCGACCTTGGGGTGCCTCTAACTCGAATTTGGTTAGCTCCAGGTATATGACAAGGTATTCGTCTTGAAGCTTGAAATCTCGAGAAGAAACTGGGGCTTAGTAGAGGTCGATAGTTGACATCGAAGCCTGTGGGTAGTCGTCAGAGTGACTTGACCCACTGTCCCAGTTTCGCGACCTTGGGGTGCCTCTAACTCGAATTTGGTTAGCTCCAGGTATATGACAAGGTATTCGTCTTGAAGCTAGAAGTCTCGAGAAGAAACTGGAACTTAGTAGAGGTGGATAGTTGACATCGATGCCTGTGGGTAGTCGTTAGAGTGACTTGACTCACTGTCCCAGTTTCGCAATTTTGGGCCGCTAAAACTCTACTTTGGTTAGCTCCAGGTATATGACAAGGTATTCGTCTTGAAGCTTGAAGTCTCGAGAAGAAACTGGGGCTTAGTAGAGGTGGATAGTTGACATCGAAGCCTGTGGGTAGTCGTCAGAGTGACTTGACTCACTGTCCCAGTTTCGAGACCTTGGGGTGCCTCTAACTCGAATTTGGTTAGCTCCAGGTATATGACAAGGTATTCGTCGTGAAGCTTGAAGTATCGAGAAGAAACTGGGACTTAGTAGAGGTCGATAGTTGACATCGAAGCCTGTGGATAGTCGTAAGAGTGACTTGACCCACTGTGCCAGTTTCGCGATTTTGGGCCGCTAAAACTCTACTTTGGTTAGCTCCAGGTATATGGCAAGGTATTCGTCTTGAAGCTTGATGTGTCGAGAAGAAACTGGGGCTTTGTAGAGGTGGATAGTTGACATCGAAGCCTGTGGGTAGTCGTCAGAGTGACTTGACCCACTGTCCCAGTTTCGCGACCTTGGGGTGCCTCTAACTCTACTTTGGTTAGCTCCAGGTATATGACAAGGTATTCGTCTTGAAGCTTGAAATCTCGAGAAGAAACTGGGGCTTAGTAGAGGTCGATAGTTGACATCGAAGCCTGTGGGTAGTCGTCAGAGTGACTTGACCCACTGTCCCAGTTTCGCGACCTTGGGGTGCCTCTAACTCGAATTTGGTTAGCTCCAGGTATATGACAAGGTATTCGTCTTGAAGCTTGAAATCTCGAGAAGAAACTGGGGCTTAGTAGAGGTCGATAGTTGACATTGAAGCCTGTGGATAGTCGATAGAGTGACTTGACCCACTGTGCCAGTTTCGCGATTTTGGGCCGCTAAAACTCGAATTTGGTTAGCTCCAGGTATATGACAAGGTATTCGTCGTGAAGCTTGAAGTATCGAGAAGAAACTGGGGCTTAGTAGAGGTGGATAGTTGACATCGAAGCCTGTGGGTAGTCGTCAGAGTGACTTGACCCACTGTCCCAGTTTCGCGACCTTGGGGTGCCTCTAACTCGAATTTGGTTAGCTCCAGGTATATGACAAGGTATTCGTCTTGAAGCTTGAAATCTCGAGAAGAAACTGGGGCTTTGTAGAGGTCGATAGTTGACATCGAAGCCTGTGGATAGTCGTTAGAGTGACTTGACCCACTGTGCCAGTTTCGCGATTTTGGGCCGCTAAAACTCTACTTTGGTGAGCTCCAGGTATATGGCAAGGTATTCGTCTTGAAGCTTGAAATCTCGAGAAGAAACTGGGGCTTTGTAGAGGTGGATAGTTGACATCGAAGCCTGTGGGTAGTCGTCAGAGTGACTTGACCCACTGTCCCAGTTTCGCGACCTTGGGGTGCCTCTAACTCGAATTTGGTTAGCTCCAGGTATATGACAAGGTATTCGTCTTGAAGCTTGAAATCTCGAGAAGAAACTGGGGCTTAGTAGAGGTCGATAGTTGACATTGAAGCCTGTGGATAGTCGATAGAGTGACTTGACCCACTGTCCCAGTTTCGCGACTTTGGGCCGCTAAAACTCTACTTTGGTTAGCTCCAGGTATATGACAAGGTATTCGTCGTGAAGCTTGAAGTATCGAGAAGAAACTGGGGCTTAGTAGAGGTGGATAGTTGACATCGAAGCCTGTGGGTAGTCGTCAGAGTGACTTGACCCACTGTCCCAGTTTCGCGACCTTGGGGTGCCTCTAACTCGAATTTGGTTAGCTCCAGGTATATGACAAGGTATTCGTCTTGAAGCTTGAAGTCTCGAGAAGAAACTGGAACTTAGTAGAGGTCGATAGTTGACATCGAAGCCTGTGGATAGTCGTTAGAGTGACTTGACCCACTGTCCCAGTTTCGCAATTTTGGGTCGCTAAAACTCTACTTTGGTTAGCTCCAGGTATATGACAAGGTATTCGTCGTGAAGCTTGAAGTATCGAGAAGAAACTGGGGCTTTGTAGAGGTCGATAGTTGACATCGAAGCCTGTGGGTAGTCGTCAGAGTGACTTGACCCACTGTCCCAGTTTCGCGACCTTGGGGTGCCTCTAACTCGAATTTGGTTAGCTCCAGGTATATGACAAGGTATTCGTCTTGAAGCTTGAAATCTCGAGAAGAAACTGGGGCTTAGTAGAGGTCGATAGTTGACATCGAAGCCTGTGGGTAGTCGTCAGAGTGACTTGACCCACTGTCCCAGTTTCGCGACCTTGGGGTGCCTCTAACTCGAATTTGGTTAGCTCCAGGTATATGACAAGGTATTCGTCTTGAAGCTTGAAATCTCGAGAAGAAACTGGGGCTTAGTAGAGGTCGATAGTTGACATCGAAGCCTGTGGATAGTCGTTAGAGTGACTTGACCCACTGTGCCAGTTTCGCGATTTTGGGCCGCTAAAACTCTACTTTGGTTAGCTCCAGGTATATGGCAAGGTATTCGTCTTGAAGCTTGATGTGTCGAGAAGAAACTGGGGCTTTGTAGAGGTGGATAGTTGACATCGAAGCCTGTGGGTAGTCGTCAGAGTGACTTGACCCACTGTCCCAGTTTCGCGACCTTGGGGTGCCTCTAACTCTACTTTGGTTAGCTCCAGGTATATGACAAGGTATTCGTCTTGAAGCTTGAAATCTCGAGAAGAAACTGGGGCTTAGTAGAGGTCGATAGTTGACATAGAAGCCTGTGGATAGTCGTTAGAGTGACTTGACCCACTGTGCCAGTTTCGCGATTTTGGGCCGCTAAAACTCTACTTTGGTTAGCTCCAGGTATATGGCAAGGTATTCGTCTTGAAGCTTGAAGTATCGAGAAGAACCTGGGGCTTTGTAGAGGTCGATAGTTGACATCGAAGCCTGTGGGTAGTCGTTAGAGTGACTTGACTCACTGTCCCAGTTTCGAGACCTTGGGGTGCCTCTAACTCTACTTTGGTTAGCTCCAGGTATATGGCAAGGTATTCGTCTTGAAGCTTGAAGTATCGAGAAGAAACTGGGGCTTTGTAGAGGTCGATAGTTGACATCGAAGCCTGTGGGTAGTCGTCAGAGTGACTTGACCCACTGTCCCAGTTTCGCGACCTTGGGGTGCCTCTAACTCGAATTTGGTTAGCTCCAGGTATATGACAAGGTATTCGTCTTGAAGCTTGAAATCTCGAGAAGAAACTGGGGCTTAGTAGAGGTCGATAGTTGACATCGAAGCCTGTGGGTAGTCGTCAGAGTGACTTGACCCACTGTCCCAGTTTCGCGACCTTGGGGTGCCTCTAACTCGAATTTGGTTAGCTCCAGGTATATGACAAGGTATTCGTCTTGAAGCTTGAAATCTCGAGAAGAAACTGGGGCTTAGTAGAGGTCGATAGTTGACATTGAAGCCTGTGGATAGTCGATAGAGTGACTTGACCCACTGTCCCAGTTTCGCAATTTTGGGCCGCTAAAACTCTACTTTGGTTAGCTCAAGGTATATGGCAAGGTAGTCGTCTTGAAGCTTGAAGTATCGAGAAGAAACTGGGGCTTTGTAGAGGTGGATATTTGACATCGAAGCCTGTGGGTAGTCGTCAGAGTGACTTGACCCACTGTCCCAGTTTCGCGACCTTGGGGTGCCTCTAACTCGAATTTGGTTAGCTCCAGGTATATGACAAGGTATTCGTCGTGAAGCTTGAAGTATCGAGAAGAAACTGGGGCTTAGTAGAGGTGGATAGTTGACATCGAAGCCTGTGGGTAGTCGTCAGAGTGACTTGACCCACTGTCCCAGTTTCGCGACCTTGGGGTGCCTCTAACTCGAATTTGGTTAGCTCCAGGTATATGACAAGGTATTCGTCTTGAAGCTTGAAGTCTCGAGAAGAAACTGGAACTTAGTAGAGGTCGATAGTTGACATCGAAGCCTGTGGGTAGTCGTCAGAGTGACTTGACCCACTGTCCCAGTTTCGCGACCTTGGGGTGCCTCTAACTCGAATTTGGTTAGCTCCAGGTATATTACAAGGTATTCGTCTTGAAGCTTGAAATCTCGAGAAGAAACTGGTGCTTAGTAGAGGTCGATAGTTGACATCGATGCCTGTGGGTAGTCGTCAGAGTGACTTGACCCACTGTCCCAGTTTCGCGACTTTGGGGTGCCTCTAACTCAACTTTGGTTAGCTCCAGGTATATTACAAGGTATTCGTCTTGAAGCTTGAAATCTCGAGAAGAAACTGGTGCTTAGTAGAGGTCGATAGTTGACATCGATGCCTGTGGGTAGTCGTCAGAGTGACTTGACCCACTGTCCCAGTTTCGCGACCTTGGGGTGCCTCTAACTCGAATTTGGTTAGCTCCAGGTATATGACAAGGTATTCGTCTTGAAGCTTGAAATCTCGAGAAGAAACTGGGGCTTTGTAGAGGTCGATAGTTGACATCGAAGCCTGTGGGTAGTCGTCAGAGTGACTTGACCCACTGTCCCAGTTTCGCGACCTTGGGGTGCCTCTAACTCTACTTTGGTTAGCTCCAGGTATATGACAAGGTATTCGTCTTGAAGCTTGAAGTCTCGAGAAGAAACTGGGGCTTAGTAGAGGTGGATAGTTGACATCGAAGCCTGTGGGTAGTCGTCAGAGTGACTTGACCCACTGTCCCAGTTTCGCGACCTTGGGGTGCCTCTAACTCAACTTTGGTTAGCTCCAGGTATATTACAAGGTATTCGTCTTGAAGCTTGAAATCTCGAGAAGAAACTGGTGCTTAGTAGAGGTCGATAGTTGACATCGATGCCTGTGGGTAGTCGTCAGAGTGACTTGACCCACTGTCCCAGTTTCGCGACCTTGGGGTGCCTCTAACTCGAATTTGGTTAGCTCCAGGTATATGACAAGGTATTCGTCTTGAAGCTTGAAATCTCGAGAAGAAACTGGGGCTTAGTAGAGGTCGATAGTTGACATCGAAGCCTGTGGGTAGTCGTCAGAGTGACTTGACCCACTGTCCCAGTTTCGCGACCTTGGGGTGCCTCTAACTCGAATTTGGTTAGCTCCAGGTATATGACAAGGTATTCGTCTTGAAGCTTGAAATCTCGAGAAGAAACTGGGGCTTAGTAGAGGTCGATAGTTGACATCGAAGCCTGTGGGTAGTCGTCAGAGTGACTTGACCCACTGTCCCAGTTTCGCGACCTTGGGGTGCCTCTAACTCAACTTTGGTTAGCTCCAGGTATATGACAAGGTATTCGTCGTGAAGCTTGAAGTATCGAGAAGAAACTGGGGCTTAGTAGAGGTCGATAGTTGACATTGAAGCCTGTGGATAGTCGATAGAGTGACTTGACCCACTGTCCCAGTTTCGCGACTTTGGGGTGCCTCTAACTCAACTTTGGTTAGCTTCAGGTATATGGCAAGGTATTCGTCGTGAAGCTTGAAGTATCGAGAAGAAACTGGGACTTAGTAGAGGTCGATAGTTGACATCGAAGCCTGTGGATAGTCGACAGAGTGACTTGACCCACTGTCCCAGTTACGCGACTTTGGGGTGCCTCTAACTCAACTTTGGTTAGCTTCAGGTATATGGCAAGGTATTCGTCTTGAGGCTTGAAGTATCGAGAAGAAACTGGGACTTATTAGAGGTAGATATCAGACACAGAAGCCTCTGGATAGTCGATAGAGTGACTTGATCGACTGTCCCAGTTTCGCGACATTGGGCTGCTGTAACTCAACTTTGGTTAGCTTTAGATTCAGAGGAAGCTAGCACTCCTACGATTTTTTTTTTTAAATAATTTTTCTATGTTTATAAGCATAGAGGGATTCGATAGCACTTAATTAGCACAAAATTCCTGTATAAAGTATAATTGAATGTATTAGTTACTCCATCTAATAGGCACTGAATTCTGAAGTAGGTTATGTGTTGATATAGCAATGTTGTAATTCCAGCTTCAGGGACCTTATAAATCATTACTTTATTTGTTTCGGCTAAGCCTTTGTTCTGTTACTATCACGGGGTTCCGAATAGTAAAAGTGCAAGTAATCATTTTTTGAATTTTTCAAAAATAAAATTTAACCCTTTTTATTTTTAGCAGCGAAAAAAATGAAAACTGAATTAATAAAGAAAGTTGAATATATGTATGTTACTTTCAACCCCCTAACTTGGTTGGAACTAGTTCTTACTTGATTCGGATTTCAATAGTATCATGTATAATTAAAATTAATAAATTCCCATTTTTCTGTAATGAAAAGAGTTAGTGAGAGTAAATGCATATAAATTCTATTGGAAATACTGTCGGCTACTGCTGCTAATGTAATGTCACTATTCAAATAACACTCTAGTTAGCTTCTCTCCCGATTTGTTTTTTTTTTTTTTCTCTTGATATTCGTTTTGAATTTCTGGGACAGTGTATACTAGAGAATATACAAAAAATGAATTTATGTGACAGTGTGTATTAGAGAATATACAAAAATTGAATTTCCGTGACAGAGTATACTAAAAACTATACAAAAATTGAATTTATGTGATCGTATTTTAATTTGAAAAAACTGTTGGTTTTTCACGTCCTGAATGCAATGCTAAATAAATCGATTAATATCTTTCATCATCACGAGTAGATGGATAATGGAAAAAAATTAAATTCAAGGGGTAAAAACGCAAATTCTTATTTTTTCCATGCAGTTCTAGTTTATATGTCAACAACAGAACCAATCGATAGTTTCGAGCGATTGAATTTGCAATCATATGTGGTACGGTTCGGAAACCTTCGACGCCAGATGAAAATCTGAAAAGCGTCAATTTCTGCAAAATATTGCATGGTAACAGGTCGCTTTTTTCAGTGAGGATATTCTGTTACAAAGGCCCACCGATTAACAGCAGCGAAAGCACAAAACCTTAATTAAACAGCATTCATTCGACCAGAAGGTTTCATTTGGTGATGAATTTTTTCTAGCTGCTTCTTGTCCCATTTTTTATTTTAGAGGTGTCGCTATAAAACGAAGCAAAGGGCTATTTTTCGCAATTTCTTTCTTTCTAGAAAATTCTTGTAAAATCAAATGCACATGTTTTATTATTTATAATTTATTTATAATTGGATAAACAGCTCGAATTATGATAAAACTTTTTTTTTCTTTATTCAATAAGTCAACTTCTTGGAGACAGTTAACCAATTTTTTTTAAATTAAAAATTAAATTTTTCAACATGATTCGAAACTACTCTTAAGATCTCATAAAACTGTATCCTAAAAATTAGAACTTATTCTGTTTTGGAACTGAAGTACTTTTTTTATCTAACTTTCTTCCCTCCTATTCAGTAATACCACATTTTGAGAACTAGATATCAGTTTCTTTTTTAAATTATTTCTGTCGCAAATTGACATTGGCTCCGACAAGCAAATATGTGAACTTTGGACTATGTTTTCCCCTAATTATTTTTTTATTTTTTTGAAATACCACAACAAAGTATATTTCCTCAACTCGTCTACTATTTTACTCTTTTTACACTTTTAGACGTAAGATTTTTCCAACAAAAATCTTTTTTAGAAAAATCCTCAAATTTGCAAAGGATCCAATTTTGGAGTGTTTAGATAATAAATAATGAGATATTCATCAGAATATAGTTTTAATAGAGCTTTACTATTATGTAAATCATATTTGATTTTTTTTGTTTCCTCTAAAATCACCAATTTCCTTCAGGGGAGATCATTCTTTATTTTCTCAATTTTTTGTAATATTATTGAGTTGTGCACTCCCTCCAATATAAAAGACAAAATATGGAATCAGCATTGCCATCACGCGATTTGCATGTGGCAGATCGTTTTCGTAGTCAGAATGCCGGGTGTGGTGATAAGAGGCGATAAGGCAGACAAAACCAGTGTCTCCGAGCTAATAACTATTTTGCGCGTTCAGCAGTCCATATGGCAATAGCATACGGTATATTTGGAACGTATGGCGCGGAAAAGAGAATTGCAAGCCAGTTGGGGGCTCTTTATCGGCAAGCAGCACGCGTTTCTTGCCCTCGTCTTCGTGCCCGGTCGTGGAACATTTCCGCGGGACGTGCTTAAACGTCGTTTTCTCTCGTTTTGTTGTCCCCACCTCTATTACCCCATTCTTTCATGGAAATACCCCCACAACCCTCTTTAGCTTGTCTGATATCCGCGATCGTGCATTTTACAAGGCTTATCAACCTTCGTGCGAGCATATGTGAGGAAAAATGCGAAAATTGCGATAGGGGTAGAGAGGTTTATTAATTACGTGCATTTAATTAACGATCTCTCTCTCCATGACCCATTAACTGATAAAAACTCTTTACTGATTAGGCTGAGTTTAAAAACTCTCATTTTATATTCATTATGATTCCTGGTCTTTCTCTAATTTAAATACTTGACAAAATTATTCCTTTTTTTCTATTATTCAGATCTAAATGGAACTCAGTTTCACTTTTTATAAAGTTTTGGAGGTCACTGAACTCGAATCTAACTTCAAAATTTGTATCGCGTCTTTTTTTGTAATGTAGTCCGCCATATTGGACTCGACATTTAAAATCTCGCAACATGAGCTTTGATTCAAATTCTAGATTTCTGAAATTTGTTTCTTATTTTACGTTGAAATGGAATAATAAAAACTTACGAGAAGGAGTTGTTGGAGTTTAATTGGATATTTACCAGATTAGAGCTATGAGATGTACTTAAATTTCATTTTTTCATTGTTTTACTTTCCTCAGACTTTTTTCATTTCTATTCTTGAGTTACAAAGGGGAACCTTTTCAAATAGCTATTAGGTTTGCAAGGAGTTTAACTTTAAACACTAACGATGGCTTTTACCCCCTTTTTTTCTTACTACGTTGAAGGAGGCGAAGGGAGACACGTCCCACGCACGTCGCTACGTAATCACAATGGTTAGTGCGATTGCGATCAGCTAATGACGTAAGAAAGTGCACCCCTCGTTAAGGAATACCGACACGATCGGCCCCATCGCAAAAGCTAGCCTTTCGCCCCTGCGAAAGGTTAACAGGGTGACAGCCAAAGAAACTCAGACAAAGCATCGATCTATTAAATTACAAGAATTTGGTCCTTCACCTACAAATTACTCAAATTTTCCCCAACATTTTTTTCATGTTCTGCGTATAGTTTTGCTTGGGAAGAGGTTTTTTTATTTAATAATATTTTTCATTAATAAACAAAATATATAACTTCTTTGAAAAAATGTTCATGACCAAACTTGTAGATCTGTTTGAATGAAACAATTTTGTTTCTTAAAATTGTTTCAGTATCTCATATATTTTGTCGGGAAAATTGAATTTTTTATCATTTTAAAAACCTTTTTGATGAATAAATGAAAATATATAACTCTTATGAAAAAATAGTTAATAGCTAATTTGTAGATCTTTTTGAAAAGAACAATTTTCTGTCTCAACAGTTTTTTCGTATCTCGCATAGATTTGATGCAAAGTAGAATTTTTCAATTTTGATAAAATTTTTTACAATCAAAACAAAAACTACGGTTCCGATCAAAAAGTGCTCTGAAGTAAATTTGTATATCTTCTTTAGATAAACAATTTTATCTGGAAATTTCTTTTCGCATCTCGTATAGTTTTTTTTGGCAATCATTAGTTTTTATTCTCAACAACATTTTTCATTAATAAAGAAATAATATAAACCCTATGAAAAAATGGTCAGCAGGAAAGTTAGATAAGGTTGGCAGATTCTATTATAGTTTTTATTTCAAATCACAAAATATTTAAAACCTGGATAGCTTCTACCAATTCTAATTTAATTTAATGTAATAATGTAATGTAATAATGTAATTTAATGTAATAAATAATACATCAGGACTATTTCGATCAATCATTAATCTCATTCTGTAGCTGCTAATTAAGTCATTCCGAGAAAGCTTGCACAATATCGTAGTCTAACTTAACTTTTAGTAAAACACAATTCCATTTAACTTGTAATCTGATCATAAAAGGAAATTGAAATGAACACTCCGTTAATTTCTGTCTATGGAAAATAGAGAAAAGTAACAAGGTTAATAGTGCAAGAAGTAAATAACTTTCTGAATGATAGAGAATGCTTAAGGTGAAGTTACAACAAAGTCAGAGATGAAGCGCAAAATCAACAACAAAGTAACGTAAAGAAGACCACAGCTCGGCGACTGATAGAAAGAATTACAAAATTCTGAAATGGAAACCTAGGAATCGGTGGAAACTTTGTTCTCTAAAGGTAAGAAGAAGAAGAAGAAGAACCGAGAGGGTAAGAGAAAAATAAAATGGAAGATGGTTGAAAGATCCAGAGAATTTCATTCCATTCTATATCTGTATCATTACTTTTCTTAAGCATAATCCTAGAAAATACGAAGCAACGAGGAAGTCTGAGTTTGACGAAGTTTGCATCAACTTGAAACTTGTGGTGACAAATTAAACAGCTCAGCTATTCGGACAGATAGTTCTCAAATCGTCACCGGAATGAGTTGTGATGGATTTCTTCCTGGAACAGCTGTGAAGTACTAAACTTTTTTGTGGGATGAACTTATCTTGATGTTTCAGTGATAATTTATCTTTAATTAAATGTAAATCCGACGAAATCTGAAGTTTAGGGGCATCCAATAATATAATTGAGTTTAAGAATAAGTTTCCCAGACAAAGTCTTAATTAAGGAAACTGACAAAGTAAGAAATTTACTTAAAGTCTTGAAACTATAAACTTGATTCTTGCTTTAAATTTGGAATACAAAAAATTTCAACCTGGAGAGTTTGGTTATCAATCAATAATTTTAAAGCGTTTAAACCCAAATGAAAACAATTTTAATTGTTTACAATTAAAACCAAATTGATATTTGCGTTCATATGATATAAAAGAAAAATCAACTAAAAAAGAAGATCAAATTAACGTTTAATTCAGTGTTAAGACGAGATATATATTTGTTTTATTACTATGATCTTAAATCATTTTCTGTTTAAATTTTAAAAAAGCTCATTTTTATTATAATTCTTTGTTCATATGACGTTTTTTTTTCTTAAAATGAATTTATTAAAGTCATAGATCATCTGGACCAGGTAACTGAAATATATATTATTTATTCCTAAAAGTTGACTTTTTTAATTTACAAAATATCTTTATGAAAATCTGGAAACCGTAATAAAATAAACTTCTTCTCAGCAAAAATGTTGGAAAATATTTTTTTAGAGAAAATAAAAGTGAAAGAGTTGTCAGCAATAAAAGTAACCTGTAAAATTTTGTGAAAAATTTTCACTAAGGTGTAGTTGACCGACTTTTTTATTGTCTTCTGTTTTTTTTTCAAAATTTTTAAAAAGATATTTTGTAAACTAAAAAAGTCATCTTATGGGAACTTTTACGGGAATTTGGTCACATGTTTGGTTGAATATAAAAATGTATGGAAAGAACAAGTGGAAAAACTTTCATTTCTTATCTTCAAGTTAAAGTAGATGAAACTAATGACGTTTTGAAACTTTTTTCCAAGATATATTCAAATTAAAAATACTCACCACAAATATCAAATAATCTTGATTTGATCTTGTATACTTTTATCTTTTACATTCCAATTTGTGTAAAGCCAACATTGCCTTACTCACAAATATGTTTGCTTATTATCTATGGACGAAGTTCTCAATCTACATGAAAGGTGAGGTAATATCACTTGGAACTATTCACCAGAAGCGTGTCCTGATCGATCGGGCAAATGGTTCGATTGTTCCGTAATGAGATTCAATAAAGCCACTGTGTGTACGTATCTATTCCACTAGAATGACTATCCTAGGTATTAGTATCGTGGCACACGTGGACGAGCAGGATAGGTTCTACCTAGCTGGTATAACTTTAGCCGCGTAGGCGACAGATCTTCGAGCCGTCGGCATTAATAGCTTAATGCATTTATGCATTTATGTATCTATTTATCGAATCTAGTTTACATCGTTATTAGTTTCTCGACACATTATAGATACATATATATACCCTAACAACCGTTACCTGTACTACATATATAACGAAGCATACCTAATCCATCGGATATGTCAATCAATTTATAACCAAGCGCACGATCGGAAAAACATAATCATAAATATATTTCGTTGTTTACTCGGAGAAAAATGCTTTATACTCGACATATTCAAGATTATGCAAAGTATTGGGAACTGCAGAGCAGCGAAACGCTATCTATAATTCCAATGCGGCTAAAATGAGAACAAACAAAAAGGGGTCGAATGTTTGCAATTAATTTTAATTTGTGCATAAAGGTGATTTTATGATTGTTTTGTGAAGTTTGGAACAATAAGTGAATGATAAAAATAAATATTTATCGGGTACAAAGTGTTTTAAATAGGATTTTCATAGTATACAGCGAAAAACACGTTTTCTGTTTAAACTATTTTACTAAGAAAAAACAAGTATTCCACTATACTATGCAAGTTTGAACACGTTATAAGCTTAAATAAACTTATTTTAACGTAAATATAAACTCTGAATGAAATTTTATAATTTTATACATGAAATAGTTACTATTTGAAAAAGTGGAACCTGAAAGTTAGGTTAGAATTCGTATTTCAGTTCTGACCGTCTATTATTCATATTTTTTGCCCATTCTGGCTCAAATTTTTTTTTTGTATACATCAATTAAAGTTTATTCGAGCTCATAGTGTGTTACAATTTGCAGTGCATGGTAAAATAATTGTTTCTTTTTGGAAAAAATAGTTTGGACAGAAAACATGGTTTTAGCTATATACAATGAAAATTCTGTTTGAAACACTTAAAATAAAATTCATTTTAAACATTCGACCCCCTTGTGTTAACTCGTGACACTAGCGCAACCAAGATTTCAGATCCCAATAATATTAGTGTAGTAACTATAAGTTACTAAAATGTTTTTCTAAGCAAAAGCAATATTGGAATTTTTCCAACTTTTTTATTTGAACTTTAACCTCGTGCAGTATGTAAGAAAAAAATTACACATCAATTCCAAGAATTTTGATCGATTTTGTAGAAATTTAGCTCTAAAATGAGCCCAAGAACATTAAAAAATGTTGATTACTTCTAAAGTTATTTAAAATTTAAGAAAGCATTGAAATATTGACTATTTCTGCAATAACTTCTTCAAAATTTAACAAAACGAATTCATGCTGGGTTCATTTTATAAAGAATTTTGATAGCTTTAAATTTAATCAAGAGAACAAATTTTTTCACTTACATAATTAAAATTAGAATAATTTAAGCACACTGATAGAAATGGTTCAGGAGTTTTAGCCATTCGGTTGTAGGTTGGGAATTTATAATTATATTTATAAAATAATATGTCTCTCTGAACAACGCAGGATGTTGAATATAGAAATCAAAATATTGTAAGTGAAACTGGTCGAATCAGAAATATAATATGGGAAGGCGAACAATACATTTTTCCATAGCAACCAATAATATAGATAGTTGATTCGTTTATATTTATTCAGTTATAATCGGATGGTTAAAATACAAATCTCATATTGATGTATCTATGCCAGCAATAAGGTAAGGTTAAATTAATCATAAATATCGTTGTGACAGCCATTCCTTTCTATCAGTGCAATTATCGAAAAACAGGTGGCCGGACAATTCTGACCTGTACTGTATATACTGATTACCAGGGATAAGGCTTCTACTGAATAATCCAGTGGAAGCCTTATCACTGGTAATCTGTGTATATACACCTTTTCCCAGTGAATTTAGGGAGAGTCTATCCATAGATAACTAAAAAAAATAATATTGGATCTAACAGCCTACACTGTCAGAGATTATTGTATTCAATGTCAAAGTAACGGTGAAGCAGGATATTTCCTTCACTGTTTGAAAACTAGTAAATCATTGAAACTGGTAGGCAATGTTTTGAATCAATTTTGTCATCGATAATACTAAAATTTCTTGTTAATTATGTCAAAAATGCCTCGTACAGGAGCAAACTTGAGTTAAACATTCCTCTAAATGTGGACATTTATGACGTCATAAAGTATAATTCTTTAGTCACCATTAGTTGGTGAATAAGAATCCGAACTTAAAATTTAGAAATTCGAAATGGCGGATCCAATATGGCTGGCTAAAATGCAAAAAGTTATCTATAATTGGGATAAAATTTGGTATCAGGGGGTTTTTAGGGTAGCTGATTGCGAATTTGAGCTTTGATCTCAAAAACCTCTGTGCAGTCGGGGCTCGTTTATCGGGACTATCCCGAATCGAATGGGTCTCGTAGGGGCTCCCATCTAATGGGGCTCGTTTGATGGAAAGCGTTTGATTGGTCAGTCGAGTCAACCGTGGTCACCGCTGTGTCATCGCAATTGGTTGACGCATCGCGTGGCTTTTCAATAGTGGGGTTAAGAGGAACGATCGAGCGTTTCGATAGACGTGTCTCTAATGTTCCGATAAACGAGTCCCGACTGTAGTTCCTTTTTTCCTAACGATGGTGGTAACTAAGGTTCTCTTGTGAATAGATAACGGATTAGTAACTAATTACGTCTTTTTCTGCAACAGTAACTATAAATATCATTACTTTTGAAATATTGAACAGAAATTTTTAATTTAGTAAATATTTCCCATATTTCTAACAGTATCTAAAAAATTTTTTAAAATTGGTTGACGCGTCGCGTGGCTTTCCAAATTCACAATTTGTTCATTTATGTAACAAAACTCACAAACAATTAAAAATAGATATACATTACCAAAGATTGTTTGTCGATATATCAACCACCATGCTTCAAAGGGTTTATGATAATTCAATAATGTGATACTATATTAGAATTTGTCACTAATGAATTTGAAATATTATAATATATAAACTATATGTTATATACGTTTATTAATTATTTATTCTTCAATAATACAATATAAATGTACAATGAAAATATAACTAATAAAAAGTGCAAATGTGTGTTTGTGAAAAATGAGCTTAGATTGCTCAAAACTTTACATAATAAAAGAAGTAAGAATTTATCGAGAAATGAAACGCACACAATCCTGATTAGTCATACCCGATTGTACATTCTAATTAATTTTGAAACTTATTGGTATTTCAAATTAATTAGTTGAGTTTGAAATTTCTGCCACTGCCTACATTATTATTGGCACTTCACAAAACACAATGCAAACACTACTTTGTCATAAGTACCACCTAAAACTTTCATGTTTGAGTTCGATTGCAGAATGTATGATATAGAATTATAAACCAAAGCTACTAAACATTATGAGAGTCTAAAATTCAGTGTTATCACCCAGTATTATCTTTGAATATTACAAGCCACATTATAGATTATACGCGTTAATATATGCATAAAATAATTGTCGATACAGAAGCCTACTTCTGGAAAATGTTGGAATTATTTTTAAACTGAATTGCTCGTGGGAAATGTTCCGGTTCAGTTATTATTAATTTGGTCATTAGCTACTTAAATTTCAGGTTTTGGTTGTTTAATAAACTTGTTAATGTTCAATGAATTCTTTCTTTTAGCGAAACATTTTAATTTTAAAAATGAGAATAAAAAGAAATTTACAATAATCAATCAATTAGTAAGTTTATCAGCAATTAGTAGATTTTATATTATTAATTATTTCATAAAATGCAGTAATAAAAATTAGTTATTTAATTTTAAATTTAATTCAAATTTAAAGAACTTGAAATCTTTTTGTGGAAAAAAAGACGCTTTCGACTGCGCTGGGATTCGAGCCCAGGTCTTTCGATTGCGATTCTCTGATAATTTAGGCAGTGGCAGAAATTTCAAACTCAACTAATTAATTTAAATTTAATATTAAATTAATTATTTATTTAACTTTTTGCAAAGAGTATTTTCGAAATTATTTTGACCAGAGAATTCACTCTTAAAATATGTTCATTAGCTTAGGGTCCAGAAATAATGTACATACAAAGACTATAAAAATGAAATACATAAATATGCATAAAATTATACCGAAACCTTACTCAAACACATGAAGGTTCTTAAAAGTAACAATTGAATTCTAGCAGCATGAACTTTGAAAACCCTAAGCTAAAACTAGAATATATTTGTGTATAAATGGTGGAGAAAATATACTATAGATGCAAGTAGGTAAACTAGCACAAAACCTTAACACGATTATTATTTATGCTTTATATATATACACAGAGAAAAATGGATGTTTAGAATTAACATCTAGATGTTTAACTATGGGACAGCCATCTTATATGTTTAGTTGTAATATCTAGATATTCAGGAATAATATCTAAGATGTTAAAATATGCAGAGATTAATATCTTGGATATTAAAGTTGAACATCTAGATAATACAATTGAACATATAAGATGGCTGTCCCATAGTTGAACATCTATTTTTCTCCGTGTATATATATATATATTTGGTTGTTTCAGTAGTTTGAGAATTCGAATTGATTCAGGTTATCTGGAATTTTGAATTCTAATTAACTGACCATAAACATTTGTTTGAACTGATAAAAATATAAGTGAACAAATGCAATTGTTATGTCTTTTATTGACTTTGGAGGTATTAAGGGGGTCTCCTTATCCAGAACCAAAAAAAAGGTACTTTTTCCTAATTTTTTTTTTAAGCAGAAAATAAAAACACAGGTCAACGATTTTCCGCATATATTTAGGTACATATCTGAACTTTTAAAAATAGTTTTTTATTTGAAAACGACAAAAAATCTCGGACTAATCGAAGATCCCGCGCAGCGTCTCGCCACGGACAATTGAAATTGCGTGCATGATATTGTCCAAAGTTTTCATCTGAAACACACATATATTTTTTTTTAATCAGAAGAGTCTTTCGCTTATAGTGAACCTAAAAATTTTTTTAATTGATCTTTTAAGTTACTTTTCAAAAAAATCAAATTTTCCGCCCTTTTTTTGTTGAAAATGCGTTATATATAATGGAAATAAATGCTGTATCATGTAAATTAAAGGTTCACTATAAGCGCATTTTAATTATCTACAAATAAAAAACAAGTTTATAATAATAGCATTAATGGTTCTTTTTTAATCGCGCACGCAATTTTGAAAAATGTGGTTCCGAGAAAACGCGCTTTAAAGTTGTCAGACCTACCTTTCGCTCGCTCCGCGTGAGCCACTGCTCGGAACTCTACCATCAAAACTATTCCGATATGGACTGTAAAATTTTGCGACAATATGCTCTGATAATAGTTCCATCGATTGAAACAAAACAAAAAATCGTTTTTTCGAAAGTTCTGGATAAGGAGACCCCCTTAAGTATGTATTTTGGACATGCTGTAAAAATGTCAAATCATTTCACCAATTATTGAGCTAGAATCGGCGAGATAAGTTTAAAAAAATATCGAATTTGGGTGCGATGAAAAATATAATTTTTATTAATTATTACTTAAACTAATAATCGGATTTATTAATTATATCAGCAAAAATGTCGACTTTTGCCAGGTTGATTTAATAGTTTTAAACATTTTTTTATTTCACACCTTTTTTTCCTCCCGCTTTCTGGTCGTGAACAATACTTTTACCGAATGTAAAAAAAAGATTTGTTAAATCCAAAACTGCACTATGGATGCTCTAATTCGAGAAACTATATACTAACCGTTATTCTGTTCGTGTATAAAACCTCAAACACGCGACCCTTACCGACACCTGTCAGATAGGGTGAAATGAGAGTGGAAGAAGGTACTCACGAAATACCTTTACTATGCAGGAAAGTCTTGAGAATACCTTAAGTGCCTTAAAGTTCACCACAAGCGCATAGCGTGTCGATGGTTTAGTTGCTGGATATGGGCTAAATATTGGATTTCTCCATGAGTACATACGTCCTTCAATTCCCTAAATGTAGACGTATGTGCATTGAGTACTTTCTGAAACGAGTTAGGCAATGGATTCGAAAGCTTTTCTGATGAAGTCGGAAAAATTGGCCACGACCTTAATGCATTTTTAAAGTTCCTGCAAAGAAAGTTTTTCGATGTTAAAACGGAAACTTTTCAGATACGGATTTTAAAATATTTTTTAAAATTTCATTTCTTCAAAGCTAAGCTTCTTTTCATATTTTTACTTCGTACCTTCACTTCAGCAGATATTATTCAGAAATCAAATTTGAAAGAAAATTTTGAATTCACTAACATGAGTGGATTTTTTATATTTAAATCAGAGGTCAATGAATTTTGAAATTCTTCGTAGCATTTCTTATAGTATTTCAAAGGACTAAACAGTTTCCAAGTAAATTCTAATTCTAACTATTCCATATCGACTTTCCAAGAAGATAAATACGACTTAGTAGAAAAGCACAACGTAAATTTACTCACATGAACTTTTGAAGTCTCTCTTCAAAGGCAAATCTACTCTTGCCACGAAATTACAAACTAGCATGGATTATTGGCAGTCTTTAACTTCTTTGGCGCACCAAAAATAACAGATTGGAAATTACTCTTTCACCATTTCGTTTAAACCGAAAAAACACAAGAGTCTGGTTTATTCTTAGGAAATATATAGAGAATATGCAAAGTTCAATTGTATGCACATTATTCATCAATTCATTTAAAGCTCTGATTAAATAAAGGATTGGAAGATTTTATATGATGCTTTTTTTGCTCTGTTTAAATTTTCATGTATTATTGAATATTCTTTTTTTTTATTTCTATATTTTCAATTAAATAACCCCATTTATCTATAAAATGAGATAACAAGTTAAAAATTCGTAGAATTAAATAAAATACATTAAGGTAGTTGATCCGCGAAAATTAGACCTCAGGCAAAAATAGATAATTTTGCTTCCAAGAATAGCAATATTATTATTGAAGGGCTCTTTTCGAAGAGAAAAGATTAATATCAATGAAAAAATTTTAAATACAGAAAACTAATTTTATTAATAAATTTTATATTTGCCCCAACTTT
Organism: Diplolepis rosae; assembly: GCA_030998225.1. NCBI lineage: Eukaryota > Metazoa > Arthropoda > Insecta > Hymenoptera > Diplolepididae > Diplolepis > Diplolepis rosae. Next base: position 10,761,068 of record JAPYXD010000698.1, read on the forward strand.
TTTTCTTATCGCTTCTTACCAAATTTTAAAAAATTATGCGATTTTAATAAATTACAAATCACTTTTTCAAGAAAAAGATTCCCTACAACTTAACCATTTCCGATTTTCGAAAATGAATAAATTATTATCAAATTCAGCAATTTGTTTATAAAAATTTCGTTTTGGAAAATGTTTTTTTAATGGTTTCAGCCATTAAAGAATTTATTTTTAAAAATCAGAAACTGTGAAGTTGTGGGAAATCTTTTCTCTGAAAAACTGATTCATGATTTATTAAAATCGCATAATTTTTTAATATTTGCACGGAAAAAAATGAACTGTCAACTTGAACATCGGGAGTGTCAAACTAATTATATTGGAATTTCAACTATGGGATAATATTTTACATGGTGTAACGTACTATCTGTGAAGTGTAAAAACTAGATGTTCAGCTTGACTTTCCCAGAGTGTATGACAATCCTGGAATGTAAAACTGAGTATCTCAGGAGCGTTAGCTCGATTATCTCGGAGTGTAAGTGTTGACAGGTTAACTATTTCAGAATGTAAATCTGACATTCTGTCGATATTCAAACAGACTATAAAATTATGGTCTCTCTGACTACGAAGAAAAAATTATGGATGGTAAGCGGTACTATGTGCAATATAAAACTGACTACATTAATTTTGACACTCAAAGTTTGACACTCCATTTTTTCCGTGTGGTAAGAAGCGCTAAGAAAAAAAGTTGGGTCAAAAATAAAATTTATTAATAAAATTATTGTTCTGTGTTTCAAATTTTTTTCATGTAAAATAATCTTTTCTTTTTCAAAATAGCCCTTCAATAATAATATTGCTATTCTTGAAAGCAAAATTATCTATTTTTGCCTGAGGTCTAATTTTCGTGGATGAAAACTACCTTAATATAAATTATTAAAATTATAAAATTGGTTTTTTTTTCAAAGAAATTTTTTTTCATAATTATAAATATTTATGACCAGACAGATCTATATTAATGTATTTTATTTAATTCTATACATTTTCAACTTCTTGTCTCATTTTATATAGAAATGGGGTTCCACAAACTGAAATGCCGGTAAAGTAGGAATCTAGTCATGTAATCCGGTTGGTCCATGGCAGTACCGACTGATAGCACTCGACCAGTACTGCTTTCAAGTACCAAACAAGTACTAGCTGCCAACTCCCAGCCGAGTTATAATTAGGGTCTAGCCAGTACTATGGCGGTATCCATGCCGATATTGCACCAGTACCCTGCCAGTACCAGAAGTTTAACGTCGGTACTGGCGTGGTGTAGATCTTATTAACTGCGTATTATAAGAAACAACCACCTTCAAACGACGGCTAGCTTAGAATGTGGAGGAACTTGAATATTTATCGGAATTTGAAAGTTCCGTCCCTCCAGAGTATTTAAGAGTTTGCCAAAGTAATAAAAAGAAGGCGAGGTCTGAACCGATGCTTACGCTTCGGATGCAGCCTCGCCTCTTACCTTCCTCTTTCCAAGCGAAGAGATTTGTACGAAGAGGTTAAGTTTCAAACATGCTAATAGATCTCACACCCTTCTCTTACAGTAGACGGCCGATGAATCAAAGTCTATACCTAAGAATATTTTTGCTCATTGCATCCATCCTCAGTTTATCAATAATATACCGATTCTCGGTAAGTTTGACAAGTATAATTTCTCATTAATTTTCATTAAGCTACAATATAAAAGGAATTTAAGAATTAAAAACTAATTTTAAACTTTTTAGCTTCATTTCATACAAGAAAATTACATCATAAAAATAATTTCTCTATAGTGAGAATTTTATATCGGCAGTTTATTGCTCGAATTCGCACTTAAGCAACAATCAGAGTTAGGCGTGTAAAATATTCGATATAATTTACTTGATTTTTTATAGTATCTCATCAGGTATTTTATGTTACTAATTATTTACACAATGTATCTTTTCTAGGGTGGGAGTTGAAATACGTAGAGGAGAGTGGCCATCACTGTGTTACAGTTGGTCTTTTCAATTATCATCTGTAAAATGAATAAAACTGATCTTTTCGGAATATACTCCTATGAATAATTCACTGGTTCTTCAGTGTATATACGGTAGTTGTAATCAGTGATATGAATGCGCGTTTTTCATCATTTTCAATTTTCCGAATCACCATTTTACCTACGTTAGAAGTTTCTATATTAAAGTTCCATTGCATGTAATGGAGGTTTTTTTCAGTAATGTATATTAAATTTAAAATACTTTCATCTTAAAAAATACAAACTTTTATTTGAATTTTAGTACACATGTGTATATATTTCAATGATGTTTGTTAATTTTAATATATTTTGATTGAAAGCTTATTTAATTTAATATGAATGTATATTAATTTTTCATAATAAACAAATCAATTAATTTCAATTTACCACTTGTATAGTATAGTCTATTAAAATTAATAAGATTTTTAACAGTGTAAATCACATTTGTCCATAAAATAATGGGGAAATTTGATTCAGCCGATCAAAATTTCTTTTTTAAATTATTGCAAATTCTAATAAGCTAGATTTGAATTAAGTGCTATTATATTTTTCGGCCGAATAGGATATCGGTCAATGGTTTTTCTGTAACGTGATAATTTCATAATTTAGGATTGAGGTGAAATGGTGTTTCGGAAATATAAAAATTATGAGAAATTAATGATAATTCGAAAATTTACACGGAGAAACCCAAGTTTACAATTTTTGCTAAACTACATTTCAATTTAGGGTAAACGTGTCATAGTGAGAATTTTCCGCAACGAAATACCAAAATTCAAATGCATTATATTATAATTTACTGTAGATTGTATCAAACTTTACTATAACCTATACTAAAGTTTCATACCACTCTCTAAACCTGAATCAGTGAACGGCCACTGATTCGCAGTGACTATTCACTGATGGCGGCAACTATAAGTCTTTCACTGAGAATCAGTAAAATTCGACTGATGAATCAGTGAAATAGATTGAACTCACTTATTTAATTAGTGAAATCTTCAGGTGTGAATAATAAAACCAAAAATATATTTTAACGGTCGATGAACTCGTTTATATTAAGTTAAACAACACTAAAAAGAAATTAAGTAATTTTTATTATATATCGTAATTATCATTGTGTATAATTATATTATGTATAATTAAAAATTAAAGATTCATCGTAATGTGTAGATGAAACTTTTGAATTCCCGAATTCAAAAGTTATGTTCACGTGACGCGGTCACTGATTCCTCAGTGAAATCACTAATTTAGGTTTAGAGAGCAGTATTTTGACTGTGATATTAATTGCAAAATCATAGTAAATGTATATTTTTATATGTACTTACAGTTTTGAACGCTCATTGAACGATGACAAAAATTTATTTTTCATAAGAAAATTATTTATTATGTTTATATTTAAGGCCCTCCAAATATACAATCGTTCATGAACATTACACTATTTTTTTATTTTCTGGATCAAAAACTAATCATTTAGTTTTCAAAAAAAATATTTTCCATCGTTCAAAAAACGTTCAGAACTGTGAGTACATTATTTTCCTAGAGAGTTCGAGAAAATTCGATCCGTAGACTCGGATGTCATAGTCTTACGGGGTTAACCAGTGCGAGATAAGAAAGTTAGTTCAAAGAGGCCGAAGAGTAGGAAGATTCTAATTAGATGCAGCGTCATCTCAATCCACCAAACGAGGGACGTAGAAAGTCTGAGTATATCAGAACGGTGGGAACTTCCTATCCTTGTAACTTTCCGTTTTCATCGAGTAGATTCAGATAAATCATTCTGAACTAAAAGTTTCCAAACTGATGCTCTATCATCTCTGTGTGCTAATTTCAAATTCTATTTCAATCTTATTAATACCTTACCAGCTTCTTTGTAAGTGATTTTCGAAATCTCACTAATTCCTGTAACATTAGTTTTGAGCAGTGTTTCCAGTGAATCTTTCATAGGTAGAGTATCAATACGTTCATAAAAATAACTATTGTTTATGATAAAATTATTTTCTTCGATTTAACCCTTTGATGGTTGGATTTTTTTAGTACTTTCAAAAATTTCATTCATAAATGATCAAACTTAACGAAAGTTTCGAAACTTTTCTGCTACCGAAACCACCTCTACGTGATAATTCCGCCTTTAAAACTAAAGTAAATCGTTAGCCACTTTTATATTGTTTAATAGGACTTTATTTCCAAGAAAAAATTATCTACAATATGCAGCTATGTTAAAAAAATAATGCAGACAAAATAATTTATTTTTGATAATTTTTTAAAATTAAAAAGTAGCATGTATTTCTTAACAGATTGTATATTTGAACATCCATGAACATATATGTGATAAAAAATTTCGTTTTGATAAAAAATCTTGTTCGTCTCTAAATGAAAGTTTAAAACTGTAATTACACAGAAATAACTAGAAAATAATCTAGTTAGAATAACCAAAAAAGAATTTAAAATATGGGCTAACCAAAATTTCGGTTATTTTAAGTAGATATTTTTTTGTGTGTATGGTTATACAAAAAGGGCTGTATAGTGATTCAAACTTTTTCATACATATATTAATTATTCTTGTGCTCATTTTTTTCGTGAATTTGGCACTTTTTGAAAGGGAGTGTAGCAAAAATGGTTTATCTTATGATTTTAAGACTTGAAATATTATTATCAGTCGTGTTTTATGAAATAAAAAACATTATTTTTATGCAAAAAATTTAAAACTGATACGAAAAATAATACTTTTAATAATGTTTTTTGCAATAAATTTTTTTCGTTCTAACGCTTCTTACCAATTTTATTTAGAAATTATTGGAGTTTCATAAATCATAGATTATTTTTTTGGGCGAAATATTTTCTACGACTCTACTATTTCTAATTTTGAAAATAAGTAACTAATTTTCAAATATATATTTTTCGCAAATTTTAAATTTCTTCTATAAAAAATAATGTTATATATGTACCACTAGCCATTAAAGGTTTAATAAGTCAGTCCAAAGCTTTGAATAATTTTGAATTTGTATACTTTGCAAATGTCTTCAAGAAACCTTGTTATTAAAAAAAAAAAACAATTATTCCGTTTCTTTTCAAACTAGTTGAAACGACCTACTTCCTGTTCGTATTCATTACAAACAATCAGTGCAGTAAAACTAAAGTTTTGAGTCGTTACATTTCTCATGCAATACGCGGTGATTAAAGCAGAAGAAGGTAGTTATCTTTGTTAGTGTAAATAAAGCCTTTTAGTATAAGGTAACTTGAGATTGCAGGTACGGCACCTTCGGAGGCAAACAGAAATCTTGCTTTAGGTAACTCTGATTGCAAATATTTTAGCCACAGTTCACGTATCTGTAAACTTATACAGAAAATCAGGCACCTCTTGGCATGCGTTTATTCAGCCGATCGTCGAATAAACTAATTCCAAGCGTGAGTGCTTCCTAGAGGGTGAATGAGGTTGTTTCAAGAAAATAGAGAATGAGAGAATCTCTGCAGAGTTTGGCTCGTGTCTAACCGCAATTCCTATATTTACTTGTTTATACTTACTTAGTTGCCTTCGTCATCTAATGCCTTTTCTGCTGGCTCGTTTGTACGTATGTAAGAGTGCTTTTGTGTATCAGAGTTTGCAAAGGCACGTGATCTTATTTGAAAGTAACGAGAACCCACATTATGTAGTACGTGTACTCATGACGGTAGGTTCCGCAACGACGATCTCAATTCATCTACATCCATGCATGTGCTCTACAAAAATATTATATAGAATTTCTGCATCACATGAATATCATCCACATTTTTTCCTTGACACTTCAATAGGTTCATAGCTCTGTTTTGCTTGTTTTGCTTTATTTGAAATTTGAACAATAACTATTTACTTGAAAAAATCATTCGAACGGATTGACAAATTGTATCAAAGAAAAATTGCCATTTTTATTGTGAAATATGTATGCATGCCACTTTTTTGTTGCCTTTTTTAAAGATTTTGATCCTTATTAAAAATATTTTCTATAAAATGGTACGTTGTTGGAAAAAATTAGCTTTAGGGACCAAAAATGATTAAATCGATTTAATGAGACGTTTCGGCTCAGGTCGGAGCCCTTATTAGTGATATTTATTAAAATCTAAAAAATTAAAAAAAAGAGTAGCGCTAGTTTCACATTTTTTAAAATAACTATATCACTCAAACATATAATACAAAAAGATATAAAATATTCTCCTGATGATCTATTTTATCAATAATTAAAGAAAGTTATCATTCCTCATTCATAATTTATTATCGTATATTCTCAGAGTTAAAAGTCAATCTTAAAATATTCATGATTGAATAATTATTTTTAAATGATGCTGATTTATAAATATTAATTATAATTATATTTGTTCAATCTTCTTTATATATTCAGGGGGTCGTTTTGATCATAAATAACTATAAATTATTCAAAAATTGTCATTTCGAATTAATCGAGAACACATGTAATTTCGAACATGCAATCGAATCAGTGTTACTCAGTGCAATCACTGTCATCAGAATTGATTAAAACATTTTAAAAAGTTTTGCCATTCTCAGCAGAATTCTCGTCGTGCGCATATGGTTTGGTTAATTGGATCATTTCAATTCGGAGGTAAAGAGTGATTATCCGTAGGGAATTATATCAATGCATGTGTTCCATTCTGTAAATACGAGTGTATGAGCGTGTCTATTTTCTATACGAGCTACTATCGGCCACCCTTTACGCAATCCGATCACATAGGAAATGCCGAATGACATAGCACTGTCTGTAGGCGCATTTCTAGTTCCGGTTAACATTTTAAATGAAAGAGAAGAAGGTAAAGAGATAGAGATCGTGATATAAAAAGAGATATACACTTGTGAGGGAAGGGATGGAAAAGGAGATGAAGGTAGTAAATGAGATAGAGAAAAATAGATAGGGACAAAAAAAGAATAATTGAAAAAAGATTCAGTACCGACTCTTATTTCCCCAAAGGCCAATAGCTTCGTCAGTTGGTATTGTTTCTAGATATAATTGAGTAGAGTCGTAATTACTGGTATTGAAAGCATAGAAGATGATTTTGACCAATTGACATACAATCGTAATTAAAAGAGAAATAGAAACGGTTCACCAGTGTCTTTGTCACCGCTAATTCTACTCTTTTCGACAAGTTAATCGATTAGTAGAACAATTACTTTCCTGAATATGGATGGAATCTGGAAGGGCGAAAGTAACACATTATACACACTGTTTATTTTCATGTAATATTTTTCCTATGCATAGGTCATTGTTTTGTATGGTTCATTTTATATATTTTGTAGAGGAAAGTTCTGAAATTTAATATTGAGTCAGACATATAAGGTAGATGACTCAGTAATCGTCATTTCACTCTTGAAATTTATGCAACTGCGCGTTGCAACGTTTATAGCCAAAAAGATAAAATTTGTTTTCAATTATGATTTGTTGGTTTTTAAAAGATTGACTGATTGATACTTCTATTGTCATTTTGAACATTTATACACGAAAATATAAACTGTTCGTAAATTATTTTAAATTTTATTTGCAGATGATGGAATTTTGGTTTTGTATTTTCGTTTATAAGTATTGCAAACGACAGCGACATTGAAATTTGACAAAGTAACATAGATTATCAAAAATTGTCAAAATTAATGATAATCCAATAAAAAGTAAGATTATTTGTGTGCCGATTGATGGAACATTTACCTTATATCTACTTTTGTAATAGGAACATTTTTTACTTCGATCCTTGAAATTGCAAATAGAATTCTTTTTTATTTATGAATCTAATTATCTGAAATCTTATTTTCTACAGTTTCTGTCTAATTGATTTTCAATCTAAATAAACTTCATTTTTGCGTATTAGCAATCTTAAAATTTTCTTGTAAATAAAAAATATTTACAGATATTTTTGGATGAACAAGAGGCTTTCAAATCATATTGGATTACATTTTTTCATTATTGGCGATTTATTTATTTCTATATTGAATTTACTGAAGGAATAAAGATGTTTTTACAGAGAATTCAGAATTAATACGTATTATCTCGCATGAAAAACTGACTTTAAGAAGTAGAGTTTAGTTACATAGTAGCAATTTTTACTAAGGTATCAAAAACTGCTACGTCCAGTAACCAATCAGAAGTCTTGGTTATAAAAAGGACATTTTTATTCGAGTGCTGAGTATAGCAATTTCTGCTATCGTTGCAAAAATTTCTGCGGTGTAAGTAGGCTTACTCAGAAAATAGAAAAAATTATGTATTGTTTTATCTTGAACAACCCCTTACAATTTTGTTTGTGATATAATTATCATGGAGGATTATCAATTTGATCTTTGACCCAGACAATTCCCCTGATGTATTATAATTGAAGTGAAGGTGTCGATGAATGAATTATATGACTAACCTTTTTACTCAAAAAGTCACCTCTCAGATCGATAGTTATAAGCTGGTTAAAAGTAACTTGCAACGCTCCAACTTATTGTGAAAACAATTTCATAAAGAAAGTCAAACAGATAAGAAAAGTAAATTATATTTTACGGAATGGCAGCTAACTTTTCACATTAATATCACAGGAGAAAGAAACTTTTCACGAGATCCTCAGGTTCTTCAGTTTCTTCAATTTAAAGTGTTTCTCCGATTTACAACTAATTTATTCTTGGAAATATTTCTACTTATGCAGTAAAACTTATAATTGAATTCTTAATTTTACTAATGATTAGATCAATACTTATCATGACACGCAAATATTATATCTTACATCACTCAAAAGTCTCCAGTCTAAGCCAGTTTCTGAAACTGCAACAGAAAAAATGTTTGGATTCGGGTAACTAAAGCTTTATATAGTTACATCTGGTTGACCACTCTGTTACCATTACACTGAGAGAAAAATATTGTAATATTAGCTGAAGCAGTTCAGTTGATTTTAACGATAAAAGAAAAGAAAATTTCAGTCACTTTGTTACGGCGGGGGAAAAAACGCGTGGCGTGGTGGTGTTGTGGGTGGAGATGCGGGTTGGTGCGAAATGGTGGTCTTCGTTACTGAAACCGGGCACCCCAGATAGCGCCTGGATAGCGCCTGGTTTCAGTCAAACACGTTGCAGGACGGCTCGTCTTCCTCTGCTTCCCTTCCGCTTTTCTTCTTCTGCTTCTTCTTCTTCTTGATTCAAGGCGCGTGGCTGGGCCATGGTTAAAAGGCGAGAGAGGGGATAAGAGAGAGGGAGTAAGAGGGAGGGAGATGGAAGACCGCTGTCGATCTTCCAGGGGAGAAGACCTAGGCAGATCTTCTGGCGAGGGAGAGAGATGGAAGACCGTTGTCGATCTTCCAGGGAAGAAGACCTAGGCAGATCTTCTGGCGAGGGAGTGAGATGGAAGACCGTTGTCGATCTTCCAGGGGAGAAGACCTAGGCAGATCTTCTGGCGAGGGAGAGAGATGGAAGACCGTTGTCGATCTTCCAGGGGAGAAGACCTAGGCAGATCTTCTGGCGAGGGAGTGAGATGGAAGACCGTTGTCGATCTTCCAGGGGAGAAGACCTAGGCAGATCTTCTGGCGAGGGAGAGAGATGGAAGACCGTTGTCGATCTTCCAGGGGAGAAGACCTAAAGAGATCTTCTGGCGAGGGAGAGAGATGGAAGACCGTTGTCGATCTTCCAGGGGAGAAGACCTAGAGAGATCTTCTGGCTAGGACTTACCAGGATGTAGAGGTTGATAGCAGCAAAACTCAGCTTCTTCTCGAGCGACTTTATTGGGTCGAGGTTAAGAGCGTAGGCGAGACCTACACCCCGAATGAATCTCCCAGCGAAAACGCACCCTTTTATCTTGCTTCTCTCCCTTCGGTGGTTCTGTGGAAGGGGTCGATTTCCCCGACTTTTCTAGTGAAGTTTCCCTTGCTTGGACGTCTCTCGCACTTTCTAATTTTTTTCTTTGTTTTTTCTACATAGAGAGTCCCATTGCTGGGCCCTGGTAGTGGGAGAACGTAAGGGTTCTCTAGCCACTCTGTACAAGTGCGAAAGAGAGTGATGAGAATGTCCAGTGGAGTGAGAGAGAACGCATGCACAGCGTGTGACTCCTCGCTGAGCTGGTACTTGGTGCGAGTGCGAGAGAGCGTACCGAGGTATGGGAGAGAAGAAGACAGAGGACCTTTTATTCCACTCTTGCCTAAGAGGTGGAAGGGCATGCTGTCGCCAGATGATGGTCAAGTAAGCGCCGTTCAAGGGAATGAGATTTTTCGTTATTTGAATAAAATATATTAAATTTTATAAAATCTCATTCCCTTCTATCGCTGTGCGTATAACAACTTTAACTAAAAATTCTTTCTGGAATGACAAAAAAAACACGTAACGATCGTATTTACGATCTTTTTTTTATAAAATCGATTCTTACCTTCGAAAAATGCATTTTATGCTATAAATATAAAACACTTCCATAGAAGTATCTTTACTTCAATTTTTCAAATGATATGATATAGTAACATGAATTTCTCTCAGTATACGTAATTTTAAGTCGAATTTTGAAAATTTCAGGCAGTTTTTCTCAAGTTTTAGATACGTTTATTCAAAAGCATTATAAATATCAAATAATATTTCGTTATACGTAATTTTATGGTGACTGTTCGACTACTCTTACACTGAAAATAACTCGGACTACTAGTGAAATCATAGTAAAATTAACTGAATATCGAGTAAACTTGGTAGCCAACGTTCAATTAACTGGTTCATTTTACCATTTTTTTTACCTTTACCCTATTTCCACAAAATAAATGATTACATTTCTACACTATTAGAAATTTCTGCTGGAATTTCTCAAAACACTTTATACAGTTTTATGTAGTTACAATTTCGTGAAACTAAGATAAATTTAACAAAATTCAGTTACGTTTCAATAAATTGAAGATAAAATGTTTTAATTTTCAGTTACAAATTACTTAATATTAGGTGTACAACTTTGCTCCCGTCGTTTTTCGATAAATGGCTGCAGCGGTAAGTGCTGGTCGAAATAGGCAGATAAAAAATGTCACACAGTAATCTTGGATATCTGTCAACATAACGCCAGAACCACATTAGTGAATTTGTGTTTGCATAATTTTATTCTCGATCGAAAATGTCAGTGTTCGAGTCAAATTTTCGTCATTTGCGGGACTTATGGCGAGGCTGCTCTTAGTGAAAGAACATGTCGTGAGTGGTTTCAACGCTTCAGGAGCGATGATTTTGATGTCGAGGACCGGCATGGCATGGTGGTGGAAAAGAGAAAATTTTCTAAGATTCCGAACTAAAGGCATTACTTGCTGAAGAAAACGCTTCAAAGCCATGGGAATGATTCAGAAGCAAGGAAATTGGGTTCCGTACGAGTTGAAGCCGAGATATCTTGAACGGCGCTTCTTTTCTAGTGAATAGCTGTTTCAAAGACAAAATCGAAAGGGATTTTTCCATCGCATTTTGACGGACGACAAACAATGGGTACACTGCGATAATCCCAATCGCAGAAAATCATGGTGGAGGGCCGGACATGCCTACACGTCGACGACCAGACCGAATATTCACGGTGCCAAAGTTATGCTCTGCATTTGGTGGGACCAGCTCGGTGTGGTGCTGTTGAAACCGAGTGAAACCATCACAAGAGATCGGTATCGAAAGCAATTGATGCGTTCGAGCCGAGTATTAAAGAAGGAACGGCCACAGTACCAAGAGAGACACAACAAAGTTATCCTCCAGCATGACAATGCTCGGCCACATGTCGCAAGATCAGTTAAGACATACTTGGAAACGTTGAAATGGGTGGTCTTACCCATCCGTCGTACTCTCCAGACGTTGCTCCTTCCAAATACCATTTGTTTCGATCGATGGCACACTGCCTGGCTCATCAGCATTTCCGCTCTTATGAAGAAGTCGAAAAATGGATCGATTCGTGAATCGCCTGAAAAGACGCATCGTTTTTTCGAAAGGCATCCGACAATTACCAGAAAGATGGAAAAAACTAGTGGCTAGCGATGGACAGTACATTGAGTCATAAATAGGAAATCACTTTTTGAGAATAATGCCTCAAATTTTAGGATAAAACGGCGCACGGAAAAAATTTGTCGCTTAAAAAGTCATCGACTTTATGTAATACTTGTGGATAGGTTAGAAAGTCGACTAAATATTATGAACCTCCTTATTGAAGAATATGATAGATAATCGCTGAAAATGTAAAACGTAAATTCAAAAGTTTAAGTGACAGTCGCGGAAAATTCAAAACACCGTGGGTTTTATTTTTTCTAAACCAGGCATCGAAAGTCTAAGTGACAGTCGAAGAAAATTTTGAACAGTGTAAAAAAGAAAATATTATTTTCTGTGATATGATCCTGCACTTATAGTTAATTATTTTTCACTTTTACATTACCTATATAATCCTAATATGAACTTACTATTACATTTAACACTGTACATTACAGAAACGCAATTTTTTATAAACACTTCGCAGCACCGAGAATCGAACACGCTCGCACGCATGCACGCATCCTAACTCACTTCTAATCGCACGCCTTAATCCGCATAGCCGATACATGTCGTGGAGACTTGTGTAAAATATTTGGATCACGTTCAGAGTTTGAAGGCACAACTAAAATAATAGATAAATTTCAAATTTGACGTAATACACTTTATCAAGGTAAATATATCCTTACTCGGAACTAATTCTTTAATGTACGCTTCAATTCAGATTCAAACGAAACCAAACGACACGTAATCTCAAAATCTAACCAAAATTATTACAAAAACAAAAAGCCTAGCCGCATTGTCTGCTGCGCGATGCTACGAATTACGTTTCTGCGCATCGCTTTTTGCGACTGTCGAGAAAATTTTAGAAGACGGCATATAAAATCTGATGGACTTTAGAATACAATTTACAAAACTATTTGTTTGAATTACCTTCATTTCAAATTATTCGATGGTCTTTTAAAATCTATGACAAATGAATCCAAAGATTATGAAACTTTTCATTACTTCTTAGAAAAGATCAGTTAGTGTTTAAAATACTTTTATAATAGTAAATACGCAACTTTTTTTCTTCGACCTGGTTTTCTAAAAGTTATTCGACTTTTTTCTACTATTTCCTAAAAGTCATTGAAACCTTACAAGACTTTCTCCGATTTTACTTTCCGTCCACGACTCTTCGAATAGTCCATTAAATTTTAAGCGACAAATTTTTTCCGTGCGGAAGTAAAGTTATACACCTAAACTTCTCAACCTTTTATCTGAAAGATCCGTAACTTGAACAGACAAAATTTCACGTTCCGGGTAATTGAAAATTCATTTGTAACATATACTTACAGTTTTAAACGTCCATTGAACAATAAAAAATAAATATATTACATTTTGCTTTACTAGGGCAAAATTTAATCATTACAAAAAAAAAGTATGTTTCATTGTTCAATGGACATTCTCAACTGTAAGTACATATTTGTAACTTGAAAATTTCGTAAATTTTAAAACATTTTCAAGAGTGTATTTCCTGATTTGTTATTTTATTTGCTCTCAAAATAATGAGGTCGTTCATTTTTACCGGTAAAATAAAGTCTGCTTAACCAGATACTTATCATGTTGCGTTGCTAATGGATAGAGGCATTTTCTCGGGTTTAAACTCAATTTCAACGGGCTCAGTTGCGCTAAAGTAAACCTGTAAAATGAGGTCACGACAGGATAGGTACTTGAGGACTCGTGATAGCGAGTACCGGGCCGTGACATGTGAATACTTATCCACATTGACGTAGGTAATGCGACGATGAGTGAGAAGATCTCTGAATCAGCTGAACCCGCATATTCCCTCATCCGCAATATGCACCAAGGTTTCTTCGTATCGTTATCTCTGTAGTATAATGTTGATTTTTGCACTATACATATCTATGTTTGCCACAGGCCGAGATAAATCTAGTTCAATGAGACATCTCTCGTATGTGACGTAATTCCAGTCTCGATAATTACGCGACTACACTTCGCGATCATTCTTGTTTGATATTTTGAAAAGTTTCTACCTATTGTCTTCTTAGTATGCTTGTGAAATGAGAAGACTGATTAATTTTTTTTCTATGCCACTGTAATGAAATGATAGTCTTTGAGAAGTGACCTATTAGAAAATAAAAGTAATTTCATTTCATAAAAATGAAATCATGAAAAATAAAAATTAAATTTACATTTGAAGAATTTGAAATCTTTCTGTGGAAAAAAGACGCTTTGACTGCGCTGGGATTCGAGCCCAGGTCTTTCGACCGGCAATATTTTTTTCCACAGAAAGATTTCAAATTCTTTAAATTTGAATTTAATATGCATTTATTTGCGATATAAGAGTTTGAAATTGTCTACGAGTACACCTGTCGGCAACATATTTTATCTGATACGCGAATAGTGATTCTCCGATAATGTAGGCAGTGGCAGAAATTTCAAATTCAACTAATTAATTAAGTTTACAATTTTTTTAATCAAAAAGTTTTATTTTTGTCAAAATTGTGTATTTAGCGAAAGCTGGAATGATTTTTGTTGGATTGAGAGACTTCCAATTTCGCTGATAAATATCATAGATATTTCCAAAAATAGACAAATTAATGTCATGTTATATATGAGCAACGTTGCGTTTTTTCACGTATGAATTCTCTTTTACTCTTTTTAATCTCCTCATTTAATTTGTATCGATTCGTTTGAAAATGTCGTTGATTTGAATAACTTAGACGGATATTATGTACTTACAGATTTGAAAGTTCATTGAACGATGAGAAAAAATTTTCTTTTCATACAAAATTAATTATTATGTCTATATTCAGAGCCTCTCAAATATACAGTCTGTTATAAAACATACGTTACTTTTGATGTAATGGGGAAGAAAGCATTAAATTATTTTCCAAAATATGTATCTTTCATCGTTCAATGAACGTTCAAAACTGTAAGTACATGCGGATATTAATTTCGCGACCTGTACTGGGAATTACTCTCTTCTCATAAATCGATGCAATAACGAGCTAGGTTGATTCGAGATGGTTGGTTATATCAAACGAGCCTTTCTGCATTTCAGTCACAGACTCTCCTTCATACCTATATTTCCCACTTCCTTTCACTGCATTATCAACTTTCTTTCTATTCCTTTTTCATCTTCTCTTCGCAACACAGTTCCTCTTTTGCGCAAAATTATTGATGAAGGTTTTTCGAAATACCTTCGCGACACGGACTTTAATTACTTAATGTGCAACTACATTTCCGTACCAGTAAGTAAAGAACTTTTCTCGGAAGATGACAAAGAACGGAGGAAGCCACAAAGTTTTTTCTCAATCCATAGTTTTCTCAATTTTCCGCAATCAGGAACTGGAATTCAATGTTTCCTTGAATCGACTGTCGTTTTGCTTTCAATGATATAATGCTTCTTTATGAAGTGAGGTTATGTACTTGGAAGAAAAGAAATACGTACGTTGTACTTTATTTTTATCTTTTCACATTCTCATCATATGAGAAGGTATTGGTTTTATGTGAAAAATCACTTTCGGAATTTTCATAAAGTTTTACGTTTTTAGACCTCTTGAGTCAGAAAAAAACACTTTTTAAGAAAATTTTATTTTAATTTAAAAAAAATACTATTAGAAATCCAAAATTCAATTTCTTATCCATAATGTCTGCCGTCCAAAGTAAAAGAACCGTTAACTGCATCTTGAGATTACTTGGTAAAAGTGCGTTAATGTCACTTAGCCTTTTTTCCCAGGAACGGCGCCCAAAAACTGCCTCCGATACTTTGGACGAAAAAGGTTTACTGTAATCGATGATTTACGAAATCAAACGAAATGCCCTTAGCCTTCTTTGTCACAGGAAACGGACCTCCAACTAGAGCGTCTTCCTTTCTCTGGAAAGCGCTAAATGCATAAGGTTTTCCATTTTTGTAAAGTGGCTCACGTCCCGAAGCATTTCCCACGAAAGAGAGCGTCAATGGACATTGACGCTCTCCTAAATCTGTAACTGTGACGTATTCACAAGTGTTTCCAATATTGAGCCAACGGATGAAATAAGGGCATTTGCGCTTGAAAACACTGGAAAACGCAGCATAAATTCGAACTCGAAATTCATTTGTCAATATATATTTTTCTTAAATTTCAAGTTTTAATTTTTGCTGTAACGTCACGCTCCAGCCTTTTCGAGCGCAAGTGCCCTTATTTCATCTGTTGGCTCATTTTGTGTCAATTAACGATTTTTTCTCGAATACGATTTTTAATTCAGTTGGTCTTTTCGTTCTTTGTATTGCTGTAATAAAAAAACTAATGCAAATTTCAAACGCAGTTAAATGCAGAATTTCTTCAAGATTCTAATGATACAAAAAACTCATTTTCGTAAAAAATGTCAGTTAACGGTACTAAACTTTTACTTTGGACTGCAGATGTATGAAATACGAAAAAAATGTAAGAATGCAAAATTGTTCGTTTCAATTAGGTCTTCAAATTTTTTCTGACACAGTTTCTGATAAAATGTATATTTTTCGTTTCAATTCCAAAAAATACGATTAAAATTCAAAAATTCAATTTTTTAAACAAAATATTTGAGATACGAAAAAACTGTGAGAAAGTATATTATTTGCCTAAATGGGGTCTAAAAACTCTTATTCGGACATATTCCGACAGGATGTACATTTTATGTTTTGATTTTAAAAAACAATATTGAAAATAAATACTTCCATTTTTTAACGAGAATATATGAGAAGGCATTAAAATGTAAAATTCTTAGCTTAAGTTAGGTTGACGATTGTTTTTCCTTATAAAGTATTTGGAAGAAAGTAAATTATTTTAGTCATGTACTTTATTAAACAGTTATATTAATATATACAGAAAATCGAGCGTGAAGCGCGAGTATCATGATGAGAATGTGTTTCTTAAGGCCGATAGAGCTTCAAGTAAAATGAAACTCGTTTTTTCATTCGAAATAAAAAAAAAATTAGTAACTTTCAGAAAATGTAATTCACATCTACAATATTATAAAATTAACTTAATTATCAATATCAAATTACAAGAAATAAACTTTAATGTATGCGAAGAATATAAGACCGAGAGCGACGATCGAATTGTATGTAACTGCCGTTTGCAACGTTTATAAACAACACCACAAAACCAAAATTCCGTCATCTGCAAATAAAATTTAAAATAATTTTCAATTAGTTTATATTTTCGGGTATAAATTTTCAAAATGACAATAGAAGTATTAATCAGTCAATCAGTCAAAAAAGAACAAATCATAATTGAAAACAAATTTTATCTCCTTGGCTATAAACGTTGCAAACGGCAGTTACATCGAATCGCGCGCTCAAATTTGCGAGCTGCGCGCGAAGCATGCGATGAGGATGTGTCCCTGAAGCGGGCAGATTTTTTTCAGGACACTTCTAAAGAAAAATACACATATATCCTGCCTCGACTCAATTAATAATTCTTAGAGCATTCTGCCATTTTACATATTTTGGAGTTGTTAATTGTTTATTTGTATATACCAGGCCTCACAGTCCCTTTGGGATAAAAAATATGGTGTATAGGGACCTTTTTTACGCTCATAGGGTATATTTTTTAACAAAAATTAGGTATAAAAGAAAGTTATTGAAAAGAATAAACTCTTGATAAAATGTAAATAAAGACGTAATACTTTTTATTTCAGTAAGTAATAAATATATTCAAACTAATTAGTTGAGTTTGAAATAGCAGTCGACCGGTAATCAAAAGACTTGGGCTCGAATCCCAGCGCAGTCGAAAGCGTCTTTTTTTCCACAGAAAGATTTTCAAATTCTTTAAATACACTGAGAAAAATGGATCATAAAACCTGGATGTTAAAAGTAAAGATAGTATTCGGTAACATAAAATATGTTAAAGCGTATGATCTATAATCTTTACCTAATATATAAAGATATTACTAAACATAATCTCCAGATGTTACATTCTTATAATCTTCAGAAAATAATTCATAACATCTGCAGATAATAAACCTACACTGAAAAACTTTTCGTTAGAGTAAATGGTAAGATTGAATGAAGGTTTAGTACAATAGTGTTTTAAAATGAGGAAACCCGAGGTTTTATTACATTTATTCATATTATGGCATCGAAATTCAATATAGTCATAACAGTCTTTAAAACGTGTAGAAGAAAAATTAGTATTTTAAATACCAAATATTATGAATCGCCATTCGAAAAATAAAGAGTACTAAAAAATGATATTATGATTACTAAGTTTTCTAAAAATAAATTTAATAAGTCGAACACTGAATATTATAACCTAGAAACCACATTTGAAAAATTCATATTATGAATATGAACTTGCCAGAAACCTTGCGACGAGCAGCAAAAATCAAAACATTCATTCTCGGTTTTTCGTATAATTCATTTCAGAATGTCGTCCGAGTGCTTCCGACGTTATCCGAATAGCTCCGTAGACTCGAATCCAAGTCTGCCCAATTCAGTAGTGGCTTATAAGCGACATTTATTTCGGAATATAGCAAGCGAGAATAGCCGAGAGGCTTTAGGCGTTAGGAATGCGTTTAGTTAATGTAGATATAGGTAGAGTTAGAGGGTTCGAACCCAAAAGCGAATTCTGAAATTTAATTTCAAACGTATGCGATTATAAATAGTGTAGCATTGTGTACTTAAATATGTGAACATAAATAAGGTATGATAATAATATTTGTGTATGTGTTCCCACTGAAACCTCCCCTCTTCTGAGTGCCAAAGCTCTCCCCTCTATCTTTTTTTTGTTTTGCACGCGTTAAATCTGGTATGTTTTAGTTTATAATTAAAGATATTATCCGATACTATCTTTTTTTTTAAGATCTACAGATTATGGTTTTAATAATCTAGATCGCTGTCCCATAGTTAATAGTCCAAGATTATACCCGGTAACATATTTTTCACTACCGTTTACAATCCATTTTTCTCAGTGTATATTCATATTTTTGTACACAACTGTATTTCACAAATTTTCGGACGTGAGTATTAAATAGGAAATCACCTACATATCACGACTATGTACTCTCTAAATCTGAATCAGTCGAGTTTTCACTGATTGAATCAGTAATTTTCCTTTTCATTGATTCATCAATGCAAAAATATTTTCCACTGACAAATCAGTTGATTTTTACTGATTGAATCAGTGAAAAGGGTATTTTTCACTGTTAAATCAGTTGATTTCCACTGAAGTAATCAGTGAAATTTGACTGATTTGCAGTAACCTCTTTTTAGCTATTCGAATCAGTCAAATTTTACTAATAATCAGTAGATTTTGACTGATTCAGATTTATAGAGTATGTAAGACTAATTAAATTAAATTTCAATTAACTCTCAACAAAATTTCCTTTTTTTTATATGTTTTATAGTTTGACTAAAGAATGAATGTTATTTCTTTAAATTTCAGTCTTTTCATTATTAAGTATACTTCTAATAACACAATATGAGTTTTCTTGACTTCATTTTAAGTTTAAATAAATTACTAATACAATACTACTGTATCGGTTACATCTATAGACTTCTTTTTAAATTCTTAGGTCTTTTAAATTCCAAATGATATTTATATCATTATTGCGATGGTTTTACCTATTACACCTAACATTAACATGTCGTTCGTCGCTGATGTTACTGGCTGAGGCAGTACGTACACCGACCAATCATAATTTCTTGAATAAAAGCGCTCGAAATTTAAATATTATTTAATGACAGTTTCAAAATAGTGAGGTCATTAGAAGAATGCAATGTTTGTATACTTCAATTTTATACAAATTTTAAAAAATGCACACTAATGGCTGAAAATAAGGTACTTTAGGGACCAAATCGTGATAATAGGGGACTTTAGGGACCTCAACTGAATATAGAGGACAATAGGGGATATAGGGACCGGTCTGTGAGGCCTGATATACGTAAAAATATCCAGATTAGTCGATAGTAATCATCGTAAAAAAATACTTACCCTTTTTATAATACTGCAGCACACACTGGGAAAAATAATCTTCAATTGAGAGGAATAGGTACTTTTGATCCCCTGAGAAGAAGAAAAAGTCGTATAAAAATGAGAAGATATTATGGAAATAAGAGGAATATTTTCATGATATCCTCTCATTTTGCTCTTCACATGGGGTATTAAAATGATCTATTCTTTCACAATTGGAAATTATTTTTTACTCGGTGTATTAGCCCCTACTCTCGACATCTTTATGCTTATATAAGTAGATAATTAATTAACAACTACACAAAAATAGAAAATGGGAATCATATATCCCATAATATAGGCAAAGAGAAGACAAGATTCCTGCTTTATCAGTTTTTTTATTTTTTTATTAAATTTCACTAACAATCCCAAATGAATATAATTAGTATTTTGTGACGTATTTTCCAAAAGCACAATTTGTAAATTTTCATAAGGATGTTATATTTTCGATTTTTGTATCAGTTTACCATCTGCAATCTTGATAATTATTATATAGTATCTAAAGTTATACACCATTTTCTGAATAATATTTGAATTTTCAGGCTATTTGAAAATTTCCGATAAAATTGAAATACAATTGCCTGCTAATCTTTCAAAATGATGCATAATAATGGCAAACATAGCTGGTTGTGCAAAAAGGGTGTTTTTAGCATCCAGTGGAAGGTCACAGACCTGCATCACCATCGTTGCGTTAACGAGACGGAAACCGTCGTGACAAACGATGCGATGGTAAATTTAATTAACCGCGTCGTCATAGCTATCGCCGCGTATGAATTTTAAAACCGCACATCTGAATATTGCCGACATGCCGTCGAGCAAGAACGAAAGTGCGAGTGAACAAAGTTGCAACTCGTCGTAGATAAAAGGGGAGGAAATATGGAAAGAACGACGGATCAAGGGAATCGAATATTGAATTACCACTGAATACATAAATAGAGATACGAGGGATTTTAACGAGGGGCAAGTCAGAATTCTCCTTGGCAAAGGAGAGTATGCAAATTAGCCTCGCGAGAAGGAGTCTGGCGACGCCTGCTGGTCGCCCAATACGTCACTCACTTTACTGGCCAATTTCACGTTTCAATTCACCAGTACGTGTCCACTGAATGTAATCGCTTTAATACGAATACATCTCTCTTGAAACATTTACGAAACCTCTCGATATCAGTTCTATCATAAACTATAATCATTGTATTGTATGTATTTGGGTTCATTGAAAAATGACTGCGAACATTTCCCTGAAATAATAAATGATGAATGTTGCATATATAAAAGTTGAAAATTTAATAGCTCTGCAGCACTTGGAATTGCGAATATATAAATAAAATTTAACAAAATGAAAGCATTGACATGAATATAAAATACTATAAATGGATTCAATTTGGAGAAACAAATTGTTCCCTCGGTGGAAATATTTTCTTGTCGACTCCAATATTTTGAGGTTGAAAGGCAGTCACATTTTCAAGATACACGATGCATATTTGATTTCTCTATTTAAATTGTATGGACGGAAACAGCGGGTTTGAGATACGATCCTACGACTCTCGAAACACAATTAACATTGTCGCACCTTGTACACATAAGCTTCAGACGACTGCCCCCTGAAAATATATATGCAAATGCATTTTCTCTTGTCAGATTCTGCATTTTCCTTCTTTTGTTGCTTCTTGTAAACTTCGTTAAATTGATATGTGGTCGTTTTTAGGACAAAGAGAAGAGGAATATTTAAAATTTCAAATTACCTAATCTAGAAATATTTTACTATAAATTTAAAATCAAAATGATGAAAAGTTATGCTTCGTCAACATGAAGAGAGGCAAATTGACAAAATGTAATTACCAAGCCGCTGCAACATGAGTAATTAATTTTCTGCAATCATACGAAAATTAGAGTATTTGTCTTGTGGAAGTGAGAAGAAAATCAAGATTCTCGTTAAAATTTTAAATTAACTAAAATCAAATTCACTCACTTTAAAATGCAATTGCTTCAGAATGTTCTGAAGAATTCCGTATGATAGAAATAACGAAAATACATCTGCCACCGAAGATATCAGATTGAGCAAATATTTTTTTTCGTCTAGTGAATCTCTGAAATGTTCTCGGACATTTCTTTTGTAGAAGCAAAATTCAGTAGATTCAATTAGAGGACGGAGCAGAGCTTCTATTGTGTTGCAATTCAAAGCATGATCATTTGCAGAAACGGAAGACCCTAAGCCGGAGAACACGATCTTCCATAGCGCCATTACGCTTCAGCAAACTCGAGCAAATAGATGTCCACTGACCACTGACTTTTTTGTCGATTGCAGCATATCCCGACGGTTTCCTCGAATTCAAGCCACTCATCTTTTTTTCGATCAGCCAAGAATCCGAACGTCATTTTCTCTCTGATCTTACTTTGATTTTCTTTCTCTTGCTGACCCAATGTGCTTTGCACTCCAGACAACTGCTGTAAAGCATTCAATTCGCGAAATTTTCAAATTGAAGAATAAGTGAATGTTACAATACTGCAAGCTCGCTTGAACTCTTTGTTGTCAGGAACCGATTGAAAATCAACCGATTCTGTTTCCAAATCTACTTTTGTAGAAGAAAGGAATGATAAGGATTACAAGTGGACTTTTAAGATGAGGGTTCCATAATTTGTAGTTGAACAAGACAATTTTTTCCTTAAATTTTATAAAAGATTTTTTAGAAAATTTGTTCAAACCTTTTCACATAGCTAGCTTTTGATAAAATTTGTGCATACATTTTTCTTTTCAAAAGATTCCAAAAATTAGTCACTTGGAAAAGCAGTCTTGCATAATTATAGATGTAGCTTCATTATTTCATTCTCAAAATTAGGATCATTTTTAAACATGATTGATGAAATCCTGAAAGAGAACTCAAGGCGAACTTGAGGAAAAATATTTCAGATCAAAATTTTGTCTTTAACAATATTATTTCTAGAGTTTTGAGTTTTCGCTTGAATTTCAGATCAAAATTAACATTTTTACTAAATCCTAATGATCGAGGACTTATTTTATTCCTGGAAACCTTTTCTATAACTCTCTTTGTTTTTTCCCATCAAAATTGAAATTATTTGAGAAACACGTTGTATATAAATAACTGTATGATTGGTTAAGGGGTTACATCTACCAGATAGGACGAAATAGGTTTTTTTGTGTGCATTTTTAAAACTTTTATTATACAAGGTATAAAAAAACTGTTTTGAGTATCACGCAGAAGAAAAGCGTCTTTTTATTATAGATTTATTAATTATAAATTGACAATTCAAAATCCCAAGAATTCCAAATTGTTCGAACCCTCAATATATAAAAAAAAACCAAATTTGGACCAAAAAAATTTCTTAAAATAGATGATTATGTATAGCAAACCAAAAAGAAAGCAACCTTCCAAAAGCCCTTCCTTCTTTTTCTTTCTTTCGTCTTCTTTTTTCTTTATTAATTTTTCTTTATTAAAAAACGCTTTTAAAGGTTTTAAACTAGATTTTCTCTATAAAATGTAAAAAATTGTAGGTTTAGAATTTTTTGACCCCAAAATAACGATCCAATATGTTTTCTATGATCATAATACGGCATTTAAGCCAAAAGAAAATCGATTTTTCCAAAAATTGCAGGTAGATGTAACTTATTAATAAGTGAATTTTAATTCTTAAAAATGCTTGGTCCTAAAATTGAAACAACGGGGGAATATAATGAAATGATTCTTGTTAACAAATATTTCTTCATTATTTTTTATGAAAAAATTTAATGTTTTTTTTTCTCATAGAATTTTCCCTTACCATTGCTTTCAAGCAATTTTTCAAAAACAATTGGATTTTCATAAATCATGACTTATTTCTTCGGGAAAAATATTCTCTACAAATCCACTATTTCCAATTTTTAAAATAAGTAAAAAATCTTCAAATATAATTATTTTAAAAAATACTTTTTTTTTTTTAATTCATTCAACAATTTTATCGATTGTAAAAAATTACTTTTAAATTTCTAAACAATAGAATTGTA